>CAKJTW010000003.1:63127500-64377500 GCA_917880005.1 Nanger dama
ATATCAGATTTATTATTCGCCTGATGTCAAATATCACCTATCAATGAGCATGTTTTATAAGATTCACATACTTTGCATACATATGATAGAAGCAGATATTAAGCCCTATGGGTTTGGGTGGCATTAACTAAATCATTAAAAACTAAGATCATGGTATCTGGTCCCACCACTTCATGGCAAATAGAAGGGGGAAAAAAATGGAAGCAGTGACAGATTTTATTTTCTTGGGCTCCAAAATCACTGCAAACATTGACTATAGTCATGAAATTCAAAGATGCTTGCTCCTTGGGGAAAAAAAGCTATGAGTAACCTAGAGAGTGTATTAAAAAGCAGAGATATCACTTTGCCAACAAAGGTCAGATAGTTAAAGCTATGGGTTTTCCAGTAGCCATGTACATAGAAGGCTGAGCACTGAAGAACTGATGTTTTTGAATTACGGTGCTGGAGAAGACTCTTCCGAGTCTCTTAGACAGCAAGATCAAACCAGTCAATCCTAAAGGAAATCAACCCTAAGTATCCACCGAAAGGACTAATGCTGATCTGAAGCTCCAATAATTTATCCACCTGATGTAAAGATGGGCTTCCCTTGTGCCTCAGCTGGTAAAGAATTCTCCTGTAATGCAGGAGACCTGTGTTTGATCCCTGGGTTGGGAAGATCCCCTGGAGAAGGGAAAGGCTACCCACTTCAGTATTCTGGCCTGGAGAATTCCATGAACTATACACTCCATGGGGATTGCAAAGAGTCAGACACAACTGAGTGACTTTCACTTTCACTTGATGCAAAGAGTCAACTTAACTAGAAAAGACACTCATGCTGGGAAAGATTGACGGCAAAAAGAGAAGGGGACAGCAAAGGATGAGATGGTTGGATAGCATCACCAACTCAGTGGAAATGAATTTGAGCGAACTCCAGGAGATAGCGAAGGATACAGAAGCTTGGCATGCTGCAGTCCTTGGGGTTGCAAACGGTTGGGCATGACTTAACAACTGAACCACAAAGACAACGTTTGGCAGAATGACTTAAAAAACAAAACAAACTTCCATTTAATTACCCCACTTTCATGATAGAATGTGAACAAGTAGTTCAGTCTTTGGTGGGTCATGTTTAACTGTTTCCCCAATACTTTATTTTCAGTAAGAATGTTTGTTGTTGTTGTTGTTTAGTTGCTACATTGTATCTGACTCTTGTGATCCCACAGACTGTAGACCGCCAAGCTCTCTGTCCATGGGATTTCCCAGGCAAGTGTACTGAAGTGGGTTGCCATTTCCCTTTCCAGGCAATCTCTTGACCCAGGGATTGAATCTGAGCCCCCTGCACTGGCAGGCAGGTTTTTTACCACTGAGTAACTAGGGAAGCAGATGAAGCAGTTTACTTTGAGTTTAATGGAGGAATCAAAATGCTCTATCAACAATGAAAGATAGGATTCTATTGCCGTAAGCGAGGGCTTCCCAAGTGGCTCAGTGGTAAAGAATCCGCCTGCTGAGCAGGAGACACAGGGTTCAACCCCTGAGTCAGGAAGATCCTCTGGAGAAAGAAATGGCAACCCACTACAGTATTCTTGCCTGGAGAATACCATGGACAGAGGAACTTGGCGGGCTACAGTCCAATGGCCCACGAAAGAGTCGGACATGACTTAGTGACTAAACAACAACTGTAAGAGAAGTTAAGGAAAGAATGGGAAAACACATTAAAATATGTGGATTTAAAATACATAGTAATAATTCAGGCAATGCATATTTAATCAGTTCAATGTTTTAAAATTATGTGACAGTGAATTTCTTATCATTGGTACTGTATCATAAGGTATACCTGTGCCCAGTGTTCCCAATAAACTTCTGAAGTGTGGAAGCATCAGATTAAAGTCTTTTTAAAAATATTACACAAGAATCCCCAGAATGGCTGAAGGGGGAAAATTTAGCCACCAAACATGGTACTTGAGGACCTGTCAGGAGGGAATGAATAAAAATATATTGATAACATTAAGCAATAATTGACCTCTGGTTCTAAGCTAAGCAGATTTCTACCTCACAGAGGGGGAGAAAGCTGTTGTCAATAATGATGAAGTTGTTTCATCAATCTAGTAATTATAAGAAGTACTATTTAGTGGCACAATCTGACCCTTTCTACCACTCTCCAGTGGCAGGAAGGTGGGTGAGCAGTTTGTATTTGCATATTTAGGAATTTTCAGGGGAAATGATCTGTCTTGATAAAATTAAGAACTGTATAAATGTGTGTGATGCTAGGGACTGCAGCTATCTTTCGCTGGCTTCTGAAAAGTGGCCTATTCTAATTGCAGTATCAAAACCAGGTATAATACATGTTTCTGAATGGTCATAGTAGATTTTTGCAGTGTTCTCATACTTAGAGATATAATGCCATGTATAACAGCAGAATGACAAAGTGGCTAAAGAATAGCTCACCAGAAGCATTCAAGGCAAACAACTGGTGGAGAAATGTGACCTAATATTTCTATAGGGTCCTTAAATCATTGCATTTTGGCAGTAGATTAGAGAGAAGGAGAGAAAGAAGGAAAAAAATAGGGAAAGAAAGATAACCCAAGAGCTAGAAATAATGAAGCTATAGGCATTTCAAGTGACTTAAATAACTCCTTTTATCAAATTTCACCTGTGTGTGCAAGGCAGTGTTCTTCAGCATAACAGTTGAGAAGTAACTGTGTCTTATTGATGGCTGTTCAGGCTCGTTCAGAGGGAGGAAAAGCTGAGCACTTCTCCAGTGCGGCCTTATCTCCGTGAAGCAGAAGCTTTGAGAACGCAGGCCCTCCATCTGTGTTATAGTCTGATCTCAGCAGCTGAGGAACAGCAGGTGATAGACTCCTAACCTCTGGGGAGCTGGAACAATCAGACAGCAAAGAAAAAAATACCTGGCACAAATAACTCATTGCATCACTGCTGTTTACCTACCTAGAGCTCTTTGGAAATTATGCATTATCAGTTTTGAATCATACAGCTGAAGCTGCCTGATGTTTGAAGCTGTTGTAGTGTTTGGCTGGTAGCCTAAATTTTAGTGGGTTGTAGATTCTAGGTGTTTTATGAATATTGTGCCTTTGATGCTTGTTTTATTTCATTATAATGGACACCAAATTGTGTTATTCTGTGCATTAAATTTTGCACAGTTTGCCCTGTATGAGTAAATATTTAGTTTGGGTGAATATTTTTACAAGTAGAAGGAAGAACTTTGAAAGAATTCCATTTTTAAAGGTTCAGTTGTTACTGTTGCTTTAATGAGCTGTTTTGTTTTTGTTTTGTTTTTGCCTATCATTTGATCCGCTTAATGGAAAGGAGAGCAGGAATTTGTTTTCTTCACATTTAGGTAGTCTGATACAGCATCTAAGCCAGAATAGGGAGCATATAGAATTCCTTGGGATTGATCAGGGGTCTGCATAATTTTTTAGGTATTCCTTTTTACTGGTCTTTATGTAACATGTAAATATAGTCAAAACTTTTAAAGGGCTTCAGATGGTTATTATGAGATTTTTTTAATTTTTTTTATTTTTAATACTTTATTCTACATTACAATACTGTATTTGTTTTGCCATACATTGACATGAATCAGCCACAGGTGTCCACGATCTCCCAATGTCGAAGCCCCTCCCACCTCCCACCCCCTATCATCTCCCTGAATCATCCCGTGCACCAGCTCCATGCATCCTGCATCCTGTATTGAACATAGACTGATGCTTCATTCTTACAAGATAGTATACATGTTTCAATGCCATTCTCCCAAATCATTCCACCCTCTCCCTCTCCCTCAGAGTCCAAAAGTCCGTTCTATACCTCTGGGTCTCTTTTGTTGTCTCACATAGAGGGTCATCATTACTATCCTTCTAAATTCCATATATATGTGTCAGTATACTGTATTGGTGTTTTTCTTTCTGGCTTACTTCACTCTATATAATCGGCTCCAATTTCATCCATCTCATTAGAACTGAGTCGAATTTATTCTTTTTAAGGGCTGAGTAGTACTCCATTGTGTATATGTACCACAGCTTTCTTATCCATTCATCTGCTGATGGACATCTAGGTTGCTTCCATGTCCTGGCTATTATAAACAGTGCTGCAAATGAACATTGGGGTACATGTATCTCTTTCAGTTCTGGTTTCCTCAGTGTGTATGCCCAGCAGTGGGATTGCTGGGTCATAAGGCAGTTCTATTTGCAATTTTTAAGGAATCTCCACACTGTTTTCCATAGTGGCTGTACTAGTTTGCATTCCCACCAGCAGTGTAAGAGGGTTCCCTTTTCTCCACATCCTCTCCAGCATTTATTGCTTGTGGACTTTTGGATCACAGCCATTCTGACTGGTGTGAAATGGTACCTCATTGTGGTCTTGATTTGCATTTCTCTGATAATAAGTGATGTTGAGCATCTTTTCATGTGTTTGTTAGCCGTATGTCTTCTTTGGAGAAATGCCTATTTAGTTCTTTGGCCCATTTTTTTATTGGTTCGTTTATTTTTCTGGAGTTGAGCTGCATAAGTTGCTTGTATATCTTTGAGATTAGTTGTTTGTCAGTTGTTTCATTTGCTATTGTTTTCTCCCATTCAGATGGCTGTCTTTTCACCTTGCTTATAGTTTCCTTTCTTGTGCAGAAGCTTTTAATTTTAATTAGATCCCATTTGTTTATTTTTGCTTTTATTTCCATTATACTGGGAGGTGGATCATAGAGGATCCTGCTGTGATTTATGTCGGAGAGTGTTTTGCCTATGTTTTCCTCTAGGAGTTTTATAGTTTCTGGTCTTACATTTAGATCTTTAATCCATTTTGAGTTTATTTTTGTGTATGGTGTTAGACAGAGGTCTAGTTTCATTCTTTTACAAGTGGTTGACCAGTTTTCCCAGCACCACCTGTTAAAGAGACTGTCTTTACTCCATTGTATATTCTTGCCTCCTTTGTCGAAGATAAGGTGTCCATAGGTGTGTGGGTTTATCTCAGGGCTTTCTATTTTGTTCCATTGATCTATATTTCTGTCTTTGTGCCAGTACCATACTGTCTTAATGACTGTGGCTTTGTAGTAGAGCCTGAAGTCAGGCAAGTTGATTCCTCCAGTTCCATTCTTCTTTCTCAAGATTGCTTTGGCTATTCGAGGTTTTTTGTATTTCCATACAAATCTTGAGATTATTTGATCTAGTTCTGTGAAAAATACTGCTGGTAGCTTGATAGGAATTGCATTGAATCTGTAGATTGCTTTGGGTAGTATACTCATTTTCACTATATTGACTCTTCCAACCCATGAGCATGGTATATTTCTCCATCTATTAGTGTCCTCTTTGATTTCTTTCATCAGTGTTTTATAGTTTTCTATATATAGGTCTTTAGTTTCTTTAGGTAGGTATATCCCTAAGTATTTTATTCTTTTCGTTGCAATGGTGAATGGGATTGTTTCCTTGACTTCTTTTTCTACTTTCTCATTATTAGTGTATAGGAATGCAAGGGATTTCTGAGTGTTTTTTAAAGTTAAGCTTCCCAAGTCATGGAAAATTGATGAGTTAATGAAAGAGAGAGACAATAATTGTCAACTATGAATTGGTGATGGTGAGTAAAAGATTTAGAAAAGTATACTATAAATGTGATATGTCGAGCTTTTTTCCCTGCTGAGTATGTGTATCTCACTGGATTCCCTTCATATGCTAACTGTGTGAGGGCAAGTTCCATAATCTATATATATATATCCCAGTTTTGTCACGTGAAAAGTATGCAAAAGAAGATTAAACAGGACTATTGTGAGGAGTAAATGAGATAACCCATATTAACAGCCCAGAATCATGCCTGGCACATGGTAAGTGCTTAGAAAATGCTGGCTATTGTCTCTGCCCAAATTCCCTTCCCCAGAGTCACCAAATAAAAAACAAACTAATCTGAATTATAAACTCAGGAATTCAACCATAGGGATTTAGTCACTGGACTATGGTTCAGTAAAGTCTATATAATACCCAACACTCTATATTCCTTCTGGTTTTCAATGACAGTTGTGCAGGTTTCAGGAAGTATAATATGACACTCAAGAGAGGAATAAAATTCATGCTCAAACTGGGAAACAGTTGGCAGATGAAGAGACTTTTGAAGTCTTTTGTAGTGCTGGCACACATTGCCTGTTTTGGATTTAATTAAGACTTCAAAATTTTAATTTTCTTAGAAGCAGTGTCCTTAATGTTCACATCCAGATACATTGTTTTTGTAAATAAAATTCTTGGCCTCGTAGAATAGCAGAGTATGTCACTCCAAAATGTGCCACTTTGGCATAAGGATTATTTTGAGCTGAAGGCATTTGAGAGAAATTAGGTAAAAGAAAAGCTCTCTGCACTACCCATATATGTCTGAAAGGAAGAATAGGACATAAATTTGTAAGTACGTTTCCTCTCCCATCTCTACCAGGCAGGACAGATGTTAATTACCAGGGACAGCTTTGCTGGGGATGGTTTAGTCACCTGTGTCCAACTCTTGTGACCCCACGGACTGTAGCCTGCCAGGCTCCTCTGTTCATAGGATTCTCCAGGCAAGAATACTGGAGTGGGTTCTTGTTTCCTTCTCCAAGGGACAACTTTAGACCTCTGTCAACCTGGAGACTGTAACAGTGGAATCTCCATAACAAACCTAGCTAAAACTAGCTCTTATCTAAACCATTAATTTTCCTTTTCCATATATCTGCTTTCCTACAGTTTGCCACCCTGGAAGCTCAAAATGCTTTTCCTTTGTCTTCCTACTTCTCTAGAACTTTACTGTCTTTTGTTAAGGTGCTAGTAAACCCAAGTTCCAACCATCTTTTGGAGTTACTCATCTCTAGGTGTTCTCATGTGTATGCATGATGCAAAAGCTAATAAAGTTCATTTTGTTTTTACATTGTTAATCTGTCTTTGGTCAGTTTAATTTCTGGACTTTACGAAGTGGGTCCAGAAATTTAATTTCTGGAGAATTTAGGAAGGTAGTTCAGTTCAGTTCAGTCACTCAGTGGTGTCTGACTCTTTGCGACCCCATGAATTGCAGCACGTCAGGCCTCCCTGTCCATTACCAACTCCTGGAGTTAGGAAGGTAGAAGGGAAAAGAATTTATCCTCCTCTCTAGTATAAGAGGTAAAGATGTTATGTGTTTCTAGTGTGTTATATTTTAAAACTGCCTTTAAGCATAGTTCAAGAAGAGATAATTGTTACAAAAAATTAAGGAGCTATATATAGTAAGAGTCCATTTGTTCACTCCCTAGTTAATATTTAGTGTTTTAGTTAGCAAAACTTTGATTTGTATAAAACAGAAACTCCTGTGAACAGTATGTAGAGGCTGCTCACTCAGCTTTTATATTTTCAGTCTTTTATATTTTAGAGTGAATTTATTCCACAAATTCTTTTAATAGTTAGAGATGATTAAAAGGAAAATACCATGAAAAAAATGAGTGTCAGAAAGTGGGAAAGGGGCAGAGTTAGGAAGTGTTAGGCAATTAGAATAGGAAATAGGAGTCCAGAATGGCGGTGGCTAAAAGACAAGGAAGGAGAAAGCCTGCAAAAATAGACCAAAGGAAGGTCCCAGGACCAGAGTGAGGACCTCAGGTAGAACAAACAGCACTCCTGGAGAGCCCAGTTTATGTAGAGCAGGCCCAGGGGGAGGGAATGACACAGAAAAAGAGGAGCCAAAGGGCCAGGGGTCTCTCTATCTCCTGTGCGCTGGGGCGCTCCTCCACTCTCTTCTTTTCGCGTCTTTGGATCGGCATGCCCTCACACCTCAAGGATGGATTTTCCTGCTATTTTCTAAATAAAATAGAGCTGCAACATGGAACCGTAACACTGATCTGTCTAAGAGCTATAGTGGTCCTTTTGAGACCTGAGAGCTATAACACGGTCTGTCCGAGACCTGAGAGCTGTGATGCGCCAAGAGCTTTAATGTCTGTTACTCCAAATCTTTGTTGTGACAAGACAGAACCTAGGAGCATACACTCACCTGACAGAAGTAAGGTGATATAACATGGAAATGTGAAGTACTACAGAAACTTCTTTCCCTCTTGGTAATTCTCTAGAGTCTGCCCTTCTGTACTCAAAGTCAGGGTGAGGCAAGGAACCCCCAGAGGGCACTGCAGAGGGACAGTCTGGGGAAGGAATGAAGTCCAATAAATCTTGTTGCTAAGTTGCTTCAGTCGTTCCGACTCTGTGCGACCCGTAGACGGCTGCCTGCCAGGCTCCCTGTCCCTGGGATTCTCCAGGCAAGAACACTGGAGTGGGTTGCCATTTCCTTCTCCAATGCATGAGAGTGAAAAGTGAAAGTGAGGTTGCTCAGCCGTATCTTGCTCTCAGCAACCCCATGGACTGCAGCCTACCAGGCTCCTCCGTCCATGGGATTTTCCAGGCAAGAGTACTGGAGTGGGATGCCATCGCCTTCTCCGCCAATAAATCTAAGTCATCATAATTTAACAGAGGGATCATGATGGTAGATCAGAACTGGGAAAACCCAGACTACACAAAAAGAATAAAATTCTTCACTAGTGCCATGTGGAGCCACGTCTGATCCTGGGGCAAAGCGTAAGCGTGCTCTCTAATATGCACTTATCTGAAGTATCAACGAATTCCATTTTTTTCATGGAAAAAGTTAATAAAAGCTCTATAATAAGTCATTTGTAACTAGATATAAAGCCATACACTGCCCAGTTGCTCCTACGCTACTGTCCATCCTCATTAACCCACTGCATGCGATATGACAGAAATGCAGCCCTGCCAGGAAACCAGGTGCTTGTTAGAAATAATTCTTTAATAAAATAAAATGAAATAAAATAAAAACTATTCTTTCTACCCAACACAGGGTCTTAAACCAGTGATAATCTTTCTTTATTTATAATTATGTTCACCATAGATATTTTTTGGCATTGACTTTTACTTTTAATATATTACATTAAAAATGTTATTTAACTGCTAGATTATTTTGGTGCTCCCTCACATTTTGGGCTGAGATAATTGCTTTACTTACCTCACCCTAAACATAACTCTTTTGCTTATATACAAGTTTCCAGATCAGTAGAAGTAAGAGTAACAGAGGAGGATAAAGCAATTATAGAACCGTGACAATAATATAATAATTATATAGAGAGAATTTTATGTGTGGCTCATGTTTTCTTCCTCATCAAGCCTTTTGTGTGTCATTCTTTCCTATTATATTTCCACAGAGATTAGGACTTCTATCACCATGTTAATTTGAAGCAGGGACATTCTGCACCTTTGTCATATTTGTGGTATTAAAGGAAATGTTTCTAATGTTTCACCATTAGGAATCATATTGCTGTAGTTGTTTGTTATTGTTTATCAGATTAAGGATTTATCATTGCATTTTCTTCAGCTACTAAGTGATATTTCTCTTTAATCTGCTGTCATATTATTAATTATATTAATTGATTTTCTAATATCAAACTATCCTATCATTGTTTTGATTCTCTGCTAATTAGATTTTTACATTTTATTATAGGATTTTCCAAGTTTATAATTTTCTTTTAGCATGTTATCACCTGAAACTTATATCAGTATTATACTAGGTGGACTAAAAAGGATTCACAAAGCATTCTTCCTTTCATTTTTTAGCCAGTTGGTGTTTTATGCAGAATTTAAATGATTTATTAATTAACATTTTGGTAGATTTCACCATAAAACCATTGAAACTCTGATTTTCTTTGTGGAAAGATCTTTAAATTCTGGATCTATTACTTAAAGGCATTTCAATTATTCATTGCAAAATTTGGAAAGTTATGTTTGTCTATGTATTTTTCAATTTTTCTGCTTTCAAATTTTTAGCAAAGCTTTTATGGTTCTATTTCTTCTAATATCTATTTTGCTAAATTGTGATCTTCAAGAAATATGTCCTTACCATCAAAACTTAATTTTTAGTGGGATAAAGTTGTTGATAATATCTTCTTATTTCAGTTTTCACATTTTCAAGATCTGAAGTGATATCCCTTTTCTTTCCTGATATTTTAAATTTATGTTTTCTGGATTTGTTGATCAGTCTTGCTTAAGGTCTGTCATTTCGATTAATCATTTCAAAGAAGGAATTTATTGCTTTGTTAAGTCTCACTTTTGCATATTTGTTTTCAAGTTTTTGATGTTGCAGGTCATGCTGTTTGGGAAGCAGACTATGGTGAAGTTTAGCACAGGAGGTTTATTAGGCAGTGTTCTTAGAATTAACTGCTGCAGGAGAAGGGAAAGAATTAAAAGACAAAGGAGGTGGGTTATGGTTCTTTTACAAAAACCTTCAGTGTACTCCACAGAAAGTTTCAAATGGCATTTTAAAGTTCTTCTGAGATAATGGGACTGAGCCAGGACTTTATACTTTTGCATCCACAGCACCCACTCCAGGACTCTTGCCTGGAAAATCCCATGGATGAAGGAGCCTGGTAGGCTGCAGTCCATGGGGTTGCTAAGAGTCGGACACAACTGAGAGACTTCACTTTCATTTTTCACTTTTATGCATTGGAGAAGGAAATGGCAACCCACTCCAGTGTTCTTGCCTGGAGAATCCCAGGGACGGAAGAGCCTGGTGGGCTGCTATCTATGGGGTTGCACAGAGTCGGACACAACTGAAGTGACTTAGCAGCATCCACAACTGGAAAAGACCCTGATGCTGGGAAAGAGTGAAAGCAAAAGGAGAAGGGGACAGCAGAGGATGAAATGGTTAGATAGCATAACTGATTTAATCGACATGAATTTGAGCAAACTCTGGGAGTTAGTGAAGGATAGGGGAGACTGATGTGCTGCAGTCCATAGCGTCGCAAAGAGTTGGACATGATCTCGTGACTGAACAACAAAACACAATTGTGCTTCAGGGAAGGGAAAAGGACTTTGAGAAAGACAGTTTCACCAGGCAACAGCACTCTGAACTCAAATAGGTGTTAAAGTACAAGTCCACTTTGGAACTTAAAATACCCATTTTCAAAATCTATTTGAACCCACCTCCACACATGTGTTAGGAGTAGCAGCTTCTCCCTAATTCTGGTGTGCTTCTGTTTTATTTGTTTATTAATTTTCTTATTGGAAACTCATGGGAGAAAAAACTCACAGCTTCCAACTGTGTAGCAGATCTCCAAGCTGTGACTGATACTCAGTATCACCCTCCTTATCATGGACTGAATGTATGTTTCTCCCCAGAATTCATATGTTGAAGCCCTAACCCCAACCTGATGGTATTTGGAGTAGGTGCATTTGGGGGATAGGGTCACTGTCCTTACAAGAAGAGGAAGAGAGACCAGCACCCTTTTGTGCTCTTTCTCTCTATTAGATCCGACCTTCATCTTGTGAAGACATAGCAAGAAGTTTATGCAAAATATCTGCAACACAGGGAAGGCCCCTCACCAGGAACTGAATCTGCCAGCACCTTGATCTTGGACTTGCAGCCTCCAGAAGTGTGAAAAATAAATGTTTACTATTTAAGCCATTCAGTCTACAATACTGCACAACAGCCACCCAAGCTGAAACACATTCCTTAACTACGGATTTCCATTTCCTTCAGTCTTAAATAGCATCTCTGTTGGTTTCTATGACCTAACTTTGGATAACTCAGACCTTCATTCATGAGACTTCTACAACCTTAGTTGCTATGCCTTCTCAGGCACCAGCTGCTGTATTATTGCATTTACTCTCAATATTGGACAGTGAGAGACACTCAAGTGGATCAGTTCAGTTGCTCAGTTGTGTCTGACTCTTTGTGACCCTATGGACTTCAGCATGCCAGGCTTCCCTGTCCATCACCAACACCTGGAGTTTGCTCAGACTCATGTCCATTGATTTGGTGATGCCATCCTACCATCTCATCTTCTGTCATCCCCTTCTCCTCCTACCCTCAATCTTTCCCAGCATCAGGGTCTTTTCCAATGAGCCAGTTCTTTGCATCAGGTGGCCAAAGTGTTAGAGTTTCAGCTTTAGCAGCAGTCCTTCCAATGAATATTCAGTACTGATTTCCTTTAGGATGAATTGATTGGGTCTCCTTGCAGTCCAAGGGACTCTCAAGAATCTTCTCCAACATCACAGTTCAAAAGTATCAATTCTTCAACATTCAGCTTTCTTTATGGTCCATCTCTCACATCCATGCATGACTATTGGAAAAACCATAGCCTTGACTACGCAGACCTTTGTTGGCAAAGTAATGTCTCTGCTTTTTAATATGCTGTCTAGGTTGGTCATAACTTTTCTTCCAAGGAGTAAGCGTCTTTTAATTTCATCGCTGCAGTCACCATCTGTAGTGATTTTAGAACCCAAGAAAATAAAGTCTCTCACTGTTTTCATTGTTTCCCCATCTATTTGCCATGAAGCGATTGGACCAGATGCCATGATCTAAGCTTGTACAAGAACTCTACCTCTTTCTGAAGTTCAGATTGACTAGTGTCTCCAGTATGGTGAACTTCTCACCTGGCTCCTTTGAAAAAAATTGCCCAAAGTACTCAGGAAAAAGTAATAACTTAAGTTTGTCCCAGGGCCCACTGCATTCTACCTTTGTTAAACAACTGGGGTGATGTTGAGTTATTCCTATTTTAAGATCTTGATTTTTGATTCATGTATTCTAACTATTGAGAAAATAAAACCACATTAGGTTTCTGATTTAGAATAATTACAAATCCTAGAAAATGACATGCCATCTTTGTATGGTTTCATGTCTGAGCTAAGCACCTCATTGGAAATGTTAACTGCCCATGTCATTGTTGTACCATGTGACTGATTGCTCTCCATGCAGAATGGTGTTATCAGGCTATTAGAAAATTTGGTGTTTGTCTCTGTATGTCTGGATGTCATGCAGTGGCAATAAACATACTGGTGTTAGAGATAGGAGTCTATACCTGGGAAGCATGCATAGACTCCTTCATACCACCATAGTTCCCATTTTCACATGCCCGTCATGCTAGCACTTTGAGGTTGCTGTCAACTGAGCAAGTCACGCTGGGAACCAAGGGGTTTTTTTGTTTGCTTTTTAGTACTTTAATTCTTCTTCCAAAGTTAGTGTACACTGATGAATGTGAACATTTGTAACATCTAATATGTGGATTGGAGCAGCATCCACCGATGTAGAATATGCTGCCTCCTATATCCAAAAACTTTACCTAACGTTGGGCTTCCTTCCTGATTGTGAGCAGTGCAATAAAGAATCACTTCTCCTTTACTTTTAGATGTCCCATGATGTCCCAGGCCATTGAACTCCTAAATTTCACTAATCTGGTGGCCCTTATTCTTTATTGTACAGGAGAGAGATTATCTAAGTATTCAGTTGTTTAATTTACCATTTACCACCTCAAATGGCAATCCACTCCAGTACTACTACCTGGAAAATCCCATGGACAGAAGAGCTTGGTCGGCTACATGTAGTCCATGGGGTTGCAAAGAGTCAGACACGACTGAGCAACTTCACTACATCTCATCCTCGTTAAATTACATTGGCAAATATGATAAAAACCAACTGACTACATATTTTTTGCATACGTTTCCAGATTACATTCTCTTTCACTAATTTACATAGCCACTGTCACCTATCATATATCTTAAAATCAGGAACTGTGTGTTCTTCAACATTACTCTTCATTTTTAAATTCATTTTGACTATTCTAGATTCTTTGCATTACATAGAAATTTTAGAATCAGCTTGTCAATTTCTACAAAAGTCCTCCTAAAAGTTTAATGTATTAAAAATTCAGTTTCTTTGTTTTCTGGATGATAGTGTTTCAGATGCAAAATGTGCTAATATTCTTATTTTGACTTCTCAGTAAATAACATGTTATTTTTCTCTAGCTACCTATTTGCTGGGTTAGATCTAAGGTTAAGATTATTGTCAGGCTGATACTTTTAAGCTTTTTAGGGTAGGTTTAGAGGATTCTTTACTTAAGGATTACTTTAACTGAGATAATAAGGCATGACCCTTCTGATGTTTTCACTGGATGTTCTGGCTGGTTTAGATACTTTTAAGCTTTTTAGGGTAGGTTTAGAGGATTCTTTACTTAAGGATTACTTTAACTGAGATACTAAGGCATGACCCCTCTGATGTTTCCATTGGATGTTCTGGCTGGTTTGAAAGCAAACATTTCAGCTCAAAACAGCAGCAGCCCTGTTTGAGCTCTAGAAATTATTCACCTAAAAGCTCGCAGCTTATTAAATTTCTTCCAAGCAAGTACAACTTAGTGTTTAGTAACGATGAAAGGAGGCTTCTTTGTGTGTTCCTGAATCTTCTTCTCCAGGTATTTCTTTTCTTTGGTAATCTGCTTTACAGATGCCACATTCCAGGTACCTCAGGATCCCCTTACTCTGATCTCTGAAACTCAGTGAGGTCATGTGAGCGCTCAGCCTTCTGCAGCACAGTTTGGAAAATACTTCCAGGCAGATCATGGGGCTCATCTTGCCTGTTTCTTTTTCCCTTGGGCTACAATCCTGTGTTGCCCATTATCCTATATCTGAAAGCATTTGGCTAATACATTTTCTAAGTTCTCTATATGTTTATAGAAAACTCCAGTCCCTGCTATTTATCTTGACTAGTGCAGTGTCATATATTTGCTCATTCTTGATAATATTTTGTAGTTTACTGATTTTGTGACCCACCTATTATTTGCTTAAACATTTTATATCTGATCATTCTACATTCAATTTCTGATCATTCCAATATCTGATGCCATTAGGAATCAAAATACTTGTTGCTTCTGGCATCTTATTCACTATGGCTTGATTTATTTAATCTGTCTTTGGATAGTCTAAAATCAATGTTTCACCAGGAGGTATAAGAAATTATTTCTCCTAGGAGTTTGGTTTTGTAAGAACTGTGACCTGGCTTCCTAACATACTGTCTGATTCCGAGATCAGCTCCCTCTGGCTTAGTCAGAGCACAATGCTAATAGCAACATTTATCCCAGACAAGCTCTATCTACCTTTCCCTTTGTGTCTTGAAGGCAGTTTACTGTTCCTTGACTCTTTCTTAGGATTCAGGTCATTTTTTTTTGTATGTTTGTTAGGTTATTTATTCAAGGGATGCTTAGAGATTTATTTATTTCCCTTTAAGCACAGCAATTCACTGAAATGCAGATTTTTTAATAAACAATATAGCCTCTTTTTCCTTAGAGGATACTTACGCTGATTTTAAAGGTCTTTTTGTATCTGGTTTTACTATAATATATCAATGTGTAATTTTGTTTTATCTTGCTCCAGATTTAGTGTGCTTCTCAAAATTAAGATTCATATTATTTACCAATTTTTTTTTAAAATTCATAGTTACTATCATTTCCTCATTCCATCTATCCTATTTTATCACCTTTTTCCATCTTTTTTTCTCTCTCAAACTCACTTTAGCCTATGTAAAATCCTCAACCCTTTATGTTTGTTAATGGTCTCTTGGGAAGGGTCTTTGTTTTTTTTACCATTGTGTCAAAACTTACAATTTGTTTCCTCAATATCCACATTCTCCTTTTATTAACACAGGTAATAAATAGGTAATTGTCCACCCACGTAATATTTTCCAGGCTTAGGTCTGAACATTTGTGTCCTCCCCAAACCCATATGTTAAAAACCTAATGCCCGAGGTGATTAGATCATGGCAATGGAACTCTCATGAATGGGACAATACCCTCATAAGAGAGGCTTCACAACCCAGATAATCATGAAGGTGTAATCACTCCCCACTCACCTAGAGCCGGACATCCTGGAATGTGAAGTCAAGTGGGCCTTAAGAGGCATCTCTACAAACAAAGCTAATGGAGGTGATGGAATTCCAGTTGAGCTATTTCAAATTCTAAAAGATGATGCTGTGAAAGTGCTGCACTCAATATGTCAGCAAATCTGGAAAACTCAGTAGCAGCCACAGGAATGGAAAAAGTTTTCATTCCAATCCCAAAGAAAGGTAGAGCCAAAGAATGCTCAAAACTACTGCACAATTGCACTCATCTCACACGCTAGTAAAGTAATGCTCAAAATTCTCCAAGCCAGGCTTCAGCAATATGTGAACAGTGAACTTCCAGATGTTCAAGCTGGTTTTAGAAAAGGCAGAGGAACCCGAGATCAAATTGCCAACATCTGCTGGATCATCAAAAAAAGCAAGAGAGTTCCAGAGAAACATCTATTTCTGCTTTATTGACTGTGCCAAAACCTTTGACTGTGTGGATCACAATAAACTGTGGAAAATTCTGAAAAAGATGGGAATATTAGACCACCTGACCTGCCTGTTGAGAAACTTGTGTATAGGTCAGGAAGCAACAGGACCTGCCTCTTGAGAAACCTGCATATAGGTCAGGAAGCAACAGTTAGAACTGGACATGGAACAACAGACTGGTTCCAAATAGGAAAGGAGTATGTCAAGGCCTTATATTGTCATGCTGCTTATTTAACTTATATGCAGAGTACATCACAAGAAATGCTGATCTGGAGGAAGAACAAACTGGAATCAAGATTGCTGGGAGAAACATCAATAACCTCAGATATGAAGATGACACCACCCTTATGGCAGGAAGTGAAGAAGAACTAAAGAGCCTCTTGATGAAAGTGAAAGAAGAGAGTGAAATAGTTGGCTTAAAGCTCAACAATCAGAAAACAAAGATCATGGCATCTGGTCCCATCACGTCATGGCAAATGGACAGGGAAACAGTGGAAACAGTGCTGACTTTATTTTTCTGGGCTCCAAAATTACTGCAGATGGTGATTGCAGCCATGAAATTAAAAGATGCTTGCTCCTTGAAAGAAAAGTTATGACCAACCTAGACAGCATATTAAAAAGCAGAGACATTACTTTGCCAACAAAGGTCTGTGTAGTCAAGGCTATGGTTTTTCTAGTAGTCATGTATGGATGTGAGAGTTGAACTATAAAGAAAGCTGAGTGCCAAAGAATTGATGCTTTTGAACTGTGGTGTTGGAGAAGACTCTTGAGAGTTCCTTGGACTTCAAGGAGATCTTACCCAGTCCATCCTAAAGGAGATCAGTCCTGGGTGTTCATTGAATGGACTGATGTTGAAGCTGAAACTTCAATACTTTGGCCACCTGATGCAGAGAGCTGACTCATTTGAAAAGACCCTGATGCTGGGAAAGATTGAAGGTAGGACAAGGGGACAATGGAGGATGAGATGGCTGGATGGCATCACCAACACAATGGACGTGGGTCTGAGTGGACTCCAGGAGTTGGTGATGGACAGGGAGGCCTGGCGTGCTGTGGTTCATGGGGTCAAAAAGAGTCGGACATGACTGGGCAACTGAACTGACTGACAGAGACAGTCATAATAATAATAAGTTTAAAATAAGGTTTTGGTTTATCTTAGTTGCTGGTGGGAGGACTATTTTTAATTCCATCACTTCATTGACAACTGATCACTTTGTGGATCCCAAGTTTAGAGGGAAGACTCAGTTGCAACTCATTACCAGCATTCCCACTTCATCTTCTATTCTGATGTGGACACTGGAACCAAGCTACTAAATTAATTTCTTAATTTTTTACTGTTCCCCGACAGTAAAGCTGCAACATCAGGTTATAAATTTACCACTCTACTCTTCCATCTCTTCATCAATCTGAACCATAGACATTCTCTTTACTTAAAGTTCAGTTCTATATTTAAAATATTTGTTTTCTAGTGTTTTCATCCCGTATTTTAGGTGTTTACAACAGGAAGTATTCAATATATTTAGTCAAACATGTTAGCAAAATGGAAACCCCTATCTTCTTGCTTGATTGCCATATGGAAATTGTTTGAGAAAAGAAATACTAGCCTGTCTGTCATCAAATTGTAATCATTCTCTAATGATGGAGAAGGCATTTTGAATACAAAGATCCTAATAGTATCTCTAAAATATAATTTGGGACATAATGAGTCTGGGGGTAGAATAGAAGGGGATGGGACTGACATGCAAGACAAAGTCATTTTGTTTTGGCTGTAAATGTAATTCCCTAATGTAATTCCTAAGACTGAAACCATACTTAATTTCAGGCTAAATGAGTAGAGCATTGCAGTGATCATCTAAATAATTCATGCCAAAATAAGACATAAGTGTGTTTTGCATATATTATGTAGCTATTCCAGGATACTATTTATTTTCAGAGAATATTAGCACAGGGTTAAAACTGTCTCATCATCCTAAATTTCTACAATTATAATCTAAGTATATTGTAGTATTTTATAGCCTTCTATCAGGAGATGAGAGAAAAAGGCATTTACTCTTCTCCATTTTACACTTCCCCGGGCTTCTCAGCAAGTGTCCATTTTCACCTCTTCCTTCTGTTGCTAAGGAAGCTTAGTTCTCTTTGCTATCTCTGACAAGTTTTCTTATCTAAATTGTTAATCATAGTTGAGGCTCTCCTTTGAAGAAGTGCAACTCCTTGATACCATAAATTAATGCAAATCCAGTTATCAAGATTTTTCTAGTTCTTACCTTTTGCTTCTAAGGAAGTCCTAATGTTTGAAAATGGCCAGTGGTTTGCAAGTCTGGCCACACATTAAAAAATCAGCCCAAGGGCTTCCCTTGTGTCTCAGTGGTAAAGAATTGTGCCTGCCAACATAGGGTACATTGGTTTGATCCCTGACCTGGGAAGATCCCACATGCTGTGAAGCAGCTAAGCCTATGTGCCAAACTATTGACCTCTAGAGCTGGGGAACAATTACGCATATTTAAAGTTAAATGTTGATAACTTTTTAAAACTGAGATATATTTATCATACAACATTATGTAGTGTTAAGGTATACAATACATTGATTCCATACATTTATATTGTAATATAATTCCTCAGAAAAAGTTCTAACAAATGAAAATCTAGAAACCAGGAAATGTCATTTAACAATTTGTACCTTAATGAATTTGGTAAGGAGGCAGTTTAGGGAAAGCTTATAGTGTTTGTATCATTAAGTCTTAGCAGGTATTAATTTGATAGCTAGATAAAAATTGAGGAACATCCATGAGAAAACTGGAGAAAACAAGGCAAGAAAATGTAGACGGCTGGCAGAAATAAATTTTAGAAGGAGATTTGGAAGCACATTATAGTGTTTCAAATAACAGTAAGATTTTTGGTACTGTCCTTTTCTAGTAAAAGGGAAGAGAAAATTTGAGTAATTCTCAGAAGTTCCTCATGATCTGCATATTTAAACTATGCAGTTCACAAATTTGCTCAGACATGTTCAACTCCATGAGTAATCTCAAAGTATTGTAACAGTTCTTAACTTCACATGTAGCATAAAATTATTTTAGCTAGGAATATTCAAAATTATGAATATGACATTATAGATTCATATAATCATATGATATTATGTTTTAACCTTAAATGGACACACTTTAGAAATAGAATATTATTTTTCATTTAAACAAACACTGAGCTGATTGGTTCATAAGAAAAAAAAACTCTTCATCTGTTTATTTGATATCCACTACAATTATTTTCTATGAAATGTAAAGGGAGCTCTATAATGTGATTTGATTCATTCTAACTGAACTTTTCATGCAGCAAATACTCAACATAGTTCATGCCATTAAATTTATTTGGTCTTTAATTTTTCTTTATATACCATATAACCATTTCAACTATAATTCTTTTTCTCCAACATATTTTTTCTCATTTGAAGTCATATGAAAGTCTAGACAATATTGAAAAATATAAGAACATGGAATATAAAAATATATAGAACAATGTCAAAACCAACCCCAAACTCACAAAACATAAGCAGTGTTTTTAACAATTACAATGACATGTGCAGAGTCAAGTATGTGTTCAGAGTCATGTGCCTCTTTTGAATAACTTGCCCTTAGTGCTAAACCCAGCTACAAATGTCTCCTTTTAGGGTGATTTTCTTCTCTTGAATTTCCCTGCAATCAAGCCAATGTTTTTATAATTCTAAATATCAGATGTAACTTAATATATCTGATCATCTACTGGGATGCAAAGGAATATCTGTTTTCTGGTCCAGAAGCCTCTTTACCTTCGCAGATACACAGAGATGAGAAGAGTGCCTCCACGCTTTACTCAACAGGAAAACAGCCACCTAATCCCACCTACAAAGAGCATGTTTAGCTCATACCTGGGCAGTGGTGAGGAGGAGAACAGTGGGGAGAGCCAGGCACTGGAGCCTCTGCCCTCTCCTTCTCTGCCCATTTCCATCCAGCACTAACAATACCTGAACTTAAGTCATGGAAAAGTTTTAATGACTTTGAGAACAAATATATTGTAGGTTGCAAATTTGAATATTGTATTTAACAAATATTTTCCTGAAAAACAACACAGTGAAACAATATTCATTTTATTTTACCGTCTTTGAATGATAATTTTGAACATAAAAATCAAGCTTTCAGTTATAACCTGAAAGTCAATTTTCCCCTGAAGATGTTTATTTTCTTAGGAAACTGAACTAAAGGAATCTTCCTCTTTAGGTATATACATAAAATCTGTTATATAATTTATATTGAATTTAACAAGGAATTAGGCAATATGTTATAACATAGTCTTCTCTTAATAGGGAATGGCAATTTTGTTTCATGATTATTAAATAGCTTTCTTGTCAAAATACATCATCAATACACATTATTAAACTGTCATAGAATTTGAAACACAAACTACAGTAATCTTTTCCTTTTCATCTTCCTCATATTTTCCCTCTGCATCATTGCACACAAGTGACACCTACGGAAATCTGGTTGCAAAGTTTCTAACTGCTTTGAAGCAGATGCCCACCACAGCTTGATGGGCACAGCATCACTCAGGTTCCTTCACATCTCCTATTCCAGAAATTAATCACAGAGAATGGAAAAGCAGATTATGTGTTTTTTTTCCTCCCTGGAAAATTTAAGTTACAACTGAATGCCAATTCTATCATTGTGCATTATCCTCCCAACTAAAAGGGAAAGCTAATAATTAAATACAACTTAGAAAGCGAATTGATCCTGCCCTACAGCATAACTTCTGTCAGGTTGGAGGGAACTATTTCCAAAATATGGGAATCAGAATAAAATGAGTTGAAATACAAATGTCTTCCTTATCTCTATTGTATTATTGCTACCCTGTTTCCTCCTCAGGACTATCATACTTCTATAAAATGAAAGCAAATATGATTCAATCGCAGTAGAATAAGCATAACCACAGAAGGTAGCTAAAATGATATATCAGGAGTGACATGAGATATGATTTAAGAAAAAATCTTACTTGCTTTTAAGCAATCATTGTAGAACGTATTAGGAAATGATGACAGCTTTCCAATGCTTTTCATGGCTCTCATTATAAACTTTATCTTAGCTCTCCAACATGCTCAGTAATTCTTTCCAGTTATTGTTAACTAGATTTCTTTTTATGGGACAGAGGTTTGAACAGATACCATTCTTTATTTTTCCTGAAATACAAAAGTACAACCATAAAGTTACCTTATAATTTTTTAAAGAAAGAAAATTATAGATATAAAAATTGAGAAATATTTCCTTTGAGAATCTGAACCTAAAATCTTAGGACAAAAAATGAAGTCTAAAGCTGATTACTGGATGATAAAGAATTATGAGCTATTTCCCAGTGTGTATGTGTTGCATAAAATTTTTATAACTTTATTTTCATTTCCATATTTCCGTTAAAATGAAGTAGTATTTTCCCAGAAGACTCTAGTTTGCTAGGAACTCATAAAATTAGAAACTAGAAGAACTAAAAAAATGGAGGGAATCACATTTAGCTCCTCTTTATTGCTTATATCAGCATCATATAAGAGTGATGAAGCAGTAGTTCTCATTTTGATCTTTTGAACTCCTATATATGTACAGAATCTCAGCTTCAGCAATGAAAATTGTGTTTGCTCAGGATTTATTATATTCTTTTGAGTAAATAAGTACAATAATTTGATCTAAAATGTTCTTTTATTGTATTTAACTCTCATTGTCTTCAGTGATATGCTAAAACCAAAAATGGGAAGCATATCTATCTCTGGGTCAACGAATGCCCAAATGACAGCACAAAACATATTAGGCACAATCGGACATGAGGTATAGCTCAGTGATCAATATTATAGTTCAGAGAGCAGTACCCCTTTTGTGCATCAGGCAGCTCATAACTTATCAATGTTCTGAATATTTTTACAGTTAGGTAGCTTGATTATTTGCCATTTTAGACCACTGACAGACACATTTCTGTCTAAAAACTAAACTTTGTCTCCTGAGTGGTAGCAACTTAGTTTCATATAGTAATGGGAATAAAACTAAAATATCACTTGATAAATAGATAAATTAGGTAACAGGGTCTAGCAATTGACCTACATATTAAGTTGAACTGTAACCCAGTAATCAGATATCTTTTGTTTGCCCACGACTGCTTTGTTAATGATTGGTGCCTGCAAAAGTGAAATCTTGCCTTGGCCTCAGGAAGTAACTACTTCTGTGTTGAAAGCGCAGTTTCCATGAGTGAGTACTGCAGTGCCTGTTGCGTGATCTCTCTTGGTTTAACACGCGACTTCCTGTTGTCAGCGCCTGCTGTTCTTCTCTCTGCCCATTTTAAGTATATGCATGGCATCTACTGATTGATTTGGCCAACCCTAACAGCTGAGATTCCAACTAGAATTTATGGTTCTCTTCCCCCAGAGACATACTCTAGATTTCTGTAAGATATTTATATTACCTTTTCTAATTAACTTCTCTGGAAGTAGTGAGTCTTGTTCTTTAGTGATTTCTACTCTACGCCTTTTACGCACTTGCCAATTGAGCCTTGATTCTGAAAGAATTTGTTTTTTTTTGACTTATGACTATGCTTGTTATTACAATATCTTATATAACAAAGGGGTCTGCAAGAGTAGATCAAAGCAATAATGAGCGATCCCATACAATTCACCCATTTAAAGTATACAATCCAAAGGTTTCCAGTATATTCATAATCACTATTCCACTTTCTGCCTCTATGGATTTTGGATATTCATATAAATGGAGTCCCATAATATGTGGCTTTTGTGTCTGATTTCTTTCATTTAGCTTGATGTTTTCAAGATTCGTTTATGTGCTGTGTATCAATACGTCATTCCTATTTATTGCCGAATGAAATTCTGTATTAATATATACCCTATTTAACTTTTCCACTTAAAAAAAAAGGATGTGAAGGGAAATAATGTATGTCAATTCAAGTCACATTTTTAAAGGATATGAATAAAAATAATGAATGTGTTAGCCTTATTGTTTTAAAATATAATTTATTTTGGAAAAAAAAAAGCTTTTTGAAGGTAGAATCCTACTGCAGAAACACTTACTAGTCTGTCTCCATGTTGTACTCCCCCAATTTAAATGAAAGACACCTTCAAGGAGGAGACCATAGGAGACAAAGACAAGGAAAAAGACAAAAACAAAAACATAGGTTTTGAATTGAGTAGAATAGAAAGCAGATGGCAGCTCACATAAGGATGCACTTTGTAACAGTCAGAGCTAATGCAAATAGAATGATTGATATAACTCAAGAACAAGTAAGTGAGACTAAGATATGAAAATACAGATTAGCCAGTCACTGAATGGTCGTGCTATATGTGAGTCTTAACATATCAAGGCTAGAACGGTTTAGGATATAATCTATAAGATAATTCCCAATTCTATATTATAATATCTTCAATGGTAAAAGCAGAACCAAGATTATAATATCCAGGTCTTTCCAAATGTCATAGAGCCTTGCGCAATGTGTTAAACTTTTCTCATCCTCAATACACTCATGTGTTAAAAAGATAAAGCTTTCTTTCAGTTCTGTGGTGAGGATTAAAGAGAAAGTTTGTAAATATCTCAGACACTTTATTTGTAGGCTATGTTATAATTTCATTATAACTTAATAAAAGTGTTTGATAAGACCCTAAAGGCTATCTAGTTCAAGTGCTTGCATTTTCTTAGCAGAAATTTTATTGCCAAATGACTATGTAATTCAGTTCAGTTCAGTTCAGTTCAGTCACTCAGTCGTGTCCGACTCTTTGAGACCCCATGAATGGCAGCACGCCAGGCCTCCCTGTCCATCACCAACTCCCAGAGTTCACTCAGATTCACGCCCATCGAGTCAGTGATGCCATCCAGCCATCTCATCCTCTGTCGTCCCCTTCTCCTCCTGCCCCCAATCCCTCCCAGCATCAGAATCTTTTCCAATGAGTCAACTCCTTGCGTGAGGTGGCCAAAGTACTGGAATTTCAGCTTCAGCATCATTCCCTCCAAAGAAATCCCAGGGTTGATCTCCTTCAGAATGGACTGGTTGGATCTCCTTGCAGTCGAAGGGACTCTCAAGAGTCTTCTCCAACACCACAGTTCAAATGCATCAATTCTTCGGCGCTCAGCCTTCTTCACAGTCTAACTCTCACATCCATCCATACATGACTACTGGAAAAACCATAGCCTTGACTAGACGGATCTTAGTCGGCAAAGTAATGTCTCTACTTTTGAATACGCTATCTAGGTTGGTCATAACTTTTCTTCCAAGGAGTAAGCGTCTTTTAATTTCATGGCTGCGGTCACCATCTGCAGTGATTTTGGAGCCCAAAAAATAAAGTCTGACACTGTTTCCACAGTTTCCCTGTCTAATTCCCATGAAGTGATGGGACCAGATGCCATGATCTTCATTTTCTGAATGTTGAGCTTTAAGCCAACTTTTTCACTCTCCTCTTTTACTCTGTGACAATATAATTCAGCAGCTGTAAAATTTTAAAGGCTTCCCAGATGGCTCAGTGGTAAAGAATCCTCCTGCTAATGCAAGGAGACTCAGGAGACACAGGTTTGACCCTTGGGTTGGGAAGATCCTCTGGAGGAGGAAATGGCAACCCACTCCAGTATTCTTACCTGGAAAATCCCGTGGACAGGAGTCTGGGGAGCTACAGTCCATGGGGTTGCAAAGAGCTAGATGTGACTGAAAATGCACACATGCACATTTAAAACATTTGTTTTAATCTTATAAAAGCTGGGTCAATAAAATATATAAACATGAAGCTCTTTTTACTGAGTTAGAGACAGAGATTACTTATTCTACCAATTTGCCTCCTTTGTCATCTAACATCCTTTTAGCTTGAAATAATAATCACTGATTATTAATAGATCTTCACAGCAACAAAACTCTCACTACTTTTAAAGACAGTCCTTTTTTATTATTTGAATAGCTGCTAGGATCAGAAATCTCTTTGAACAGGCATTCTCAAACATTTGAAAACAACAAAAATTACTTTCTTCCAAGTCTGTGGTTCAAAGTAAACCTCCCCAGTCTTAAAGAACATACTTCATTCATACTTTTAAATGTCTCTAAATCTATCGAAACTCTTTTACATTATTTTAGTTTTTTTTTTTTTTTTTAGGCTGTACTGTGTGGCATACAGGATCTTAGTTCTCCAACCAGGGATCAATCCCATGCCCCCTGAATTGGGAACATGGAGTGTTAACCACTGGACTGCCAGGGGAGTCCCTATCTTGTTTTAGTTATCTTAATGTTGTCACTTTAATATCTCTGGTTATTCAGGAATAAAGCATAATAAGACTATGTCCTCTCTTATTCTCAAAATATAACATAAATATGTATGTTTTAGAAATGATATACCACTACTGACTAATTTTAAGATTTCTAACTAAAATTCCTAAAACTTTTAAAATATACGCTGCTGCTATAATCTAGCTGTCTCATCTTGAATAGGCAGGTTATTTTTTTCTTTTAACCTGAATTTATTTGATTCTCTTGCTAAATTTGTAACTTGCATAAATAAACATGATAAATTATTAATCCAAATTATTGATTAAAAGTGTGGAACAAGATGGGTGTAAATACAAAGCTCATGGTGGCAACCTCTCTCCAGGTTGACAATGAATGATTCATTAGAACATTAGTGTCTTTGATCACTGTTATTTCAGCCCAACCAAAGCCACCACAGGTATTCAGCTCCTGTTTTTCATCTTATACACAAAAAACATAGGCAGGCATATTCACAAGTTGATTTAAAAAATGTTCTTGTATTAAGTTCATTGTGCCTCCATCTCCTGGTACTGTAATTGTTGAGGCAAAAGCTAAGTTTAAGTAAATAGTATCTGTTAACTATTTGTTACAATTCATATCTTGGACTAGCACAAAGTTAGCATATTTGTTATATGAGTAAGAGGTAAGGATGCTTAACTTTTGGCATATACAGAATATGAAGCATGATCACTGAATGATGTTACAAATGTATACTTCATATTACAACAAAACATTTAAGTTTAACCATTTACTTTATAGTGATAGCTATGATGAGAAATGGATGCTCTTTATCGCAGAAGAGAATGACTTTGCAGTTTGTATAACTGTAATAAAATCTTCAAGTGAGACAACTGACTTGTTAAAAAGCATGTCTATAAAATATCAGGGATAAAAGTTTTCACCAGCATAAAGGATTAAAAATTATAGAGAAGATGGCCAATACAGTGTACAAAACAGCCTACAAGTTAGCTTTAGCACTGATGGGAATATTAGAAGTGTCAGACTTGATTCTAGAATGAGATAGGCTGTGAGGACAATGGTCAGCATTGAATTTAGATAGCTAGACTAGTTCTGAAAACATCGTGAACACATAGAATATTTCCATAGAACATCATGCTTCACATTTTGAATGATATTCATTCTCTTCTTCCGTGTAAAGTTAAGTAGCCTATTTCTAAAGAAAACAGTCATTGGGATGGAAATATGAATGTCTGGGCTAATATAAAAATACATGTCAAAATCCAAGAAGGAAAATTGAAGGTGTTTGATGCCCAAAAGGATACATGCTTTAAAATCATAAGTGAAGCCAATAGTTTTTTTTAATCTGCATTAATGATGAATTTTATGCATAATTCATTTCACAAGACCAAAATGTCAATCAAGCTTAGTATGTAGAAACCCTCCATTGTTTCTAAAATTCAAGATGATAAATCTTGAACATCTTTGAATCTGTTTTAAAAAGAATATGTCTCAGGTTTTGAATATAATTTCAAAGAAAACATTTAAGATTGTTAGATCAACATCCTTCTGCAAACACATTTAGGTATAAGAACCTATATTTATTCTTGTTTCCTTTTCCAAACAGTCTTTAAATACAGGAGGATCATATTTTGAAGAAGTGAATATCCTCTCTAAGAGACTGATAAACAAGTTATTTTTTAATGGTACAAACTTCTGGAAAGTTTATTTTAAAAATCACTGGCATGAGTTTCCAAAATTATTAATTACTTTAAATACAATTTCAAAATAGTAAACACCATAAAGAGAGGGAATTTTTGTGGTTGAATTAATATGTATACACTCATTATTATATGCATTAATTTATGTTGTCAGTAATTTACTTGCTCTTATATTATTACAAAATTAACAAAGAGTGTTTTCCATTTTAAAATTGTGGAGCTTTGATAAATGTTTATCTCCTTTTATTTAAATAATTTCTGAAATGGAATAAACTGTTTTAATAGACTTCTATAAAATTAGCTTTAAATAACCTGTTTTTAACTATAACTAAAGGGCTTTATTTTCCATTTTATTTTTTAATAACCCACAAAACAGACAAAGTTTTTAATATAGTAATTATTCATCTGGCATTTCATTATAAATTTCATTTTATAGGAACTGGCTATTTTATTCTGATGGGTTATTAACATTAGGGCAGATAAATTGAGTGTTATTAATAAATGTGTATATCTCCATGAAAATAGTTACTGTGGGTTAAGGAAGAAAGAGTTATTACTCGAATATTTGATATTTTTATGCAACAGTTCCAAGTAATTATTTTATAACCAAACTATTTTAAACTGCTGTACTTCGTGGTCTATTTAATCCTGTAAATTATCATGTAGTAGAATAGGACATAGAGAAATATTTGAATATCAAAGTTCACTTGTCTTGAAATCATATATTATTGTGCTAATTGTTTTAATTATTAACAAGATTATATTTTTAATTTTTTTGACAAATTTTATCATTATTTACTCTGCAAGCAATGATTTAGGCTCTGGAGCTACCCCATGAAGAAAACATTTTAAAACATTCCTTTCCCTAGTCTTACTCTCTAGTGCATATATTTGAATATATGGGTTGGAAGTGAATGTCAGTTCACTTCCTCATAAACCGTTAATGTTTTGATGCTGTTTGGCAACTCCAGCTTCTTGATTTGTACTCTCTCGGCTCTACCTCTTTGCCAAACTGTTTCATGGTTCTTCTTTTCTACCTGCTGGCTGTTAGTCTCCTATGTTAGCCCTTTTATCATTACTTTAAATATTATTGTTTCTAAAAATATATCTTTTGGTTCCTTTGTCCTTGTATACTGTTGCTCTGAATATTTCCATTTACCTCTGAGATCTCATATATCTTTATGTACGTTGTATCCAATTCTAACCTCTGGTCTAGTAAATAACTTTGAATTTCAAATTTAAATGCTTCCTGGTCATATTCAGCTACGTACTTCGAAGTAAAATTCAAGGCAGAAGCATTGTGTAAGGCAAATAGTGTACCTTAATTAAGACGGGATCGAACCCGAGTCTCCCACACTGCAGGCAGATTCTTTACCATCTGAGCCACCAGGGAAGCCCCAGTTGATAAACAGTAAGTTTAATAGAAACTTTGGTAGCCAATAAAGTTGTTTTAAATGTTAAATGCAGGATTATTAGTATGTGCTGCCGCTGCTAAGTCGCTTCAGTTGTGTCCGACTCTGTGCGACCCCGTAGATGGCAGCCCACCAGGCCCGGCTTCCTGCGATTCTCCAGGCAAGAACGCTTGAGTGGGTTGCCATTTCCTTCTCCAAATTAGTATGTACATATGTTAACAAACACATAGCAGTAAAAATAGCCTTTAACACATCCCTCCATCTGTAATATTAGCTTGATAAATGAGCAATATAATTATAAAGTATCTGAACACAATAAATATCAGAAAGATACAGATTTGTGAAATGTTATAATCAAGTATCTAGGTTTTTACATGAATACTCATTGCTTTTACAAAATTTCTTATGTAGAAAATGTGTTCAGGTAAAAATCTGTAATTACACCATCAAAAAAACAGAAATTATATGTAAAAATTAATAATAAAATTTTATCACTTAGAAAGTTTTATATATTACTCTGAACAATATCAAAATCATGTTTAGAATACTAAAACCATTAATATACAGTTATAAATTGAATACTAGCTAATTTAAGTCTGGAGTAATTTTTAAATATGAAGATAACATTAATAGAGTTCATTATTAAATTTAAATATATATTAATATTCATCATTCTTTACTAAAAGAATAATTATATAATTTTTAAAATTCTGAAAATCTTTGATTAAACTGATCATCTATTTCTGGTAAAACTCTTGACCAACTTAATGTGGAAAGATACTTCCCTATTATGACAAAGAATACAAATTACTAACATCATGGTTAATGGAAACAATTTTAAGATGTTTTCATTAAAATTAACAGAAAACTGAGCTCCTGAAGTTCTGTAAGAAAATAATATAAATGAAGTTAGTTTTTTTCCTTTTCTCTTTCTTTGGCCATTTTTTTGATGTACTGTTGATTTGCAACATTATATTTGTTTCAGATGTATACTGTAGTATTCACTATTTTTATAAATTATGTTTCACTTAAAGTTGTTAAAAATAATGGCTATATCTCCCTGTGCTATACAGTATATTCTTTTGCTAATCTATTTTATGCATAGTAGTTTATAGTAGCTCATAGTAATGTAACTGGAGAAGGCAATGACACCCCACTCCAGTACTCTTGCCTGGAAAATCCCATGGACAGAGAAGCCTTGTGGGCTGCAGTCCATGGGCTCGCAGAGAGTCGGACACGACTGAGCGACTTCCCTTTCACTTTTCACTTTCATGCATTGGAGAAGGAAACAGCAACCCGCTCCAGTGTTCTTGTCTGGAGAATCCCAGGGACACGGAGCCTGGTGGGCTGCCATCTACCGGGTCACACAGAGTCGGACAGAGCTGAAGTGACTTAGCAGCAGTAATGTAATACTCCTAACTTTTCCCTCTTTTCTTTTCTCTCCCCACTAGTAAGCACTAGTTTGTTCTATATATCTGTGAATCTGTTTCTGTTTTGTTATTTACATTTACTTGTTTTATTTTTTAGATTCCTTATATAAGTGATAGAGTATTTGTCTTTAACTTATTTCACTAAGCATAATACATAACACAGCATTTCATTTTTTATGGTTGTGTAGTATTTCACTGCACATGTGTATGTACATGTGTACATATATACATATACACATATATACAAATATACATACACACACATGTGTGTGTGTGCATGTGTATCTTTTCAAATTAGACCTTTTAGTTTCTTTGGATATACCCATGAGTGAAACTGTTGGATGCTATGGTAATTTTATTTTTAGTTTTTAGAGGAAACCCATACTGTTTCCCATAGTGACTGCATCCATTTGCATTCCCACCAACAGTGTACAGAAGTTTCTTTTTCCCCATATCCTCTCCAAAACCTGTTATCTGTGGTCTTTTGGGCAAAAGCCACTCTGACAGCTATGTGGTGATATCTCATTGTGGCTTTAATTTACATTTCCTGATGATTAGTGATGTTGAACATCTTTTCATATGTCTGTTGGCCATCTGTATGTCTTCTCTGTAAAAATGCCTATGCAGGTCTTCAGCCAATTTTTTTTTAAATTTATATTGAGTTGTATGAGTTGTACATATATTTTGGAATTAACCCTTATCAGCAATATCATTTGCAAATATCTTCTCCTATTCAGTAGCTTGTCTTTTCATTTTGATGTTGGTTTCCTTTTCTATGCAAAATATTTTTAAGCTTAATTAGATTCCATTTGTTGATTTTGGTTTTTGTTTCTTTTGCCTTGAGAGATAATCCTTTGCCTTTTTGCCTTTGTCTTATTCCCCTTAATATGATTGTCTATATGTATCAAAAACTAATTTAAAAGTTTTAAAAATAATTAGAGAATTTTACAAAATATCCCTGAAAAAATAAATAAAAAATATCAGAGCTTTCTTTATTATCAGCAAATTTGATAGAGAATTAAGATAAATGACGTATATGGAATGTAAATAAATTTTAAATGCTTAAGAATAAATTTGAAAAAAAGAGTAAGATCTTTGTAAAGAATAATTTAAACTTAATATAAAACATTCTCAGTAGTCTTTATACTTCTATCTTTATCTCTTTTCATAGTGCAGATAAGCTTCTGACCCAATCAGTTTTCTTTCTAATTTTTTATTTATTGGCATTCTCTCCTAAGTACAATATATTTTCCATGGTGTCTGGGATATTTCCTTTTCTATTTGCATGCTGTTGAAGTATCCTTGAACTATTTTTAAAAGTATTTCAACATTGAATGAATGATCAAATATGTCTATAATTTTATTCTTATGAATTCCAGTTGTTATTGCCAACATACATCATCATCATTCCTATGATCAGTGAAGTTCAGTTCAGTTGCTTAGCCATGTTCGATTCTTTGTGACCCTATGGACTGAAGCACTCCAGGCTTCCCTGTCCAATCTCCAACTTCCAGAGCTTATTCAAACTCATGTCCATCGAACCGGTGATGCCACCCAACCATCCCATCCTCTGTCATCCCCTTTCCCTCTTGCCATCAATCTTTTCCCACATCAGTGTCTTTCCAATGAGTCAGTTCTTCGCATCAGGTGCCAAAGTACTGGAGTTTCAGCTTCAGCAACAGTACTTCCAATGAATATTCAACACTGATTTCCTTTAGGATGGACTGGTTGGATCTCCTTGCAGTTCAAGGGACTCTCACAAGTCTTCTCCAGTACCACAGATCAAAAGCATCAATTCTTTGGCACTCAGCTTTCTTTATAGTCCAATTCGCATATTCATACATGACTACTGGAAAATCCATAGATTTTGCTTGATGGACTGTTGTTGGAAAAGCAATGTCTCTGCTTTTTAATATGGTGTCTAAGTTGGACACACTTTTTCTTCCAGGTAACAAGCATCTTTTAATTTCAGGGCTGCATTCACCATCTGCAGTGATTTTAGAGCCCCCTACCCATCCCAGCCAAAAATCTGTCACTGTTCCCACTGTTTTCACATCTATTTCCCATGAAGTGATGGGACCAGATGCCATGATCTTAGTTTTTTGAATGTTGAGTTTTAAGTCGACTTTTTCACTCTCCTCTTTCACTTTCATTAAGAGACTCTTTAGTTCTTCTTCACTTTCTGCCATAAGGGTGGTGTCATCTGCATATCTGAAGTTATTGATATTTTTCCCAGCAATCTTGATTCCAGCTTGTGCTTCATCCAACCCAATATTTCACATGATGTACTCTGCATATAAGTTAAATAAGCAGGGTGACAATATACAGCCTTGACATACTCTTTTCCTGATTTGGAACCAGTGTGTTGTTCCATGTCCAGTTCTAACTGTTGCTTCTTAAGCTGAATACAGATTTCTCATGGGGCAGGTCAGGTGGTCTGGTATTCCCATCTCTCAGAATTTTCCATAGTTTGTTGTGATCCACACAGTCAAAGGCTTTGGTGTAATCAATAAAACAGAAGTAGGTGTTTTACTGGAACTCTCTTGCTTTTTCGATGATCCAACGGATGTTGGCATTTTGATCTCTGGTTCCTCTGCCTTTTCTTAATCCAGCTTGAACATCTGGAATTTCACAGTTCATGTACTGTTGAAGTCTTGTTTGGAGAATTCTGAGCATTACCTTGCTAGAGTGTGAGATGAGTGCAATTGTTCAGTAGCAGTCTCAAAATGACAGAAAGATCTCTGTTGTTTTCCAAGCCAAACCATTCAATCTCACAGTAATCCAAGACTATGCCCCAACTAGTAATGCTGAAGAAGCTGACGTTGAACAGTTCTATGAAGACCTACAAGACCTTCTAGAACTAACATCCCCAAAATATGTCCTTTTCATCATAGGGGACTGGAATGCAAAAGTAGTAAGTGAAGAGATACCTGGAGTAACTGGAGAATTTGGCCTTGGAGTACAAAATGAAACAGGGCAAAGGCTAACAGAATTTTGCCAAGAGAATGCACTGGTCATAGCAAACACCCTCTTCCAACAATACAAGAGAAGACTCTACAGATGGACATCACAAGATGGTCAATACCGAAATCAAATTGATTATGTTCTTTGCAGCCAAGGATGGAGAAGCTCTATACAGTCCACAAAACAAGACCGGGAGCTGACTGTGGCTCAGATCATGAACTCCTTATTGCCAAATTCAGACTTAAATTGAAGAAAGTGGGGAAAACCACTAGACCATTCAGGTATGACCTAAATCAAATCCCTTATGATTATACAGTAGAAGTGAGAAATAGATTCAAGAGATTAGATCTGATAGACAGAGTGCCTGAAGAACTATGGATAGAGATTTGTGACACTGTATAGGAGGCAGTGATCAAGACCATTCCCAAGAAAAAGAAATGCAAAAACAGAAAATGGTTGTCTGAGGAGGCCTTACAAACAACTGAGAGAAGAAGAGAAAGCAAAGGCAAAGGGGAAAGGAAAGATATACCCATCTAAAGGCAGAGTTCCAAAGAATAGCAAGGAGAGATAAGAAAGCCTTCAGTGATCAATGCAAAGAAATAGAGGAAAACAATAGAATGGGAGAGACCAGAGATCTCTTCAAGAAAATTAGAGATACCAAGGGAATATTTCATGCAAAGATGGGCTCAATAAAGGACAAAAATGGTATGGTCCTAACAGAAGCAGAAGATATTAAAAGAGATGGCAAGAATACACAAAACTATACAAAAAGATCTTCATGACCCAGATAATCACAATGGAGTGATCACTCACCTAGAACCAGACATCCTGGAATGTGAAGTCAAGTGGGCCTTAGGAAGCATCAGTTTGAACAAAGCTAGGGGAGGTGATGAAATTCCAGTTGAGCTATTTCAAATCCCAAAGATGATGCTGTGAAAGTGCTGAACTCAATATGCCAGCAAATGTGGAAAACTCAGCAGTGGCCACAGGACTGGAAAAGGTTAGTTTTCATTCAAATCTCTACCACAACAAACACATACAAATATCTTATATGTATATTTAATATTACCTTATGGACCCATGCTATAAGTGCTCAAAAAATAAAATTGATATAACTTTGTTTTAGAATCAAAATATCTGTTTGGTTCAGTCTTACCATGAATTGTAAACTTTATTTGTAAAGTTGGGCCACAGCATACCACCACTAAATAAACTTATTTATCTGTTTGTTGAAACAGATAAACTGGACTACAGCGCACTCTGTCCATGCAAAGCATCTATTCCAAGACAAGAAATAACTACTATTCTTAAAAATTTAAAGACAATAATTGAGTGATCACATATTGCCCATATTTTCATACACGGAGAAATCCTCATGAAAAATGTTCAAGGCAGTTTTCTTACAGTAGTGAAAAATACCCTTGGGCTTGTTTATTCCTTATAGATAACAGAAATGAGACCAAAGTTATCAAAAGCAGAATCTGGAATGGCAAGCTGAGTACAAAATTGTAATAAATCTGTGGCATGGGATAGCATTCATCCGAGAATTCCGAAGTACAAACCTCTCACTCAAATTAATAAATATTAAAATAATCCTTTTCCAGAATCACTGAAAGTTGTCTAATTTGTCCTGAACTTTAAAGATGTCTCTGTCTATACACGGAATTATGGACCAGTAGAACTTGTATTAGAACTCCTTCCTCCCTCAGAAGAGTCACAGGTAGTTAAAAGAAAAAAAAAATGTAGTCATAAAATACATAAATGAGTTTAATTACCCATGAATAAATCATTATGTTTTCTATGAAGGCACAAAATCTTTGGCCTGAATAGATGAAAATGAGCACACTGGCAGCCTCAGAACTGTCAGATATATTTGAAAGAGATCGAAATAATAATGCATCAAGCAAGGAAAGTTAACCTTTTAAAAATTAAAAATTTAAATTTATTAATGACAAGATGAGAAAATAATTAACCATGTCATTATAGAAAAAGTCATAGATTAAGTACTGAGAGCTGCAATGCAAAACTAAACAGTCATTACTCAAACTGAAAAAGAAAAAAAAAAAGGTAAAATTAGGGCAGTAGTGTCTATCTTAGTGATTTAAATATGATTTTAACTGCTGTATACTTCTTTACTATGTATTATATACTCCTTTAACATGTATTGCAATATTTGTGTAAAGATGTAGATAAAATTATATAAAATCATCTAATTTTTCTTTTATGCATAAAATTATTATACAAAGTTGTGAAAATAAGAAGCTTAAATATTTTTAAGTGCTTATATAAAGGTCCGTCTAGACAAGGCTATGGTATTTCCAGCGGTATGTATGGATGTGGAAGTTGGACTGTGAAGAAAGCTGAACACTGAAGAATTTATGCTTTTAAACTGTGGTGTTGGAGAAGACTCTTGAGAATCCTTGGACTGCAAGAGGATCCAACCAGTTCCTTCTAAAGATCAGTCCTGGGTATTCTTTGGAAGGACTGATGCTAAAGCTGAAACTCCAATACTTTGGCCACCTCATGCGAAGAGAGATGACTCATTGGAAAAGACTCTGATGCTGGGAGGGATTAGGGGCAGGAGGAGAAGGGGACGACAGAGGATGAGATGGCTGGATGGCATTACCGACTCAATGGACATGAGTTTGGGTGAACTCCAGGAGTTGGTGATGGGCAGGGAGGACTGGCATGCTGCAATTCATGGGGTCGCAAAGAGTCAGACACGACTGAGTGACTGAACTGAACTGAACTGATATAGGTATGGTAAGCAGACTTTTAACATAGCTCCCAAGCATTCCTGCCTCCTGGCATTCACATCCTTCTGTGATCTATCCCCTTGAGTGTAAGCTAGACCCAGTGACAAATGGAATACAGCAAAGGCAATGGGGTGTCACTTCCATGATTTGGTAACAAAAGAGTATGACTTCCATCTTGCTAGCTGACTTTCTCTCTGTTGCTTTCTTGACTTGCACACTCTGATGAAGCAAAATGCAACAAGGAACTGAGGACAGCTTCAGGCCAACAAGCAGCAATGAACAGAGGACTTTAGTCTAACAACCCTGCTGCTGCTGCTGCTAAGTCGTTTCAGTCATGTCTGACTCTGTGCGGCTCCCCTGTTCCTGGGATTCTCCAGGCAAGAACACTGGATTGGGTTGCCATTTCCTTCTCTAGTACATGAAAGTGAAAAGTGAAAGTGAAGTCACTCAGTCATGTCCAACTCTTAGCGACCCCATGGACTGCAGGCTAGCAGGCTCCTCCGTCCATGGGATTTTCCAGGCAAGAGTACTGGAGTGGGTTGTCATTGGCTTTTCTGGTCTAACAACCCAGAAGGAGCTAATTCCTGCCAACAACCATGTAAGTGATATCGGAAGTTTCTCCTTTCCTAGTCAAGCCTATACATGATTCCCCAGCCCTGACATTTTGAATACAGTCTTGTGAGAGAAGAAAAGGACCAACCTAGACTGTGCAGAAAAGCCTGACTCACAAAACTTTTTGATTTAAGGAACTAAGTTTTGGGGAAAATTGTTATGCTCCATAGATAAGTAATACAACAAGAAATATTTATTTAGCACTTACAATGTGCCAGATATTTTCTAAGTGCTTAGTTAGCATCTATTAGATTAATCTTTTAACCCACCTCATGCAATTAATGTGATTATTATCACTAACACATGCTGAAACAAAGATATGCAGATACAACATCCTCAAAGTTAAAGCATCCACAATTAGCAAGCAGAAGATATAATCTTTGTTCATAAAAAATATGTATGCTTTTAGCGATTCAGTACTGTCTTCCACTTAACTCTAACAACAGCTGTCATTTGTAAAATTCTTTATGAGAGAGATAATTGTCTAGCTTCTTTCATTCTATCATTGAAGCAAATATTTTTTAATCCAGTTTAAAGAAAGATCAGGACCTATCCTACCTGATTTCCAAAGTTTATTTTAAGCTACTGTAATCAAGATAATTTGGTAATTTTCTCAGGATAGTTAAATAGATCAGTCAGAAAGAGAGAGTACAGAAATGAGTCTATGTGTATATGTTCAATTGATTTTTCACAAAGGCACCAAAGGAAGTTAATAGGAAAAGGAAAGCCTTTCTTAAGGAAAAAAATATTTGAATAACTGAATACATTATAAAAATATTCTCACTTCCTGACTCATGCCATACCTAAATATTAATTTGAAATGGATCACTGACCTAACATATAAATTAAAATTATCTTATAAGAAAAAAAGATTATAGCATTTTCTCACAACTTGGATAGGAAATGATTTCCTAGGACACAAAAAGCATTTACCACAACAACAAAAGCTAGTAAATTGGACACGTTCAATGTGAAGTCTGCTTATCAAAAGATATCTTTAAGAAAACCAATAGTGGAGTCACAATCTGAGAGGAAAATATTTAGAACACATATATTTGACAAAGGACTTATATCCAGAATATGTAAGAAAATCCTATAGCCCCCTAAATTTTAAAATGGGCAAAACATTTTAACAGAAACTTTACAAGATGCATGAATGACTAACAAGCACAAAATAGTGTTCAGTATCATTAATAATCAAAAACTTGTAAACTAAAAGCCATTAGATACCATTTCCCTCCTACTAAGTTGACTAATTTTGAAAAGATTGAAAATACCAAATGTGTCTGGGGATATATGGTCCCTTGAATCCTCAAATATTGTTAGTGGGAGTTTATAATGGTATAAAACTTGTACAAAGTGGCAATTCTGTACAAAGTGGCAATTCTGTACAAAGTGGCAATTCCTTAGAGATTCAAGTCTACACTTACCCTGTTAGTCAGCAATTTTACACATAGATGTATTTTCAAAATAATGAGTCCATATGACCCTCCCACCAAAAAATGTGTAAGAATGTAAGAGTTTTATACACATTTAAGGTCCATGAATTGTTGTGTGTGTTAATGATATTAAAAAGTAAAAACAAAACAAAAAACCTTCATATACAAAAGAAAGAAACTCATAGATTAAATAATTTTTGTTATCTTGGTTTCTGCTATACAACAACATGAATCAGCTTTAAGTTTACATATATCTCCTCCCACTTCAGCCTCATCCTCCCCATTCCAGACCTCTATGTCATCACAGAGCATGGAGTTGAAGTTCTCTAATGGGTTTTAGAATGAGCATTCTTTCTTCAAATGAAGAGTTATTTTAACATTTTTATAATTTACAGTGAGTTAACCTAGATAGCGGAGGAGGCAATGGCACTCCACTCCAGTACTCTTGCCTGGAAAATCCCATGAATGGAGGGAGCCTGGTGGGCTGCAGTCCATGGAGTCGCAAAGAGTCGGACATGACTGAGCGAATTCCCTTTCACTTTTCACTTTCATGCATTGGAGAAGGAAATGGCAACCCAATCCAATGTTCTTGCCTGGAGAGTCCCAGGGACAGGGGAGCCTGGTGGGCTGCTGTCTATGGGGTCACACAGAGTTGGACACGACTGAAGTGACTTAACAGCAGCAACCTAGATAGCATATTGAAAAGCAGAGACATTGCCAACAAAGGTCCGTCTAGTCAAGGCTATGGTTTTTCCAGTGGTCATGTATGGATGTGAGAGTTGGACTGTGAAGAAAGCTGAGTGCTGAAGAATTGATGCTTTTGAACTGTGGTGTTGGAGAAAACTCTTGAGAGTCCCTTGGATTGCAAGGAGATCCAACCAGTCCATTCTAAAGGAGATCAGCTCTGGGATTTCTCTGCAAGGAATGATGCTAAAGCTGAAACTCCAGTGTTTTGGCCACCTCATGTGAAGAGTTGACTCATTGGAAAAGACTCTGATGCTGGGAGGGACTGGGGGCAGGAGGAGAAGGGGATGACCAAGGATGAGATGGCTGGATGGCATCACGGACTCGACGGACGTGAATCTCAGTGAACTCCGGGAGATGGTGATGAACAGGGAGGCCTGGTGTGCTTTGATTCATGGGGTCGCAAAGAGTCAGACATGACTGAGCAACTGAACTGAACTGAACTGAATGAGTGAGTTAACTGCTGACAGCTGAGTAATGCAAGGATTCCATCGTTTTCAGAAAACTTAACAGAGAATGCTTTCCTTGGATATATCTACAAAAGGCTCTCAGAAGTTAACCTGGGAAGAAGTCTCTCTAGAAACACAAAGACAATTTGTATAGTATCCTGCAAGGTGAGTGATCAGTATTAGGGATAGACGTGAGGAAATAATTTCTAATAAAGTACTGTCATCAGTGGCCAGTCATATCACTTGGTTAGCCCCTTGTGTTCTTGCTTGAATCTTAGGGCAAGAAGGATACAATAAAAATACAAGTAAAAGTATTTTAGTCTGCTATTGCAAAAGCAAAGTATGTGAGACAACACTGGAGGCAAGTAGCTTCTGTGAGAAGAAGTGATGGTACTGGTAGAATTTGTTTTGAAAGGAGTGTGTCTGAAATGACCAGCACATCTAAGCCTCGGTTATGGACAAGCAACAGGCATGATGGCAGCACGTCTGATGGGCTTAGGCAAGAATTACCATTTCTTTCATCAACAGAAATGGAAAGCATCACTATACAATGCTGGATATGAGAGGAATAGAATGGAAGGTGCTAAAGGATAATTAAAAGTGCACATTTGGAAAATTTAAATTTAAGCATCATTGCATGGTGAAGAATTAAAGACAAACAGATATAAATATATCCCTTTACTTTACATAAATAGAAATCAAGGATAGTATACAATATACAAAAATGTTAAAGATGAAACATTTGATAATAATATAAAAGAAATAATAAATTTAGAGAACATAGGAAAGAATTTGCTAAGCACTTGTAAGCAATAAAGCATTAAAGAGTGGTGGTATTTAATGGATACCCATTATGTTTCCCCCAAATAGACAAAGCTTCAAAGTTAAGGTTAGAATTCCTGAGGCTGTGGCCTCCTCTTTCTGCCATCCTCACTCTTTCTGTATAGGAATACATACATGTTCCAGCTTCATTTTCTGTCTGTGCTATGACTTTACAATGCATATATTCATTCCAGACCTCTCCTTTGGTCTCCAGACCCATATATTCAAATATCTATATTTTGGATATCTAAAAGTGACTTTGAATGATGGGTGAAATAATTATGTCTCCTAGTACCTTTTAGTCTGTTATCATGAGTACCTCCTTAAGGTAACCATTAAGTAACCTCCTTAACTTAACCGTTACCATTTCTCACTAAGAATCTTTCTCCAGACTCCTAATTCATTTCCCTCCATCCATTTTGGCCACTCTTACCAATTTGTTTTCCATAAATTGTAAGATACAGAATGATATCTTCAAAATGCAGATATGACCATGTCATTCTGGTGTTTAAAACACATCAACAGCTTCACACCACTTCTAGGATAAATAACCTGACATGAAAAGTCTTTCATTGTCTGGCCCCTATCAGGTTTTCAAGACTTCCTCCTTATCTTGGGGCTTGAGACACTTTGGCTTTTTTCAAAGCCTTATATTCAATACTTTCTATTCACTGCAAGACCTTTGCTAAGCCCTCTTCTCTTGCTTGGAACCTTTGCCCTTCTCCAACCCCACTCTTGTCCCATCCAGTGCCTATTCTCAATTAACCCTACATCCTTTTCATAAGTAACCATATTCCTTGAGCCTTTCATTTTAAGCTAAATACACTTTAGCTTATTTAGCATATGTATAATATATACTTACTGAGAACAACATAAAACTTCCTTTTCAAGAACGGGTTTAAGTATGAATTGTATGTTTATTGACACAATGATTAGTTTAATGTGTACCATCCCAGTAAGACTGTAAGCTCCACAAGGGAAGAGACCACCCCCACCCCCACCCCCAGTGTTTATCTAAGCAATTAATCCCCAACATTACCTAAAAATATTTGCATGTAAATTTTGGGAATATATCATAGAAACTACTTAGTAGTAGCCCTCACAGCAACTATAATAGTGTACTGTCATGAAAACAGATTCTCTCTTTGAAACAGGGCTACACATATCCATTCTCATAGAAACTGGTGCTTTTCCTTTCTTCCTTTCTGTGCAAAAAAAAAAATCACTTTTTGGTTTAGATTTAATTCAAAACAATATACCCACATAGGGTAATTTAATAAGAATGGCTCAGCAATTCTTAAAATTAGGTAGGCGTTGCTCTGATGAACAATTCATAAGCAACAGGCAGGAGGGTCCTGATGTTAGCTGTCACTAGACAGAACCAGAACAGCTATCATGGCTCCTCAGAACAGGCAAAATACTTTACTTGCTTCCATGACATTGTACATTGTACAGCTATCTTAGCTCAGCCCCCTGATTTGAGCAAAAGCATGTAGAGAAACCCCGCAGTGTTGACTTTGTCTATCCGCATAATCTCTCAGATCCAGTCCCTTTATTGCCCGCCATACTAACCATGCAGTTCTTTCCTCTTCTCAGGCTAATGCTTACCTACTAATGCTTCTCAGGCTAATGCTTCTCAGGCTAATGCTTCTCAGGATAATGTTTACCTACTCTTCCTGAGGTCAGTGTTGTCTAGATCTTACTCCATCCTCATATCCAATCAGATAATCTGACTTCCTCATTTTCCTCTGATAAATTATTTTTTCCTCTGATCAAATGCTTTTTAAATCAACAGTTTTGACTTTCAGAATAACTATACTGATCTGGCTCTCAGAGCCTATCTTGGAACTCTGAGACAAAATATTGACTGGATCTTTATCTTCACATTCCTGCCCTAACAATTTCACTCCTCCGTAGATGCTGTGTCTCTAACTGCACAGAGAAAGAGAAGTGCAAGCCTGAATCTTACAGTATATCGCCTCTCTTCCTTCACTCGCATAGTCAGTGAGGAAATGCTTCTGTGAATTGCTTGAAAAGGAAAAACAGCCAGTCTTCATTGGCCGCTAGTGTCACACTTACAGTACGGATAAATGGAATAGATTAAAAGACTATTCCTCCAAAGACAAATCCAAAGACCATTTAAGGTGCCATAAGGAGAAATAACTTTAATCACAAAGAGCATTATAACTGGATTATGAGGTACTATGCTTTATGTTTTTTTGGTATTAATCTCATTTAGGTTTCATTTTATGTTCCTTCGTTTTTTCTTTTTTTTTTCTCCCATGTATTCTTATGCTATTTAATATTTTATGTGTAATTATAAATTGTAAATTTCCTTTATGTATTTTTTGGAACAAAATAATATCTAATTAACTAGGCATTTGGTACATAAATAGGCTAGTTCGGAAAATGTTAGAGATATAAACATGCATGCGCAGAGTGGAGCAGCAGATTGGTAGCCAGTCAAATTCAATGCATCTTTGGTAATATTTTACCTGAGTACTTATTGCCCATGGAAAATATTTTGACCTTTCATAAAATGTATTCTCAACCAAAAGTTCTTCATATGCATTAAAAGCAGGTGTTAACAAGTCACATGGGTTTGAAAACATGAAATAAACTGAGAAAGAATATCTCCACTTTGGGAATGTGTCATCACAGCTGCTATGAACATAACTCTTTGCATGGGCATATAGGTCATAGAGAAACTGAAAGAACTATTCATATCAAATAATTAACAAGAGAGACATCAATTTCAGAAACATATAGGAAAAAAATAAAATGAGATTCCCAAACTTCTGGCCAGAAGGATGTACAGAATCAGAATACACAAAGCAAAAATGAGAAGAGAGAAGACTAAAACCTCTATTTCTATATATTAAATTAAATGGTGCTAGAGAAAACACAAGATTAAAAAAAAGACAAATTAATAACTGAAAACATAGCACATATCATAGCTCAGACTGCTATGACAAAATACTACAGAATGAGTATCTTAAAATGAGAGACATCTAATTCTCATAGTTCTTTAGGTCAGGAAGTTCAAGATCAAGGTGCTGATAGATTCAGTTTTTCATGAGGGCCGTCTTCCTGGTTAGCAGAAGGACACCTCATTATATCCTCACACAGTGAAGAAAGGAAGCTCTGTCTCTTTCTTTTCTTGGAAGGGCACTAATCCCGTAATGGAGCTCTACCTACATCATCACATTTAAACCATATTACTTTTCAAATGCTCCATATCTTAACAGCATTACGTCGCAGATTGGTGATACAACACATGGATTTTGAGGAGACATAAACATTCAGTCCATAGCAGAGCATATTTCAAGAAAATGGAGAAAAGAGGATGCAGTCAAGGAGAGAAATCTGCTAGGACACACACAGGAAAGAGCATGTTTAGGATAAATGCCTAAACACGTAAGATGTTATAGGATGCTGAGAGTATGTATTTTCATAGAATTAAAAGTCTGAGAACTCAGTGAAGTGCTTCAGTTAGCAAAGAGTTCAAGAATGAGACTTTGAGAAAGCATCAAAAGCTTACTTCAGCAATAATAAATAACTCCCCTGGAGTGATGCAGGAAGTAGCCAAACTGAACAAAATCTCTAACTCTGACAGAAATTTAACAACACAGAGAAGGAAGATAAAAATGGAGAGGAGTACTATTCACTGAGTAACATGTAGATGCCAAATTCTGTGCTAAATGCATTGCTTGTGTTCTCTCATCCAGAGCTGCAAATATTGTAGAAATAATCATAGAGTAGAATAAAACAAAGATATTTATAGCACTGTCACAATCAAGAAATGTTTTCAGTCATTTAAAGGAAATTGTCAGATAAACAAGGTTGAGGATTTACCATACAATTAGTTGGACTCTCCAAAAATGCTAAGATTATGAAAGACTAAGATAGAGTGAGGAATTGTTCCAAATTAAAAGACACTAAAAGCACATGGCAGCTAATAGTAACAGAGTGTTTTATGGAAATTAAATAACAATACTGGTATTTTCTAGATTATACGAAATCTTAATGATATTTTTCAACTTTTTAGAGTTTGTGGTTTGTATGATTTCATTTTATTTCTAAATAAATATTCAGCCGTGCTTTTACTTTGTGATGCTGTATTCTTTTTCCTCTATGGGACCCCTGAAATGTATGTGCTTCAAGCCCCACAATGTCTTAATCTTTTCCCAGAAAAGAAATCAAAGGGGAAAAAGTTCTATAGAGCAGGCATGTGCTCTGGTACAGTAAAGAAAAGAAGTTTGGGTGTTCATCTAAAATATGCACTTATCTTCTGGCTGAAGTGAGTCCAGAATTTTGGATAAATACATTTAAGCTTTAATCCTGAAGATCAATACATACTATTTAAATGCTCAATTAATGTCTACAGTGACTGTATACACACAATAAAGACATAAACTAAAGACTTAGTTTAATAAAGCAAAACTTAAAGATCTATATTATTATAATCAGAAGTATAATCACTGGCATTTTCACTGAAGTAGAGTGAATCTTTAGGACTGTTCTGGAATGTTTAAACTGTGACAGGGGAAAATTAATTTAACGAATACAAAAGTTAAAAATGAACAACTAAAAACCAGATTACCCTAGATATTTGCATGTAATTTTCTAGGCTCCTTTTTATCCTGTTCATCTGGTATAAGGCAATTCTGTGATGACAATGTAAGTATTTGTACACACAAGCCCAAGAAAAAGGTTTAGGCTTCTAATGTTTAAGCAACTAAAAGTTCTCATTCATGGGCACAACTATATTGACTTTCTTCTTTTACACAAGTAATCCAAAGAAGACCTGGCTTTCTTCAAATGTCAGTTGTTTTTGAAAAATCAACATTCATGGTCTTTAACCATTATGATTCTAATATTGTTGTTACTTTTGTCCATTTGGATTCTCAAGCTGTTTCTTGGTTCTATTGTCCAAAAACTAGGCAGAATTTATTACTCATTGATAGAAATGCATATTATAACCCCATTCACTCCAAGAAATCTCCACAATGAAGTCTCAGTTCAGTTCAGTCGCTCAGTTGTGTCTGACTCTTTGTGACCCCATGAATGGCAGCACACCAGGCCTCCCTGTCCATCACCAACTCCCCGGAGTTCACTCAAACTCATGTCCATGAGTAGGTGATGCTATCCAGCCATCTCATCCTCTGTCGTCTCCTTCTCCTCCCAACCCAATCCCACCCAGCATCAGGGTCTCTTCCAATGAGTCAACTCTTCCAATGAGGTGGCCAAAGTACTGGAGTTTCAGTTTTACCATCAGTCCTTCCAATAAACACCCAGGACAGATCTCCTTTAGGATGAACTGGCTGGATCTCCTTGCTGTCCAAGATACTCTCAAGAGTCTTCTCCAACACCACAATTCAAAAGCATCAATCCTTCGGTGCTCAGCTTTCTTCACAGTCTAACCTTGTGTTTTTTATTTTTCCTTTACACTTCATCTAGTTTCACTTGCTCACAAGAGACAGGGCAGAGGACTCGATCCTGGCTCTTCAGAGAAGAGTTCCTGGGTGAAATGGCTGCACCAAACCTCAGCTCAGAGGGCTGTGTATATAAGGACTCTGCACAACTATGCAGTTCAAGATGGTGTCAACAGGGCCATATGCAGAGAAGCTGCACCCCGCCCAGCACTTCAGACTGAAATAATCAAAAACAACACAACCAAGCCCAATCTCGCTAGAAGTCCTTCATGCTGACATTTCAGTTTAGTTCAGTTGCTCAGTCATGTCCAACTCTTTGTGATGCCATGAATCCCAGCACTCCAGACCTCTCTGTCCATCACCAATCCCAGAGTTCACTCAAACCCACATCCATTGAGTTGGTGATGCCATCCAGCCATCTCATCCTCTGTCGTCCCCTTCTCCTCCTGGCCCCAGTCCCTCCCAGCATCATCATTTCCAATGAGTCAACTCTTCACGTGAGGTGGCCAAAGTACTGGAGTTTCAGCTTCAGCATCAGTCTTTCCAAGGAACACGCAGGACTGATTTCCTTTTAGGATGGATTGGTTGGATCTCCTTGCAATCGAAGGGACTCTCAAGAGTCTTCTCCAACACCACAGTTCAAAAGCATGAGTTCTTAAGTGCTCAGCTTTCCTCACAGTCCAAGTCTAGCATCCATACATGACCACTGGAAAAACTATAGCCTTGACTAGACAGACCTTTGTTGGCAAAGTAATGTCTCTGCTTTTCAATATGTTACCTAGCTTGGTCGTAACTTTCCTTCCAAGGACTAAACATCTTTTAATTTCATGGCTGCAATCACTATCTGCAGTGCTTTTGGAGACCCCAAAAATAAAGTCTGACACTGTTTCCCCATCTATTTCCCATGAAGTGATGGGACCAGATGCCATGATCTTAGTTTTCTGAATGTTGAGCTTTAAGCCAACTTTTTTCATTCTCCTCTTTACTTTCATCAAGAAGCTTTTTAGCTCCTCTTCACTTTCTGCCATAAAGGTGGTGTCATCTGCATATCTGACGTTATTGATATTTCTCCCAGCAGTCTTGATTCCAGCTTGTGATTCCTCCAGCCCAGCGTTTCTCATGATGCACTCTGCATATAAGTTAAATAAGCAGGGTGGCAATATACAGCCTTGAAGTACTCCTTTTCCTATTTGGAACCAGGCTGTCATTCCATGTGCAGTTCTAACTGTTGTTTCCTGACCTGCATATAGGTTTTCCAAGAGGCAGGTCAGGTGGTCTGGTATTCCCATCTTTTTCAGAATTTTCCACAGTTTATTGTGATCCACACAGTCAAAGGCATTGGCATAGCCAATAAAGCAGAAGTAGATGTTTTTCTGGAATTCTCTTGTTTTTTCAATGAGCCATCAGATATTGACAATTTGATCTTGGGTTCTTCTGCCTTTTCTAAAACCAGCTTGAACATCTGGAAGTTCACTGTTCACATATTGCTGAAGCCTGGCTTGGAGAATTTTGAGGATTACTTTACTATCATGTGAGATGAGTGCAATTGTGTGGTAGTTTCAGCATTCTTTGGCATTGCCTTTCTTTGGGATTGGAATGAAAACTGACCTTTTCCAGTCCTGTGGCTACTGCTGAGTTTTCCAAATTTGCTGGCATATTGAGTGCAGCATTTTCATAGCATCATCTTCCAGGATTTGAACTAGCTACACTGGAATTCTATCACCTCCACTAGCTTTGTTTGTAGTGATGCTTTCTAAGGCCCATTTGACTTCACATTCCAGATGTCTGGCTCTGTGTGAATGATCACACCATCATGATAATCTGGGTCCTGAAGATCTTTTTGTACAGTTCTTCTGTGTATTCTTGCCACCTCTTCTTAATATCTTCTGCTTCTGTTAGGTCCAGACCATTTCTGTCCTTTATCGAGCCCATCTTTGCATGAAATGTTCCCTTGGTATCTCTAATTTTCTTGAAGAACCTATTAAAACAGCTATGTTCGCTGCTTGTCACAGAGAACCTGTGCTCTAGAGCGAGAGCTTTCAGCTTTCCATTCTTTTATCAAAAATTAAGCTTTCCTAAACCTCTGAGGGGCTTCCCTGGTACCTCAGTAGTTAAGAATCCACCTGCCATTGCAGGAGACATGAATTCAATCCCTGGGTTGAGAAGATACCCTGGAGAAGAAAATGGCAACCCAATCCAGTATTCTTGCTTGAGAAATCCCAAGGGCAGAGGAAACTGGCAGGCTACAGTCTATGGGGTAGCAAAGAGTCAGACACAACTTAGTGACTAAGCAACAACAATGCTTCTGAAGTGAACCCTGTCTTGGCAATAGAGACATCTGGGCAAAAACAAACAAACAAACAAAAGGAACACTTGCTGGGGACCTGCACCAGTGGTCAGTAACCACAATAGGATCTGTAAAAGTAGGTATGTAATATATTTTATTCCATTGTATATTTGAATATAGACTTCTGTTTTCCTTACAAGTAAATGAATATTTTGAATTTCAATGCTGCTGCTGCCACTGCTAAGTCACTTCAGTCGTGTCCGACTTTGTGTGACTCCATAGACGGCAGCCCACCAGGCTCCCCCCGTCCCTGGGATTCTCCAGGCAAGAATACTGGAGTGGGTTGCCATTTCCTTCTCCAATGCATGAATGTGAAAAGTGAAAGTGAAGTTGCTCAGGCATGTCCGTCTCTTAGTGACCCCATGGACTGCAGCCCACCAGGCTCCTCCGTCCATGGGATTTTCCAGGCAAGAGTACTGGAGTGGGCTGCCATTGCCTTCTCCCTTGAATTTCAATAGCCATTTCAATTCTTCCAGATAATATGTAAATCCCCTTCCAAAAAATTCTCCCCTCATATTGTGTATTCGCCACCTGCAAGAGTGTTCAAAAGATTTGAATATTGCTTCTTAGTAACACTCACTCATCTGAAATACATGATGCTAAACTTTAAACTATTAGCCCCTCCAGTAAAGTGGTCTTATTTAAAGAATATCTTGTTCCTGGCTTTTTCCCCTGGATAAATAAGATACCAACAAGATATTAGTTGGGGTTCCCCTTGGTGGCTCAGATGGTAAAGGAGCTGCCTGCAATGCTGGAAATGTGGATCAAGAAGATCCCCCAATGAAGAGGATGGCTACCCATTCCAATATTATTGTCTGGAGAATTCCTTGGACAGAGGAGCCTAGCAGGCTAAAGTCCATGGGGTTGCAAAGAGTTGAATAAAACTGAGTGGCTAACACTTTCACGAGGTATTAGTTACACTTATCTGTGACATCAGCCATCAAACTCACCAACAAACTGTGACTGTGAAGCAAGAGATGAGCCTTTAGAAAAGAGCACTGAAAGCCTGTCAAAGTTCCAGTAAGTACTGATTCCTCTGGGAAGGTTGCCTTCTTAGCATCCACTCCCTGACATTGATTAGAAGCTTGGGATCTAAGAGCAGCTCACTATTAGTTAGCCCTGAAATTGTGCTCTGGAAAAAAATACAAAGCATCTGGCTGAATTCTGTCAGAAATTCTTTCAAAGCAGGGCCAGAGAGAAAGATTCTGTATCTTATTTCTGTGGCCAACACACTGTTAATTTCTAATCTGCTGCAAAGATCTGATTAGTCAATGAACATATTTTGTTGATAAAAGTTCCAGAAAACAATTAAAATGCAAACTACTTTGTTTTGGAAACTATTGATGCTGTCTAAAAGACTTGCATCTGGCACCCTAAACATTTCAGCTTTCATCAAATGCTGCATGTGCCAGTTTTTGGCCATCCCAGTTCTTGATTATTCTCAAATTTTTTTGGAAATAACCAAAGGACTAATTAGGTCACTTGTAGCTTGGCTTCAGTACCACGTCCAGGATCCCAGCTGGAAATGAAGGCACTTAGGAGAGCAATCACCATGTCTAACGCTGCTGCCTGGCTCTGGGGATGATTGACATTTCGAGAGCTGAACAAGCTTAACATTGAATGAAATGCATTGACGCAGAGCTGACACTAAGAAATGAATACATTTGTTCTACAAATATTTGCCAGGCGTTTGCTATGTGCTATTCATTGTGCTAGATGCTGAAGAGAGAAAAGTTAACATGAAATTCCCCACCGAAAGAAATCATAGCCTATGGATTCAGACAAATATGTGATTTACAAAATAGTATGGTAGGTGCCACACTGAGGCCAAAGAGGGGGGTGGTTTATTAGAATATAAAGTAGGAGCATAGAATTAATTTTAAAAGAAAACGAATGCTTTGAGGAGAAATATCATTAGGCGTAGAGGGTGGCTAGGAAAGAACAGCACGTGGAAAGAAGCATGACATTAGAAAACATGGCAATTTCTGGGAAATTAAACTGCTTAGAGTGTGGAATACAAGCACTTTACTACGGCCTTTGTGCTGTGTGCTCAGTTGCATCTAACTCTTTGTGACTCCATGGACTGTAGCCCGCCAGGCTGCTGTGCCCATGGAATTTTCCAGGCAAGAATGAATACTGGATAGGGGTGCCATTTCCTTCTCCTAGGGATCTTCCCAACCCAAGGATCAAAGTCGTGTCTCTTGTGTCTCCTGCACTGGCAGGCAGATTCCTTACCACTAACTAGCACTATTTGGGAAGTCCACCCATGGCCCTTAGTCCTCTGCGTTATCTATGCGCATCTCACTTTTTAGCATCCTTTGGGTGTTTATTGTTTCTCAGTTGCTCAGACTTTTGTTCAGATCCTCCAGTACTCCAGACTCTTCCTGACTCAGTATTTGTCCACATGGTTCTGCTGTAATTGTCAATCTTATTGTTCACTTCAGCTTAGATATCACCTCCTCAAAGTAATATTAGAGTGATAACATCTCCCTTATTCTCCATCAAGGCAACCTACAGAATTCTCATATTAATATGTATTTCATTCAGTAATCACTTCTTTTTGCATTTGTTTACTGCTTATTTGTTGAAAGTTTTATCCTTGGCCTCTTTGTTTTCATGCCTCTAACTTAGTTATATTTAGATAAATTTTGGAAACTGATTTAATGGTCCCAGATGAAAGCAATCTAAAGTTTTATTAAGTTTGATAAAGATGATATTATTGTTATATAGTTTACTTAATATTATGTGCATTTCATCATTCACTATGACAAAATAATGATAGATTTCCTGAAGGTTTATTAATTTTTAGTATCTAGATAGGCATGGAAATCCCATAGACAGAGGAGCCTGGCGGACTATAGTCCATGGGGTTGGAAAACAGACACAACTTAGCAACTGAACAACAAAAGTATGAAGAGAAAGTCATGACTGACTCTCAGACACTTGTAATTTCTCCTCAGGAGATGAGGTGTATACAACTTAAGGGTAAAAATGACCAGAGTTTCACAGCCAGTCAACATTAGAGTTCAGGTTTGAAAATGTTATTCCCATAGACTCTGGTCTAAAACTAGGCTTAGTTTATTTTCATCACTCTTTGCTTAATATCTTCACATGTGAAGATATTTCACATGAAAAGAAAAATACATGTCTCTCAAAGCTATCCTTATTCAAAGAAGTCCTTTTTGCATTGCAGATCTTAAGTTCTCATTATGAACATCCTGTATGAGCTGGTGCCTGATCAAATGGTATCAAAATTATGTATTTATAAATTTCATTGTCTCATAAAAATTTCTGAGTCCTCAGACATGATTAGAAAAGACCAGATACTCAAAGAAAGAAAATTTAAGTAAACACTAAGAAAAAGTGACATAGTAAATGGCAAATAAGAATAACAAAAGAGTAGAACTGGACATTCACCAAGTGAAATAAAGTAAAATTTAAAACATCTTTTAGAAGATAATGTTCTTATATATATATATATATATATATATATATAGTATATATGTATTTCTTGATGTGGATTATTTTTAAGTTTTTATTGAATTTGTTGAAATATTGCTTCTGTTCTTTATATTCTGGTTTGCTTCTGTTGTTTATATGGTCATGAGGCTTGTGAGGTCCCAGATCCTGGATCAGAAATCAAACCTGCACCTCTTGAATTGGAGTACCATTGGAGTACCAGGAACCCTCCTGAGAAGATAATACTCTTAGCAGCTTTTAACTGATAAAAATCTTCTGGTAGCAAAAGATATTTACTCATTTTTCTAACTGTGCTCATATCAACTATAAAATTGGAATCTGTTTACCTTAAGCTAAAAAGAAAGACATCAGGTCATGCTAATGTTATGACTGTGCTTCTTTGATGTCCTATGACCTTAGTAGAATACTCTGATTCTGAAGAGGAATTTGTTTACTTCTATTTTATACACATAGATTTTATTTCTCAAGATCAAGTTCATTAATAGAAATCTTTGCATGATGTCTGAGCACTCCCTAAAGAATACAACCTGAAATTTACCTCATAGTTCTAACACAGTGCATATACAGGAAAAAAAAAAAAAACTGGCCTTAAATATACAAATGTCTTTTCCAGGGGATAATATATCATGATACAGTTTTTCCTGGAGACCAGAAATTATCTATTGAAGCAATAAGCCAGCCACATCCCAGTTCTTTACAGACCGTCTGTATTTTATTGTTTATCCAAACATCATAGGAAACGTAACGGGATTGGTGTAATGATCTATTTTCTTATTGCACTTAATTTCTGGCTTTGTATGGTAAAATATAAATTTTTAATTCCACTTAAAGAATAATAACTTTCTAGCTATTTTTAAGAAAAGTATAACTTGCCAAAAATATTAAGCAAGATAGTGGGTTTTGTTGGATAACTGTTTTATGTGTCTCCTATAATCTTCAGTTTTTGTTATACATTTGATTATTACATTTCAAAGATATTAGGCAATTCAATTGATAATATGGCTTATTGGGGGAGGATAGAGAATCCCAGCGACGGGGGACCCTGGGGGGCTGCCGTCTATGGAGTCGGACACGACTGAAGCGACTTAGCAGCAGCAGCAGCAGTATGACTAAAGCCTTTATCATGAATTTATTTTTATACCACAATAAAATGTTGCAGTTGATTCAATACTTACAACTGCTGGTAGTGAAATCTAAAGGCCAGAGGGAAACAACTGGCCCTCGGTCTTCACTGTGGAGTGTAAGGTCCATTCTCTCCCAGCAGAGAGGCAGAGCTAGTCCACCGCGGTGCCGCATTACTCATACTCTGGGGCTACTTCATTCTCAGTTTTGCCACTAACACTATGGCCTCCGTACCATCACTGACATTCCTTTCAAGGGCAATAAAAGAACAGAAAACATTCAGAAGGCAAAAAGACACACCATTTCCCCTAAGAGGTATATATCACAAGATTCTCAAGCAGAACTGGATATGTATACAAAAAGTCAGAAATGCATCACAGATTTGAAGTATACCTTTACCCATAAAGCTAAATAAATAGTTATTTTTTTAATGCAAGCAGTTAATACAGATGAGACACCCATGAGAATATGTATAATGAGTTACTTTAAAAAATCATAGACTTTTTTCCCTCATACCTTCACAAACCGTGTATAGTGTATACTGTAACAATCTGACGATAGGTAATGTACTGTAATATAAAATATTATGTGTTAACCAATCTCCATAGATGTTTTAAGCTTTTAGGCTACACAATCTTATATCTATTAAAGTTTGACAACTCCTTATTAGGAGGAATTTTCCATTATGCTATGTTTATATTTTTTCCTGTTATGTATTCAAATGTAATCTCCTTTATGTTAATTTTGGCAATACTAGATGATAGTTGAGGAAATTGAGACCTGCAAATAACCACTTGAGTGAACTTAAAATCTCATTCTTTAGCCTTAGTCAAGCCTTTAAATCTAGCTGACTGCTTGAGTATTGAGAGATCCTGAATCACAATCATTCAGCTAAGTTGTTCTAGTACTGGAAGTTCAAAAACTGTATAATAAATACAGTAAGTTGCTAAGTTTTGAGGAATTTGTTACACAGTAATACACAACATATATGGATACAGACTGAAAAAATATTATTTTCTTGACCATAATAGCTAAATTAAAAAGGACTTAAAGACTGATAGCTGAATTCACTTTGTGGCATTCAGAATCCATGGTATTTGGGTATTTGGTAATAAGTTATTTTTTCAGACTTTTTTTAAAAGTCTGATCACTATGGATTTTTGCCTTTTACACAACAAAGTCTCCAGTTAGTACAGCTTTATAAGTTTGTTTATCCATCTAATTAGTTGCCTGCTTATATATTTATCTGTCTATCCATTCATTGATATATTTTTCTAGTTAGAGATTTTGACCAAGTGAACCCTATCTGAATATTAACAGCCAAGATTATTAGGTCTACAGGCAGCAAAATCTTCTTGCATGACTGATTCTATCTTCAAGAGTTTAATTTATTTCTTAATGTGCTATTCATTATACACTGATACTTTATGGTCTTAAGTGGTGAAATTATAGTCTCAGGCAAGGAAAATGAAAATAAAATATTTGAAGGAAAGAAAAATCTAAGTAAACAATAAAAACAAGGCAATTATAGTCTAATCAATCTCTACTGAGGCAGGTATACTATAGGATTTTTGTTAAAATAGGTTTCACTTTAACCAAGTCACATTTTATTAAAACTTTCCTCGTTTGGACAATGTAAAATGATAATTTTAGATTTATTAATGTTAAAAGTGAAGAAAACCAAATATTGAAATTAGGAACATTTTCATTACTAACACATAAACTTTTTCAGAAATGCATTGCTGCACAACAAACCAACCTAAAACTTAATAGCTTAAAATAATAACAAAGTATGTATTATTTCTCATGATTATGCAACTAGGGCTGGATGTATCTGGATTTTTGTTGTTGTTGTTGTTGTTAGTTTTATTTTGGTCCTTGTAGTCTTCATCCAAGATGGCTTTATCATTTAATACGGGTGGAAGAGCTGGGAACTGACAGAGATACTCTCTTTTATTAATATCCTGTAGCCTTGAACTGTGCCTAATTTCTTCACACAATGATGGTCTTCACACAAGATTTTTTACATGGTGGCTAACTTCTAAGAGAAAGGAAGCAGAGGCTATCACTTCTCTTAAAGGCTAGATCCAAAACATACAGATTGATTTTCACAGAATTCTATTGGTCAAAGAAAGCTACAAAACCAAACCAAATAGAAGGATAAGGGTAATAAATTTCACCTCCTGATATGAAAGGCATCGTGTACATGCCCGAAAGGAAAGGAACTGATGGCAAATTATCTTAGAGGACATCTACTCTAGCTCACCCTCTGGCCACACAATTCACAGGCCTCCCACATTCGAAACACATTCTTTGTATGCACATCTTCAGACCTCCAAAGCCTCACCCCACTGTGGCACCTGGCTCAGACATGGAATCCAGTTTCTCATTATCTATGTCCTTCTAGAAACACGTGAGTGTAATTCCTCAGGATCAGAGACCTGTGAAGAAAGACGTTATCTTTCCTCTACGTACCCAATGCACAGTAGTAAAACAGCATTTTAATTTCTAATTTCTGCTGTAACAAATCACCACAAACTTAGTAGTTTAAAACAACACAAATATATTCTCCTACCATTCTGAAGAAGAGAAGTCCAAAATTGGTTTCTATGGGCTAAAATAAAGGTGTTGGCAGGTCTGCACTTCTACTGGAGTCTGTAGAAATCTGTTCCCTTGCCTTTGCTGCTTTCAGAAGCAGCTAGCTTTTCTTGTCTGCTGACCTTTTCCTTCTTCTTCAAGCCAGCAGTGTGATATGTTCAACCATTTATCTTTCTCTCACCAAAATCCCTGCTTCTGTTTTTCACATTTTCTTCCTTCTGACTTTGACCCTGTGGCTTCCCATTCAGAAAGATTCTTGTGATTATACTGGGCCACCAGTCAAACCCAGGATATTCTTTTCATCTAAGATTCTTAAGTTAATCACACCTGCAAAGACACTTTTGCCATGTAAAAGAACATAAGTTGCCATAGGGTGAATAGGATGAATCCCAATCAAGAAGGGGTACAGATGGCTAACAAACACATGAAAAGATGCTCAACATCACTCATTATCAGAGAAATGCAAATCAAAACCACAGTGAGGTACCATTTTACACCAGTCAGGATGGCTGCGATCCAAAGTCTACAAGCAATAAATGCTGGCGAGGGTGTGGAGAAAAGGGAACCCTCTTACACTGTTGGTGGGAATGCAAACTAGTACAACCACTATGGAGATCAGTGTGGAGATTCCTCAAAAAACTAGAAATAGAACTGCCATACAACCCAGCAATCCCACTGCTGGGCATACACACCGAGGAAACCAGAATTGAAAGAGACACGTGTACCCCAATGTTCATCGCAGCACTGTTTATAATAGCCAGGACATGGAAGCAACCTAGATGTCCATCAGCAGATGAATGGATAAGAAAGCTGTGGTACATATACACAGTGGAATATTACTCAGCCATTTAAAAGAATACATTTGAATCAATTCTAATGAGGTGGATGAAACTGGAGCTAATTATACAGAGTGAAGTAAGCCAGAAAGAAAAACACCAATACAGTATACTAACACATATATATGGAATTTAGAAATATGGTAATAATAACCCTGTATGCGAGACAGCAAAAGAGACACAAATGTATAGAACAGTCTTTTGGACTCTGTAGGAGAGGGAGAGGGTGGGATGATTTGGGAGAATGGCATTGAAACATGTATAATATCATATATGAAACGAATCGCCAGTCCAGGTTCGATGCATGATACTGGATGCTTGGGGCTGGTGCGCTGAGATGACCCAGAGGGATGGTATGGGGAGGGAGGAGAGAGGGGAGTTCATGTATACCTGTGGTGGATTCATGTTGATGTATGGCCAAACCAATACCATATTGTAAAGTAATTAGCCTCCAATTAAAATAAATAAATTTATATTAAAAAAGAAGGGGTAGACAGATGGCTTATATCAGACATTAGTCCATAGGAATTCTGAAATCCAACAGGGAATAGTTCCCCTTGCCTCTGGAGAGGGTATAAGGTACGTTTCTTGGCTAGAATATATGTGTGCTTTTTGGAAATGATTTTACACGATTTTTGAGTTCTTTCCACAGTCTCTTGTCCCTACTCTTTGAGTTATTCTTTCTTTTTCCATTAGAAATGACTAGTATTTTCAAATGAGTAGCCTTCTCAGTCTGCTCTCTGCCCATAGACATTGTCATGCCCTAAAACCTCTCTTCTGTTTTTTTTTTTTCCCCTGACTCTGTCTCTTTTTAGTCTACCATTGATGGCGATTTTGATAATAAATTCTCTTGAAAACACTGTAGATTTCCTGTGAAGCTTCTTGGGGGTTTATTTCATTAGCTCAAAATCATACTTATAAATCTTTTCCTAATAAAGATCCTTTATATGTCATTTTATGAGATGGGGTACTGTGGGACCATGCCTTTATGACCTTAAGACTGTCGGAAATACTTCTGTCTAAATATAAGTCTCTGGTTCTAGGAACTGCCTTAAATATTTCTGAGTTCTTAACTCTCACTTATAATTGACCTTGAGTCCGTGTTTTACTAGTAGTACCCTGTATTTGGTTTTTGCCCGGAGGACATTTTTACTTTGGAAATCTTTTGCTGCTTGGAGGAACAGGTAACGTAGCTCCAAAATTCTTGTGTAGTCTCCTTGAATACTACAGTATTCCTTCTCTGTTTCAAACTTTTCTTGCAATATCTTATTGTAGACAGTCAAAGAAAGCCAAATTTATTTGCCAGATTCTGCCTGACAATAGATGTATCCAGATCCATAACTTCATTAGGTCCAATTTTTATTTTCCATGTCAGTAACTGTTTTGATGGGAAGCCCTGCTGGCTCAGTGGTGAAGAATCATCCTGCAGCGCAGAAGATGCAGGTTGCATCCCTGGGTCCATAGAATCAAAAGAGTTGGATATGCCTGAAGCGATTGAACACACATGCACGCACTTTCCCATATGTATATTTTACCTCAATCTTACTGGGCTTCCCAGGTAGCTCACTGGTAAAGAACCCGCCTACCAATGTAGGAGATATCAGACATGGTTTTGATCCCTGGGTCAGGAAGATCTCCTGGAGGAGGGCATGGCAACCCACTCCAGTATTCTTGCCTGGAGAATCCCGTAGACAGAGGAGCCTGTCAGGCTACTGTCCATAGAGTTGCAGAGAGTCAGACACAATTGAAGGAACTTAGCACAGCACACACAGCACAATGTGAGAAACAAACCCCAAAATTGGTTGCTTTTTTTTGTTTTTAAGCACATTTATTATTTCCTATTATTTGGCAAAATCAGATGGGCTCAGATGTGCAGCTAGATTGTGTTACACTGTGTTACTCTGGGGATGGATCATGCAAGACAACTTCTTCTCTCCCAAGTCTGGTGTTCTAACTGGAAAGTATGATATAGTTTGTGATGTATCCAACTTCAAATCATGGTCATAATTTTTAATAGAGTATTTTTAGATCAGTTTTAAGTTCACAGAAATAGTCAGCAGGAGGTACAGAGATGTCCCATATACTCCCTGCCCACAAAAATGCATAACCTCCACCATGATCAATATCCTCACCAGAATGTTACATGTGTTACATTAGATGAACCTACACTGACAAACCACTATCACCCAAAGCCCATGTTTCATTCTCCAGGTACCTTCTGGGGATCTGGACAAGTTAATGATGATATATTCCCATCATTACAGTATTACACAGAGTAGTTTCACTGCTCTAAAATTCCTCTGTGCTCCACAGTAGACATTTTTTTTCAGTGTTTAACAACTTGAGGTTTTAATTCACATCTGAAAAATATTTGACTCTAAGAAGCTTTATGGACTAAAAATCACAATTGTTTATTGACTCTAAAATCACAGTAAACCATATATGAAAATAGACTATTTTACATTATCTTAATTTCTTACTTTAGTAACTTTTATTATAGAGGGACCTGGAATATATGTTCCTCTAGTTTCCACAGCTTCTAAATTCCTTATGCTTTATTTAAAATAAATATATATGGTGTATGAATAAAACCAAGTAAGACGACTAAGCCCAAAATCCACTCTATTGATGGTGATCATAGTGTTTTTAAAGAAAGTCTGATTTGCCATCATGACTGTTTCACATAATTCATTAAGATGATCATTTTATAGCTGCCAGGTGGTAATTTTTTATTTAGCTAGTATCCTGGAGTATGTAGGCCACAGGTGTTGAACATAAATCTGAGAAGTTGCTTTTATTTTTTATTTTTCTACAATGTGATTTTGTTGATTTTGTTTTAAGTTAAACAACATCTGGGCACTCTTCCTATTTTGGATGAATCTTCTTGAGAAGCAGGAATTGTGATCAATCAGATGTTTCCACTTGGGAGTTTGAATCTTGAAATCATAAACCAAAGTCACAGAAATGGTAAAGGTAATTTCTCCAGCAGTGGGCATTATGATGATAACTCCAGGGGCATCATGATGGGTTTAAAGCAGCACTGTCTTAACCAAATAATTTATGTGACAGAGCCTTTTAAGCATGATCTCTTCTATTAGTCTCCATTGATTTGACCTAATTTCTGAATTTAACTCCCCAATTTTTTTCAATTTTACTAAAAACAACCCAATAATCTTTCAATAAACTGATTTTCTGGGTCACTAAGAATCAGTTTTTTTGAGCTTACAATCAAACACTCTGATTTATACACATGGTTAATCAGTTTAATGCAATTTTGTATATTAATATATAACCAGTGTACATTCAAGCTGTTTCTTTTGTTAGCTACACATTGTCCTCCAAATAGTGTTAATATGTTCTCCAATCTATTGTATCAGCAGAGCCATTGTTAAATTGCCAGGAAGATTTTTTTAATCTCAATAATTTTATTTATTTTACAGTGTTCTTTGATGAAAAAGAGCTCATTGTTTTTGTAAACTAGTGATCAACAAAAGAATTTGAAGGAGAAGCAGCTATCCTTTGGCAAATCACATAAACTCAAAAAAAAAAAAAAATCTTGTTTATTTAGATATTTAAGAAATTGATCACTTGTATGAGTAGAAACTTCTAGAAAGCTGAGTATTCATCCTTTCAAACGTTAAAATATTATTTCTATCATTATTACTCATTATTTATTTTCAAGTTTTTATTGAAAATATACCAATCACAAATGTTCAGGTTTGTGACTTTTCACAAAATGTTCACATCTAAGTAACCAGCATCAAAATAAAAAAGCAAAATATTACATCCACATAGTCCTTTCATATAATCCTTGGTTACTTCTATTTGTGTAGCTTTATTTCTGAGTTTGTTTATTTAACTTTAATTGGTTTGGTTGTCTTCCCTGTTTGACTATATGTGAGAAATTAACATATGCTTCACCAATGTTTTCTTCACTGCCTGTAAAACAGAAAGTTTTCAATAAATGATTTGTAACTGAGAGAAATAATAAATAAATTGGGGAATGAAGTTGCATGAATAATTTAAATCCCCTATGACTGTTCAAAGAATATCTGACTCCTAGTTTTCACCTGAGTCCCTAGTAATTAATTGATATTTCAATATTTTAATCCCTGGTAATCCTGTTTCTCTAGTGATCACAGGCTGTTTGTTGTTATTTGTGTATGTGTATGTTTATGTGTGTGTTCAGTGGCTCAGTTGTGTTTGACTCTTTGTGACCTGATGGCCTGTAGCTTGCCAGGCTCCTCTGTCCATAGGATACTTCCAAGCAAGAATACTGGAGTGTGCTGCCATTTCCTCCTCCAGGGGATCTTTCCAACTCAGGGATCAAACCCAAGTCTCTTGAGTCTCTTGCATTGGCAGGAGAATTCTTTACCACTGGCATCACCTGGGAAGACCTGCTGCTGTTTGTGGACAGGTTTAATTGGGTATGAGATCCCGTTGTCTCTTGGTCAGTGGAGATGCCTTTCACTCCTCCAGCAACTCCTCTAAAGGTGTACACAGTGGGCACATTGCAGCTAACTCTTTTTAATCTTCCTCCAGAAGTCAATATTTTCTTCAGAGGCCAAGAAGTAGCTTTCTCTGAGGCTTTTTTTCCCCCTTAATCCCTAAGAAATCCTTTAATTGAGAAGACTGGACTATAAATTAGAAAGCAGGTCTCACAGGAAACTCATTGTAATAAGTAACAATCTGTTATCACTATTCAGATGTTATTTTCTCTGGTGCCATTATATTTCTTCTAATTATTTCCCAAACTAAATAGCTTTAATTTTGGTAACAGCAAATAAATAGTTATATATGTCAAAAGTAAGAGGAGTACAAACCAGCATTTTACACCGTCCACAAAAAAATACACTGATTCACACTGGTATTTCTAAAAACAAAATATGTTACAACATATCACCCCTAAGTTATTTGGGATTATATTACTCAATTAATTATTTATCTAATAAATCTCTGGTAATCAGAACAGATAGACTAGAGCCCTATTACACAGTAATTAAATTACATGTTAATAAAAATTGTGGTTAAAAGTTTATCTATACTGTCATTTGACTAATAAGCCCTTACCTTAGAGATATGAATAGCATTTGTTCAATATTTCTGTACAAATTTTTTCCAAAATAAATATTTACATTCATAGCATTTGATATTTGAGCCCTCTTCCTATGTTTGGAGATTTCTCCATTTTATGAGTCTTGATTGCAAGTAAATTTCTACTCTAATTATGAAAGCTAAAAGTGTCAGATTCTGAATTACCCATTTCTTCTGACAACCTGGATTCAGGAATATGTTTAGATTTGGCCCAGCTTATAAAGCTCCCGGGTGTGTGAGTTTTGAGGTAATAGCCCAAAAAGTGGAGCTAGTGGAGAATTCTTGAAAGGAGAGGCGGCAGGTCTAAGGTTCTAAGGGCAACCGTGTTCAGTGCCCAGTGTATCTATTGGCAACATGAACTGTGGAATGGTGTTTCTACCAGAAGTGAGGTGAAGTGAAGTCGCCCAGTCGTGTCTGACTCTTTGCGACCCTGTGGACTGTAGCCTACCAGGCTCCTCCATCCGTGGGATTCTCCAGGCAAAAGTAGTGGAGTGGGTTGCCATTTCCCTAACAGAGAGAGTATTAATTCTGTTGGGAAAGAATTTAGGCTGTGGGCATAGCTTCCCTTTCTTTTCAATATTAAGAGTGTAGGCTGCTCCTTTCCTGGCATTTCTGTGAACAATTTGATATCCTATCAATAAAGGGATTGTTTTGTTTGCTTAAGTTGCCAAAATCAGCTTATGATGGCTGTCCATAAGGAAATCAACTGATAAATTAGTACCTAACACGGCAGCAGAAGTCCAGAAAAATGAGAGCATTTGGGCATAGTATAGGCAAAGTATGGCAGAAGTAACATCATTTTAGGCATAGTTCTTAACTGCTTTGGTATCTTTCATTTCTTTCCCTTTGGACAGTTTGCTTTTAGAGTAATATTTCTAGGAACCCGCTTTCCATTCCAGGAGAAACCCAAGACGTGCAAGGAGGCCGGCAGCCAGAAGCCAGTGTTGCAGTTGAGAACCTCAGGGGTGCACCCAGCACCAACCATGTGAGTAAGCCAACCTTGGACCTCCACAACAGTAAACCTTCATGTAACTGCAGCCCACCTGACACAGTGCTACAACAGCAGGAGACACTCAGGAGACAGTCACTCAGCTGTCATTTAAATTATTACCTATTAATACCCCTACCTCATCCTATCTAATCAGAATAATATCATCAGTTTATGGAGACTGTGTGTGAGGATACTTAAGATATTCACAGACTATGTTATGGCAGAGAGCAGGAGAGTAGAAATAGTTTTAAAGTATAAACATGAGGATGTACTATTGTCTGTTAGAAAAGGTGAACCTTTTAGTGGTCCCTGCAATTTTTGTGTGGAGAAGAATGAATGGGCCAGATCAATATTTGCAAACCAAGTCCCAAGGACTGTTTTGATTTACTCCAATAAAAATACTATGCTTGCATTCTTGGCTGCAAACAGTCACCAAAGTTATTCTCTAAGATCTATCCAGGTTTTACACAGGCCAGTCAAGTTAAATGAAGATGTGATAAGTATAGCTTTGCTGGATCTCTACAGTGTTTCATAACAGTACAAATCTTTGCAATTCATTCAAGGATGTAAATAGCTTCTGGCTTAATATCTGAATAGGAGGGGAGAAATCTAGGGACTTTCACTATGGTCTTTATATAGCAGTCACAAAGTTGACACAGGGATTCTGCCAGTTCCCCAGTATATCAATTTCAATTACATATTCAAGATCTACTGTGAGTTAAACTTGGAGTAAGACTCTGGCTTTCCCCGACCTATTGTTAGCTTCTGCTTTGACTGGTAAGCCATAGCTGCACTTTAGGTGGAAAAGAAATTACCCAGAGAATACTGACTTAACGAGAGTCACGAGGGCTGCTGGAATGGAGTGGAGAAACTTTTCAGAGGCATGAACTTCTAGTCCATGAGAGTTGGTACTGTGGTGAAAGGTACCAAGCCTTCTGCATACCTATCCACTGGCTGTCATGTGAACCCAGAACACCCTTAAAGGAAAAGAAGTCCCTTCCTCCTGCTCTAATCTTGCAGTGGCCTTCCTGTGCCCTCTATTGGTGAAGTCTAGCATTAAGTTACCTGAAAGAAGTGTCCAGAAGGTCCAGGGTCATTAAGCAAGGCAAGACAAGATGGATTTAGAGCTCAGAAGTAATAAATAAATAACACCACTAACAAGGTTAACTAAATTGAGTAGTGAGTGAGTAGATCTCTCGAGATAGATCTTAGAGGGTAAGGACAGTTATATCCTTTGTAAGAAATTAAAAAAAATCTCCCATTGCATTAATATTCAAGTACAGTCTGTCTACAATGTGGGAGACCCGGGTTTGATTCCTGGGTCAGGAAAATCCGCTGGAGAAGGAAACGGCAATCCACTCCAGTACTCTTGCCTGGAAAATCCCATGAACAGAAGAGCCTGGTAGGCTACAGTCCATGGGGTCGCAAAGAGTCGGACACGACTGAGTGACTTCACTTCACTTACAGAAAGTAAATTCTGTGAATGTCATTTGACCTCTCTCCCCCACCAACATAAATATTTTTGCTAAGTCACGTCAGTTGTGTCCAACTCTTTGTGACCCTGTGCACTGTGTAGCCCGCGAGGCTCCTCTTTCCATGGGATTCTCCAGACATAAATACTGGAGTGGGTTGCTGTTTCTTTCTCCAGGGGAATCTTCCCAACTCAGGGATCCAACCTGAGTCTGCCGCAGCTCCTGCACTGCAGGTAGATTCTTTACCACTGAGCCACTGATGAAGCCCCAACACAGTATTTTATGAAATGTTAAGTTTTTTGCGGGTACCAAACACAAATAGAATATCTTTTTCAATCCTTTAACTTTCAACCAATGTATGTCTTTGTATGTAAAATGAGTAAGTTCTAGATGGTAATAGTTGGATGATTTTTTAATCTATCTCTGCATTTAATTTGATGCATTTAATTCATAAATATTTACTATTATTACTAATAAAAAACATTCCTACCATTTTGCTACTTGTCTTCTATAAGCTTTGTGCTTTTTGCTTTATACAATTCCTCTTTTACTGCTTTCTTTTGATAAAACTGACATCTTCTAGTGTATTATTTTAATTCCCTTGTACTACTCCTACTATTTATTTTTAGCTATTTTCTTAGTAGTTTTACTGGGGATTACAATCACTACTTATAACAACTTACAATCACTACTTACCAGAGAGGAGTGGGTTGGGAGGTAGGGCAAAATAGGTGAAGGGAATTAAGAGGTACATCCTAGCAGGTATAAAATAAATAAATTACAAGGATGTAAGATACAACACAGGGAATACAATTAATATTTTATAATAACTCTATATAGATGGCAACCTATAAAATGTCAACTTGCTATGTTGTATGTGTGAAATTAATATTGTAAGTCAACTATATTCAATAAAAAATTTATGACAGAAGGAAAATTTTTAAAATTCATAAATATGTACAAGTTAAACAACAAACTCCTAAACACCAAAGAGTCAAAGAACAAATCAAAAGTTACACTAGAGAATACTTTTATATGCTTGAAAGAAAATACAACAAACCAAAACTTATGAGATACAATGAAAGTACTCAAAAGGAAATTCATAGTAGTAAATACCTTCATTGAAAAAGATTTTGAGTTAATAACCTAAACTTCAAACTTGAAAAACTAAAATTGAAAAAAGAGCAAACCAAACTCAAAATAAGCAGAAATAAGAAAACAAGAATAAAGAATTAACAACAATTCTTATCATATTCTACCCTCAATGCGCCCCCCCAAAAAAAAGAACACTTTCTAACTCATCCTATAAGACCAGTACTATCCTGATATCAAAGCTAGACAGGCAACAAAAAGAAAAAGGATCACAAATAAATAATTCTTATTATGACAGTCCAAAAATCATCAATAAAACTAAACACAGGGTCAGTGGTAAAGAATTTATCTGCCAATGCAGAAGACACAGGAGATGCGGCTTTCATCCCTGGACTGGGAAGTTCCCTTGGAGGAAGAAATGGCAACCCACTCCAGTATTCTTGCCCGGGAAATCCCACGGACAGAGGAGCCTGGCGGGCTACAATCCCGCCAGGAGTCGGACACGACTGAAGTGACTAAGCAAGCAGACCATGACCAAGTAGGACTCACCCCAGGAATCCTAAGATAGTTCAACACACAGAAATTAATCAGTGAAACACACCAAATTAATAGAATGAAGAAAAAAAAAACCCACGTTGTCATCTCAATATTTACAGAAAAGCATTTTACAAAATTCAACTTTTAAAAATATTCAATACACTAGAAATAACATCGAACTTCTTCAGTTGTGTAAAAGATCCATGAAAATGTTCTTAACATCACTTTTAACAATGAAGAAACTAAAGCTTTCCTCCTAAGAGTGGTGGCAAGACAAGGATATCTGCGTTTAACACTTGTACTTTACAACCTTATAGTAAATGTTCTAGCCAGGGAAATTAGGCAAGTAAAAGAAAAGAAAGACACCCAATTAGAAAAGGAAAGAAAATCATCCATATTTTTACTTGATATGATCCATGATTTTGTATATAGAAAACTCTAAAGAAATCACACACACACACAACTAAGCCTAATAAATGAGTTCAGCAATTTTCAAGACACAAGATCAATACACACAATTTAATTGTATGTTTATACAATTTTAATTAACAATCTTAAAATGAAACAAAAACATCTTTATTTTCAATTTCAATAGAATCAAAACAATAAAAACTTATGAAAAGAATTTAAAAAGGAAGTACAAAACTTGCACACCAAAAACTATAAAACATAGTTGAAAGAAATTAGAGGCTTAAGTAAATGGAAAGACATCCCATGTTCCTGGATTGAAAGACAATATTGTAAGTTCACAGTATTCCCCAAATTTATCTACAAATTCAGTGTAATGCCCACCAAAATCAAAATTTGGCTCTTTTTTTCAGAAAGAGAAAAATTGATCCTAAAATGAATATTAGGACACAAGGGACACTTGGCAGTCAAAACAGTCTGAAAAAGAAACACAAAGGCTCACACTTCTGATTTCAAAATTACTACAGAGTTATAGAAACATTGTGATTCTGGCACAAGGATAGATATATCGGTCAATGGGATAGAATTAAGAGCCTAGAAATGAACAGATAGCTCTCTGGTTAGTTGATTTTTCAAGAAGGATTCCAAGATCATTCAATGAGGAAGAATATTCAGCAAATGGTGAAGGGGCAACTGGCTATCCACATTCAAAAGTATGAATTTGGATTCCTACCTAACACTATACACAAAAAATTAACTCAAGATGGAACAAAGACTTAAAAGTAAGAGGTAAAACTATGAAAACTCTTAGATGGAAACATAGGTATGCATCATGACCTTGGATTAGGCAACAGTTTTTAAATATAAGACCAAAATTATAAGCAACAAGAGGAAAAAATAGATAAATTATACTTCATCAAAATGTAAAATTTTGTGCATTAAAGGACACTATCAAGAAAGTGAAAAGACAAACCACAGAATAAGAGAAAATATTTGTGAATAATATATCTTTATTATTCAGAATAAACAAAAAATATTAAAACTTAACAAAAGATCCAATGAAAAAGCAGGCAAAGAATCTGAATAAGCATTTCTCCAAGTTAAAAAAAAAAAAACAAACATGAAGGTAATTTTGCAATATACACAATTTATCAAATTAATAAGATAAATTTCTTTCTTTATGTTTATATCTTTTAAACATATATCTATACATTTGTATCTTTTAAAAGACCTAATTTTTTAGAACAGTTTCACAGTTACAGAAAAATTAAGAAGCTACTTACAAAGGAGGCTTCCCTGGTGGCTCAGTCAGTAAAGAATCTGAGTGCAATGTGGGAGACCTGGGTTCAATCCCTGGATAGGAGATCCCTGGAGGAGAGCATGGCAACCCAATCCAGTATTCTTGCCTGGAGAATCCCCACGGACAGAGGAGCATGGCAGGCTACAATCCATGGGATCACAAAGAGTCGGACACAACTGAGTGACTAAGCACACACACACTTACAAAGGGTTCCCTATAGCCCACACCTAGTCTCTCTTAGTATGAACATCCTATGTCAGTATAGTATATTTGCTACAACTAAAAATGAGATTAACACATTAAGTCCACATTTTATTCAGATTTCCTTAGTTTTTACCTAATGTCTTTTTTCTTTTTCAGGAACCCACTCAAGATACCACACTATTTTGAGCTGTCATGCTTCCTGAAACTTCTCTTGGCTGTAAAAGTTTCAGACTTTTCTTGTTTCTGGGGACCTCGGCAGTTTCAAGGAGTATTAGTCAAGTATTTGGTGGGATGCTCCTATATTAGAATTTTCTGATGTTTTTCTCATGATTGGAGTGGCAGAATTTCTGCTATATAAAAATTCCAAGAACTTTCTGTCACTGTGTATGTCACAGGAATTCACTCTTTAGACTCTATTAGTCTCATCAAGAGACTTTTTTTATAGTGAAATATAACTGACAAGTAAAATTGTAATACATTGAAAGTGTACAATGTGATGATTTGATATACATATACGTTGTGTAAGGATTTCCCACAAAAATCTTATCTAAACAACCCCTTCTTGATTTTTGTTTCTACTGATATAGGACTTTGCCCTCAAGTTTCCTAGAAGATACTTTAACTGAAGGGATTTTTGAGTCATACTTTAATCTCTCAAAAGATCTTCTGAGGTTCTTTGGAAGGATTTTAGGGTCACACCATCAGCACTTTCTCCAGGGTATTTTTGTGATAGTGAAGTTCTGAACTTCAGCATTCTCTTCCATCTGGGTGGACTGATAGTCTCCTAGATCATCAGTTCTGGTTCTCTTTTCTTTAATAATTTTTTCATCAGTTCATTTCTCTCCTCTCAAATTCTACTATAAACAGGAAAAATAAACCAGGTCACATCTTCCACACGAAGCTAGGAAATCCACCCAGCTGACAAGAGTTTACATAATCAGTCCCTAATGAATATCTGAGTTGCCTTCTGTTCTTTTGCTATTACAAATAGGACTGCAGTGGATTTTCTTGTGCATATGGCTTTTCATGTATTCTGTCAGTATGTGTCTGAAATAGCACTAAAGAAAAACTGTTGGAGAAAAGGGAAAATATATATATAATTTGCCAAATTACCTAATTTCTCTATTTTTAAGTGATTTTTGTGTATATGAGAACGCCTGTTCCCCAAGTCTTGCTGAGACATTATTTTCAAAATTCAGTGTCTACCACTCTGATAGGTGAGAAATGGCATTTTAGCACAATTTTATTTTGCATTTATTATCATAGGAGAAAGTATTTTCCCTTATTTTTAACCTCCTCATTAATTTTTTTCAAGATCATTTTCTGGGTATAGGATATTTAACTTCTTTGAATACTCTGAAAATAGTATTCCACTGTCTTGTGGCTTTAATTTTGCTTTTCTGTTTGAGGACTGTGGCTTTTGTCCTATTGTGACCTCTGTGATGGTGATTCATCTTTTTTCCCTTGAGATGTTTTTATCATTTTTCTTCTACTGTCATTATTTTTATCACATTTACCTTGTTATGTGTGGGTACATTTTCTTCATTTGCTTCTTAATCTGAGGTTTATGTCACTGTCAGCTATTTAAATTCTAAGCTAGTACATCTTTAAATATGTTCCTTTTTTCCTTTTGGGGACTCAATTATGTTTGCATAGGCGTTTCCATGCCCCTCCTCCTTAATCTGCTCTCTTATATGTTCTCTTCTGTGTTTTTCCACTCTTTAAAACATTCACATTTATTTTGAAAAATTTCTTCTAATTTTTCATCCTGTTTAGAAATCTCTCTTCATCTGTATCAAATATGAAACTCATCTTTGACTTCTTGATTTCAGTTTCTGAATTTTTCAGTTGCAGAAATTATGCTTGGTTTATTAAAATAGTTACTATTTCTGTATCAATTATCTTTTTATTTCCTTGAATGTATTAAGCATAAATACTGCATTTTTTTAAAGGTCAGTTTACAATTGGTTCTGGCGTGCAGTCTATGCATCAGCAATTCTAGATCCCTTTAATTCAATGTGAGCTAGAGTTTGTTGTTGTTGTTGCTCAGTCGCTAAGTGGTGTCTGACTCTTTGCTACCCCATGGGCGGCAGCACGCCTGTCCATTGAGCCAATGGTGCTATATAACCATCTCATCCTCTACCATCCCATTCTCCTTTTGCCTTCAGTCTTTCCCAGCATCAGGGTCTTTTTCAATGAGTTAGTTCTTCGGATCAGGTGGCCAAAGTATTGATTCAATATTATCATTTAGACCCAGTGAGGGCTGGTTTATTTTAGTTTAATCGTTACTCCTGACTTGCATTACTTTGGGGTTCCAGTTCAAACTTGGTATTTTGCTAGACTCTATGATGTGGTAGGCCTACAATAATAAATTCTGCTCCTCCAGGTCATTGAGTATGTTGAAAATCTTGCTTCTCATTCTCAGCTACTATGTTTAACTCTTGTTGGGGAAAAGTGGCTACAAATTCTGTGGTTGGTTGGTACACTGGGTTTTCAACCAGTCAGAGATTGGCCTTGCAATTCTCACTGCACTGTTAATTCTCTTGTCTATATCAACAGAAGACATAAAGACAAAGAGATAAATGTAGATTAAGGTGCAGATAAACAGAAATTTATATTTGAACTTCCTGATTGTGCTCTCGTGGAAGTGTTGATCAAAATTAACTAGATTGTCAATACCAGGAATGACGCTTCCCCCAGTGATATTTCTTAACAGGCTCAAATAAGCCACGACACAGGTGATATCTGAGAAAGAAAAATATATTTAAAATAAGTTTTATTTTTTTATCTATATATGATTAACATGCTTGGAATTATTTTTTGAGAGCCAGATTAATGCTAGAAAATTTACTGTATTACTAATTTGGGGATATTCATGCTCCTAATGTTTTTTTTTTTTAATTATTGATGTATTTATTTACCGCATTGTGTTGATTTACAGCATTGTGTCTAATTTTTGCTATACAGCAAAGCAATTCAGTTATACATGCATACATATTATTATATATATTCCTTTTTGTGTTCTTTTCCATTATGATTTTTTTTTTTAAAAGATAGTGTGACATAGAATTACAAAGAGTTTTGGCTTTTAAACATATTCATTTATTTATCTTTGGCTGTGCTGTGTCATCATCGCTCCACAGGCTTTTCTCTAGTTGTGGTATGCAGGGTTCTCACTGTAGCCGCTTCTCGTTGTGGTGGCTCTTGTTGTGGAGCACAGGCTGTAGGGCACGCAGGCTTCAGCAGCTGCCCGAAGTGGGCTGAGTAGTTGCAGTTCCCAGGTTCAAGAGCACAGGCTCAGTCGTTTTGGCACACAGGCTTAATTGCTCCATGGTGTGTGGGATCCTCCCAGATCAGGGATTAAACCTGTGTCTCCTGCACTGGCAGGCAGATTCTTTACCATTGAGCCACTAGGGAAACCCTCCGTTATGATTTATCACAAGAGTTTTTGTTTGTTTTGGCCATGCTGTGTGGCACGTGGGAGTTTAGTTCTCCAACTAGGGATCAAACCCATAAAACCTTCATTGGGAGCTTGGAGTCTTAACCACTGGACCTCCAGAAAAGTCTCTGTCACAGGATATTGGATTTAGTTCTCTGTGCTATATAGTAGGACCTTGTTTGTACACCCTATGTATAACATTTTGTACCTGATAATTTCAAACTCAATCCTTCCCGATTCCACACCCCCCCACCTTGGCAACCACAAGTCTGTTCTCTATATTTGTGAGTCTGCTTTCATTTCGTAGACATGTTCATCTGTGTTATATTTTAGATTTCATATATAAGTGATATCCTATTTGTCTTTCTTTTTCTGACTTCACTTAGTATGATAATCTCTAGGTCCATCCACGCTGCTGCAAATGCTTCACATTTTCGTTATCCATTCATCTGTAGATGGACATTAAAATTATTTCCATGTCTTTGCCATTGTAAACAGTGCTACAATGAACATAGGGCTTATGCCTCTAAATATTTTGTTCAAAACTTGATTTAGATGGATAGACTGGACATCTTCAAGGAATGAATTTAGTAAAAACATGGATATACTTTAAATGCTTAAATGGCAAGTATTTGCTACCTGCAGAATAAACAATGTGGACAAGAGAATTTTCATTTCTGCATGCTGGAAGTTAGTGTTTCTGAGAGTAAAGTCTTTAGATAGTTTGAAAATTAAGATAAAAATAACAGAAACAACATTTTCAATAAATTGTCACAACTGTAAGCTTCTTATATGTAATATTACTTTGTACTTAATTTTTAACATATGATATCAATATTTGTGTTTATTTGAATGTTTTATTAGCTAAATATGATTATGTTAGTATTTGAATTTTAAGAATATATATTTGTTTCATATCATTAAAGGAGGAAAAACATTAACATTTTATTTCAGGTCTAGAATTTCTCAAAGAGTGATGATTAATCAGATAAGTTTTATCAATTTCCTATTTACAATTCAATTTTTCTTCTTAAAAATTATTAATTCAAAATGGAAAATGAACATAAAGGGCAAGCATTATTCTGAAATTCAAATAAGTGGCTTGATGAAGTTCACTATCAGCTCTTTATTTCGGTGTTAACAAGAAGAGGACTACATTTTAGCTGAAAAGATAGTACACTGAGTCAGACACTGCAATAATTGTCTCCTTCAGGCATTTGTCTGTCAAATAAGGAAGTATCTAATGAATATGGAATTACTCTACACTGTAGGGAAAGGCTGTTCCAGAAATACACTGCATTATGTCACTGTTAAAATTAACTACTTGGAGTACTTTATAAATTCAAAAATAGTTTTTTAATCAACAGATGTATCTTAATAAAAAAATTTGCATTCCAAAATGCCTCTAGTCATCCTAAAATATAACTTTCAACTAGACTGTGATTTAAATCCAAATAAAGCAATTACTTGCAGACTCGGTTAAAGTTAGAATATAATACTATAATAAAAGGATACTCTTAATGTAATTATTGGATTTCTTAACAAAATAATCCAGTTCAGGCTGGGAAAGAGTAGTAATTCTCAAAAAGTTAGTACGTTTCTTACATGATCTTTGAACACAGGATACTGCCTTTTCATTTAGTCCAAAACCATATAGTGAAAATATGCCTTTTTACTCCCTTATTATGCATATCTTTTCAATTCACTAAATCCAGGTTTTAGTTCATTTCTAAATTGAGACGAGAAATTTCCAACAAATTTTAGAAAAAATTATTTGCATGTTTGTATGTTAAGTATGGTAGAGCTGGAGAGCAGTTTTGCCTTTTGATTAGACTTAAGAATATATAATAAATCAGGGTAGATGTAGAGGTAAAATGAAAGAATGTGTGTTATTTGCTTAAAAGACTCATGCAGTCTAGAAGTTAGAATGGTATTTAATTTTGTTAGTGTGAGCAGTAATTGAAAAAATATGTGTGTGATGCAGAGAGGGAATTTAGGGATGATGGTAATATTTTATTTATTTTATCTGGATTCTGTTTACAAGGATATGTTCAGGTTGAGAAAACCATTTTGCTGTAAATTTAGGATGGTCATTTTTGTGTGCATATTGCAATCTATGAAGATCTTAAAAACAACAAAAAATAGGATATGTAAAAGTATAGTAAATATGAATATTTATCAAAATTGGATGGCAGTTGCAGAATTATTCACAATAGCCAAGATATGGAAATGACCTAAATGCCCATGAAAGGAAGACTGTATATATATAACAGAATATCATTCAATCTTAAAAACAAAGCAGATCCTGCCATTTACAACAACCCCAGAGGACATTATGCTAAATGAAATAAGCTAGACACATAAAGAAAAAAATATGCATGATCTCACTTGTGTGGAATCTAAAAAAATCGAAACAGAAAGAAGAACTGTGGTCAGGAGGAGCAGAAGGCCAGGGAAATAGGTATTTGTCAAAGTGTACAATATCGTAGTTACATAGAGAAGTCGCTCAGTCATGTCTGACTCTTTGCGACCCTGTGGACTGTAGCCTACCAGGCTTCTCTGTCCATGGGATTCTCTAGGCAAGAATACTGGAGTGGGTTACCATTCCCTTCTCCAGGGGATCTTCCCGACCCAGGGATCGAACCCAGGCCTCCTGCATCAGAGGCAGACACTTTAACCTCTGAGCCACCAGGGAAGCCCATAGGATGAGTAGAGCTCTAATGTTTAGGCATGACTATCATCAGTAATATTGCATCAAATATGGGAAGTTTGCTTAAACAAGTAGATAATAGGGGCCCTCATCACACAAAAGCATGATAACTATGTGAAGAAGTGAGATGTTATTTGATTGTAGTAATCAACCACAATGTACATGTATATCAAATAATCATGTTATACATGTTAAATATGTGGAATTACTATTTTAAAATAAGTTAAAAGACACTAAAAAAAAGAGACTGGACGACAGTACATGTGAATTTTTATATTCTATATATAGAATTCTGAGATATTTTCAAATTTTCAAAATAAAAAGAGTTTCAAAATGAAGTAACATGATACAAGGCAGATAGCTGACTCAGCAACCACTGTTGACTTCTTGAAACTTTTACATGGAAAACTAACACTAGTGTAACTGAGTAAAATAGTGGCTTGGAGCTGTATTTTGTTGACGTGTTTGCTTGGATAGAATCCATTTCTAAAAATTAGCACTTGCACTATATGCATTGATTGATTGCCCCCTAATATACGCTGCACATATACTCTCTGAGACTTTCCTCCTATCTTTGATGGAGTTCCCTCCAAAGCAGAACCAAGTACTAGGAAGAAATAGGATTAGGAAAGGGAGGTCAGAGGGAGGAAAGCCAACACAAGACGCAGTAATGAATGAACACTATTTGGGCAACTGGGGTTTACACTTCTTATCAGCTGGGAAAACTTTTCCACCAAGGAATGAGGAAGCCAAGGCATTTATCTACCAACAAATGTCCCTTATGGTTGGAAGGTTGTTTCTGTGGGCCTTAATTCCTGCACATTTCTGGCCTTCTCCTTGACCTACTATTTTTCTATAGCTAGCAAATATCCTCACACTGAAGTGCTTGAGGTGGGAAACAATTTTTGTATTCCATGAATTCTTTATTAAAAACGCAGGTGACCTCCAGAGTGGACCAAGAAAGTAAGGCCAGAGCCTTATATAATTGCTACTTGAAGTGTTAGTCGCTCAGCTATGTCCGATTCTTTGCAACAGCACGGACTGTAGCCCGTCAGGCTCCTCTTTTCATGGAATTCTCCAGGCAAGACTACTAGACTGGGTTGCCATTCCCTTCTCCAGGGGATCTTCCTGACCCATTACTTTGTTGGCAAAATAATGTCTCTGCTTTTGAATATGCTATCTAGGTTAGTCATAACTTTCCTTCCAAGGAGTAAGCGTCTTTTAATTTCATGGCTGCAATCACCATCTGCAGTGATTTTGGAGCTCAAAGAAATAAAGTCTGATTGTTTCCATGTTGCAGGCAGAATTCTTTACTGTCTGAGACACTTTCCTATTTATGGATTTAACAAATACTAAACTGAACAATGGCTTCCCTGGTTGTTCAGATAAAGAATCTGCCTGCAATGCAGGAGACCTGGGTTTGGTCCCTGGGTTGGGAAGATCCCTGGAGAAGGAAATGGCAACTCAGTCCAGTATTCTTGCCTGGCGAATTCCGTGGACAGAGGAAATTAGTGGGCTGTATAGTCAGTGGAATTGCAGAGTTGGATAGGACTGAGTGACCAACACTTTCACTTTAAAATGAACAAATGCTTAAAATAAACAAATATTACTACTCATCTAATGACTTGTAATCAATAGTTTGTGCTTTAGATTCCTTTCCTTTCATATAAAGTTGATAATAGACAAAATAGGAATGTATAACATACAGGGTACAAGAATTTTGTATACCCTCATGGTTCTGAGCATTTTATCTAAGATTCTGAAACAAGAATTCTCTTATTTTCAACCCTGATGACATGTGTTGAATCCATCTCAGTTTCATTTCTATTGCTCTAGAGTGAGATCTGTATTATAAAAGATTTGACCTGTGGTTCCATCATTCTCTTTATAGATCTCTAGTAAACAATAAGGACAAAAATGAAACTAAAGAATGAAAACCATGGAAAAATTCTTTATAACTACCAAGTAACAACATGAAGAATGACACTACTTATTCTGGGTTGTCTACAGAATGGAAGTAAAGAGATTAAATAATTTAATCTAAAATAACTCTAGGGGCTTCCCTGGTTGCTCAGTGGTAAAGAATCTGCCGGCCAATGCAGGAAACACAGGTTCAATCCCTGATCCAGGAAGATCCTCCACATACCACAAAGCAACTGAGCCTGAATGCCACAGCTGTTGGACCTGTGCTCTAGAGCCCGCAGTGGCAACTACTGAAGCCTAGGTTCTATGCCCTTCAACAAGAGAAGCCACTGGAATAAGAAACCTGAGCACCACGATGGAGAGTAGCACCCACTCATGACAACTAAAGAAAAGCCACATGCAGCAGCTCAGCATAGTAAAAATATATAAATAAAACTAGAAATAAAATAACTCTAGAAAAGTAAGGGTGATAACCATTTAAACGATATGTGGCTAATAGACCATAATGCAGCTTTCTGTATGGGAAAAAAAAAAGTAAAAAAGTAAAAAATTAACAGGTAAGTAAGTTCAGTTCAGTTCAGTTGCTCAGTCATGTCTAACTATTTGTGACCCCATAAACTGCAGCACACCGGGCCTCCCCGTGCCACACCAACTCCTGGAGTTGACAAAAACCCATGTCCATCGAGTCGGTTATGCCATCCAGCCACTTCATCCTCTGTTGTCCCCTTCTCCTCCTGCATCAGAGTTTTTTCCAATGAGTCAACTTTTTGATTGAGGTGGCCAAAATCCAGGAATTTCAGCTTTAGCATCAGTCCTTCCAATGAACACTCAGGACTGGTCTCCTTTAGAATGGACTGGTTGGATCTCCTTGCAGTCCAAGGGACTCTCAAGAGTCTTCTCCAACACCACAGTTCAAAAGCATCAATTCTTCTGCCCTCAGCTTTCTTCACAGTCCAACGTTCACATCCATACATGACCACTGGAAAAACCATAGCCTTGACTAGACGGACCTTTGTTTGCAAAGTAATATCTCTGCTTTTGAATATGCTATCTAGGTTGGTCATAACTCTCCTTCCAAGGACTGAGCGTCTTTTAAATTCATGGCTGTAATCATCATCTGCAGTGATTTTGGAACCCCCAAAATAAAGTCTGACACTGTTTCCACTGTTTCCCCATCTATTTCCCATGAAGTGATGGGACCAGATGCTATGATCTTCGTTTTCCGAATGGTGAGCTTTAAGCCAACTTTTTCACTCTCCTCTTTTACTTTCATCAAGAGGCTTTTTAGTTTCTCTTCACTTTCTGCCATAAGGGTGGTGTCATCTCCATATCTGAGGTTATTGATATTTCTCCTGGCATTTTTGATTCCAAATGTGCTTCTTCCAGCCCAGCATTTCTCATGATGTACTCTGCATATAAATTAAATAAGCAGGGTGACAATATACAGCCTTGGCATACTCATTTTCCTATTTGGAACCAGTTTGTTGTTCCATGTCCAGTTCTAACTGTTGTTTCCTGAGCTGCATATAGGTTTCTCAGAGGCAAGTCAAGTGGTCTGGTATTCCCATCTCTTTCAGAATTTTCCACAGTTTATTGTGATCCACACAGTCAAAGGCTTTGGCATAGTCAATAAAGCAGAAGTAGATGTTTTTCTGGAACTTTCTTGCTTTTTCGATGATCCAGCGGATGTTGGCAATTTGATCTCTGGTTCCTCTGCCTTTTCTAAAACCAGCTTGAACATCTGGAAGTTCAGGGTTCATATATTGCTGAAGTCTGGCTTGGAGAATTTTGAGCATTACTTTACTAGCAAGTGAGATGAGTGCAATTGTGTGGTAGTTTGAGCATTCTTTGGCATTGCCTTTCTTTGGGATTGGAATGAAAACTAGTCTTTTCCAGTCCTGTGGCTACTGCTGAGTTTTCAAAATTTGCTGGCATATTGAGTGCAGCACTTTCACAGCATCATCTTCCAGAATTTGAAATAGCTACACTAGAATTCTATTACCTCCACTAGCTTTGTTCATAGTGATGCTTTCTAAGGCCCACTTGACTTCACATTCCAAGATGTCTGGCTCTAGGTGAGTGATCACACCATCATGATTATCTTGGTCATGAAGATCTTTTTTGTACAGTTCTTCTGTGTATTCTTGCCACGTCTTCTTAATATCTTCTGCTTCTGTTAGGTCCATACCATTTCTGTCCTTTATTGAGCCCATCTTTGCATGAAATGTTCCCTGGTATCTCTAATTTTCTTGAAGAGATCTCTAGTCTTTCCCATTTTTTTGTTTTCCTCTATTTCTTTGCATTGATCAGTGAGGAAGGCTTCCTTATCTCTCCTTGCTAGTCTTTAGAACTCTGCATTCAGATGCTTATATCTTTCCTTTTCTCCTTTGCTTTTCACTTCTCTTCCTTTCACAGCTATTTGTAAGGGCTCCCCAGACAGCCATTTTGCTTTTTTGCATTTCTTTTCCATGGGGATGGTCTTGATCCCTGTCTCCTGTACATAGTTCATCAGGCACTCTATCAGATCTAGGCCCTTAAATCTGTTTCTCACTTCCACTGTATAATCATAAGGGATTTGATTTAGGTCATACCTGAAAGGTCTAGTGGTTTTCCTTACATTCTTCAATTTAAGTCCGAATTTGGCAATAAGGAGTTCATGATCTGAGCCACAGTCAGGTCCCGGTCTTGTATTTGCTGACTGTATGGAGCTTTTCCATCTTTGGCTACAAAGAATATAATCAATCTGATTTTGGTGTTGACCATCTAGTGGTGTCCATGTGTAGAGTCTTCTCTTGTGTTGTTGGAAGAGGGTGTTTGCTATGACCAGTGTGCTCTCTTAGCAAAACTCTATTAGCCTTTGCACTGTTTCATTCTGTATTCCAAGGCCAAATTTCCCCATTACCCCAGGTGTTTCTTGACTTCTTACGTTTGCATTCTAGTACCCTATAATGAAAAGGACATCTTTTTGGGGTGTTAGTTCTAAAAGATCTTGTAGGTCTTCATAGGACCGTTCAACAAAACAGACACTTAACCTTAGGCTAGAATCTGGAAGTCATTCAGTTCAGTTCAGTTCAGTCACTCAGTCATGTACGACTCTTGGTGACCCCAAGGACTGCAGCACGCCAGGCCTCCCTGTCCATCACCAACTCCTGGAGTTTACTCAGACTCATATTCATTGAGTTGGTGATGCCATCTAACCATCTCATCCTCTGTCATCCCCTTCTCCTCCTGTCTTCAATTTTTCCCAGCATCAGGGTCTTTTCAAATGAGTCAGTTCTTTGCATCAGGTGGCCAAAGTATTGAAGTTTCAGCTTCAGCATCAGTCCTTCCAGTGAATATTCAGGACTGATTTCCTTTAGGATGGAAAGTTTGGATCTCCTTGCAGTCCAAGGGACTCTAAAGAGTCTTGTCCAACACCACAGTTCAAAAGCATCATTTCTTCAGCACTCAGCTTTCTTTACAGTGCAACTCTCAAATCCAAACATGAGTACTAGAAAAACCATAGCTTTGACTAGATGGACCTTTGTTGGCAAAGTAATGTCTCTGCTTTTTAATAAGTTGTCTAGTTTGGTCATAACTTTTCTTCCAAGGAGCAAGTGCCGTTTAATTTCATGGCTTCAGTCACCATCTGCAGTGAAGTCACTGACATAAAGAGAAGCAGTTTGAAGAAAGAAAGAAAAGAGGAGAAGAAATCTACTCTGGATTTAATCTAACTAAAGTCAAGTGATTAAGAAAAAAAGGAACATGCTTTGTATATTCCACAACTAAGTGATACATTTCAGGTGCCATTTGCTGAGAAGCCACCACAGGGCACATTATTCTCAAAAATATAGCTCTACAGCTGAACACTGAAGAAGAAACGGACATAACACTTCCTGTTGCAGCATGCTGGGAATTGTAATCTTCACCTACAATCTTGGGTGAGAACCAGATATGCAAGTAGTAGAAAAATACCTTGAAAGAATAAAGAATTGCATGGCCTGTTCCTTGTAAAGGCTATATCAGTCTACTCTCTACTATGACTCTCAGAAGAGAGAATTTCACCATTACTCATGTAAAGAGAGAATAGGAACCAAGACAATCCATAATTTATATTATAAAAAAATTAAATCCTGATAAAGCTAAATGTTCATTAAAAAGAAAAATAATCAGCATCGGACTAATAAAAAATTATTGCAGCAAAAGACAAAGGGAATGGATGGAGAGAGTACACCTTCGACAATAATTTATTGTGATATCTAGAAGAAAATCACAATTACTTATTTGACAAGTTTTGTAGCCCCCTAAGTGTCAGGGGAGGCATAAGAGAAAATAGGATAAGGTAAAGAAAGCAATAAATGTATTATCAAAAGACTTCAATGATGATTATAAATTAATGATAAAGTTAAAGTTTCCATTTGATTCTAGTGTGGATATCCACTTCTGTGGGCGATCAAAGCAGTGATATGGACCAGAAGCATGTGAAGCTTTCTAAAAACACAGACGAAAATAACAAATTTGAACTAATAAGAGAAAATGAATGTACACACATACTATAAATCTTGGGTATATGAAATATATATATTGGAAGAGAGCAATGAGTAAATATAGATCAAAGTGTAGTTGTTCCCTAAAGAATATAGCCAAAATAAACATAGAAGACATGAGTAAGAGAAAACGTTGCAAAGGTGAGAAAGGAATTACTGACATTTAAGGTATAATTGCTGGAAAAATCCTTACCTAGATACATCCTGATGAAATATGTGAATCATAAATATGAAGTAAAAATTTAATGCACCCAGGGAGAAAAAGCAAATATCTATAGCAAGTGAAAAGTCAAGCTGAACTCAGACCTCCCTTCTGTAATAATATTGACAATCATATTGCCACAGCAGGTATCAAAATATTATTAGGATATAGAGTAGAAAAATTATCTAATTAAGAAGGTTGTTTTATACATTAAAATCTACATATACAACTTTGTGTCTTATATTGAAGATTACATTGTATTTCAGAATCCATAAAATATTAACTCAGAAGAAAACCATCTAAAAGACCTCAGGGACCATTTCAACAAACATAAAATAACTAGAAATTGTATAGTCTACATTTTCTCATTATGAAATAATTAGCATGGAAGGTAACTAATCACAGAAAATATTTTTAAAAATTCCCCTTGGCAGCTTTTCAGTTAACCAATAATTCAAAACTACAGTTAGTACAGTCTATATTCAAATTAACAAGAAAGACAGCATATGTCAAAAATACAAACAAACAGCAAATTCTATACTGAAGATGTATAAATCTAAATACTTTTATCAGTAAATAGGTAAGAATACAAACAAATGAATTATTCAATCTAAGAAGCTATAATCGGAATGCCAATATTATCTCAAGTAAACTAAGATAGGAATAATTAGAGATGAAAACTAATATAAAGCTTAATTAGGAAGCATGAACCAGTGTGATTGACAGGTAAGTCTGAAAGCTGGTTGACTAAAGAGACAATAAAAGATGAAACTTGAAACCTCACAAAACTTATACACTGATATACATACACACAAAAAAATTAAAAGTATCAAGTTTTGAGACTGAAAAAATTGATATAAACACAGATCTAGAGGAGATGTATATTACATTTTAATACTATACTACTCATAAAACTGTAAACATTAAGAAATACATGACTTACTATGATACCATAAATTGAACAGACTAACAGAAATGCCATCAAAAGCATGCAGGTCCAGATGACTGTCACAGACTTTTCTGTAATAATTTTTTGATCTTCTAGAGCTCTTAATAATTAAATCCTTCCCAGTTACCCTAATGATTACAAGTTACCCTAATGATAAAAAAGAAATTTCAGATTAATTTTAAATAAGAGTATAAGTAAACGAAGATTCTAAATAAAATTATTTGTAAATCCAGAACTTTATTTAAAGCCATAATACATTCTTACAGAAATATACACAGAGATATTTCAATGTAATAAGACCTTGTGCTTCAGTTTCCTAATCTATAAACTGAATAATGATAATTTTTACCTCATACGGTAATTTCAAAGATTGAATGTATTAATAAGTTTATATGATTTATTTTGTTATATAATTTCTCAACTAATATCTATTGTAAATATTAATAGCAGTTAAAATTGATTGTACATCAAAACTCATAAAAGTGGTTTTAGATCAGATAGATTTGTATTCAAAAGTCTACATCTACCAATGAATTTAGCCTCTCTACATCTCAGCTTTCCTCAAGTATAAATGTATAATGGTATCTCTTCTAGCTTTATTATGACAAAACATACTTAGCATGTTGTCTGTGTGTGTTTGTGGCAAAGTGATGGGCAATGCTTTGCAACCTCAAGGACTGAAGTCTACCAGGCTCCTCTGTCCTGGGGATTTTCCAGGCAAAAATACTGGAATGGGTTGCCATTTCCTACTCCAGGGATCTCCCTGGTCTAAAGATCGAACCAGTCTCCTGTGTCTCTTGCATTAGCAGGTGGATTATTTACCACTGAGCCACCTGGGAAGTCCAGCATATTACAAATTTTCATGGTAATTGTTATTGTTCATTTGTGATGGTTTATTTTGTGTCATCTGACTGGATTAAGATATTTAGCTAAATCTCTGTTATTTACCTGGATAGCTGGTAAAACATGATTTCTGGGTGTGATTGTGAAGATGTTTCTGGATGAGATTAACACTTGAATACATAGACTTGGTTAAAAAAAAAAAAAAAAGATTGCCCTCCCTAATGCAGGCAGACATCATCCAGTCCTTTGAGGGCCTGAAGAGAATGAAGAAGCAGAGGAAAGGCAAATTTCCTCTCTTTGCTTGAGCTAGGAAATCTACCTTCTCCTGTGCTCCAGTATCAGCTTTATTGGTTCTAGGGCCTTAGGACTGGGACTGGAACTTACATTATCAGCTCTCTTGGTTCTCAGGCCTTCAGAATTGGACTGAATTACACCGCTGGCTTTCCTGTTTTCTAGCTGCTGCTGCTGCTGCTAAGTCGTCAGTCGTAGAGAGGAAATCAAGGGACTTCTTGCTCTTCATAATCTCATGAGCCAATTCCTATAATAAATCCCTCCTTGTGTACATCTATATGTATCCTAGAACCCTAACATATCATTACAATAAACTTAGGTTTAAAACAATCACAAAATGGTTACAATTTATGCCAAAAAGTTATTCGGTTAAATTCATCAGCCATGCACACTGGGTGAGTTAGGTGAGAGAAAAACATCAACAACCAGAAATAACAAAAACAAGCCTTTCATTAAACAGGGAATTATGCATCTATTTGAAATCAATACTCAATGGTATTCTAAACTGTGAAACACTAGAGGCCTTCTAATTAAAATCTGAAATATGTTATCACTAACATTTTTCAGTTTTGTAACAGAAGTTCCTTCCAATAGAATCTTACAAAACAGGAGAAGTGAAGACTCATTACTACTGGAAAGAAGCAATCAAAATCATCATTATTAGCAGATTGGATGATTGTCTCCCTAACTGACAACTCAAGACAATCAAAGAAAAAGAAAAATAGACCTAATAAGCAATTTCAGCTGGTTATCAAACGAGTATACAAAAATTAAATAACTTTCCTACATACCAACAATAACCAATTAGAAAATGTAATTTTTAAAATTTATCATTCATGGTAATGAAATACAGTTTTATAAAAGTGTACAAAGCATACACAACCAAAACTCCAAAAAGTATTATGAACTTGAAAAAGTCTTAATGAATTCAGAAACAGTTCATGTTCCTGGGTATATGCAAATTGTCTTTTTTCCTGAACTCTGAAATTGACTGTAAATTTCATATGGTCAGTGCCCAGACAGATTTCAGTCATAATTAACTCAACATATTTGTTGAATACAGGCTCTTTTATCTCTTGGGATAGTCTCTCTCATCTCTTTGTCCATCTCTTTTTCTCTCTGAGTTGCCTAGGAGCTTTCAATTACACTTAGAATAAAATCTTCTCTTTCCACTGACACATAAAGTTCTTCATGAGTTGGTCCCTAATTACTTCTCAGAAAGTCTTCCTTCTCTTCCTTCAAGGTATTAATCTCTAAAAACTCTTGGTTTTCTTTCTTTCTGTAGACTTCATCTCTTTATATGGTGGGATTTTTATCCCTCAGGTCTATCTCAAAATTACTTTCCGAATGATATTATCTACTCTAATCTCCAACCCTTTCATAGTCTAACACAACACTTTTTTTTTTTAAGTATTTGTGAAAGTGAGAGTGTTAGTCACTCAGTAGTGTCCAACACTTTTGAGGTTCCATGGACTGTAACCTGCCAGGCTCCTCTGTCCACAGGATTTTCCAGGCAAGTATATTGGAATGTGTTGCCATTTCTTCCTCCAGGGGATCTCCCTGTCCCAGGGATTGAACCTGTGTCTGCTGTGTCTCCAGCACTGCAGGTGGATTCTTTACCCACTGAGCCTTCGAGGAAGCCCAAAGTACTTATTGCAATCTAAAATTATCCTTATTGTTTATTTGCTTGTTTATTGTTCAATAACAATATATGAAATAGGTCTCCTCCCATTAGAATGTAAGCTTTTGAAACAAACCAAATGTCCAAAAGATTTGAACAATTGTATCACATTCATAAACTGAGATGCTGTTCAATCATTAAAACTGTTGCTGAAGATTATTACTGCCATGGAAAGATGTCACTCTATACTGAATGGTGAAAAATAGGATACAAAATAGGTTAAAAAGTTTATCATTCAAAATATATCTTTAACAATTATCCCTCCCACAAGCCTAACCAAGAGATTTATTATCTCAGGGCAAGAGAATTAGGGTATATGTTCTTTAATTTAAGATAGGGAATTGCCTTTTTAAAGTTAACACTTCAACATGTCAAAAGCCAGGCATTTGCACTCGATATGATGCATGACACCATAACAAGTTACAGAAGAAATTCAATACAGTCAGACCACACTTTTTAAAAGTAAAGTGACATGGAAGAGAATGAAATGGAATGGAATAGAGAAGAACACATCAAAATACTCCACTCCTGGTAAGGGTAAGCCTTTTATGAGAAAAAGATGCATTTTGTGTGTGTTTGTGTGTATATGTACACTGAGTCATCATATTAAATGCATTTATTGCTGTGGGTTGAGGTTTAAAAATATGGAAAGAAAAGAAAGTTTGATAACTGCTGCTCCAAGTGAGTTTTATTTAAGGTGTATAGACAGGAAGAAGAGGCCAATTTCCCTCTTCTGGTCATAGGAAAGTAAGAAAGAGAGAGAAAAGACCAAGTAGGAGGTTTCCTCTTTCCAGGCTTTCGGTAAACAGAGGGTGTCATCAGAGAGATGCAGGGGGAACACACAAGTCTCTGTACACTTGTACTTAGATTTTTCTCTCAACAGCACAGGCTCCCCACCTCTTTCTGGGGTGTATGGAAGCAAAGTCCACTTGGGACCAGGACTCCTTCAAGTCCAGGTTCCATGGTCCTTTATAGTTCCCTGAGAAAGGACATGATAGCCTGCTGCTGCTGCTGCTAAGTTGCTTCAGTCGTGTACGACTCTGTGCGACCCCGTAGATGGCAGCCCATCAGGCTCCTCCATCCCTGGGATTCTCCAGGAAAGAACATTGGAATGGGTTGCATTTCCTTCTCCAATGCGTGAGAGTGAAAAGTGAAAGTGAAGTCGCTCAGTCATGTCCAACTCTTAGCGACCCCATGGACTGCAGCCTACCAGGCTCCTCTGTTCATGGGATTTTCCAGGCAAGAGTACTGGAGTGGGGTGCCATTGCCTTCTCTGACATAATAGCCTGTATCTTAATAAATATCATTCTGTTTAACTTTCACAACATTTTCCTGTCAGTGATAAAGTTTACGGATATGAGAAGTCATGTGTTACTAAGGCTATGGTTATTTGATTTGTCCAAACTTGGTAAGTGTGACCCATAGTGATGTAGAAGAATACTTCCTACAGAAAAAGATTTAAGATAGACATTCCAGAGGCTTCAGCCAAATAGTCTTTGTGTAGCCTGTTGCCCAAGGGATGCACAGAGTTCCTCTATTAATTTTCTAGGGCTGCTATGACAAAGTGCCAAAAATTCGATGGTGTATAGTAAGAGAAATTTATTCTCTGATATTTCCGGAGGCTAGAAGTGTGAAATCGAGGAGTCAGCAGGGCCATACTCTCTCTGATGCTGGGGGAGAACCTGTTCCCACCTCTCCCCTGGCCTTTTGGTATCCCTTAACTTGTAGATTGGAGAAGGCAATGGCACCCCACTCCAGTACTCTTCCCTGGAAAATCCCATGGACAGAGGAGCCTGGTGGGCTGCAGTCCATGGGGTCACTAAGAGTTGGATGCGACTGAGCGACTTCACTTTCACTTTTCACTTTCATGCATTGGAGAAGGAAATGGCAACCCACTCCAGTGTTCTTGGCTGGAGAATCCCAGGGTCGAGGGAGCCTGATGGGCTGCCGTCTATGGGGTACCACAGAGTCGGATACGACTGAAGCGACTCAGCAGTAGCAACAGCAGTAACTTGTAAATGCATTACTCCTGCCTCTGCCTCTGTTGTCACCTGGCATTCTCCCCTGTGCGTGTCAACTTCTGTGATGTCTTTTACTAAGGACATCAGTTATGTTGGGGGACAGGTCCACCCTACTCCATCATGACCTCACCTTAACTAATAACATCTGCTACGACCCTATTTCCAAATATCATCATGTTTTAAGATTCAGAGAAGGACATGCATTAGAAGGGACACTATCCAACCCACCACAGCTCCTTGTGCCCCTCCTCTTCCTCCCATCTATTAATATTTTGTATTTTCACCTATTAACTCTCAGTGGGCAACCCACTTCAGTATTCCTCCCTAGAAAGTCCCATGGACAGAGGAGTCTGGTGGGCTACAGCCCACAGGGTCGCAAAGAGTCGGACCAGACTGATGCGACTTAGCATGCATGCATTCATGCACCCATCAACAGCCATTATTGTTTGCTTGGCTGCTTATTTTGCCAGTTTGGTGGCACGCTGGGTTATATGTCTCTCCAATCTCCTAATAAACCATCTCCTACCTACGTGTTTTGTTTTGTTTTCTCCCTCCTTCAAGGATTGTCCCTCTGGAAACTCTCCACCAACCCATCCCTGCATTCCTTTGGATCTGCTCCTGAACTTTGAACTTCCATGTGACGGTTTGCCTTCCTGAGTCACCCCAAGTAGGGTCACCTGGTCCTATTCCCTTAGTAACTTATTTATAAGGGACCAAACTGTACATCTATAACTGATGTTTTGAAATATTATCCCATAATCAATTTGTTTCTGACCTCCTGTAATTCTTGCTGCTCCAGGATTCTACATTTATTGCAGCTGAACATCTCTTCAGGGAAAGGGCAGAAGCCAGGGAAAAAAGACGTGTCAGACATTTGAGAGAAAAAATGTTTTGGGGGAACTCCTAGATTCCAGGCTCTAAATTATTAAGCTTTAGCTTGGAAGATTCAGACCACAGCAATTTTTATATAAGTCAGAGAGTAGGTAGAAGGCAAGACTGAAAGGAAATTTATTTTTCCCTTTAGAAGGAAGGTGAACACTCCTCTGCCTTGGGGAGGCAGGGAGAATGGAGGACCATAGAGAGAGATGAAGAAAAAAGAGAGGCGGAGTTGGAAGACAGGGCTATGCATGTCTACATGTCCCTGAGGGCCTCCTTGTCCTCTCATGGTAGCACAGGGATTAGCCACCTTCTTATACTTTAAAAATTCCGTGATATAGAAAGCTTGTTTTTTTGAATCTTTCCCTAATTCTTGGAAGACAACGCCTCACAGAGTGCATATCAGGACTTCTTCAAAAGAGTAGAAATGTCAACACAGTATATTCAGGTAGAGAGAGAATGAAGAATAGTGCCATTTGATTTCCTAACGTGAGTCATGGCTGGCAGATCCAGACAGTCCTAGTGGCACAGCACAGCATGGGCTTACACTTCCATGGCTAAAGGTCTGGGAGAAGTCTGGGGTGGGAAGGAGGTAGGAGATGAGTCCTTATGACTCGGAGCCAACGGGGTCAGAGCACAGGGTGCAGCAGGGTAAGCTGCAGGTACCCAGTGATGAAGTGGAGGAGAGGAGCACCGAACGGAAGATATCTCTCCTTATTATCAGGACAAAACACAAACCACCCACTAGTCGGGTAGGGACAGGGAGAAGGGCATATAAGAGAAACCCTGGAAAATAAAGTAATTATCTGAGAGAGACTAAGTGTTAACCAAGAAGAGACTGTACTTCCTTGAGTTTTTCTAATAGCTAGTTGATATGAGTAGCTTGTTTGCAGACTGAGTTTAACTACAGAGAATATTAAAAGTTGGTATTATATTGATTTCAATGTTGTAATGACAAACTTTTAATTTACACCCTGATTATTCCACAAATTTCCTTTCCTTTATTTCCTATTACATACATATCTGTAAACTGCTCCGAATACAGAATCTTGGGGGAAAGTTTTTGTTCTACTCTCTTGTGGTCCTTGATATCTTTGTGGCTTAATCAAATCACTTCTTTGTCAGAAACGGTGGGTTTCTTTATATTTCCACCAAAAATTTTCTAAACCAACATTGATTTTGATCTTTAATCTTGTCTACTAGATGTGTGACTTTTAATCTGGTCTTTAATCTGGTGACCTAGATGTGTAAGCATCACTTATACTAATCTGTTTTTAAGATAGTAAAGCATGCATAGTGATAAGCAGAAACTTCTCTGCTTTAATATTTAAGCTGTTGAGTTCTCCGAGGATACATCTAGGGATGCAGCAGTTTCAAAAAAAAAAAAATCTTGAAGTAGAATTGTACTCTCAAAATTTCAACTTATCAGCTATTCTTAAGTACTGAAATGCCAAACTGTTAGAGATAAACTGTGAAAAGACTTCAGAGTTCAATGTGACTGGACAGAAATGGGACAGATGAACTCTGAATAAAAGCAAGTGAAGTAATGCTTTTAGAGAAAAACATTTCATCATCCTTATGAAACCAAAGGTTCCAAGCTGTTAGCTAACCTCAAAATGGAGCCCATTCCAGTTCAGTTCAGTTCAGTCGCTCAGTCGTGTCCGACTCTTTGTGACCCCATGAATCGCAGCACGCCAGGCCTCCCTGTCCATCACCAACACCTGGAGTTCACTCAAACTCATGTCCATTGAGTCGGTGATGCCATCCAGCCATCTCATCCTCTGCCGTCCCCTTCTCCTCCTGCCCCCAATCCCTCCCAGCATCAGGGTCTCTTCCAATGAGTCAACCCTTCCCATGAGGTGGCCAGAGTATTGGAGTTTCAGCTTTAGCATCAGTCTTTCCAATGAACACCTAGGACTAATCTCCTTTAGTGTTCTCCAACAATTAACAAATGTTAATGAAAAATATTAACAATAATCAAAATGATAATAATGTTTTGCTTAAGCCAGGTGCTGAGCTATGTAACACTCATGTATTACTTTATATAAAACTATTAGTAACCTCTTGTCCTTTTCATTGTATGGGATACAGGAAATGTCAAGGTCACACTGACATCAGAAATTCAAGCTCAAGGCAATCTGATGTCAAAGGTCAGACTTTACCTACTGTGTTACATACCCCCACACTGAACATCTTCTCTGGAACAAATCAGCATTGGGTTTGTTCCCTAAATAGTATCAGAATTATAATAATCGTGCAAGGGAGACATGTCAGAATAAGAATAAATCTAGGGCAGAGCTACTAAAGTCAGAAGACTGTGGCATATTAAGACAGACCTTTAAAACTAATTATGGGTTAAAGATACAAACTGTAAAGAAAACATGAATGTTTCACAAGATCCCAGAAGTCTCCAACTAGAAACTAGCAGACACTTCTTTCTGTCTTGAAAGAAGGAAGGCCTATGAGAGGGAATGTTCTTTACCAAATGAGTTAAGAACTCTCAGAAGTTTGGGATTTTAAGCTGATGATAGAGTATTAAGAATCTCAAAGACTGTGTCTCATGTTTTCTGTCTCTGCCTCAACTTTCCTCTGTTTTTCAGAAACTCTTCACTGGCAGCCACAATATACCTGAGACCTTAGCCCCATCATCTGGCAACAAACTACCTTGGCATCCTTTCAAAACAAGCCTCTTCTAATCAGCCTCTCCTGGGCATCTCCTTTTTATTTGGACCCTGGATTTGTTATTTCTAGGGATTATTCTTTGAGTACCTTGCTGTTTCCTTGAGTCATACATCTCCTTGGCTTCTCTCAGTCCATACAAAGCCCATCTGATGTCACGCCTTATTTCTAATATTAGCAGTTACCGGTTCTCATTGACCTTTTCATTCTCACTAAAAGCCCTGTCAAGGGATAATGCTATTTCTCAAAGTGAAATCCTTGTCTCATACTTGTCACCACTGTCTGGATTCTGCTTCTTATGAACGACTGCCCCCACCCACCCGGTCTCCTGGAAATGACGCGTGCAGAATCCCTCATGCTACACTCTGTGTCTCTGATAGAATATCTATCATCTGAAACAGTCATTTCCATGTGATGCTGCTTGGACTTCCAAGCTTGCATGCTGGAAGCTATTACGAAGTAGCAGGAAATAAACCAGGTGAACAGGCATTTGGCTGAAGAAAATTTATCAGCATAGAAGACTATGCCCTACAGAAGTTGTTCTAATTTAGGGTTGATCAAACTTTGTTGTCATCTAGGTTAACTTTAAAGAGAGATGGTCCATTGGGCAGAGGTTGAGGAGGTGATGTTTCATGGTCTCAGGTATATGTGTGGGCTATAGAACAGTGAGCTTGTCTTGACTGACCTTGGAAAATATATATTTAGCTTCAGGATTAAAGGAGCAGGCCAGGGATACAAATATGTAGCTAACTGAGGAATGACTCAGGGCAGTTTATATTCCTAACAAGCCATGATATGAGCCAGAAACTTGTGATCATGAAGAATAAAGCAAGCATAAAGAAGAATGGAGCAACAGGTCAGGATGCATAATTCCCCAGAAATTTTGATATATCACTGATGACTTTTACATTCTTGTTTATAAACTAAAAAGGGAATAATGTGTATGGGAGTCTGGGTGGTTTAAAGAGCCAAAAGGGCTTCCCTGGTGGCTCAGATGGTAAGAGTATGCCTGCAATGCAGGAGACCCAGGTTTGTTTCCTGGGTTGAGAAGATACTCTGGAGAAGGAAATGGCAACCCACTCCAGCATTCTTGCCTGGAGAATTCCATGCACAGAGGAGCCTGGCGGTCTATAGACCATGGCATTGCAAAGAGTCTGACACCACTGAGTGACTAACACTTTCACTTTCAAGCCATAAATAATATAGAAGACCTGGTATTTGCTCTGTGGGAAGAAGCTAGATTAAAAAGAACAGACACATTTGCTACTGTTGTTCTGATTTTGCCTACTTACCTGTTTCTCCTGAGTTTTTAGTTTTTCACATTTCTGTCCCACTATCTCGAGTGGATTTTGTGTCAAACTGTGACACCCTCCATTACCTTGCCTCTCTCGTGCTGACCAGGATGGACCATTTTGCTTATACTGGAGGACAGAGATAGAAATTTTAAGTGAAACTATAGTCAATAAAACTCTAATGGGTTATTAAGGTAATTAGGGCTATCAGAGGAGAGACCCTGAATTTTCCTGGCCTTGTCATCATAAATGATAAAGTGTCCATTGTTGCTCTTGTTTGAAACAGAGCAATAAGTATTAGGCTCTGGTAGTAATGCAATGTGGACTCCTCTAAGGTTCTATACAGTTTCCATATTCACTGTGCAAAATCCAAGAAGCCGGTGATTCTAAAAGTGTAGAAGAGTGCACTAATTGGGCCACACAGATTATCCTGGTCCTGATTTCATTACAGCCTTAGACCTGCCTTCTGGAGCTTTTGTTCTTCTCTCCGACAGTACAGCTCCCTGACTGTCCTTAGACTCAGCTCAGGCTCACCACCTGGAGGCCTTCAATAGTTGGTGCTAAGGTGTGGCTGGATACATCCTTCTTATTTGGTCAGGGCATCCTAAACACTGTTAAAATTTCAAGGAAACCAACCAAACAAAAACCATGATTGATTTAACTGGCCAATCTAGCAAACTCATAGGAAAAAAAATAACATATTAGGTACAGTGCCATTTTGATTCTGTTATTTAGCCTAATTAATGGTTGCACATAAAATCTACCACCATTTGCCCTGGAAGTTTCTTTATGTAGCACTTACAGGGTCAGGACTTTCCTGGTGGCTCAGACTGTAAAGAATTCGCCTGCAATGCGGGAGACCTGGTTCGATCCCTAGGTTGGGAAGATCCCCTGGGGAAGGCATGGCAACCCACTCCAGTATACTTGCCTGCAGAATCCCCATGGACAGAGGAGCCTGGCAGGCTACAGTCCACGGGGTCACAAAGAGTGGGACAGGACTCAGCGCACACATATAGTGTCAACGGAAGTAGTGGTGCCTGTGTGACCCTGTCCACTAGACAGTGTCTTTTTTGAAGGGATTCTGTCCTGTATATCTTTGAATGTTCAATATTCAGGATAAGACTTGTCCCAGAGTAGCTATACCTGGCTGTTTTCTTAACCAAAGTAAACTATAAAATGACTGGGTTCTCTAAGGTCTCTACAAGCTCCAAATATCTCAATCAGCAATGCTGGGGGCTCCATGGGTGTTTGGTCCCCCACTACTGACTTAGTGTGGGGGTTCCTATGTTAAAGTATACAGGTGAAGTAGTATTTCAGAACACGAGTGCCTAAAATCTGGAAATGCCTCATGGACAAGACACATTATTAGCAGCCAACCGAGAAGAGTTGCCCTTGCAACTACCCTGGAAGCTGCTGCAGTATGCAGGGATCACCTACTTCTAAAAGACTGATATCCTTAAACAGAAGACAGTCCTCCTCAACTGAGCAGTAAGCAGACCTCAGCTGACCACTCACTCCCCTTCACAAATGCCACACATGGAGTTTTGCTTCTAGAGTGATACTTAATTAGCTCTATGTGAAAGTGGCATTTCATAAACAAAGGGTTTTAACACTAAGGCACTAACACTTGGGATCTTCTCAACATTAGTCCTCTTAACTTGAAAACACAGCATAAACAGTAGCTCACATTCAGTAAAAATAATATGCATAATTCACTTAAGTAAGGAAAAAGACCTTGGTGGAAACAATGGGGACTATTCATTTTCTAGTGCTGGGAGGTAACACCCCCATTCCCCACCCCCTCACCCCTCCCAGCCGGAGCAGAGGGAAAGGGACCCGCAGTGTGTTATACCATTCTATTATGGGACCGGATAAATGAATACTATGCTCCAGATTTTCCATAGCAATTACTTTTTTTTAACACATGTATAAATGCACGTTTTTAGCTATTTTAATCACTTCCCTATCCATATGTTGTTTGACGAGTGAAGAATATATTCAACAAAGTGGACTGCGCACAGGAAACACTAATTATTGTGGCTACAGAAATCACAAACGGCTACTTATATTCCCAGTTTTCACCTATTAATTTTAGGTGAACTATTTCTACACTGGTTCCAGTGTAAATCACAGGTGCTCTGCATTTCCTGAGCCTTTCGTAACTATGAATTTCTTAAGCTCCTCCAACATCAGGGCTAGCTCTGCCCCAGTGAGAGACTCCGTCTTTCAGAGAAAAGATTTTTCAAAGCGGTTAACTTTCGTAGGCGACATTGCATATTAAACATACTAATCTCTGAACTCTTAAATGTTTTTCTCTAAGAGCCTTCATTGTTGTGATGGCCATATTTCTCTTTTAAAGAACAGATATAGGGAAGACACGGTGCCGTCCCCAAGCGTGGTGGCCTGTTCTGCCCCTTAGTCAGGCAGAACGGATCCTGGGAAACCTTGGGCGGCGGGGAGGGGACGGTGTGTCCTGTAGTTACCCGGGGTCTAAGGTGGTAGCCGGCCTTTCGGCGTGCCGACGCCAACAGCGGAATCAGCAATGATAACTGGCATCCGCGGCCGCGCAGGTCCGGGAGGTGCGGCGAGGGGCTCACGGGGAAAGCTGGAGGCCGGATGCCACCGGCCTCGCGGAGCCTCTCGGCGCTGTCCATACTGATGAGCTCCTGGGCTGGCACAGGAAGGCAGAGCTGAGGAGGAGCAGAGGCGGCAGAGGAGGCGCGGAGGAAGGCGACCGAGCCGCGCACCCGGCTTTGACGTCGCCCGGCTGCGGCTAGCAGCTCGCGCTCTCAGCACGTAGCGCACAACGTGACCACACACAGCCCTCCTCTCCGGCAGCCTGGCAGCTCAGCAGCCCGCTCTCGGCTTCGCCCTCCTCCTCCGTCTCCTTTCCGCCTCCGCGGCGCGCACCCCCGCGCACACCCAGGGATTCCGGCCGGCGTCGAACCCTCGGCGCTCCGCCGCCCAACCCGGGCACCTCCGCCGTAGCCGGGGCCTGAGCAGCGGCCACGCAGCCGGGGTCCTCCTCAGGCAGCAGCTCTCGCGTTCACCTCCGGATGCCAGCACTACGTTAGCCCAGGCGGGGAACCCCTTCTGCGGCTCCCTCCTCTAAACTCCCGCCTGTCCCGACCGCCCCCATCCCTCCACCTGGCGGGGGCAGCGCGGAAGCGAAGAGGACGCGCGCGGTGCCGGTGGGCACGCGTAGACGTGTGTGCGATCCGGTCTCTGCTTGGCTTTCTCCCTCTCTTGCAAGTGGCGGTGCCTGGACTCTGCTTTAGGCTCCCGGAATTGGTGCGGCGGGCCTGAGACCCCTCTTCGCTGGCGGGGCGCTCAAGGCTATTTTGGAGAACAGTGGCGGCCGCGGCAGCGGCGGCAGCTGAGGCTGGTGCCCGAGAGAGCTCCAGACGCACACTCTGCGCCCTGCCGGTCCCTCTCCCTCCTTCCCCCCTCCTCCCTTCCCTTTCTCCCCACCCCCGTACCCCTAGCCCCACTCCTCCTCTTCCTCCTCCTTCTCGTCCGTCCTCCTCTCCCTGCTCGGCGATGCGAGCCTGTATCGTGTAACAGGATTGGCGTTGCAATGGCAACTGATGGAATGGGGGAAGGCAAGACAGCAGGGCTGGGGGCTCCGGACTGCGGACCGGCGGGCCGCTGCCGCCGCTTGACGCTCCTCCGGGGACCTTCGCGAGTTACTTTGTAAAGGCGAACCCAAACGAGGAAGCCCCTGCTCGGTGCCCCGAGTCAGAGGCCACTTCCTGCTCCCTGGCTGCCCGCGCCAGGCTCGCACCGCTCGGCACACCCGGCCCCTCGCCCGCACCCGCCGCTGGCCCAGCGCGCCGCCGCCGCCGCCGCCGCTGCGGAGACTCGAGCCGGCTCCCCTGAAGAACCCTTCGCCTCTCGGCTCCGCTTCCCAGCACGCCCCCTGCTCCTCCCCGGCGTCTGCGATTTTCCCAGGCGCCCGGTGTGAGTGTGGCGTGCGTGGAAGTCTGTGTCAGGCTATTGTGTTGTGTGAGTGTGTGTCTGTGTGTGTGTGTGTGCGTGCATGAGTGTGGGGTGTGCGGGGCTCCTGCGCTCCGCTTTCGGCGGCCGCCGGGAAAGGACGGACGCACGGCGCTTCTGTCTTCCGCGAGCGATTCCCGGGCACCTCGTCTCGGCTGAGGCGCGAGCGGAGCGCGCCCCGGCTGGCCGCCGGCCTCCAGAAGGTCCCGCTGCGTCCCCCGGGCTGGATATGTTCATGTTCACGTGAAGATGGATTTAGTGTACGGTCTCGTGTGGCTGCTGACAGTCCTCCTGGAGGGGATCTCTGGCCAAGGAGTGTACGGTGAGTGGAATCGCGACGCTGTCGTGACCTTGTGATTCTTAGGTAAGACAGGCTGGTGAGCGAAAATGCACGACTCGCGCCGTTCCGGGGCCCCTCCCGGCGTGGCTTTTGATTTACACTTCATCACGTTATTGGGAGTGATAAGGAGGCAATGAGCGCGCTGCGGATTGGGCTGCGAGCCGCTCTCCCAGCGCCTCGGTTCGGGTTCAGTGTTGGGTCGAGCCGGCAGCCCCGCTCTCCTGCGAATGAGTGACTTTGCACTTGATTTATCCCCTCTGGGGACCGGAGCTCTAGCAGTCTTGGGTTTAATGATGATTGGGCTCCTTGCAGGCTTTGCCGTCGGTGTCGCCGTTTCCTCCGAAGGGAAGCTTCGAATGTGACCCTAGTGAGCGTCCCATTGCTTTCTGCCTTCCATCCCCCTCCCCCAGCTTTCTCCTTCCCACCTTTTCCTTCTTTGGGGGAGAGGAAAGAGTGGAATGCCTCCTTGACTTGATTTTCCGGCTCAGGAAGTGGGTTGACAGTCGAGTTACATTCTGCACCAGCCGTTGCCATGAGCACTGACTTGGGAGGGGAAAATAGCAGGCAAGATTCTCGGTGCCAGACGCAATTAAGGAACATGTTTATGTGAATGGATGAGCAAACGCATGAATGAACGGACAGCCAAGTCCGCGCGTCTCGGCTCCGGGGCAGGACGCGAGCTCATTGCAACTGGAACACAATCTCAGTTCTCTGGAAAACCCAGGGCTCGTCGGGCTAGGATCGAGAGAAGGGCAGGCTTGTTAACTCGGATGTTTTTAAGTCCTCAAGAGCAAATCCAGGTTCCTTTGCCTGTCAGCAGTTGGCACCCTTGGCTTTCGGGACCGAAAGATACACACACACACACACACACCCTCAGGCTCTGGCTGAACTGAAATGTACGTCTTCTCCTGGGACAAGCAGGCAGTGACACAAAGGAAAAATAACTTTTGTATTCTCGAGGTATAGTGGGAAGGTTAGGGCAACAGCCCTTGAGGGGGCAGCAGGCCGAGACTCACCCAAAGCATCTAGGCTATGGCCGACATCCAGAAAAAATGAAATTTGCACCGCAACACACCTCCTCCCCACCCCCGCAAACCCCGACCCCCGGCTTGGCTTGTGATTTCCATTTCTCTAGGGGCCGAGGCCCCAGCACCGCAGAGGCTGCCCAGGGGTAGAGGGCATGAGTGTCTGTGGAAGCGCGGACCTGAGAAGTGACTTCGGAGTGGGCGCAGATTCCAGGGGACCTTGAGTCCTCGAACGCTGGGAGCTAGAGTGCGCAGTGGGCAGCTGTTTGCGAACCGAGGCGCGAAATCCAACCGAGCCTTGACTCTCTCCGCGGTGTCTGGCCCAGGGCTAAGCCGTGCTGGGGGGTGGAGGGAGAGGGTCTGAAGCGGAGAGGACTGGTCTGTGCTGAGCTTCTGCGGCCACTCCCCTTGCCTGTCTTCCTGCCTCCCTCCTTGGCTCTAGTCAGAAATCTCACTCTCTCCCAGCTCTAAGCATCTGATTATCTCCTCTCTCCGTACTCCCTCTTTCCAGAATGAAATTGAGAGCTTTCTTGGTGGTGGTGGTAGCGCGGCTCTTGCTGGTGGTGGTGGTGTATGTAGGACAGAGTTGCTGAGACTCTCCGGAGGTCTTACCCGCTTGGCTGATGGCAGGAGGTGGGGCCTTGAGCAGCAGGAATTCATTTAGAGCTCTTTTGACTTTTGCTGGACACTGATGTCTGGCATCTGAGAGTGGCTGGGATTCTAAGGGCGGACCAGTGTTGCAGATAAACGATAGGACCTTCTCAGGAAGCTGTTCCCTAGTCTGAGAGAGTCTGAATTCTGCTTATCCAAGTCTTTATTTATCTCCCTTGGTTCATATTAACCCAAATAAACAGAGGTGTTTTTTTTTTTTTTTTTTTTTTGTGTGTGTGTGTGTGTGTGTGTGTGTGTGTGTGTGTGTGTGTGTGTGTAGGAGATAATGAGAAGTGAGACAATCGGGTGGGGGTAAGGGATATTTTGGAACTGTCTGGATTAGAGAGGTAGTGCTCCATGTTTCTGTCACTTTTTGCCATTTAGATTATTTGCCCTGCAAGTTTCATATTAGGTAGTGGCAAAGCATAAGATCTAGAAGCTTAAGACCTACCCTAGAACAATTGCATCAAAATGATCCTGTGCTCAAGCTGATTGACATTAAGGGGGAAACATTTCTGCTACTGAGCTGATCCTAGTTATGAAGGTGATGATCTTCTTCTTCTTCTTCTTCTTCTTCTTCTTCTTTTTTTTTTTTTACTATTGATGTGGTTATTAGTTACTTAGCTAGGAATAGAATTGACTTTGTTTGAAAATTAGGCAGCATCTCTAGTCATTATAAATGTCATAGCTATTAGGTGAAAACTATATTTATCTATTATTTTTCAAATCTGTCTTTCATGTCACAGAAGTTAGATTCTCAAAGTGGTTACACCTAACCTTCAGCATCAGTGTCCCCTGGGAACTTGTTAGGAATGCAAATTCTCATACCCTTCCTGTCCCAGGCTTTCTAAATCAGAAATTCAGAGTGTGGGACCTACATTCTGGGTTTTTCACCTCAGGTGATGATTATGATGTAAGCTAAAGTCTGAGAGCCACTGATAAAACTGCAAAGTCCATTGCTTTGACTTTGTAAACCATGACCTTTCTCAACCTGAAGTAGTTTTATTGCCATTTGTGAAAACACTTATGGGGAAGAGAAGATTTTATTTTTATTTAGGCGTAAAACATTGATCAAAAGACATAGATAATAAGAGTTAGTGTAAGATTATAAAAAGTGTGTTTTGAACATTTTACGTAAGGAGTCTTGAAAATAATTTACTTTAAAAAGCAGGGCAATTATAAACAGACACATCAAAGACTAGGTAGGAACTTTGCCAGCATAAAAGTCTCTGCCACTGTATCCCTTTATTTGCCTGTATTTTCAGATCTAAAACCATCCATGGTACACACAAAGGATTACTTCTTAATTTTGTCTTCTAGTAGCTAGGATCAAGAGGAAATAAAATTATTTTATAGGTAGTTTAGGCAAAATCATTTCACTGTGGTCTAAAATTAATTACAAGAGTTAGAAATATATCACTGTGACATTTCTTCTTTGAAATAGCTGGTCAGTCCCCTCACTCTTCTACTGCTCACCTGGAAAATTCTGAGCATGAAATTCAGATTTTTGAAGTACTTGGGAATATTTGTTTTAATGCATAGTTTATATTGTTTCGAGTTAACTAATTGTCTTCCTGTTGTGCTTGATCTGTTTGGTCCTTTGTGAACTACTTAAGTATAAAAGTTTTTCCTATGGAACTAGGAACTTATAGTCATTTATCTGGGAATATTGCTTAGCAGACTTACTTCATAGTAGCTGAGATTTGTGGATATGTGGCATATGGGTAAGGAAGATTATCCTTTGATTTATATCTGCCTGTCTACCATTCACCAATGATTCTGATGTTATTAAAAAGCAATTTTTGAAATGATATTTTTCCCTGTAGATATCTATATTTGTGTAGTCTTCAGAATAAGTTTCCTTAATTATATGTTGTCCCATCTTGAATTTTAAAAAGTTATTTGTAGTCAAACGTTTTTAGTAAAATAATGTTGGAATGGTAAAACTTTATTTTAATATTCTTTTTACTATATTAAACATCACTGAAACTATAAAGTCATTAAAGAACGGTGAACTGGTACCTGTTTTTGACATTGTGAATTTTGTTGCACTAAACCCATTGCATTAAGTTTAGGAAAACTAGTCGACATAGCATTCAGGGCCAAAATGTAAACCCCAGTTAAGTGTATACTAGTGCACTACTTACAGCAGAGTCATCCATAGTATTTTCTTAGTTTTTAAAGCTTTCTTTGTAAATTATTCTGTGGATGTTTTACTTGTTTTTTAGAGAACCTGTTGATAATTACATAATTTTGAGAGTCATATCTCTTGTAAACTTCACAATTGTCTTCTTTAAAAAGAAAAAAAAACTGTATTTTTTACCTCTGACCTATTATACTCATAATTTCCAAGGAGGTTAATAAAAGATTATAATTGCTGTTATAATCATTGTTGTTGTTTAGTCACAGTCATGTCTGACTGTTTGCAACCCCATGGACTGTTGCCCACCAGGCTCCTCTGTACATGGGATTTCACAGGCAGGAATACTGGAATGGGTTGCCATTTCCTTCTTCAGGGAATCTTCCTGACGTAGAAGAGATCAAGCACGCATCTCCATAGATTCTTAGCCAGCAGAGAAGCCTTATAACTGCATTAGTGCAGGACAAATCCCCACTGCAACTGAAAAAGCAAGTAAATGTCTTTGAATAGTTTTTAAGGGGAGCCAAATCAATGGATGACTTGGTGTCTTAATATAGTTAATGTACTGCCCATAAATAGCTTGCAGGATGTGCTAGAAACAGTAAATGGAATAAATTTATCATCACGTGTATGACAAATTAGCAAGCTATATGCTCTCAATTCAAGTAATATCAATTAATCTCACAAATTCTAAGAATGACACCTCAGGCAGTAGCTGACAGAAAAGACTGGTGGAATTGAGAACCAAAGGATAAGGTAGAGAAGAAGGGTCTGGAAGATATTTCAGACTGTCAGTGGGTTGAATCTAAATGTACAGCTTGACCCAAAAGGATAAAAGTGCTCTGGAAGGTCAGTTGACCATTATATCTGGTCCCAGAATATTGCCATCCTCACGGCAAGATTATCCCAAGGTGCAATGAATTGTGATTTTTAGCCCATTTGCGTTTGGAGAAACCTTGTGATCAGGTACCACTTTTTGATCGAACACATATTTAGGGTGTCAGTCTATGGGAGGAGGGAGGATGGACTTTACTGAATGTTGTTTAAAAAAGTAAATCTGAAGCTCTTTCACATACAGTTAGCTTTAATCTTTTCTCTTCCCACTTCTCACTCCACTATCCCTATGTGCACCTGAGAACACACACACACACACACACACACACACACACACACACACACAGAGCACATCCTTAATCATCACCACTTTGGTCACCATCGCAAGAAAAAGTAGGCTGTCCTTAGTATCTTGAGATGATTTTTGTCCATTCAGAGTTATCCTTACTGTTTATGTTACTGAAAATTCACATGCCAGTTGAGCAGATTATTTTATACAGTGTTAATTACTCATGTCCTATTTGTCCCTGGGAAGCCTCTAAGTGATTTATTAAGTATTTTAGGTTGACCAGGTTGCACATCAAGCCTAAGAAATCATTTTCTAGTGAATAAATCAGTGAGGATGCCAGGGTCCTGACAATTAGGAATCAGAGGTTAAAAATTTAGGGGTGAAGCAATGCTGGTGAATAGATGTCATAAAAGAAATTCAAGGAATGCATTTTTCTTCATCATCTTTGCTTAATTTTATTGCCTCTGGTACCAACTCTTTTTACTGATATTGTAAAATTCTTTTTGTTTTTGTTTTTTAAGCCAAACTACCTTGAACTTATTTTGAGAAATGGGGTATGAGCAAATTCTTTAGGAAAAAATGTGCTGTGTATTCTTAAAATGCACTGTTTTAATGTGACTCATGGGGATGCAGCTAATTGCATTAGCCTATGGATTCAGTTTATGTCTTAAGATAGTGTTAGAAACCATGATCTTGGGTTGCTTTCCATCTATACAGAAAATTCATCATTCATGTTGTCAGGCCTGGTTCTCATGCTTTGGGAAGAGTCTTGGAAGAGATAGGCTCAAGGCTTGCAATCAACATAATCTAAGGCAAAGAGCCAGTTATACCCTCCTAATCCTGGAACTGAGCTCTTGGCAGCTGCAGTGAACTAAAGGAATGTGTTATCAGCTCCCAGTTGAACTGGGGAAGATCTTACTTTCCCTTTTGGCTTTTTGGAAGGACAAGCAAAGTATTATACTGAATGCATTTCAAGTATGAATAGGGTGAACGTTTTTAGCTTCACTGTAATTGCCGTTAACTGAATAGTCCCTCAAAATGAAATTTCATTTCTTTGCTTCAGTGACTGTCAATGTAAATATATTACTTAGAGCAGATTGAATAAATGATTTCATTCATAGAGCACTATATCCTATTTTTATTGTCAAATCCAATTAATAAACTTTTGGTTCTGTAAAATCATAAAGTTGCAAGTAAGAGACTTTATGATGGCATTAAATCATCTCACTAATTTATGACACAATAGCTTTGTATTATGCTAGTCACACAGTGGTCCTGTGTTCTTTGTGACTTTTCTTTACAGAAAGCAATTTCACAACTCTTTTCCACAGTCTAGACTTATTCGCTGGAATGATACTTCTTGCCATCTTGCTAAAATTCCTCATCTTCTTTATTGTGTATTCACTTAGTTGTTTCTCATTTTTATGCCAGTACAATTCCATTTTTGTTCTTAACTGTACCAACTTCAACTGATCCTAGTTAAGCTTTTTTTTGTTGGTTTCTTACTACTCTTCCAAAATACTATTTCCAAGATACCATTTCTAATCTTTGTTTTAAAACACTTTATTTCCTTTCCTGTTGATGTAATTGAATTCAGGGAGAAAGATAATTTCCATTTTATAATCCAGATCATACATTCCCCAGGAGTTCACAATCACAGAAAAGGATTTCAAATATTAGGAACTTTTTTTTCCCCTTTGGCTGTTACACATTTACCATACATTTATTAGTTAAAGACACATTATGGTAGGAGTAAAGGTATTAGAAATTATGATGTAACTTATTATTTCTTTTAGTAAGCTACCTCTATGACTTTGCATAATAATGGGAGACATCAGTTTCTTACTGTTCCCGGACAAAACTGTACCAAGGACTATTATGTGGTTGGAAGATGGGGTCAGATATGCAACATGCTGCCATATCTGCAAGCAGCACATTTCTTGTCCTGTTTTGTTGTAATGAGAGTGAGAGGGATAAAAGATAATAGAGTGACTCTGTGGAAAGAGAAATACATATATATATATCTGAGAGAAGAAGGGTGGGTTCATAGCTAGGCCTCCACAGGACTAAAGGACAATAAAAAGGGCATTGAAATCTCAAAGAGGTGAGCTTGAAATCAGATGCTGGCCTGAAAACAGTATTGGAAAAGGGTATCTGCCCTTTAAGTGACCACAAAACAGCAAAAAAAAATTTTTTTTTTAATTAAATAGAACTTTGTTCATGCATATCAAATAGAGGAAGAAAAAAATGGCTACCATTTGATCTAAAGGGATCTTCAGGGAGATTTTTCTGTTCTCCTGAATGGGAAAAATGAAGAATTCTTAAATAGGGCCTATAGTCCCAGGGAACCAGATTATCCTACCTGCTAATTGATTGTACATAAGGAGAGATAGACACAGATTAAACATTGGACATTCTCTCTGTTATTTCTGCGAAGCTGTGAATTGAATCCAGGCCTCACTCAGGTCCACTTATTACTGAAGAGTTGGAGGCCCCCATGAACTCAGAGTTTGCAAGTTAAATGAGGAGATAAAGCCAAGTGGAAAAACAATCAAGACTGAGAAATATACAAACATTTGTCCCAGGACAGGAGAAAGCACTGATAGCTGCCATGGTTGGAGGAAACTTGAAAAAGCTGGTACATCGTGTTTTGACTCTTTTAAGTAGGTTGGTGATATATAGGTAAAAAGGAAGGAAAGGGCAATGCTACAGCACGGATTCCAGCTGCAGGAACAGGGGGCAGAGAGAAAAATAACCCTGCAATTTGTTGCTGTTGCTCAGTCGTTAAATCGTTTCTGACTCTTTGTGACCACATAGACTGTATATGGGGCTTTCCTCATGGCATGCCAGGCTCCTCTGTCCTCCACTGTCTCTCGGAGTTTGTTCAAATTCATGTCTATTGCATTGGTGATGCTACCTAACCATGTCATCCTCTACTACCTTCTTCTCCTTCTGCCTTCAATCTTTCCCAGCTTCAGGGTCTTTTCCAATGAGTCAGGTTTTTTCCAATGAGTCAACTTTTTGCATCAGGTGGCCAAAGTATTGGAGCTTCAGCTTCAGCATCAGTCCTTCCAGTGAATATTCACAGTTGACTTCCTTTAGGATTGACTGGATTAATCTCCTTGCAGTCCAGGGGACTCTCAAGAGTCTTTTCCAGCACTTGTCTAGTATTAAGGCTAAGCAGTTTCTCCAAAGTTTACTCTAACTGGAAAAATGTGTCCATCCTTTAACCTTTGGTAACTCTCCCTTCCCAAAGCTTGTAAATCTGTGAAATAAATTTTACTGGATAATACCCTGAAACTTGCTCAAGTATTTATGTCCACCAGATTCCTAGGTTTGTGTCTGTTCAATGTGAAGCCACCTACCTGCTCATCAGAAGATAAGACAGTTATCTCTTGAGTGCCTGTAGGATACTGAGCCCTCCCCAATTCAAGGCAGTCTTGGGAAGCTTTGAACTTACGTAGGGGATACTTTTGGAGTTAAAGTCAAAGACTTATCAAAGCTTTTTAGATTGTCTCCTACTTAGAAGCAGTGAACTGTGAGTCCAGAATGACTTAAAACGTCATATTCTTTACAGATGTACAGCCACTGAGATGAATTCATTGCCCTTAAGCAAAGAGAGATATGTGCTTTTATTATTATTATTAATTTTAAAAATTCTCATTCAGAGAAGGATGATGTAGTTGAAAACTCTTGGTGAACTTGGGCTTTCTTTTCATTCCCCTGCTGCTCTACTGCATGACCACAGGCCAAAAAAAAAAAAAAAAAAAAATCTTAATCTTTCTACCCCTCAGTTTCTGTATCTAATAAACTTTTAGGAAAGTGGACTGTTACATAAGGAAAATGTAAATAACAGCAAAAATAAAGTCTGGTTGCATTTTATATCTGGAGGAGAGGGAGAGTACATAGCGACTGTCCTTAGTCTTAGAAAGGCGCGTTCAGGGATGCAACAGTTGGACTCTAGCAGTAGTGCCATTTGGTTCTCAGAACAGAGTAAGGGCCAGGAAGTAATAGAGAGCAAGCAATGATAATCTAGAAAAAATAATTCTCATTTGTCAAACAGAAAATAACACAGGTGGTATATTTTAAATAGTGCATGTAATATTCATATGTGCACAAGAATGCCATTTGATATGCTAACTTGTATACCACTGTTTGGTGTTGCTCTTTGGGCTATTCTCCTCTGAATTCACAGAACCCTGGAGTTTGTCCTTCTGTTCCTTAATGGTAGGGATGGGGGTCAGGGTGGAGAGCTGGTATCCCTCCTCGTTTATGAGCTCCAGGGACTATTAATGTCTCCCTGACCTTATCATATCCACTCCAGTGTTTTGCCTGGAGAATCCCAGAGATGCGGGAGCCTGGTGGGCTGCCGTCTATGGGGTTGCACAGAGTCAGACATGACTGAAGTGACTTAGCAGCAGCAGACCTTATCATAAAGTATATTTATATGTGTTCAAATATGTGTATAAATATCCCTTTTATATCAAAGAGCAAGAATAGTCTCAATATCATACCATTTTGAGACTGAATGGAAAATAGCACTATAAATAAAAATGATACATCCAAATGGGAAAAATAGGGATTTATTTGTAAGAATACAAGTAATTGATAACTTAAAAATAAAACCAGATAAAGTGAGAATAAATCATTAAATGAAGCTATCACAGATTTATTATGTATTTGCACAATTGCACTCATCTCACAGGCTAGCAAAGTAATGCTCAAAATTCTCCAAGCCAGGCTTAAACAGTACATGAACCATGAACTTCCAGATGTTCAAGCTGGGTTTAGAAAAGGCAGAAGTACCAAAGAACAAATTCCCAACATCCGCTGGATATTCAAAAAGCCAGAGAGTTCCAGAAAAATATCTACTTCTGCTTTATTGACTATTACAAAACCTTTGGCTGTGTGGATCACAACAAACTGCAGAAAATTCTTCAAGAGATGGAAATACCAGACCACCTGACCTTCCTCCTGAATCTGTATGCAGGTTAAGAAGCAACAGTTAGAACTGGACATGGAACAACAGACTGTTTCCAAATAGGAAAAGAAGTATGTCAAGGCTGTATATTGTCACCCTGCTTAATTAACTTATATGCAGAGTACATCAAAAAACTGATGAACTGGATGAAGCACAAGCTGGAATCAAGATTGCCAGGAGAAATATTAATAACCTCAGATATGCCAATGATGCCCTTATGACAAAAAGCGAAGAACTAAAGAGCCTCTTGATGAAGGTGAAAGGGGAGAGTGAAAATGTTGGCTTAAAACTCAACATTCAGAAAACTAAGATCATGGCATCTGGTCCCATCACTTAATGGCAAATAGATGGGGAAACAATGAAAATAGTGACATATTTTATTTTGGGGGCCTCCAAAACCACTGCAGATGGTGACTGCAGCTATGAAATTAAAAGATGCTTGCTCCTTCAAAGAAAAGTTATGACCAATCTATACAGCATATTAAAAAGCAGATATATTACTTTGGCAACAGAGGTCCATCTAGTCAAACTTTGGTTTTTCCAGTAGTCGTGTATGGAGGTGAAAGATGGACTATAAAGAAAGCTGAGCATCGAAGAATTGATGCTTTTGAACTGTGGGGTTGGAGAATACTTTTGAGAGTCCCTTGGACTTCAAGGAGATACAACCAGTTCATCCTAAAGGAAACCAGTCCTGATTATTCATTGGAAGGACTGATGCTGAAGCTGAAACTCCAATACTTTGGACACCTGATGCAAAGAACTAACTCATTTGAAAAGACCCTGATGCTGGGAATGATTGAAAGTGGGAGGAGAAGGGGATGACAGAGGATGAGATGGTTGGATGGCATCAGTGACTTAATAAACATGAGTTGGAGTAAGCTGTGGGAGTTGGTGATGGACAGGAAGGCCTGGTGTGCTGCAGTCCATGGGGTTGCAAAGAGTTGGACATGACTGAGCAACTGAACTGACCCAAAAATGACCTAAAAGTGACTAAAATTGCTGTTTCCCATCTAGTCACGTAGTCATTAAAAAAAAAAAGTATCTGTAGAATTAAATGATAAGTCTGGGACCTTATACACCATTAAAAAATGCATTTTTGTATACAATGGATTTAAATTATCCTTGGTAAACAGTATTTTCTACTTTTCAAGGGTGAAAGATAATTCAGCTTGATAATTCCCATTCACATAATTAAGTACATTGGAGAAATTCTTCAGATTAGTTTTCTAAGTGTCAGATTATTAGCTCTATAATGGTTGGGAATGTTGGTAAGGTACTGTAACCAAACCAAAAGGTCATCTTTACTTAAGACTTTAAACAGACAACAGAATTATTAGTTGAAAGTAATTTTGCCCATTATATGGAATGAACAATGCTAGCTTTGCTAGGCATGTCACTTAAGCATATGCACACATGTAGACTCTGTGATACACACAGGCTTAGTAGATGTGTAGTTCTGTAAGTTGTCAGTCTTATCTTGGTATATATCAGAAGTAGTGAAGTTATTATTAAGAAGTTGTATAGTTATGGTTTTTATCCTGGTTCTGAACTTGTTTCTTCTTTTTCATGGCTTAATTCTTCACCATTGCTGTGATTCTTCTCTTATTCTTGTCAGTTCAGTTCAGTTCAGTCACTCAGTCGTGTCTGATTCTTTGCGACCCCATGAACCGCAGCACGCCAGGCCTCCCTGTCTGTCACCAACTCCCGGAGTTCACCCAAACCCATGTCCATCGAGTCGGTGATGCCATCCAGCCATCTCATCCTCTGACATCCCCTTCTCTTCCTGCCCTCAGTCTTTCCCAGCATCAGGGTCTTTTCAAATGAGTCACCTTTTCTCATCAGGTGGCCAAAGTATTAGAGTTTCAGCTTTAGCATCAGTCCTTCCAATGAACACCCAGGGGTGATCTCCTTTAGGGTGGACTGGTTGGATCTCCTTGCAGTCCAAGGGACTCTCAAGAGTCTTCTCCAATACCACTTATATTCTTGTATTCACTTATATTTTTATTTAGTTCGTGTTGCATACTAGACTATATTACCTGTACCCCCCCTTTTTTTTTGTTCAGAGCTGCTGTATTAATATTTAAGTTCTCTGTTTTAGTCCATAATTAATCAAACCTCAATTTGGGGCTAATTTTGTTCTTAGTCATATGTAGGTTTGTGTAAGGAGGCACAGCTCTATTCCATTTAGACCGTTCCCTGCCATATTGCAATGATAAAATGACAGAATCACTGTAAAGTCTGGGATTTAGAAACTTTCCCCTTTTTACCCAAGACAAGAATAACTCCCAGTGGGCTGCAGGCTTTTCACTCAGAGGCTATTTATCCTCTGATGATTTCCTGTGTCACACCAACAAGCATCCCTCCAGTCACAGCAGCTGGGATTCAAAGGGGCCTTCTTCCTGCTCCCTGTGATTTCATGATTTACTGTTGAACTCAATTATAATGATGTGATTTTGCTTGATATTTCAAAAAGCGTTCAAGTTTTTAATTTTCCATCATCATTGAAAACTCACTGGTTAATGTCCTAACTCTTTAAGCTTACTTATGCAAAGAAGTAAATCCTTTGAAACCTTTACATTTAATCACCTCTCCAGCTTCAGAGAAAATGTAAAGAAGATATCCATCTTTCTATCTACACCCAAACTACACCTATATTTGTATGTAGAGTATCTATGTATATACTGTAGACTATATACTGATGCACTGTAACTCTCTATGTGTGTGTGGGAGTGTATGTGTCTCTGTTTTCTGAGTGTGTCTTATGGGAGCAATGGCTAAACTTTCGGCTGAGCTTGAGGGACTGGATGGCTTTCTTGCTTCCCTTACAGAGCTGACTCTGATTTAGTGTTAGAGTGCAGTATCTCTTCTAATATTCGTTTTGTTTTTAAATATCTTTTGTGATAATTCCTGTTTGTACTATTTCCAATTTGCCACATTACCTCCAGAAACTCCCATTACTTTGTTTCCTTCTGTATTTTTGCAATTGACAGAAGAGAAGTGTTTCTTAGCTGGGTAAGAGCAATGCATGTGGTTTATTTTACCGGCAGTATAGTGATGTATAAACTTGAAGCCCAGTCACTTGCATACTCAGAAGACCATCCCTTCTGCTCTGGTAGCCAGGTCTTTATACTGGTCTTTCCTCTTTTCCAAAATGGGATTTTAGAGCAACAGGCACATCTGTCTTCAACTGTGGATTCTAAAATATATTTTTAAGCCAGTTTAATTTACTTGGATTATCTATCTTCTTTTTCCATCTATCACTGAAAAATAATCAAACATAGGATACCATAATTTTTTCATAGAATAACTGCCATTTTACAAGTGCCTCCTATATGCCACACCTTCTACTAGGAGTTTTATATGCATTATGCCATACTCTATAATCTTTGAATGAGGTAGATGAGAAATCTGAAACTCATGAAGTTTAACTAACTACCATATAGTTACTAGTGGCTGAATTTGAAATCAAATATGAAGTGGATATAAAAATAAATATTTGTATATATCCTTATATATATTATTAAATTATATTCACATATGTGTGTGTAGACCTACTATGACAGAATCATACAAGTTACCTGAATCATCTTGTGCCATTTATGAGACATTTTAAACACTCTATATTTGAAATGCAAATTGAGTATAAATTCTAATTTTTGGCTGATATGTATATATATATATATATATATATATATCTTGGTGTATATATATATATATATGTAGCTCATGTCAGCACTTTACATCACAATTTTCTTACTTGGAAAAGGAAGATGTGATTTATAATTTCATTTTTTTTTAGAATCAAAATGCCCATACTGAGGGCTCTCTCTGCTATAATTTATTTTTAGACTAGGAGGATATTTTAAGCACATTCATAATTAGTGACCTGTAAAAATGAAGACATGGCTCTACTAGATATTCTGCAGAAGTAGTTATATTCCTCCATGTAAAATATGAAGTATTATGCTTATTAAAAAAACAACCACTGTCAAGTGTGGTACTTTATTTCCCCCAGGCTGATTAACAGTCACTGGCCTTGGTAAGATTGATAGTTAAATGTGATATTTGGCCTGATTTTTGCCTTGAATTCCCTCCGGGTATTGCATGAGCATTTTTTTGCAAAGTTAATTGAGGAGACTATATCAACGGGTTTCTTTTCTTGAAAATCTTGTTGTGCTACAGAGGACAGTTGATTGCAAGCTCTGCCCTTCTCTTAGCTGCCAGGGAGTTCCTCAAACCTCAAAGCTTGCAAATTAGTGCAGTTTAGTGATTTGTTTTAGGCTTTTAGCTACAGCATTTGCTACTATAAGAGTGATTTTTTTCTGGGCTTTTTGAATGTGGCTATTGTGTCATATAGTATAACCCTGTACCATTCTGGCTATTGTGTGATAGATACAGAAACTGCTTCGATAGGAAACCATTTTAAGAGAGAACAGGAAAGGTATTATATTCAGCTGTAGTGCCATGCATTTCTAAACAGCTGATGTTTTCTTTAACTGATCACCACCCCCAAATTTTCAGAGGCAGTTGAGGCTTTAGAACTTTAACTCTTAATTCGGTCTGGTTGCCAGAGAAGAGCCCTGAAATTCATTATGCACTCACAGTTCACAATTTGGAATTCATTAATTTTTAGTATAACTGTGTTATGATTGTTGTGTTTTATTAAAGTCAGACCTCTTTATTTGAAGAATATGGAGAAACATCGATTTTGTGAATTTTTCTCTGAACAGTGCTTCTTCATACTTGAGCCAGATACTTGAAACTAGTGGTCTGTGACTTTCTGCACACTGGAAATTGTGATAATGTTGTTAAATGGAGTGTGCCATCATGTATTTTGAAATTTAAAAATCTCAAATTAAATCACAAACTTTTGTAAAGGAATATAGTAAAAGATGAAATCACTGTTCAAAAGAGCTTAATCATAGATTGTGTGTTTTTACTGCTTCACATATTTAATGTTGTATTTCAGAGTGCTTTCAAAAAATAGTGCTCCCTGTTTTTGCATCTTTCTTTTCTTCTAATTTTTCTATCTTATGATACTTTGGAGGCAATGGTCTGTTTTGGATGAAGTTGCACAGTGTCTTAATGATTTGGTATAAAATTATATACCAAAAGATTTAAGTTCACCTATATGTTATTGTTTATAATTTAATTGAATATTATATATATTAAGGGCTTCTCTGGTGGATAAGAGAATCTGCCTGCAGTGCTGGAGACCTAGGTTTGATCCCTGGATTGAGAAGATCCCTGGAGAAGGGAAAGGCAACCCACTCCAATATTCTTGCCTGGGGAATTACATGGACAGAGGAGCCTCTGTGGGCATCTGTATATTATGGTTTATCATTTAGTTGAATATTATATATATTAACAATATTAATTCAGTTGAATGTCTAAAAAAGCTGGAATAGATATTCTTAGAAGAAAGGATGAAATAGCTTATAAACTTGAAATGGTATTTAAATATCTTTAGTTGTGACGGAAAGTAAAGTCTATATATTTTTAAATATTATTTTAGTTTTTAATTCTTTTTTAAAATTCTTTTTAAAAATATTATTTTAAAATTGCTTAAGAATCTTTTCTGGTGGCTTAACTATTGGCTGTTTCTCATTCATTGTACATAACTGTCATCCTCCCAACAATTATTGTGACATCCCAGAAGTTTTCTCATTATTAATGAAAACTTAGCATTTGTACAAATGGGAAGTGTTTGATAAAGCAAAAGATGAAAACTGGTAAAGCATACTTCCAACATACTATTGTGTGTTGCTCTGGGGGATTGAATTTGAAGTTGCAAGTGAAGGAACAACAGGTGAGTTACTCTGATCATGATACTGGCCCCCAAACAGGCAGTCAGCTGGAATCACTTGATCGCTATTACAAGGAGATAGCTGGGCCTATGTCATGGGAATTTGGAGGAGGCAATGGCACCCCACTCCAGTACTCTTGCCTGGAAAATCCAATGGACAGAGGAGCCTGGTAGGCTGCAGTCCATGGGTTCGCTAAGAGTTGGACATGACTGAGCGACTTCACTTTTCACTTTCATGAAATGGAGAAGGAAATGGCAACCCACTCCAGTATTTTTGCCTGGAGAATCCCAGGGATTGGGGAGCCTGGTGGGCTGCCGTCTATGGGGTCGCACAGAGTTGGACACGACTGAAGCAACTTAGCAGCAGCGGTAGCATGGGAATTAGTAGAATGGATCAAGGTAGGATGAGGTATCTGCTTGTTGGGGGTTGAAAGGAAGATTAACGTGCAGGTAGTTTCCTGGGGAGTATTAGTTACATAGTCATATCTGATTCTGTGCAACCCTGTGGACTGTAGCCCACCAGGCTCCTCTGTCCATGGGATTCTCCAGGCAAGAATACTGGTGTGGGTTGCCATGCCTTCTTCAGAGGATCTTCCTGGGGAGTGCTCTCTTGTAACTACCACTGGAAGAGAGGGAGGGAGCCAGCATTCAGCAGACATAGAAGTTTATCTGTGACTCAGTTACAGCAGAGTCTCAACTGAGTGAATGGGATACGGTGAAGTTGGAGTAGACTTCAGAGATGCCCCAGGCAGAGGAAAACTCCTTTTCACCCCCCTCTCCTTTTAACCAATCACTGTATGTGGACTGCCCCTGGGGAAGACATAACATATCTCAGGATGAGGTGGCTGCCTTGGATTGAAGGTGAATCCTAGGAGGAACTCAACCATGACAGCTTAGGAGGTAACACTCTTGGGAGCTGGGGGAATGAATGTCTTCATGCAGACAGGGTTCTGGACAGCGCATCACATCTTCTATACCTCTCCCCTTAGGGAGTTTATATTTGTTTGCTTATGAAAGTTCATCTCATCTCATACCCAGTCCTCTAGAAGCAGGCCTCTTTTCCCAGTGATACATACAAAAAGAAAGTCTGTGGGATGAATTTCAGTCTCTGATGCTACCCCTGATCTCAGAACCATCGTCATCCTTGATCTGTGATTCGTTATCTCTTATTTTTTAAACCACCTTTTCTAGATCTCCCCTCCCCACAGTGAACAACTCTGATGGGCAGGATATCAAGCATAGAGAAGTGACGCCAAAGGGCTTGAGCTCCTGGTCACTGTGTCCTTCTCAAGCTACTTCCACAGCTGTTACATTTGCCAATTTGCTTTCAGAACTGGGAGGGAGCACCGACAGATATTTAAGTGGGTCACCTGGGTGCCTGATGTCTTCTTCCATCCTCACATTAAATTTATAGTAGTCTTGCCTTCTCTCAACAATTAGGGTTAATTGTCCTTGCCTGCAAGGTAAGGTAATTTTCTTGCCTGCTTGTCTTTTGCATGGGAATGCACAGTGGGTAGGTGGCAACTGTCACAGGAGTTTGAGATCCTTATTCTTTTGTGGAGGTTTTTGTTACTCCTCTGGAAGCCAGGACATCTTAGCCACTTAGAGTCTATACTTATGGGGAGTAGAAGCACAGATATCCCAAGTGGGTTACTGGGAGTGAAGGTAAATGGGACTCCTGGACTTTTGTGTTCTACTTGCTAAGGACACAGCTCCACATGACTGTGTGCTAAGTCGCTTCAGTCATGTTGTCTGACTCTTTGCCACCCCGTGAACTGTAGCCTGCCTGGCTCCTCTGTCCATGGGATTCTCCAGGCAAGAATACTAGAGTGGGTAGCCATTCCCTTCTCAGGGAGATCTTCCTGACCAATGATCAAACTTAGGTCTTCTGCACTGCAAGTGAATTCTTTACTGTCTAGTCACCAGGAAAGTCCACAGCTCCATACAATGGTCATTTACTTAAGGTTATACTACTCCTGTGGGTGTGGTGCCTGATCCACTCAGGGTATTATCACCAAGTTTCTCTGTCAGCTGCTCTTTCAAAAGACTGTTTCAGCATTCTGTCAGATCAACAGCTTTTGAATGGCGCATGGTGTGAAATAACCCCTGCCTTATATAATCATATACTCACTGCTGTACCTTTTCTTTTCCTTTTCTTTTTAACTCTTCAATGGATCCCTATGTTCAGTGCAAGGCTATGAGGGATCCTATTTGGGTAGATAACATATTCTGTAAGCCCCTGAGTTAAGGTACTTGCTAAGACCCTGTAGGTAGTAAATATAAACCCATACCCAGAATATGTGTCTGTTCTTTCATGTCTGAATGGAGTCCAGTGTAGTCAATTACCACTGAATAGCTGGCTGGCCTCCTTGAGGAATGGTGTACATCAAGGCGGGTTGGGCATTTAGCAGCAGCAGTAGCTGGATAAGCTTGATGAATGGGAGCCTGTGCTGCTCAATCTGCACAGTGTCCATACTTTTCACTGTGGCTGCTTTCTTCCTGCACCTCTCGAACAACACTGAGGTGACTGACAGCAAGATGACTGATGTCAACTGACCAAGTCATTCTGTCTATTTGGCTGTTAATTGCTTTACTTGAATTACTATTGCTCTGTAAAAAGCTATCCAAACTTAGTGATTGAGAACGGCTACTTTATTATGTTCATGGATTCTATGGGCTAGGAATTCATACAAGGGACAGTCAGAATGGCTCATTCTTGTCCCATAGTTTCTGGACTCTTTACCTGTTAAGATTTGAAGGCAGAAGGTGTCTTGAACTCTCGGGACTGGAATCGTCTGGAGGTGTCTTTATTCTGGCCGAGAGCTAGAACCTCAGCTTGTTGGCAGGTGGAATGCCTACATGTGGTGTCTCCGTGTGGGCTTTCACATTGTTTGGGCTTCATCACAGCATGGTAGCTGGAGTCTAAGAGCGTGTATGCCTAGAGAATAGAAGAGGTCTTCTGGGATCTTGCTTTGAAAACTCTGTGCATCAATTCTGTGTGCTTTTGTGTGAAGCAGAGACAAATGTCCACCCAAGTTGAAAGGAAGGGACTATAGATCTCCCTAGTTGATGGGAATAGTACCAAGTTCACTTTGGAAGAAGTTCACATTGCACATTGTGCAACTAGAGAAATTGTTGCAGCCTTCTTTAGAGAGTACAGTCTGCAACATGACTCATGGTGGATGCTCTCTTGAGGGCAGTAACACGCTAGACAAAGATCTGTCTACTTTGTGCCCACTCTAGGTCTCCAGCCAACCAACCAGCCACGCTATTCACGGCCAATAAATACACAAGTAGATAAGTATATATTCTTACCTCAGCCACTTCTCTTTGCACACACAGTGTGTGATCCCTGAAGCTGTGTCCATGGTTAGATTTCTCCTCACTACTGACTTTGAATAGGCTTCCCAGATGGCGCTAGTGGTAAAGAACCTATTTGCTAATGCAGGAGACATAGGAGATGGGGGTTCGATCCCTGGGTTGGGAAGATCCTCTGGAGAAGGGAATGGCAACCCATTCCAGCATTCTAGCCTGGAGAATCCCATGGACAGAGGAGCCTGGTGGGTCACATTCCATAGGGTCACAAAGAGTCGCATGAGACTAAAGCAATTTGGCATACGGACTTTGAAGGCACCTCCTAGTGGGGCTTTAGGGCAGGTGCAGTGCCTTTTAGTTTATACCACATATCAAGCCAGTGTTCCCTGGTGGCTCAGAATCCACCTGCCAGTGCATGAGACCTGGGTTCGATCCCTGCATTGGGGAGATGCCCTAAAGGAGGAGATAGCAACCTACTCCAGTATTCTTGCCTGGGAAATCCCATGTGCAGAGGAGACTGGAGGGCTATAGTCCATGAGTAAACAAAAACAACAACATCACATCAAGCCAACCCAGCTAACCACCAATTTTGGACTTGGTGGTTAGAAGGGATTTCTCATGTCGTCACTGGTGTGAGTTGAGATTGGTGAGCCACTGTTCATTATGCAGGTAGATGGAGGGGTCTGGACCACTTCTGCATGTAGCTCACTTATGCATTCTCTACTTGTGCTCAGTCCCAGGAATTCCATTTTTATCTAATAATGGATTATTTCTGGGCTTGCTTGATCTTGAATGGCTTGACTGACAGAATCCAGCTTGTAATGGACATTTTTGGCTACAGTGTCTCTTAATAGCTTATGATCAGGCACTCTGCCTAAACGAGGCTCAGGACATCATATGCTGTTTCCAAATTATTTTTAATTCTCTACTGCAAATGGTTTAGGGTTTCTTAAAATCTTCAGGTGTCCGTGTTGCAATTCTCTTACTGGGGTTTGTCATAAATTCTATATGGTATTTTCTCCCACCACAGTTGTCTAGTACCATGGAGTTTTGTAGAATCATTTTGCTGAAATATCAGGATTTCTTCCTGTATGCCTGTACTTTCTGCAAAGCCTTTGACTTCCCTATGGCCCATTCCTACCCAGCATCCTTCTGTCACACATGGTTAAGTAGATGAGAGCAGTGTTCCTAGAGTAAGACATGTTCCTTCCTGAATGGAAAGAGGCCTGATAGGGGTTTTGCTTCTTTCTTACTGATGAATAATGTGAGACGCAATTGTTTGTCCTTTCCTTATGCAGAGTTGTCCTCCTATTACTCAGATATTAGAGCCCTAAAACTTTCATTGTTAAGGTGTTTATTTTGCATTTTCTGAGCACACGTGTTTTACTAAGTTTTTGAAGTATTATACTTGCTATTTCTGCTTATCTGGCTCACTTAGTAGGATGTTATTGATATAATGGACCAGTGTAATACTTTATATAATGTCCATTAAGTTCATATCCTATGGACTGAATTATGGCAAAGGATGAAAAACTTACTATAGTCTTGAGTTAGGTTGGTAGATACATACTGCTGTTTGCCCCATGTGAGTGACAAGTGTTTCTGGTTCTTCTTCTTGATAGAGATGGACAGGAATGCCTTTCCTAGATCAGTTGTCAAGTACCGTGACCTAAAGTTCCAGTCTGCTCTAGTGAAGATACTGCAACCAGCCACACACTGCGATTGATGCTACTACTTGGTTGAATATCTGGTAGTCCACTCTCATCTTCTATCATCCATTTGGTTGTTGTGTTGACCAGACTTGTGAATAAAATTAGGACATAATGCCTCATTTCAGGTTTTAAGAGAGGCATTTATATCATCCATTCCTCCCAATAGACGATATTGTTTGTGATTTGCTAGCTTGGTTTAGGGCTAAAGATAATAGACATTTCAGAAAATCCCTCGCCCTAGCTGCCACTTTGCTGCTTTTTATGATTAACTGTGCCATCCTTGCTACTGATGCTTAAGTGCTTTGATCTGGCCTCTGTTATGTAGAGATCCTATCGTTCCCACTGCTGTCAGGGAATCCAATTCTGTAACGACAGCTCCTACTGTCAGTCCTGACCACAGCAATGTCAAGACCCCTGGGGCAGACATAGGCATTTGGTGATGTGTCTGGCTTTAAACAGTAAGTGCACTCAAGCTTTCCCACTCGTTTAACCTTTTAGAAATATTCTTTTTTAGTCACTCTATGATAAGAGTATAGTGTTTGGTCTGGTTAGCCCCATTTTCTGGAGAACCCAGAGATAATGTAACCCCTTTGTCTTTCCTCCAAATAACCAGTAGTCTCAGTAACATTTAAAAATATTCCATTGTCATGTACTGTATTTTTACATCTGACCAATTACACATTTCTTGGTTTCTAAGATAATTGTTATGGGACTAAATTGTGTCCACAAAATTCATATGTTAAAGCCCTAAACCTCCAATGTTACTTTGCTTAGAGATTAAGCCTTTAAAATGGTAATTAAAGTTAGATGAGATCAGAGGATGGGACTCTAATAAAGCAAGAGGACTGCTGTGTGTTTGTAATAAACCACACCCACACACAGGTATGGACACAGCAAGAAGGCAGCCATCTGCAAGTAAGGAGAGGGGCCTCTGGAGAAAACAACCCTATCAGCACCTTGAACTTGGATCTCCAGCCTCCATAACTGAGAGAAAATAACTTTTTATGGGTTAAGCCCCTCAGTCTGTGGTATTTTCTTATGGCCATTCTTCCAAGTAACACAGGGCTCAGTAAAAGAAACTACTATGATAGCACGTATCTATCCCCCTTACTAGAAATAAATTCACTCTGTCTTTTGATCTACTTTTCCATTATATGCTATGTTTCTGGCATTTATGTAACCTCTGTGTGGGTGTTTTCTTGGTGTTTCTTATTCTTCTTACAAGGACAAAAGTCCTCTTGGTTTACAGTCCCATCCTTCTGATTTAATTTTTTAATGACCTTCTTAAAAGTTTTAATTTTATTTTAATTACCTTTATTTTAAAGGCCTAATCTCCAAGTAGTGTAACATTAGAGGTTTAGGGCTTTAACATATGAATTTTGTGGACACAATTTAGTCTGGAACACTTCTCTTGGAAACCAAATATATAATTGATCAGATGTAGGAATACAGTGCATGACAATGGAGTATTTTTAAATGTTACCTATACTACTGAGTGTTTGAGGGAAGGATAAAGGGGGTTCCAAGGAAATGGAAATGGAGGATCCATTCCCTCGACACTCCCGGCTCCTGGAGGCTGCCCATTTTGGCCCATGGCCCATTCTTCCATCTGCGAAGCTAGCAGTGTGCCATCTCCCTGTGCCCTTTCTCCACAGTCACATCTACCTCTGTTTACCTTGGACGCACTCTGAAAATCTAGGGTGTTCTTAGTATTTTAAGGTAGCTGGTTGCAACTCTAATTTCATCTGTAACCTTAATTCCCTTTTGCCATGTAAGCTAATATAGTCAATTTCTGGGGATTAGGATGTGGAAATCTTTAGGGATGGGGCAGTGTTCTGTGAACAACAGTGATAAATTGATGCCAACCTTCCGTTGTTTTTCTCAAATACATGGATAGTCCCTAGCAATAACTACCTGAATCTGCACTCCTTATAATTACTATTTATCCCAGCCTGTCAATACCTGAGACACTGCATACTACTTCCTCTCATATGCCATTATTTCTGTTCGTCTAGGTAAGAGAGAGAGAAAATCACAAAAAAGGTCAAGCAGTCTTCATCACAGATCTCAGCAAATCTCAGCAAAGAACTGTGGCTTCTGCAATATTTCTGTGATGAATTTATTCTATGAAAGTGAAACCCTTTTAGTTGTGTCCAACGCTTTGTGACCCCATGGACTGTATAGTCGATGGAATTCTCTAGGCCAGAATACTGGAGTGGGTAGCCTTTCCCTTCTCCAGGGGATCTTCCCAACCCAGGTCTCCCTCATTGCAGGCAAATTCTTTACCAGCTGAGCACAAGGAAAGCCCAAGAATACTGGAGTGGGTAGCCTACTCCTTCTCCAGTGGATCTTCCCAACCCAGGAATTGAATCGAGATTTCCTGCATTGCAGGTAGATTCTTTACCAACTGAGCTATCAGTACAGAATTTATTCTATACTCCTGGGATTTGTTACTACTGTTTCATGTTTCTTCTATTTCTTATGTTCTCTAGACAACAATTTTTTTTTTATTTTAAAGGACCTTAACCATGGCAATTTCAGTTTTTCTTATGTTGAAAATTTTTTCTTGCCATCTAATAGTCTTACTGGAAAATAAGGCTCTGCCAGGATAGCACCCATACCCACCAGTGCTCCATGAATTGGTCGTTGGAAGTAAGGGGGATGAAAATGGACATTACATGGTCTGTCAGTCAGTATCATCTTCTCTTCAGCTCAGATCTGGCTCTGACTTGCAACTACCCTCTGTGGTAATTTTGGTCATATGTACCAACTCTTTAGGTATTTTGAGATCCTGATTTCTGAGTTTTAATCCTTATTCTTTTGAAAAAAGTTTAAAGTGGTATCTTTTGTTTTTCTGTGAGGTATGTGGACTCTTAGTTCCATGACCAAGTATTGAACATGCATCCCTGCAGTGGAAGCGTGGAGTCTTACCCACTGGGCCACCAGGCAAACCCCCAAAGTGGTATACTTTTTCCACTCTAAATTATCAGTTATTGGAGAAATGTGTGTGTGTATGTATGTATATGATACTGAAAAAGTACTTACAATTTTAAAAATTATTTAAAAATTATAAAGTACTGATTTCTTATGCAACCTCCATTTTTTTCTGGTTTGCCAAAATTTTCTGACTTATTTTCTCTCAAGAAATAATTATATAAATCCAAAATGACTTTCATGGCATCTTCATAAGTTTTACATTGTAAAGTACAGACTAATTCTATTTTAAAACATATATGTTATAAATATTGGATAAATCAATATTTTCAGATAAAGGGAAATTACTTTGTGAGTTTTCCATCATTGAAGTTAATCTTGTTTATGAAAAATTTAGGAACAGTTGTATGTCATTTGATACTTTTATTGATAGTTGTATATATATATAATGAAAGTTCAGGTGTCTCTCTAATTAATTTATTGTGTCATTTTAAAAGTTTTATACTCAGAAATAATAGGTGAGATGAATATTGGCTATATTTAAGTTTTCTGTAAATAACTTATTCCAAACAGTTTGAGATGTTCCAATAGTACTTTGTAGTAAAGGAAAATAGTATTTTCTAACAAGGAAATCTTTCTCATAGATAATGCTTATCAGAGTGTGCCCAGTGCTCAGTCACTCAGTCGTGTCCCACTCTTTCTGAGCCCATGGACTGTAGCCCGCCAGGCTCCTCTGTCCATGGAATTCTCCAGCAAGAATACTGGAGTGCGTAGCCATTCCCTTCTCTAGGGGATCTTCCTGGCCCAGTGATCGAACCCAGTTCTCCTTCATTGCAAGCAGATTATTTACCATTGAGCCACCTGGAAACCCCAATGCTTATCTGTATCCTTTGCTAATTCTTCCTCTTCTCGGTTTCCAGATTTTAGGGATTCTCCGAGTTCTGTGCTTCTCCCTCTTTTTTCCTCAAGCTGCACCTTCTTGCCTTAGGCATATCTCACACCATCTCTATCTGATGACTTGCAGACCTTTATTCCATATCAGATCTCTGTTCTCAGCTCCATTAGGTAACTGCCTCTTTCTCGGTGCCACCTTAATTCCTAAAATGCACCAAACTTAATATGTTAAAAGCTATACTCTTGATCTTTGTCTAAATCTTTCTCCTCAGTTTTCCCGTTTTTATTAAAGGTCACTCTCATCTACACAATAGTTCATATCATCTGCCTGGAAGATACTGCCATTTCCTTCAGTCCCATTTAACCAGGCCCTGGGCCGGTCTCAAACATACTGCTGCCATCACCCTGGTCCCTACCATTGTTTGTCGCTATAGATGGAGCTCTTTAAGTTTGTCATAGAAGTAGTTGTTAAAATCTTAGGGTAGTGGAAAAGTTTTCCAGTACAAAGTTACCATTTTCTTATTCATCCCTTAAGAAAAATTTACCCCATAAGCTTTTAGTGAACACTTGAAGTTACTATGAATCATTTAGAACTATGGAAATAATTTTTAGATTATTTTAGTGAGTATACAGATATTTTACATAATTAATCTTAGAGATTTTCTATTGCACTGATGTTTCCAAATAAGTAAGTACACTAGGTATTAGACATAAGGTGGAACACATAGATACACGATCATCATTGTTAACATAGTAGCTTCAGGTAAAATAATTGTTATTGATATAATTTTAGGCAAAAATAAATGATCTTTCTTCCATTTCTGTTAGCATTTTAAAGAAGATATATATAAAGATGATTTAAAGAAGTTGAACTCACATGAAGAGGTCAGAAAACTGAGTAGCCTATTTTAGTACCTTCACTTAGGTTAAAATTTGGAAATATATTCTGCTGAGAACATTGTGTGATTTTATTTATTTAGTCTTGCTCAGTCTAGAAAGGCTATCACTTCCCTGTTTTAGTCCCTTGTCTGCCACTGATCCTTCCCTGACTACATCCTTCCCTTCACATCACTGTGAAGCTGAGCTTTTCTTGCACTTGTATTTCAGCGCCTTCTGGTTTAGTACTTAATTGTTCTCTATTTAACTTTGGTTACAATTGCTCATTGAGTGAATCATTGTTAGATGTTATGTACATAGCATAGTACTTCCTAGACATTCAGGAAAATATTCAAACAGTTTTGAGAATGGACTTTGTTCTCAGATAACAAACATATACTCCCATTGACAAGACAAAGAAATCCATAACCATACCCACGATACCATCATTTACTGAGAATGAACCTTGTGTTCATATTTCATAAATTCTCAAAATACTCCTTTAAGAGTATCCAAATTCAGCAGAGGAAGCCGAGTCTCAGACAGATTGTATAATTTTGAAAAGTTATGTAGCTAATAAGTTCCAGAGTCCAGATTAGAAGCCAGAAGTATTGAACACCACAATCTGTATTCATACCTCTTAACAATGTAAAATAGCACATTGTGAGATGGGCAGAGAACTGGAGGTTTTGCATGAAACATAGTTTGAAGTTGTGTGTATTTAAATGAATATTTGAGAATACAATTTAATTGGTAGGCACACTTTATTGTTTGGTAAACTGAGAAAATAAAATGATAATGAAGATGCTATAAGGTATATATCTGGTTTCATGTTTGCATATATATACTTGGGACATATGGATATCAAATATCTATATTATTTTGTGGTTCCACATCAGTATTACGCTACTGCATGGAATAGTGTAAATTAAATGTCAAAATGAGGGATATGATTACTTTTGTGCACAAAAGGCGATCATATTTTATGTAGTATTTCTTAAAGGTTAAGATTTATTTATCTAGTTAAATTTTTTTCATTCAGGATAAGAAATTTTATACTCAGTCTCTAAGCCAAATGGGTACTTCCTGGGTGGCTCAGTGGTAAAGAATCCTCCTGCCAATGCAGGAAGACATTGGAGATGTGGTTAAGATCCCTGGGTACTAGATCAGTGAGAACTTAAAAACTGTGTAATATAAAACAGACATTATCTAGCAAGTCCTTGAAAGCAATTTTTTTCTGTTTAGAATTTTCACTTGCAGAAGAAAAATAAAGATGATCACTCAGAAATTCTTGCAGGTAGAAGAGAGGAAAAAGATAGTTCCTTTCAAGAATGATGTAGTAGAGGCTATATTATTTTTGTAAAAGCAGTGCATTTATTTCTTATTACTGCTGTAACAAATTACTGTAAACTTAGTTGCTTAAAGCAGCTCATATTTGTTATCTTAATAGTTCTGGAGGACAGAAATGTGAAATGGGTCTTATAGGCCTAAAATCAATGTTTTCACAGCATTCATTCTAGAAGTTCTAGAGGAGATTTTCTTTCTCTGCCTTTTCCAGCTTCTAGAGTCTGCCTAGGTTCTTTGGTCCATGGCCTTCCCTTCATTTTCAAAGCAGGTTTAGTATTTTTCAAATCTTTCTCTTACCCTAACACTCCTAGCTAAATGTTATGAGAAGCTTTGTGATTCTATTGGATCCTTCTATTGGAAAATAACCTAGGATAATCTTCTTATATCAACATGTATAAAGTAATCACATGTGCAGAGTTCCCTTTGCTATATAAAGTAACATAATCACGGGTACCAAGAATTAGGATGTGAACATTTTTTGGGGGCTGTTATTCTGTCTACCACAATCAGATTCTATAATATAGAGTAAATGATTGTTTTTAATATGAAACCATATCTTCATAATTCTTACTGCATGTGTATAGATGTTCTGCTGATGATGCTAAATTGCTTTAGTCGTGTCCGACTCTGTGTGACCCCATAGACGGCAGCCCACCAGGCTCCCCCGTCTCTGGGATTCTTCAAGCAAGAACACTGGTGTGAGTTGCCATTTCCTTCTCCAATGCATGAAAGTGAAAAGTGAAAGTGAAGTCACTCAGTCGTGTCTGACTCTTAGCGACCCCGTGGACTGTAACCCACCAGGCTCTCTGTCCATGGGATTTTCCAGGCAGGAGTACTGGAGTGGGGTGCCATTTCTTTCTCCATAGATGCTCTAATAAAGTAATTTAAAATTAGCCATGAGAAAACTCACCTGCTTTATGCTCTGATCCATTGAATGACCCTTTAATGGCTCATTTCCTCCTTTTCACTATGGAAATTATACACAACTAGGAGAGTGCTTGATAATGAGCTTTTAGCAGTTACTGCATTACAAAAAGACTTAGTTTTTCTCACAAATTTTTTTCTATTCAAATAAAAAAAGAGTGGAGAATCTAAACCATTTTATTTTTTATTTTAGCACTGGTTATCCCCATTTACCATTGCAGAGTAAATGGAAAAGTTTTACTAAAAATATTTTCAATATTCCAGTAAAAGAAGATTATTATTATATAAAGAAACTGCCAATCAAATTATGACTTCTTGATATTTTTATGTGCACAACAGAGCTTTAAAGGAGAGATTAAGAGCTTCTATCAGGTATGTTAGCAGTTGGTACCTTCTTGTTTTCCAATAGTTTGAATGCTTGGTGATAAAAAGATAGAAGGTTTTATTTCAGTAACTAGGATGCCATTTCCTTGCATGTTAAACTACTTCTGGAGATGAGTTTTAAGGAATTATTGGGAAGAAATTGCCATTTCATATTTACATCATTAGCTTCCCTACAGCATACCTGATGGGCTTAGAGAAATTAGTGATTTGCATATGCATGTCCAAAAATGGTGAATGTTAGTGATTTCTGCATGATTTTTATAATGATTGACAAGAAGAATCGGAGATACTGAAACATTCTGCTCATTAAATATCTTTTCAACTTTTGATAGACATTTTATTAAAATTGCATAATGTAGTACTTTAAAATATTTTCCTTTTTTCCTTTGCTTCATGAACAGAATTTGAAATAAACGAACGTGCACAGAATTCATTATTTATTTGGCTGTTTCTTTAAGAGTAGAATATGTTTCAGCATAGGAAAAGAATATAGTAATTGTGCTTTATCCAGAAAAACAATAATAATAATAAAGCAAAAGCTTACATAATGCTACTTGCCAGATAATAGTCAATGGCACCCCACTCCAGTACTCTTGCCTGGAAAATCCCATGGACGGAGGAGCATGGTAGGCTGCAGTCCATGGGATCGTGAAGAGTTGGACACGACTGAGCGACTTCACTTTCACTTTTCACTTTTATGCATTGGAGAAGGAAATGGCAAACCACTCCAATGTTCTTGCCTGGAGAATCCCAGGGACGGGGGGAGCCTCATGGGCTGCCGTCTATGGGGTCACACAGAGTTGGACATGACTGAAGTGACTTAGCAGCAGCAGAAGCAGAGTTGGACACGAGTGAAGTGACTTAGCAGCAGTAGCAGCAGTCCAAGTGTGTTACACATATACATATGTGTGTGTGTGTGTGTATGTATACATATGCATATATATGCACATATATGCCTAGTTGTTATCCTCATTTTATAGATAAGAAAATAACACAAAGATTAAATCTGAATTACATAACTACTAAATATCGGCTGGGGTTTGAACTCAGTCAGTCTGTCTCAACTCTGACAATCTGAGTCTGAACTCAAAGCAAATCATTATTGTATTTAAAAATATTATTAAACAGTAATCCTCATGAATATGCAAATAATTCACCCCACATAGAAATCTTCTGGAAGTTAAATTTACAGAGTTAATTCTTTAAGTTAACAGGTTGGAGTATAGAATTTACAGTTGGGCTTCCCTGGTGTTTCAGATGATAAAGAATCTGGCTTCAATGAAGGAGACCTGGGTTTGATCCCTGGGTCTGGAATATTCCCTGGAGAAGGAAATGACAGCTAACTCCAGTATTCTTCCCTGGAGAATTCCATGGACAGAGGAGCCTGGCAGGCTACAGTCTATGGGATCACAAAGAGTTGTACATGACTGAGCAAATAACATTTACGTACACGTTTTAACATAGATATTTAGGAGTTGTGGCCTTAGGAGCCCTATGGCTGCTATACCATATTGGTTTAGAGGGACATTGATTGATTGAAAAGGATATGAAGCTGTGTTTGCCTAGTAATGTGTGTGAGGGTGAGAAAATGTTGATTTTGATTGGAGAATGAGTGGGAGCTAAAGCTCTGTCCAAGTTCTCCTACAGAATGGCTGATGGATGTAGGCACTTGTCTGTTTCTCATCTTTAGGAAAATCATGTTTTTGAGCTTGTTTTGTTGTGTTGAAATGCACACATGTTTAGTGCACACAGTTATATAATGCTTACTGTCAGACATTTTATACAGTTCACGGGGTTCTCATGGTGAGAATACTGTCATGGTTTGCCATTCCCTTCTCCAGTGGATCACATTTTGTCAGAACTCTCCACTGTGACCAGTTTGTCTTATGTGGCCTTGTATGGCATGGCTCATAGCTTCGTTAAATTATGCAAGCCCCTTCACCATGAGAAGACAGTGATTCATGAATGGGCAAGATGATTGCTTCTTGGCAGGAAAATTAGATAGTGTATTAAAAAGCAAAGATAGCACTTTGCTGACAAAGGTCCGTATAATCAAGGCTATGGTCTTTCCAGTAGTCATGTATGGATGTGAGAGTTGGACCATAAAGAAACAGAGTGCTGAAGAATTGATGCTTTCGAACTGTGGTGCTAGAGAAGACTCTTGAGAATCTCCTAGACAGAAGGAGATCAAACCAGTCAATCCTAAAGGAAATCAGTCCTGAATACTCATTGGAAGGACTGATGCTGAAGCTGAAGCTCCAATACTTTGGACACCCTGATGTGAAGAGCTGACTCATTGGAAAAGACCTGATGTTGGGTAAGATTCGAGACAGAAGGAGAGGAGGGTGACAGAGGATGAGCTGTTTGGATGGCATCACCAATTCAGTGGACATGAACTTGTGCAAACTCTGGGAGATGGTGAAGGACAGGGAGGCCTTGGCCTGCTGCAGTACATGGGGTCACAAAGAGTCAGACACGAGTTGGTGACTGAACAAACAAACATATATACCAGATTCTGTTCTAAGTGCCTTGAGAATAATGATGTATTTAATTCTTATAACAATACAGTGAGACAAGTACCACAATAATCCCCATTTTTCTGATAAGAGCAAACTGTCCAAGGTCACTGAGATAATAAGTGACAGACCCAGGATTTGAATCTGGGCATTCTGTCTCCGGGATCCATTCTCTGTACGTAAAGTAGTTCAAATCTGTGGGAACAAGTTTCTCTTGGGAGAGAAGCCTCCTCCTCCTAATTTAGCCTAGTTCACACTTTTTCATACTTTCCTGTCACAATTGGAATGAGGTAGCTAAAAGCCATGACATCCCACTCCTACTGCTTAACCCTTGGGTTCTCATCTGTAGATTGTACCAGACTCTCTTCTATACTGTCCTTGCCTCTCCTCTCTCTTTCAGATAAGGTGGATAGACTAATGGACTGGTGAGTGAATTTATATATGTCTAAAGTGGCATTTTGTGTAAACTACCTGAGAATTACATGGACAGAGGATCCTGGTGGGCTGCACTCCATGGGGTCCCAAAGAGTTGGACATAGCTGAGCAACTGAGCATGCACTCGGCACCTGAGACTCTTAAGCTAAAAGGAGGCAAGTATTACAGTAAAACTTTCTGATTATTTCATTTTAGCTTGGAAGGTTATCATAGTATTCAGCCTAAATTGTTTTGTAAGAGGATTAAATCCTTACAATGACTAATAACTTGTTAGAGGATTGCAGCTGGTTATCAGTCTTTCTGTTGATTTCTTATTGGCCATTGTCTGGACTTTTGAACTCTTGGTCATCATTCAGCTCTCTATTCAAATACTTTCCTAGTGGCTCAGACAGTAGGGAATCTGCCTGCAATGCAGGAGACCTGGATGCTATTCCTGGGTCAGGAAGCTCCCCTGGAGAAGGGGATGGAAGTCCACTCCAGTATTCTTACCTGGAGAATTCCGCAGTCAGAGGATCCTGGCAGGCTGTAGCCCATGGGGTCACAAAGAGTTGGACACAACTTAGTGACTAACACTTTCACTTTCACTTTGGCATCACTTTCCTCTGCTGGAGTTTCTCTCTACTTCTCTTTTTCTCTCATACTTGGCCTCTTGTAGTGTTTTCATTAGTCAAACTTTTACAGTCATATTTGCATTTAGAAACAAGTAAAAGAAAAATGCTGAGATATTTTTAGAAACAGTTATTGAATCAGGTATTACAACTTCCCAGAGTGAGCAAAGTTGATAATGTAAGTGAAGAAACCATTGATTATGTTTTGGAATCAGATCTGCATACACTTGGCAATGGGACCTGTTTTGTGCTTTAGACCAGGCATCAAAGTCGGGATCTGTATCCCTGGTTAGAATATAAATTTCTTGGCCTGACTCCAACTATACCAATATTAGACATATTTAATTTGCTTTGGATGCATATAGATGTATAAGTACATATGTATATTTTTGCAGTTTCTTAGTTGAATGAATAAAGCAAAATGCTGAATACCTACTTGATAACGTTTAATTCACTGGGAATAATGAGATGGATATTTCTTTTGCCACTGAGGAGCTACTTGAGTAGGAGAGACAGAAAAGTAAAAAAAAAAAAAAAAATTGTACACTTCTTCAAGAAATATTTGATATGTACTTCCTAAGTGCAGATTATACTAACCTCTCTATGTGTAGTTGTAAACCAGAGAGGTGGTGCTCCTGCCTCTGTTGGGCATATGCTGTGGTCTTATGTGATATGTGCAATGAGAGAAATGCACAAAGGACCTGATGATAGCTCAAGACAGGAAGACTTCTTAGAAGAAATGATGTCTGAGCAAGTCTTCATAAAACTATCAATAGTGTTGAGTAGGGTGTGTGTTTCAGGTAGAAAGACCTGCATGTGCAATAAGTCAGCCCTTGGAGACAATGAGCGGAAAAGTACTGGGGAGCAGATGGATGGGGATGGGTGAGAGCAGGAAAGAGAAGAGGCTAAAGAAGATGTGGGGTCCATATGATGTGAGGCTTTATGTAATGTGGTAAAAATTGACTTGTAAGCATTTTAGAAGGCTATAGGAAGCCCTCCACAGATTTCCAGCAAGTAATATGACATAGTTTAACCTTAAAAGACAATAGCACCTACAGCAACATAAAGGCAGCCATGTGGAAGGCTATTAGGATATAACTGGAGGCAAGGAGGACACTTAGTCACTGCAGTAAACCTGTTAAGGAAAGACGTGTGCTGACATATTTGTGTCAGTGTTAAACAAGAGAGGATTTACTGAAGAGGCAATTAGAAGAAGGAGCCTGTAGAAGTTAAAAGCTGGATATACATGGCAGTGTGATTCTCAAATGCTTGGCTTATGTGGGTTTCATTTTTTAAGATTTGGAATGTAAAACAAGGGAGCAATTTACAGTTAAGTGTGATGGAAGAAAAAAATGGGGAAATATTTGATTTACTTGTGAACATGTTTTTTGTACCTGTTCAAAGAATCTCAGAGTCAAAGTGAACATACCCCATTAGTAGGTAGAGTGTTGGCTCTGGAAATACGGAGAGTGGTCTGGCTCAGAGTTGTGCATTGCCTTGGGGGTCATTCATTTAGCATATATTTACTTACCATCTATTCTGTGCCATGTACTATACTTAAAGCTAGCAATTCATTGATGAGAAGGAAGTGACCCTTTTTCCCCAGGAACTCAGACTAGAAAAGCCAGTAAGGATGTCTGGGAGTCAAAAATACGTAGATATCTGGGGTTGTCCAGGCAGTGTTTCCACCGAGAAAAAAAAATCACACTATGGAATCTTAGGAAACACTAACATCTGATGGATTGGTGATGCTGGAGAGTTCCTTAAATAAGACCAAGAAGCAGTATTTTGGATGGTAGGAGTTGAACCAAGAAAGTCATGGAAAAATAAAACAGTATGCAATGTGAACTATAAGGAAAGGTTTAATGAGAAGAGGAATAAAAGCTGACATTTTAATTCAGAATTTAAGAGGTGTTATATAATACCATAACAAGAGGATTCACAATATCATTCAGTAGAATTCAGCTTTGCAACAGTATGGGATGAAAATTCAAAGTAGATTGGAGCTCATGAGTGATTATGAAAGAAGAGAGAGTTTTTACTTAGGCAAAAATGCATACTATTTAGTTGTATTCAAAGGGGAAGAGAGTAGACATCAGAGAAAGGATTTATCCATGTCTTGGCCAGATTCAAAAGAAGAGACATTACTTTGCCGACTAAGGTCCGTCTAGTCAAGGCTCTGGTTTTTCCAGTGGTTATGTATGGATGTGAGAGTTGGACTGTGAAGAAAGCTGAGCACCAAAGAATTGATGCTTTTGAACTGTGGTGTTGGAGAAGACCCTTGAGAGTCCCTTGGACTGCAAGGAGATACAACCAGTCCATTTTGAAGGAGATCAGCCCTGGGATTTCTTTGGAGGGACTGATGCTAAAGCTGAAACTCCAGTACTTTGGCCACCTCATGCGAAGTGTTGACTCACTGGAAAAGACTTTGACAGTGGGAGAGATTGGGGGCAGGAGGAGAAGGGGACGACAGAGGATGAGATGGCTGGATGGCGTGAGTCTGAGTGAACTCTGGGAGATGGTGATGGACAGGGAGGCCAGGCGTGCTGCGATTCATGTGGTCACAAAGATTCGGACATGACTGAGCGACTGAACTGAACTGGCCACAGTAGATCAGATGATGAAATACTTTGAGGGGATGATGTATGGAGGTGGTGTCAGCAGTGCTTGATAATATGTTTCCTTGTCAAGTTTTTAATTGAATGTCATCCTCTAAAGACATCGTTGTCATAGTACCTAGTCTAGTGATGCAAAATAGGCAACAAATTTATATCTATCTATCTATCTATCTATACAGATTGAAAAACAGTGGAAGTGTTAGGCACTCAGTTGTGTCCAACTCTTTGTGACCCTGTGGACTGTATCCCTCCAGGCTCCTCTGTCCATAGAATTCTCCAGGCAAGAATATTGGAGTGGGTAGCCATTCTATTCTCTGGGATATCTGCCAAACGCAGGGATTGAACCTGGGCCTCCTGGATTGCAGGCAGAATCTTTAACTATCTGAGTCACCAGGGAAGCACAATCTATACATATACATAAATATTTATATTATCAGCTGGTAACATTAAAGAATATAAATTAAAATGGGAAAATAGGGAACAGTGGCAGGAGGTTCCTCTTTAAAGTTCAATAACCAGGGAAGACTTCTGGTGATGACATTTCATCAGAAACTTGAATTACATGAGGAAGCTAAGACAGAGAATTCCAGGCTGAGGGTTCTCTGAGTGCCAAGACCCTGATGTAGAAATGCCTTGTGTGTTCAAAGACTATCAGGGAACTGCACAGAACTGCAGGGGGGAAAAAAAAGACCAGAGAGAGAACCAGGGGCCAATCAAGTAAGCCTTGAACATCATGAAATGTGTTACACATAATGAAGACTGTTAACTGTTATTCGTAAGCATATTCTGACTGAATGCAGTGGAGATCATGGGGCCTGAATAGAAATGTGAGATAATCTATTACAGTCTTTAAAGGGATGACTCTGGTTGCTGGATATGTGGTAGACTGGAGAGAATTTGGCTGGAGAGAAGTCCATTAGAAGGCATTTGCCATAGTTTAGAAAGATGATGTAGTTTGGATCAGAATTGGAGATGGTATGAAAATTCACAATTTGACTGTCTGTTTTCAAAGTAGGGGCTAATGGGATTGGTTATTGCACTGGCTGTGGGTAGGAGAGAAAGAGTGGAGACCAAGACCTCCTTGAGAATTTCAGTCTGAGTAATTGTGCAGAATTAGGCTGACTAAATCTGAGGATGAAATTTGGGAGTCTGCAATTCTACTTCTTACCTAGCTTGGGGAATTGCATATAGGCATTTGATTAATGTTTCCCTTAGAGTCAATTTCATATTCAAGGAAGCACAGAGGAAAGGTTTTATTTAAGGTGCTAAGAATCACTATAGGTACTGTTTTTTGCTAAGTTTTTTTCATAGCAGAACCAGATTTCTTATTTATCATTCACCTTTGAATCTTCTCAGCTCCTCCTATTGCTCAAATTAAATTTATTTTTAATGATTTTAGCAGCAAAATGGATTTTACAGTCCTATCTAGAAATATGCACACATATCCATATATACGGGCATATTTTGTGGAGGTGCCCAGGTTTATTGGCATTCATTTCTTCACTACTGAGTATTTCTGCCTCTGGATGTCAGGGGCTTCATCTAAATTCTTTGTGTTAGGCATCATTAGGCCAGCTTCTTTGACTGACGTAGCTTTGAAGACCATAATCACATGCTCAAAGCCTGGTAGAATTTGATTGAGAATGATGATGACAAAGGAGACAGTAAGCAAAAAGAATCATGGTTGTGTCATTTCATCTCCTTGGGTAACCACATAGACATTTAATCTGAGCGTGTTGCTATCTGCCTTGCCAAGGGCAGTGTAGGAACAGAGCTATGCAATTAGCATGATAGTTCGTTCAAGAATAATAGTGAAACTAGACCAGCTAGAGTCTAGGATTATATATATTGCATCTGAAATCTGACATTTTGCCATATTTAATACTATCTTGCAGTGAAATTGGCTAGCATTTTCTATGGTCACTTGATACTGGCTTATATTTTATTTAATATGCTATACAAGAATACTTTTATTCAGAGCTATACACATTTAAAGGGCTTCCCTGGTGGCTCAGATGTAAAGAATCTGGCCGCAGTGAAGGCGACATGGGTTCAGTCCCATGGGTCAGGAAGATATCTTGGAGAAGAGAATGGCTACTCACTCCAGTATTCTTGGCCTGGAAAATTCCATGGACAAAAGAGCCTAGCGAGTATAGTCCATGGGGTCACAAAGAGTTGAAGACGACTAAGTGACTAACACTTTTTTATACACAATTAAAATCTACAGAATTTTGATTTTCTTTAGAGGTAGGACTGATGAGATCTTTCTTGGGAATTTTTTATCCTTCAAAATTCTTTCTGTAAAGTCTCTGTAGGGATATCATTCTTAGAAAATTATTTAAAATTATACCTTGTAGTAGTTATTTTAGGCGATTATTTTGCTGTGTTGCTCTGGAGAGAACTAAACCATTAAAAAGTTAATTTTCTCTCAAAATATTTTCATATTCCACTCAAAATCATTTCATTTTATTGATATTTGTGTGTTAGTTACTTTAAATAATTTACTGCCCAATGCTAAATGGTTTATTCATAAATTAAAATTTTTGATAACAAATTTTTAACTGTAGGCATTATAAACACAGACATATTCTCCTAGTGGATAGAGTTAGATGTTCCAGATCTATTCTACTTGTATTTGAAGCATGTTTGTTTCCCTAGCCAGCTGAATGATCTTGGGCAAGGCATTCAACTCTGTATACATATCCATGTAGACAGTATGTTTTATGAGATCTTGTTTCTGCATGTGTAAATGAGGATATAATACCAGACTTCCAAAAGTTGAAGGTTAATATGAGAAAAATGCATGTACCATACATCTTATGAGGCTTAGCATGTTGAAACACTTTTTAATTCCTGAAATTTGTTGGGTGTACACATGTATACATTCTTGTACTAATGCTGGTTTCTGGATAGTATGAGCAAGCTATCTTCAATTGATGTAACTGTCTGTAGCCTTACAACAGTTTTAGTAGATTTTGCTCTCATGTTTGATTCAAACCTAAAAACCAGCAGAAGATGTCTTCATTTGTATTCAGTGAAGGCAGATTAGACTGCCTTTGGTTTCGTGTTTTCTTTCCAGTTATACTTAGACATTGTTGCTTTTAATAGTAAGATTAATATTCCATGTTATCTTTTGCTTAAATTCAACTTATATTTTTAGAAGGACACCTTAATTTAAGGGGTTTCTGAGTCTGAGGGGAACAAAGTGCTTGAAAGTACTGTGTTACCATGAATAGATCAGACGTAGTAATAAAATATCCCTGTTGTAAGAAACTATTGTCCTTTACCAGAAAGCCTTTTCCCTCAGCAGCTTTTTGAAAAATGTTCCGATTTATCCTGTTTCCTCTTAGTTGCTCACTGAGAATTTTAAAGTAGGCGACTTTTTGTAGAAAGATTTGCTAGGGTCTCCTTTTTTGTTAACGAGTTGAGTGTCCTTCATTCCCTTAGATTATGTCTTGCATAAGTGTGTCTACTTTTACTCTTTCTAAATTAATACTTTTCTACCATATTCTTGAATACCTCATGCGCTGCTTTGGATGAAACCTAAGCTCTCTGGAAAGTAACAACAAGGCATGACTTTTTCTTGACAGAAGTCAGCATTTAAGGGCCTTATTGTCCTTTAAAGTTTGAGTTGCAAGATTAGAAAAATTAGCACTTCTGAAGTCAAGGACCACTGACTTTGGGGATTGTTTTCTGTGAAGATAGATTAATTAAGGTAATGACCATAGTCCTGTCTGTCCACACATTGATAAGGTGTTGGCACTCTGGCGTCATAATACATTTGGTAAGTAAGGAATAATGACATATCATGACATTTGACCCATTGAGGTTATATTTATAAATGAATGTCCACCTCAGATATTATTTTTTGTACAAGCATATCTACTTTAAAAATTATTATTATATGTAAACCATCTGTTTTGTGTCAGATGCTATGCCAGGACATATGAACTTAGAAGAGAATACTAATAGTCATGTGTGAATGTGAGAGTTGGACCATAAAGAAAACTGAGTGCGGAAGAATTGATGCTTTCCAACTGTGGTGTTGGAGAAGAATCTTAAGAGTCCCTTGGACTGCAAGGAGATCAAACCAGTCAATCCTAAAAGAAATTAGTCCTGAGTATTCATTGGAAGGACTGATGCTGAGGCTGAATCTCCAATACTTCGGTAACCTGATAGGAAGAGCCAACTCGTTGATAAAGATCCTGATGCTGGGAAAGATTGAAGGTAGGAGGAGCAGGGGACAGCAGGATGAGATGGTTGGCTAGCATCACTGACTCAACAGACATGAGTTTGAGCAAGCTCCAGGAGTCGGTGATAGACAGGGAAGCCTGGCGTGCTGCAGTCCATGGGGGTCACAAAGACTTGGACACATTTCTCAGAGCTGAGCAATTGAACAACAACAACAACTTTGATTGTTTTACACTGATACTGTTATTTGTTTCATGTAATCCTAAAATATAGATATTAATCTCATTTTGTTAGTGGAGAATCTGATGCTCAGAGAAAAAGCGATTTACCTTAGGTGAACCTCAAGGTAAAGAATTTCAGGACTTTCTCTTAGGAAAACAGAAGGGAATTTACTTCTTGTACTGTACTCTTTAGAGAACTTTAAATAAGAAAAGAAAATGTATAAAACCTAGCTCTGATTAATATTGACTGATTATACTAACATTTATATGTTGTATACTACATCTCTTCCTGTTTTAAGTGCTTCTCATCTGTAAATATATTTAATGCTTACCACCACTCTATTCAGTAGGCATTATTATTACTCATAATAATAATCTAGACAAGAAATTTGAAGCTCAGAAATGTTAAATAAGTTGCCTGAAGCCACACAGTTTAGTACATGAGGTGCTATGACGTGATTGCAGAGCCTGTTCTTAAATTTAGCTCTTTCACATTAATGACCTCTTTTAAAATGATTCAGTTAAAGGACTGGTACATAATAATGATTAACATGGGAGAATCTTAAGAACATTGTGCCTTTTACCTAGCATTCTACATAGTCTTCATTTGTGACAAATAAAAAAATAAAAATAGTTTTCATGCCAAGTAAACTGGCTGCATAACTCACAAAGTCAAATTAAGTGATATTGAAATCAATCTTTCTAATTGAAGTCCTGTGCTTTGGACTTGAGACACAGAAGTAATCATTTTATTTTACTAAAAATGCAGTTTGTAAAAGCCCTTCTTTTCTCTTGGAAATCAGACTCACAAACAATTGTTTTTTTCCAGAATGATAATACTAATAAACTTCTAGGACTGATTTTTACATTTAAAAATGGGCAGATATTATAATAAATATACATGTTTACCAGAATTTATTAAGAAGTGACTTTGCAGTTATACAACTCTTATAAATTATTGCCTAGCCATATTCTCATCTATTCTTCAATATGAACATACAATCAAACCTTGGAGATATTGTGAGTTCAGTTCCAGACCATTGCAATAAAGCAGTATAGCAATAAAGCAAATATAGTAATAAAATGAGCCACACAAAATATTTGGTTTCCTAGTGTATATAAAAATTATGCTTATAGTATACCATAGTCTGTATTAAGTGTGCCATAGCATTATGTCTTAAAAAACAATGTACACACTTAATTTAAAATACTTTACTGCTATTAAATACTGACCACCACATAGGGTTGGTGAGAGACATTCAGTTTGCAAAAACCCCCAATACCTGTGAAGTTCAATAAAATGAGTTAGGCATGTATCATTTCCACATAATTGAAATCACTATGCTTTTATTCGATATTATATAGCAACATAAAATGCTTATGATATGATCATAGTTTTCATTTTAATTTTAAGGGGTACACATGATCTGTCTTAATACACTAAACTCTTTCCTCTTTTTGAATATAGTTTCTAGTTTTTCCTCTCTATTTTGAGAAATACTACAATAAACTTCTTAATGCATTTATCTTTTTCTCCTTTCAGAATATTTCTTAAAGTGAATTTCCAGAGGAAGGAATACTGGATCAAGCTATACAGACATTTTCCACATTATGTTCCAAAAGACATGTGCCTTATTTTCTTTCTTAAAGGATCCATTTACTGCTTAGGTACACATTGCTGTGTATTTCATCCTAGAAAAGAATAATCTATTTTTCAAGCCTTTCATCTCCTCAGTATTTCAAGATTTAGAGTTTCTCATCTGAGCAACTTTTATCCAGTTAATACAGTTGGCAACAACCCTTAGATTACAAAAGCCCAGGAATCTTATATATATACAAGGTTTTGAAGGTGATTTGGTTAAGAAATAGATCCAGGGACAAAGATCTGCCTTACATTTAAGGTGGATTACCAACTGAAATTTGTAGTGTCTTTGTAGCATCATCAGTAGAATTTTGCAGCTTTCACACGGCCTTTGTAAAATAAGCACAACGCTCTGTATAGTTCACTGTTGAAATTAGTGATATGACACCAATATTTTAAAATATATCAGAATTCCTCAGATTAAAATTTGATGTTTCTTTTATATGTCCATTTAGCATTCTGTCAAAAATTTATCTGTGTAATTATTTACACTTTACATTTACTAAAATGCATATAACATAAACTAACATCTCAAATTAAACATAAATTTTTAAGATTATTACTGAATGATTTAATTAATACACAGACACAGACACACAGACACAGACACAGACACACACAGACACACACACACACACACACACACACACACACACACACACAGACACACTGGTTATTATTTCCAGAAGTAGCAGGAAGCTTTGAGAAGTGCACAGTCCATGCAGTTGGAATGGTTTCTTTTTAATTCTGAAGCCCCTGCTTCTTTATTGAGATAATATTTAACTGGTGTTGTTACTGGCATGTCTCTGTGCCAGATGTCAGGACTTCAGGATTAAGTAAAATGGACATGGTCCTGACCCTCAGAGGCTTCCACATAGTGGGAAATAAAAATATAAAAGACTTTAGTCATTCTACATAGTGAGGTCAGTGGTAGGAGCAATACAGAGCATGATAAGAACACTTAGAATACTGACCAAAAACATTTCTGTGGTCAGTGGAACCTTTCCAAGAACATGTGAATAATAACATTTATTGACAGTTAACATGTGCTGGGTAGTGTGTCCACCACTTTATAAGCATTATTTCATTTAAATTTTATGTAGTTCTGTGAGATGGGTATTTCTGTTATCCTCATTTTCAAGATGAGGTGACTGTGAATTAGGGAGGTTAAACAACTATCTTATATTCACTCAGTATGAAATGTTAGAATTCCTACTCAAACACAGCCTGAGTCTGAGATGTGAACACCTACAGTAGAACTATCACCTGAAAGATGAACAAAATGTTAACCATAAGGGGAGACAGATTGGGGCAGTGAAGAATGAGAAAATAATTCTAGACAGAGAAAAGAGCCCGTGCCAAGCTGGGAAGCCAGAAAAGACATGACGAATTGAAGGAACTTTAGTAGGTTCATTATAGATATTTCTTTGACTATTAAAGAGAAAAAACCTGAGATGGAGCTACAAGGAAAGAAATGATCAGTTTATGAAGGATCTTCTGAATGAAGGCAGTAAGTTTGAATTTTATTCTGAGGGAAATGTAGGACCATTGAAGAGTTTCCTCAAGGAAAGTGCCATGATCCAGTTTGTCTTTTACAATGATTCCCATGATGACCATGTGCAGATTATACAGTAGAGGGAACAAAAGTAGAAACAGGGGACAGTTAGGAGTACTCATCTAAGTACGAGATAATGGTTACCAGGTAAGGGAGTGGCAGTAGAAGATGATGTCAAGAACGTATCTTTGAAAGTTAAGAGGACTTATAGCAGAGACATTATTTTGCTGACAAGGGTCCATATAATCAAAGCTATGGTTTTTCCAGTAGTCATGTAGGGATGTGAGAGTTGGACCATATGAAGCTGAGCACTGAAGATTTGATGTTTTCTAACTGTAGTGTTGGAGAAGACTATTGAGAGTTCCTTGGACTGCATGGAGATCAAACCAGTAAATCCTAAAGGAAATCAACCCTGAATATTCATTGGAAGGACTGATGCTGAAGCTAAAGCTCCAATACTCTGGCCACCTGATGCAAAGAGCCGACTCATTAGAAAAGACTCTGATGCTGGGAAAGAGTGAAGGCAGGAGGAGAAGGGGATGACAGAGATTGAGATAGTTGGACAGCATCACCGACTCAATGGACATGAGTTTGAACAAACTCTGGGAGATGGTAAAGGACAGAGAAACCTGGCTTACTGTAGTCCATGGGGTCACAAAGAGTCAGACACAATTGAGCACCTGAACAAAAACAACAGTGATTGGTTTAATGTTTTTATATGGAAAGAGAGGGTTCAGAAATGTAGGTGTGTTTTTGGGATGAGGCCACATCATGGCACTCTTTATTGCCAAAAGGTTAAGATGTATAAGATAAGAAAGAGTGTTGGGAAGATTCTGAGTCGAATTTTGAACATACTAAGTTTCCATAGTTTGGAGATGTCTAATTTATAATAGGGTATATAAATCCGCAGTTCAAGAGAGATTCGAGCAGGGTATCAATACTGGTGATTCACTTCCCTAATGGTGTTTGTGTGGGATTCATGTCTGTGTAATATATAGGGTGAGAGAAATACAAGGAGGAACATCAATATATGGGACAAGAAGCCTTCAAATTGAGAAAGACCTTTCAAATTGTAGGCAGAAAGCCCAGAAAAGTGCAGTGTTACAAAGAAGGAAAGAAACCAGTTGAAAAAGGGAAAGATTAAGGGTCAAATGCTGGTAAGACATGTGAGGTATTGGATGAAAAGTGATATCTATGATTTGGGTAAGAGTGGATTTCATTGAATGTTGTGGTAGAAATCAGACTGGGACAGGAAGGGGAGAAAATGTCAACAGCCCTTTCAGATAACTTGGTGAAGAATTTGGCTGTGATGGGTATAATAGCATAGGCTAGAATGGTTTATAGTGATAAAGAGGCTTTGGAGGCTTTGTTTTAAAAGATGGGAGAACTGTGAAGATTTTAAAATAGATATAGAAATGAGTTGACAGGGAGGGACTAGTTGAAGTTAGAGAATAAAGAGACAACTGTATATTAAAGAAGCTTCCAGGGAAGGAGTTGAAGGTGGGGCTGGGGAAGAAGGTGCTGTCTTGTACTTAGGGGAAAAGAACTGACATTAGGGGTGTGTGACATTAGAATTAGAATGAATAATCTCTGATGTAAATTGGGGGAAAGTGAAAATTGAGGAAAAAGAGAATATTATTAGAGCTCAGTATCAAGATTATAGTTGTGATAAGTTGAGGCAGTCCCTATTTGATAGCGCCTACTTTCCTTATGAAATAAAAACTGAGAAATGAGGTCCTGTATTTACACTGAGGGGAAGTGAATAAGGAAAGAGGTATTCAGATGCTCCAGAACCCTGGCTCTCAGCTTTGACTGACTCATCTGAGGGACTTTTACTCTCACTGTGGGTTTGATCCCTGGGTTGGGAAGATCCCCTGGAGGAGGGCATGGCAACCCCCTCTGGTATTCTTGCCTGAAGAATCCCATGAACAGAGGAGCCTGACGGTGCTACAGTCCATGGAGTAGCAAAGAGTCGACATGCCTAAGTGACTAAGCACATGAAGACCAAACACCTGGCTATTTAAGTTAGAACCTCTATGAGGTGGGACCCAAGAATTAGTCTTTTTAAGAGCTCTTCAGCTGATTCCATTGTGTAAATGTGATCGACAGCTATTAACAAGAGTTATATATCTTTACAAAGGAAAATAGGAGCTGTCTTTCTCTGTGACCAGAAACATTTGTTTCATTTGTAGAATGGGAATAGGACCTACCACACAAGTTTGCCTTTTGGAATGGATAAGCACAGGGATAAAGCAACTAACTAGTATAGTCCTTGGAAAATGGCAAATCCTCAATAAATATTGTTTCTGTTCTTTTGTACCCCAAAATGAAGACTCTTAGAAATGTGTTTCATTTCTAATACCTGACTGTTCTGCACACTCAGGACATGATAATAATTGTCTTGACTTCATCGATCTTCCCGATGGCTCAGTGGATAAAGAATCCACCTGCAGTGCAGGAAACACAGGGGACACAGGTTCAATCCCTGGGTCAGGAAGATCCCCTGGAGAAGGAAATGGCAACCCACTCCAGTATTCTTGCTTCATTGGAATGAAGGGAATAGATGTTCTGGATGTTCCCTTTTTCTTTAGCAGTATCACAATAATTTATTTTCAGACAATGCACATGAGCTTGTTTTCATGTTTGACTTTGTTTTTAATGTTAAGACACATGAGAGTATATTCTTTGAAAGAAATTTCTGTGTTGTTTAGATAATTCTACATGCAAAGAAAAAGTTAAGACTTTTATTAAATAAAAAGACATGAAACAAAAATAGTGTATGGATCAACTGTATATCTGTCACTGTAGTACATAAAATTTGACATGCAAACTGATTTGTGTATGTGTGAGATATGTGCACATACACACACAACACAGATATATATCTAAATTTAACCCTAAAAATGTAGCTTTTGCAGTATGAAAACAATCTGCTGAAATTATTCATTGTACCATGTAATTCACAGTTACAAAAACACTGAACATTTTGGAGTTTGTGTTACAGAAATGATTTTCACTTACTTCTCACAAGCAACTACTCATTAAGGCTGACTAGGCTTTTGGTGTATTCATTTTATAAAGTGCAATTAAAGTAGCTGAGCAACTTTTTTTTTAACATATGCTTGTGTGTATAATTTTTTTTTCCTTCAAAAGTGACACATATTTTTTCTTTCCATTACTGAACAATATATCAGAAATATGAGCTTAAATCTAGATCATATTCTGTGAGCTCTAGTTACATGTTCTTTTGTTTTTTATACCCTTGCTATTCAGGGTATGGTCCATAGATTGGTAGGATCGCACCTGGGTGCTTGTTAGAAATGCAGGCTCTGTGATCTCACTATGGATTTCCTGAATTTGAATGTGCGCTTTAATAAGATCTTTTGGGTGGTTTGATTCATAATAAATATTGAGAAGCTCAAATGCCTCAGAAGAAACCTGTCCTTTCCCATTAGACATTTTCTAATGAGATACAGAGGAAGGAGAATGCATATTTCTTTAGAAAAGGGTAGGTGTTTAATTTAAAATACTTAACTATGCAGTATGCAAAACTAAGATAACAAGAGAAAAATAATAAGGTTAAATGTTAGTTGGTGTAGTATGCTGAAAAGCAACTCCCAAAGTCAGTTGGATAATTCCTTTGTTCTAAACAAACATTTATACTTAAAAAAATAATCTATTTATTTGGCTGCACCAGGTTTAAATTGCAGCATGAGAAATCTTAGTTGCAACATGTGGGATCCAGTTCCCTGATCAGGGATTGAACCCAGGCTCCATGCATTAGAAGCATGGAGTCTTAGCCACTGGACCAGCAAGAAGTCCTTATACTTTTTCCTTTTGCATAAGGCTTCCCTTCTTTCTCTGAAACTAGTTACACCTTTATCCTGCAACATTTACTGTCTGGACCAATGCTTGTAAGGATGAGCTTCTGTTTTCTAGAAAGACAAAAATCATCATAGTGTTGCACAAAATGTAGCATATTTACCCTCCATCTATTCTCCCTTGACACAAAGAGATCTTCAACAACGTACTTGTTCTCTTCAGGCAAATATGGACCACAATACTAATATTAAGAAAAAGAAACCTGGACAGTAATACCAATATTATCCGGAAACACCCACTTAACTCTAATTAGAATTGCTATTATATATAATACTATTGAAAGAACTACATGCTTTCAAGTACCTTAAAAAACCCTTTAATAATAATATATACATCTCCACAACATCAATGTGCCACAAGTCCTTTATCTGTCACTTTTATCCACATAAATGCTAATTTTTCTTCTTGTCACAGAAGGGTTTGCCGTGAAGCAGCCCCTGAGATGATATGTAGCAGTCAAGATGTTCATGAGGGAAGGCTTCTCAGGTCAGCATCTATGGAATTGAAGAGAAAAAATCAAGAGTGGGTAAAGGGAGAAGTTGAGTGATGATCCAGTCCCTGGCCTGCTTCTGTGGATCCCATGGAGAACTATATACAATGTCCAGCATTGTCTCCAGTCGGGGTGAGACTGGACCTTTGGACACCAGAATGAGAATACCTCTGTAGGTAGATGAGTCAAAACATAGTGGTTTTCCTCAGCTGAAGCCGTCCCCAAAGTGAGCTGATAGGGAGAGTCATCTTCCTGTGATACTCCTACCAGCTCAGGGAATGTCTTCACTCCTGAATGGGCATCCTTCAATATGTATGGATATTCAAAGAAAGGTTGATACTGTTCAGCATAGTTTTAGTAGTAAGATTTTGATCTTTGACAACTGTCTACTCATTGATCTGATATTAAGTGAGAGCCCACTATGGGCAGTTCTGCACTATACAGTTAATTGGTGTTATAAAGTCAGATAAAATCCTTCCTCAAGAGTAAGGATACTTAGTAAAAGAGGCTTTGAACTCATTCAAGAAATATTCTCGAGCCTTACTCTGTACCAGCCACTAGGACAAGCACTGAGTCTGGAGTGATGAGCAAACCCAACATAGTCTCATTAAACAAATTGGTCATAGAGATAAGTACATGATGATGCATTTTGATAATTACTGTGAAAGAAAAGCAAAATATGAGAAGGAATGAAAGGTGAATTACCCTGAAAATGGGGTTTGGGTAAAGACTGAGGAAGTGTCCTGTAAGATGAGACTGGAGATGAGCAAGGGCAAGGTGGGGAGAAGCACACTTAAGACACTGGAAGAGAAGATGCTAAACCTGGGAAAGAGTTCAGGTTTTCTTCTTCTGTCCCCAGACTATGACAGGGACATAGTGGGCAGGAATAAATGTGTTACCAGATCAATAAGGATTAAGGCTTGGACTGGGCAAGTCATGTGGCACCCGTAGGAGGCTGTTGTCCAGAATTCAGGGGCAAATCTGAACTGCTTTTTTTAGTAATATGATTAGATTTACAATTTTTTTTTAAAAAGTAATACCCTAGCTGCTATGCAGAAAATAGATTTAAACATAGATTACTGACTGATAGGATGTGACAGTTAGGAGGATGTGGTGAAAACACACAGGAGAGCATCTAATCAGACTGAAGGGCAAACTAGTGCTTGAGGGAAGCTTTTAAGTTTCAGTGAGCACTGCTGTACCAGGGAGGAACAGGCAAGGATCCTAGGCGAAGGAACAGTGTATTAGAGTTTTACAGAGATTTGAAACTTGATCTCCAGTCCTGGGCTCCTATAATTAACTTGATAAGGATGGCAGAGGAGTCTGGGGTTAAAGAAAGGATGGAAGCTAAGTCTTATGAATTTAGAGATTGAGTTAGGGATTTTTTTCTTTTATTCTGAAAACTGTGAAACACTAGTGAAAACTATAAAGCAGAAAAATGAGTCTATTGAGCATATTAGAACGATAACACTGATGGTCATGTGGACTAAAAATTGGAGAGTGGTAAGGTTGTCAGTAGGGAAATGGTTAGAGAGACTGTTCAGTAATCCAGATAATAAGTGAAGAAGTCTTATTTTAAGACATTGAAACTGAAGAGGAAGGAACAGAACTTAGCACTCTGTAGTCTGAGTGCATGTATGTCTCTTTCCAATGACCAACTTAATAGCCAAAAGTCATTGAGCAATTACGATAGTTGCAAACCACAGTTAGCCAATTTCAGACCTGAAAACAATATAAGTTTTGTGTAACATTGCTCTTAGAGGCATAGTATAAATATTGGCATTGGTATGTGACTACAAGGTACAAGGTAGATTTAAAATGAGACTAAGTAGAACATCAAATTGCAAACATCCGTTGGGTCATTTAAAAATGAAGAGTGTTCCAGAAAAATATCTACTTCTGTTTTATTGACTATGCCAAAGCCTTTGGCTGTGTGGAACCACACAGTCTGTTTCCACAACAAACTGTAGGGAAAAATAAAAAAAGATGGGAATACCAGAGCACCTGACCTGCCTCCTGGTAAATCTGTATGCAGGTCAAGAAACAAAAGTTAGAACTGCACATGGAGCAATGGACTGGTTCCAAATTGGGAAAGGTGTACTTCAAGACTGTATATTGTCACCCTGCTTATTTAACTTCTATGCAGAATAGAATTTCATGAGAAATGCCAGGCTGGATGAAGCACAAGCTAGAATTAAGATTGCCGGGAGAAATATCAATAACCTCAGATATGCAGATGACACCACCCTTATGGCAAAAAGTAAAGAGGAACTGAAGAGTTGCTTGATGAAAGTGAAATAGGAGAGTAAAAAAGCTGGCCTAAAACTCAATATTAAAAAAAAAGAAAAAAAAAAACCCTAAGATCATGGCATCCGGTCCCATCACTTCATGGCAAATAGATGGGGAAACGGTGGAAACAGTGACAGACTTTATTTTCTTGGGCTCCAAAATCACTGCAGATGGTGACTGCAGCCATTAAATTAAAAGATGCTTGCTCCTTGGAAGAAAAGCTGTGACAGACCTAGACAGCATATTAAAAGCAGAGACATTACTTTGCTGGCAAAGTTCTGTCTAGTCAAGGCTATGGTTTTTCCAGTAGTCATGCATTGATGTGAGAGTTGGACCATAAAGAAAGCTGAATGCTGAAGAATTGATGTTTTTGAACTGTGGTGTTGGAGAAGACTCTTGAGAGCCCCTTGGACTGCAAGATCAAACCAGTCAATCCTAAAGGAAATCAGTCCTGAATATTCATTGGAAGGACTGATGCTGAAGCTGAAACTCCAATACTTGGGCCACCTGATGTGAAGAACAGACTCAATGAAAAAAAAAAAAAACCCTGATGCTTGGAAAGAGTGAAGGCAGGAAGAAAAGGGGACAGCAGAGAATGAGATGGATGGCATCACTGACTAGTTGGACCTAAATTTGAGCAAGCTCCAGGATTTGGTGATGGACAGGGAAGCCTGGCGTGCTACTGTCCATGGGGCTGCAAAGAGTCAGACACAACTGAGTGACTGAACTAAACTGACTGAAATAGAACATTGTTATAAAGTCATTTAGTGAAACAAAGAATCTTGCATCCTGTAGTTAAATTAATTTTATGTTTTGCTTATACATTATTGAGGATCATCTATGTTCTTTGCCTATATCTTTGCAGCAGATATAAGAAGTTTGATCAAGTTTTCATGGAGACCACTGTAGTACTCTATAATAAATCATTCCAAGATGAATAAAAGCCTATTGCAGAAACAACTGTACTATAACTTGAAAAGGAGTCATAGATATCAGGAGATATGGCTTGAAGTTCTTAGCTGTCACTTGCAACAAAATCTTAAACAAATCATTTAATTTTTAGGACCTAAGAATTAATTGGTCAAGGCAAATAAGTTCACTTACTCTACAGACAAGGAAACCTAAACCTAAAAAAAGAGAGTTTAAATGATTTCTTTAATTTCACACGTCAAGGTCATGGTCAAACCAGATATAAATGAGCACTCCATTTAATTGTGATTCTAATAGAAATATATACACACACACACAGAGACAAGGGTAAAGTCAATCTGTACATAATCAACTTATTTTGCATTTGAAAATACTTTTATATGGTGCTTACCATACTCCCCCTTATTTATATGTAGTACAGTCTTTGTTTTACATGAAAAGCATTTATTTGATATAAAGTAAATAAGCAAGAATGTATATTTCCCAGTTTGAGATCAAAGAAACTAAGTTGGTTTTGACTTCCACCAGTTCAATGTGACCTTGATTTTAATTTAAAATTAGAAGCACATAGGAAAATTGTTTACCATCTATTTCATACCCTGGAGCTGTTTTCAGCTGATTGGATATAAGAATATTCATTTATTTTTCAGGTCCTGGAACCAGCCATTTGGTTCTATTTATATTCTTATAATTGGATAAAATGTATAGTTGTTATTTCTCAAGGGTGAATAAAAAGATCTCCAAAACTAAAGGAATATGGAACTTCAACCTTCCTAGGTTGAAGATGTAGCCTTTAAGGTTTACAATAATTAGATAAAAACAATATTTATATCATAAAGGTATAAATTATAGCAAAAGCAATGCCTCAAAAATGAGGATAAGACTGACATAATAACTTCCTACAGATAACTGTTCTTTCTGGAATGACCAGAAGGAGCCAGCCATTGGCCTATGGTTTGTAAGTCACACAAAAGGAGTTTGAGATGATGGGTAATTTCAGTATATGCTGGTATTATATCATAGAGGTAATCTGCCTCTGTCTCTGAGTTTTCTGCATATATTTATTAAGAGGGACATATCAAAGGAATAATAAGTTGGGTTCTGTTATAATTCATCACAAACTCACCTTGGAACCTAAGGCAAGTTTTAAAATTTGCCCAAACCTCAATTTTTTCCAATTACAAAACAAAGATATTAATAGTGGTGTCCCATTAACAAACATGGTAATGTGAAGTAAGTGTATTTTTAATGAATATGAAAACATTCAAACTTAAGAGAAGCTTGCAAATAAAGTAATAATAGAGTGTTAGATCATGTAAGTTATCAGAAGGAAGTATTTAGTATATCCTGGTCATACCTGTAGAGAGCAACTCTGTCAGATATTGCATGGAACCTAAATTTTTAAAAAAAGCCATGCTTTTGCTTCACTGAGACCTCTAGTTCCTGGAAAACATATGCTTTGATGCATTAATCTATGGAAGCACTATTATCCTTTTATTTTCCTGATGGAATATTATCTTTATCATATTCCATAGCAACAGCCACATCCTTGCCAATATCCACAATTCCATTTCCTTGTTGGCTTCAGTGCACCCATCTGGCATCAGAAACTACTCTGGCACAAACCACCTGTCTACTTTCCTGCGCGCATAACCAGTCTGAGTATCACTGTAGAAAATCACTGCACTCTGATTATCAATGCCACTCTACTGCTACGCTTTCCAGTAAGTCAGCAATAGTGCCTAGAAAGCCTTCTCAGTTCTGGGCAGCTTCCTCACTCATTGTCTGTAATGGCATCATCAGTTGCTATCCAAGTCCCTAAAGATGGGTTTTATTCCTTCTGCCCCTTTCAGTTTAATATATGACTATGTTTTCACCTGATGAAAACTTCTCAACAATTTCTGTGTTGTTTCAAAGTCACTGTGCTTTTCTACATGGGAGGACATATAATTGCTAGTTTTCTTTTTTTTTTCCCTTCTCTGGAAAGACAGAATTGCCTCATTCACAGTTGTTTCTTTAATGTACATCATTATGTCTGACTCACAGTTAAGTGTACAATAAATATTTATTGAGTGAAAAAGAGTGATGACATCATTTTCTCCCCCTCCTCTAAATCTTATTTTTCTCCCTGTTATTCTTCTCCCTCTCTTCAGGTTACCTTTTGTTACCTTTTCTTTTGACTTTATTTAATACATATTTATTAGGTACCTGTCATTCTTCTAGGCATATCAGGAATCACTGCTTAGAAAACACATAGTTCTGTTATTTGAAGAATGTAAGAAAATGAAACAGATAACCTGTGGAATAATGCCGACTTGACAGTCGCTCACATGTATAGAATGTTTCCTGTACCAGCATGGTGCTAATCACCATTCACATTCTCTTATTTAAATTAGTTATCACTATAAACCCATGACGTATTGTACTAGTTTTCTCTGAGTTATACTGGGATAGCAGATAATCTCAGAATGTCAGGGGCTTACAATAATAGATGTTTATTTTTCATTGACCTGTGAGGTGTGCTTTAGTTGTAATTCTGCTCTGTTTTCTTCTCACTTTGGGAACTAAGCAGAAGAAGCAGTTGCTTATGGAACATTCTTTTCTTGTGCTCACATTCTGTTGTCCAGGGAAAGTCACATAGTCAAGCTTGAAGCTCTTGTTTGCATGTGTTCTTGAGAGTCCCTTGGACAGCAAGGGAATCAAGCCAGTCAATCCTAAAGGAAATCAGCCCTGAATATTCATTAGAAGGACTAATGCTGAAGCTTCAATACTTTGGCCACCTGATGTGAAGAACTGATTCATTGGAATAGACCCTGATGCTGGGAAAGATTGAAGGCAGGAGGAGAAGGGGATGACAGAAGATGGGATGGATGGTCGGATGGCATCACCAACTTAATGGACGTGAGTTTGAGCAAACTCCAGGAGATAGTGAAGGACGGAAGCCTGGTGTGCTATAGTCCATAGAATTGCAAAGAATCAGACATAACTGAGCAACTGAACAACAAATACAAATAAGTGCTATTAGCTAAGGTACATGGTCAAGAAAATTAAACAAAAGAGGCAAATGTTTGTGACTAATACGCAGTGGGCACAAGAGTTCTTATGGTTGTCCGATTATTGTGAAAAGATAGAAGGAAAAATAAAATAACAATCATTAAGAACTAGATGTTAATGCATTTAATAGTTTGGGGATTTGTGAAAGGATTAGGGACTTTGAAAAAGGAAAATATAGTTCTAATAATGCAAAAGTATAAGTGGTGGTAAAGGGGCTTGGGAGTTCATGAGATTGGTCTGTGATGACAAATGTAGGTATTCAGACATAATGATTGTTGCACTGGTCAGGTAGTAGGAACGTGACTGGGGTTGCAGAAGAGTTGTTCCATTTAAGTAATATTCAACTATTTGCTACATTAAAGTATTTTAGAGGTAAATGACTGAAACTAGTTTTCGGCATTGGGAATACTCAGTGATTACAATTGTAATTAGGCTTCAGGTGACAATAGTGGGCAGTTTTTCCTGTGTGTGCTTCACATTGCCTTGATTGGAATGGTGGTGCTTCAGCCAGCCTAGCTCAGTCAGAATGAACACAAATATCCAATCATGCATTACCAGGGAATGTTCACATTTGCTGTTCAAAAGACCAGAAGCCACTGCCTTTAATTGCTCTGTTCTCTCCTCAAACCCTTATCCTGCAATCAAGCCATAACATGGCAACCAGATTCTTACTTTCTTGGTAGACTGTTTTAGACACTTTGAAGTGTTAATTGTGTATGCTAATTTTACTGTTTAGAAACTAAAATGTTCTGAGTTTTGGGGACAAAATTTATGGTACAATTAGGGAGCAAGTAATTAGGTTCTTCTGCTCTCTCATTAATTGAGGAAAGAGGAAAAGCATTTGTAAACATATAACAAATACCTACAATTAAATGAAATGTATTTACATGTAATTGGATCTTTATGATTTAAGAATTTTAGAAGTCAGATTAAATAAATTAAAAAATATTGCTCATATAGAATCAGCAGTGCTTTCTATTTCCTTCAAGGAAGAAGTTTATACTGTGTTGATTTGGTATGATATATTGGGAAATATATAACTGGTGTGTTGCGGTTCATGAGGTTGCAAAGAGTTGGACACGTCTTAGCAGCTGAACAACAACAACAATTGGGAAACTGAGAACTACATGCATTCTTTTAAAATATATAGATGTTAACTTCATGGGATGATTTAATTTTTACTTGCCAAATATTTTCCAAAATAAACAATTTTTTTTTAAGTGGTACCTTTATATATGTTAACAACATCACCATGTAGTCCACTAAGTATCATCTTGTTCCACATGTCCTTGAATAGGCTACAGTGTCTTGACTGCTACCTATTGTTGTAATCCAGAAATGCAATTATTTTTCTCTTGAATTAGAAATAGTGATGAATGACTTCATAAACCATTATATTGATATTCGCTTCCTGATGATTCGTTTATTTCTAAAAGTTGGCATCTATTTGGTGCCTTGGATTTCTTGATGTAAGTACTGTTAGATCTAAATTCATTTCAGTCTTCAATATTTAACTCTAGATCTCAAATATCAGCATTAAGCCAAGGGTTGTTTGTGTATCTAGTCTGGAGCTTCCTATGACCCTTTTATCGAGGTCTCTTGTGGAGCCAAGATACGAAGGCAGGTCTGTGCCAGCTGAATCAAGTAGATGGCTGTGTGCTGTGATGAGGACAGCAGTGAATCAATCTCTGGGTCAATCATGTGCCACTGTTGGGAGTGGAGCAGCTGTGGCTAGCAAAGTAATAATTTAAATTGCAATTGCGTTTAAGATCAGTGTTGAAAACCTGTTCAAATATTGACTGTGTGGGGGAAAGTGTCCAGTCAGATGACTGCATTTGTCAGAGGAAACAAAACATAAAATCAACAGCCTTTTTAAATGTCAGTCCCCAGGCTTGAAAAGGGCACTGGAGCTCCTTATGCTCAGCTTGTGAATACAGGCAAGTACCTGTTCATCTGTGAGATGTGCTATGCGGTGTCTTGAGAGCCTTGTGGGCTCTGTCATTCTGAGATTCCATCTCGGCCATTGGAATGCTGGAGTGGTGTTTCCTAGAGCTCTTTAACCATGACTGAACACACGGTTCTAATTCTTGGCTCCTTCTAGCCTTCATTTGATGTTTGGTTCTAGAGAAGCCTTTAATTCACCTTTGAAATTACCAACATCAGTTTTAATGTGCTTAAAGCTCTGCTTACTCATTAAAAAATATATCTATCAGCTAGTCTTCTGTGAACAGTCTACTTCATGGTATTGACAATGCACCTGACACTGTTCTGTGAAGAGTACTGTTTTATTCATGTGACTTATATATTGAGTATCAATGTTAGGCACTAAAATTTTTAGGTACTATGTATGAATGTCTTCTTAGTGTCTAACATAATGCTTGATGTGTTACTTACCCTGTTTTCTGGCAGAGAAAGTATTGCTACGTCTATATAAAACTGGGAAATTGAGGCTTAGAGATACTATTATGTTAGTGCATCAAAAGCAATGTAATCCAGAGATTTCCACTCCAGGGTTTTGTTCTTTGAGCTTTCATACATGAAAAGGGAGTTGAGGGAAGCTAGAGCCCCTGGCTGGGTCCCATCTGACCACCATGAAAGGATTTTTTTGTTCCTTTTACTGTACTGTACAGATGTAGTCCTTTATATGATTGCCATCAGTGGCGAGTCTGGAAAGCTCCAAACCCTGCTAAGTTGTGGTAACTGCAATTTCAGCTATAGCTTACCTGCCTTCAAAGCTGTATTATTTTGTCTTTTTGGGTGACTTATTTTGTTTTTAAACTAACTTTGTTCATGCTCTGTGTTTAAGGGTTCTTTCTAATTTTGTGGCTGTTTAAAAGCACTAGAATAGAAATTGCAGCAAGGCAAATAAAAAGAAGAAATCCAAAGTAGATAAAACAGAATTTTGTTTTAGATAGAAGGCTTACTTTCACCAGATGTGGAGCCTTTAATATATACTGCAGAAAGAAAAGTACCAATGGAGAATTTTAGAGAGTCTCAAGAAAGGATGTGTAACTTTCAGGGAAGGATGAGTGGTGGAAACATACTGATAGATAACTATGCATCCATGGAGGGACAGAGAGCAGAATAAGAAACTATCTTGGAGAGTTTCAAGCATGACACTAAATATGTATTAACATGCAGTGCTTCCCTGGTGGCTCATGGTAAAGAATCCACCTGCAGTACAGAGATATGGGTTCGATCCCTAGGTCAGGAAGATCCCCTGGAGGAGGGCATGGTAGCCAACTCCAGTATTCTTGCCTGGAGAATCCTGTGGACAGAGGAGCCTGGCGGGCTACAGTCCATCGGGTGCAGAGAGTCAGCCAGGACTGAAGCAACTGAGCACACATGCATGCATATTAATTATATATTGATAAATTCAGTGTATATTTATAAAATCAAAATTATATATATGTATATATGTAGTCTTGGTTTTTACGAAGTCTAAGAACTGTAGTGAGCTGGTAGCTTTAGTGAAGAAATAATTTAAAATTGTAGTGCTTATTGATAGTAGTATGCAAGTTCACTTATTTCAAAAAAGACTGATAAAATTTAAATAATCTTAGAAATGCTTTATTATTCACCTCGCTTATCAGATTATATCTACTCTCTACTATGTAAAAAGATTAGATCATATGGATGCATATGAATTTAATTCCTTAAAGTCCGTCATTTAACAATGAGTTTATTCCAAAAGTGATGCCCTAAAATCAGTGCTGTCTGATGATGGATGCATTTTTCATTTTTTCTGTCCAGTGAGCATTCCATGTATAAGCTCATACAAATGTGGGAATAAACTTCCATTGGCAGTCCATTATCTTAAAAATTGCTGTGTTGTCTTTTATAATGACTTTGGTGAAAATTTTAGAAATCAGTGGGGTTTCAGTTTTCCCATTTATGTAACAATCTCCAAAGTAAGAAAAGTTGCTGTTTGGCCCATTATGTTATACTTAAAGCAGACCAAGTAATTAGCAGGAAAAATATAGAGACAGTGTTTGAAAACTCAAACATGCCTCCATCAAAAGGTTTCTGAGCTAAAGAAGTACTTGCTTCAAAACTACACAGGCAGGTGGGGAAAGAGGAAGCAAGAGTTTAACAGCATTATAAAATCTAGATTTTTTTCATGTTAATTAAATAACTATAAAATAATAAGTCACCTGTTATCTCAAAAATTATATGAGTAGCAAAATGGCATAAACACACAATGTTAAACCCTCTAACAGGCTAATTCAAAGTTTACTGCCAGGTACAAAGTAATCTGGACATTTTAGCAGAGATCAGAGAGTGCACAGATACTCACTTTGATTCTTCAGTCAAATTTGACAGTTACACTCCATCGTATTATACTCTCTGCTTCAAAACTGGAGTCAAATGTATTTTAGTTATAAGATATAACCTTATAGGGCTTATTGGTCATACGCTGAAGTTTTAGTGATCTTGATTACTCCTTGTCACTCTCTTATCTCTTCTCCCAGGGGGATGCGGTGACTTTTCTGCTTGGTAAGGTTGGAGAGAGGAACACGGTCTACTTTTCAGTGTTTGCAGTCCCACCTGGGATAGTGCCAGAAAGCCTACACAGGAGGCGAAGCTCAGATCATTGTGTGTGATCTTTGTGGAGCTGGTTAGTCCATGCAGTTCTTGGATCAGTATCAGAAAACCCATTTGCTCACATATATCAGCCACATTTAACAGTTTCAGTTTTATCAGTTGTCAAGGTAAGATTTGGTTTATTTCCCAGTTCAGAACTCAGGCTGGGGAGAAGGGTGATATTGATTAGATTCCTTTGAATTCTAATAGTTCTCACCTACACTGGGAGGAAGGTGGCTGAGGGTTTGAGATTGTCCACTAGAATAGCTTTTGTCCACTGGAATAGCTTTTAAAAAGTACATTTGGCTGGCTCTGTCTCTCCTCTCTCCAACTGACCTCACTCCCCTTCAACCCCTGTAAATACCCACAACTGAGAACCTACTTGGATATTGAAATACCCACTTATGATTTTGCTTAGTGTAGTCTTGCATAACCCACATTTCATTCTCTATCCCAGGCTCTATGCTATGAACGTCTTATCTGTTAGCTCACGCTAGAGTCATTCACTTTAGTGATATCTTTGACAGTCCTTTAATGCTCAGTGTGGCTACTGATCTGGATAACTGGAATTATCATTAAAATGTTTATGAATTTCAAATGTTCCATTATTTTTTAATAAATATACATTATTATAGAATGGTTGAAATAGTTGTTTGGGTGGGAATTAAAAGCACCATTAAATCAAATGTTACTTTATGTTCTGAATAGTATCATTTTTTAATATTACTTCAACATCTATTCCTGAGGCGGTCAAGAGAAATAAATTATATTTCCTCATCTTGTTGATGGCCATAGATGAAAGAGCCAAATCATTAATAGATACAATCTTAAAAAAAAATCTAAACCCCACATGAAGTGAGCGCTATTATTTGTACCGTTTTATAGAAGGAGGGACACAGAAAAACTAGGTCACTGTTAAGCCCTAGAAACATATGTCTTACTTAGCATTTTCTGAATGAACTAGTTGATGTTTGAGATATATTTAAAAAATTGCTATGATTCTTGTTTAGCCTTTTCTTCTTATTCTACCCAGTTAAAATGATGAACCAGTAGAGATTTAATCTGATTAGGTAGCATTTTAAACGTTGCTCTACTGGAGGGTTCTAAACTAGGAATCTTGACCATTTTTCATTTGTAGGTATTTCTGAGAATCAGTTAATTGTGAATACATCTAATTAATATGAATTAATTAAAGAATGTTATATTAGACTTAATCCATAATTATTCCATTGGTTAGCATAATGGATACAAACATAAATAACATGAATACATGCAACAAGGTCAGTAGTTGCCTTAAATAGGCTTTCTGATCTATAATGGAGTGGAGTGTTTCTGAGGGAAAACATTGGTTTAAAAGTGAATAACCTGTTTCTGGACAGATTTAATTTTTTATGGGGAAAAGAGGTTTTAATAGGTTAAAGTTTATGAATTTTATTTATACACTTTAAAAACCTTGTATACTATATAAAAAGTTTATATATTTTTAAATTGATATAGTTTTTACAATCTTTTATTAGTTTCAAGTGTATAGCAAAGTGATTCATTTATGCATACACACACACACACACACACACACACACACACAAATATATATATATATTCTTTTTCAGGTTCATTTTATTACAAAAAATTGAGTATAGTTCCTTGTGTTATATAATTGGTCCTTCTTGTTTACCTGTTTTACATATAGTAGTGTGTATATGTTAATCCTAAACTCCTAATTTATTTCTCCCTCTTCTCTATTTCCTTTGGTAACCATCAGTTTTGGTGTTTTTTTTTTTTTTTTTTTATGTCTGTGAGTCTGTTTCTGTTTTGTAAATAAGTTCATTTGTATCATGTTTTTATATTCAGCATTTAAGTGTTATCCTATGAGATATTTTTTTAATCTGACTTACTTCACTCAATATGATCATCTCTAGGACCATCCATGTTGCTTCAAGTGGCATTATTTCATTCTTTCTTATGGCTCACTAATCTTACATTGTTTATATGTACCACATCTTCTTTATCCATTCATTAGGTTACTTCCATGTCTTAGCTATTATAAACAGTGCTGCTTTGAACACTGGGATGCATGTATATTTTTAAATTAGAGTTTTCTCCATATATACGTCCAGGAGTGGGATTGCAGGGTCATGTGGCAACTCTGTTTTTAGTTTTGTAAGGAACATGCAGTTTTTTATTGATGGATGGAGCTGTGTTTCTTCCCTGTTGTTTGACCTGAGACCAAACTATGGTGGAGGTAATGAAGATAACTGCTATATCCTTCACAAGGTCCCATGCATGCATGGCTGCACTTGTGCTCCCGACCCTGCAGCAGGCCACTGCTGACCCGTACCTCTCCCAGAGACTCTTGGACACTCACAGGTGAGTCTGGGTAAGTACCCAGCCAGACCTAACATAGGTCTGGCTCAGTGTCTGTGGGGTCTCTGGGTCCTGGTCAAACAACAGGGAGGGAACACAGCCCTGCCCATCAACAGAAAATTGGATTAAAGATTTAATGAGTATGGCCCCACCCATCAAAAGACCCAGTTTCCCACATCAGGAAGCTTCTATAAGCCTCTTGTCCTTATCCTCTGAAGACAGATAGAATGAAAGCCACAATCACAAGAAAACTAATCAAACTGATCATATGGACCACAGCCTTGTCTAACTCAATGAAATTATGAGCCATGCCATGTAGGGCCACCCAAGACAGACGGGTCATGGTGGAGAGTTCAGACAAAAGAAGGTCCACTGGAGAAGGGAATGGCAAACCACTTCAGTATTCTTGCCTTGAGAACCCCAAAGACAGTATGAAAAGGCAAAAATATATGATGCTGAAAGATGAACTCCCCAGGTCAGTAGGTACTCAATATGCTACTGGAGAAAAGTGGAGAAATAACTCCAGAAAGAATGAAAAAATGGAGTCAAAGTGAAAAAATGCCCAGTTGTGGATGTGACTGGTGGTGGAAGTAAAGTCCAATGCTATAAAAAGCAATATTGCATAGGAACTGGGATGTTAGGTCCATGAATCAAGATAAATTGGAAGTGGTCAAACAGAAAATGGCAAGAGTGAACATCAACATTTTCAGAAAAAGTGAACTAAAATGGATTGGAATGAGCAAATTTAATTCAGATGACATTATATCTACTACTGTGGGCAAGAATCCCATAGAAGAAATGGAGTAGCCCTCATAGTCAACAAAAGAGTCTGAAATGCAGTACTTGGGTGCAGTCTCAAAAATGACAGGATGATCTCTGTTCATTTCAAAGGCAAACCATTCAGTCTCACAGTAATCCAAGTCTATGCCCCAACCAATAATGCTGAAGACACTGAAATTGAATGGTTCTATGAAGACCTACAAGACCTTCTAGAACTACCCCCCAAAAGATGTTCTTTTCATCATAGGGGACTGTAATACAAAAGTAGAAAGTCAAGAGATAACTGGAGTAACTGGTAAATTTGGCCTTGAAGTACAAAATGAAGCAGAGCAAAAGCTAACAGGGTTTCGCTGAGAGAATGTACCTGTCATAGCAAACACCCTCTTTCAACAACACAAGAGAAAACTCTACACTTGAACGCCACCAGATGGTCAATGCCAAAATCAGACTGATTATACTGTTTGCAGCCAAAGATGGAGAAGCTCTATACAGTCAGCAAAAATAAGACCGGGACCTGACTGTGGTTCAGATTACAAACTCCTTATTGCCAAATTCAGACTTAAATTGAAGAAAGTAAGGAAAACTACTAGACCATTCAGGTCTGACCTAAATCAAATCCCTTATGGTTATGCAGTGGAAGTGACAAATAGATTAGAGGGATTTGATCTGATAGACAAGAGTGCCCAAAGAACTATCAATGGAGGTCTGTGACATTATACAGGAGGCAGTAATCAAAACCGTCCCCAAGAAAAACAAATGCAAAAAGGCAAAATGGTTGTCTGAGGAGGCCTTACAAATGGCTGAGAAAAGAAGAGAAGCTAAAGGCAAAGGAGAAAAGGAAAGATATAGCCATCTGAATGCAGAGTTCCAAAGAATAGCAAGGTGAGATAAGAAAACCTTCCTCAGTGATCAATGCAAAGAAATAGAGGGCAATAATAGAATGGGAAAGACTAGCGATCTCTTCAAGAAAATTAGAGCTTCCAAGGGATCATTTCATGCAAAGATGGGCACAATAAAGGACAGAAATGGTGTGAACTTAACAGAAGCATAAGATATTAAGAAGAGGGGGCAAGAACTATACAGGAAAGATCTTCATGACTCAGATAACCATGATGGTGTGGTCAACTCACCCAGAGCCAGACATCCTGGAATGCGAAGTCAAGTGGGCCTTAGGAAGCATAACTACAAACAAAGCTGGTGGTGGTGATGAAATTTCAGTTGAGCTATTTCAAATCCTCGAAGATGATGCTGTGAAAGGGCTGCACTCAATATGCCAGCAAATTGGACAACTCAGCAGTGACCACAGGACCAGAAAAGGTCAGTTTTCAGTCCAATCCCAAAGAAAGCCAATGCCAAGAATGTTCAAACTACTGCACATTTGCATTCATCTCACACACTAGTAAAGTAATGCTCAAAATTCTCCAAGTGAGGCTTGAACAGTATGTAAACCAAGATTGTCTAGATACTCAAGCTGGATTTAGAAAACACGGAGAAACCGGAGGTCAAATTGCCAACATCCACTGGATCATAGAAAAAGCAAGAAAATTCCAGAAAAACATCTACTTGACTGATTACTGCTTTATTGATTACGCCAAAGTCTTTGACTTTATATATCACAACAAACTGTGGAAAATTCAAGAGATGGAATACCAAACCACCTTAACTGCCTCCTGAGAAATCTGTATGCTGCTCAAGAGGCAACAGTTAGAACTGGACCTGGAACAACAGACTGGTTCCAAATTTGGAAAGGAGTACGTCAAGGCTGTATGTTGTCACCCTGCTTATTTAACCTATATACAGCTTGTCTCTGTGTATATGTGTTTAGTCTGTCGGTTGTGCCTGACTCTTGGTACTGCATAGACTGTATCCTGCCAGGCTCCTCTGTCCATGGAATTCTCCAGGCAAGGATGCTGGAGTGGGTTGCCATTTCTTGCTTTAGGGGATCTTCCTAACCCAGGAATTGAACCCAGGTCTCCTGGATGGGAGGCAGACTGTTTGCTGACAGAGCTACAAAGGGTGCAGGGTACATCATGTGAAGTACTAGGCTGGATGAAGCACAGTCTGGAATCAAGATTGCTGGTAGAAATATCAATAACTTTATACGCAGATGATACCACTCTAAGGGCAGAAAATGAAGAGGACTGAAGAGCATGTTGATGAAAGTGAAAGAGGAGATTGAAAAAGCTGGCTTGAAACTCAACATTCAAAAAACTAAGATCGTGACATATGGTCCCACCACTTCATGGCAAATAGATGGGGAAACAATGGAAACAGTGACAGACTTTATTTTCTTGGACTCCAAAATCACTGCACATGATGACTGCAGCCATGAAATTTAAAGATGCTTGCTCCTTGAAAGAAAAGCTATGACCAACATAGATAGCATATTAAGAAGCAGAGACATTACTTTGCCAACAAAGGTCCATCTAGTCAAAGATATGGTTTTTCCAGTTGTCAGGTATGGATGTGAGAGCTGGACTATAAAGAAAGCTGAGGGCAGAAGAATTGATATCTTTGAACTGTGGTGTTGGAGAAGACTCTTGAGTGTCCCTTGGACTGCAAGGAGATCAAACCAGTCCATCCTAAAGGAAATCAGTCCTGAATATTCAATGGAAGGACTGATGCTGAAACTGAAGCTCCAGTACTTTGGCAACCTGATATGAAGAACTGACTTCATTGTAAGAGACTCTGATGATGGGAAAGATTGAAAGCAGCAACTGAATTGGCTGACAGAGAATGAGATGATTAGATGGCATCACCGACTTGATGGACATGAGTTTGAGTAAGCTCTGGGAGTTGGTGATGGACAGGGAAGCCAGGAGTGCTGCAGTCCATTGGGTTGCAAAAAGTTGAGCATGACTGAGCGACTGGACTGAACTGAACTGAAGGAACATCTGTACTGTTCTGCATAGTAGCTGCAACAATCTACATTCCCACCAGCAGTGTAGGAAGCTTCCTTTTCTCTATACCCTCTCCGGCATTTTGTTTGTAGACTTTTTAAAGATGGTCATTCTGACTGGTGTGAGGAGTACCTCATTACATAATATTTACTATTCAATCAAGTTAATATACTTTAAAATAATGTATATGAATTTCTTTCAGAATTGCATAAATTCTGTTCATGTACAGAAGCTATATTTAACACAATTCCAAATATAGTTCCAGATATATATATACATATATGTGTATGTGTGTGTATGTATAATACATATGTTTTAGATGTGTTCATATCTGATGAAAGAAATTAAAAATATATAAAAATACAAGAAAAATATCCTAATAAGTGCCTGAAGTTTGATTTTTGGTGACATGTGGGAAGTTAGTTATATGAGATGGAGACCTTTTCCTAATAAAGAAACTGATATGATCATCTTGTGTGGTGAATGTTGACATGACAGATGTGTGTCATTCACAGTGGAAGTCAGGAGAGCTACATATAAATGTATGTGCAGAAAGAATGTAAGTCCGTATCCTAGGCTGTTCAGATAGGATTGACCCCTCACAGTATGAAAGGAATTCCTCTTTCATGATAAATAATATTGTAGGAAGTTCACAATTTGTCTTTTGAAGTGTGAATGTGTTTGTACATGTATATGTAATAAATTAGGTAATGTGTGCAGAGTGTGAATTCGGAACCTCTTCCTCAAAATATGCATTCTCATCTCTTGGTGAATATCTGAAACTACATTACACAGAGTGCACATTTCTTTGCTTTAAGACTTCACTAATGGGTTAACATGCAAAAATTATTTCCTTGGGAGATATTCTAGGCGGTTTGCCATCTAATGAAAAACAAGGCTATTAGGACCCAACAGAGCTGGTACTGACTCTTGGTGGTAGCTGACTGAGTGGCCATAGGCAAGTTATTTTTACTCTAAGGTCCTAATTTGCTCTTTAGAAAAATAAGGAACAGTGGTTACTTCAGAGTTGGTGTGAAAAAGAAATGAGAAAATTATAGCAATTATCACAGTAATTGGCATATTGTTGTTGTTCAGTTGCTCAGTTGTATCCTACTCTTTGCGACCCCATGGGCTGCAGCAGACCAGTCTTCCCTGTCCTTCAGTGGAAGATGCTTAAAACTCAACATGAATGGCTGCCTGAAGCTCTTCCCTGACTTCCATGTTCAAAACTAAGTAATAAGAGAAAAGGTGGTATGAGTAGGTCTTCAAAGGATGCTGAGAAAGGAGTGTCAGTGAGGCCCAGGAGGAGGGAATCCTGCAGACAAACTCAGTCCACTTTTAGTATGATCAGACCTAGATTTTAGGAACGTACTTGCCGAACAAGTCATGACCGACCCCATATTTTAAACTGGATATGAATTGTACTTTGTATTTTTACCTGAGGAAGTAGAATGTTTAAAGTATACTTCACTGTATGTGGATAAAATGTTTCCTGAGCCAGAAATGTTATTTCAGCCCTTTATTTCAGGGGGAGAAAAAACTTATACAGATAGCACTTAAAGGGCATAAACAGTTACAAATTACTTGGAGAAGGTTGAAGGCTTTTCAAACAGGAGCACATCCAAATAACTTTGCATGGCCAAAAGTGAAAAATATCAGATGATAAATGCTTTATTATGCTTAAAAGACAATTCACTTTTTGGGGTTAATGAAAGTTAAAATGCACATGCCAGTAGTTATAACCTTGGGCGTCTAGAACCTCAACAAGCTTAAGAAAGTTATAGAACCTATTTTGTTGTTTGAAAGCTTAAATGTATAAATGTTTTCATTTTAAAATAGAGTAAAAAATAGTTATTTTATATCAGTGGTCTTTCCATAAGGGTGCTGCTGCCGCTGCTGCTAAATCACTTTAGTCGTGTCTGACTCTGTGTGACCCCATGGACAGCAGCCCACCAGGCTCCCCCATCCCTGGGATTCTCCAGGCAAGAACACTGGAATGGGTTGCCATTTCCTTCTTCAATGCATGAAAGTGAAAAGTGAAAGTGAAGTCGCTCAGTCGTGTCCGACTCTTAGCGACCCCATGGACTACAGCCCACCAGGCTCCTCCATCCATGGGATTTTCCAGGCAAGAGTACTGGAGTGGGGTGCCATTGCCTTCTCCATCCACGAGGGTGCATAACCTCCTAAATTACTTATGTGAATTCTCTGCAGTGAGTTTTTATCCTGCACCTAGTAAATGTCACTCTCCATTCCAGAGACAGGCATTTGATAAAACACAGGAAACAGGTACAATATAGAAACGTATAGTTTAAATATAAAATAAATGTAGTGAGTGCTGCAGAAAAGTAGTATTGGTGTACAGATTAGGGGAAACATATTTCTTGGATTAAGTATTTATTTGACCTTGGAAAATATTTCCACATAAGATGGCCAGAGTTTTCCTCTCTAAATGTTGCACTCAGGATCTGCAAATAATTGTTTATATTATATTATAGTACTGGGGACTTCCCTGGTGGCTCAGACAGTCAAGAATCTGCCTGCAATGCAGGAGACCTAGGTTCAATCCCTGGGTCAAGAAGATCCCCTGGAGGAGGGCATATCAGCCCACTCCAGTATTCTTGCCTGGAGAATCCCATGGACAGAGGAGCCTGGCGGGCTACAGTCCATGGGGTCACAAAAGGTAAGGCACAACTAAGTGATTAACACACACATGGATTTGGTGGGGTCTAAACATCATGGAAAAAGCAAGAGAGTTCCAGAAAAACAACTATTTCTGCTTTATTGACTATGCCAAAGCCTTTGACTGTGTGGATCACCATAAACTGTGGAAAATTCTGAGAGAGATGGGAATACCAGACCACCTGACCTGCCTCTTGAGAAATCTGTATGCAGGTCAGGAAGCAACAGTTAGAACTGGAGATGGAACAACAGACTAGTTGCAAATAGGAAAGATTACATCAAGGCTGTATGTTGTCACCCTGCTTATTTAACTTCTATGCAGAATACATCATGAGAAATGCTGGACTGGAAGAAACACAAGCTGGAATCAAGATTGCCGGGAGAAATATCAATAACCTCAGATATGCAGATGACACCACCCTTATGGCAAAAAGTGAGGAAGAACTCAAAAGCCTCTTGATGAAAGTGAAAGAGGAGAGTGAAAAAGTGGGCTTAAAGCTCAACATTCAGAAAACAAAGATCATGGCATCTGGTCCCATCACTTCATGGGAAATAGATGAGGAAACAGTGTCAGACTTTATTTTTTGGGGCTCCAAAATCACTGCAGGTGGTGATTGCAGCCATGAAATTAAAAGACACTCCTGGGAAGAAAAGTTATGACCAACCTAGATAGCATATTCAAAAGGAGAGATATTATTTTGCCGAATAAGTTCCATCTAGCCAAGGCTCTGGTTTTTCCAGTAGTCATGTATGGATGTGAGAGTTGGACTGTGAAGAAGGCTGAGCACCGAAGAATTGATACTTTTGAACTGTGGTGTTGGAGAAGACTCTTGAGAGTCCCTTGGACTGCGAGGAGATCCAACCAGTCCATTCTGAAGGAGATCAACCCTGGAATTTCTTTGGAGGGACTGATGCTAAAGCTGAAACTCCAGTACTTTGGCCACCTCATGCAAAAGAGTTGACTCATTGGAAAAACCTCTGATGCTGGGAGGGATTGGGGGCAGGAGGAGAAGGGGACAACAGAGGATGAGACGGCTGGATGGCATCACTGACTCGCTGGACGTGAGTCTGAGTGAACTCTAGGAGTTGGTAATGGACAGGAGGCCTGGCATGCTGTGACTCATGGGGTCACAAAAAGTCGGACACGACTGAGCAACTGAACTGAACTGAACTGAACTGAAACAGAAGTTGCGGAGAAGGCAATGGCAGCCCATCCCAGTACTCTTGCCTGGAAAATCCCATGGACGGAGCTCTGAGCCTGGTGGGCTGCAGTCCATGGGGTCGCTAAGAGTCGGACACGACTGAGCGACCTAACTTTCACTTTTCACTTTCACGCATTGGAGAAGGAAATGGCAACCCACTCCAGTATTCTTGCCTGGAGAATCCCAGGGCTGGGGGAGCCTGGTGGGCTGCTGTCTATGGGGTTGCACAGAGTCGGACACGACTGAAGTGACTTAGGAGCATCAGTAGCAGCAGCAGCAAACAGAAGTTAATGAATCACTTGTCTTACTGCTGCCTGAAGATCAAGCTATATTAAGGTGGTTAATTTCTCACAGTTTTGTTCGGAAGATGGTGGGGAGGTCTTCATGAATGAGGTATAATGTACCCTGACTCACTAGGAGCTACTAGCACCTATCAACCATTCCTGAGCCAGCATCCATGAAGAGTGAGTGGGTACAACTGCGCTGTTCAGTGACGCCTTCTCCACCGTGACGTGTAGATATTACTTGATTTTATGTGCTTCACATTGAATATCTCAAGCCATTACCACTTGTGTGGTCACAAGATTGCAAAACAAGCTCTTGGTGATTTTTTGGCAAGATTTTTAGCGTTTTTACATTTTTCTTCTGTTGGGGAAAAACAGTCAATGCTGTATGTAGATCAGAAAGAGGACACGGCAGTGTTGCAAGGCAAAGTCTTTCTTCAGTACTCGATCTTATCACATTAAAAGCACAATTTTCCCAGGGGGCTGGATTAGGCCATTTCCTGTATACACAAGACCATTAACCTGTTTTAAGTAATTGAATAGCTATTGACTACTAATTTGAACATACTGAGTTAAGTTAGCTTATTAACCAGTTTTCTGAAATGCACTCTCACATCCCTTCCGGCCTACATAGTGCAATCAAAACCACTTCGTCTGGATGAAGGGCCCTTCCTTCTGTGTCTGTATGTTCTGATATCCTTACCAACCTGTCCCTTGCAAGGATCCTTGTCCTTTCTGCCATCCTCGTTTGGTTCCTTGGTTAGTTGTTGCTGATCAGCGCTGCTTCCTCTGACCCTTGCTGCCCCACCATACAATGATCTGAACCATTTCCTGGCTACCAATGTTAGTCTTAGGCACTTGGCAGCGCAAGGCACTTAGGCCACAGCGCAAACCAGACGTCACTCGCTCACAGCTCGCTCCCCTCCCTCTGCAACCATGTCTGACAAACCCCATAAGGCTGAGCTAGAGAAGTTCAATAAGTTGAAATTGAATAAAGCAGAAACACAAGAGAAAATGCACTGCCTTCAAAAGAAACTATTGAACAGGAAAAGCAAGCAGGGGAGTCAAAATGAAGTCAGAATGCCTGCAGTGCCAGAATGACAGGTACATTCCACAAGCAATGCCTTATTTTACTTCCTTTTGCTGTTTAACTTTGTAAAATATAAAGAGGTTGGATCAGCTTTAAATGACTGTGCTACCCTTTTTCACATCAAAGAAAGAAGAACTACTAACAATGTGTAGGCCACTTCTCTCTCTCTCTCATCTGCCTGTCTGACTAAAAGGAAAGGAGAAGTTGGTGAAAGAGGAAGCTGGATGGGGCAACAGTGAACTTTAGGGCAAAAAGCAAACTGGTCCAAGATGTCCTGTGGGCTGTGAAGTGCAGTTTAGAGTGCCATTTCCTTTTTGTTAAAGTGATTTTAAATACTGGAATGCGCACTTTTTTAATACACAAGTAAAAAGTTTTAAAATGTAAAAAGAAAATGTTAGTCTTAAAGGGCACAGAAGAGTGTGTTAAAAATTTTATTTTGCCTAAGCTAAGTAGTTCTGTTGATATACAGCAACTAAAATCACTTTATGCTTTTCCCACTAACAGCAGTAAAACTGAAAGTGAAAAATAAGTGGTGAACAAAGTTCGTATATCATTAGTTGTAATGTCCCCTTGTTCCATAAGCAGCAGTGAAATATCTGTCTTTTAAGATAAACATGAAGATAAAATACCTATCTTTGTGTGCTTTATTTTCTCCTTTTTCATACTCCAGTCTCTATTATCGGAGAGTAAATCTACACAGATTCAGAAGCAACATATATCTGGAGACAAATGTCAAGTAATTTCTTTTCTCTTGAAATATTCACTGTAATAGAGAAGTGCATGTTTATTTTCTTGGACATGTATTTCTTATAGGAAATATTAACATTAAAAATAATATGATTCTTGCTATTACCCAAATAATCTTTAGTAAACAATAACCAAAAAAAAAAATTGAAATTCAATTATTCTACAGTTCCTGGGCCAATTAAAATTTTGGATGATTTGGTTACGTTAGAGTATGCATGTTTTAAAACATTTCAAGCTTCCTAGTTTTACAACCTCTTCAATGCATGATATTGTTTGTTAATATTCTTTAAACTGGGCTTCTCCGTGGCTCAGTGGTAAAGAATCCGCCTGCAAAGCAGGAGGTGCAAGAGATGTGGAATTGATCCCTGTGTCGGAAAGATCTCCTAGAGGAGGGTATGACAACCCACTCTAGCATTCTTGCATGGAAAATCCCACCGACAGGGGACTTCACCTTCTAATGCGGGGGTGTGGGTTTGATCCCTGGTTGGAGATTTAGGATCCCACATGTCTGACAGCTCAAAACACCAAAACATAAAGCAGAAGTAATGTTATAACAACTTCAGTAAAGACTTTAACAATAATTCACATCAAAAAACATTTGGAGTTGAGCTGCATAAGTTGCTTGTATATCTTTGAGATTAGTTGTTTGTCAGTTGTTTCATTTGCTATTGTTTTCTCCCATTCAGAAGGCTGTCTTTTCACCTTGGTTATAGTTTCCTTTGTTGTGCAGAAGCTTTTATTTTAATTAGATCCCATTTGTTTATTTTTGCTTTTATTTCCAGTATATTGGGAGGTGGATCACAATGGAGTACTACTCAGCCCTTAAAAAGAATAAATTCGACTCAGTTCTAATGAGATGGATGAAATTGGAGCCGATTATACAGAGTGAAGTAAGCCAGAAAGAAAAACACCAATACAGTATACTGACACATATATATGGAATTTAGAAGGATAGTAATGATGACCCTCTATGTGAGACAACAAAAGAGACTCAGAGGTATAGAACGGACTTTTGGACGCTGAGGGAGGGGGGATGATTTGGGAGAATGGCATTGAAACATGTATACTATCTTGTAAGAAAATAAATAAATAAATAAAAAATAAAAGTGAACATTCAAAAAAAAAAAACCAAAAAACAAAACATTTGGGAGGATTATAGCCCTCCAGGAGTCTGGAGGGCTACAGTCCATAGGGTTGCAATGAGTTGGACATGACTGAAGTGACTTAGCATGCACACATTCATTAAGCTATTGATAAAAGTTTAAGCAATAGAGAAAACTGGTGAATTATTAAAAAAAAAAAAAAAAGGAAACCTAAAAATAAAAACCGATTCTTTGTTGTTCATGGAGTGAGACATTTCAGTTTTGCACAAGAAGCATGCTTTCTGACTCAGCAGCTCTTTTTGTCCTACAGACTGTTTCTTCCCAGTGGGAAGCACATCATATCATACATCTTTATAAGCGTACTGTGTGTAGTAGGAAAGAGTGGTACCTTTTCAAAGTGTTGTGTGTGGATCTGCTTATACAGGCAAACTGTACATGTAGTATTTAGCCTCAGAGGTGAGGTTGAGGCTGGAGGCTGCAATTCTGGGCTCACTCTCCACAGTTAGGTCTCAATTACCTCTTCTGATGAGGACTAGCAGATATCTCATGCCCAACATGGTGATTTCTAAAGTGCATTTTTAAAAGATATTTTTTGATGTGAATAATTTTAAAAGTCTTTACTGAATTTGTTATAATATTGCTTCTGCTTTATGTTTCGGTTTTTTGAGCTGTGAGGCATATGGGATCCTAAACCCCCAACCAGGGATCAAACCCACACCCCCTACATTGGAAGGTGAAGTCTTATGTGGCTCACACAGTAAAGTTTGCCTGCAATGCAGGAGACCAGGGTTCAATCCCTGGGTTGGGAAGATCCCCTGGAAAAGGAAATGGCAACTCACTCCAGTATTCTTGCCTGGGAAGTCCTATGGACAGAGGAGCCTGTCAGGCTATAGTCCATGGGTCGCAAAGAATCAGACAATGACTGAGCAACTAATACTTCTAATCACTGGACCACCAGGGAAGTCCGCTAAAGTACATCTTGAACATACAGAATATGTATTTAACATTTGGATTAAATTAAGTTCCTTTCTGTTCAGCTCAGTTCAGTCACTCAGTCATGTCCGACTCTTTGTGACCCCATGAATCACAGCATGCCAGGCCTTCCTGTCCATCACCAACTCCCAGAGTTTACTCAAACTCATGTGCATCGAGTCAGTGATGCCATCCAGCCATCTCATCCTCTGTCGTCCCCTTCTCCTCCTGCCCCCAATCCTTCCCAGTGTCAAAGTCTTTTCCAATGAGTCAACTCTTCACATGAAGTGGCCAAAGTATCAGAGTTTCAGCTTTAGCATCAGTCCTTCCAGTGAATACCCAGGACTGGTCTCCTTTAGGATGGACTGGTTGGATCTCCTTGCAGTCCCAGGGACTCTCAAGAATCTTCTCCAACACCACAGTTCAAAAGCATCAATTCTTCGGCACTCAGCTTTCTTCACAGTCCAACTCTCACATCCATACATGACCACTGGAAAAACCATAGCCTTGGCTAGACAGTCTGTCTAGACCTTTATTGGCAAAGTAATATCTCTGCTTGTTAATAAGTTATCTAGGTTGGTCATAACTTTCCTTCCAAGGAGTAAGCGTCTTTTAATTTCATGACTGCAGTCACCATCTGTAGTGATTTTGGACCCCCAAAATAAAGGCTGACACTGTTTCCACTGTTTCCCATACGATTTCAAAAGAGGTTTGTGGCAAGATCTAAATATCCCTATGTTTTCTGAGTCCTGGTTTTGATAGAAAAGGGAAGTGATTCCAAATTGTGTGATGTGTCAGGAAAAAGTTACACAGTATGAGTTTTTGACTGGTGAAGCAGTCAGCTCTGTACTTGCTGTTTGTGTAGTTCCTTTGTCAATTCATGCTTTATGGTCACATATTCTAGGTGCTAAGTACATAGTAGTGAGCAAGAAAAGGAAGGTCACTGATCTCATGAACTGCACACTTTAGTTGAGAAAAATAAAATGTAAAAGAATAAAAATATAAAAACTTCGGTTACTGATTTGTGCTATGAAAAAGTTTATAACCTTGTTAATATGTAAAGGATTAAATGGGGAGAGGGCACCATAAGATACAGTGATTGGAGACAACTTCACTGGAGAGAGCAACACAGAGAAGAGACTTTCATAACAGTCAGGAGACAGTCATGGGGTGAGTTGAGCATGTTTGAGAAAAACCAAGACCAAAATAAAGAAGAGAGTTGAAGGAAATGAGAGACAGGAAAGAAGATAGATTACTTAGATACAATATTATGAAATACACTTGTACTATGTAATCAAATAGCAAAAGTGATTATTGGAACCTACTGTAAAAGCTAGTTCTTTTGGGGAGGAATGCTTACTCTTTGACTTGTGAGAAGGAATTTCATTAACCTGCCTCAGAATTCAGGTTAAAGTTATTTTGAGGAATTCTGAGACTCATTTCTTTCATTGTAACCATTGTAAAGGAGCTTCCCCAAGTAGCACAGTGGTAAAGAATCCACCTGCCAATGCAAGAGACTCAAGAGATGGGGGTTTGAACTCTAGGTTGGGATGATCCCCTGGAGGAGGAAATGGCAACCTGCTCTGGTATTCTTGCCTGGAAAAATTCCATGGACAGAGGAGCCTGGTGGGCTACAGTCCATGGGATCGCAAAGAGTTGGACAAGACTAAGCATACACACACACACACACACACACACACACACAAAACCACTGTAAAGCTGATCTATGAGAACACTGGATATTACCATAATTTTGTTCCCTTGAATATTTTCTGGGCTGATTTGATGTGATTTTCCCCATTCCTGTAAATGATGTTATTCTATCTATAATGTCTTATAGAAGAAGTTTCTAATTTCCTCTTCATCTATTAGATGACTCATTCATCCTTGTGGGTCCATATTCTTCTCTTGTAGTTATAAAAAAATGTGTGTATGCATGTGTGTATGTGCAGTTACACAAAGACACAAACACACATGTGTTACCACTGAGCTCTTTTATTTCTTATCTTTAGGCAGGAAAGTAATGATTGCCTTCATTATCCCTCATGGAAGTTAAATGGATTGATGAGTTTATAGGTAAATGCTGTTACTCACTGAAAGTTTTGTCAATAAAGAGTTCATGATCTGAGCCACAGTCAGCTCCCAGTCTTGTTTTTCCTGACTGTATAGAGCTTCTCCATCTTTGGCTACAAAGAATATAATCAGTCTGATTTCAGTATTGACCATCTGGTGATGGTGTATAGAGTCTTCTCTTGTGTTGCTGGAAGACGGTATTTGCTATAACCAGTGCATTCTCTTGGCAAAACTTTGTTTTGTACTCCAGGGCCAAATTTGCCTATTACTCCAAGTATCCCCTGACTTCCTACTTTTGCATTCCAGTCCCCTAATATGAAAAGGACATCTTTTTGGGCCTTAGTTCTAAAAGGTCTTGTAGGGCTTCATAGAACCATTCAGCTTCTTCAGCATTACTGGTTGAGATATAGACTTGGATTACTGTGATAATGAATGGTTTGCATTGGAAATGAACAGAGATCATTCTGTTGCTTTTGAGATTGCATCCATGTACTGCATTTCAGACACTTTTATTGATCATGAGGGCTACTCCATTTCTTCTAAGGGATTCTTGCCCACAGTAGTAGATAATGGTCACCTGAGTTAAATTCACCCATTCCAGTCCATCTTAGTTCTCTGATTCCCAAAATATCAGTGTTCACTCTTGCCATCTCCTGTTTGACCACTTTCAACTTACCTTGATTCATCGACCTAACATTCCAGGTTCCTATGCAGTATTGCTCTTTGCAGCATCAGACTTTACTTCCATCACCAGTCACATCCACAGCTGGGTGTTGTTTTTACTTTGGCTCAGTCACTTCATTCTCTCTGGAGTTATTTCTCCACTGATCTCTAGTGGCATATTAGGGACCTACTGACCTGGAGAGTTCATCTTTTAGTGTCCTATCTCCTTGCCTTTTCATACTGTCTTTGGGGTTCTTAAGGCAAGAATACTGACATGGTTTGCCATTCCCTTCTCCAGTGGATCACGTTTTGTCAGAACTTCCACCATGACCCTTTCATCTTGGGTGGCCCTACATGGCATGGCCAGTTCCATTGAGTTAGACAAGTCTGTGGTCCATGTGATAAGTTTGGTTAGTTTTCTGTGATTGTGGTTTTCATTCTGTCTTCCCTCTGAAGGATAAGGATAAGAGGCTTATGGAAGCTTCCTGACTGACTGAGGGGGAAACTGGGTCTTGTTCTGATTGGGGGGCCATGCTCAGTAAAATTTTAATCCAATTTTCTGTTGATCGGTGGTGATATGTTCCCTCTCTGTTGTTTGACCTCAGGTCAAACTGTGGTGGAAGTAATGAAGATAATGGAGACATCCTCAAAAGGTCCCTTACTCCCACTGCCAACCCAGTGCCTCCAACCCTGTAGCAGGCCACCGCCGACCCATACCTCTGATGGAAACTCCTGGGCACTCACGGGCAAGTCTGGGTCAGTCTCTTGTGGGGTCACTGCTCCTTTCTCCTGGATCTTAATGTGCACAAGGTTTTGTTTGTGCCCTCCAAGAGTCTGTTTCCCCAGTCCTGTGTAAATTCTGGTGGCTCTATGGTGGGGTTAATGGCAATCTCCTCCAAGAGTATGCCACACTGAGGTCTGCTGCACCCAGAGCCCCTGCCCCTGTGGCAGGCCACTGCTTACCTGTACTTCCACAGGAGACACTCAGACACGGTTCTGGCTCAGTCTCTGTGGGGTCTTTCAGTCCTGGTGTAAACAAGGTTTGTTTGAGCCCTCTGAGCATCTCTGGTGGGTATGGGGTTTGATTCTAAATACAACTTTGCCTCTTCTACTGTTTTGCTGGGGCTTCTACTTTGCCCTTGGACATGGAGTATCTTTTTTGATGGGATCCAACATTCTCCTGTTGACAATTGTTCAGCAGTGAGTTGTAATTTTGTTGTTCTTGCAGGAGAAGAGTGAATGTCCTTCTACACTGCCATCCTTCACCATCTATTGTAGATTTGATGTGAAGGTGGTACCAGTGTGAAGAATCTGCCTGCCAGTGCAGGAAACATAAGAGACGTGTGTTTGATCCTTGCTTTGGAAGATCCCCTGGAGAAGAAAATGAAAACCCACACCAGAATACTGGCCTGGAAAATGCCATGGACAGAGGAGCCTGGTGGGTTATAGTCCATGGGGCTGCAAAGAGAGAGACATGACTGAGCACACACACACACACACACACAACTAACTTACTGCCAAAATGAGACTTAAATTGAAGAAAGTAAGGAAAACCAATAAACCTTTCAGGTATGACCTAAATCAAATCCCTTACAATTATACAGTGGAAGTGACAAATAGATTCAAGAGATTAGATCTGATAGAGTAGCTGAAGACCTGTGGACAGAGGTTTGTGATATTGTACAAGAAGCAGTGATCAAGAACATCCCCAAGAAAAAGAAATGCAAAAAGGCAAAATGGTTGTCTGAGGAGGGCTTACAAATAGCTGAGAAAAGAAGAGAAGCTAAAGGCAAAGGAGAATAGGAAAGATATACCCATCTGAATGCAGAGTTCCAAAGAATAGCAAGGAGAGATGAGAGCCTTCTTCAGTGATCAATGCAAAGAAATAAAAGCCAACAATAGAATGGGAAAGACTAGAGATCTCTTCAAGAAAATTAGAGATTCCAAGGGAATATTTCATGCAAAGATGGGCACAATAAAGGACAGAAATGGTATGCACTTAACAGAAGCAGAAAATATTAAGAAGAGGGGCAAGAATACACAGAAGAATTATACAGAAAAGATCTTTATGACCCAGATAACCATGATGGTGTGGTCACTCACCTAGAGCCAGACATCCTGGAATGTGAAGTCAAGTGGGCCTTAGGTACCATCACTATGAACAAAGCTAGTGGAGGTGATGAAATTTCAGTTGAGCTATTTCAAATCCTAAAAGATGATGTTGTGAAAGGGCTTCACTCAATATGCCAGCAAATTTGGAAAACTCAGCAGTGGCCACAGGACTGGAAAAGGTCAGTTTTCATTCCAATCCCAAAGAAAGCCAATGCCAAAGAATGCTCAAACTACCGCACAATTGCACTTATCTCACATGCTAGCGAAGTAACGCTCAAAATTTTTCAAGCCAGGTTTCAACAGTATGTGAACCATGAACTTTCAAATGTTCAAGATGAATTTATAAAAGGCAGAGGAACCAGAGATCAAATTGCCGACACCTGTTGATCATCAGAAAAGCAAGAGAGTTCCAGAGAAACATCTATTTCTGCTTTATTACTACACTGAAGCCTTGGACTATGTGGATCACAACAAACTGTGGAAAATCCTTAAAGAGATGGGAATATCAGACCACCTGACCTGCCTCCTGAGGAAGCAACAGTTAGAACTGGACATGGAACAACAGACTGGTTCCAAACTGATAAAGGAGTATGTCAAGGCTGTATATTGCCACCCTGCTTATTTAACTTATAGGCAGAGTACATCATGCAGAATGCTGGGCTGGATGAAACACAAGCTGGAATCAAGACTGCAGGGAGAAATATCAATAACCTCAGATGTGCAGATGACACCACCCTTATGGCAGAACGGGCTTCCTGGTAGCTCAGATGGTAAAGTGTCTGCCTACAATGCAGGAGACCTACATTCAATCCCTGGGTTGGGAAGATCCCCTGGAGAAGGAAATGGCAACCCACTCTAGTACTCTTGCCTGGGAAAATCCCATGGACCCAGGAGCCTGGTAGGCTATAGTCCATGGGGTCTCAAAGAGCTGGACATGACTGAGTGACTTCACTTCACTTCACTTCACTTCACTTATGGCGGAAAGTAAAAAAGAACTAAAGAGCCTCTTGATGAAAGTGAAAAAGGAGAGTGAAAAAGTTGGCATAAAACTCAACACTCAGAAAACTAAAATCATGGCATCCGGTCCAATCACTTCATGGCAAATAAATGGGGAAATAATGGAAATAGTGAGAGACTCTATTTTGGGGCTCCAAAATCACTGTAGATGGTGACTACGACCATGAAATTAAAAGATGCTTGCTTCTTGGAAGGAAAGCTATGATCAATCTAGACAGCATATTAAAAATCAGAGACATTACTTTGCCAACAAAATCTGTCTAGTAAAAGCTGTGTGGTTTTTTTTTTTTTTCCAGTAGTCATGTATGGATGTGAGAATTGGACTATAAAGAATTCTGAGCACCAAGAATTGATAATTTTGAACTGTGGTGTTGGAGAAGACTCTTGAGAGTCCCTTGGAAAGCAAGGAGATCAAACCAGTCCATCCTAAAGGAAATCAGTCTTGAATATTCTTCGGAAGGACTGATGCTGAAGCTGAAAGTCTAGGACTTTGGTCACCTGATGCGAAAAACTGACTCACTAGAAAAGACCCTGATGCTGGGAAAGATTGAAGGTGGGAGGAGAAGGGGACAACATAGGATGAGATGGTTGGATGGCATCATCAACTTGATAGAAATGAGTTTGGTAAGCTCTGAGAGTTGGTGATGGACAGGGAAGCCTGGCGTGCTGCAGTCCATGGGTTTGCAAAGAGTTAGACATGACTGAGGACTGAACTGAATTGAACTGAAAATATGAACCTGAGGAAACTCTTATTAGTGAGCACATGCCAATAGCATTGGTAGAACAAAATACTTTAAACTGTAGAGAAAAAATAAGAAAAAAAGTGGGATAAAATCAGAGCATATATGCTGTGTTTCCCTCTGTAACAAACTATCCCCCAGGTGTTTAGTAGCTTAAACACAACAGTTCATTGTTCCTAGGGATACTGTGCCTGGTACAGTGGTTCTTCTGCTGGTCTTGCCTGTGCTCTGTCATACAGATGCTTCAGCAGGGGATCACCTGGGACAGGTGGACCTATCTTCATGTTGTCTTTCAACTCGAGGAAGCCAGACCAGGCTTCTCTGGAGTATGATGATCTCAGGGTTATAAGAGGATGAGAAAGAGTCTTTCTTGAAAATTGCTGGGTATCACTTCCGTGAAAATCACAAAACTTGCCCAGGTTAGAGAGGGATTCGGCTTCCTGAGGGAAAGAAATGCCCAGAAAGTGTGGCTATTTGTAATTTGAGAGACCTAGAATGAGATCAAGATTCTGGAGAAAAGAGGAGCAGAGATGAGTAATGATGGGTAAAGGGGAAAACTGGAGGAAGGAGGTGCATAGGAGGAGAGAAAAGTGACATCTGTAGTATCCAAGTAAAAGTTACCAGTATTCCTTTCTCATTTTACTCCCATTTGACTCAAGGACTGTCTGTCAATTACATGTATGTTCAGCAAAGTTTTCCAAGGATTTAGAGACAATGAGTATGGAGCAGGGAAAGGAAGAGAAAGGAAGGCAGCAGAGAGAGACTGTAAGAGATGAGTGAGGAACAGGAAATAAATCCATTTCTAATTTTAGCTCCGTCTTTGGACAAGTCAAAGCATTTTCTAACCAGCATCTTGCAGAATATAGATCTCTTATTCCTTCAGAGGAACAACCTGACATGGGAGCATTTTCAGCATGACATCAAATAACACCCATTTTTTAGCAGCGCTGCTTTGAGCAGTGATGATTTTATGTCCACTGTATGTAATTTGAGGATGTATTCCAATGCTTTGGACTAATACATCACTATGAGGAACGAATACAGACTGATGTATTAGTTTAATAAAGCATTCAAATGAAATCGAACAGTTTCATTAATGGCTGGGAAAAGATTGTAAAAGCAAAATCAATTAGTGGTAAGACAGAAAAATTAGAATCCCTTTATTTAAATCATGCAGATGGAAAAAGTAAAAATATTGCTTGTCTCTGTTTCTTGGCAGACAGGCTGCATTGTTGGTTAAAGAGCCATGGTCCTATTTCTTATTGGGGTAGATTTTATGTAGGCTCATTAATCTAAGCCCCTAAATTGACCAGATGAACTTGCAAGGATAAGCAGGCTCCTGTGGCTTTATGTGGGCAGTAATTGAATGAAAGTTCTGTATAGGCTCTATTTAATGTATGACTTATAGCTCATGTTGTTTCCTTTTTCATTGATAGCCTTGAGCTTTCAGACTTACTAAGAACCTCACTTGGACTCCAGTGATATATATCAGAACAAAGTTCAAAAACATGCAGCATTCAATGTAACCTTCTGAATTCTTGGGCCACTTATATCCAGTACATCATGTTTCATAGTCCTGTGCAAGGGAAGTCCTGAGCCCTGTGTAACGGAAGCATGGGTGAGGGGCTAGTTTTCTCCTGAAGCTCCATCTTTCATCAGGTTTACATACTACAAACAGATGGTTAAGTTTTCCTGCCTTTGGAAGCCTCAAACAAAGAATTTAGGTGCTTATAATTTTCTACTTTCTCCAAAGATATTCCTCTTTAAAGTCTTCTTTACTGGAAATAAGTTTTCCATAGTGATCTAGTGGTAAACTAAATATATGAAAATTTCAACCTACTAAGAGAGGAAATATAGGAGGTCTCTTTTTCCTGCTGTTTTTAGAGCAATTGTAATTGTTTGTGTTTTACAGAGCTTCAGAACTGTGTAAACACCCTCAAAAAAAAAAAAAAAAGTGGAATTCTTCTATACTGTTTTAGAGTGATGCATCTGTTCAAAGTTAATGCTGCTCATTCCTCTTGGCACTGTCTGATCTAAAAGCAGGCACTAATTAGTGCTTTTACTGCTCTCACTCTGTGCTGGGCCTCTTGGTCTCAGCTGTCTCTTTGGATTTAGACTAACTGGTCTTCACGGTACACCTTTGTGATTGGGCCTGTCAGTTCATTGGTTAGTTGTTTAACATTGTCATTCCATAAAAACATTAAGTTACTGGTATAAGATGACTCAGTGGATAAAGAATCCACCCGCAATGCAGGAGACACCAGAAATGTGGGTTTGATGCCTGGGTGGAGAAGATCCCTGGAGGAGGAAATGGCAGCCAACTCCAGTATTCTTGCCTGAAAAATCCTATGGACAGAGGGACCTAAAGAGTTGCAAAGAGCCAAACATGCCTGAGCACACACACACACTTTGATAAGATTGAATTAAAATGCATGCTACTTACACACTTTGATAAGATTGAATTAAAATGCATGCTACTTATTATACAAAATAGTTCTGTTTAGGTTTAAAATAGTCATAGATTTCCATAGTCCTGAGAGGAGCTTTCTTAGATTAAGTATGTAGCATTGACTGTGGCATTCTTGTTCTTTTTAAATGAGTGAATTTCCTTTAGTGCTTACCTAGACTCTTGAGAGTCCCTTGGACTGCAAGGAGATCCAACCAGTCCATTCTGAAGGAGATCAACCCTGGGATTTCTTTGGAAGGAATGATGTTAAAGCTGAAACTCCAGTACTTTGGCTACCTCAAGCGAAGAGTTGACTCATTGGAAAAGACTCTGATGCTGGGAGGGACTGGGGGCAGGAGGAGAAGGGGATGACCGAGGATGAGGTGGCTGGATGGCATCACTGACTCAATGGATGTGAGTCTGAGTGAACTCCGGGAGATGGTGATGAAGAGGGAGGCCTGGCGTGCTGCTATTCATGGGGTCGCAAAGAGTCGGACAGGACTGAGTGACTGAACTGAACTGAACTGAAAAAGTACATAGTATCTCCCGGAAAATAAACCTAAACCAGAACTCCAAAGCTAAAAGAGAGAATATAAGTTTTGTCTTTGTATGGATTCATGAGACTTTCTTACATTTAAAAGAGAGTTCAAGTTTTACTGAAGAATATCTGTTAGTATGGACCCAGATACACACAAGCTTGCTTTCATTCCCAGAGCTACGTATACACTGGGTTAACACATCCAAACACTATTCACTGATGGAGCTGCGTCATGACCTATGGCCTTGTCTCAGATGCCATTGAAGTTGGAACAAAATATCTTTTACCCACATTTTTTAAGAACAAAATTTGAGTTTCATCTCAAGTATGCATGTAATTCTGACAGAGTCTTATCTTTCTTAGTTAAAAAGAAAGAATGTTTTATTAAACCATTTAGTTGCAGTACAGTGGAAAAGGAAGTGAATAGAGTTGTTTCATCCAAGACTGTTGGCTAATAATAGAATATAGGTTTATATGTAAGCATCCTTTATAATTTAAGGGCCATACATAAAGCTCTTGCTCGCTGACATTTTCTAATCTTCCAGAAAAGTAACTACTTTGAATCAATACACTTTTAAAAAAAATTCTGTATCCAGGATGCAGAAGACTATTTGAGAAAGTCAGAAGTGTTGATTTCTAGCACAGCAGACACATAGCCTGTCACCTCAGATGGGTCCTGAGTCTTGCTCTGAAATCAAGGTTGTTCCAGTCTCTCCTCGTTACTAGCTGAAGCTCTTACCAAGAACCAAGATGAAGTAGCTCAGTTGCGTCGGACTCTTTGCGACCTCTACCAGGCTTCTTCATCCATGGAATTTTCCAGGCAAGAGTACTGGAGTGGGTTGCCATTTCCTTTTCCAGGGGATCTTCCTGACCCAGGGATCGAACCTGGGTCTCCTGCATTGCAGGCAGATGCTTATCTCTGAGCCACCAGGGAAGTCCCTGAAGCTCTTACAGACCTTCAGTATTTCTTCATACCCTCTGTCTGACTCCTCAGATTTAGCTGATAGTATCAACTAGCATTTATTCTGCAGAGTAAAAGGAGCTCATCAACCTATAACCTAGTTGATACTCAAAAATATTTGTTCAATATATTGAGGCTTAGTGTTTCTGTTTGAGTTCATATCAACATCAAATATTCCATCAGCTTCTACTGTCTTTGGAAATCTTGTGATAATAGACTTGTAGATGCTAGACATTTTGTGGTACATTTCTCTGCATGTTGTAAGAAGATGCTAGCAATAACAGCATGCAACTCTAGTATCCCTAAATTAAAATCCTTGTTAAAGTTGTTCATTCAGTCAGGGGAAACTTACTGGTTAGTATAACTTTTCAGTGTTTGAAAATGAGTTTTCTTCAGCTATCAAAAAGACACTTAAGGCTGCCTTTTAGCAACACTGATAAATTACACCAATTTAAGTGAGCTCTTTCTAGCTTTTTTTTAAAAATGATATGACATGCAGACACACATTTGTGAAATAGTTATAAGGACAAGAGTGACTGAGGTTGTAATTCTGGACCATAAGCATCCCCGCCTGTCGGTTTGGGTACATTCTTTGGTCCCAACAGCCTGACACTCAGAGGAACCAAGACTCTTGAGAGCCCTTGAGAAGTAACACAATTCTATTACATCCAAAAGCAGTCAGTCCAGTTCAGTTCTGTCGCTCAGTCGTGTCCGACTCTTTGTGACACAATGAGTCGCAGCACGCCAGGCCTCCCTGTCCACCATCAACTCCCAGAGTTCACCCAAACTCATGTATATCGAGTTGGTGATGCCATCCAGCCATCTCATCCTCTGTCGTCCCCTTCTCCTCCTGCCCCCAATCCTTCCTAGCATCAGAGTCTTTTCCAGTGAATCAACTCTTTGCATGAGATGGCCAAAATACTGGAGTTTCAGCTTTAGCATCATTCCTTCCAAAGAACACCCAGGACTGAGCTCCTTTAGGATGGACTGGTTGGATCTCCTTGCAGTCCAAGGGACTCTCAAGAGTCTTCTCCAACACCACAGTTCAAAAGCATTTTCTTCAGCACTCAGCTTTCTTCACAGTCCAACTCTCATATCCATACATGACCACTGGAAAAACCATAGCCTTGACTAGATGGACCTTTGTTGGCAAAGTAATGTTTCTGCTTTTGAATATGCTATCCAGGTTGGTCATAACTTTCCTTCAAAGGAGTAAGCGTCTTTTAATTTCATGGCTGCAGTCACCATCTGCAGTGATTTTGGAGCCCCCAAATTAAAGTCTGACACTGTTTCCACTCTTTCCCCATCTATTTGCTATGAAGTGATAGGACCAGATGCCATGATCTGTTTCTGAATGTTGAGCCTTAAGCCAACTTTTTCATTCTCCTCTTTCACTTTCAACAAGAGGCTTTTTAGTTCCTCTTTACCTTCTGCCATAAGGGTGATGTCATCTGCATATCTGAGGTTATTGATATTTCTCCCAGCAATCTTGATTCCAGCTTTTGCTTCTTCCAGCCGAGCATTTCTCATGATGTACTCTGTATAGAAGTTAAATAAGCAGGGTGACAACATACAGCCTTGACATACTCCTTTTCCTATTTGGAACCAGTCTGTTGTTCCATGTCCAGTTCTAACTGTTGCTTCATGACCTGCATATAGCATTCTCAAGAGGCAGGTCAGGTGGTCTCGTTCTCTTTCATGTAGTCATTAATTTAACAAGAGTTAGGTAAAGTATTATACTATCCTCCTTGGACAATTGTACAGTATTAGAGAGGAGAAAACCTATCATAGCCATATAGCCAATACAGCTGCAAATCAAATATATCTCATTCCCTTGTAAATTTGAATTATTATGTATGGTAGAAACTGGAAACTAAATCGATTCTTATTTTCCATCTCTGATAGTGATACTACTGAGTATATACAGAACATAAATAGGTTGTCCACCTAAATCTGTATTGTGTGCTAAATCGCTGCAGATGTGTCCCATTCTTTGCGACACCATGGACTGAGGCAAACAAAATCAGATACTTATATAGAACCTATTATTTTTTATGGAGTTTAACTTATTGATGGAGTTAAATGAAAAACTCATGACTCCTTATTCTAAGCACATGCCACTTTCTGCTTCTTCTTGGAAGAAATATTGAATGCAGTAAAATTCTCAGCTGTGTGTAAACAATTTGAGTTCCCTGTACTGCCTTTTCTTTCTGTGCCTAAGTATACATCAGTAATTATCTTAATTTGATTTGCTGCCATTTGAATAAAATGGAAAAACAAAACAAAAGAGGACTTGTCTTAGTTTCCAACTGACTTCATTCTTTCCTGCTAGCAGATTTTCTGTCTAGTTATGTTTCAGATGGAATGATTTGACAGATTCCTTTTAAGTTAAAAATCATTGACTCAATTATGGAATATCCTCCTTGTTCATAATGATACTATGAAGCATACCAGAGGAGGACAGACATGATGTCTTTCCCAAGTGATCTTATTATCTAGTTTAGGAGATGAAATAAACTGATGGGAAACAAATAGAGAATGACATGCTATTGGTGTTGTGTCCCAGTTTCACGATTCCTTTACTAAGCTATATTCTGTCTAGGTATTAAAAATAACGCTTTCTTATAATGCAGTAGTCCCCAACCTTTTGACTCTACAGAATGATTTTATGGAAGACAATTTTTCCATGGACTGAGGGGAGGGGTTGGTTTCAGGATGAGTCAAATGCAGTAGGGTTTGTGCTGCTATGAGAATCTAACACCTCTGCTGATCGGATCAGGAGGTGGAGCTCAGGCAGTAATGCTAGCAAGGGAGTGGGTGGAAATAAACAGGAAGCTTTGCGGGCCTGCTGCTCACCTCCTGCTCTGCAGCCCGGTTCCCAGTAGGCTGTAGACCTGTACTGGTCTGTGGCCTGGGTGTTAGGGACCCCTCTTATAATGTATTTGCAAAAGTTAATTCTCCTAGTTCATTGTTTCTGTGGACAAAAGCACTGAACTACATTGAGGGTGAATACTCTAGAGATGATTATGGCTTTTTCCTTGTTAATTATTGTTAGCAAGGTAAAATATATTGTTAGTAAGGTAACATACTATTTATCAGTTTAACCATTTGTAAATGTATACATTCAATGTCATTATATACATTCATAAAGTTTTATAACCATCACCACTGTGTACACTCAAAATTTTTTACCTCTCCCAACATAAATTCTATATCCATTAAATAATTCTCCCCTTTCTTTTTCTACTTTCTGTCTTAATGAATTTGTCTATTCTAGATTCTTCATCATACAATATTTGCACTTTTCTGTCTGACTTATTTTACTAACCATGTTTTCAAGGTCCATTCATACTATAGTATATGTCAAAATTTCATTCCTTTTTTGCGGTTGAAAATATTCTACTATATTATACATCATATTTGCTTTATCCATTTCATCTGTCGATCGACAGATGAAAGTTATTAACACCCTTTTGCTATTGTGAATAACTTATGAAATTTGGTGTGCAAACATCTGTTTGAGTTCTACTTTCAATTATTTTGAATGTATACTTAGGGGTAGAATTTCTGGATCATCTAGTAGCTCTATGTTTAGCTTTTAGAAACCATAAACTGTTTTCCACAGTGGCTACACCGTTTTATATTTCTACCAACAATGTATGAGGATTGTATTTTCTCAACATCATTGCCAGGACTATTTATTTATTTTATTGTAGCCTTCCTAGTAGATATGAAGTGATATCTCATTGTGGTTTTGATTTACATTTCCCTAATGACTAATGATGTTGAATGTCTCTTTGTTTGCTTATCAAAGCTTTCTTTTCCAAAATATATACTAACACATACTTTGTGTCTATACCTTATAGACACAGTATTTGTTAAGCTTTATACTTTTATGTCCTAATAAATCACTATGTGTCCTTTCCCAGGGCTTTAAGAATTATATCTGGAGGTGGCAAGTCTGGAACCTGTTTTTATTTTATTTTAAATAAATCTTCCATATATGTAACCTTCTTTTTGACTGTAATCTACTAGATTTTAAAAGAGGAAGCCATTGTAGCAGCTGTTGAACCCAAGCAAGGGTATATGAAACTGTTTTAAAGTTGTTATAGTAATGATAATTAGGGAGAAGAATGTTAGCAGAAATCATTTTGATTCAAATAACTATTAAATTTTCACTTTTATATTTATAAAATATCTCTTTTCAAAGGGAACATAAAGTTAATTTTAAGAATTTAATTTCTAAGATGTAAAGTTAGAAGGTTGTAAAATACAAGGTTAAGGGTCATAATAAATTCCAAGATATCCCAAAGGTTAGTCATATTATAGTTGGAATATTTTCTGACATTATTGTTTTTAGTTTATTGAAAAGTATTGGTGAATTTGCTGGAAAAAAAGAGAAAGTTTCATCTAGGATACTTTCCCTATTGAGTTTTACCAAAAAATAATGTTTTCTTAAAAAAAAAAAAAAGGCCAGACTTCTACATTTCTTGACTATGGAAACAGACAATCTTAGTCTGTGAGAAATAGTTGTAGAGAATTTGTTTATTTTGATGATTCCTTTATTTTTTCTTTAACTGACTACCTATTAAATTTAACCTTAAAGGAAAATTTTTTGTGACTTCAGCTTCTTAAAGGTCTCTTGATTCCTCAAGCACACCCATCCCTCCCAGAATAACTCAGTCTTCTACCAGAAAAAGGCTTTGATGGGGTTTTGAATGTGTGGCCTCAGTGTGGTGACACAGTGACTCACTAACACATTAGCACAAATGCTTTATTTGATGTGTTAATAGCTACCACTTAGTGAAGAGTGGCAGAGAAGGCAATGACACCCCACTCCAGTACTCTTGCCTGGAAAATCCCATGGACGGAGGAGCCTGGTGGGCTGCAGTCCACGGGGTCTCTAAGAGTTGGACACGACTGAACGACTTCACTTTCACTTTTCAATTTCATGCATTAAAGAAGGAAATGGCAACCCATTCCAGTGTTCTTGCCTGGAGAATCCCAGGGACGGGGGAGTCTGGTGGGCTGCTGTCTATGGGGTCGCACAGAGTCAGACACGACTGAAGCGACTTAGCAGCAGCAGCAGCAATGAAGAGTGGGACTTTAACAGAATGTCCTTAGGCATCAAAACATATTGCTTATGGATACAGTCTCTTGGTTGGGACTTGATTTAAGACTCTGAAACCTACTAATTTTTAGAAGTTGAGAAAATTGCCTCATCTCTACAGGACTAGTTTTTCATCTGTAAAAATGGTTAAAGCAAAAGACGGACATCAGAGGGGATATTCTGAAGATTAAATAAATGATACAAGTAGCAAAATGTCTGGGAAATATTGTGTTCGGCAGCATTAGCTGTTGATGATACTGCTTGTAAGTTTTGGTAGGGATATGAGACACAGAGAAACCAGAGAACAGAATGTATTCCTGGGAGGAGACAGTGGGGAAGATAATGCTGAAGGTGGAGATGGATGTGTGGGTGAGGAGCAAACTGCCTAATAATTTTATCATGTACCTGAATATAGGAGACATCAAAGAAAAACATAGCCAAGGAAATAAACCAAAAAAGATAACTTTCAAGAATGAATTGGGAATGCCTTTGGAAAATAATGGAGAGCTAATTTCTTGTGTTTTTAGGTTTCAGTTCTTAGAATGAATCAGTTGCATAATTAAAAAATAAAATTCTCATCAAGTTCTGCTTCTTGATTCCAGAATTATTACCATACTAGGCATTGGAAAAGGAAATGGCAACCCACTCCAGTGTTCTTGCCTGGAGAATCCCAGGGATGGCGGACCCTGGTGAGTTGCAGTCTATGGGGTCGCACAGAGTCGGATACGACTGAAGCGATTTAACAGCAGCAGCAGCAGCAGCAGGTCCACCAGAACTTCCCTGGGGGCTCAGGCAGTAAAGTGTCTGCCTACAATGTGGAAGACCCAGGTTCAGTTCCTGAGTCGGGAAGATCCCCTGGAGAAGGAAATGGCAAGCCACTCTAGTACTCTTTCCTGGAGAATCCCATGGACAGAGGAGCCTGGTGGGCAGTAATCCATGGGGTCACAAAGAGTCTGACACACTGAGCGACTTTCAATTTCACTTTTCAGAGGCCTTTTGGTTTCTTTTTAACTTTTAAACAAATTTTATTGAGGTATAATTAACATACAATAAAATGCATCCATCTGAAGTGCACAAGTCAACAAGTATTGACACAATATGTGCACTTGTGTTAATGCTCCTCTAACAAGGTATAGAACATTTGCATTGCCTATCCTCCCGAATTATTTGGTTTTCCTCTGCAGCCAGGTCCTCCACCTTAGCCTCAGGCAACAACTGATTAGGTTGAATTTTTGTTGTTGTTTTAGAATTTCTAAAAATGAAATCATACAGGATATTCTCTTTTTTTGCATTCAATTAAATTTTTTTTATATTGCACAAAAGACACCAAGCACAAAGTTAAATGATAAACCATAGACTGAAAAAAGATATTTAGAACACACAAATTATTTTTTCTCTACTAGGTAATTAGTAAGAAACACCCAGATAGTCCAACAAAAACATGGCCAAAGAATTTTGACAGGCAACTCACAGAAAAGGATATCCAAATGGCCAAAATGTTTAGCATCATTAAAAATCAGATAAGTGCAGATTAAAAAGAAATTTTAATGTCACACTCCTCAGGAATTTCAGAAACTAAAATCTGAAAATAATAAATGTTGGTAATAATGTGAAGAAACCAGAATTCTCATATACCACTTGTGAACGTTAAGTCCTAGGCAAGGTCTTATAAAATTTTAAATGCAGATCCTCATATATGTGTACCAGGAGTCTTGCTCAGGATTCTCATGGCAGGACTGTATTACCAAAAAAAGAAAAAAAGGAAACTTGAACAAATAGAGACATTGATTTGACGGCTTTTAAAATTAGTTAAATCTATAAGGGAAAAACTATAGTCCATGGGCTAAATCAGTTCCATGCATGTTTATGTACGATCCGTAAGTTAAGAATGTTTTCTCTATTTTTAAATAGTTGAATGGAAGGAATATTTTAAAATTTTCTTTAAATACTGAATTAGCCAAAAGTTTGATTTTTTCGATATCACAGAAGACCCAAACAAAATTTTTGACCAGTCCAGTAGATCTGGTGTGCTTTTGTTAGGTTTATTTCTGGATATTTTACCATTTTATAGGATATGCTTTTTAATAGTTAAATTATTTTGTTCAGCAGGGAAGTCCTATAAAGTCAGACTTGTTCTTATAGAAAAGGCATCATATCTCATGCAGACCATCAATTTGCTTGTTAGGGCTTTGAAAACTACCAAATCATACAGGAAAAACTGAGTTAAGGAACAGAGATGGCTATATGCCTACATGCTTCTGCCTAGCGTGGGCACTGCCTTGGCAACTCATTTCAGGTGATACGCTGTTAAGTTGCATGGCTGAGGATGGCTCCTTCAGAGTATAATTAATGCCTCTCACTCTATTAGGCTATTATGCCCTCAGTGAATTCTTCACTTGGATTCAGCTCAGAACATAGTAGGATGAGTTTATGTGAGTTGCTTCTTTTTAAAATATTTCTTCGAGTACAGTCATTTCTATATGTTCCTTCAGTGCTAAGGATCAGCAAAGAAACATGATTTAGAGTGTCTAAAGGATCATCTTTTGAACATCCCAGTTATTGCTGTTGCTTATGCCAAAAATCATCAGGGTTCTACAGTATTCATAAGTTATTGTTAGGCACTTTCAGCAAGTGAGAAAAGCTGAAGTTATGGGCCTTGCTCTAGAAGAGTATGTCTATTTGTTGGAGCAGGATTTGTGAAAGAAACTAGGTATTTAGCTAGACCTTGAATATATGTAATGTTTTAATTGTCCGGAGTGAGGAGGCATTCTCAGATGAAGGAGGAGAGTACCAATGAAAGCCAAAAGGTTGGAGGATGTGGAGGAAACTGACAAGACAGGTAAATGTGGTGTACAACTTGTAACTTTTCTCATCCATTTCACTAGAAGTAACTTGAGAACAAAGAGGCTTCCTTGCCCTACTCTGTTCTCAGCAACTAGCACAGTGTTAGGTACACAGTGGGTACTCAATAAATATTGGCTGAAAAATTAAAAGGGTACATGGAACTTCATGGTGAGCACAGAGACTAGAGGGCCCTGGCCCTGTCTCTACTGTGCTTGCAGTTGAGAACCACATCCTTGTGTATAAAATGAGCACAATTGTATCTGACACCTGAGAACATGAACGCCTAGGAGGTAGCTTCCCCCTTAAGCCCTGAGGAGCACTGAACCTAAAAGTCTATTTCTAAAAAGTGACAAAACCCAGTTTTACTCAACCTGAATCTTAATGTTTCCATTAATTGGTATTTTTGATTGAAATAACTATGGCCCTTCAGAGGAATCTGTAGAAAAACCTATCTTCTTATTGGAATCTTGAATTTATCTACAAGCTCTCAAGGTATTTTACTTTCTAACACTTTAAGCTAAAAATTAAAATAAGATTAGTCATCAAAACCAGTAAGTTATTCTAGAAGTATGTGAGAGAACAAAGTAACATAAAGAAAGTGAAAGTCGCTCAGTTGTGTCTGACTCTTTGCCATCTCATGGACTTAGTCCATGGAATTCTCCAGGCCAGAATACTGGAGTGGGTAGCCTTTCCCTTCTCCAAGGGATCTTCCCAACCCAGGGATCAAACCCAGGTTTCCCACATTGTAGGCAGATTCTTTACCAGCTGAGCCACAAGGGAAGCCCATAGCATACAGAAGGATATCTATATTCATATTTTTACCAGAGTCCCAACAAACTGGCTCTTTAAAAGTATGACCATTTAGTCTGATGTTTATCCCAGACAAAACCTGAAAGAGAGTGAGCCTTAATTTAGGAGTTAATTATACTTTTACAAGGACTGTTGTTCTCAAGCCACACTGAATCTGAATTCCTTAACTGAGGAAGAGAAGTGAACTGATTGATTTTTGAAAAGTGTATTTTTTTTTAACTTTCTAAAATACTCTGAGCACTTTTAAATATTTTACAAATTGTTTTCTGGTTTTTATTTTGAAAAATACGATTTTACTTGGAGGAGGAAACTGCGACCAACTCCAATATTCTTGCCCGCAAAATCCTGTGAACAGAGAGGAGCCTGGTGGTCTACAGTATATGAGGTTGTGAAAACAGTCAGATGCAACTTACAGACTAAATAACAATATGGATGTGTCAGTTTCTGTTATGTGAGTACTATAAGAAGCTAAATAATTAAAAGCATCATTTGTGATAAAAATTTTGTTTCATAGCTTTTATTTTGAAAAATGTATGTTTCATTCTGAAATACTTCTGGCAATTTTATAATTTCGCTGGTGTTTTCAGTTTAATTAGGTTTTAAATGTAATTTAAACATGTCTGTTCAGTCAGGGCCTTTACTGAACTATCTTTACATGGCACTGGCACTGAGCTTTCATGTTGCTTGAACTCGTGCCAGAACTCAACAGATAAGTTAGAGCATGAAAGGCAGATGTCCAGTCCTAGCAGTCAAGCCTGGGAATCTTCACGTCAGAGATTAGCAGTTTTCCATTGCCAAGAGGAAGCAGAGCAAAAACTTTCTTTTGTAAAACTGGCACTAAATTTAATGAGTCCTGTAGGAGAGAATCATTCCTTATGAGATATCAGAGTTTTGTCTGTTGACAGTATAAAGATGAAATGTCCTCTTCCGTTCCCAAATTAGCCTGTAATTGGGTTAAATTGACATTTTCCCTAACATTTCATCATTATTTGTTGATTAATCATCAGATTTCAAAAATATTTTTGTTGAGTTAAGTCAATTTAAAATTTTCTTTGTTTAATGGATGGGCAGTGAACAAGTTATAAGATACCATTTGATACATTATTGCTAAAATTGTCCTAAGATTCATACTGCATATAAACATTTTTTGGTTTAAGTGATCTGTATTATCTTCTTGGCATTTTAATAACTAAATTCACAATAATGGAGACATAGCTTCATTTTCTGTGTAAAATGCTCAGTTACACCTAGTGTTCATAATCATGCCCTCATGAATTCATCACATCTCAAAGTCTCCATCTCCAAACACCATCATCTTGGGGGTTGCGTGTGCACATGCTAAGTGTCTTCAGTTGTGTCCGACTTTCTGTGACTCTGTGAGTTTACTTTCTGTAACTCACCAGACTCCTCTGTCCATGGGATTGGATTCCCCAGGCACAGATATTGGAATGGGTTGCCATTTCCTCCTCCAGGAGATCTTTCTGACCCAAGGATCAAACCCACATCTCTTAAATCTCCTGCACTGACAACTGGGTTATTTACCGCTAGAGTTACCCGGGAAGGCTATCCCACTGACCATCCAGCCTCATAGAGATTGTACAAATTGAGGCTAAGAAAAATTTTTCTTGCCTCATGTTTTGCTAAGTTTGCCAAAGCTGAATGATGCAGCGTGGAGCAATGGGGCTGATGTTGGCCGTATACACTTGGAAAAAAACAGAAACAAAACAATGTATATAGGAATAAACTGAAGAGGGAAGGATGGAAGAGGAGTTGAGAGAGAGAAATTGATTCTGAAAGTTAAAGTGAATTAATGATTTATGGCTACCTTTCAGGCCCTTTATACTTCCTAGTTACAGGAGCCAGTCAGTGACTTTTGCTGTTGTTATTGTCAGTTGGCTTATCTTGGGTCTCTCGGTTGTTAAAAAAGAGCCCTAACTATCAAACAGCTCTCTTTCCTGAGCACTTACTATGGACCAGACCCTTTTCTAAGCACTGTGTGTATATTCTCAGTTAATCCTTATAGTAGCTTTATAAGATATGTCCTGTTATTTCCATTTTATTGATAAGAAGACTGAAGTTTAGAGATAAATAATTTGCTCAAGTTTAGATACTTGTTAGTGGTGGTGGAAGGAGACTCTTAAACGTGAAGTATGAGTTCGTTCATAACCTAGCCTTGCTCTGGAAGCTGATGGTGCTAATGCCTTAGAGAGAATGTTGGCAGACCTACATCTGCAAAGTTGGAGAAAAAGCAGCCACCAGCTAGCATATATACTTTTGTTCCCTACAGCACCTATTTGCTGTCTTTTACCCAACAATCCCACTGCTGGGCATACACACCGAGGAAACCAGAATTGAAAGAGACACATGTACCACAATGTTCATTGCAGCACTGTTTATAATAGCCAGGACATGGAAACAACCTAGATGTCCACCCAGATGAATGGATAAGAAAGCAGTGGTACATATACACAATGGAGTATTACTCAGCCATTAAAAAGAATACATTTGAATCAGTTCTAATGAGGTGGATGAAACTGGAGCCGATTATACAGAGTGAAGTAAGCCAGAAAGAAAAACACCAATACAGTATACTAACACATATATGTGGAATTTAGAAAGATGGTAATGATGACCCTGTATGTGAGACAGCAAAAGAGACACAGATGTATAGAACGGACTTTTGACCTCTAAGGGAGAGGGAGAGGGTGGGATGATGTGGGAGAATGACATTGAAACATGTATACTATCATGTAAGAAACGAAGCGCCAGTCTATGTTCGATACAGGATATAGGATGCTTGGGGCTGGTGCACGGGGATGATCCAGAGAGATGATATGGGGTGGGAGGTGGAAGGGGGGTTCAGGATTGGGAACTCATGTATACCCATGGCGGATTCATGCCAATGTATGGCAAAACCAATACAGTATTGTAAAGTAAGATAAAGTTAAAAAAAAAAAAAGATTTTCTTTGAATGCCAAATTACCCGTTTGGAAAAAAATTCTAAACTTCAATAGATTATGTTCAACCAAGGAGAGATATCCCTGTGTACATATATGTTTCCAAAAGTGTATTGGAATCTGGGCCTTCTGATTTTTAAGTCTAAATGAACTGTTATAAGGGACCATTAAAGAGGGAATTTGTTTTTACTAGAATAGGGAAATAAGATTCAGAAAAAGCTGTGCAGAATGAAGTCAGTATGAATACATGTGTGCTATTTGGGGTGAAGAGGAAGGCATTCCAAGGAGATGGAGCCCTTGCAAAGGCATGAAGCTGAGAAAGAGAATGCACACCATAGGAACTGAGAGGACTCAGCCTGGCTGAGTTGTGAGATATTGATACTTAATTTCACGGAGAAACTTCTGTGGGAATCTAAGAAGTCTGAACTCTATCCAGTAGAAAACAAAAAAACCATTAAAAATTATATGCACAAAGATAACATAAGAAGACTTAAAATGAAAAGTGATTTTAGCTGAGGCAAGTTGGGAGGTCAGGAAGGCCTTGAGGAGACTTTGTGATAATCTAGACAGGAGGCTCTAAGTTTCTAGGCCAAGGTTGTAGCAGTGGGGATGGAGAGGAGGGGATAGAGAGGAGGGGATGGATGGTAAGGGACATAACAGGATGTTTAAATGCATGCTTTTGTTTCCAAAGTGTGATTCTTTTAGTTGTCTGTACTACAACAATAGAACAACACCTTCTTCCCTATAACAGTTGTAAGCAAAGCTATATCTTATATGTGATTTTGATATTAAGATTATATCTACACAGCAAAACATTATCAGGTAGCAAGTATTGATTGAACAATCATCATATGTCCAGATTAAATGTTAATCCATAATAATTAGATGATTATCCATGTGTGTGATTAGGTTTTATATTTTCTAAAATTAGATGAAAAATTGTCAAAAGAGACCACATTTGATTCATTTACGGTGCACTCAATGCCAAGCACTGTCTTTGGAAAATAGGAGGGGCACAATTAATGCTTACACAATGAATGAAAAATGAACACCTATCAGGGGTTAAAAAATGTGAAAAGTTTTATTTTTAAAAAAGATGATTATTTTTTAAATAAACATCTGTATGTTTCTCAAATAGCCAACCTCTTATCATCAGGAAGATAACTAGCTAAGGTGATTACTTTTTATCCTGACACTGAAACCATGAAAATACAGACTACAAGGTAATCAAGAATAAGTAATTTAATTGCCAAGTGCCTCAGTTTACTAATTAGCATTGTAGGAATAAGGTTGTCTTCCCTCTGCATCACTAAGAGGTGTTGAGGATTATGTGGGTTTAAAGTAATTAAAAATCAAAGTCTGAATGGACAACTAAACCCTTCAGAGAAAGTGCTGTTTATACACAAGATAATCATTTCAACTTCTAAAGACAGCTAATAAAGAATTTGTCTGAGGAAATAATCACATATTATCTGAGGATCTTATTTTGGCCTGACAACAGAAGCAATTTTATATTATTTTAATCTAAGACCCAAATACATGGATTTAAATAAAGAATAGATAATGATTAATAAACAGGTATGTTTAAAATCTATCATTTCTCCATCCCCTTGAGAGTTACAGGCATGTGATTTTGTTGAAAGGACATAAAATTTATATCAAATTTTCAAGGTAGAGAGGGCTAAATGTATTTTTTATATATATATATATATATATATATATTTGACACACATACATATAGACATATGTATAATTCAGTAAAATCTGGTTTATTCACCACCCCAAAGTCTGATACCCTGATGGCTCTGAAAATAAATTAAGAATCAATTACACAATTTTAAAGAGAATTGTCAAGATGAATCAAAAGCTCTAATTCACATTTAAGCCAGGAATTGTAAAGCTCTCTAGTTCCACTGGATAGCTGCTTCTTGTCACTTGCAGCTCAGCATAAATCCCACCTCTTGAGAGAGATGTTTTCCCAGTCATCCAGCTTAATCTGACTGCCCGCTCTCACATCATTCTGTCTTAAGTCTCTGCATCACACTACATTTATTCATTTATTTACTTGCACATTATCTGTTGCCCCTTAAAATCTGTGAGGCTGTCTTGCTTTACATCTTTCTCTCGGGTTCCCAAAATAATACATTGTGGGTTCTTGGTAAAGATTTAGTTCAGTTCAGTTCAGTCACTCAGTCATGTCCGACTCTTTGCAACCCCATGAACTGCAGCACACCAGGCCTCCCTGTCCATCACCAACTCCTGGAGTTTACCCAAACTCATGTCCATCGAGTCTGCGATGCCATCCAGCCATCTCATTCTCTGTCGTCCCCTTCTCCTCCTGCCTTCAATCTTTCCCAGCATCAGGGACTTTTCAAATGAGTCAGCTCTTCGCATCAGGTGGCCAAAGTATCAGAGTTTGAGCTTCAACATCAGGTGTCCAATGAACACCCAGGGCTGATCTCCTTTAGGATGGACTGGTTGGATCTCCTTGCAGTCCAAGGGACTCTCAAGAGTCTTCTCCAACACCACAGTTCAAAAGCATCAGTTCTTCAGTGCTCAGCTTTCTTTATAGTCCAACTCTCACAACTATACATGACTACTGGAGAAACCAGAGCCTTGACTAGGCGGACCTTTGTTGACAAAGTGATGTCTCTGCTTTTTAATATGCTATCTAGGTTGGTCATAACTTTCCTTCCAAGGAGCAAGCATCTTTTAATTTCACGGCTGCAGTCACCATCTGTAGTGATTTTGGAGCCCCCAAAATAAAGTCAGCCACTGTTTCCCTATCTATTTGCCATGAAGTAACAAGACTGGATGCCATGATCTTAGTTTTCTGAATATTGAGCTTTAAGTTAACTTTTTCATTCTCCACTTTCTTCAAGAGGTTCTTTAGTTCTTCACTTTGTGCCATAAGGGTTGTGTCATCTGCATATCGGAGGTTATTGATATTTCTCCCAACAATCTTGATTCCAGCTTGTGCTTCCTCCAGCCCAGCATTTCTCATGATGTTAAATAAGCAGGGTGAAAATATACAGCCTTGATGTATGCCTTTCCTCTTTGGAAAGATTTAGTACATGAATGAATTATGAATAAAAAACATAATTGGGATGGATAGACTTGAGATTGAATATCTGAAGTTTTCATGAGATGGTGTTATTTTCCCATCAAAGAGTGTTGTCTCAAAATCAGATACATATTTGGTCACTTGCCATAGTTAGACATTTATAGAAATGATAGACTGAGTTGAACATGTCAAAGCAGTAGAAGTGGTTACTAATTATGAATTAGGAGAAAATACTTTGAATAATGCTATAGTATCAAAAGTACTGGTAAACAAAATATGATCTTATTAAAAGTATACAATAACTTCAAGGAAAACTGGTTAATTCTTGGATGTGCTAATCTGATTGAGGTAGGACAGTGGTCATCTGGCTAAAGCCAAGCAACTATACTTGCTGCACTCTGCCTTTATTTAAACTAAGCAAAGGAGAAGATGCTATACAGATTATATTGAGAAATGTAAGTTGTAGTGCTTATCCTACAATCAGTATGGATACCTCAAATTTATGTTAAACATGCCAAGTGATATAATTATTAAAAAATAAATATAGGTTCATGGAAAATGCTTAAAACTTGAAATTTATATACAGAAGAAAGGCAAATCAGCAAGAAATTTGGAAATATTTCCATCAAAAGGATTTAAAATAATTTCAGTGTGAAAGAATTCCTGTTCAGCTACATGAAAAAGTAATTTATTCTCAGCATCACAGTTTTAAAACATGAACTTAGCATGATTTCTATTTTGCTGTTATATTTTTAATGAAATGATATGCATTTTTATGAAAGCATTTTCACTACACCAACATGGGAGATTGGCCATTGGAAAGATGTTTCTTACCTGGGTCTTTAATGGCAGCTTGTGGCATGATAGAGCGTCAATAATGAAAAAATAGTAAAATCATAGCTAACATTTAGTGAATTGTTGCTGTATAATGAGCATAGTACTGTGGACTTTATCTCTTATATTAGTCTTAACAGTATGAACTAGATACTGTTGTTAGGCCAGTTTCACAGTTGACTGTGTTTGCAGAAGTTAGCTTACTGAAGGTCTATCGAATTGCAGAGCTTGCATGCTTAACTGACATTGTTTTGCCTAAAGTAATGAATGCACCTGCAGGCAGAATGAGGGGAATGAAGATGGAAAGTAATTATTGAAATACTATGCTCATTAGTCAGGTATATACAGTAATCAGCCCTAACTAATAGCGTTCAAAGACTTTTAATAACAAACATTTATTTTTCCTCTTAGGTCCAAGCCACTCCACTGTGTTTTCATTTTGGGACCAGTAACTACTGGGGCATAGCTTTCTCATGAAGAAGCAAAAGGGCAGACAAATTTTGTGTTAACTGTAGCCTCTGCTTTAAATAGCTAAATTGTCATTTCTGCTCAGAGTCCAATGATCAAAACAAGTCATGTTACCAAGCTCAGTATCAAGGAGGTGAGAAAGTGATTTCCCCACACAGAGTGAGAATCATGAGTGGGACCATGCCCTGTATGTATTCCATATGTTAAACCTTCTGTGTTCTTCCCACATTTATCAGCTAAGTGGATCCTGTAGACTTTCTAATTTCTTTTCAAGAGACTATATTTAAACATATTACCCTACAAACTTAATTGTTAACAATCCCCAATTATCATGTGTGTGCATGTGTATGTGTGTGTGCTAAGTCTCTTCAGTTGTGTCCAACTCTGTGTGATGCTATGGACTGTAGCCTGCCAGGCTCCTCTGTCCATGGGATTCTCCAGGCAAGAATACTGGAGTAGATTGCCATACCCTCCTCCAGGGGATCATCCTGACCCAGGAATCGAACCCATATGTCCTCTGCATTGACAAGCTGGTTCTTTACCACTAGTGCCACCTAGAAAGCCCAACTGCAGTCTTCAACCAGGGGCTGAGTTATTGGAACCTTGAGGGTTGAGGGGAACTAGTGGGCAGAGGTGGTATGGAAATACTACTTTCACAGTTGTATACTACCCCTACCACCACATTTTGTTAAGGACTATTGAATACTTTCCAAAAAATGTTGCTAACCTCCAGTCAGGAAGTAGACCTCAATGAAGAGAGTAACACAGGATGGGTTGGAGACAGAAGAAACATTTTTTTTCCTGTGTCTCAGAAGATAAATGCTTACAGGTTTCATTAGCTGGAAAACTGAATTAAGGATAAAGGGTTTTAAAAGCAAATTGCTGAAGAAACTTAAGGCATTGTGGTAACTTGTGTTTCCTGATTTCAGATGATTAAAACCTTGCCTTGCCCAGTGATTGAGTCATTGTGGCTTTAAATTTATTAGCAATCATTGTTCTGTTCTAAAACAGTGTGAGTTGGAGGGAAGTCTGTGAAACCAGGCAACCGCTGTTGATGTGTCCCTTTGATGTGTGACCTCTGGAGAGCAGCATTGTCACCAAGTTGACTAAGAACAACAGGCATCGTGTCATGTGGCAGTAGCATTATTTCTCATAATTGCAAAGCGTGGGGTAAGAAAACCAGTGCCTTGTTCTGATTTAAAACCTCCAGAAAATATAAAGCCATACTGTTTCAAAAAAAAAAAAATATTTCCAAAGGGATATGCTGGCATTTGTTTCTTTGTGTTCTCAAATATGTAGAAATAGCATAATTTCTACTCTTTCAGAGACCACTTGCAGGCAACTATTTCTTTTCTAGATTCCTTTTCTATTTATCTCATATTGTCTCCTCTTATGCTTTATAACAGCGGGTTGAGTGGAAGCCTATTTATATGATTATACTTTATGACAACTAACTCACATGTAAAAGCTTGAGCCATAAAATAAATAAATAAAAATAAAATAGAGTAAAATAAAATAAATAGAAATAAAATAGAAGTGGGTTCAAATACTTCCTCTAATATGGGAATTAAAATTCCCCTCTTTTGGACCTACTTTATAAATTGCTGTGTGCATGCTCATTTGTTCAGAAGTATCTGACTCTTTGGGACCCTTTGGACTGTAGCCCAGCAGGCTCCTCTATCCATGGGATTCTTCAGGCAAGAATACTGGAATGGGTAGCCATTTTCTCTTTGAGAGGATCTTCTTGACTCAGGGATTGAACCTGCATTTCCTGTGTCTCCTGCATTACAAGTGGATTCTTTACCATCAGGGAAGCCCTACTTTCTAAATTAAATAATAGTATCATGCCTTAAATATAGTAATAGGTGCCCAGCAGCTTTTAGTGATTTCTATTTCCTTTCCTAAAAATTGTTTTAACTAGAAAATGGACATGCAGAAAAACTGTCCACCCTACATACCATAGGGCCCATTGGATCTAATTTTTGATTTTATGAAACTCTTTGTAAGTCTTGATATATTATAAATGCTATTCTTAGAAGTTTTCCAAAGGACAAAGAGAACATTTACTTGTTTATTTAGTTAGGGTAGAATTCATCATGTCTTGTAATTATCATATGGGTCCATTGGGCCCTTTTATAAATCTTAGTTATATTATGGGATATAGTGGTATTATTTTTCCCATATCCTAAACCTTTTGCTATTTAATTATCATAGGAATTAGTTAATTTTTCATCTTTGATTCCTAACTATCCTGAAAAAGACTTAAAAAATTAAGGGAAGATATTTCACAATTATTAAATGAATCAAAAGATGAATGGAAAGAGACAGTAGCACTTTAGACTTTAATGATGTTGATGAAATTTCTTTTTAAGTGAAACCTCAGACCATGAGTCTTCAGATTATGATATTTTAGATGAATTTTCCCCAAATCAAGAATAAGTAGATGAATAATGCATTTTTATGGACAAAAATAAATGTAGCATTTTCACTTCATTTGGCATTCAACTGGAAAGATTTAATCATGTGATACTTTATTACAAAAACCTGATTCACCCCATTTTGTTGAAAGTTTATCTTTTAAAATATTTTATACAAACATTCTCTTTAAAATAGAGGTTGATATGTTTAAAATCTTATGAAAAATTTAATAAAGTTTTACTGCCTCATTATACTTATGTAAATTATTGATAAAACTTAAAATATATTTATATTTTAAAAATTTAATTAAGATGGTAAATGGTAATGATTAGTTTTTTCTGGTATGTTGAGGGTAAGCAGTTCATAGACTTTGATATAATACTGTACTCCCAAAAATTTGTCCTAGGAGAATATTTCAACCCAAGGAAAAAGAAATTCATTGTGGCACAGAAATGGAAGCAAGATTAATGTATAACATATAAAATCCTTTAATAAGTTATGATATGTCTGCTAACAAGGATAACTGTGAACACCATAGAAATTTAGAAAACTATTATGATGCTGAGTAAAAGTAGCAGCATATCAACTGATATATAATGATTTAACGAATTAAAAGGAAAATCATGAATTATGGTATTTTTCAATTATAAAAAGAAAGTAAATTATCAAAATTAGCTAGGCTGAATTCTTCCCTACCTTAGTCATATCTTATTATCATTGCTTGGTTGGGGAGCTGAACTCAGATTTTGATAATTTCTACAGAGTAAGGTGGAAGTTCACCTTGCTTTGGGGACATTATGAAGTCATTTTGCTTAAACAGATTATTTCTATTCTTCAGTTCCATCCCATGTTTCATTTAACTTTTGCTTCCTAGAAATATGCACAATAAGATGGAGGAGGAAATGGCACCGCACCCCAGTTTTCTTGCCTGGAGAATCCCACGGACAGAGGAGCCTGCCAGGCTACAGCCCATGGAGTCGCAAAGAGTCAGACATGCCTTAGTGACTGAACACATGAGTAACATTACAGTTTTTCTTCAAGAATATTCTGGCTAGGCAAGAAAGTGGACTTCAAAGAAGACCAAGACATTGTTTTAAATTTGAGAACTCTCCATATTTTATTTGATGCTCAATTATAAATTCTGGCCTATTTTTCCCCTTTATAATTAGGTTGTAAGCTTTCTGAAGGCAGGGATGGTTTCCCAGTTCATATAGGACCCGTGATAAAATCAGAAAATATACATCACAGATTGAATGAACCTAAATGCTTCTGTGAGAATAAACCTGGTTTGATGAGAACAATGTTATCTTGAGATAAGAGGAAGTGATTAAAGAAAACTAAGTCTTCTTGAGGAACTGTAATGTGCTGATCATATAGATGAAAATTCTACAGCTATTCTTAATGGTAGTTTTTACTACGATTTGCAAAATATCTGTTATTATCCTTATTTTTAATAGTTGATGAAATTTAGGCTCAAAAGTAGTGTTTGTTCAAGATCAAAGTGCTGCTACGTTTCTAAGCCAAAATTCTAACACTGGTCTACATGCTCCATACATAGTGGGCATACTGTTTGTTATTCCAAACCATGAAAAACAGGCGAACAGAAAAACACTGCTTACTAATGGGTTATTCTCTGAGTTTGGTGTATGCTAGGTTGCTTCACTCATATCCGACTCTTTGTGACCCTGTGTACTGTAGCCCTCCAGGTTCCTCTATCCATGGGATTCTCTAGGTTGCCATCCCTTCTCCAGGGGATCTTCCCAACCCAGGGATCAAACCCACGTCTCTTACAGCATTGGCAGACTGATTTCTTGTCTCTAGAGCCACCTGAGAAGCCTCTGAGTTTGGGAACACATACAGTTATCCATTAAGCTGGCTGTCATCTTTTACTAATGACTAAACAGATCCAACCAGTCCATTCTGAAGATCGGTGCTGGGATTTCTTTGGAAGGAATGATGCTAAAGCTGAAACTCCAGTACCTTGGCCACCTCATGTGAAGAGTTGACTCATTGGAAAAGACTCGGATGCTGGGACAGATTTGAGGCAGGAGGAGAAGGGGACGACAGAGGATGAGATGGCTGGATGACATCACTGACTCGATGGGCGTAAGTCTGAGTGAACTCCTGGAGAAGGTGATGGACAGGGAGGCCTGGTATGCTGCGATTCATGGGGTCACAGAGTTGGACACGACTGAGCGACTGAACTGAACTGAACTGAACTGAAACAGAGAAAATGTATAATTAATTATTTGACTACTCCAAGGTTGTACAGCAGTCCACTTTGTAAAGAGGAATGAGCCTTGATTAGGTTTGATCCTGTTTTGTGTCCTATAAAATAGTCTGTTTGTCCTTAATAAGCACACCTGCTAATCTGATGTCTTTACAGTGAACCATCTTGTTACTACTTGAAGGTACTTGGCTGGCTTTCGCAGTTCTACGGGCATATGTTGCTCTGTGATAAAGTTCAAATAAGTGGGAATGAAAATAGAGCTATAACTAGGTTACTACAGCAAACATTTCAGGGCTTTTTTCCTTCTATTTTTATTTGGAAACAGGATAGCAGGTCATGGGTTTGTGTTAGCATTTTTATGGTGTGCACTCCAGAGAAGGTAATCGCAAGATTACAGACACATTGACCTTGCAGTGGAGATTGGGAGTGCATTTGTGGAGTTTATTTCATAAGGAAAGGAAAAACACTTATGATTTGAAACAACTAAAGCCTGGGAAATAGCACACCCAAGTTAAGTTAGTGTGCTAAGATTTCTTCCTGACTTCATTAAATCTTATTTCCCTTTTCCTACTGAATTTAATAAAATTTTCCAACCTCCACAGAGTTGCCATAGATGGAGCTTCTGTAGGAGAGAATTACTGTGACATGAAAACCTTTTTTTAAGACTACAAAGTTGAAATGAAAGAGGAAACATACTGATGGAGAAATTAAACCTAGCAAGCATATGTTGCATTTTTTTTGGAATGGGCTCTGAGGTTAAAGTTAAGTGAGCATTTGGCTCATAGTAGATTATTAACATTGTTACTATCAATATTAACATTTTATTTCCACTCCCGAAATATCCAGCTAGTATATTTATGCTAGGCTCTGTTCACATGTTTGCTCCTCCTTGTTTTCCAATATTGCTAGGTTTATGCTGGCGATTGATATGTGGGAAATATGGCTCTTTGATTTTTATACTGATTGAAATGATATTTGTACCACCAAGTATAGCCTGATTTTGTGGTAAGACATAGATAATGAGATGAAGAGTCAAAATTACAGAGAAGACAGAATCTTTTTATTTTTAGTTCTTAAGATCATATCAACTATCCACATTAAGGATACATTGTAATAGCAGTTTTAAAATATTGATCTGTACTTTACAAAGATAAATTATTTATAGGATAAGCTGACTTTTGCATTTATATATTTATATTTACAGCATACCTGTTTCATGAAAACTTTGAGATTGTTTTAAAAAAATAGGAATCTCTAGTTAAATAGTAAAATACAAATTGATTTACAAAATATGTTTCAAATAGAAAGATGCCATATTATAAACAATGTAAGCATATTATAAAGGTTGCATGATTGACACTCAAATTTGGCTCTCAGCTTCCAGAAAGCTGGAGTTGGGATTCAGGAAACAACAAACATGGTGTAATTATGTAGCGTATAATACTGAGCCAGAGTATATATATACACCAGTTTTTCAGAGGAACCAGATATTTTTTTAGCACTGAATCCCAAAATGTATCATGTGGGTTTTTATGTGCTGGATATGAATTTATATAATAGAGTCCTAAATTATATTTTACATAATATGCCATATTAAATTTCATATATATATTTTATGACCCTCAAAAAATATAAGGGGCACAATATTAAAGTATCTTTCAGTAAAGGTGATTCTGTGAATGCAAAACTAATACAATTCAAATAATATCCTTCTATAATAGCTGATTTTGATCTCTGATAAAATGTAAAGTATTGAGTAAAGGATGAATTATACATATTTTCCCTAAACATCACTTCTTGTTCTTGAATGGTAATGGATGATAAACATCTGAGGTTTATTATCTGATGATGACCTGGGATGTTGGCATGTTTATGCCTGGAAATGTTGTAAGTCCTATATTTATGATCACCATGTTTAGCCAGTTGATAAGTGATTCCAAGTGACATGATGCACTTTTTCTGTGAGTCTGTGTAGTGTTTAATACAAAGCAAATGATTTCAGTTACTTGCCAAAAAAAATGCTTTAGCTTTTCATAGAATTAATATTGAGCTTTTATTTTTGAACATTTAGATATTAGGACCAGGGTGGATTTTTTTTTCTATTTTATTTGAAAGCTATCCATTATAATGATTAAAATTATGTCATCAGTATTTAAAAGGATATTACATTTTCTGTGCAAAGTTATATTCTAAGTGTGTTTTGTATAATGGACAATGATGATTAGAAATTATCCTAATCTTCTTGCTTCAAAATTAACTTGAAACGGCAAACTCAGAAGCAAGTCTTACTGAAATAAATAAATAAACAAAAAATATTGTGTTCGAACAGTAGAGCACTGTTAATCTTACAATACTGATACACGTACACTCACCTCTGTTCTACAGTGGCATAGCATAGCCCCAATCCTACCTGTAGTGTTGGTTTAGTTGCTCAGTCGTGTCTGACTCTTGCCACCTCATGGACTGTAGCCTGTCAGGCTCCTCTCTCCATGGGATTTTCCAGGCAAGAATACTGGAGTGGGTTGCCATTTTCTTCCCCAGGTATCTTCCTGACCCAGGGATCACACCTGTGTCTCCTGCATTGGCAGGCAGATTCTTTACTGCTGTGGTACCAGGGAAGCAATGATATGGGTAGGGCCACAGATACCGATCATCAGCAGGAACAAAAGTCAGTGAGTACCCTAATATCTGTTTGTGTTTAATCCACTCTCTTTCTTAATCTGACTCTAGCTTGCTAAAGAAACACTGTGCATATAACCCAACTTCTCCGTAAGAACTTGCCATTGATAAACTAGCATCTTTGGTTGTATCTGTATTCATCACTTGAGTTTTATCATCAGCAGAACAAAGAGAAAGAACAGTGGGGAAGAAAGGCAAGTGATCTCAATTTGGGTTTGAAAGTCCTTTTGGCACAGTCCATGAACTGCAGAGTATTTTCTTCCTATAATTTCTAAGCTTTACCCTCTATAGGTTCACCTTTCTAGGATTTTAAAAGACGTGGACATTCTACAAAGAAATCGATTCTTAATTTTAAAAACAATGCTAACCAATTCATGACTTCTCCTTCCATGTCGTTTGCTCCAATCCGCTTTTCACATGCTTTTAGCTGATTTTTCTACTGCTTGTTAACGGCAGCTGTGTTTAAGCAGCTGGCGAACACGTTGGCCAGTAAATGCATGCTATATAGATATTTAATACCACTTAGTGCTTTATCAGGCAGTGCAACCTCTAATTAGTTAAACCACAGAACACCCGAGCACATTAGGTAATTATTGCTTTCTCCCCATTTCACAGATAAAGAAACTGATCATGAGAAAGGTTGGGTTTCTACTAGATTCTCACAGTTAAAATGAAGACACATGTAAGCCGAATGTAGGGTTTGTTAAAAATATGCTATCCAGCTAGGTGGTAAGCCCTCAGGATTCTGGCAATGAGAAGTATACTAACATATCTGCCTGCATTATCCAAGGATTATAATGTAGTTAATAACATTCTACTTTTCCAGGGCTAAAAATAGTATGTGTCTATTATGTTGGATTCTCTACTCAACAGTTCATGCTTAACTGCTTTGAAAACACTCACTAAAAGAATAATACTCATGTCTTTAGTGTTATCTTGATCAAATTTCATAGCATTTCATATTTTCACTGACAATTTGATGGAGTTGATGTCTATTAATGTTTCTATAGATAAAAATAGGCAGAGAAGCAAATTCCTTAATGGTCATGCTCATTTACAGAATTAAGCTAGAGAAATAATCAGTTGCAGAGGGGTTGGTCATTGTTTTAAGGGATCTGTTCAAGGAAACACAAGTCCATGGTAAATGAATTACATTGTTTGATTCTTAGGATAATTTCTGCCTTTATTGCTTTGGTCTTAAGAAAAGAATCGTGAGGTAAGGAACCTTTGCATGAAAATAATACAAAATTGAGAAAATTTGTTTCTTGTATGTAATTTAAATGAGTTTGCTGGTCTGGTTGGTTTACATGGTTGAATGATGCTGCCAAGGACAGAATCTCCAATCCCATTAATATTTGGCTGGTTAATTTCCACTGATTAAAAAAAACAACAACAACAAAAAAAACAACTTTTCTGTATCTTCAACCCTTGCTTTCCATTTCCCCAGGAGTTAGGCTGGCTATATTGAGTATAGAGTTAAGATCTCCCAAACAGGAGACTTGAAAAGATTCTATGCTGCTTCTTCAAGGTTTCTGTAGAATTTCTCTCTGAAGGATTGATTTGTTATTTGGTCCTTTCTAAGGTAACTCACCAAAAGCTGAGTATTAACTGAGGAATACTGCCAACTCATTAGGTGAATGTCTTTAGTGACTAAGTCTAATGTTTTGTGGCTCAGCTGGTAAAGAATTTGCCTGCAATGTGGGAGACCTGGGTTTGATCGCTGGGTTGGGAAGATCCCCTGGAGAAGGGAAAGGCTACCCACTCCAGTATTCTGGCCTGCAGAATTCTATGGACTGTATGTATAGACCATGGGGTCACAAAGAGTCGGACACAACTGAGTGTCTTTCACTTCCTAATGTTTTAACTGGGTCAGAATTTTTTAAATGGTCCAACCAAAGTTTGGGTTGCATTTAAAGCATTGTCATAATTTTATTTTATTTTTTTCCCTTAATTCTGGGGTATATTTGAGAGAGAAAACAAAATTTCTTTAAGGTTAAATCTTACAACTGGATACTTTCTAATATATGTGTATAAAACAAATTTTTCATTTTTTCCTTAAATTGAATCATGGGCAGAATTAAACTTAATTTAATTTTAAACATTTTTCAGTCTTCATCAATAACGTGGTTTGTTTAACCTAAACAGTTTATTCAACATTTTAAAGCTCTTGCTTTATGAGTATAACTGTAAGTCTTTAAAAGCACTTTTGTTTCCCATTCTTAAGGTGAATTTTTTTCTAAAACTGGTCTTGAAATTAATATATTAGATATTACTAATTGTATGCCAGTGGAATTCAATACCATGAGAAGGCTCAATATGTGAAATATAATTGTTTGAATTTTCAGCTAGATTACTCTTAAACTGTATTTAATCAGTTAGTATGCTGTGAACTGTAAGTACTGGAAATTCTGACAGAAATAGCCTAAGCAATAAAAGTATTTCTTATCTCCAGAATTTGTCAGTGCTCAAGAATTGATTGTTGACTGAACCATATCACTGGGGGCTTTCTACTATCATCCTTGATGTATTAGCCTGCTCCTCAGACTCTTTTCTGTGGTGATTACACGATGGCTGAATTTGTGACCTGAGACTGTATGGTTTTTGGTTCATATTTAGTGAGAAACAGATAATTTATTTCCCAATTATGGAATGTAGATCCTCATGTTTATCTGACTAGGTCAGACTAATGGCAGTTGCCATGTTAATGCCATACACTGGGTAGCTCAGAGCAATCAAGATGCATTCCCTAGAAGCAGTGATGGGATGGCTATCTGAACAAAACTGTGTATTGAAAAGAGGAAAACAGGGATTAGATTTTTATCCTAAACACTACATATGTGCATTTAAAAAAAATCCAGTGTCCTTGTTACTCTGACGTCAACTTAAATTTTTCTGTAGGACTTCTGATTATGAGAGTTATTTTGTAAAACAAATAAAGGCCTTAACAGCAAGAAGAACACAGAATTTGATTTTATTCTTTATTTCAGTAGCCATCCAAGTTTATATCTAGAGTGGTCATAGTTTCATGGTTTAGTTAAATGGGATAGAAGGAACTTATGTACCAATAGGAAGTAAGGGTTTCCAGATAGTGGTCATAGTTCATGAGCACCGGTGCTAAATTAAAAAAAAAAAGTATATAGTTTATAACCAGCAAACTAAATGTTGACCACATGAAAGCAAAATTGATCACATGAAAATTCTGCATTTTAAAAAGTTATTTTCACTTCAGCAACAATTTCAAATATGCCAAGCTTCTCCTAGTGCATCCTGTACCCACTGATAGAGAAATAATTTTATGAGTCTACAAAGATTTCTTAATGCAGTTATCTAAATCTTCATTTTTATTCTCCCCAGAGAAAATAAGGTGAATAGTTTGGGGGAAATTTCTATGATATGGAAATTGGAATAAATGACTATATATGTAGACTTTGAGAGTTCTGAACCATTTAGCTACCTTTTCCAAAGACAGATTTTGAAGTTTTTCTTTACTGTTCAGAGAAAATCTTCTTCTTCTTCTTTTTTGGCAGTGACTTCTTTTGCTGAAAAATTGGTTATTAATCCATAGTCCCTACTGTCATATTTAGGATTTAGATGTGGTTGTCACAAAAAGGAATTCACAAATAATTGCATATGCTCAGCTGCGTCTGACCTTTGTGACCCTGGGGACTGTAGCCTGCGAGGCTCCTCTGTCTGTGGGATTGTTTAGGTCATACTGGAGTGGGGTGCCATTTCTCCTCTGGGGGCTCTTCTTTACTCAGAGATCGAACCTGAATTTCCTGCGTCTCCTGCAGCTCAGGTGGATTCTTTATCACTGAGCCACCAGGAAGCCCTCACAAACAATTCCTTAAGTTGGAATGATTTGTTCAGTTTTGTATTTTATTTAAAAATTTAAAAAGCGGCTGATGATGGTGAATTCTTTAAGTGGACAGCGGTAAGGGAAGCTGAACAGTCTTAACACTCTGCCTTGCAGTGCAGGAGCAGAATTCCCGGAACAGCAGTTGGTTGATGGCTTTAGTCTATATAGACAGCATGAGGTCCATAAAACCCACATGTGATTTTAAAACTTTTAACTTTAATGACCTTCCTGTGTCATAACTCAGGCAGGCTGGAACAAAATCCATACTCTTAGCAGTACTGACTAGTGAGGAAAACAAGGACATTGGGATCCTGTGGAAACATGAGAGTGAGCTCAGGAAAGCTAGAGGGCTGGCTCCTTATCTGAGGGGACTGGTATGGGAGAAACCTGGAAAGTCCACAGATAGCATCCAGGTGCGGGGAGCATGCCAACAAGCAGAGGGACAGGAGGTTTTAGAGAATCTGACAGTTTAAAGTAGCATTCCAGCCAAGCCTAGGAGTAAAACAAATAAAATACACCTTACTGACACAAGGAACAAGATTTTGTATGTTTATGTTATATGTAAAAATATATATATCATATACATCCATAATCTGTGTTATCTATATATCTGTGTATGTTTACACAGAAACTAAACCAATAAAACAACAACAACAATAAAAAACTATGGACATAATATCAGGATAAGTGAGCTGTACTTGGTTTAGGGAAGTAGACCCAGAAACCTAGGCACATCGCCTCAGGGGTGTGAAATACAACTTTCCCACTAATGCTAATACTGTGAGCACTAGATCTCATAGAATAAGACTTAATTTCACTTTAGTCATCAGTGTTTTGCTGTAGAGGTACTCTTTGTGGTATGTGGGATTGGCTTAAAGAGTAGGTGAGATTTAGCTTCTAGATGAAGAGCTTTGGTAGCTAGATATATGATGTGTTTGTCCCTCATTTCATAAAGACCTCATTTTAGTTAGTCAGAGGTAAAGCTCACCATCTCATTCTATTATAGACCTTGTTTGGACAGGCTCTATAATAATACAAGCAAATACTTATCTATGATGAATGAATTATCTTTGAAAATATTTAAAAAATATTCTTTTCTGTTATCCTTTTATCTAATACTTTATTCATTAATATTTTTAAAGTGCTTACTTATTTGAGACATCTGCATAAAACTGGGGCTTCCCATGTGGTATCAGTGGTAAAGAACCTGCCAGCCAGTACAGGAAACAAAGAGACACGGGTTTTTGATCCCTGTATTGGGAAGATCCCCTGGAGAAGGAAATGGCAACCCACTCCAGTATTCTTGCCTAGAGAATGCCAACTTGAACAACTTCATGCAAAACTATTTTTCAAAACCATATATATATAATACGCACACACACACATGCACACACACACACATATATATAATAGGTATATAAAATTTTTAAGAAAATGAAGTATAATTTACAGATTATAGGTACCTATTTTACTCCCTTAAGAAAGATAAAATATCTCCATGCAGGAAAATCTTTAATCAAGGTTCTGTGAGAAGTTCTGTCATTAAAAATAGTCATTTATCAGCACAAACCCACCCCTAGGTTTTATTATAACTGTCATTATATATGTATATTCCCTGTTTGCCCTAAGGGAAAGAATTAAATTTATATACATTCATAAAAGTACAAGCATACTGTCATTGACTGGCAGGCAGCGCTTATTGTAACAGAGGCACAAAAGTCATTAAAATGGACAAAGAAGATGTGCATATATATATATATTCTTCCTGACGACAGAGGCAAATTATAAAATTCACTACTTAAAGAGACTGCTTTATTTTGTCAATTCATATCATTGATTGCTAAAATCCAGAGATGTTTACTCATTATTTTTGGATTCTTGACAGTTGTTCTTCATTTTGTTTTGGTATAAATAATATACTCCCCCCAGAAAACTACGTGATGAGTCAGTCATTTTCAGTAAACATTATTTTCTATTGAAAATATAACTTCCTCCAGATGTTGGGTTAAAACCAAAATTGGCATCACACCAGTCTAGACCTAAAATGTGAAGATATAAAAGTGGAAACTTATTTTTTCTTAATCCTGGCTGCTTCTACTACATATCTTTTAAAACCAGGATTGGAAGGCGTTTAAAGAATAATATTATTTTTAGAAAGCATTACACTTCTATCCATAGGCATATATGGGAATTATCAGGGTTTTTATCCAGTGATGAACCTTATTTTCTAAGGATGAGAGACGCATAGTCTCATATTATCAGCCTTTTTCTGATGCTCCTCTCCACTTGCTTTCATTTTCACTGTCAACTATCCCATGACTCTATTTTTAAAAAATCCATGATGACTCATCTTCAGAAACGTGACCATTCAGACTTACATCTCAATTGCATGAGATAAGTGAAAGAATTTTAATGAAAAATGTAGATAATCTAAAAATCAATTGATTTGACTTACAGGTCTGTTTGTAACTTTTAATACAACAGTGTGGTGAGGTGAGCTTTGCGTGTACCAGCTAACAAAGGGAGGTCAAAACAAAATGTGTGAAAAATTATTCAGAAATCAATCACACACCCACATGCACGTGAGCATACACACACATACCAGTTATAGAACTGACCCAGCATAAGTATACTGCTTCTTAACAAGCAGACCTTTTGTTCAATGTTATAGCCAAACTACTTGATACACAGCATGCCTTACTAATCTACTAATCGGTACTTAGTAAACTTTTGTTGAATGAGTAAAGAAATGGATTTAAGTTGGGATACAATGTAAAATTTGTGAAGAATTTGAAATTTTGAACAATAACTCCAAGCTTCCTAGCATTGTATCTGCCCTCCCTCTCTTCCTTCCCCACCTCGGCCTGCCCAGATACTGGAAATGTCCTCTCTTCTCCTCTGGTTCTTTTTGTTGTTGTTCTCTGGTTCTTAAAGGCCTATGTGTAGGGCCTTTAAGATTGATTTGTGAGCCTGAACTATCAGGAAGTTTTATAGATCTAACACTTCAAACAAGGGATGTTAAAACCAAATCAATTGACTTAAAAATAAATTATATCCTTTGTCTAAAATTTTCCCAGGGATAAAGTAACAAACCAATATCTGGAATCTCCCTAATCTTACTAGAATAGGATGGTTTTTGGGGGTTGCTTAGTTGCTAAGTCGTGTCTGACTCTTTGTGACCCTTTGAACTGTAGCATGCCAGTCTCCTCTGTCATTCACTATCTCCCAGAGTTTGCGCAAATTCATGCCCATTGAGTTGATGATGCTATTCAGCAATCTTATCTTCTACTACCCTTTTCTCCATTTGCCATTAATCTCCCCCAGCATCAGGGTCTTTTTCAATGAGTTGACTCTGCATCAGGTGGCCAAAGCACTGGGGCTTCAGCTTCAGCATCAGTTCACCCAATGAATATTCAGGGTTGATTTCTTTTAGGATTGACTGATTTGATCTCCTTACTACTGTCCAAAGGACTTTCAAGAGTTTCCTTCAGCACCACATTTCGAGAGCATCAGTTCTTTGGTACTCAGCTTCTTTATGGTCCAACTCTCATGTCTGTACAGGACTACTGGAAAAACCATAGGTTTGACTGTATGGACTTCTGTTGGCAAAGTGATGTCTCTGCTTTTTAATATGCTGTCTATGTTGGTCATAGCCTTTTTTTTAAGGAGCACACGTCTTTTAACTTGATGGCTGAGTTCCTGTCTACAGTGACTTTGGAGCATAATAAAGTAAAATCCAGCACTGCTTCCACATTTTCCCCCTTCTATTTGCCATGAAGTGATGAGGCTGGATGCCATGGTCTTAGGTTTTTGAAAGTTGAGTTTTATGCTAGCTTGTTCTCTCTCCTCTTCAACCCTCTTCAAGAAGCTCTTTAGTTCCTCTTCACTTTAGGCCATTAGAGTTGTATCTGCATACCCGAGGCTGTTGATATTTCTCTCTGCAGTATTGATTCCAGCTTGTGATTCATCCAGTGTGGCATTTCACATGTTGTACTCTGCAAGTAAGTTAAATAAGTAGAGTGACAATATACGAGTTTGTTGTACTCCTCTCTCAATTTTGAACTGGTCTGTTGTTCCACGTCTGGTTCTAACTGTTGCTTCTTGACCCACACACAGATTTCTCAGGAGATAGGTAAGGTGCTCTGGTACTTTTAAATCTCTTTAAGAATTTTCCACAGTTTATTGTGATTCACACAATCAAAGACTTATAGCTTAGTCGCTGCAGCAGAAAGATATATTTTTCTGGACTTCATTTGCTTTCTGGTTGATCCAACAAATGCTGGCAATTGGATCTCTTGTTCCTATGCCTTCTCTGAACCTAGCTTGGATATCTCAAAGTTTTCATTTCATGTAATGCTGAAGACTATCTTGAAGGACTTTGAGCATTACCTTACTGGCATGTGAAACGAGTACAGTTTTATGGTAGTCTGAACATTCTTTGGGATTGAAATGAAAACTGACCTTTTCCAGTCCTGTGGCCACTGCTGAGTTTTTCAAATTTGCTAACATAGTGAGTGTACTTCAACAGCATCATCTTTTAGGATTTTGAATAGCTCAGCTGGATTTCCATATCTCCACTAGCTTTGTTCATGGTAATGCTTCCTAAGGCCCACTTGACTTCACATTCCAGGACGTCTGGCTCTAGGGGAGTGACCACACCATTGTAGTTTTCTGGGTCATTAGGACCTTGTCAATATAGTTTTTCTGTGTATTCTTGCCACCTCTTTTTAATCTCTTCTGCTTCTGTTAGATCCTTGCCATTTCTGTCCATTATCTTGCCCATCCTTGCATGAAATGTTCCTTGATAGCTCCAATTATCTTAAAAAGATCTCTAGTCTTTCCTATTCTGTTGTTTCCTCTATTTCTTTACATTGTTCATTTAAGAAGGCCTTCTTAAGCCTTCTGGGATGTTTATTAGTTAAATGCTAAAATGTGTCCATTCACAAATTTTTGTAAGTTTTATTTCCATTCGTTTTATAAATCTTACCTCCACCATGATGACTTTTTTGTTCCCGTTTTGCCACTGAATAATAATTCATGACATGTATTTTATGTACCTACTTCAGATAAAACAATGAGTTCTGTGCTGTGAGGAATAGAAGGATTTGGTAAACCTGCTTTTGCCTACCTAAGGAAGCTGCACCATTGTGCATAGTTTGTGGGGCTGATGTCAGAGCCTGTGGGATTTACCAGGTGTGTGTGTCTTTGGACCAGCAGCTTGGTCTCAGTCTTCCTTATTGATGAAATGGGGATAATTCCTAGGTACAACACAGAGCTTGGGGATAGGTAAACCTTTTTATATATGGAAATTTTAACAAACTACAGAATATCACATAACAATATTAAATATCCCAGAAACACTTAGAAAAGAATTCTATACCCATAAAGTGTTTTAGTTTTTATTGTAGGGGAAGTATCTTGCTGCTGCTGCTACTTAGTCACTCAGTTGTACCCAACTCTTTGTGACCTCTTGGACTATAGCCCTCCAGGTCCCTGTGTTCATGGGGTTCTCTAAGCAAGAATACTGGAGTGGATTGCCATTACCTTCTCTCGAAAGTATCTTAGAGGCAAAGTATTAACAATAGCATGTATTTACTGGGCTTGTATCATATGCCAGGTGCATTTTGCTTTAAACTCAGATAGTCATTCCTAAAACACTGTGAAGTTAGGATGATTAGAACTCTACTCTGAAGATTAGGATATGGAGGCTAAAAACTCCACTTGACCACACTCTTCCAGCTGGAATTCCAGTGGAGAAGCATAGATTCAAACCTAGTCTGGCTTCATGGCTCTGCTTCTCATGGGATAATATTTTGGAAATTATTTAATTTTGCCTATAATCTGGAAAGGTGGCTTTTAAAAATCCAACCTTGGAACATGTGTGGAGTTCTCTCAGTGGGGATAGGATTCTGACAAGGGCTTTCCCAATTCAGGGAATAGACTGTGGGAACTTTCAGTGGTGGGACAGCACTGGGCAAGTTTTGAAATGACTAGTATACTTGTTTGGTGAGAAATGGGAGGGAATGAATGATAGGTTCTAATAGTTCGTTAGGTCAGATCATGGAGTTATGAAGGTCAGTGAATGGAATTTGTATTTGATTTAGTGGAAAATGGCCCCATAATCTGTGCTCTGTGGCACTTGCAATGACAGAACCAACTTCAAATTCAGAGATGGGGCACAGCCTAAGGACCAGTCATCGGAAACACAGCTGAGCCTACCAACCAAGATGTAGCCAGAGTGGAAGCAGAACTGGGCCTCAGGAAGGTGGTAACTGGAAGGAAGTTGCTCAGCAAGACTGACTGGAAGAATCTGAGCCCAAGAGAGATGCTAAATCCAGAATGTCAGGGTGCAAAGTAACGGAAACCTTCAAGCCCAAACAGCAGTTTTTCTAGGTTGCAGCCTGTTTGCGGAACCACTGCTTGCCCTCAGTGGTGGTGGGGGAGCGGAAGGATTCTGGGGTTTACAAATGGGGTGAACGTGGAAAGGAGGGGAAAAGGTAGAGCAGTATTTGTTGAAAAATTGCTGTGATCATAGGGTAAGAGATGGATAGGGGACACGAGTTAGAAGGAGCAGTTTAAAAAGAAATCAAACAGTTTTGGCCAACTGAGTTACTTTACCATGGGAGGTGAAGAAACAGTGATTCTCATTTTCATTGGCTCACTATTGCTTCATTTTCTTTTAAAAAACTATGTCTGCTGGAATGTAGAAATAGTACTTTAAAGTAACTTCTTAAACATCATGATGAAGGATTCTTACTTATACTCCTACTTTTGAATCTTCCTCCAGAGTATATAGTGTTAAGTAGCCCCAACCCACATGTTGGTCAGAATAAAGATGCTGTGTCTTTCTCAGACTTAGGAGTATATATTGTTAGTTCCATTTCATGCTCAATGTCATGAGTCTCCATTATACAGAACTCACAAATGCTGCAATCCCACACCCCAGTTTCCATAGCATGCAATCCCAATGACTAATAATGTTGCTGTGATAAGGAATGAAAAGTTATGGAAAGCCAGGGTTTATGGGTTCTAATTCTCATGCCAGCTAGCTGTGTGACCTTGGTTTAAAATATTAGAGAGAGATTTGCCAACTAAAGCCAGAGAAAGCATTGGCAATCCTTATTTACTTTCCTCAGTCAGTCAGTGAGAACACATTCAGGATGAAGCCCATCTCTTGTTGCCAGCCTGTACTCTGACAAAGGCAACAGGCCTATTCTAATAATCTCCCTCCTGTAACATTTATAGGACATAACTCAGCATTTATAATGTTGTTTTTGACTGAGCTGAACCTACTTATTTGTATAGATTTGACCTTATTCTGCAATTCTGCTGGGGAAAATTGGAAAAGAAATATGAGGAAAAAGGAAAGAGAGGTGAAATAGATAGTGACATAACAGCTTGTGGCAAATAACTTTTGGCCTCAGTTTCTACATCAGCGAAAGAAAGGAACTAAAGGAAGTGATTGCTTGCTGCTAAGTCGCTTCAGTCGTGTCCGACTCTGTGCGACCGCATAGACGGCAGCCCACGAGGCTCCCCCGTCCCTGGGATTCTCCAGGCAAGAACACTGGAGTGGGTTGCCATTTCCTTCTCCAATGCGTGAAAGTGAAAAGTGAAAGTGAAGTCACTCAGTCCAACTCTTAGCGACCCCATGGACAGCAGCCCACGAGGCTCCTCCATGCATGGGATTTTCCAGGCAAGAGTACTGGAGTGGGGTGCCATTGCCTTCTCTGAGTGATTGCTTTAGACATTTCCAAATGTGAATTTCTTAGATTCTGTATTTGAATATAATCAAAATGCCCTAATATAGGTGATTTAGAATAGAAAGAGTCCAGTTTCAACCACTGACTCTTAGATGAAATGGGAAACTAATATCCAAGTCAGAAGATTGGATCAGCTCATATTAAAGCACATAATCTTTTAAAAATTATTTATTATGAGTACAGTTAGGGAACAAAGATTTATTAAAAAGTACTGGTAATAAAATTAGCCTGCTGCTTGGAAACTTTCCAAAGAATCATTAATTTTTCAGCCATCCAATAAGCCTATCGATACACATCTTCATCTGTCTGGGATAGTTTAGTTCTAAGTCTGCTGGAGTGGTTTATGAAGACAAGATGATATTTCATGGGGTTTTTCTTTGTATTCCTTTGAATTTATGATCTTGTTCTTACACACATACATACTCAAAACCCAACAAACATACATTTCAAAAAAATAGTCTTCAAAGTTATTTTTCCTAGCAGCCAAATTTCCATCCATATCTCCGTTTTCCTATGAAATAGCATACAAAAAAACTACTCAGGTGCAATGTACTCATCATCAGACAGTCAGATGGTAAATGTTGAGTGTAGCTCAAAGAAAGAAACTCAGCCCAAATCAGTAACATCTGTAATGGAACTCCCACTCTGAAATCCAGGACACAGGCATCCAGGGAAACAAATGCTCTTACATAATGGACAGTGATTTCAGTAAATGACCACTCATCAAAAGAAAATGGATTTCTTAAATGATAGCAGAAAAAAATAGGGGAAGGGATAAAATAGCAAGATCCAAACTAAAGTATATAGAATTGCTGTACTCCTACCTGAAAATAAATGGAGAAGGAAATGGCAGCCGACTCCAGTATTCTGGCCTGGAGAATCCCACGGACAGAGGAATCACAAAGAGTTGGACATGACCAAGTGACTAACACTACCTGAAAATACATAGAAAGTGTGTGTGTTAGTCGCTCAGTTGCGTCCGACTCTTTGTGACCTCATGGACTGTAGCCTACCAGGCTCTTCTGTTCATGAGATTTCCCAGGCAAGAATACTGGAGTGGGTTGCCATTTCCTTCTCAGGAGATCTTCCTGACCCAGGGATCGAACCTGGATCTACCACATTGCAGGCAGATTCTTTAGTATCTAAGACACAAGGGAAGCTCAAATAGAATGCTTGATTTCATTTTATCTGTGACTTTACTATTAGGAAAGTATAGGGTATTTGCATATTTTCTTCATGATTAGTAAATAAATATTTATTGAACACCTAATATATAGAAAACAATGGAAAGTTCTATAGATGCAATAAAGTATAAGAAAACCATATTCTCATATATTATAAACAAGTAATTTACAATCCTGTGAAATCTCTGATGAATGATTCTGGATGAGTTCATATCAATAAACTGTGTGTGGAAGATAATGGACTTATGGTCCTTCAGATAACTTACATTTCAATAATATGGGATTGCTTAAATAAATTAATTCATGTGCATTCAATCGAATATAATGACACTATTAAAATGTTTTTGATGAATAGTTAATAACTTGATAAAGTATTTAAAATTGAATATATTTTTATTCCTGTATTATAAATTGCATGTGTGTATGTGCTGCTGCTGCTGCTAAGTCGCTTCAGTCATGTCCGACTCTGTGCAACTCCATAGACGGCAGCCCACTAGGCTCTGCTCTTCCTGGGATTCTCCAGGCAAGAACATTGGAGTGGGCTGCCATTTCCTTCTCCAATGCAGGAAAGTGAAAAGTGAAAAGGAAGTCGCTTATATGTGTGTATATATATGTATATGTGTGTACATAGGAAAAATCAGAAATAGTTCAAAATGTTGAGATAGAGATGACAGTTCTTTTTACCTTTTGATATTTTTGAAAATATTTCTAATGATCATATACTTATTTCAAAAAAGGGGCTATTATCAAATTTATCAAATAATAAAATATATCACTTATTTTCCATATTATTTATTTATATCAAATAATGAGACAAAAGACTAAGATAGAATAGTGAGGGAGAAAGTAAGAAAACTAAGAGAGTTGAAGTCTTGAAATATTGCTTTTAGAGTAATTTAAGAATAAACTCCAAATGACTATAACTCTTTCAAAAATGAAGTATATTTTCCTATTGGAACAGAAAAAATAACTTGAGTTCTTTTGTAATTACTATTGTTGATGTTATTTCTACCTCAGCTGCTTTCTTTCCTCTTACAGATACTATAATTTCTTCAATAAAGATAGAGTTTATTGAAAAAGGACAAATGGAAATTGATTTTTTACCTCATGAGTATTCCATAAAAAGGACCTTAGTAGACATTTTTGGAAATATGCTTACAACTTCTTTTGATCTTGTTTGTTTCATTTTCCAGTCTGTCAAGGAATAGTTATGAACATGTTGTAATATTAAGGTCTATGGGAGACCTGGCTTTGAGTCTGTTTCTTTCTGTTTTTGTCTTAATTCTCAGGAGACACTAGATTGTAACATATATAAAATGTATAATAACGCAGAGACACTTCTTTGGAGATTAATATGAGATCAAATTTGGGGGAAGGGTTAGAACCTTCCAATAAGATGTCAAAGACACCCTTTCTTTAAATAAAATGCTCTTAAAGTATTTTATGAAGACTCAGAGGAGCAATATGTTTTAGGTGGGTTGTGAAGAAGTGAGAACATCACAATATTTATCCCAAGCAGCAGTTGCATTTGGTAGAGATGTTTTAATAGAAAAGTACAGAAAGCAAAAATGTTTAATCCCAGGCAAAGACAAGGCTTAGTGACTTCTCTGATCTGGTACTGGTGGCTGCAGTCCATAGGGTTGCAGAGTCAGAAATGACTCTGGAACTGAGCACACATGCAGTCAGAAACCATTCTAATAGGTTAAAGGCTGATACAAAGGCAAAAGGAAAACCACCTACCTAAGTTATCTGAAGGTGGAATTTTAAAGTACGTATATTTTGAAATATGTTTTGAGTCAAAAATGAAAGGTCTCCTCTGATATGTATTCAATAAGTAATAATTATAGTGTTAGTTTAGTTTGAAAGGTAGCATATTATGCTTAATTTCTTTATAAACCTCTTCTGGTTTGCATCTTAAAATTTAAAATATATTTAATAAATGAACATGAAACATTCATGGTTCTCATTTCAGCACATGCTTTAGATGATGAAAATACTCGAGATGCAAAAATGGATGAGACTGTGTGTTTTGAAAACACTGGGTTGGTTTTCCTCCTTGTGCTGCAGAGAGATCCATTCAGCTAGGTGGCCAGAGTCGACTTGGAAAGGGTAAGGATTCTGAGAGAGGCTCTCTAACTATCTCAGTGTGCACCTTAGGCCAATCTCTGGACTTTAAATTCAACGAGGAGGTGTTTTCTTGGTATGTTATCTGGTTATCAAAAATGAGATCACACTAGGCAGAACTAGATATAACTTAGAGAAAACCATTGTCCCTTCTGGCAATGCTGACATAATTCTAGGAATTCTGCCTTGCTGCTAAAGGCAAGGATAGTGACAGTTACAAAGACATAGTCTCAATAAGACTATGGTGAGACAGAAATTTAGTCATATTATTTGTGAATTAAACAGTGAATTAAACAGTGAAAAAAAATCAGTCAACAAATCATGTTTTGACTTTTGCAACATCTAAGGATTGCTGTGATTTTGCTTTTTCTTCATCAGATTTTAAGTTTTGCTGGTGGGTTTTTAGAGGTAAAGGTTTAACGACAAGTCTACATTCCTTGCAACAGTAATTTTCTTTTTATAATGCATAGCCTTGTATGCTTGATGCTACTGATTCTATAGAAAGTGACAGAAGTATTAACATACAGAGCTGACTTGCCAAACATATGCAACTATAACTTATAGCTACTTCTGCTAGCATGGGACTTTTTATTTTCACTAAGAAGTCACAGAAAAGAAAAGGAAATGCTATCTAGTCTTTAATTTCTTGCCTAGGAATGACCACTAGATAGTTTTAGAAAACATTTTATAGAATCAACTCTGTTAGGGTATAGGTAAGGGTGGCTGGGAGTGGGAATCAGTAAAATTTAGAAAGGCAGGAAGAGTTGCTGATTTACAGTTATGGATTCTAGTTGGAATATCCTGAGATTATGAAGCCAGCAGGACATCAAGAAAGTGATACTAAGCAATAAATTAAAAATACATGCTAATAACTTAAAAGTGGGCTTAAGAGTTGAGAAATAGGTTGCTGCTGCTGCTGCTAGGTTGCTTCAGTCATGTCCTACTCTGTGTGATCCCATAGATGGCAGCCCACTAGGCTCCCCCGTCCCTGGGATTCTCCAGGCAAGAATACTGGAGTGGGTTGCCATTTCCTTCTCCAATGCGTGAAAGTGAAGTTGCTCAGTCGTGTCCGACTCTTAGTGACCCCATGGACTGCAGCCTACCAGGCTCCTCCGTCCATGGGATTTTCCAGGCAAGAGTACTGGAGTGGGTTGCCGTTGCCTTCTCCTGAGAAATAGGTTAGACGGATAGTTACATTCATCAGGTTAAGTGAAAGTGAAGTCGCTCAGTCATGTCCGACTCTTTGCTACCCCATGGACTCTAGCCAACCAGGCTCCTCTGTCCATGGTATTTTCCAGGCAATGGTACTGGAGTGGATTGTCATTTCCTTCTCCAGGGGATCTTCCCAAATGAGGGACTGAACCCAGGTCTCCTGCATTGTAGACAGACACTTTACCGCCTGTAGGTTAGAGGGATAGTTATATTCATCAGGTTGGGTTCCCATAAAAAACATACCACAGATATAGCGCTTCTTTTCTTTCAGTTCTAGAGGATGGAAGTCTGAGACCTGGGTGCTAATACTGTCCATTTTCTGGTGAATGTCCTCTTCCGTGCTCATAGATGGTCTCCTCTCTGCACTTGCCCACATTGTCTTTCCTTGGCACATATAGGTGGAGAAAGAGCTCTCTGGTGTTTTTGTTTAAGGACACTGATCTGTTGGATCAGAGCCCCAAATACTCGTTTAACCTTGATTATATCCTTATGGACCCTCTCTCCAATTACACTAAGGATCCAACATATGAATTTTGTTGGGGGAGACAATTCAGTTTGTAACAGAAACCAAAGCTAGGGAGGAGGTAGAATCATCAGTGCTTTAAATATAAAGAAATGAGACCTAAAGGAAAAGTATGGCAGTCAGGAATAATGAGGACTAAATAAAAAATGATTGACTCTAATATTAAGATATCATAATAAGAGAAGATCTTCTGGAAGAGCGAATGTTTTTGTTGTTCAGTCACTCAGTCATGTCTTTGTGACCCCATGGACTGCAGCATGCCAGGCTTCCCTGCCCTTCACCATCTCCTGGAGCCTGCCTAGACTCATATCCATTGAGTAGTGATGCCATCCAACCATCTCATCCTCTGTCATCCCCTTCTCCTGCCCTTAATCTTTCCCAGCATCAGGTTTTTTCCAATATATCGGCTGTTTGCACCAGATGTCCAAAGTATTGGAGCTTCAGCTTCAGCCTCAGTCCTTTCAATGAACATTCAGGGCTGATATCACATAGGATCAACTGATTGGATCTCCTTGCAGTCCAAGGAACTCTCAATATCCATACATGACTACTGGAATAACCATAGCTTTGACTATATACACCTTTGTTGGCAAGGTAATGTCTCTACTTTTTAATATGCTGTCTAGGTTTGTCATAGTTTTTCTTCCAAGAAGCAAATGTCTTGTGCTGCAGTCACCATCAGCAGTGATTTTGGAGCCCAAGAAAATAAAGGCTGCCACTGTTTCCATTATTTCCCCATCCATTTGTTATGAAATGATGGAGCTGATGCCATAAGCTTAGTTTTCTGAATGCTGAGTTTTAAGACAGCTTTTTCACTCTCCTCTTTCATCTTCAAGAGGCTCTTTAATTCCTCTTCACTTTCTGCCATAAGGGTGCTGTCATCTACATATCTGATGTTACTGATATTTCCCTGGAAATCTTGATTCCAATTTGTGTTTCATATAGTCAGGCATTTTGCATGATGTACTCTGCATATAAGTTAAATAAGCAAAATGACAATGTAGAGTCTTGATGTAATTTGGCTTAAAAGGCAAATGTGTAAAGCAATAATTTTAAAACTGTACCGATGGGTTTATAATATATAAATAATTTGTATGACAATTGGAGCAAGTTGGGTTTTTTTTGTACTTTGAAATTGAATTGACTGTAAATATTCAGTCCATAACATTTAGCAATTCAGATAACCAGAAGGAGAGAAAGGGCAATACAATTTAAAGGAGTAAAAGAACCACAGATAAGTCCTGTGAGAACTGGGATGTTTGGAAATAGAAAGGAAGAGACTGAGAGACAAATAACATAAATGAAGGAGCATAGTTTTATCATTTTACTTCATGTGAAAAAAAAATGATTTTCTTTTAATACAGATACATGGCTTATAACTATGCTTGACTGCTGGTATTATCAAATTAAAACTATCTAATTATCCAATTTATATGCATAAATGCTTTTCTGCCTCTGAAGTTTGCATGACATTCTAACCCAAGCCAGATCTGAATTAAGTCTGTGCTGATTCTGTGATTAGCAGATATCAAAACTGAATATTTTTAGCCTTGACTCTCTCAGTCATGAGCTGGCCTGTGCCTGGCCACAGTGTTCATGCTTATCTCATTTGTCAACGCATGGTATAGTTGTGGTATGTATATGGTATATTAACCATAAGTTAAAAATCTGATTATATATTCTTTTAGGAAAAGTCTGTCTAGATTTTATGGCATTAAAATTATTGGAATTTATTCACATGATTCCATGTTTTTCTTGGTCTGGTATAACAGATATGTATTTAATGCTTAAATTACTCAGATGATCTAGTTCAGACTTATTTTTAAGAAATATTATGTGAAAGTGGGACCAAATGTAATTTCTAATTCTGCACATGAAAATCAGTCATTATTACCATGGTGGTAGCAATGGTTATTTTTAAAGGCCACCAGTGACACAGCAGTAACTTTACATTTAGCTTCTGCGAAGAATTCCATTTGACACAATTTTAAAGTGTAAAATAATCTTGTTTCAAACTTGTTTAAAAAATCACTTTGCTTCTTTGAAACTGAAGATATTACTATTCATGGAAACAAGGGCATATTGCAGGCAGTATATTTTTATACCATTTATACCATGAAAATTATGTGTATTTAATTAAATTTTCTAGCAATTGTGATGGTTAATGGTAAGGTAGAAATTCTTTTTGAATTACTAAAATTATGAATATGAAATTTAGCTTTAGAAAATATATACTATTATGCTGTTTATTATTGTTCAGTGTCGTGTCTGGTTCTTTGTGACATCACGGACTGCAGCATGCCAGGCCTCCCTGTCCCTCACTATCTCCAGGAGATTGCTCAAGTTCATGTCCATTGAGTTAGTGATGGCATTCAACCATTTCATCCTTTGTCACCCTCTTCTCTTTTTGCCTTCCATCTTTCCTAGTATTGGGGTCTTTTCTAATGAGTTAGCTGTCAGGTGGCCATAGTATTGAAGCTTCAGCATCAGTCCTTCTAATGAATATTCTTTAGTCCTTCCAATACTTTAGGATTGATAGGTTTGATCTCCTTGCTGTTCAAGGGACACTCAAGAGTCTTCTCCAGCACCATAGTTTGCAAGCATCAATTCTTTGGTGCTCTGCCTTCCTTATGGTTCAACATTCACATCTGTGCATGACTATTTTAAAGACCATAACTTTAACTATATGGGCCTTTGTTGGCAAAGTGATGTCTCTGCTTTTCAAAATGCTGTCTAGATTTGTCATAGCTTTCCTTCCAAGAAGCAAGTGTCTTTCTAATTTCATGGCTACAGTCATCGTCCACAGTGATGGTAGAGCCCAACAAGAGAAAATCTGTCACTGCTTCCACTGTTTCCCCTTGTATTTGCCATGCAGTGATGGGACCAGATGCCATGATCTTATTTCTTTAATACTGATTTGTAACCCAGCCTTTTCACTCTCCTCTTTCACCCTCTCAAGAGGCTCTTTAGTTCCTATTTGCTTTCTATCATTAGAGTGATTTCAAGTGCATATCTAAGGTTATTATGCAGTTAACAGTTTTTATTATATCTATTCATGATGGGGATGAAATAATTTTCTACAAAAAATGACCATTCTTTTAGATGTTTAGAGCTACTGATACCATCCATATATGTACTACAAATAAAGTAAGTAAACTGAGGTTTTTTTGTTTGCTCACTTGTTTTTAATCCCACTGCTTTTGGTTTGCCTCACATTTGCTCTATGATAAACAGAAATTTATGAGCTTTGGAACTAGGTATATGGTTTATAACAAGACTCGAACAACGATTACTGGTCCATCTAATTTTTTGACTAGATTTCTCATCATCATTAAATGAATATATAAACATGTTTTTATTAAGACTCTGCCATACACAGGATATTGCAATATATAAGTCAACTTTAATTCTCCGACATAAATCTTCATTTAAAGGCACTCAGTAAGTATGTTTTCTCGTTCTAAACCACAGTGTGATTATATATTTGCATTAATGGGCAGTAATAGCAATAGTATGTGATACTTGGTGGTTATTGCCTTCTTTCTTCAGTGCTAATATTTTTGACCTATCATATTTAATAATAACCACAAGTAAAGTGAGGGATATAATTTATATCCATGTACAAATACTCAACTGATGCCAAGTAACTTGCTCGTGGGCATATCAGGAGGAAAGCACAGGGCCAGATTTTAAATCAAAGATTTTTACTCTAGGGCCTCTGTACTTAACCTATTTTGAACTTTGAAAGAATTTATAAAGCAATAATCAGTTTTCATGCTTATTCATGGATAAACCTTGGAATGTCAGGGAGTCATGAAAATACCATATCTGTATCAGTGACAGCCAGTTCATCTCCTATGTCACCATTATTTGGCATCACTGATTCCCAACCCCTACTCTCCCTGCTTTGTATTTCTCTTCAGGCCAAATCCTGGGTCAAAACTCATAAAAGCTCCTGGGAAAAGAAAAGAGGAAAGATGAGGAAGGAGAGGAGAGCAAATTCCTAGAGTCTCTTTATTCGATCTTTGGTTCTTTTGACCACCAACAAAGTGATAGAAAGTGTAGGCAGAAGGGTAAACAGGCAAATGGCCAGTGTTCAGAAGTTTCACAGACTGTAATTAATGTGGTGGGGCTTCCCTGGTGGCTCAGACAATGAAGAATCCACCTGCATTGCAGGAGACCTGGGTTCGATCCCAGGGTTGGGAAGATCCCCTGGAGAAGGGAATGGCAACTCACTCCAGTATTCTTGCTTGGAGAATTCCATGGACAGAGCAGTCTGGTGGCAGCTGTTGACTGCAGTTCTGTCCATGTTAACTCTTACTTTTTATTACAGTCTTGCTGATTTTCTTGGAGAAGGAAATGGCAACCCACTCCAGTGTTCTTGCCTGGAGAATCTCAGGGACGGGGGAGCCTGGTGGGCTGTCATCTATGGGGTCACACAAAGTCGGACACAACTGAAGCGACTTAGCAGCGGTAGCAGTAGCAGCAGCTGGTTTTCTGTCTTAAAGTGCTTAAAATAGACTGAATCCAGTTTTTCTATTGAGATATAGCTCAGTCTTAGTTCATTCTCTAATGTACAAGAACCCACTACAGGACTTCATCTATTATTTAGCTTTCACTGTCTTATAAATGGCTTCCCAGGTGGCGCTAGTGGTAAAGAAGCTGTCTGTCAATACAGGAGACTTAAGAGACATGGACAACAGACTGGTTCCAAATAGGAAAAGGAGTACATCAAGGCTGTATATTGTCACCCTGCTTATTTAACTTATATGCAGAGTACATCATGAGAAATGCTGGGCTGGAAGAAGCACAAGGTGGAATCAAGATTGCCGGGAGAAATATCAATAACCTCAGATATGCAGATAACACCACCCTTTATGGCAGAAAGTGAAGAGGAACTAAAGAGCCTCTTGATGAAAGTAAAAGAGGAGAGTGAAAAAGTGGGCTTAAAGCTCAACATTCAGAAAACTAACATTGTGGCATCTGGTCCCATCACTTCATGGCAAATAGATGGGGAAACAGTGAAACAGTGTCAGATGTTATTTTTTGGGGCCCCAAAATCACTGCAGATGGTGACTGCAGCCATGAAATTAAAAGACACTTAGTCCTTGGAAAGAAAGTTATGACCAACCTAGATAGTATATTCAAAAGCAGAGACATTACTTTGCCAACAAAGGTCCATCTAGTCAAGGCTATGGTTTTTTCAGTAGTCATGTATGGATGTGAGAATTGGACTGTGAAGAAAGCTGAGCACCAAAGAATTGATGCTTTTGAACTGTGGTGTTGGAGAAGACTCTTGAGTGTCCCTCAGACTGCAAGGGGATCCAACCAGTCCATTCTGAAGATCAGTCCTAGGTGTTCTTTTGCAGGAATGTTGCTAAAGCTGAAACTCCAGTACTTTGGCCACCTCATGTGAAGAGTTGACTCATTGGAAAAGACTCTGATGCTGGAAGGGATTGGGGGCAGGAGGAGAAGGGGACGACAGAGGATGAGATGGCTGGATGGCATCACTGACTCGATATACATGAGTTTGGGTGAACTCCAGGAGTTGGTGGTGGACAGCGAAGCCTGGTGTGCTGTGATTTATGGGGTCCCAAAGAGTCGAACATGACTGAGTGACTGAACTGAACTGAACTGAAACATGAATTCATTCAGTGTACTGTGAACCTAAAAGGAACCAGTTACTGTTCTAAGCACTCGGCCTCAAAGTAAACAACGTTAATGGCCTTGGCTTTATGGAGGTTCATTGAAGAAAATAAAGAGGATAATCTAGGACCTAGAGGACACAAGAAACACCTTTGAGGTTTTAAAGTAATTAGAAGCCCCAGACCCTCAGCTCCAGACCCAGAGCCCTCCTCCTCCTACTCTTCTGGGTTGTCCAGACCCCACCAAAAACCTCTTGTCGGAACCAAAGGGGCTTTCCCAGGTGGCTGTTAGGAGTTTCCATTGCTATGCAAAGTATTTTCTCCCCACTATCTGTAACCTCTTCCCTTATGAATAATCATATAATTCTGTTTGCATTTATTTCATGTACAAATATACCATTTGTGGTAATTGTTTTTTGTTCCCCTAAACCCAATTAAGTTTTCCTTTTCACCAGCATATTGTTGTTCAGTCGCTCAGCTGTGTCCAACTCTTTGTAACCCCATGGAATGCAACACTCCAGGCTTCCCTGTCCTTCACGATCTTCCGAAGCTTGCTCAGTCTCATGTCCATCAACTCAGTGATGCCATCCAACCTTCTCATCTTCTGATGTCCCCTTCTCCTCCTGCCTTCAATCTTTCTCAGCATCAGGGTCTTTTCCAATGGGTCAGCTCTTCACATCAGATGGCCAAAGTATTGGAGCTTCAGCTTCAGCATCTTCAATGAATACTTTACCATCATAACAGTTACTTAAAGGCAAGAACTGTGTCTTAAACATCTAAATATTCCCTCAAAGTGCCTAGCACAAATCACATACTTTCATTAACACAGGCTATTCATAAATCAGGCTACTGTATTCTTTGACAGATATCAGTAAACACACGATGCTTAAATTGTTCACAGTACACTTGATGGACATAACTTTCAAATCCTTTCCACTATCATCTTTATTTCTGTTGGTAGCATACTGCTGTGCTTGAGACTGCTGCTGGGTTTTTCGTATTATCATTATTAAATGTTCAGTGTAAGGATCCGAGCAGGTTGTTTTTTTTCTCTTTGACCATGACAGAGTTGTTAAATGTCATTGATTGACACTGCAGATTTCAAATGTGTTTTATGGTGGAAAGCTCTGCTGGCAGAAATTCACCTGTGTAAATAATACATCATAAGTAGCACCCTGCATAGTTCTCCTTGGCTTTTGATGTATATAGACCTTTAATCTATGGCTTTCATTCTTGTTTACAGTGTATACCAAGTCATGAACATATTCCTTTTTGAAAAATAAAGTGTATCTAGCACATGATCTCTGCCCCTGCTCTAATCTTTTCTAATCTATGAACACATGAAATGTTTTCAAACCAAATATTGAGTCTATCTGACCACAAAATGGAGATTTCCTTTTTAAATAAAAGTGTGTGTTGATGGGTTTTATGGTACGCAGTTTAAATTGCTTCCCAACCATTAAATATGAACACTTAAATATGTTTCAGGCTTAGCCATTAGCTCTTATTGGCATCAGAATATTTTGTCCTTTTATTTCCACAAATATTTTTAAACAGAGCCAACAGCAACTTAGAATTGATTCATCTATATGAAACATTTGTCACAGAATTTGACAGATTTTACAATAGTAATACAAAGCCAGGATATTTCATTTAAATATTGAACTTGGTGTTGCATAGTTGAATAATAAAAATGATTATTCTGTTCTGGAAAAAAAAATCAATTTTAGTTGGCCCAGATCATTTAGATCATTGTTTTATACCTACCTTTATTAGTACTATTCTACTGGTGAATTAGATTAAATTTAGAAAAGATTGCTTTAAATTTAAAAATAAACCTTAAATAAAGCCTAAATCTGCATATCCCTGGTGATACAAAGCAATTATTGGGTCATCTTTCATACTGGTCCTGTATTGTGACTCTCTTAGGCTTCCCTGGTGGTGCAGAGGTTAAAGCGTCTGCCTGCAATGTGGGAGACCTGGGTTCGATCCCTGGGTCGGTATCTTTATTTCTCTCTACAGATTTGATCCCACTGTATGATCTTTGTAATCTCCAGTCAGATTGGCTGGCAGAACCCATCTGACTAGCTTTGCTAACTAGAATCAATGTGATTGTTTCACATTGATCTTTCAGGCAATTAAAAACGTGCAATTTAGGAAGCACATATTTTCTAACAGTTGTTAGTCCATGACTACAAGTTTGAAATATACAGATTGTACATTTTATATCTGGAAAGTAAATTAAAGGCTACTCTCATCTGCTAATTGCTGTTGTTCAGTTTCTCAGTTGTGTCCTACTTTTTGCAACCCCATGGACTCCAGCATGCCAGGCCTCCCCTGTTATCCACTGTCTCCTAGAGTTTGCTCAGATCCGTGTTCATTGAGTCCGTAATGCTATCCAGTCATCTCATCCTCTGCCACCCCCTTCTCCTCCTGCCCTCAGTCTTGCCCAGCATCAGGGTCTTTTCCAATGAGTTGGGTCTTCACGTCAGGTGACCAAAGTATTGGAGCTTCAGCAACAGTCCATCCAATGAATATTCAAGATTGATTTCCTTTAGGATTTACTGGTTTGATCTCCTTGCTAATAGTTTTGTAAAAATCAAAAGTGTTTAAACACTAATCTTATAACTGTTAAACCTGAACACGATTACATTTTTGATAACTGTTATTTTCTCACTGGTGATATTAACCCCAGCCTTTAGTCTATGACATATTTTCTAAACTTTATATTTCAAATATTTGGACTTTATCTTAGCTCTTTTGATTATGTTTGCTATTAGAACTTTATATGAACAAATCCAAAACCTCTAAGATATTCTTGAGGAGTAGTGAGGAAGTTTGGCTAAACCTTTCATTGGTAAATATAATGGAAGATAGCGGGTTAAAAAAATTTATCAGTTGTGTTTATCATAAGTGTTTTCAGAGCACTTGCATGCTCTGAGAACACTTTATATGTGTTATCAACACTTTATATGTTAATAATATACTTTGAGACACCTGCAGAGAGGGTTCATAAGCTACCCTCCTCCTTTTTTTTCTTAGAAAATCTCACTGGACTAATGCTCTGCTGTATTCACTTTGCTGAATGATATTTTAGTGCTTAATATCTTTCATAGCATCTTTCAAACATATCTCCCTCGATGATTTATAAATTTTTATAGAGTCTGGTGGCTAGATTAGATGATGTTTGACTAATTCTAGGAGGGTTCATGAGAGAAGTCATGATATTTTTGAATTATCTGAGTAAATTCATTTGCAGTGGCAAGAATAAAGGTCGTTAACTTATTAACCATGGGGAAAACCTGGAAAATTTATAATGCCACCTGTTCAGAAGTTACATTCCATTCACCATATTGGACCATGCCTGTGTCCTTACTTCCTTTAAATTGGAGTATTAAGACTCTTTAACTAACTTCCCCTTTGTTTAAGTTTTAGTGCTTACTCTCTGCTTTACTATATCTTTAGGTATTAAGTCTTAATTATAGTTACTTACAGCTCAGTGAGCTTTGTGCCTGAGATGACTTGATATACTTTCATAATTGAAATTATTAATCATTTTATTTTCTATGATCTTCTGTTTTTCTATTTCCCATGCATGTTAAAATGTATGTATTACTTTTTATAACTTGAGAAATAAAATACACTTATAGATCTGTTTTCTAATTCAACACAAAGCATACTACATTTTTGCATTAACCAGTTATGATACTTAGAAATTAGTTGATAATATAAAATATGAGAGAAATAAAGTAGAAATTTTACAACATGTTAGATATTTAGTGTCAAAATTTTTAATCTAACATAATTAATTTTTTATTCCAGTTGGGTTATGGATAGATAATCTTTCTTAAAAACTTTTTATCAATACAAACCTACTGTTTTAAAACCTAAATGATGTTATTATGTGTTTGGCCTTGAGATGATTTTTAAATGCTGTCCATCTTTAAACTATGTTGTAGTCTAAAGGCTAAAGTAGTATTGACTCTGAATTTACTGGTAGAAATATGAAATATTGTCAGGGTTTCCCTGGTGGCTCCGTGGCAAAGAATCTGATGCAATGCAGGAGACCTGGGTTTGATCCCTGGCTCAGGAAGATCCCCTAGAGAAGGGAATGGCAAACCACTCCAGTATTCTTTCTTAGAGAATCCCATGGACAGAGGACCCTGATGGGCTATAGTCCATAGGGATGACAAATAGTCAGACACAACTGAGTGACTAACACTTTCAAAGTTGAAAGAACATCAGATAGACCAGTTGTAATCAACCTCTATCTTCCCTTGTGTGCTAAAGGACCAATCAAATGTGCTTCCCAGAGGTTTTTATAAAACCGATGGAGAGTTTGCTATCCATATATCTTTTCAAAAATAAACATGAATTTTTAAATGTCTATTAAGGGTATCATAAACTGAAATTATTAGTAGAATATTCCTTTCATAAACTATTCGGGAGAAATAAGTGCTTTGTTGGAAATAAATATTTTGTGTCTTTAACATACTCTGTCCTCTTAGTTATTTACTGAGTCCATGTAGTCACAGAACCATGGAACACAAGGGGTGGTTTAAGACTGTGGAATCCGTTCTTTGCTTCCAAGGGATACTTGTTAACAAAATAATTACTCGTTTCTTAAATAAAAATATTCTATGGTAAAAATGAGGTTTTAGTGCCAGAATTTGACTTCTTTTAGAAGAGAAGCTTTTGTGTTTCTCCCTATTAAGCAGAGATGTTTTCAGGCTACTCTGGGGAAGCACAGCCAGAGGTCTGGGGGACAGCTGGGTTATTGGAAAGTGATAGAAAGACTTGAGAAAAGGTGGTGTGTTTTCTAAGGAAATTCAAATTCTGTGAGAAAATTAGAGGTTGGAGCTGTAGAAATTTAATCAAGTTCTCCTAACAATCAAAAGATAAAGCTATAATTCAATTCTATTTTTTAAATTCCCAAACAGATATTTCTTCTGAAAATTTACCATGTGTAGGCTATTGGCAGAAAAGACCGAAAGAATAAAGGATATAAGAGGACAGAGGGAAGATATGTCTTTATGGGAGCCAAATGTGATAAGAGAGAGGACTGAAATATTGATTTGAGCGTAAGTACAGGAAACATGCATTTAGAAATCAAGCATGGTATTTCCATAGTATCACAGTGAGGGAATATCATATCTGCCATGGCTGCTTTCAAGCTCCAGGTATATTTTGTTTGTTTTGCAAAATTGTTTTGGTTTTATTTGTGTGTGTGTGTGTGTGTGTGTGTGTGTGTTGTTGTTGTGCTTAAATTGAACCAGTACTTACATTACAAAGTAGAAGATATACCCCAAAGTCTTGATTTCCAGCCACTTTCAAAAGTTTTAAAATAGCAAGGATTAGATCTTATTCCTTTGTGGCCACAACTTTCAATAGAGATGATTAACAGCTAACTCCCTTCCAACAGGATATGCTTTCCTCCCGTCACCCAAGGACTTACCTAGACCTGCTTCAAATATTTATATCCCCTTGTTGGCATATGTGGGCATTTGAATTTTTACTATTGAGAGAGTGAGCAATTATCTGATCTTAGATTATAGAATAAAAATAATTCCGTATGTATTTAGTGATTACCAGGCATCTGTCAGGTACCGATCTAAGACCTAATGTATAGGACAGTGAAGAAGTCAGAAAAGTTCCTCCGTGGAGATTCTGTTCTGACGTACATATGCCATTACATAATCTGATTATGTAATCAACTAAAATATATAGTTTGTTTGTTATAAGTGCTAAAGAGAAAATAAAGGTGGAAAGGGGACAGGATCACTGGTTTCTATTTTTAAGCTGGGTCATTAGGGATAGTCACCCTCTCATTAAGACTTTCCCTAACTATCCTGTCTAAATTGAGGTGGTTACATTTGTGTAAGAACCTAAAGAAAATAATCCCTGTGACTCTTTGAGGGATAAGTCTTCCAGGTGAAGAAAAAAAAAAAAATCAAGAACAGATGCCCTTAATGGATTTGCTAGTATGTTAAATACACATTAAAGAGGCCAGTGTGTGGGGGGAGGAGTGGGAGGGGTGAATTGAGTGGATTGCCTGGTGTGAACCAGTAGGAGAGGTAACAGTGGTTTCTATTTGAAATGCCTTATAAATTGTTAGCACTCCAGCTTCCACTCTGCTTCTGTGTATGAACTGTATTAGGCCCTAAAGAAAGTGAGTTTATACTGAACTTGCTCTAATATGTCCCAGTTTTGTAAAGTACAAGTAACATAACCTGTGCCCTCTACCTCTATAGATACTCCACTGCAATAGATGGGCTGGAAGAAAAGATGCAAGTTGGACCAAAAGATAAGAGAATCCAAATGATGAGATGCTAATCCTGATCCTCTTTTGATTGTTCAGTGATAATTTCAGGGATTCATTCATTCATTGCCTCTCAGCTCCACATCTGCCCTTCATTACCTGCCCAGCTATAGTGGAGTTAGGTCCTTTACACAAAATTAAGCTTTGTCAGTAGAGGGTGCTGAAGCGACATTGCTGAAGGAAGAGTCTTTCCCTTAACTAGCTCTTGTGTTAATCTGTTTTGCTTCTTGTATTGCAAGAATGCTGGTGTGGGAACAAACAGTGGTACCCTGTTTCAGACTAGACCCAGAGCATCCAGTCTGATGCATCATCTTGCTTCAGGTCTCCCAGTGGGATACTACATATAATATTCTCCTGCTGCTCTGCTGGTTAGCAGGCTCTAATACACTGACTCCTTCAGTATGCCCACCTGCCAGCCTTGAGCAACTTGTACCCCAAAGGTGCACCTTGCTTGCATAGCAACTGTAAACAGCTCTGGCCTGGACAACTCAGTGGATTTCATCAATTATATCTGTGTTCCAGATGTGGAGAACTCTCCTGCCCTGTGCAGTTTTACCTTCCTCAGTTATTCTCCCTCAGCTCTAGAGTTTTCTCTAGAGCTCTCAATAAGCCTTTGTAGATAACTTAATAATTCTTTATTATTTAATAACTTAAATATTAGTTAATTTTATTTGCTGTATATCCTAATTATTGGTATTAAATTTTGCCTGTTCAAATCAGGATATGGTTTCTGACCCCTGATTGGACCACGAATGATACAGGTGATAGAGCAAAATATTAATGCTGAAACTGAAAGATGCATGTTTATTTTGTCAGTATTCTCAAGGATATATCAAATTGAAGAAGTCAGCGAAAATGTTACTTGAGTTGCCGTTATCAGAAAACTCGAGAGTAAGAGGAGCATGACAGGTGGAGTAAGAGAGGCAACTGATACAAGTGTGCAAAGCACTCTTGCCAAGCAAATTGAACTTAATAAGGAATATAAAGGTATAGTTTAATTCAGGGACATGCATACATACTGGGCAATTTTTACATGTAAAGCAACTGTGTTACTTGCTCTGCAACTCACAGTTAAGTGCTGGCACCCGATAATTACTGGACCGAGAAAAACCACATAGCATATAAAGAGAATTTCTACCTTTCAAGTAACTTAGAGCCCTATGGGAGAAGGGAAATGGAAACCGACTCCAGTATTCTTGCCTAGATAATCCTGTGGACAGGGGACCCTGGTGAGCTACTATACATGGGGTCGCACAGAGTCAGACACTACTGAAGCAACTTAGCATGCATGCATGCATTGGAGAAGGAAATGGCAGCCCACTCCAGTGCTTTTGCCTGGAGAATCCTGGGGACACAGGAGCCTGGTGGGCTGCTATCTATGGGGCTGCACGGAGTTGGACATGATTGGAGAGTGTTAGAAAACAGTGGTGGGGAGGGGTGGGGAAGAAACGCACACACACACACAACACACATGCAGAGTGACATCGTGATGTAGTAAGACCTGTGATGGAGGTGACAGAGCAGAGATGTATCAGAAAAGTCAATTATATCAGTCACTGAGCAGCAGTGATGTTTTGAGTGTGAGCAAATTTTCAGTAGAGGACCCCGTCTATGGATATTATATTGTTACCTTTATGTATAGCACCAAGTATCAGTAAGTTAATTACTAAGACCACTTAGTCTCACTGTAAGACTTAAACACTTTGACCTATCACTTACTATTCTTGAACAGTAATTTATTGAATCACCTGATAGCTGAGTAATCAAGTCAACATCTTAGATGCTACTCAAAACTTATGCGGGAGAGATTGTGCAATAATAATTAGAAGAAAATAATTAATTCACGAATTTGAAATATCACACCAATCACAATCAGTCAAACGTTAGTACAGACAAAGCTCCCAATAATTTTATTTCATCAATAAGCCATGTATATCCAGGGTATACATTTACACATGGTTAAAATGTGTTAGCATAGATTCAGAACAGCATACCTTTGTTTAACTATTGCCTCTTTTAAATAATTAAGACTTGAAACCCTCCAACATTGTAATTTAAATTGCAAATAGGAAAACACAAAGGATCTATTTATCTAAATCTGCATGGTCTTAAACATCAGTGCTGGAAACAGTGCATTTCATTTAACAATATTTTGCCCTATCATAGAAATAATACATTAGGATATAAAACTGCCCACCTGTTTGGTACAAGGTTATTATTCATGATGTTTTCTTGGGAAGTTTGATTCCTAAATATTTACTAGTATGAACTCATGGAAGTTGTTTTACCCTTGAGGAATATGGTAAAATCTTTATCTTGTTCTTTTGAGGCTCAGTGAACCCTGGAATTAATACGGTAGCTAAAATAAGGGGAAGTTTTTTTTTTCTCCCTTTTTAAATTAATTCAGTTTAGTCAGTTGAGTTGCTCAGTCATGTCCGACTCTTTGTGACCCCATGATTCCCAGCACTCCAGGCTTCCTTGTCCATCACCAACTCTGGGAGTTCACTCAAACTCATGTCCATCGAGCTGGTGATACCATCCAGCCATCTCATCCTCTGTCGTCCCCTTCTCCTCCCTCCTCCCAATCCCTCCCAGCATCAGAGTCTTTTCCAGTGGGTTAGTTCTTCACATGAGGTGACCAAAGCATTGGAGTTTCAGCTTTAGCATCATTCCTTCCAAAGAACACCCAGGACTGAGCTCCTTTAGAATGGACTGCTTGGATCTCCATGCAGTCCAAGTGACCCTCAAGAGTCTTCTCCAACACCACAGTTCAAAAGCATCAATTCTTCGGCCCTCAGCTTTCTTCACAGTCCAACTCTCACATCCATACATGAACACAGGAAAAACCATAGCTTTGACTAGACGGACCTTTGTTGGCAAAGTAATGTCTCTGCTTTTGAATATGCTGTCTAGGTTGGTCATAACTTTCCTTCCAAGGAGTAAGTGTCTTCCTAATTTCATGGCTGCAGTAACCATCTTCAGTGATTTTGGAGCCCCCAAAATAAAGTCTGACACTGTTTCCACTGTTTCCACATCTATTTGCCATGAAGTGATGGGACCAGATGTCATGACCTTCGTTTTCTGAATGTTGAGCTTGAAGCCCACTTTTTTACTCTCCTCTTTCACTTTCATCAAGAGGCTCTTTAGTTCCTCTTCACTTTCTGCCACAAGGGTGGTGTCATCTGCATATCTGAGGTTATTGATGTTTCTCTCTGCAATCTTAATTCTAGCTTGTCTTTCTTCCAGTCCAGTGTTTCTCATGATGTATTCTGCATATAAGTTAAATAAGCAGGGTGACAATATACAGCCTTGACGTACTCCTTTTCCTATTTGGAAACAGTCTGTTGTTCCATGTCCAGTTCTAACTGTTGCTTCCTGACCTGCATACAGATTTCTCAGGAGGCAGGTGAAGTGGTCTGGTATTTCCATCTCTTTCAGAATTTTCTACAGTTTATTGTGATCCACACAGTCAAAGGCTTTGACATAGTCAATAAAGCAGAAATAGATATTTCTCTGGAACTCTCTTGCTTTTTCAGTGATCCAGCAGATGTTAGCAATTTGATCTCTGGTTCTTCTGCCTTTTCTAAAACCAGCTGGAATACCTGGAAGTTCATGGTTCACGTATTGCTGAAGGCCTGGCTTGGAGAAATTTGAGCATTACTTTACTAGTGTGTGACATGAGTGCAGTTATGCGGTACTTTGAGCACTCTTTGTCATTGCCTTTCTTTGGGATTGGAATGTAAACTACCTTTTTCCAGCCCTGTGGCCACTGCTGAATTTTCCAAATTTGCTGGCATATTTAGTGCAGCACATTCACAGCATCATCTTTCAGAATTTGAAATAGTTCAACTGGAATTCCATCACCTCTACTAGCTTTGTTTGTAGTGATTCTTTCAAAGGCCCACTTGACTTAACATTCCAGAATGTCTGGCCCTAGGTGAGTGATCACACCATCGTGATTATCTTAGTCATGAAGATCTTTTTGTACAGTTCCTCTGTGTATTCTTGCCACCTCTTCTTAATATCTTCTGGTTCTGTTAGGTCCAGACCATTTCTGTCCTTTATCGAGCCCATCTTTGCATGAAATGTTCCCTTGGTACTCTAATTTTCTTGAAGAGATCTCTAGTCTTTTCCATTCTTTTGTTTTCCTCTATTTATTTGCATTGATCACTGAGGAAGGCTTTCTTATCTCTCTTTGCTATTCTCTGGGACTCTGCATTCAGAGGCTTATATCTTTCCTTTTCTCCTTTGCTTTTTGCTTCTCTTCTTTTTCACAGCTATTTGTAAGGCCTTCTCAGACAGCCATTTTGCTTTTTTGCAATTCTTTACCATGGGGATGGTCTTGATCCCTGTCTCCTATACAATGTCATGAACCTCCATCCATAGTTCATCAGGCACTCTGTCTACCAGGTCTAGTCCCTTAAAGCTATTTCTGACTTCCACTGTATAATCATAAGGAATTTGATTTAGGTCATACCTAAATGGTCTAGTGGTTTTCCCTCCTTTCTTCAGTTTAAGTCTGAATTTGGCAATAAGGAGTTCATGATCTGAGCCACAGTCAGTTCCCAGTCTTGTTTTTGCTGACTGTATAGAGCTTCTCCATCTTTGGCTGCAAAGAATATAATCAATCTGATTTCGGTATTGACCATCTGGTGATGTCCATGTGTAGAGTCTTCTCTTGTGTTGTTGGAAGAAGGTGTTTGCTATGACCAGTGTGTTCTCTTGTTAAGACTCTGTTAGCCTTTGCCCTGCTTCATTGCATATTCCAAGGCCAAGTTTTAATTAATTAATTAATTTTAATTGGAGGCTGATTACTTTACAATATTGTGGTGGCTTTTGCCATTCATTGATATTAATCAGCCACAGGTGTACATGTGTCCCCCAGTCCCGAATCCTGCTCCCACCCCCCCATCTTTGTCACAGGATCAATGCATCTTTGCCATTGTAAACAAATGTTGGTTGAGTCAAATTACCCATCTGCTTCCGATGTATTTAAAGAGTAATGTGACACATTTTAGTATTGTAACAAGCTTTTGCTTATTTTCAAGTTTTTACAGTGAGTAGGTACCAGTGGATAATAGTAGGCCACAGGTTTCCTCTTCAGATTATTTCTTGAATTGCACAGTAGGATCTCTCTTCGTTATCAACAGCTGGTGCAATTTGTTATGGCACATTTGAAGGATCTTTTATTTTTAGAAGCTACAGTTCTTAAAATTCTTCCTTAAATTCTTCCACAGTCACTTGACCTCTTTTCAATGTCTTTTTTGTGGATAAACTAATTTAGGCTGCCATTCTTTCATGGAGTAGTCTATAAGCTTTAACCAGATGCTTAGAGTTAATGTCATACTTAACTTTTAAATAGACACAGATGTTGTCTACTTCTTTTGTTATAAGATTAACTTTGGGGCAAGATCATACCTGTAGGGGAATTAGATTACTGAAATGCTTTGATGGCCAACTATAAAGAATATTCATGCTGGACTGTCAGTATCATTGGTGGCTTAAATAAAAGCTTTTTTTTTTTTTTTTTTTTTTTCTTACAAAGAAGTTATTAGTAGTTCTGAAATGACTTGCTGGAACTTCTGCATATTATTCCAAACTCTCAGTTATGTCTCACAATGGTATGGTTATATTCTGGTATTTATTCATTACCACTGTTTCAAGGGGTATGCTTCTTGACTTGTCTGCTTAACTAGTTAATGGAGTACTTGTGAACTCTTACTCTGAGTAATAGGACAATTGGAAATTCACATCTACTTTAGCAATGTAAATCTCACAGAAACTTTCATACTTCACACAGGCACAACATAAGACAGTTATTGGGCTTCCCTGTGGCTCAAGTTTGCAGGAGACCCGAGTTAAATCCATGGGTCAGAAAGATCCCTGGAGAAGAGAATGGCTACCTACTCCAGTAATCTTGCCTGGAGAATTCTATGGACAGAGAAGCCTGGCAGGCTATAGTCCATGGGGTCACAAAGAGTCTGACATGACTGAGCAACATAACATTCACTTTTCAAGACAATAATTACTTTTGTGTGTGTGCTAATGTTAACATCACATGTGTACATATAACGCCTAAGGTTACAGATAGTCTCTGTCTATAAATATTGGACCAACATCTGGAAGGGAAACATATATCTTAGTTCATTCAGGCTGCTATGACACAATACCATAGATCAGGTGAATTAGAAACAAAAGAAATTTATTTCTCATGGTCAGAAGTCCAAGCCCCTAGCAGATTTCATATCTGGTAAGGACCTGCTTCCTGGTTAATACAGAGCTGTCTTTTTGCTGTGTCCTCACATGGTGAAAAGGGCAAGGAAGCTCTTGGAGGCTATTTCCATGAGGATGCTAGTCCCATTCTTGAGAACTCCACCCTAGTGACCTGATCACCTTCAAATACCATAACTTTGAGGATTAGGTTTCAACGTGAATTTATGGGGAACACAGACATTCAGTCCATGGATGCATTTGAATTTATTTTTTACTAAAAAATGTGTTGGTAATTTTGGTAATTTTGGTAATTTTTACTTCCTCAACTGTTTTTTGTGGTAAGTTAAAGTATTGCCCCTAACTTTTCACCATAACCATGTCCAAGCCCTTGTCCTTTGTTTTGAGTCCCTGTAGTTCGCAAACTAGAGTTAGAAATCTGTTTCTTGATTTGGATTTAAGCAGGTTATGTGCTTAGATCAATGAGATGCTAATAGAGTTTGGGAGTGGTTTGTTATGCATTACTTTTGTGGCTAAAATTTAGGTTTGATTATGTTTATGCATTGACTTTAGAACTAGAACTATTGTGCTGGAAGGCGAAGCAGAAAAATTTTACTTCGGCATCTATTTCATGTTTATTTGTCCTCTTTCTTGGTCTATGAGTTATTTATATAGGACATCACCATTCCGAAGACCCATTATCTCCTTCTATTATTTTGTCTGTCGCGATTTTACTGAAATCCACTCCTCTTCAACTCAGAGCTACTGTTCCCACCTCCTTTGTAACCCAGAGCTGACTAAACACTGTCCTTGTCATCCAACTCCCTTATAAAATCTTTCAGAACAGTCCTTCCCTCTGCCTGCTAATGTCAGACAGGACATTACTTCCATTCCAGTTAAACTGTTTGCACTTGACTTAACTTTCCAAAGTTAGGAGTTAACCTTTAGAAACTAGAAGTTCCTGACTTATATCTGCATGCCCAAGAGAGGAAAACAAAATAGCTCCTTCCAGAACAAAGACTCTGCCCTAAATAGGATTTCCTGTTTCTATTATTGGTATGACTAAAAGCAAATAGCTGTCAGTCTTAGGTACAGAAGTTTGATCTTTATTATTAGTTGTTGTGGACTCTTACTGAGTTGGTCAATCAGATGTAGCTACAAGAGGAGACAGAGGAGAGGCTCAGGACAAAGGTAAGTGTGTTATACTCCCAGATCTTAGAGACTGGAGGAAGGGCACATCATACACGACCACATGAAAAAATAGTAGGGTATCAGGAGTCAGAAAGCAGAAGCATGGCAGAAATTAGGCCAGTGGCCTTTATTGGGTTTTCTGCAGGAAGGACAAGTCAGGGCAGGGAAGCAGTTTAAGAGTGGCTAGTTGGAATAATTTAGGTGGGCTTTGAGCTATAAGACTAATTTCTGGTTGTTGGTATTGGAACTGAAGTGATTAAGGCAAAGGAATATAGCCTCCTAGGGTTAAAGGAGAGAGAAGTAGTGTTTGCATATCAAAGGCCTGCTCTTGGCTGGGCCTTTGCTGTCTCTAAGAAAATCCACTAAAGGAGAGTAGTCTCTCCCAGCCAGAATGATTTCAAAAATGTCAACTTCCTAGCATACAGGCCATTTTTAAAAATGCAGACACATACATTCACACTACACTGGTTATCATGTCTTCAGGAAAAGATCCAGTGTCAGTGCATCCTATTGTATGAAAGAAATTGTATAGTTGACATCAATGGAATTTATATTGCTGCTTTTTAATTTTTTCTTTTGCTAGACAAGAACTAAAATACGATCTGAATCAATGCTCAACACCTGGAAGTCCTCGGGATGACAAATAGATTCTGAATAAACAAAAAAGAAAACATAGCATCATATTAATGTGATATATTAATTATCGGTCACATAATTTTTCACAGTTCAGTTTCCAAGTTTGAGACACAGTCTATATTTCCCTAGGCTCTACCTGAGTAGCTTTCACCAAAAACTGCAAGCACAGTGGCGCTGTGTTCCTTGAGTTCTGTCTAAACTGATCTGTGAGACACTCGGGCTCTTCAGTTTCTCTCCACATAGTTTGGAAGTTCCCGGGGAGGCTCTACATTGTATGCCTCACTGTGGTCCTCTCATTTATCACCTGCTGTCTGACATTCTCTACCTTTCCTGCTATTGGTGCCTAAGATATTCTCCCAGAGCCCTCAGACCTAGTTCAGGGAGCCGATGTTTTTATCAAAACGACCTGTGCCCATGAAGCGACTATATTTGCTGGTGCCAAAGCTGTCAGATTCAAGCCAGCACTTCTCATTGTTAGTTGCTTTTTCACTGAAGCCACCAGTCTCCCAATCACTGCACTTCTTTCCTAGGATTTATGTATAAAGACCTGAATACTGGACCACAGATCAATCAGAGTGACAGATGTTTTCCTCACCTTAAAGCAGTCTTACCTCTTCAGTACAAGCTCTCTATCCTTGAGCCTCTGTTGAGTCTCACATCTCTTCCATAAGATATTTTTTCCCCACGAGTTTTCTCTAACATGAAGCTCCCAAGGCATATCCAGACCATTTGAATACTATGGTATAAGGGTTTAGGCTGTTTAAAATAGGACCTTCTTTATTTCTGGAAGAAATAAAGAATTTCTTCCAGTGATGAATTTGGCCAGTTGAATTTACCATAACTCAAGGAACGTCAATTTTGCTTTCTGTACTTAGTAATCAAAGAGTAGGATAATAGTTAATGCTATTTAGCAAATAGATATTTGGGACCTGCTATGCTTCATATCTTTTGCTGAGCTCTGGAACTAATAAAATGATCAAAAAAAAAATATATAAATAACTAAATAATTGTACAATCTACTAAGGACATATATATTCATTAAAATACATTCAAATGTTAGGTAAGAGTATATCAGGGCATAGGCAGTATAATGAGCTCATAATTCTCAAATTTGCAAATTAGATCATAGGTAGGGTCAAGAAGATCCCTGGAGGAGGACATGACAACCCACTCCAGTATTCTTGCCTGGAGAATCCCATGGAAAGAGGAGCCTGACGGGCTATAATCCACAGGGTCACAAAGAGTCAGACATGACTGAAGTGACTTAGCACACAAACGCACACAGAGTACTATATACTTTTAAAAATTATGTTCTGAAATGAAAAAGTGAAGTGCTAGTTGCTCAGTCATGTCCAACTCTTTGTGATCCTGTGAACTGTAGCCCTCCAGGCTCCTCTGTCCATAGAATTCCCCAGGCAAGAATATTGGAGTGGGTAGTTATTCCCTTCTCCAGGGAATCTTCCTGACCCAGGGATTGAACCTGGGTCTCCTGAATTGCAGACAGACTTTTTGCCATGTGAGCCATCAGTTATGTTTTGAGCATCCTTCCTATGTTTGTAGAGGTGAACAAACATAAACTTTACTACTAATATTCCTCCAAGCATCTAACATGGCCCCGAGATTGATGTATAGAAACCGTATAATCCAAATATGTATGTCAGGTAGGAATTATTATTGATCAATCAGTAAATCCCAACACATATATTAAGAATCAACTTATGGATTTTCTGCATGTGGATACTGTGGGAACACAGAGAGAACACAGGACTATATACAACTTGATCTGTGCTAAGAGTTTGTCACCTGATGGGACTTGCTTTCCTCCCTGGCACATATTTCCCCTTCTCTTGACACAGTACCCTGATTTTTCTTCAAAGGATTCATCTGCCCCATTCTAAGCCTTGTGTTGTGGGAAGACTTGAAGCTGCCTCTGACTCAGTAGGCCCATCTCCAATCCAGTAATTTTGTTAAGGGTGTACATCTGACCTAAATCAGAACAAGAGAAAAAAAACCCCAGGATTTGTGTGGAAACTGTCAGAAAAGATGTTGTCTTCTGCCCTGGAGTGTGTAATGTGAGGACTGGAGAACTGTAGCTGATGCAGCTGTGTGCTGCTGCTAGCATGAGGGAAGGACAGGCTGTTGTTTCACTGGCCACAGTAGAAAGGCTAAAATGTAACTCCTCCTGTGCAAGGTAGAACATGGAAGCACAATCAGATGCACAGCGATGTTGTAAAGACTTTCTGTGAATTAATTCATTTAATCCTCACAACGATGTTATAAGTTGGTGCTACTATTATCCACATTTTATAAGCAAGGGACTGAGGCTCAGATAGGTTTAAGTTATACACCTAGTAATACTGTAATTATCTGATGGCTGTCTAAAATAGTGCAAATAATTCCCTTTCCCTTTTAATATGGGGCTTCGTTAGATATTGGCATTTGCAGGCCAACGTGACGTGCACATTTTGTGATTATACATCTGTATCCTCATTTTGAGTGATCGTATTTGAAGTTTTGCTGAAAGAGTGGTACCTAACTCCCAGGTGTTACCTCTTCCACCCTCGCGTGCATGCTGTCACTCAGTCATGTCGGACTCTTTGTAACCCCATGGACTGAAGCTTGTCAATCTCCTCTGTCTATGGGATTTCCCAGGCAAGAATACTGGAGTGGGTTGTCCAATATTCCTCCTCCAGGGGATCTTCCTGACCCAGGGATTGAACCCGCATCTCCTACATTGTCAGGGGGAATCTTTACCATTGAGCCACCTGGGAAGCCCCTTTGACCCTGGAATTCAGTGTTAATTTTCCAGGCAATTTTAACTCCCTTTGGAAAATTAATTTTAGCATGGAAACTTCATAGAATGTAGATAACCTGGGTTTAATTAATTAATAATTTGGATAAGGAAACCTTTAAGGTAAATGCTCAAAGAAAATTATTCTTTGTTTTTTATCTGTCATTTTGACCCTGCTCCTTCATGTTTCCCAGAAAAGGCAATGGCACCCCACTCCAGTAATCTTGCCTGGAAAATCCCATGGACAGAGGAGCCTGATGGGCTGCAGTCCATGGGGTCACTAAGAGTCGGACACGACTGAGCGACTTCACTTTCACTTTTCACTTTCATGCATTGGAGAAGGAAATGGCAACCCACTCCAGTGTTTTTTTCTGGGAGAATCCCAGGGACAGGGGAGCCTGGTGGGCTGCTGTCTCTGGGGTCACACAGAGTTGGACACGACTGAAGCGACTTAGCAGCAGCAGCAGCTTCATGTTTCCGAGTAGCACAAGTTCAAACTAATGAAAACATGATTCCTGTATGGAAGATGCTTGCAATTGTATAAATGTCATAGCCATAGATTTCCTGCAACTTCTTCTGTGCAACTGTACAATTGCTTTGAATGACAGGATTTCCAAAATAGAAAAGTCTCCAGCTGTGACTTGCAAAACAACATTTAGTCAAACAGGTAGACTTATTTCTTACCTACTGAAAAAGATTCTTCCTGCAGATTGAGTTCTAGTTGACCATTCTCAGTGTTTTTCATGAAAAAAAAGGATTTAGAAATTCAGGTCATGAGTTCAGAATGCTGGAACAGAGCTCTCTGTAGAAGGTCACTAACAGAGACCTTCTGGAAATAATAAAAAATGGGAAATTTTTCCATTTTACCTTTACAAAAACAACATTTTTTTAAAATTACTTAGTGAAATATTCTCTATAAAACACAAATAATAAGTGTTCATGGTAGATTTTGTAGTTTTTTAGTATAGTTATACAAAAGAGGGGTTGATAATATGGTAACTCATTGTATTGTATTAATAGATGTAGTGTGTTACAAAAGAGCCTTTAAAATCTTTCTCATTGATACTATAGGGGATAATGATAGCTACCCCTTCCTTGTCCAAAAACTTTATGAAACAGTTTCATGGAATAATAGTATCTCTACCCCGGAGAAGGTGATGGCACCCAACTCCAGTATTCCTGCCTGGAAAATCCCATGGACGGAGGAGCCTGGTAGGCAGCAGTCTATGGAGTCGAGAAGAGTCAAGACTGAGCAACTTCACTTTCACTTTTCATTTTCATGCATTGAAGAAGGAAATGGCAAACCACCCCAGTGTTCTTGCCTGGAGAATCCCAGGGATGGGGGAGCCTGGTGGGCTGCTGCCTATGGAGCCGCACCGAGTTGGACAGGACTGAAGCGACTAAGCAGCAGCAGCAGCAGCAGCAGCAGCAGCATTGTCTCTACCCAAGAGTGGATGTTTAGTTAATTATCTCTGTGTAGTAGATGGTTTGTTTTACAAAATAAAATGTTTTGATAATCCTTACTCATTTGGTGCAAAAAGACCATTTATTTTAGGCTAATTATAAAATTTTATTTGATTTAGTCAATTCAGCCTAAAAGCTGAAAGAAAATAAATTTTAATTTAATCAATAATTTCTATTACACAGATCATTAAAAAATAAGCTGGTTAAATGTAACTTTTAGACATTTTGTTATGTTGAATGTTGTTGGCATAATGTATCTATAATTCCAGTGAATGTTTATTTTCTAATCTCTTTATCTGAAAATCTGCTGGAAACCTACTCTCAGGCAATTATAGAAGAGACTGTGATTTCTATCTTCAGTTGGAAGATGGAATGTTGCCACAAGTTTCCACAGCTACTAACTGAAGAGCTTCCATATTTGAGACCTTTAGCAGTATATTTGGACTTTTCAGCTGGTGCTAGTGGTAAAAAACCTGCCTGCCAATGCAGAAGACATCAGAGATGCAGGTTTGATTCCTGGGTTGGGACGATCCCCAGGAGAAGGGAATGGCTACCCACTCAAGTATTCTTGTCTGGAAAACTCCATGGACAGAGAAGCCTGGAGAGCTACAGTGTATGCGGTCACAAAGAGATGACATCACTGAGTGACTAACATACACAACACGGTGGCTGGTGATCGGAGCGTATACTGTGAACAGCCAGAGTATAAGCTTCAAGGAGCAGGAACAGTGTCTGTTTTGTTCACTACAATACTTTGCTTGCTATGTTTCATGCTCTGCCCACAGTAAGCAATGATTAAATATTTATTGAGTGAAAGCTTTGGAGGGTAGAGATGGAATTTAGCAGTGCTGTGTCTGGATACAGGAAAAGGAACATTAGCCTATTTGGGCACAAAGAGAAGAGATGGCCTGACTTGGTAGTTGTGCTTATGAAAAAGGAGTGTTGGTTTTATTTGGCCTTAAAATTTAATGTGCACCTGGGTCTGAAATATATGTACACAAATGTTGCGTATGATCATATTCTCTATAACATCCAAGGGAGGGATCTTATTTTGTTAGCTTCATGTTCTTCTGCCTGCATTTTCAGTTTCTGCCTTCTTATGGTTTCCTCCCTTTAGTCTCTAAACATGCCCAAGTCTCTCTAGAGTTAAAACTAAATAATTTACCCACTGCTTTATCTCTTTCTTCCTGTCATGACCAAAGATCAAAGAGAATAATTGATAACTGATGTCTTCCATTTCTCTTTTCTCATTTCCTCTTACCTCTGTGAAACCTGGGTTTGCACCCACTGCTCTACACAAAATAGTCTCATTTAAGTCACTCATGCTGGTATTGGGCTTCCCAGGTGGCGTACGTGGTAAAGATCCCACCTGTGAATGTAGCAGACTAAAGATATATGGGTTCAATCTCTGGATCCGGAAGATCCCCTAGGGGAGGGAATGGCAACTCACTCCAGTAGTCTTGCCTGGAGAATGCAATGGACAGAGGAGCTGGGGGTGGGGGGTGGGGCTATGATCTGCAGAGTCGCAAGAGGTCAGACACTTCTGAAGGAACTTAGCACACGTGCAAGCACATGCTGGTATTATGAGGGTCCAGGGAAGAGGGGTTTTCAATAATCTTTGCTGCATTTTTAACCTTCAGCTCACGTCATCCTTTTGAGACTCTGTTCTCTTGCTCATGCAGTCTTCAGTTTCCTCTTTTCTCACTGCCTCAATCCCCAGTCTCACTCCTCTCCAGCTTTTATAAGACTTTAGCTTTTACAAGGTTCTCACCTGAGTTTTCAGTCCATTGAGTGTCTCATGAACACATGCTTCGAAGATAATCCTTTCCACTGTTAGTATTTTTTTTTAATACTTTATTCTACATTACATTACTGTATTTGTTTTGCCATACATTGACATAATTCAGCCACAGGTGTCCACGATCTCCCAATGCCAAAGCCCCCCCCCACCTCCCACCCCACATCCTCTCCCTGAATCATCCCGTGCACCAGCCCCATGCGTCCTGCATCCTGTATTGAACATAGACTGGCGCTTCATTCTTACAAGATAGTATACATGTTTCAATGCCGTTCTCCCAAATCATCCCCCCTTCTCCCTCTCCCTCAGAGTCCAAAAGTCCGTTCTATACCTCTGAGTCTCTTTTGTTGTCTCACATAGAGGGTCTTCATTACTATCCTTCTAAATTCCATATATATGTGTCAGTATACTGTATTGGTGTTTTTCTTTCTGGCTTACTTCACTCTGTATAATCGGCTCCAATTTCATCCATCTCATTAGAACTGAGTTGAATTTATTCTTTTTAAGGGCTGAGTAGTACTCCATTGTGTATATGTACCACAGCTTTCTTATCCATTCATCTGCTGGTGGACATCTAGGTTGTTTCCATGTCCTGGCTATTATAAACAGTGCTGCAATGAACATTGGGGTACATGTGTCTCTTTCAATTCTGGTTTCCTCGGTGTGTATGCCCAGCAGTGGGATTGCTGGATCATAAGGCAGTTCTATTTGCAATTTTTTAAGGGATCTCCACACTGTTTTCCATAGTGGCTGTACTAGTTTGCATTCCCACCAGCAGTGTAAGAGGGTTCCCTTTTCTCCACATCCTCTCCAGCATTTATTGCTTGTAGACTTTTGGATCGCAGCCATTCTGACTGGTGTGAAATGATACTTCATTGTGGTCTTGATTTGCTTCTCTGATAATGAGTGATGTTGAGCATCTTTTCATGTGTTTGTTAGCCATCCGTATGTCTTCTTTGGAGAAATGCCTATTTAGTTCTTTGGCCCATTTTTTTATTGGTTCGTTTATTTTTCTGGAGTTGAGCTGCATAAGTTGCTTGTATATCTTTGAGATTAGTTGTTTGTCAGTTGTTTCATTTGCTATTGTTTTCTCCCATTCAGAAGGCTATCTTTTCACCTTGCTTATAGTTTCCTTTGTTGTGCAGAAGCTTTTAATTTTAATTAGATCCCATTTGTTTATTTTTGCTTTTATTTCCAGTATATTGGGAGGTGGATCATAGAGGATCCTGCTGTGAATTTTGTCGGAGAGTGTTTTGCCTATGTTTTCCTCTAGGAGTTTTATAGTTTCTGGTCTTACATTTAGATCTTTAATCCATTTTGAGTTTATTTTTGTGTATGGTGTTAGAAAAGATCTAGTTTCATTCTTTTACAAGTGGTTGACCAGTTTTCCCAGCACCACCTGTTAAAGAGACTGTCTTTACTCCATTGTATATTCTTGCCTCCTTTGTCGAAGATAAGGTGTCCATAGATGTGTGGGTTTATCTCAGGGCTTTCTATTTTGTTCCATTGATCTATATTTCTGTCTTTGTATTTTTAACACATCCTATATGCTAACGGTTGCCTTTTTCTTTCTTTCCTAAGTCAACTGAAAAACAAAACAAAACAGCACAACCTAGAAGTTGAGAGTTATGTTTTATTTGGTGGACTTCTTGAGGATTTCAAGTCCAGTACACAGCATCTCAGACAGCTCTGAGAAAACTGTCCCAAAGAGGCATGGGAGGAAGTCATGATATCTAGAAGTTTTTGCAACAGAACACCAGGTCATTGGACCATTAAAGGATTACTGTTAGTAGAAGAAAATCAGATATCTCTAGTTAAGGAATTTAGTGCTTTTCTCTATATGGGTAGATGCGAGTCTGGGCTCACTAAAATAATTCCTTTGATATGGACAGCAGTGTGGGGCTAGTATCCTGTGTACTCTCATCTTGAGTGTCCACCACTGGGTCTGGCTACAGTGTCTGACTGCTAGATAGGCTTGGCAGTGAGCAACTGAATCTGTCTCCATCCTGAGTTCCATGAAATTAATAGACGCTTGCTCCTTGGAAGAAAAGTTATGACCAACCTAGACAGCATATTAAACAGCAGGGACATTACTTTGCCAACAAAGATCCATCTAGTCAAAGCTATGATTTTTTCAGTAGTCATGTATGGATTGGAGTTGGACTATAAAGAAAGCTGAGCACCGGAGAATTGATGCTTTTGAACTGTGGTGTTGGAGAAGACTCTTGAGAGTCCCTTGGACTCAAGGAGATCCAACCAGTTTATACTAAAGGAAATCAGTCCTGATTATTCACTGGAAGGACTGATGCTGAAGCTGAAACTCTCAAACTTTGGCCATCTGATGTGAAGAACTGACTCATTTGAAAAGACCCTGATGCTGGGAAAGACTGAAGGCAGGAGGAGAAGGGGACAACAGAAATGCTTGGATGGCATCACTGACTTGATGGACATGAGTTTGAGTAAGCTCTAGGAGCTGGTGATGGACAGGAAACCTGCTGTGCTGCAGTCCATAGGGTCACAAAGAGTTGGACACGACTGAGCAAATGAACTGAACTGAACTGAGTTCCCTCAAGGCTCACCATCTGGGTGGCTATAATGTGATGGTTTAATGGTTGTAACAACCTTTGTTTATTGATATAGCAGTTGGCGTTTTAATTCTCGCCTACCTCCTATCCTTCTTTTCTCTTCCTCCATCCTTCTTCTTTTGTTCTTTCCATGCATCTAACCATAAAAGGCTTGATGGATAGACAGTAAAATAGTCTGTCTCCTTGGTGAGAGTCCAGAGGTAGTTTCTAGTTTATTCTTCATAGTTTTATTCCTTTTCTGATTTTTTGAAAATGAATGGGAATTACTATTTTAATTAGAAGTTAAAAAATATTTCTAATTAGAACAAACAAACAAACAATGAATCTGCTCAAGAGTAAGTGCTTTCCTTGACATACCCACTATCACCTCACAGGCTTAACCTTACTCTCTGTGTTAAGTGAAGTTCAGGGTGGGGATCATATCTTAATCATCTTAGTAAGTTGTTTAGCACAGGACTTAGGATTTAGTAAACACTCAACAAACATTTTTGAACTATAAGAACCTCACTGCACCCTGCACAGTTAAAATGGCATATTCAAATCTTAATGTCTTGATGACATGGGTGAAAAACCTAATGCAGACAGGACATGGGACAACATCCTGGAGTAAAGGGACCATCATGGTGATCTCAGCAATCATTCTAGTTTTCTCTCACATGTGTGCCTGGATGCGTACTCAGTCTCTGAGTCGTGTCTGACTCTGCGACCCCGTGAGCTATATATAGCCCACCCAGGCTCCACTGTCCATGAGATTTTCCAGGCAAGAGTACTGGAGTGGATTTCCATTTCCTACTCCAGAGGATCTTCCTGATCCAGGGGTTGAACCTGAGTTTCTTGCATTGGCAGGCAGATTCTTTACCACTGGCCACCTGGGAAGCCTTAGTTTTCCCCCACAGAACTTGCTAATTTTCAGCGAAGGGAAGAGAAGCTGAGGGAAAGTGTCAGCTAAGGGGCTTGCAACAGACTTGCTGGGCTGGAGAGAGAAAGCTTAGCACTCAGCACTATTGAGTAGACCAAGACATGAGGAAGAAATCTCTGAGAACTGAACCAGAAATAGTATATGTGATTTCTTCTGAAAATATTTTTCAGTTTTTTAAAATGTATTTATTTTAATTGGAGGCTAATTACAGTATTGTAGTGGGTTTTGCCTTACATTGACATTAATCAGCCACAGATGTACATGTGTCCCCCATCCCAAACCTCCCTCCCTCCTCCCTCCCCATCTCATTCCTCTAGGTTGTCCCAGTAGTGCTGGCTTTGAGTGCCCTGTTTCATGCATGGAACTTAGACTGGTCATCTATTTCACATATGGTAATATATATATTTCATTGCTATTTTCTCAGATCATCCCACCGTCTCCCTCTCCCAGAGTCCAAAAGTCTGTTCTTTATATCTGTGTCTCTTTTTCTGTCGTGCACATAGGGTCATCTTTACCATCTTTCTAAATTCCATATATATGCATTAATATAATGTATTAGTGTTTTTCCTTCTGACTTACTTCACTTTGTAATAGGCTCCAGTTTCATCCACCTCATTAGAACTGACTCAAATGTGTTCCTTTTAATAGCTGAGTAATATTCCATTGTGTATATGTACCACAACATTCTTATCCATTTGTCTTATGATGGACATCTAGATTGCCTGCATATCCTAGCTATTATAAACCCTGCTACAATATGTATCTCTTTCCATTCTGGTTTTCTCAGTGTGTATGCCCATCAGTCGGATTGCTGGATTGTATGGAAGTTCTATTCCCGATTTTTTTAAGGAATCTCCACATTGTTCTCCATAGTGGTTGTACTAGTTTACATTCCCACCAACAGTGTGAGAGGGTTCGCTTTTCTTCACACCTTCTCCAGCCTCTGTTGTCTGTAGACTTTTCCATGGCAGCCATTCTGAATGGCATGAGATGATACCTCATTGTGGTTTTAATTCGCACTTCTCTGATAATGAGTGATGTTGAGGATCTTTTCATGTGTTTGTTAGCCATCTGTGTGTCTTCTTTGGAGAAATATCTATTTAGTTCTTTGGCCCACTTTTTTGATTGGGTTGTTTATTTTTCTGGTATTGAGCTGCATGAGCTGCTTGCATATTTTGGAGATTAATTTTTTGTCAGTTTCTTTATTTGCTTTTATTTTCTCCCATTCTGAAGACTATCTTTTCACCTTGCTTGTAGTTTCCTTTGTTGTGAAAAAGCTTTTAAGTTTAATTAGGTCCCATTTGTTTATTTTGCTTTTATTCCCATTACTCTGTGAGGTGAGTCATAGAGGATCTTGCTGTGCTTTATGTCAGAGTGCCCTGCCTATGTTTTCCTCTAGGATTTTTATAATTTCTGGTCTTACAGTTAGATATTTAATTCATTTTGAGTTTATATTTGTTTATGGTATTAGAAAGTGTTCTAGTTTCATTCTTTTACAGGTGGTTGGCCAGTTTTCTCAGCACAACTTGTTAGAGAGTTTCTTTTCTCCATTGTATATTTTTGCCCCTTTGTCAAAGATAAAGTGTCCATAGCTGCATGGATTCATCTTTGGGCTTTCTATTTTATTACATTAATCTGTATTTTTGTCTTTGTGCTAATACCATACTGTCTTGATGACTGTAGCTTGTAGTATAGTTTGAAGTCAGATGGGTTGATTCTTCCAGTTCCATTCTCTTTCTCAAGATTACTTTGGCTATTTGAGGTTTTTTAATTTCCATACAAATTGTGAAATTATTTGTTCTTGTTCTGTGAAAAATACCGTTGGGAGCTTGATAAGGATTGCATTGAATTTATAGATTGCTTTGGGTAGTATACTCATTTTCACTATATTGATTCTTCTGATCCATGAACATGGTATATTTTGCCATCTATTTGGGTCCTCTTGATTTCTTTCATCAGTATTTTATAGTTTTTTATATATGGGTCTTTTGCTTCTTTAGGTAGATTTATTTCTAAGTATTTTATTCTTTTCATCACAATTGTGAATGGAATTATTTCCTTAATTTCTCTTTCTGTTTTCTCATTGTTAGCATATAGGAATGCAAGGGATTTCTGTGGTTAATTTTATATCTTGCAACTTTACTATATTCATTGATTATCTCTAATAATTTTCTGGTGGTGTCTTTAGGGTTTTCTATGTAGAGGATCATATCATCTGTAAACAGTGAGAGTTTTACTTCTTTTCCTATCTGGATTCCTTTTATTTCTTTTTATTTTCTGATTGGTATGGCTAAAACTTCCAAAACTATGTTGAATAGTAGTGGTGAGAGTGGACACCCTGGTCTTATTCCTGACTTTAAGGGAAATGCTTTCAGTTTTTCACCATTGAGGATAACGCTTGCTGTGGGTTTATTGTAGATGGCTTTTATTATGTTGAGGTATGTTCCTTCTATGTCTGCTTTCTGGAGAGGTTTTTTTTTTTTTTTTTTAATCATAAGTGGGGTGTTGAATTTTGTCAAAGACTTTCTCTGCATTACTGAGATAATCATATGGTTTTTATCTTTCAATTTGTTAATGTGGTTTATCACATTGATTAATTTTTAAACTATACATGTGCATGGTGGAACTCCTAGAAATCAACTAGAAACTTCTTCCCAAAGACCACAATGGTTAGCAAAGAAATCAATATCCTGGTGGTCAAAGTAAGAGAGAAGTTAGAGTTTAGGGCCCAGAAAAAGTGAGTGGCCCTTGTCAATTTCATAGGCTTTCAGTCATGCCAGAAGTACTAAGATCTAGGAATAAAGGTGAACTAGTCTGAGTGAACTCCGGGAGTTGGTGATGGACAGGGAGGTCTGGCGTGCTGCGATTCATGGGGTCACAAAGAGTCAGACATGACTGAGCAACTGAGCTGAACCGAACTGAGCTGAGAAAAAAGACCAACCCTAACAAAATCCAAAACCCATGGTTAACTGAATATGCCAGTAGTCTACCTGCCTTCCAGAGTAAAATAAAATTTGGCCTGGAGTACTCTTGCCTGGAAAATCTCATGGGCGGAGGAGCCTGGTAGGCTGCAGTCCATGGGGTTGCAAAGAGCCAGACAGGACTGAGCAACTTCACTTTCACTTTTCACTTTTCACTTTCATGCATTGGAGAAGGAAATGGCAACACACTCCAGTACTCTTGCCTGGAGAATCCCAAGGATGGGAGAGTCTGGTAGGCTGCCGTCTATGGGGTCACACAGAGTCGGACATGACTGAAGCGACTTAGCAGCAGCAGCAGCAGCAGCAGCAGCAGCAGCAGCAGCAACAGCAGCAGCAGCAGCAGCAGCAGCAACAGCAGCATCACCTTGAACCTTTGCAACCCTATTTAATATATGATACATAACAGGCATTTAAAAATTATCTCACATGCACAAAAGAAGTCTAGAAAGTTAAAAGTAAAAACAAAATTCTAAAGTTGGAGACCCAGAGGATGAATTAGATATTGGAGTAATATATCTGAGGATAGGAACTTTTAAATAACTATGGTTAATATTTTCAAAAAAATAGAAGAAAAAAATGCAGAATTTTCCTAGTGAACTGGAACCTGAGAAATGCAGTGGTTGAAAATTAAAGATCCAACAGATAGGTTAATAACAGATTTGACATGTCAGAAGAGAGGATTAGTGAACTGGGGTATAAATGACTAAAAATATCTAGATTAAAACCAGAGACAGATAAGGCTAGAAAATGAGGAAGATCACTTAAAAAAAAGTGGCAATTGCCAAACATACTTATAATTTAGAGTTTTACAAAGGGAGGTGCAAGAAAATGGGAAAGTATCAGTGAAAATTTTCAAAACTGACAGTTAAGCCACAGGTTCAAAAATCTTCAGACTCCAAGGAAATAGATACAATGACAAATCATACCTAGGTGTATCATAACCTACTGTAAACAAAGAAGAAAAAACCATAAAAGCAGTGAAGCCACATTTTAGTTTTGTTCATTTTTGAGTTCCATGTGTATGGAAGGTGATTGATGAACTGGATCATGTCCATTGGCAAGTGTGCAGAGATCTTAAAACATCTGGAGACTGGGCCTAGAGACAAGAAAATAATAAGAGACTGAAAGAAGTAGGAATGTTGAACCAGAAAAGAGTGAGGCAATTTTGGTAGTCTTAAAATATTTGAAGTGTTGTCAGGGTGCACAGGAAATTTACTTGTTCTATGTTATCCAGGGGACAAAGCTAGGATGCAAGTTGAAGGGAAGCAATTTGTGACTCAACACAGGAAAGTTTAATAAATAGGCCTGGATGAAAATGGAACAGTGAACTGCCAAACATTGGGAAATTTTTAAAACTGAGATTTTGATGACTAAGCTTCTGAGAGGTAGAAGGTATTCTTAAACTGAATATGAATTTAATGAGCTCTTCTCGACTCCTTGCAACTCCAAGGTTAAATAATTCTGTAATGTGCATTCCAAGTGAATGATTATCTTTATGACTACCACTGATTTAAGAAGTTGTTCATTTAATTGTTAACTCAGCAAATGTTAGTGAGTACCCACTTCATGGAAGGCCTCATCCCAGGCAGAGAGGCTGGCTACTAGGAGACATAAGATAGTTTCTAGCATCATCTGAATCATGAACTTGAGAAAAGCCTATTCTTGAGAGTTTCTGTCTTATTCAGGTCAATATAATATAACTTTGTACAAGGGGAGATAGGACATATATTATTAAAACAGAGCTGAATAGTGTAAGAGAATAATTTATTTTCACTAAATGCACATTTTATTCCTTTTTACAGAGGAGATTACACGCTGTTTGTCAAATTGAACACAACTGCTATAAATATAACCCTTTTCAGAACAACTAGGTGATCTTGGCATACTGTTGCTTCAAAATTCTGGAAGGCATGCTTGGTGCCTCAATATTATCAGTTTAAACAATCAAGTGTTTCTTCAACAAACCCTAATTTTTGTATTGGTGGTTAATGAAATGATTCTAGTTCTTTGTCATGAAGTGATCAAATAAGTCTTTTTGTGCTGGTAGGAAAAGATGTTATTAATAGTAACTTTTAACTGCATTTTCTGTGCCATTAAATCAAAATGCTCTGCAATTATTTTCTACCCCAAACATTTTCTCCTATTAAATCTAATGGGATTGATAATCTTTTATGCTATCATTTTAATAACCCTGGCTGAGAGGTTGGCTTATGCTGTGGTCTGTAATATGTGATCATGTGATCTATAGTATGTGATCATGACACATATCTTCAAAAACATACTTTTCATACCAAATTATATTTTTAAAAACTGTCTTCATAGTAAAAAGAGGTTTTATATTTTGGAAGCAGCTTTTTTTTTTTAACTGGAAGGGAAAAATAAGAAAGTACCAGGCATCTCATGTCCTTTTTATCTGTCCTTGATTTGCCCTCAAACATTACTGAAAAATATTGTCAGTTCCACTGCCTGAAGATTGTTTTCTGGAGAAAATGAATGTTTCAACTGTGACATTGTGTTCCCATTTGATACACCTTTCAACTTGTAAGCTGCTGAAGGAAGAAATAGGGATGTTTGTTTCAGTCACAAACTAAAGCAAAGCAGCTTCTAATATGATGGATGGCAAAATAAAAATGGAGATGTCCTTTCGTTGAGATCCTGTGCTGAAGGCTTAATGAACCTATGCATAGTCAAGCTGTAAACCCATGTATAGGCAGGCACGTAAGCCAGGCGTCAATGTAGGGCAGGGTGTCTGGAGGGTCAGACCAGGGTGCAGGTGCCCTTGCCTTTCCGTCTGCCTGAATGGTCCTTCCTTATCATCATGCCTCCAAGTTTCAAGTGAATTAGGTCCAGAGAATCTGAAGATTTTGTGGTCTGATTACAGATGTAACCTGCCTGTGTTCCACACTTCAATCTCTGTCATTTCTTTTCTCTACTTCAAGGAGATTATGTTTAAAGTGTACTGATGTAAGGGGCTTCTTTCTCTAAATTGCTTTAAATTAAAAAAAAAGATTAAAATAAAAATAATAGCCAATAGCTTAGGGTCAGTGTCCATTAAATTATCTTCAACCTCTATGGTTTGTGTTTCCCTCCTACCATATATCCCAAATTATTTAGTTGGTTCAGATTAATGTAGGTTTTCTGTTAATAAAATTGGGTACTGTGGAGTACTTTGTCATTCAAAACTGAATGAACAAGAATGGACTTGATTGTATTTTAATTATTATATTTTGGGGACTGGTCTTATTTGGCCTTTGCTTAACAGGGCAGATGGTCTATTTCTTATGTTAGGAGCATATTGTTAGTCTTTGATAATTATATAAATGTGTACAACAATACCAATGAACCAACTTGAAATTAAGTTTTTCAAAGGCAGCTTTAATTTGTTGATTTGGAGTTTGAAAGTGTGGGTTATTTTGTGATTGAATAACATTCTTGAATGCATAATGCAGGGCTCTATTTACCTTGATTAGCTCAGCAATTCACTACATTATTTCCAAAATGTTAATCAATATTAAATGAAAATAGATTGAATTGCATCTGAAATTGTAAAGATTGCCTGAAAGTGTCAGTCGCTTTGGGAAATTGAAATTCTGGCATCTTAATGAATATAACCTCATTATGGAAATACTGTATAAGAAAAATGGGTTTTAGAAATACTATAAGCTAGGGATACATTTCTGAACATAATAGTTACTTTTAAATTCATTCACTGCTAGAATTATTGATTTAATTCCAATTGGAGGAAATAACCTGTGGTATTTTTAGATATTATTCCTTCCAGTGGATAAAATTTGAAATTTAAAAATACTATCTCACTAGTTATTACCTCATTCATTTCTTCTGGACTGTTCAAACATTAAAATTTTAAATATTCTCCCTGATCAAATGGCAATGACATTGCTCAAAACTGCATCTCTCAAGTTATTTAAAGCAGAAAGAGAATTTATTTAGTGAACATATCCAACTGAATATAGCATTTCTAAGTATATGTAATTTATGAAGTGTATATGTGTGTGTATATACATATTCACAAATATGTTCTTATTTTGGATATTCACATATAAAAAGATAATATTACATTGTTTTTGTTAACCTATGTAACACATTAAAAGCAGACATTTATACTGCAAGAAAATCATTGACTTACCTATAGAAAAAAACTAAAATGAAAAAATTTTTGACCATGGGCTTATATTTACAAGTTTATGTGTTTATCTTAGTTCAGAGGAGTATTTAAAGTAAGAGGGAAATAGGGAAAGTATGTGCTTACTGAAGATTTGAGATTTATTTATCCAAAAGGAAGTATAAACATGCCTAGGAAGATAAAGTTCCAGTATTTTAAATATGAAGCCATTCTGAAAAATGGCTCTAGCATTTTGGAGGTTGTAACTAACACCAAGTTTCAAATGTGAGCTCCCTTCATTACTGTCCTTGGTCCTTAAAGTATTAAACTCTCTGAGCTTGTTTTCATCTATAAAGTGAGACTAATTACAGCTGCTGTCATTTTTCCTTTGTTGTTGTTTTTTTTCTTTTGTAAGAGAAAGGGTGGTAGAAAGATCAAGATGTATAAAACTTAGCAATGTATCTGATGGATGTTCTTATTATAATTACCCTTAAATGCATTCATTACGAGTCAGGGAGCTTGACTGAGTTCACTTAGTAACACTGAAAAGAAGGCATGTGAGAGTGTCCAAGAAAAATTCACCAAATTCAGTTTCTATAGCCTTATTCAATAATTGAACATTAAAGATGCCAGTCATTGAACCAATGATTAAGATATCCTGGAAGGAGTAAACAAGTCTTTTCATGAAAAGATTGCAACTAGATTGAGGAAGGTGGAAAATCAGTTTTAGTTTCTGTGTGTGTATGTCTACAAAGTGGAAATTATCTTTGTTAATTGTTATACCTATGACAGGTTTTACTACCCTTGGGTTTAAATCAGTGACAAAGTGTCAGTGTTCTTCAATAGGCATTAAAAAGACATAAAATTCTGATGTGAATTGAAATTCATTCTGTATTAAAATTGTTTTACAAAATGTTTTCCCTTACCTCTGGATTGCACAGTTTCTATACTTTAAGAATGGTCAGTAATTAAATTTGGATTCATCTTTTAACTTGAAAGAAATTTATTGGAGGCTTTCATGTAATGAATCCAATAGCTGGGAATCACATTTCAAGAGTGGTCACTGATTCCTTCAGTGTTCTGAAGTATACATTCATTTCTAACATGTCAGGTGGTTAATTTAAAACACTTATTGATTCTTGATTTTTGCTTGGCTGTGAGCTCATGTATTTTAATGGAGTTGTTAATAAAATGTCAATTTTCTCCTGTTCTGTGTTCTGTATCTATTTTCTGACTACATTTGTAATCTGTCATAGGAAAAGAATGGCTAATATAATTTCTCAAGACTTGCAAACTACTTACACTTTAATGTCCACCTTATAGATTTTTGCATTAGAAAGTTCCCACGGGTTCATAATATGTAGCTTTACTTACCATTGACATCAGCCTCTTCTGGGAAATTAATCCCATAAGTTGCTCTACTAGCAGCCACTGTGCTTTGGACAATCATTTTCAGCGTTAAAAGATTTTAGACAGCGTTTTTGTTGCCGTGGCTGTTGTTATTGTTTTTTTCTGTTTTGTTTTGTTTGTAGATATCCTTGAGTGCATTGTGTTTAGCTGGTTTCTGAAAGCAAATTCATTGAGTTTAAAACATATGGTGGCATAAAAAAGGAAAGGGAAAACAATTAAAGAAAGAACAACTCATGGTGAATGCAAAGCCTTTGAAAGTTCTTAGCTACTGCTGAGAATAAGTGAATTTGGGGGATTTAACAATGCTGTGTTTCACAAGTAACATGGCTTAGAGGTCTACACTTCAGAGTGCCTGAGGTCTCGAATCACCCAATCTACCAAGCCCAATACATAGACATGGCAATACATAGCCTTTGCCAATCAGAAATTAAATTTTTAAAAATTTGAGTGAGTTCCAGTATGGTCCTCCTCTTCTCAAGCAGTGAATTCAACTGGCTGGCTTCATGAGAGGAAGGGTGTATTATTAAGGAGAGTAATGGCCTTCTAACTCAGTGCAATAATTTAGCTGCAATAAATATTGGAGATGGAGAAGGCAATGACAACCTACTCCAGTACTCTTGCCTGGAAAATCCCATGGATGGAGGAGCCTGGTAGGCTGCAGTCCATGGGGTCGCTAAAGTCAGACACGACTGAGCGACTTCACTTTCACTTTTCACTTTCATGCATTGGAGAAGGAAATGGTAACCCACTCCAGTGTTCTTGCCTGGGGAATCCCAGGGATGGGGGAGCCTGGTGGGCTGCCGTCTATGGGGTTGCACTGAGAGTCGGATACGACTGAAGCGACTTAGCAGCAGCAGCAGCAGCAGCAGCAGCAAATATTGGATAGAGGGGATGATTTGTTAGACTCTTTGTTTCTTCTTTAATTCTAGAAAAGGGGAAAGTTCTTAATGAATTGGAAATCATTATCTCATAAACTATAGTTGCTTATATACCCGAAGGTCAGAATGCCTGTGTATGGTATAAACTTAGTTTCCTGCAGACTGAATGACTTAGAAGAATTTTGAGACAAAGTGACATAATCATAAAGAATTATAAGAAATAGAATATTTCCATTGCTCTTCTAAGGAAAAATAATCAAATGAAATCTTAGGACAACATTTTTTCCACTCTTGTGCTTTCTTTTTATTGCCCATTTTCTGAGAAAACAATCAACTATTTCAACTAACCATCATGTGTAAATTTAAATTATTTCTCTTAAAATGGAGTTGCAATTTAATTGACTGAGGAGTATTTTTAAGTCGCACACTGTACATAAAGTTGCAATTTTTAAAAATTGCATGAGAAAAGATAAAACAAAACTCCACAACAGGTGGCCAAGAGTATGTTCATCTTCCCTCTGATGAAATCCTATGAAGACTGAGTCAAAAAGACTAAATCAGCCCTTTAAGTTAGAACATAGCTATGTATGAAATATAAATAGGTTAAGCACTGAAAATAAAATTGGACAAAACATTTTTAATTGATGGGCTTTCTTCTGTATGTTTTCTATGTTTTACATTAAATAAAGATGAATATTCCATAAAGATACCAGTGCTTGCTAAAATAGGAAGCAAATGAGCACTAAAATATTTAGATTTAATAACCTGTTTTTTTTTAAGAAAAACAAGACACGTGGCTGCCAAATTAGGCAACAGATAGAAAGTGAAAATAATAAAAATGATGATGACCTAACATTTAACCTGGTTCTGTTTGTCTCCTGAATATGTGTATGACAGCTCACAGTGTCTGCAGACCTTATATAAAGCAGGGTGCTGCTCATGATGCCTTAGGTCTCTTGGGTAGCCATTTGTCAAATTCCTGTAAGTGATTTTAATATATTAGTCCTCAACTTTCCTTTAAAAAAAAATAGAAGCTTCTCTATGGTGATACCTAATGTAACGGAATATCAAGTAGAAAAACAAAGTATGAAGTAAGTGTAAAATAACAATATTTTGGCAAGCACACTGTTACAAATTATCTGTTCCAGTGTATGATATATACATCAGTAACAGAAAGCCTAAATAGTGTTTTGTGTTAAACAATTAGTGTCATATAACAGTTTGCACCATTTTTTTATACATACATAAACATGTATCTACGTATAGATATGGGAAAATGCTCTGGAGGAAGGTATGGCAACCTACTCCATTATTCTTTCCTGGAGAATCCTCATGGACAGAGGAGCCTGGTGGGCAACAGTCCACAGTGTTGCAAAGAGCTGGACACAACTGAAGTGACTAAGCATGTATAAATATAATTTTAGCATATAATTCCTCTATAAATTGTATATATATGTGGGTATATATATATATATATAAGTATGTTAAAATTGTATGATTGTTTTCTTTTATTCAGAGGAAATTTATCATATCTCTTCTATTAATACTGCAATATCTATGAAGTCTATTGACCTCCCAACCACCTACCCATCCTCCACCCCTATAAATTTAATATATTTTTCTGGGTAGATTATTCTGCATGTAGAATTTTGAAATATCATTTAGTCATTTGGTGAATATTTCTTAACCCATCTTGATAATATGCATATATGTGTTCTTTTATATCAGCATACTATATCTCCTCACTATTGGTCCAGCCACTTACAAAATATGTCATTAGTTCAACTACATAATGCCCTCGACACTTACCACACACATCCACCACACACACACACTCACATACATATGCATTTCCTCTCCTTATTATATGTCTTTATCACTTTAATTTTTTATACTGTTGGATTTAAAAAATAATAAAAATTGAAAAGAAAGACAGAAGGAAAAAGTGAGGAAATTAAGACATGCAATATGTTGAGGGCATGTTTTCTTTATACCAAAAATTCCAGTTTCCTGTCTGAGACCTAATACTTTGGTAAATAGGGATAAATGAATGCACATAATTAGATTATTAGGCATTTTTATAATTTTATACATTCAAGTATAAGTTATTCTTCATTATATCTTAACAATGTCATGTCTTCAGTACCCTTATGCACAATATGTATCAATAAATAACAGACAATCAAGAGGTGTCTGTGTACTATTCAAGTTCATCAAGCTAATTCCACAGCAGAATCTAATTTAGAGTTCATTACCTCTATCTTTATGGAATGGGCTAACTTTTTCCTGATCATCTAAATGTAGTGTTTTGCATATAATATGGCTTCCCTGGTGATTCAAATGATAAAGAATTTGCCTTCAATGTGAGAGACCTCGGTTCGATCCCTGGGTTGGGAAGATCCCCTGGAGAAGGAAATGGCAACCCACTCCAGTACACTTGCCTTGAGAATTCCATGGACAGAGGAGCCTGGTGAGCTACAGTCCATGGGACATTTAACATATGTGATTTATTGGTTCTCCCTGGTTTGCAAATTGCTTATTTTAAATGAAAGATTTAAGAAAGGTCAATGTTTTTGAAAGTTATAACCTACTTTGTAAATATTTTGCTGTAAATATCCTGATTCCCTCTCTCTCTTTTCGTACCCTTGAGAGGAGTGTACACAGAGTAGTACACTATTGTGTCTGCATTAACTTCTGCTGAAGAGTGTATTTTGACATTGTAATTTCCCTTCAGAGCTCTGGGGTATGTTAAGCTTGACTTCTCTCCATTTGTGTCATTGAAAGACTCCCACCTGCAGTCAGAGTTAAACTGTAAAGTCAGGTGTAAGCATTTTTGGCAGGAATGATTTTTTTTCTCATGTACTTGTGGGAGAAAAAAAAAAAAACGAAACCTAAGATTCTTTTTATCTGACTGACATTTTCAGTCCAAAAGGAGGATAAATAGTCATATGTGAAAACATTTGTTAATGCTTGTAAATTGATTTGTTACTATCACAACTGCTCTGAGTCTCAATCTGCCATGCCTTCTGATTCAACTTCTGATTGTTTCTCTGATGAATGTATTACAGTATGCAGTTTTTGGTAAATATAACATCCATTATTTTTGTCCTTGTGTGTAAGAATATATTTTCTGATTGCTTTCTAGTTTTCTTTTTAATTGGAAATCTTTTGCTTGCATGTGGTGGAAAATCTAGCCCAAATTGGCATAAGAAATAAAAATTAATTTGACAAATGAAGGTGAAGGCGAAGTCGCTCAGTCGTGTCCGACTCTATGCGACCCTGTGGACTGTAGCCTAGCAGGCTCCTCTGCCCATGGGATTCTCCAGGCAAGAATACTGGAGTGGGGTGCCATTTCCTTCTCCAGGGGATCTTCCCGACCCAGGGATCGAGCCCAGGTCTCCCATGTTGAAGGCAGACGCTTTAACCTCTGAGCCACCAGAGAAGCCCTAATTTGACATATATCTACAGAATAAGCCTTCCCTGGTGGCTGATATGGTAATGAATCTGTCTGCAATGCTGGAGATCTGGGTTTGATCCCTGAGTCAGGAAGATCCACGGGAGAAGGGAATGGCTTCCCACTCCAGTATTTTTGTCTGGAGAAACTCCATGGACAGGGGGCCTGGTATGCTACAATCCATGGGGTCACTAAAAGAGTCACAACTAAGCTACTATCACTTTCACTTTTCATCTACCAAATAAGAGTTTTTACTGACTTGAGACATAGTTTGAATTAAATATTAATGAGGTTATCCATACTTTGGCTTTTTCTATAATTCTCCAGCTGTGTACACTCTGTGTGCAGGTCTGATACTCAGGTCGTCTTTTCACGTGGTGGCCACAAAGGAGTCAAACCTCATAACTTCACACCATGAAGTCCAGAGAAAGAGAAGGCAACTGTTCTGGTAGCTCCCCCACAAAGCAGAGAAACTGCTCTTCCGGCAGCCCTGGTGAATACCTCCTGTTGTCCATTGACTTCATCATCCCTGAACTGGAGTCTGCAGCCCAGAGTATGGAATTTACTACCTGGTTTAAGCAATGTGGCTTTCTGAACCTGAGGCGCAAAAAAGCTTGGAACGATGTTACACAGATTAGCTATAGGAAAGTCTAGGTATTGTTGATGAGAATTTAATAGACGTTAGTTATTGAGGAGGCAAGCAACAAATGTCAGCTCCAGGACTATACATAAAAGACCATTTTACAGACGGATTAAGAAAAAAGTATCCATTTTTTAAAATGTCCTATGCATTTATATTTAATTATTTCACTTGGTAAAGTGGAAGGCAGAGGAGAGTATTTATGTATGAAGAATTAGTGAAAAAAGCTAACTGGGGTCCACTACAGCCATAAGAGAAATGCTGGACTGGAAGAAACACAAGCTGGAATCAAGATTGCTGGGAGAAATATCAATCACCTCAGATATGCAGATGACACCACCCTTATGGCAGAAAGTGAAGAAGAACTAAAAAGCCTCTTAATGAAAGTGAAAGTGAAGAGTGAAAAAGTTGGCTTAAAGCTCAACATTCAGAAAAGGAAGATCATGGCATCCAGTCCCATCACTTCATGGGAAATAGATGAGTGAAACAGTGTCAGACTTTACTTTTGGGGCTCCAAAATCACTGCAGATGGTGACTGGAGCCATGAAATTAAAGATGCTTACTCCTTGGAGGAAAAGTTATGACCAACCTATATAGCATATTCAAAAGCAGAGACATTACTTTGCCAACAAAGGTCCTTGTAGTCAAGGCTATGGTTTTTCCTGTGGTCATGTATGGATGTGAGAGTTGGACTGTGAAGACAGCTGAGCGCTGAAGAATTGATGCTTTTGAACTGTGGTGTTGGAGAAGACTCTTGAGAGTCCCTTGGATTGCAAGGAGAGCAAGTCAGTCCATTCTGAAGGAGATCAGCCCTGGGATTTCTTTGGAAGGAATGATGCTAAAGCTGAAACTCCAGTACTTTGGCCACCTTATGCAAGAGTTGACTCAGTGGAAAAGACTCTGATGCTGGGAGGGGTTGGGGGCAGGAGGAGAAGAGGACGACAGAGGATGAGATGGCTGGATGGCATCACTGACTCGATAGGCATGAGTCTGAGTGAACTCTGAGAGTTGGTGATGGACAGGGAGGCCTGGCGTGCTGTGATTCATGGGGTCGCAAAGAGTCGGACACGACTGAGCTACTGAACTGAACTGAACAGCCATAAGTGTCACCTATAGAAAACTATTCGTAAATGCAGTCAGTATGTAAGAAAAGGTAGAGTCTTTTTTAAAAAGTGTTTATTTTTATTGAAGGATAATTGCTTTGCAGAATTTTGCTGTTTTCTGTCAAGCCTCAACATTAATCAGCCATAGGTACATATATATCCCTTCCCTTTTGAAACTCCTCCCATCGCCTTCCCCATCCCACACCTCTAAGTTGATACAGAGCCCTTGTTTGAGTTTCCTGAGTCTTTTGAATTGGCCTTAATGGCTGAACTATGCTTATTTCCCATGAACTCTGGGAATGAAGGTCTCTATATGCATCTCAGAATATTCTCTTTGACTTAAGTTGCAAAAGTCAAAGAGAATATGGAATTCAGACAGTCTTAAATCTAGTAACTGGATGTGGTTTTAGCGTTTATTTGGTGGCTCAGAACATGGAATGAACACTTAGATATTGATTCTGTTCTATTATCAGATTAGAGGATTTAAGTAAAGAAAATTGGGTGAATTTTTCCAGAGTGATACAATTAATAAGTGGCTGAAACACTATTTACACCTTGCAGTCTGTGCTCTTCATTATTGGATACACTGGCTTTCAAACGTTATATAGTTCTTCCTAAAAAATACTGTGATACTTGATGCTTTGTTCATGTTTCCATACCTGCCCACCATGCCTTATATATCTATATAAGCTGAAGCATAATATTCTAATACTTGAAATGAACCTCTCAAAATCAGAGATTCCCATCTCTGTCTTAAGTACTTATTTGATGTTTGGCATCCAGCCACTGAATATTCATTCTCTTATTGGTTTGTGCATGTTATGTGTGTGTGCACGCAAGTGTGTGTGTGTCTGTGTGTGTTTCGGGTGGGATTCCAAAAGAATAAGGCAGCAATGCTACACTGATCTCTCTGTGAATATAAATAAGAAGGCATTTCCTCCCCCTGCGCTTACGCTGCAGACATGTGGTCACGTGACCCAGGACCATAACATGTGCAGGGTATTCACAGGTAATTCACCATGGTGGTAACCAAACTGAGAGTTCGACGGCACTGCTGAAAATTACTGTGATGGTGCCTGGGCTAGCATTCTAAATGGCTATGCCTGTGGCATCACCTTGCTGCATGATCAATAGCCTGGCCCCTCATCTAGGCCAAATTCTCTCCTTGTAGTTAACTGTATGAGCTACTGTAAATCCTGAAATAAATTCCTTTCTTGCTTGAGTTATTCACTCGTCCATGTGTGCATGCTCAGGTGTGTCCAACTCTTTGTGACCCCATAGACTGTAGTCTGTCAGGCTCCTCTGTCAGTGGAGCTTTCCAGGCAAGAATACCAGAGTGAGTTGCTGTTTCCTCCTTCAGGGGTTCTTCATGACCTAGGGATTGAACCTGCGTCGCCTGCATCTCCCACACTGGCAGGTAGATTCTTTCCCACTTTGCGCCTTCTGGGAAGCCCCAGTCATTTTCTCATTCTGACTGTAGAGCCACTTTTTCTGCTCTTTGTTCTTCAACACCTTCTATTTATTTAGTCAACTTTATAAGAAAATACAAAGTAGGCACAGATACAAAAGTAGAACTTTGCATATATGAAGAGATAAAGTATAAGCAATCTTTATTTCAGAGATAGCTATGCTTAGACTATCATCACAGCAGATGAAATGGGAAATATCAGGGCAACCAGATAGAAGAGAAAAAAAAGAAATACCTTTGGGAGAACCTTTAACATTGTTGTGACCTCTTGTAATCGAGAGTTTTGGCTGCTTAAGGGGCACCTGGAAGTAGCAGAGAAAGAAATTGAGAGGAAAAATGACGTAAGAGGAAGGATGTTATTCATAGGTGGTCATTCAGTTATAAGGCAGAATTTACCTTATACAAGTATGAATTAAGTACCATCTGTATAAAATATTCTACCAGGAATGGGATCTGACAGAAGTACACTGACGATAAAATAACTAAGTATATTCTTCAGGACCCAGGACTGATATTAATAGATTTGTGTGTTACAGAAAAAAATCTCAAGAGTTTCTGGTGCTCTCCTTTGCAAAACAAAGATTTGAGGTGCCTATAGAGTCTTTTGGAGAAGGCAATGGCACCCCACTCCAGTACTCTTGCCTGGAAAATCCTATGGATGGAGGAGCCTGATAGGCTGCAGTCCGTGGGGTCGTAAGGGTCAGACACGACTGAGAGACTTCACTGTCACCTTTCAATTTCATGCATTGGAGAAGGAAATGGCAACCCACTCCAGTGTTCTTTCCTGGAGAATCCCAGGGTCGGGGAGCCTGGTGGGCCGCCATCTATGGGGTTGCACAGAGTCCGACACGACTGAAGTGACTTAGCAGCACAGAGTTTTTCTTCTCTAATCATCCTAGCAGATTCAGAAGAAAAACAGAATTTCAGAAGTTAATGTTAGCCTGGGAGGGCTTTTTGATCTAATTTCCTTGCCTCCCAAGCCCATGAGGAGATCACAAATAAGGATGGCTTGCATATATGTTTCTCAGGAACTGGGCAGTGTTTACCCACCTATCTTTTTCGACTTTGAAGAAAGAGAAACAGTGTAGAGGGAGAAAAAAAGAAAAACATGTGTTAGGTGAAATTTTCTCTTAACCTGGTAATTGTAACGAGTACCACTTTACCTCTGAAAAACAAACAAAATGAAAACTCAGTAAAAAAATCTGTTAAGGTACCCTAGCTAAAACCAGAACTCTTTTTAAAATGTTCTTTGCTATTAGCTTCTGAGTTGCTCCCCCTCCCTTCAGTGACATTACATACTTCGTGGTATGTTAACCAAGTAGAATATTCCTAGAAATCAACAAGATTTGTTGGGCATTTACTATGTTTCCGATATTACACAGTATCTCAGTATCTCTGTATTTAGATCCCAGCGGCATCTCAAGGTGCTTAACAAAGGACAAAGGTACAAAATCAATGAATGTTAAGCTGGTTGATGGCTTACTGTCTTAATTTGGGGAAATCATTTCAGTAAATTTTTGCGGTATTAGAAATGGAGGTCCCTGGTGGCCCAGCCTGTAAAGAATCTGCCTACAATGCAGGAGATGCAGGTTTGACCCCTGGGTTGGGAAGATGTCCTGGAGATGGGAATGGCTACCCACTCCAGTATTCTTGCCTGAAGAATCTTATGGATAGAGGAGCCTGGTGGGCTACAGACCATAGGGTTGCAAAGAATCGGACATGACTGAGCAACTAAGCACAGAAGTGGAAGTCAATTAGTTTGTAACTCAAGACATAGGGGGTACTAACTTAATGTGCTTTACAGTTCTTTGAATTTCAAATATTCTGCAGCAAACACTTATGTATAGTTACCAGCCTTATGGATAATATGTATTAGATTTTAACATGTTAGGTGGTATTTACATTGCAACTGATTCTGCTTTCTATTACTGAATGAAATGCTTAATTACCTATTCATTTTTTAGGCTCCTGGATTATAATTCTATTTCTCTACATGGGTAGAAAATGATCACTAAATATGCAAAGTAGAAATGGATTTAGTGGTCTAAATTTTTTATGTGAGGAACCTTAGAATGAAAATATTAAATTATCCCATGAGCTTACTATAGTAATTATTTTAGAAAATTTCTTTCACTGTAAGCTCCATTGGGATATAAACTATTCTGTTGCTGCTTTGTTCATTGCTGTATGGGCCTATAGAAAGTTTTCAGTATGTCTGAATAATTGAAGTGAATTCTTCTCTTAAATAGTGTGTTAAATTTCCTATTTTCAATTAGCTAGCACTTTCATTACAGGTTTTACTTAAATAACACAGCCATCTAAGAATTACTGTTTTTGTAAAATTCTTACAGTGGATTAGATTTGTTTGAAGGAAATTAATATACTGTAAACATTGACTGGATACAACAGAACAAGAGAGAACATTCTTACCAAAATGTACATGAAATAAATGATATAATAATTAACTTTGGGAGTATAAATATTATTAAAATTTTTCTTGAATGCCATTTAGTCAGATTTTTTATGGCATTGACTAGAAACAGCAGAGTTTCAAAGTTTGGCTTAGTATTGTGCAATTTAAAAAGAGGATATGTTACATGACTGTGGTAACATGGGTCATATTTTCTCCCATTCTGTCATCCAACTGAAAGGTGGCTGATACCCTCACAGTGAGAGAAAGCCATGGATTTTGAGTAGCTCTACAGGGAATCTGCTGTATAAGAGACTGACATCAATAATTTCAGCATTATGCTGTCATCTCTTAAGAAAATCACTGAACTGTGGATTTAAATTAGCATTTCACAGTTGAAGTACTATTAAGTATGGACCTTGGCATGGGCTATGATAGATTTATGATGTCGATAGAACAAGGCATCTCTTCATAAGTCATTCAAATCTTTGGCACTTGAAAGGTTGATACCATTTCAGTAAGTAAAGTGGAGAATTTGATTTATGACTTTATAGTCCTTTAATTTTGGAATCTCTCTGAATCTTTATGAATAGTTTTGAACTATCATCAGATTGAGATCATATTAAATGTTTATATTCAGTGAATTAATATATATACCAAATATTTTAATGATTTTTCTAATGCAGAAAAATCAGAAAAATTTTATAGTGGGTAAATTTATGTCAGCTTTTTTTTGTCTAACACATTCAGTTTGACTCATTGTTGGAGGTCAAAGTCAGATAAAGACAAAATATTTTTATTCTTTAATATTTTTATGTGTCCATCTATATTACTGAATTTAGGAAGAAAATAAAATATTAAAACAGTTGACGTGCTGATGTTCCCTGGGCAGTTTTCAATAGCTCTTACAATGTCCCATGAAACAGTTCTCAATAGCTCTTACAATGTCCCATGAAACAGTTTCATGTACCAGCTCTATGACCCTCGACAAGGACTTCACTTAACTGAGCCAGTTTTATTATTTGTGAGTTATTGTGCTTGTGTGTCCAAGATGGCTAGAACATTTGAGGTATGTAGACCTGCAAGTACTCATTATAAACAAACAAACAAGCAAAAAAAAAAAAAAAAAAAAAAACCTTTTTCTTTCAGGAGCAGACCTGATTATGTGTACTTCTGCAGACTGGTCATCATTCCTCTTCACTCTCTTCCTGCTCCTCTTTATGCTCAGTACAGTGAAGATAGATTTTCAGCTTGAACTGGCTGCTCCATCAGTTACATTTATATTTCTGGTATAAAAGTGTATTTGTGTGACTGTGCTCTGTGAAATGTCCTATCTTTCCTCTTCTTTTTTTCCATGTATATAATACTGAACACTTTTAAATAACAAGTTACTGGAAATATTTTTATTCTCAGGAAAATACATGGCATGTTTAGGTCCATTAGAGTTGAAAAGAATTTTAAAAGGGCAAAAATATCACAACAACAACCAACCAATCAGCACTCTTATATGTTAATTCTTTGCACATGAAAGAATTTTTTAAAAATATTTATTTAAAAGAAAATTTCTGTATTGTAAATAGTCATATTTTTCTGTAAACATAATTAATGTTCGCTTTATGGTTCAGTCTTTCAAAATTAAATTTCTGTTAGTAGTGAGGTTTCCTTTGGGCACAGTTTAAATTGTCTTTTGCAATCACTAATTCAATTTAATGAAATTTGTATCCTGAGGGTCTTCTTCCTGCTTACTCCAAAATCTGAAGACACACTAGGAATGGAACACTTCATGGAGTTAAGTGTATGTAAGTAGATTGGTAGACACATATCAAACCAATAAAAATTAGAGAAGTATAAATAATTATAACTGTATAAAGAACTAAGGCTGGACCATGGAATAGAGATGTCTGCTTAAACTAAGATAGTTAGGGAAGTCTGTGCCAAAAAGATAATATCTGAGCTGAGATTCAAACTATGGGAACAAAGAACTCATGTTCCTGACTGAGAAAATGACAGGTGCAAAGTCCCTGAGGTAGTAGTATGTTGGAGGATGCCAGGACAGAAGGAAGACATATTTGATGGAAGGTAAAACGTGATGACATCAGAGAGGCAGGAGCCAGGTCCTGTAAGAACTTATGGGACAACCACAAGGACTTTAGATTTGATTGCTGTACCAAGGGGAAGTCCTTGGAGGGCTTCGCATTTGTCCTTACATTCCATGGTGACATCGGTCTTTTGTCCCACAGAAAGAGGGAGGTGGGATAGTAAAGGAAGCATGGTTATCTGAGGCTGTGCTCATTATGTCATATTTTGGAAAGAGATATTGAATTAGAAAATTAAATGAAATTGCATAGAGATCTCAAGCTGACAGAAAGGCTATAGACTAAAAATAAGATGAAGTTTATAATACTGCTAACCAATAGGACCTTTAGTTCAGTTCAGTTCAGTCGCTCAAGTCGTGTCCAACTCTTTGCAACCCCATGAATCGCAGCACGCCAGGCCTCCCTGTCCATCACTGTCTCCCGGAGTTCAAACTCAAGTCCATCGAGTCGGTGATGCCATCCAGCCATCTCATCCTCTCTTGTCCGCTTTTCTTCCTGCCGCTTGTGGGATGTTTATTTAGAGCAACAGGTTAAACATGGAGCTCTGCCCGTCTCTTTCTCTGTGTTCTTCTCTCCCATGATTCATTGTCTCTCCCACTCTTAAACATGGGCTTCCCTCATGACTCAGATGGTAAAGAATTTGCCTACAATGCGGGAGAGCCAGGTTCTATCCCTGAGTTGGGAAGATCCCATGGAGAAGGGAATGCTGCTGCTGCTGCTGCTAAGTCGCTTCAGTCGTGTCTGACTCTGTGCGACCCCATAGATGGCAGCCCACCAGGCTCCCCCGTCCCTGGGATTCTCCAGGCAGGAACACTGGAGTGGGTTGCCATTTCCTTCTCCAATGCATGCAAGTGAAAAGAAAGTAAAGTCGCTCAGTCGTGTCTGACTCTTCGTGACCCCATGGACTGCAGCCTACCAGGCTCCTCTGTCCGTGGGATTTTCCAGGCAGGAGTACTGGAGTGGGGTGCCATTACTTTCTCCGGGAGAAGGGAATAGCAACCCATATATACAGTATTCTTGCCTGGAGAATTCCAAGGACAGAGGAGCCTGGTGGACTACAGTCCGTGGGGTCACAAAGAGTCGGACACGCCTGAGCAACTAACACTTTCACTTTTCATTCCAGCATACAGGGCCTCCGTGAACTTTCTTGTGTGCTTTCATGCCACTTTCCTTGAATGAGCTCATCCATTCTCATGGATTACCACTGCATTTATAATCCCTAAACTGATATCTTTAACTCATTTTCCTTAGTTCTGAAAAAAAATATTCCAAGGGTGTTACTTTATATATTCACACGCCGTCCCACCCTACCCCATCCCAGCAAAGCGTATTCTAGAATTCTTTTTTATATGACAGTCTACCCACTCAGTGTTGATTAATTTCTCATCCAGGCTTTTCTATTTTTATCAGCCTTCTCCTATAAATGGCGACTATTTTTTTTTAACTTTCTTTTTTGTCTAACCCTCAGTAACTCAACTTTTCTCATGGAAACCTATCTATATCTGTAACCATCTCAACTCCTCCCCTGTGGTCCTGAAGGAAGCTGTGCCACATTTTGCCCAGACTGTTATATGCATGTGTATGCATTTATCTTATTTGCACTTATTCTGTGGAAGTTGCTTTCAAAAATATGACACAATCTCTAAACCATCTACCAGATCTCAATTCCATGTAAAAATAACCACCCAAAACAGACAATGAAACAATAAAAATAAATTTCCATATCTCATTCTTGCTTAAAGACTTAGTTTTTATATACCAACAATGAGTGGAAATATGGAGATCAATGTCATCATTTTTAAAAATTCTGTTTTTCATACATACTCCAAAAATGATAAAAGTTACCAGTGGAACAGAAATTGAGGCAACTGACAAATTAGAATGGCTGGTACTAGTTAACTCTGGATTACTCCAGTATTTTTAGGGGCATTAGTAAACCGTTGGAGATGTGTACAATGTATTTATATTTAAAAGGACAAAAAGTCTAGTACAACAATAATAATACATAGGTTAGATACCAGGAGTGATTCCTTTGACTTGTTAATTAGATGATTGCTGCTGCTGCTGCTGCTGCTGCTACATCACTTCAGTCATGTCCGACTCTGTGTGACCCCATAGACAGCAGCCCACTAGGCTCCTCTGTCCCTGGAATTCTCCAGGCAATAACACTGGAGTGGGTTGCTATTTCTTTCTCCAGTGCATTAAAGTGAAAAGTGAAAGTGAGTTGCTCAGTCGTGCCCGACTCTTAGCGACCCCATGGACTGCAGCCTACCAGGCTCCTCCATCCATGGGATTTTCCAGGCAAGAGTACTGGAGTGGGTTGCCTTCTCTGACTTAAATGATTAACAGTGCTTAAAAGTGACTTAACACCTGGAGCAACACATATGTGCGTTAGGAATAAGACATGCAACAGGACCTCAGTTTCTTAAGTTGCTATTGTTTTTGCCTGTTTCTTTGTATTTCTGTTTTAACTAGACTAGAAAATCTGTTTTTTTTCAATAATAGTATATATAGTATATATTATTTCTACTTAGATTAATATGACAATATGACTTTTAAAATATTTTTGACTAATTTGAAAAAATGTCTAGATTATAAGATACATTAAGTTAATCTCATAAGTGAGTTGGATGACTTTATTTCTATTTAATAAATTATTAAATAGAAATATAGTCTATTTAATAAATTATATAATAATTTATTAAATAGAAATAATATGTAATATAATCATTTATTAATGAATGTACATCACCCTTAGGGAAGCCTCTAGTGGCATTCTGCTGGGTTCAGTTTTCAATTTTGTCCTTTAAATATTCTTATTATTTCAAAAGGGAGATGCATAGCATAATGATAAAACTCAAACAAAGCGGTGATGAATAATCTGGGTGTAGGATTGGGATGCACTTATTTTCTCAACAGTTTGGGAGAATGAATCATTCAGGTGAAACTGAGTAAGAATTAATACAAAATCTTTCACTTAGATAAAAATTGAGTTGCCTGCATACAGACTAATAGCAGCATGTTTTTAGAGGCTTGATAATTTTAAATGACTAATTTTGTTGTGTTGCTGTTACTGTTATACAAGAAGGACCCATAGTAAGCTTTGAAGCTAGCAGAAGGTTCAGTTAGTTTTAGCATAATGTTTTGATTGTAATAGATAAGATGAGAGTTCCTGATTGTTCAAATTCTCTTTCCTTCTGGTTGTTTGCAGAATATGGATATGTAGGTCCCCAGTGTGGTAAATGATCAATATGGTAAAGGTAGTGCAAACAGCTATATCAGAGATGACTTAAGTATCTAGAAATGGCTAGTCTGGAAAGGAAACTTATAGGAAACACAATTGTCTTTGAATATTTGAATTGTAGTCATTTTGAAAAGGAATTATCTTTATACTGGGAACTTTTTCTAGAGAGCTAAAATGATTGTGCACTACATCAGGAAGACTTCTGAACAAATAGAGCCATTCAAAAACAGGATTATTTTTCACTGATGTCAGGAAGTACCTGGTAATATTTAGACAGAAGCAAGAGGGGTATAGAGGTGTTTAAGCATGAGGGTGAGCTGGCTGCAATGGACTTGGCAATCACTGTTTCAATCACTGCTTCAGTTCTCAGATTCCATATTGGAATGGAATAATGAACAACCTAAGCAATAAACTTGGAGATCTGAAGTCCAAATTCAATTTTCTTCAGTTACTGACATAATCTCGGCAGCAAGAAAAACTGTATGAATTATTTAGGCAGTTCTGATAATGAAGATAACACCCACATGAGTATTATCTGGAAACATTCCTTTAAGTATAAAGAAAAACACTAAGAGAATAGTACATTACCATTATCACTAAGGGAAAGTTGAAATCACTCTTCAAAACTTTTCTTCTTCTGTCTGATGATCTATGGTTAACATGTTATAACTACTTGAAAGGAAATTAGAGTGAGAGGTTTATCAGCTCTGTTTTATTTAGGATCAAATGTGGATCTGTGAAATCCTGTCCTCTTTCCTTTTCAGATCTGGTCTGTTTTGAACACTCTTTACATTTGGGGTTATACCGAGCTATTTTCTCAACTTACTTTTGAACAAATGGTTTCTAAACTCAAGTTTCAGTCCTGCTTTCTTGCTAGTTCTTCTAAGTTTGTAACTAAGAAGAATGAATGAAATATATTCATTATATATTTATGAATATATATTTTATATGAATATATATTCACATATAATGAATATATATATTTTCATAAACTCTATTCATAATTCCCTATTTTATATCCTTTTCCTTATTCTGTATTACCTAATTTGAAAGGAACCCAATCTCTATTGTCTCCTAGGCTAATATCACAGCTTAGTAATCTGTTATAACTGAGATTCTGTGTTCTTTACAATTTACCTTTCTGTTCTCTCTTTCACCTTCTCTTACATATGATATTAGCTAATATAATCTTGTCATCTAGTCTTACTTCATTCCATTAAAGAAATTCTTTTCATCAGATTATAATGAAATAAATTGAAAGACTTCACAGTAAGTGGGAAAAAAAGGAGACTATCTTCTTTTCTATCCTTCTTTCACCGACTGAAGTCGGTAAACAGAAAAATGTCTAAACTCATCCTGGCATTCAAGCATAGCATAAAGTCTGGATGTTCAGTATCCAGAATGACTTGCTCCAGGAAATCATTAAGGGACCTTGGTTCCATTCTCAAGGCCTCATAGTTTAGAGCACTTTTTTCATACGTGTTCTTAAACCCTATTCAAATGCTGGAAACATTCAGACTGAGAAAGGGGAAGTGAGAGAAACGAGGAAAATCCAGGGCAAGCAATTTCATCTACAGCAGAAAAAGGGGATTTGCATTCATGTGCCATGACAAGATATTGATCACATGGCCACATCTGACTGCAAGCAAGGTTGAAAAATATAGTTTCTAGATGGGTGGCCAAGGGAAAAAAAATTAGATTTTGAGAACACAGTTGGCTGTGTCCTTCACCAAGTCTATTTTTCATATGTCTTTTTATTCTCTATCTCATGCATCCCCTTTCTATGCCTTTGGTCTTCCTAGTCAATCTGTTTTGATGTTTTTTCTGACATCCAAACTCAATTTGTCCAAACAGTTATGTGGAAACACTACTTTCTTCCGTGAAGAATGTTTGATCACTCCAGCTAAAAGTAATCTACTGAACTCTCATAAATATTTCTTTTTTATTCTGTACTTTCTTATCACTGAAACCTATATTTTATTAGTTATTTGGGTGCATGCCGTATCTCACCTACAAACTACTTATTCAAAGATAATAGTACCATTGCTTTATTAATACTTTTCTCTCATTCCACTCAGAAGAGTGTGTTTCATGTATCATTTCTACTCAGTTATTCATTCAGAGTGCATGAATAACATGGCTATTGTTTTTCTAAATTTAGGTTCAAAAAAATGAAAAATAAATAAGCAAGACACATAGTGGAAATATGTAGAATAATGGAGTACCTTGACAGGGATTATGAATTATTCAATGGATAAATGAATCTGGATTTGAATTCAAATTATATTCTTTTATTACTTTTGCATTAATGTCACAAGAGACTGCAGTGCAAGTTGAGATTTGAAGTTTAATTGAAGAGTAGGATTAGTCTGAACTTTACAAATAATGACAAAAATTCCTAGGAAAAATTTATACACAAAAACTGCTAAAACTTGTTTTTACTGGAACAAATTATAATAACCTAGATAATTCATTTTTATATGTAGGAGTTTATTTATTCATTTAACAAACACTGAGTGCCTTATGATGCAACAGGCATTATTATAGGTCTGCAGATAAAACATGAAAAGGGCAGGTGCTAGCCTCACTCTTCACTTCATCATATATGAAATATATGATATGAAATATAATGTGATATGATATGATACAATATGATGGAGGATGGAGAAGATGGACATTGAAGACATGAATATGCATATCCTCATCTTTTTGAATATTATCAGAACTAGTGAGCAGCAACAGATTTTTAGTATTCAAAAATAATTCCCATGACCAAAGAACAATTTAACAACTACCCAAAAAGAATTCTCAAAATGAAAATGTGAAAAAAAATAAATCACTCTTCCGTTAAAATACCAAGGTCTTACAAGAGTTCCTTTAGATTACTTTTTAATTTATTTAATTTTTAATTGAAGGATAATTGCTTTACAGAATTTTGTTGTTTTTGGTCCTTGATCTTCCTTAACCTCAGATATTTTCAATATTGGGCTTACTTACTGGCTCAGTGGTAAAGAATCCATCTGCCAATGCAGGAGACCCGGGTTCAATCCTGGGTAGGAAGATCCCCTGGAGAAGGAAATGGCAATCCACTCCAGTATTCTTGTCTGGGAAATCCCATGCACAGAGGATTGTCAAGCTACAATCCATGGGTCACAAAGAGTCAAATGTGACTTAGTGACTAAACAACAACAATAATATTTTATATTAATTTTATTATAGAATAATTATTAAATATTATGTCACTCAGCTATAAGAAAGGGCATCATAAAGTTCTATGTACATTAAGTTATGAAGATCTTAGGTTTACAGATTTTATACATCTTTTCTTTCAGTGCACTACTCTTTAAAGAATGAAAACCCTTATCTGGAAACAAAATCTAGAATTAAATATTCACAAATTTGATACAGGCTAACCACATACACACACAGGTATATTACATAAATATTATTTGTACAAAATAATGTCAGTTGGAGAGAAATTTCTGTGACTGATTTAGGCCTTTAAATGGTCTATCAGTCACAGGATTAATTTGGCTTTTATAAAAACTATTAGAATAACCAAGGTGTTCAGTCAGTTAGGAAGATATGAGGAAATTTGTGCAACATACTTTTTGCCCTAAGTTCAAAATGATATGAGCCTCAGACTCATGTGTGGGGATTGCGCATATTGTCATGTGTATTTTCTCCTGTTCTTTTCTGAGTATCTGCAAATGATTTTTCAGTGGAAGTAGACTTGCAGATAAGGAAAAAAAACCCAACATGTTTAGTGCTGATATATTTTCTAACAATTTCTACTACTAAATTTCACATTTTCTTTCATCTTTAAGGTTACAGGTACATATTTCCCAGTGGTTATCTGGGCAAAGATAAATGCCAGGATACAAAACAAGAGAAAGGACACTTTTAGGAGACTAAATTAGATCTGATTGAAAAAGAAAATCTATTTGTAAATTCTCAAGCATAGAATTTGCAGTGCCTGTAAACTGTCTTTTCTCAGAAGGCAGAGCCTGGCTGTCCTGATTTAGTAAGTGGAAAAATTCATCAAAAGGCAAGTGCAGGCTCTCCTCCTTTTGTACCTCTTATTCCTCTCGTTATCTTTGGAACAGCCAGTCCACACTCATCTCTGTTGCTGGAAACTATAGACGTATATATAGGCTGATGGTGGCAGTGAGCTGTAGTAGAAATGCACTGTTAGATTCCAGCAGTACACATTAAAGTAAATTCATTACCTGCTTACAATTTGTAAAACACTCTCTTGTTCTAGAAGAATAGGAAGCATGGAGTTTATATATATTGTGGCTGTAGGTAGAATGGCATTAATCTGATTGAATAGTTATAAATCTGTATAAGTAGGAGAAGGCAAGACTATCCTTGTCATAGGTATACCTATACCTATGGCTGATACATGTTGAGGTTTGACAGAAAACAACAAAATTCTGTAAAGCAATTACTTTGATTGAAAAATAATTTTTAAAATAAAAAGACTATCTTTGTCTATGTAATAAAAATACTTTTTCAATGATTTTTCCAGAAGTAAGAAATAGATATGCAAGTCTGCATACAAAGGACAAAACTTACCTTGATACCTCTAATACTCTAGTATTTGCTATGAACCTAAGATCTCAATCTAGCAAAGACCAATCAGTGGGAAGAGAGCCAGGTTTATTTTATCAACTTTGTTTCATTACATTATGGACCAGCTCCAGCTGAAGTGATTAGGAAGAAATACGACTAAATAATGAACACACACCTTTGGTTTTAAAGTGAGCAAGTTTTAGCTATGCTGGAGAAATATGAACAATTAGCACATGATAATTAATACCATGAAATGAAATTCTACAGAATAAGAAAAGTGCCAAATTGTCAAGTATTTAAATTGTGGACATGATTCATAAACTGTGGTTTTATAAACTATGAATGGTGAGACCATGACAATGATTAAGGAAACTTCTTTCTTTCTTTTTTCAAGTTTTCAGACCAAAATATGTATGGATATACATATACATATAGTTTTTGTGTGACAAAAACTATGCTGAAATCTTTCCTGTTATATATTTTTCCATCTTTCAATTCAAGTCTTAACATGTTTGTTTCTTGATATTTTTATTTTGCCAAGCATTAGGTATCTTTATTTCATATGCTTTGCTACTGTGGAAGCATTTAATAATAATTTAAATAATGCCATTGTTTTCTTTTCCCCCTGACTTGAGTGTATCTTAAATAGATCCTTTGTGACAGAATACTTGAAGAGAAGTTTTCCTTTGTGCAGTCCTGTTTCTCTTGTACTTACCATGGTGGAAAAGGCATTGTGAGCACACACGTTTATTAACAATAGAGTACAAGGATGAGCACTGGTGTAACTTCAGAAATCAAGGGTCTTCTAAATCTATATTGTTTCAGTAACAGCTTCATGATAAAAATAATTTGTTTGTCCTTGTGTCAGCATTTTATTGTAGACATATTAGCTCAGTTAACAAGTTAACAACACATAGCATTAGAGTTGACAAGAGGGGATAATTGCTTCAGAATAGTGTGCAGAAATGAAGAGAATTACACCATAGGAAATGCTGGTATCTGGATGCTGATAGGAAAGTCAAAGATTTATAATTTCAGTTGACTCTTCAACAGTTCGGGAACTTAATCTAAGTATAACTTTAGTCTTCCTTCCATTTCCATGGTTCCTTTGCATCCTTGCATTCAGCCAAGCATGGGCACTGTAGCACTGCGGTATTTGCTCTTGAAAAATGCCTGCACTTTTCAGTCGCATTTAAGTCGACCTGGACAGTTCAAGCCTGCATTCAGAGTCAACTGCTTTATGTTTTCCTGGTCAGCATCCTGTTTTCAACCATGCTTCTTCTACTGTTTGTCTTCTGTTTTCCAAGTGAAGCTTATTGAATAATTACTGAAATTTTGGCAAGAGCATCCAAAAGAGAACATTATAACTGATTCTTAGTTACCAGAATAATAATATGCAAAGTGAATTACTGCAAATTACATTGTGTTTTTCTGTTAATTTGCACCAACATCAGACACATTTGTCAGCAGTGGTGGTTTATCTTGATTCAGTGCACACTGACCCTGTAACTTCTTATAGTGTCCCTAAATTTGCATACATCAGAAATTAATGTAAACAGGTACTTCTTAGATAATAATCACAATTTGAAGAGAATATTCTAATGAAGTAATTTTAAAAGGAAAGATATTCTAATAAGATTAGTTATTTTACACTCTCTTTATTTTTAAATGTGAATTTTAATATCCTATTGTTTTAATTCACATATACACTATTCATAGAATGTAAATTTTAAAACCGTTATTAAATTGAAGCACAAGCAAATTCAATTTTTATCCAAAATCCCTCACCAAGTCAATGAATGATAATAAGTGACTTGTTTAAGCGAGTCTCAGTATTGAAAGACTTGATATTGAGAATCTTAAGATTAGTCAAATCTTGTTCTTAATGACCAATATTGAGGACTGCTAAATTTACGAGACAGTAGTGATCTGTGAAGAAAATGATGCAAATTTCAAGCCTTCCACTTTACAGAGATTATTATACTTAAAAACGATATGCCAGTGTATTTAATTGTAACTAAAATGCAAATCAGTCTTCCTTTTAAAATTACTTACCTAAATTTTCTCTCCATCTTTCCAAAATTAAACTTACAATTTTGTAAAAACAAGTAAATTCTAAGGATATTATTTGTTCTATTTGTGGTACTAAAAATTATTCTCAAGCATTCATTCATCTATTCATTTGGTTTAAAAAAAATTGGCTGAATTATTAAAAAATGACAAATTATGAATACATTTAGTAAATAAGTATAAAATCCTAATTAGTAAATATACCTAATTAGTAAATATACCAAGTATGTAAAGAGACAATTTACAAAACATGCAAATATCAAATAAACTTTGAAAAAATATATGATCTAATTTTCAAAGTGATTAAATGAAAATTAGAATAAAATAAGTTTTCAACCACTAAATCAGCAAGAGCTTAAAAAAATGACATAACCCAATGATTATGATAGAATAGCAAAATGGATATTTACATACACTGCCACTGAGAATGCAAATTTATCCACCAGAAATGGAGATCTGAAGCAGTGATATTTCTGTCTTTCTATTCAATGATCACCATCCTCCTGACATGTACAATAAGACTATTAAAATCTGCATTAGCTATTTAATCATCACAAATGACATTCCATGATAATGGGAATAGTAATTCTTTTCCATTTTGGAGATTTTAAAAATGAGGCTATAAGGAGTAAATAAAATTTCTCAAAACCATGAAGATGGTAAATAGGGGATACATAATTTGAAAACAGGATTGTCTGACTCCAGACTTGGTTGATTGGATTTACCAGGTCATTATCTGTGGAGGATTTATAGATAAAGTCAAAACAACATGCCATCTAGTTTAACATAGCAGTATTGCCAAATTTTTTTTTTTCTAAAAGTTTTGTTCTAGATCCTCTGAGGGAATGTAGCTTTGGCCATCACCTGCAGTTTAAAAACAGTAGGAGAGTCACCAAACTATAGTCATTATGGAATGGTTTCAGGAAAACGAGGTTTATTTAATACTCGTTATGTAGATTTACATATGTTACAGAGTGATCAATATCTATATCTTTCTCTTGAATGGCACCTTCTTTCTGGAATCTTGTAGATTATATTCAAAATTTAAATCATGAATTCCATTGAACCATTTGCATTGGTAATAGCAAAAAGAACCAATAATTTAAGTGTAATTATTGATAATCTGTGGGATGGGAAAATATTCCAAGATGGAATTTAAAAAATATTTGAAAGTTACTTTTTGAGATATGCAATTAAATGTATTATAATATAATATAAATATACATTAAATATTATTAAATATAAAATATATTAAATATTATAGATGGTTTTTATATATCAGAATTTCAGATACATTTTAATGAAAAATATTGTATTTATCTATTAAAATCTTTCTGAGTTGAAGACACAATTGGATGTCATTAGTACAGTATATTTGGCTTTCTATTACCTGAAAATATTGAGATTTTTGTATTAAACATTTCATAAATAGTTTAAAGCATAGCATTAACAAATGTAAGTAAGTCACATTTATGAGAGCTATCACTATATTACCTTTATTCTGGTGATAAAAGCAATATAGTAGTTTCAACATTTGCACGGAGAGAATAGAAACAAAAGGTAAATGTCTGATATTAGAGACTGTAACAAAGTGAAAGAGAATATCTCTAGAATCATGTAAAGTAAGTATTCAAGTTTTTGTTTTGATTCTTGGAAGATCTTTCTGACTTACCTTGAATCATGAAATAAAAGATTATATTGCATAAATCTGATATCATGAAGATAATTTTATTATTGCTAATATGATTCAGTAAGGTCTTAGATGTGGTTCAGAACATTAAAAAATTACCCATATCTTTTCAATAAATTTGCCTATCAGAAAAGTTCAACTCAATTCTTATTGAAAATAAGCTCAGATAATGTGGTCTGAAATTGATCATATTTTAGCTTAAGGACTGGGATGAAAAATCACTTAGAAACTAACCTTTATTGAACTGAATGAATGAACCCAACCGGCTATAAATAATCTTTCCTTCCATTGAAGCAGCAAAAATTTTCTCTGAATTGCTTTTGCCATTTCTCCATTTCTGTCCTGATTGATAATTTTGGACACATATATCAAGACAACTCATTGTAAGCTCATTGAGAGCATATTCTCTGTCTGATTAATGTTTATATTTGTCTCAAGAGCCAAGCTTGAACCCACAAGGATCAGTCCTACAAGACTGCCACCCACTTCAGATACCATGGAAAGCCCAGGTTTTTACCTGGACTTCTGATCTACTGCCTATAAATCAGAGATTCCTATGGCCTCTTTGGGTTCAGTTAATTCAATAGAGTGGCTCACAGAACTCAGAGGAACATTTTCTTATTGCATTACGGGTTTATTGTAAGAGTGTAATTCAGGAACAACAAGGTGGAAAAGCTGCATAGGTTAAGTATGTAGCAGGGATGGGGGTGCAGAGTTTCCAGGTCTGCTCTGGGTGAACCATTCCCTCTGATTCACCACGTGTTAACCAGCCTGGAGGCTTGCCAAACCACATTCCTCTGGGGGTTTTTATGGAGGCTTCACTGTGCTGTGATTAGTCACTCAGTCCTGCCTGACTCTTTGCAACCCCCACGCACTGTAGCCCACCAGGTTTCTCTGTCCATAGGGATTCTCCAGGCAAAAACACCAGAGTGGATTGCTATGGCCTCCTCCAGGGCTCTTCCTAATGCAGGGATCAGACCCAGGTCTCTCGCATTGCAGGTGGATTCTTTTCCATCTGAGCCACCAGAGAAGCCCAGTTTAAGGACTTCCTGATGCTTTACATACCCATTACATCTAAGCTATTATGTTCAGTCAAGAAGTGGACAGTGCCAAGTTCACTTTGGAAGAAGTGAAGTGTTAGTCACTCAGTTGTGTCTGCTTCTTTGTGACCTCATGTACTGTAGCACACCTAGCTCCTCTGTCCATAGGATTCTCCAGGCAAGAATACTGGAGTGGGTAGCCATTCCCTTCTCCAGGGAATCTTCCTGACCCAAGGATTGAACCCAGGTCTCCAACAAGCCAGCAGATTCTTTGCCATCCGAGCCGCCAGGGAAGTCCTGGAGGCTTCAGTACAAAGGCATAATTGATTAAATCATTGCACATTGGTGATTGATTCAATCTCCAATTGAAATCAAGCACTTGTAGTGAGAAATCAAGCACTTGTAGTCCTAAACATCTATTCATGTTTTGAGGAACCTGGCAGGCTATAGTCCATGGGGTGACAGAGAGTCAGACATGACTGAGCAACTAACACTTTTACTTTCACGTCTCATGATGGAAAAGGTCTTGTTATGAATAATTAGACACCCCCTTCATCTTTATGGCTCTGAAGCTATTTCAAGAGCTAAGGAAAGTAATGTCTTTGTTTTTAATATGCTGTCTAGCTTGGTCATAGCTTTTCTTCCAAGGAGCAAGCGTTTTTAATTTCATGGGTGCAGTTATCATCTGCAGTGATTTTGGAGCCCAAGAAAATAAAGTCTCTCACTGTTTCCATTGCTTACCCATCTATTTGCCATGAAGTGATGAGACCGGATGCCATGATTTTAGTTTTATGAATGCTGAGTTTTAAGACAGCTTTTTCACTCCCTCTTCCACTTTTATCAAGAGGCTCTTCAGTTCCTCTTCACTTTCAGCTATAAGGGTCGTGTCATCTGTATATGTGAGGATATTGATATTTCTCCTGGCAGTCTTGATTCCAGCTTGTGCTTCATCCAGCCTGGCGTTTTGCATGATATTCTCTGCATGGTTTTGCATGATGTACTCTGACTTCCCTGATGGCTCAGATGGTAAAGTGTCTGTCTACAATGCGAGAGACCTGGGTTCGATCCCTGAGTCAGGAAGATCTGCGGGAGAAGGAAATGGCAATCCACTCCAGTATGGCAATCCACTCCAGTACTATTATCTAGAAAATCCCATGGACAGAGGAGCCTGGTAGGCTACAGTCCACGGGGTTTCAAAGAGTTGGACACAACTGAGTGACTTCACTTACTCTGCATATAAAAGAAAGTGTGAAAGTTAAAGCCACATCTGACTTTTTGCAACTCCATGGACTATACTGTCTATGGAATTCTATAGGCCAGAATACTGGAGTGGATAGCCTTTTCCTTCTCCAGGGGATCTGCCCAACACAGGGACTGACCCAGGTCTCCCACATTGCAGGCAGATTCTTTACCAGCTTAGCCACAAGGGAAGCCCAAGAATGCTGGTTTCAATAGCTGGTATCCCTTCACCAGCGGATTTTCCCAACCCAGGAATCATACAGGGATCTCCTGCATTGCAGGCAGTTTCTTTACCAACTGAACTATCAGGGATGCCCACTCTGCATATAAGTTAAATAAGCAGGGTGAAAATATACAGCCTTGATATACTCCTTTCCCAGTTTGGAATCAGTCTATTGTTCCATGTCTGGTTCTAACAGTTGCTTCTTCACCTGCATATAGATTTCTCAGGTGGCAGGTAAGGTGGTCTGGTGCCCCCATCTCTTGAAGAATTTTACATCAGTTCAGTTCAGTTCAGTCACTGAGTAGTGTTCGACTCTTTGTGACCCCATGAATTGCAGCACGCCAGGCTTCCCTGTCTATCACCAACTCCTGGAGTTCACTCAGACTCTCTTCCATCGAGTCAGTGATGCCATCCAGCCATCTCATCCTCTGTTGTCCCCTTCTCCTCCTGCCCTCACTCCCTCCCAGCATTAGAGTCTTTTCAAATGAGTCAACTCTTCACATGAGATGGCCAAAGTACTAGAGTTTCAGCTTTAGCATCAGTCCTTCCAATGAACACCCAGGACTGATCTCCTTTGGGATGGACTGGTTGGATCTCCTTGCAGTCCAAGGGACTCTCAAGAGTCTTCTCCAACACCACAGTTCAAAAGCATCAATTCTTCAGCCCTCAGCCTGCTTCACAGTCCAACTCTCACATCCATACATGACTACTGGAAAAAGCATAGCCTTGACTAGACGGACCTTAGTCGGCAAATGATGTCTCTGCTTTTGAATATGCTACCTAGGTTGGTCATAACTTTTCTTCCAAGAAGTAAGCGTCTTTTAATTTCATGGCTTCAGTATCCATCTGCAGTGATTTTGGAGCCCCCCAAAATAAAGTCTGACACTGTTTCCACTGTTTCTCCATCTATTTCCCATGGAGTGATGGGACCAGATGCCATGATCTTCGTTTTCTGAATGTTGAGCTTTAAGCCCACTTTTTCACTCTCCTCTTTCACTTTCATCAAGAAGCTTTTAGTTCCTCTTCAGTGTCTGCCACAAGGGTGGTGTCATCTGCATATCTGAGGTTATTGATATTTCTCCCAGCAATCTTAATTCTAGCCTGTCTTTCTTCCAGTCCAGTGTTTCTCGTGATGTACTCTGCATATAAGTTAAACAAGCAGGGTGACAATATACAGCCTTGGCGTACTCCTTTTCCTATTTGAAAACAGTCTGTTGTTCCATGTCCAGTTCTAACTGTTGCTTCCTGGCCTGCATACAGATTTCTCAAGAGGCAGGTTAGCTGGTCTGGTATTCCCATCTCTTTCAGAATTTTTCTTAGTTTATTGTGATCCACACAGTCAAAAGCTTTGGCATAGTCAATAAAGCAGAAATAGATGTTTTTTCTGGAACTCTCTCGCTTTTTCCACGAACAAGCAGATGTTGGTAATTTGATCTCTGGTTTCTCTGCCTTTTCTAAAACCAGCTTGAACACCTGGAAGTTGACCCTTCAAGTATTGCTGAAGCCTAGCTTGGAGAATTTTGAGCATTACTTTACTAGCGTGTGAAATCAGTGCAATTGTGCAGTAGTTTGAGCATTCTTTAGCATTGCCTTTTGCAGTCCTGTGGCCACTGCTGAGTTTTCCAAATTTGCTGGCATATTGAATGCAGCACTTTTACAGCATCGTCTTTCAGGATCTGAAATAGCTCCTAGAATTCCATCACCTCCACTAGCTTTGTTTGCTTCCTAAGGCCCACTTGACTTCACATTCCAAGATATCTGGTTCTAGATGAGTGATCACACCATCGTGATTATCGAGCCATGAAGATCCTTTTTGTACAGTTCTTCTGTGTATTCTTGCCATCTCTTCTTAATATTTTCTGCTTGTGTTAGGTCCAGACCACTTCTGTCCTTTATCGAGCCCGTCTTTGCATGAAATGTTCCCTTGATATCTCTAATTTTCTTGATGAGATCTCTAGTCTTTCCCATTCTGTTGTTTTCCTCTATTTCTTTGCATTGATCACTGAAGAAAGCTTTCTTACCTCTTCTTGCTATTCTTTGGAACTCTGCATTCAGATGCTTATATCTTTGCTTTTCTCCTTTGCTTTTTGCTTCTCTTTTCACAGCTATTTGTAAGGCTTCCCCAGACAGACATTTTGATTGTTTGCATTTCTTTTCCATGGGGATGGTCTTGATCTCTGTCTCCTGTACAATGTCACGAACCTCATTCCATAGTTCATCAGGCACTCTGTCTATCAGATCTAGGCCCTTAAATCTATTCTCACTTCCACTGTATAATCATAAGGGATTTGATTTCGGTCATACCTGAATGGTCTAGCGGTTTTCCCTGCTTTCTTCAAAACAGTCTGAATTTGGTTATAAGGAGTTCATGATCTGAGCCACAGTCAGCTCCTGGTCTTGTTTTTGTTGACTATATAGAGCTTCTCCATCTTTTGCTGCAGAGAATATAATCAATTTGATTTCGGTGTTGACCATCTGGTGATGTCCATGTGTAGAGTCTTCTCTTGTGTTGTCGGAAGAGGGTGTTTGCTATGACCAGTGCATTCTCTTGGCAAAACTCTATTAGTCTTTGCCCTGCTTCATTCCGTATTCCAAGCCCAAATTTGCCTGTTACTCCAGGTGTTTCTTGACTTCCTACTTTTGCATTCCAGTCACCTATAATGAAAAGGACTTCTTTTTTGGGTGCTAGTTCTAAAAGGTCTTTTAGGTCTTCATAGAACCGTTCCACTTCAGCTTCTTCAGCGTTACTGGTTGGAGCATAGTTTGTTGTAATCCACACAGTCAAAGGTTTTTATTTCTCAGGAAATTCCAAGGGTTTTAGAAGCTTTGAGCCAATAACCATGGAGAAGGACCAAATAAGTATTCTTAGAAATAACAACTCTGCAGAGATAAAGATTTCATACAATTTTTAAAATAGATGAATGAATGAAGAAATGATCTCTTTTGGTCATCTTTATCGTTCTTGCTTTAAAATCAGAAACAATAGAAAATTGGATTGGTGTATGGATTTATTACAATAAAAACAACCTTGTTAATATGTTACTACTGGGAAATTAAAGATTAAATGAAAAAAAAATTAGTGTGCCTTTACTTGAACTCACTTCTTGGCATGAGGAAGCATTAGAAGGAAAGAAATTTATATTTGTGATTCTTGGTTCATAGAGAACAAATGTCCTTGAATGGTCACAGATTTCTGGAGACTCTGTAGACAAACATACTTAATGGTAAAACTCAGCTTCTAAGTGATGTCATTGCCATAAATAGATTATTGAAAAGTGGATATTACCAGGAATGTTTGAAAATATTACAATGATTCTCTGGTCAAAAGTGGTAGCATTTGTTAGAGAATTCTTTTAAAAAGATACTATTAATAGTTTGAAATGAATAATAGCTTTAATATCTTTTTCTTTAAATTAGACTTGTTACATAGCAAATATGGTATAAACATAAAATAATAGTTGTGTAACAGATATTTATCATCCTAGAGTATTCCTGGAATTCTCCTAGGAATGATTGTTAACCACTGTTATATGACCGAGTTACCAAATAAAAAAAAATACAAAAACACCTCCTCCTTCTTAGGCTCCCATTTTGACCTCCATATTTGTCATCATTAGATCCATTTATCAGCAAGTCTCTTGGTTAAGCAGAGATTCTGGGAGATGAAGTGCTAGTCTCTCCTTCCTGTAAGCATCTTTAATCTTCTCACTTAGCTTCACATAGGTGAGAGTTCCTCTCTCCATTTTTTACCAGAGGGAAAAGGACATCTTTCTCATTGTAAATTCTGCATTCATCACAAGACCTTGAAAGAGGGGGTGGGAGGTGGGGGGGATTCGGCATTGGGAGATTGTGTTCACCTATGGCTGATTCATGTCAATGTATGGCAAAACAAATACAGTATTGTAATTAAAAAAATAAATAAATTTAATTTAAAAAAAAAAAAAGAAAGAAAGAGACTCTGGGGAGCAATCGGTGGATTGGTATTTGGTGGCAGTGGGGCTGGCTGTGCTTAACTCAGTAAACTTTGTGTGGAATTTAGTTCTGGCTTTCTGAATTCTTGCATATCTCTTTAGAATGCAGACTAGTTGATGAATTTTATTTTCAGCTATGAACCTCAATCATAATTCTCAGATAACAAAGAATTCCACTCAATATCCTCCTATAATTATTTCCTAAAAATCAACTTGTCTTTAGAATGATTGATTACATTTGTTTAGGTACCCATATGTTTATACATCTACCATCATACAACAGGGCCAATTCTCCTAGTGCTTTAACAGACAAATAAAAAGCAAGTCACGAATAGTTTCTAAAATGAAACAACTTATAACAGGTATCTTGTCAGAGATCCTGTGAAACCTTCTCCCATATGTCATACACACAGCTTGTCTGTATGTGGTACACACACTGGTCTTAGTAGTAGTGAATCATAGACGTGGGTTTAATCCCTGGGACAGGAAGATCTCCAGTGTTCTTGCCTGGAAAATCCCATGGAGAGAGGAGCCTGGTGGGCTACAGTCCATAGGGTCACAAAGAGTAAGACATTACTGAGCAACTGAATCATAGGACCCTTGGAGAGGATTCTCCAGAGTCCACCATAACAAGGTGCTTGTTTTGCTTACTACATCTAATCTAACATGCTTCATTATCACTTAGTTCATGTTTTTATTTATTTTATTTTTTTGGCCATGCCATGTGGCTTGCAGGATCTTAATTCCTTGATAAAGGATTGAACCTGGGCCCTTTGCAATGAAAGAATGAGATCCTAACACTAACAGCTGGACCTCCAGGGATTTCCTAGTTCATGTTTTTAGATTTTCATGGTTTTTTTTTTCTTTGTAAATTCTTATTTTATATTTCCTTTTGCTTAAAATTCTACAATTTGATACTTCCAGTTTTACTTCTAATATGGTTTTATCATCTCTTTTTATTCATACAAATATATGTAACATTGTGAAAGTGAGATTCGGCAATTATTAAGTTAATGTGATCTGCATAGAGGAATCAAGCTACACCATATGATTTGGTTTCAAAATGAATCTTCACTTTTATATGATGCTTTCCATCACCCATTATAGAAGAATGGCTTATCTTCTTGAAATGTATTCAGAATAAAATTATTTTTCACAGCTTTTTCATTTCTTTTGCTTCCAATAGTATTTGCTTTAAATGAAATGTTTTCAAATTACTGAAGATGATTCCTCTATATATGCACAGTATTGTTAGCATAGTCAGTAGAGTTCAACTTCTCTGCAAGCAGGGAAGTGATTTTGTTTAAATAACAACAAAATCTAAAATTCAAAAACATTTTATATGAGCTAACCCCAAGAGTTGCAATTTCTACATAGTTTATGAGCAAAAAGACTCACTAGTCTCATTGTTATAACTGTTCGTTTGGGGAATAGATTTTATCTTGGTGTTGACAATACCCATCTCTCATTAAAGCAGCGATCATTGTCATATTTCCATTTTCCAAATTACAAGTAGGTGCACATAGTCATTCTTTCTTAGGATACCTTTAGAAAACAACCTGCCACAAAAGGGTATGGGTATGAAAACTGCTGAGTAATTTTCTGATCTTGAAAGTTGCATAATTTTTAGAAAGTAACCCACTAAGTTATAAAGAAATGCTGATGATTAGCTTGAGCTATGTAAAAGAAAAACTATCCCATGGGAAAAAGAGAGCTGAAGACATGCTGAAACTTCATTAGATGTGGAAAGTAACAAGTGCTACCCAGCTGTCTCATTGAGCATTTACATGATTGGCACTATTCCATGTGCTGCCTCAGTTTTCCCTTTATAAAGAGCAGATGGTAGCTGTTGTGAATGCTTACAGAATTTTTATTATATTGTTGTTGTTTAGTCACTAAGTTGTATCTGACTCTTTTGCTACCACATGGACTGTAGCCCCCCAGGCTCTTCTGTCCATGGGATGTCCCAGGCAAGAAGAGTAGAAGTGGGTTGCCGTTTCCTTCTCCAGAGGATCTTCCTGACCTAAGGATCGAACTTGCGTCTTCTGCTTGGCAGATGGATTCTTTACCACTGAGCCACCTCGGAAGCCCGTGTGTTTATTGTATTAATGGCATTATAAACTTGAAAAATTTTAAATTATCTTATGCAAATGTTGTCTATGTAAAATACTGTTTGAATCATCAGTGTTTTTTGTCTGTCTTGTTCTGATGTGTTGGCGTTTCACAGACCACTGTGACCTTTACCAAATAGATGGGGAAGAGAATTAAAATATTAACCAAAGAAAATAGCACTTAGGAAATGTCTATTTTTCTGTCAGCAATTAGTTGTCTGTCAGTTGTTTGAATAAGATGTTCAAGGATGAAACACAAACTAAAAGGCTTGTTCAAGTTAGTAAGTAGATGAACCCTTTAAAGATACACCAAGAAAAAGTTATCATGAATTCAATATAAAAACATAATTTAATGAATTCCATTTATAAATTTAGAAAGAAAAACTTTTAAAAATATGATTTAGTTTTGTAAATGTTAGTTCTTATTAAGCTAACCTAATTTCCTTTAGCCATCACAGAAATGCTGATTTCTTTTTAACCATTTATGTTTTAAAATCCCATCAGTACTCAAAATCATTATAGCTAACAGGGAACTTCAGTGGTCCATATATCTAGATATAATTTAGCTAAATCTACACAAGAATAATTACCAGGAACCACATTTCCTAGTTGGATTGTTTGGTCACTTACCATAACTTGGTCCTATGCTTTATATAAGGATACCTCTTATTAGCTAACAGGAGATATTGCAGTCATCTCTCCACTTCAGCTGATTATGGTAAGTGTTTCTCATGACACGTTTTTTTTTCTTTCATTTTCCTAGTCAACATGTGCTGTGCAAAAATGGTTTCATTCTTATCCTTTGTTCATTATGTACTTTCAATACTGTTCCAAGCCTTTAAATTTTTATTATTTACTAAGAAAGCTGAGTGCTGAAGAATTGATGCTTTTGAACTGTGGTCCTGGAGAAGACTTTGCAAGCCCCTTGGTCTGCAAGGAGATCCAACCAGTCCATCCTAAAGGAGACCAGTCCTGGATGTTCACTGGAAGGACTGATGCTGAGGCTGAAACTCCAGTACTTTGGCCACCTCATGCGAAGAGCTGACTCACTGGAAAAGACCCTGATCCTGGGAAGGGTTGGGGGCAGGAGGAGAAAGGGACGACAGAGGATGAGATGGCTGGATGGCATCACAGCCTTGATGCACATGAGTTTGGGTGAACTCCGGGAGTTGGTGATAGACAGGGAGGTCTGGCGTGCTGCGATTCATGGGGTTGCAAAGAGTCAGACACGACTGAGCGACTGAACTGACTAAACTTTTTTATTTGCTTATAAATCTCTAATAAGCACTCACTAACCACACTGAAAATAAAAACTGGGACCTTGAGCATGATCTATTTAGTTATGTGCTTCTCCCTCATCCCATTTCTTTTCTATGTTTATTTTTCTGTTATTCTTTTTGTATAGTTTTAACTCATTAATATATATGCCCTAAGTCTATGTTGATTTTTTTTTCACCTCATAAAAGGAGTGGCCTGTATTTTTGATGCATTCTTAGGAAGTCTTTGTATCTGTCACAAACTTCACATGTAAACTAGTAGAACTATAGGAGGCAAGATGTTAAAAGCATAATGATTTCCTTGAATTTGATCTGAGAACAAAATGCCCAGGCCTGTTGCTTCTTTGAAAGGGGAAACTAGTCAGCTTATTTCTGTTGTTTTGCAAAAGTTGGCTTTGTAAAGAGATTTACTTACTGACGTTCTGAAATTTAAATGGTTCTATTCCTCTCTGGCCTAAGTACACTCTGTCTTGGTTTGAAATCTCACATGTCAGCACATACACATGATTAACAAGACAGCTCATGGGGTGACTAGATTCTCTAAAATATGCACTTATACTTAGAATACACAAGGATCTAACCAGGCTAGAGAATGAGTGACCTGAAGCAGCCAGACAGCCCAGAGAGCCCCCAGGGCTCAATGGAAGGAAATGATTCCTACAAGGTGATAGACAGCTTGAATTCAAACAGACATTCCTAACTCACCAATAATTTTACTTTCCTACTATAGCAATCCTCCATGGATAAGAAAATCCTTGTATGATATATGAAAATAAGTGATAATTTAAAATCTAGCTAGTTTAATATGGTGCAAATTAAACTTTTATAATGAACATTTTGAGATATTACCAAAACTAAATGAAAGAGGAAAATCTTGGAAATGCTAGGAAGAAAGGTTAATTGTCAATCAATCTAAATTTATGGAACAACAAGTGAAGGGTTAGTTTTTCTATTTATGATACAGATTCTAAGTTTAGAAATAAACTACCAAATACATTTTAAAAGTGACATTAAGCAATATTGGGCTCAAATAATTATCTGATATTTTTTCCATTATTCTGCTCTCTGAAGAGAGCATTATAAGACATGATAATGGAGTCAAAGTGCTAGTAACATGTGAATATGAACAGCCATGAAGTGATGATAAACATTCTCATTTACTGTGAGCCTGCTCCATACCACACTCTTTCACTTATCTTTTATCAGTCAACCTATACAACTCTCTTGATTATGTTATATAATTTTTGTTTCATATATGAAGAAACTAAAGCTCAGAAATATTTAGTAACCTACCCAAGATGTAAGTTTTGATAATGTACTGCCCATATTCCTGGTTATGGAAAATATGCTAAATCTTCTTAGATGTCTTAGACTTATATCTGGTTGAATGTGATCTACCATATTCTTTTGGGATCAGAAACAGTAACCTGGTTGTACATGAACATCTATCAGGGAATTTGAATAGGGTAGTGTTGCATAAGGCACTTACATTCTTTGTTTTGAACAGGGTCTGTGATACTATTTGCTTTCTCAAGGTTTGGCTTAGGAAGAGATAAGTGAGAAGAAATTAGGAAGAGATAAGCTGAGCAGTTACTTTTCATAACATATTATAAATTAGAGACTTTTATATCTGTAATGTTGTGAACTGATGATGAATGCATGGATCTTGTCAAGCACATTTACACATGAAAGTGATACAGGGGAAAAAAAGAAAAGACTTCAGTGCTAATTTGGTATCCACATGTCAGTTTGAAGAGCTGTTTTGGACTGTGAAGATCTCCATAGAATTAACATCAAGCAGGAGAACAAAATTAACAGATAGTGTTGCTTCTATTGACAATTTAAAGAAAACTTTGTTATCAAGCCCTCCTTAAAATGAACAAGTGGTTTTTGCAAGTTTTGAAAGATTCTGTCGTAAAGCATTAATAAATGAATCATGCTTTTCTCTAACCAGTTGTCATCAAAAGCTGCTCTATTCGATGGACTTAAATATTATACCTTATTTTGCTACCATGTAAATTATTCCCCTATAATTGTATGAAATTATATAAATCATATGAAATGTGAAGAGTGAAAACCAACATCTCTCAGTTTTTAAAAGTAAATTCTTTGAAAATACATAAACATTTATTTATTTATAGTTACTGGTCCATAATTTCTGTATCATAATTATGATATGGCTTGATATGATAAAGCTGAAGCATTGTTAAAAAATAATAGCTAACTTAAAAACTGTTGTAAACTGATTAAATCTATGTCGACATACATTTTCATTTGGAGATTTCTTCCACTCAATTCTCCTTGAATTTATTTTATACAATAACTAGGTCTTCAGTGGTTAAGAACCTGTCTGCCAATGCAGGGGACATGGGCTCAATCCCTGGTCCAGGGAAGATTCCACATGCTGTGGGGAAATTAAGCCTGTGTGCTGCAGCTGCTGATGCCTGGACACCCTAGAGCCTGTGCTCCACAGCAAAACAAGTCACCGCCATGAGAAGCCCAGTCATTGCACCACAGCTAGAGAGCAGCCCCTGCTTGCCGCAGCTAGAGAAAGCTCACACACATGCAGCAACAAAGACCCAGTGCAGCCAAAAGTTAAAAAAAAAAAAAAGGAAAGAAAAGAAAGAAAAATACTAAAATAATTGGAAAAAGTTTATTTTGAAATATATGAAAATGAAGATTTTACAGCTATTAGAAAAAATTTGTACCTCAAGGGTAATCATACCAATAGACTGCTACGTTTGTCACCAATACTGAGCAGTGAAAGTAAAATTTGCTGAGGAGTGAGAACACTCAAACGCATCTTGGGGGCTAAAATATGTCTTTGGCACTTGTCTTTATAATAGCACACTGTTTAGAAAATGAAGTCTCAAGAACTACTGCAGGATGAAAATAGATGCCAACCACTCATTGCCTGCTGAGATTTGCCAGTGTGAATGAAAGTAAAGAGTAGTACTTGTGGGAAAATGAGGTAAATATGAATATGTTAACAGATGGAAAGCCACCGTTATTTTGACTTCTGTGATGCACTCATGAGCTCTCAGCTTTGTCTGAAACCATCTGTACTTCTCTGTACATACACGGTGGACTTCACTGTGTGAGAAAAGATTTAAAGCAGTTCTCTGGGGTAAATTTTTGAAATGTGAGCTCTCAGAAATAAGAATGATTCTTAACACTGGAGCCTCTCAACAGTACAGGTCAGCTTTGGACATGACATTGATGGGGCATAAGTTAAAGAAATAATTAAAAGCAGCTACAAAGATCATGATTATGGTGATCGTGTGTGTCTGAGGCAAACTCTTGCTCATCAATGTTTCTGACTGAAAGACTGACAAACGCAGACCGATGGGTATCAGGGAGGAGGAAGAACAACATGGAACATATAAAATATGTGGTCATTGAAAGTAAATGTCATATGGAATAACAGTAATACAAGTTAGCAGATTTAAAAAAAATGCCTCTGAGAGGTGTTTTAGAATTGTGGAAAGGGAAGGACGGGTATCAGTAAAAAGACTCAAAAGGCTGTTTCCATGGTTATAGTTGCCATGATATGAAAGAAATATAAGTCAATCACTTCATTTTTTTTTAAACTTGAAAGTATTCCATGAAGTACCAGTTCAATATTATAAAATAATATTCATCATATTGTAAATTGAAAGGAAAAAATTCTTTAGAATACAAACGGTTGAGATGGCTGAAAGGGAAATTGTAGTAATATCCTTTTTTTTTTTTTTTTTCATTATCCTACATCCCATCCTTCAGCAGACCTCCTTGGCTATACCTTCAGAATATATCTACAATCTGACTGCTTTCTCACTACCTCTGCTAGTAACATCCTGATACAAGCCCAGAGTATCACTGTAGCTGTCTAATAGGTCTCCCTGCCCACCTTGCTTCCTATAGTCTATCAATATAGAAGTTAGAATGATCATAAGCAGGTAGTCAGTAGTATTGAATGAATGAATGCATGAAAGGAGAATGAAGAGAAAGGTATCATGATATGTTTTTCTTGTTTCACAATCTGGAAACTTAGATCCAAATTGTATTGTAAAACAAATAAGCATGCTTTTACATTGGAAAATTAGAGAAGTCTAGGTTTTGTAGAGTTGGAATAAGCTGTAGTCTAATTCTCTTGCTCTCTTTGCCAAATGAGGAAGCTGAGATCCAGTGACACAGGCAGGATGGTGCATGTCAGAGTTTTACTTTGATCTGGGACTAATTTACAGTCCAGTGTTCCTTCCAATATACCATACCACTCCCAACATGAAAATGAAAACTATTGGTAAGGAATTGATTGGCATCCTGTATCATTCAACATGCTGTTTTGTAATTTATAGCAGAAACTTTATCCTAGGGAAACTTCCCTCTATTCCCTTCTTCCTAAAGGAGTGTTATTCCTGAGACAATATGATTTTTTAATACCCAAGAGTTAAAGCTTCCAGAGTTAAAGTTTCCCTTGTTTGTTTTCACCTAGAAATTCTAATGCCTCCCAGAGCTACCTGGGGAGCCACACTACATTCACTATTACAACCTTATGATAAATTCCTAACTAGAAGTACATGAGTGTTAGTCACTCAGTTGTGTCTGACTCTTTGCAACCACATGGACTGTAGCCTGCCAGGCTCCTCTGCCCATGGAATTCTCCAGACAAGAATACTGGAGTGGTTTGTCAATTCCTTTGCCAGGCAATCTTCCTAACCCAGGAATTGAACCGGGGTCTCCTGCATTGCAGGCAAAATCTTTACCATCTGAGCCACGTGGGAAATCTAAATTCAACCTACAGAGTCTGTTAATTCATTGCAATATATTACTAAAGATACGTTAACTAAGACTTACCCCTGTATTATAGTCCTTGTATATCTTTAGCATTATGTAAATGTGGGATAACAAAATCATTATATGTTTTCAGCTATTTATTTCTGACAGTTCATATATTTCTTCATATACAGTACACATTAGATATTTTCTTTTTATTATTCAGAAATAATCTATGCTACTTATAGTGAAATAGTGTTTTAATTTTCATCAGTGGAAAAAGAACCCTGATATAAGACCTGGGCCTTCCCAGGTGGCAATAATGTTAAAAAATCTGCCTGCCAATGTAGGAGACCCAAGAAACAAAGAGATGTGGGTTTGATCCCTGGATCAGGAAGAGCCCCTGGAGTAGGAAGTGGCAAACCACTCCAATAACCTTTCCTGGAAAATTCCATGGACAGAGGAGCTTGTGGGCTACAGTCCATGGGACTGGAAAAAGTTAGACATGACTGAGCATGACATTGCAAAATTACTAAGTAAAATATAATTTAAAAGCTGTAAGGGTTTCAGTGCCTTTGAAGCCCTTCTACCTAGCATAGAGAAACTAAGAAAAACATTACTTCTCTTTTATGTGCTTTATCTGGTAATAAAAAGGACTTAAGTGATTATATGGCTTTGGAATAATTTGATTACTTTTCTCTGTAGGTAGAGAATGGGTATTTTTGCACCAGATCTATTTTACACTCAAGGCACAGAAGAAACATTGTTCTGAAAGTTCAGGATATTAGTGTCTGTTAGAACTTCTTCCTCTTGGCTATTAACATGTTGGACAAAATCCATTGCATCTGTAAACCTTGTTTTGCTTCCTGGGCATCCATATCATTAGCAAATTTCATTTTCTGTAAACCGATACATCATGTAAACACTGTCCAAAAAAACCTCTGATATATTCAGTTAATGTTGATTTTAAAATTTCTAAGTGGAGACTGTTTTCTGCACACTGGAAATAGTACTGGTTCTTTGCCAAGTCAGATTTCCTCCTACACTTACCACTTTTATGTGGCAAAGGGAGTAAAAGAGTAGGAGGAGTAATGCTAGTCTCTTTTCTTAGTATCACATTAACTTAGGCAGGGAATTGGACCTCTTTAACTCATATTTGCAACGGCAGTGCCCCTATTTATGTACCTCTAGATTTAATGTTAGAAAGTTCTTATAGAAAGACTTCTAATATCTTAGGATTTTCCCCCCATTCTTTATCCATTTCTATTCTCAAACACTATGAGATTACCATTATAATAGCAAGATAATTATTACTATTGGAACAATTCTCAAGGGTGCTTCTCCCTATCAGTGTAAAAAGAATAATATAATCATCTTATAATGTGAGAATTTTTACAACACCACATTGTTCTAATTACTACAGGGGGTTTACAATACCTCATTCTTCTTAAAGATTCCTATTTGGGCAAAAAAATTAAAACAACAACAAAACCCTCACAATCTTCTATTTCCTAGTTTATCTTCAATTCCAGGTTTCAGAAGCTTCAGCGGTTATTCAGGAGTCAATATTGGTGCATGCTAAGTCGCATCTTTTGTGTCTGATTCTTTTCCATTCCATGGACTGTAACCCACCAGGCTCCTCTGTCCATGGAATTCTCTAGCCAAGAATACTGGAGTGGATTGCCATGCCCTCCTCTAGGCGATCTTCCTGACCCAGAGATTGAACCCGCGTCTCTTAGGTTTCTTGCATTGGCAAGCAAGTTCTTTACCACTGGAGCCACCTTGAGAGACTAAGTTTATCTGTTTTGTCCTGTTATGAGGATGATAGTTAAGTGTATTTTGTATCTTCATTATTTTGAAGTAAATGTGAGAAAAAAGTATTTTTCTTTTGCATAATATTAATGTCATACTCAACATCTACACTGTATTCTCTTGACAGAAAATATATTATTTGTACTTGCTGCTTGAAATATTAATTCTTATAATCATTTTACCAAGTAATACAAGAAATTAGGAACGAAATGTCAGTCTGTTGTCAAATGTTTTATTTTAGACAAATTAAAGATGTCATTTTCTTAGAACTGTTGTTTCTTAGATATAAAAGACATTTGATGGGAAAAATTCATTTGACATGTTAAAATAGTCCCCCAGAACTTAAATGCCTTAATTAGAAACAATTTTAGTTCAATTTGTGCAGTTCTTAGATTAACTGTAAACACTAACATATTACGTTCTTTTCTATGGAGCTGTTTCATTCTTTATTTGTATTTATGCATTAATTTTACATGTACTAAAGGTTGACTGATATTTAAAGAACTTTCCATTAGAAACTTTTAAGTAAATATTAAGAAGGGAAAGGCATTAGGTATAAGATAGTTACTAAATAATTAAAATTGTATGCTTTTATATGTAAAGGAGCCACATTTAAAAATATTTATGCCTAAGTTTTGCGTAAGGCCTTTGAGAAGGATGAACCTAAAGGGAGAGAGAACAGAAAGGATGTTATTGCATGACCTTTGAAAGATAAGATGTGAACCTGAACATTGTCAAGGGCCGTAGAAATGGAGCAGACGTGATTTGACTTGAAAGAGATTGTATGAACTGAAAGCAATAAACTGGAGGTGGTAAGGTGATTCACATTTTTGTATGGTTAGCTCAGAGCATGGTACATCACTGGGGGAGGGAATACAGGATGTGTTATAAATAATTACTGTCTAAAATCACTTGTTTCTTGTATTGTGTGCATGTTTTTCTTTACTGATGAGATAGAGTGAATGTTTACTGGTGGATATTTAGAAAAACATCTCACCAAAGGGGATGTTTCATCATTAAATATTTATATCCTGTTTGGAAAAGTGAAAGTCACTCAGTTGTGTCCTACTCTTTGTGATTGTCCTTGGTATAGGACAATAATTGCTGGTGAGGAATAAACCTGTAATTAAAATTAGATGCCAAGAGGAGGCAGGAGATCCTTTAATAATTCATACAGTTTGCAGTTGTGAGTCTAGAGACAAGAGCATGTAAAGTGCTGTCATTGTGTACCTTACTTTACTGCAGGACCTAGATTTTGAATTGATGCAAACCTCATTTGAATCATCATTCTACTCTATATCTCAATAGGAAAGTGGTTGTCAATTTTGAAGTATTTCTGAGTTTATATCAAGATCTAGTATTCATCTAGTTGACTTATAATTAGGATAATTATTACGTTTATATGCAGTGTACCTTGAAAATTCAGTTTAATTGAGAAAAAAATGACCGTTTATTGGACTGTTACAAGAAAGAGGTTATATAATGATTCTTACTCTCAAAAATCATTGTTTTAAAGTTAGCATGGTGGATATTTCTTTTGATGGAGCCAAGTATAGGGAACTACAGACAAGTCTAACTTGTCTAAAAGAGCCAAAAGTGAAGTTCTCTAGAAATTAGCTGCTATTTTGAAGGCTTCAAGATGCCAAAAATCCCCAGCACTTCAAAGCTGTGTCTTTTCCTCATCTATTTAGCATGCTGTGTCATCCACTCGTGAAATATTCTCCACTGAATTCCAAACACAGGAAATTTTTTTCAATGCATTCTTTGAATTCGTTGTTGCTAGATAAGTACTGCCCTTGGATATAAAAACACGTATAAAGTAATATTTGTAAATATAATTGCATTTCAGCAAAAGTAGCACTGAAAGCATTACTTGATATTGCATAAGTATCTTAGATTTGGTCACCAATGTGTCCATTTAGAATATATTCAACATGTCTGTGTTTTGAAAAATAGAAAGTTTAGCCCTGAAGTTTGATTGCTTTAGCATACATATGGAAAACAAAATTTCTACCCAGTCAACTGCAGCTATTTAAAGATGAACTTAACTTTATTTTCGTCAGAGAAAATATGTAGGGTTGAGTTTTGCCTTAGGCATTGTGAACTAAAATACCAGAAGTGTGGTCCAGTTTAAAAACAAAAACAATATGTTTCAGCAGCACTGAGTTTATTTTTAAGTACCTTAGAAGCTGCAGGATGTTGTGGAAAGATCAGTGGTCTGGTAATAAGAAGGCCTGAACTGAGTCTTCTTACTAGTTAGCCATTTAACCATGAACAGACACCTTGACCTGCAGGGACACAATTTTGTTCTGTTTAAAAGAAAGATTATATGATGTTCTCTCAGGGTGCTTGGTGCCACATGTATGTTTCACTATCTATGGAGTATCATGGGTGGTTTCTTGATGTAGTTGGGCAAGATCCTCTTAGACACAGAATCTATGAAGATCTCTCTCTTCACTTATAAATGAGTGAATATCATTCTCATATTTCAGACAAAGGATTAATACAGAAAAATGAAAGTTGCTATGGTGGAGGAACATGAGTCAACCATCAGGTACGATTTGATGCACAAAAATAAAACCCAAGGTAGAAATCAGAGTTGAAAGGAATAATTATTTAAATCAAGTAAAGGCAAATGTCCCATGGGACAAAAGGTCAGTGTTAGGGTCATAAATGAAAATTTGGGTAAGGACCTGAAAAATCAAAAGAATCACATGTGGACTCTGTTTGAGATATTCAAACATAGAAGGAGCATTCTTTCCATATTAGGCCTTAATTCTTCCTTCCATTTCACAATTTTCACAAAATTTCATTACATCAGTTCAGTTCAGTCGCTCAGTCGTGTCCAACTCTTTGCGACCCCAGGAACCACAGCATGCCAGGCCTCCCTATCCATCACCAACTGCCAGAGTCTACGCAAACGCATGTACATTGAGTTGGTGATGCCATCCAACCATCTCATCCTCTGTTGTCCTCTTCTCCTCCTGCCCCCAGTCTTTCCCAGAATCAGACTCTTTTCAAATGAGTCAGCTCTTTGCATCAGATGGCCAAAGTATTGGAGTTTCAGCTTCAACATCAGTCCATACAATGAACACCCAGACCTGATCTCCTTTAGGATGGACTGGTTGGATCTCCTTGTAGTCCAAGGGACTCTCAAGAGTCTTCTCCAACACCACAGTTCAAAAGCATCAATTCTTCAGCTCTCAGCTTTCTTTATAATCCAACTCTCATATCCATACATGACCACTAGAAAAACCATAGCCTTGACTGGGCATACCTTTGTTGACAAAGTAATGTCTCTGCTTTTTAATATGCTATCTAGGTTGGTCATAACTATCCTTCCAAGGAGTAAGCGTCTTTTAATTTCATGGCTGCAATCACCATCTGCAGTGATTTTGGAGCCCCCAAAATAAAGTCTGACACTGTTTCCCCATCAATTTCCCATGAAGTGATGGGACCAGATGCCATGATCTTCGTTTTCTGAATGTTGAGCTTGAAGCCCACTTTTTCACTCTCCTCTTTCACTTTCTTTTTTTTTAATTTTATTTTTACTTTATTTTACTTTATAATACTGTATTGGTTTTTCCATACATTGACATGAATCCGCTATGAGTGTATAGAGGCTCTTTAGTTCCTCTTCACTTTCTGACATAAGGGTGGTGTCATCTGCATATCTGAGGTTATTGGTATTTCTCCTAGCAATCTTGATTCCAGCTTGTGCTTCCTCCAGCCAAGGATTTCTCATGATGTACTCTGCATGTAAGTTAAATAAGCAGGGTGACAATATATAGCCTTGACGTACTCCTTTTCCTATTTGGAACCAGTCTGTTGTTCCATGTCCAGTTCTAACTGTTGCTTCCTGACCTGCATATAGGTTTCTCAAGAGGCAGGTCACGTGGTCTAGTATTCCCATCTCCTTCAGAATTTTCCATTTCATTTCATTTCCATTTCAAATGAATTTGCATTTCATACTTGGTACTATTTTAGCTTTCATAGTTATTTAAATTAAAATCATGTTTTCTAACATCCAGAAGCTTAAAGTGCTTTCAAATCAAATTTCTACAAACTGAACAGAGATTTATTGAGTATTCCTTACATGGCAATCATTGTATCAAGCACTTTACATGTATTGCTTTATTTAATTTGTGTGACTTTATAATCTGGATGCCATGATTAAACTTAAAACCTAAGTATTAAGAAGATTACTCCTTGGCAGAATTGGCTATCTGTACCTGATCTGACTGTGTCCAAAGGTCATGTTATTACACATTTTAATATTTTTCCGACTATACAACTATATGAAAATGTCCACATTTGTTATTGAAAATGTATAATGCATGATTAGGGAAAAAAGGCTAATTTAAAAATATGCTACCTCATGCTAAATGATAAACTCCATGTCCTTCAGATTTCATCTAGACACACTTATATAGAATTTACCCATATAAAATCAATTTCTTTTCTTCACCTGGGGATATATTTATATCTTTATATGTCAATAACTGTTCATAAGATTAGATTTAGATAATATATATGATATTTTATTAAGTAACCCCAGATAAGTAAGCACTAAAAATATCTTTCCTTGAGAACCCCATGAACAGTATGAAATGCCAAAAAGATAGGACACTGAAAGATGAACTGCCCAGGCTGGTAGGTGCCTGATATGCTCCTGGATGTCAGTGGAGAAATAACTCCAGAAAGAATGAAGGTATGGAACCAAAGCAAAAACAACACCCAGTTGTGGATGGGACTGGTGATGGATGTAAAGTCTGATGCTGTAAAGAACAATACTGCATAAGAACCTGGAATGTTAGGTCCTCGAATCAACGCAAATTGGAAGTGGTCAAACAGAGTGAACATCATTTTAGGAATCAGTGAACTAAAATGGACTGGAATGGGTAAATTTAACTCAGATGACCATTGTATCTACTAATGTATGCAAGAATCCCTTAGAAGAAATGGAGTAGAAATCATAGTCAACAAAAGAGTCTGAAATGAAGTACTTGGATGCAATCTCAAAAAGACAGAGTGATCTCTGTTCATTTCCAAGACAAACCATTCAATATCACAGTAATCCAAGTCTATGCCCCAAGCACTAATCCTGAAGAAGCTGAAGTTGAACGGTTCTATGAAGACTACAAGACCTTTTAGAACTAACACCCAAAAAAGATATCCTTTTCATTATAGGGGACTGGAATGCAAAAGCAGGAAGTCAAGAAACACCTGGAGTAACAGGCAAATTTGGCATTGGAGTACAAAATGAAGCAAGTCAAAGGCTAACAGAGTTTTTCCAAGAGAATGCACTGGTTATAGCAAACACCCTCTTCCAACAACATATAGAAGACTCTACACTTGGACATCACCAGATGGTCAATACTGAAATCAGATTGATCATATTCTTTGCAGCCAAAGATGGAGAAGCTATTAACAGTCAACAAAAACAAGACTGGGAGCTGACAGTCGCTCAGATCATGAACTCCTTATTGCTAAATTCAGACTTAATTGAAGAAAGGAGGGAAAACCACTAGACCATTGAAGTATGAGCTAAATCAAATCCCTTATGGTTATATAGTGGAATTGAGAAGTAGAGTCTAGGGATTAGATCTGATAGAGTGCCTGAAGAACTATGGATGGAGGTTCATGACATTGTACAGGAAGCAGAGATCAAGACAATTCCCAAGAAAAAGAAATGCAGAAAGGCAAAATGGTTGTCTGAGGAGGCCTTACAAATAGCCGAGAAAAGAAAAGATGCAAAAGTGAAACAGAAAGATATGCTCATTTGAATGCAGAGTTCCAAAGGATAGCAAGGAGAGATAAGAAAGCCTTCCTTAATGATCACTGGAAAGAAACAGAGGACAACACTAGAATGGGAAAGGCTAGAGATCTCTTCAAGAAAACTAGAGATACCAAGGGAACATTTCATGCAAAGATGGACTCGATAGAGGACAGAAATGGTATAAACCTAACAGAAGCAGAAGGTATTAAGAAGAGATGGCAAGAATACAGAGGAGAACTATACAAAACAGATCTTCATCACCCAGATAACCACAATGCTGTGATCACCAACCTGGAGCCAGACATCCTGGAATGTGAAGTCAAGTGGGACTTAAGAAACATCACTATGAAGAAAGGCTAGTGGAGGTGATAGAATTCCAGTTGAACTATTTCAAATCCTCAAAGATGATGCTGTGAAAGTGTTGCACTCAATATGCCAGCAAACTTGGAAAACTCAGCAGTGACCACAGGACTCGAGGTCAGTTTTCATTCCAATTTCAAAGAAAGGCAATGCCAAAGAATTCTCATACTACTGCACAATTGCATTCCTCTCACATGCTAGCAAAGTAATGCTGAAAATTTTCCAAGCCAGGCTTCAACAGTGTGTGAACTATGAACTTCCAGATGTTCCAGCTGAATTTAGAAAAGGCAGAGGAACCAGAGATCAAATTGCTAACATCTGTTGGATCATCGAAAAAGGAAGAGAGTTCCAGAAAAACATTTGTTTCTGCTTTATTGACTATGCCAAAGTCTTTGACTGTGTGGATCACAACCAAGTGTGGAAAATTCTTTAGGAGATGGGATACCAGACCACCTGACCTGCCTCCTGAAAAATCTATATGCAGGTCAGAAGGAACAGTTAGACCTGGACATGGAACAACAGATTGGCTCCAAATTGGAAAAGGAGTACATTAATGCTATATGTTGTCCCTCTGCTTATTAACTTCTATGTAGAGTATATCATGGCAAATGCTGTACTGGATGAAGAACATGCTGGAATCAAGATTGCCAGGAAAAATATCAATAATGTCAGATACACACAGATGACACCACCGTTATGGCAGGGACTTTTGAAAAGGAGAGTGAAAAAGTTGGCTTAAAACTTAACATTCAGAAAAGTGTCATGGCATTTGGTCCCATCACTTCATGGGAAATAGATGGGGAAACAGTGGTTAAATTTATTTTTGGGGGCTCCAAAGTCACTGAAGTTGGTGACTGCAGCCATGACATTGAAAGATGCTTATTCTTTGGAAGAACAGTTATGACCAACCTAGACAACATGTTAAAAAGCAGAGACTACTTACCAACAAATGTCTGTTTAGTCAAAGCTATGGTTTTTCCAGTGGTCATGTATGGATGGGAGATTTGGACTATAAAGAAAGCTCAGCACCGGCGAATTGATGCTTTTGAATTGTGATATTGGAGAAGACTGTTGAGAGTCCTTTGGACTGCAAGGAGATCCAACCAGTCCATCCTAAAGAAAATCAGTCCTGAATATTTATTGGAAAGACTCATGCCGAAGCTGAATTCCATTCCTTTGTCCACCTGATGCAAAGAACTGACTCACTGGAAACAACCCTGATTCTGGGCAAGATTGAAGGCAGGTGGAGAAGGGGATGACAGAGGATGAGATGGTTCGATGGCATATCCAACTCAATGGACATAAGTTTGAATAAACTTTGGAAGCTGAGATGGACAGTGAAGCCTGGTGGTGAGGCAGTCCATGGGGTCGCGAAGAGTCTGACACGACTGAGTAACTGAACTGAACTGACTGAAAAATATCTTTAAATTGTCGAATGCAAAATGTTCTAAGTTTATTACCTTTATGTTTAAACCTTCATGAATAGTCTTATTATTTAGGATATTCAGGATGAAATTTTATGAATTTTTAAGAGCTTTGTTACATTTTGACAAATTGTGCTCCAGATAATTTTTTAACATTTTATACCCCTGGCAAGTGTGATGCCTCTTTCCCAATGTCTAACATTAGACTTTAAATATCTGTGCATATTTTATTCTTTATGACAATTTGTAAGTTTTTTTAATTTAAAATTATTTATTTTAATTGGAGGTTATTACTTTACAATATTGTATTGGTTTTGCCATGCATCAACATGAATCCGCTACAGGTATACACATAAGTTTTTATATTCACAAAATCTTCATTACTCAGATTAAACATTTATGTCTATGTTTTTGAGCCAAAGTTTTTAAAAATTAACTTTGTCCTTGAACTTTTACATTTTCTAATGGAATTTTTATTTTATGTTTTGATGTCAGACTGAATTTTACTGATGAGCTCATTCTTTTTAATGGAAGAAAGCACATTTCAGGTAGAGAGCAAGTATACCAAGCATCCATAAATAGGGAATAAAATTTAAATTTGCTAATAACAGATGTCTTCTAGGTCCATCCTTTTCCCTCATTCCTGCCCGAGTTAGAAAATTTCCTCATGTGTTTAATCAGTCACTGTAAATTTAATCTCCCCAGTGTTTCCTGAAGCTCTGCCTCCCTCTCTTTTCTACCCTGCTGCCACTGCTGTTAGTGAAAGTTCTCTTTCCCTTCTTATGTGGACCATCGCAATAGCTTTCTTTGAGCCTCCAGCTTTGCCTTATTCACACTGTTCTCAAAATTAGCTTCCTGAAACACATATCCTACTCCATCATGGAGTTTTAGAAATTTGCTTTGCGAGTCTTTTACATATAATGATATTAACTCTTTGACTTTATAGTAAAAGTCCTCTTGCAGTTTTTCCTTTACCTTTTAAGTTTCTTCATGATGCTTTTTCACTTTTCAAGTAGGTTAGTAATGATATAGTCAATTTATTTTCTTTTTTATTGTGCCTTTGGTTTCAAAGAGCTTTATTTATTTATGTTTTTAGTATTTTATTTACTTTTATTGGAGTACAGTTGTTTTACAATGTTGTGTTAGTTTTTTTCAAAGAGCTTTGTTTCAAAATATTAAAATCCTTGCTCTTTCAGAAATTTTCTTGGAGTACATTTGTAGTTTCTTTAAACGCCCAAATCCAACAGTTAAAGCAATATTATTTATAAAACAGGAGAGAGTTGTCATACTCATGGCTGATGGTTGGAATCTGTCTTACTCCATAGCTTGGAGAGAGACCTCTGGTGCTTTAACTCAAAAGGAAGGGAACTGGAAGCACAGAGCAAGCAGAGCCGCCAACCAGCAGGGCTGACTGAACCTTTGCCCTGTGGTCTGTTCCTGGCTCTGACTCTCCCTCCTTTCATCTGCTTTGTCCTCATGCCTTGCTTCCTGGTCCTTTGTTACACATGGACTTTCTCTACCTGGTCTGTGTGTATTCTTCTCCAAACACTTCCCTAAATGAACCTCTTGCCTTCTCATGTTCAATTATACAAACCTATACTTGGCTCTTAAATTGGCTGGAGAATATTATCAACAACAAAAATAAACAGTCTTGAGGATTTTTTTTTTTTTTTTTTTAATCTAACACAGAGATTCTAGTAAGCAGCCTTCAGGTACAAATTCACTGAATCTCAGAACCATTCAACAAAGTTGTTGTTCAGTGGCTAAGTCATGTCCAACTCTTGTGATCCCATGGACTATAACCCACCAGGCTCCTCTGATCATGGGATTTTCCATGCAAGAATATTGGAGTGGGTTGCCATTTCCTCCTCCATGGGATCTTCCCCATCCAGGTATCAAACCCAAGTCTTCTGCGTCTCCTGCACTGGCAGGCTGAGTGAGCCACTTGGAAAGCCTGATATTATTAAAATTCTTTCCAGCTAAGGAAATGAAAACACAGGTTTTTAAAGCTGCTCAGCTGGTGAGATAAAGGAAAACCCACAGCCCCTCTTTCTCTACTCCTCCAGGGTGATCAAATTCCTCAAGCCTTGCCTGACTTTTTGCTGATGCCATTTTTAGGTAGTGACCCGATAAAGTATAAAAGCTGCTCTAATCATTCCATCCTTGGCAACCACTGGCATTAACTGAACCAAGCTTGCCTCTGTAGAGGCTGTAGAACTAAAAGTCCACTGCCTCACTTCTGTAAATAAATTACTTATGTTTATTGAGAAGGGTTTTGCCTTACTAATTATTTTGTCATCCAGTGACTAGTATGGCAAGTCTCACAAAGTAAGCACTTGATAACTGTGTGACAGAAGTGACGCATATACCCTAATAATTAAACATTCTATGTTCAGAATTTAGCTTTACCTCTTAGTTATTGGCAGACATAAGAAATTGTTTAAGCTTATGATTTTAGTCATAAAGTGGGTCATAGTATATGATCAAGAAAAAGCATAAAAATCTGAGCAAGTGACAGCCACAAAAATGTATATGATGTTTTGACTTACACTTTCAGATTATCAAGGAATTTCAGGTGTTAAGTAGTTCAGGTGCTAAGTCATTTCCAACTCTTTGTGGCCTCATGGACTGTAGCCCATCGGGCTCCTCTGTCTTTGGGTTTTCCTAGGCAAGAATACTGGAGTGGGTTGCCATTTCCTTCTCCAGGGGATCTTCCTGAGCCAGGGATCAAACCCATGTCTCTTATGTCTCCTGCATTGGCAGACGTGTTCTTTACCACTAGCACCAACTGGGAAACCCCAAGGAATTTCAGTTGCTTTAAATCATCATTTCACTTTCTAAAAATCTTAAGATATTTTAGTTTAAAAGTTATGGATACCTGTATATGTATGCCTAAGTCTCTTCACTGTTCACCTGAAAATATCACAACATTGTTAATTGGTTATGCTGCTGCTGCTGCTAAGTCACTTCAGTCATGTCTGACTCTGTGTGACCCCATAGATGGCAGCCTACTAGCCTCCTCTGTCCCTGGGGTTCTCCAGGAAAGAACACTGGAGTGGGTTGCCATTTCCTTCTCCAATACATGAAAGTGAAAAGTGAAAGTGAAGTCACTCAGTTGTGCCCGACTCTTAGCGACCCCATGGACTGCAGCCTACCAGGCTCCTCTGTCCATGGGATTTTCCAGGCAAGAGTACTGGAGTGGGGGTGCCATAATCGGCTATACCTCAATACAAAATAAAAGTTTAAAAAATTTAAAAGCTATTCTTAAAAAAGAAAAAAGTTATACGGTAGCTGTTTGATGGAATAGTATGCAATCATTACTAATGACATTAAAATATGGAAGATCATAGGAGATGAATGTTAAGTAAAAAAAAATGAAAAGTAAAATTACATATATGCTATTCAGTTCAGTTCAGTTCAGCCGCTCAGTCGTGTCTGACTCTTTGCGACCCCGTGAATCGCAGCATGCCAGGCCTCCCTGTCCATCACCAACTCCTGGAGATCACCCAGACTCACATCCATCGAGTCAGTGATGCCATCCAGCCATCTCATCCTCTGTCGTCCCCTTCTCCTCCTGCCCCCAACCCTCCCAGCATCAGAGTCTTTTCCAATGAGTCAACTTTTCGCATGAGGTGGCCAAAGTACTGGAGTTTCAGTTTTAGCATCATTCCTTCCAAAGAAATCCCAGGCTGATCTCCTTCAGAATGGACCGGTTGGATCTCATTGCAGTCCAAGGGACTCTCAAGGGTCTTCTCCAACACCACAGTTCAAAAGCATCAATTCTTTGGCGCTCAGCTGTCTTCATAGTCCAACTCTCACATCCATACATGACCACAGGAAAAACCATAGCCTTGACTAGAGGGACCTTAGTCGGCAAAGTAATGTCTCTGCCTTTGAATATGCTATCTAGGTTGGTCATAGCTTTCCTTCCAAGGAGTAAGTGTCTTTTAATTTCATGGCTCCAGTCACCATCTGCAGTGATTTTGGAGCCCCCCAAAATAAAGTCTGACACTGTTTCCACTGTTTCCCCATCTATTTGCCATGAAGTGATGGGACCGGATGCCATGATCTTAGTTTTCTGAATGTTGAGCTTTAAGCCAACTTTTCACTCTGCACTTTCACTTTCATCAAAAGGCTTTTAGTTCCTCTTCACTTTCTGCCATAAGGGTGATATCATCTGCATATCTGATGTTATTGATATTTTTCCTGGCAATCTATGGCTAAATATATATATAAATATATATATATATTTAATAGCTAAAATATACATATACACAAAGCTCAAAGATGAATAAAGAATAATAGAACCATAGAGTTGGAATAATGGGATTATTTATATGTTTTCTCCTTTTCTGAATTATCATTAGTCTTGGTATATTACATTTATAGACTTACAGGAAAAACAATACTGTTCCCCAATGTCCCTGATGTAACTTACTTTATTACCTTGAATAAAAAGGATTTCATTCAATATTCACTGAAAATATTGCAACATCATAAACATTTTATTTGTGGAAGCCTGATCTTGTAACAGACTAAAACATATTAGGAAAGAGATATAAATGATTTTTCAGCTACTGTCTTCCAATTTAGTAAATTATTATCCTAATACAAAATTGGAACTCTTATGGAATCCAAGAATCATTATATTTGTCAAGCCTTTAATGTTTTCTGTATTGATAGAGTTTATTACTAAATTAATCCCCAAAGAGTAAATATGCCACTAAAATGATTCAGGCAGTTTTAAAATTTGGAATTATGTGAGAGTTAACTGTGCAAATTATCTAGTATTAGTTATTTTATTTTAGTTGAATAAATCAATTTAAACAAGATGTGGTGTTTCTAAATGAAAAGTAGCAAGCATTTTGCCAAAGAAGTTCCAAAAATGGGAAAAAGGCTGCCATGATTATTTTTTAAATAGATAAGCATTTCACTAAATTATATTTCTTAGAATTTTTCATATGTTGAATTTGAATTTCCTCCTTGTTTTGCTTTAGTTGACTTTAAAATATATTTAACTAGTTTAATATAGAGTGGAAATAAGGCAATGTGTTTTTAAATGTCAAGATAATTTTATAACTTTCTCTCACTACTAAGTGATTTAGCACAGACTGTGTTAAAATGATAATGACAACATCCAGAGTCTGTTACTAAAAAAAAAAAAAAAAAATCCACAAAACCCTCCATTAATGCCATTAGTCATGGGAAATAGAAGAACGCTCTAGAACCTCTCCCCTTCTCTTCTGGATTCTGTTCTGAGAGCCATCTAGCTTTACCTGGTGAGATAAAAAAGAAAAACAAAACAAAAAAAAACCCGTCATTCGTTTTTTGCACTTGTTGTTCAGTCACTCAACCATGTCTGACTCTGCAACCCCACTGAGTGCAACATGCCAGGCTTCCTTGTCCTTCACCATCTCGTGGAGCTTGCTCAGACTCATGTCCATTGAGTCAGTGATGCCATCCAGCCATCTCATTCTTTGTCATCCCCTTCTCCTCCTGCCTGCAATCTCTCCCAGCATCAGGGTCTTTTTCTGTACTATCACTCTATAATATTTTGGGATACTAAAACAATGGTAATGGTGATTTAGAACCTCCTCCCTAATACTACCCCAGGTGGAGAAGAATAGTAATTTTTCCTTACCACTACACTACAACCTTGAGATTAGACTTGTAAACAAATCCACCATTGCTGATAAATTATAACAGAAATTCACTTCCTAAAACTTTCTATTATTAACTTTAGGAAAGAATAATGTCTTCGTAGCTGAGTATAAAGTCAACCTTGACTTGATGCTTTAATTAATTGATACCAATTTGGCACTAGAAATACCTTCTCCTGGGAGAGTTTTTCACTCATCTTGATAGACCTGCCACCTGGTAGCCCTTCAGTGGAAGTTCCATTTAAACTAGAGAAACTGATCCCATGGGAAACCTCATTAAAATCTGCTAACTGACACTGTGATAGAACTGAACATTAGTGAACCTGCTTGTAGTGTCATTGTTTTAATTTCTTTAAGAAGAAAGACAAGGGGAGCATGAGGGAAAACTCCAGCTACTTTATAGGCATTAACTCTAGGGTGCCCTTCTAATATGACAAGAAGATGCTAATTTATTCCCATTTCTAATCCAAATTAAGTTCGATACATCTCTTGAGAATTGTTACCTCAATATATTTGAGTATATTGTGACATCATGTAAGTCATTGTTAAATGATTTTTATATTTGTCTGAAATATATATATATACACACATATATAATAAAACAGAATCATATTTGTTTCCAGAGCCTTCCTCTGGATATAAAACATGAAAGAAAAATCTTTTTTTTCAAATTTTCAGTCCTCAGTGTGAAGCAGATTTGACATTTCAAAGGTAATTTTAAGTGATTATTATTTGCATAGTAAATTCTCAAGATTCCTTATATACTCAGACACTTTGCAGTGAGCTAAAGTCATTTGAAAAGCAATGCACCTGGCATTTACATCCTAAAGAGGTGCCAAGCTTAACTAAAATATACTTTAAAGATTTTATCCATTGGTTTAATCTAGATTTTAATGCTATTTTTAACTCCTTAGTTAAAGGAAGAACTAACCATGAGAACGTCAGTTTATGAGGTCAGGTGAAGCTCTACTTGGCATGGATAAGGATTCCAACCTACTTTTGTTTCAGTTGATTTATTAAGTATTGTTTAGATTTGGATTAATTTTGGCCTCAGCGGCCAACCCTCATCACAATCAGAGTTACTATCCATACAAGTCTTTACTTGAAGAAGCTTCAGAAAGAAAAAAGCTACTTACTTCACTCAGTTGTAATTGAGAGTTTTCTGTTGTATGGGGACCAGTCATTGGCGCCTAGCTTTTCAACTTAGAAATAAGATGAAGGACAACAAAACCAACATGGGCATCCATCAACTTTGGAGCTGCCAGAATTCTAGTCAGTTTGTTATTCCCTTAAAGAACAAATGCTTGTCCCCTTCCCTTCACTGAGATACATTTTGAAGATTACGGATAGGCAAGACCTCAGAAAATTTCACAAGGTATCATGAAGTTGGTTTGAAACCATCCTGAGACTGCTTTTGTCACTGTCGCTCACCCAGAAATCTTTGGATTATTGGACTTTTGCAGCACGGGCTCGGTTGCCCTCATCCTTCAGCTCTTTTCTCCTGTACTAACCCAATAGCAATGCAAAACCCTCATTGCCTCCACTCCATAAGCTACATCCTTTGTAAGCTACTACCCTCCATGGCTCTCCATTACTGTAAGACCAGATCCAGTTTCCTTAACTGTTTTCCAATGTTTCTCACTTTCTGTTCCATCTTTATATAAAAATTTTATTATGTGACAGATACTCTATGAATAGAGTTTTTACTTTAGCCATGTTTTAGGTATGGAGTTAAAGTTTATTTTATATGAGATATTGTAGCTAGTTAATAGTTAAAATAACATTAAATTATACACACACACACACACCATATATATGAATTAAGCTCTGTTTCTAATTACACGCCCATAGACAAATACTCATTAAGTCATCATCACAGCCTCATTTGTCCCTCATTTTACAGGTAGGGAAACTGAGGCAAAAGAGCTAAATACACTTCTCAAGGTGAAAAAGCTGGTAAGTGGAAGAATGAGAAGGCATCCCCGAGCAGTGTGGCTCTGAGAGACTGTCCATTTCCTACTGCATATGGCATTATGCTGCTTCTTCAGCTCCTTCGCAATATTAAAAATTATGCCAAGCATCAAAACCTTTAAGTGGTGCCCTCATTCATGCCATTGTAGGGCATATTAATGGCAGGAGAAGCATGAAAGGTGACAGTCCCTTTCCCAGAGTGCTTATTCAGAACTTTATTGCTTGTCACACTGCAAGATTCATGTCCCTCCATTTCCAGATTCTCCACTGCTTGAAGCTTAATTGTGTTTCTTTTGCATTCCTGTAGCACATATACTTCCTATGTAATTTGATCACTCAACTGCCCATATCGTCAGTCATGGATATAAAGTATTGTTGAGTTTGAGGAAGATAAAGGAAACCTTCCTCTGAGCTCTGTTGCTTTTTCCCCTTTCTCTACCTACCAGTCTTGTTTTGGCTTTTCCGTATTACCATTTTGGCAGGCATTTATCATAAATCTTTGTGGCTTTTTTGTAGAGAAAGTAGTAATTTACGATCTTGGTGTCATTTTGAAGAATAGAGTTACCTCCTTAGTGGCACCCTCACTATACCTCTTTAGTCATAATTGCTCTGGTTCACAGTCACTGAGTTGGTGGTTTGTCCTGAACACTTGGCCTCTTTCCTTCTAGCAGTGACTCAATTGCCCTTTCTCTTTTCTGCAATTCCCTCAATCACTTATGTTGTGCACAGGAAAGCACAAGCTTTGGAAAGTGAAATTAAAGATATCTATCAAAAGGAAGAAAGTGTATATATATATATATAATTTTATGTTGTAATGTGATGTTAATATATGGTATTATTAATATATCATTAATGAATCAAATGTATCATGTGTTTGCATATGTATATACCCACATATTTCAAAGCATTAATTTGAAGACTTCCCTTTGAAATATCATTTTTCCATGTTATTGTTAAGATTTTTTTTTTAATTGAAGAAGAATTGCTTTACAATGTTGTGTTGGTTTCTGCCATACAATAATGCGAATCAGCCATAATTACACATATATCCTTTCTCTCTTGAGCCTCCCTCCTCTCCCTCCATTTCATTCCTCTAGCTGATCAGGTACTTTGTCATTCATGTGAGAGGAGCATACTTGTTCTCTAAGCTGAAAAGTTGAAAACTAAGCTACTCAGTTTGTCTTACAGTAATTATTCTAGTGAAAACTTGTGACTAATGTTATAAAATTCTTAGGTTATGCACCTTGGTGATCTGTCCTAATGTTCCTCTCAACCAAAAATTTGGTCATTAAATTGAATTTCCAAATACAACATTATACTTAGAGTTGAAAGTAAAAGTGAAAGTCACTCAGTCATGTCCAACTGTTTGCAACCCCATAAGACTACACAGTCCATGGAATTCTCCAGGCCAGAATACTCAAGTGGGTAGCCTTTCCCTTCTCCAGGGGATCTTCCCAACCCAGGGATAGAACCCACATCTCCCATATTGCAGGTGGATTCTCTACCAGTTGTGCCACAAGGGAAGCCTAAGAATACTAGAGTGGGTAGCCTATCTCTTCTCCAGGGTGGATTGTCCCTACCCAAGAATCGAACCAGGGTCTCTTGCATTGCAAGCGGATTCTTTACCCACTGAACTATCAGGGAATTCATACTTTAAGTTATACCCATATAAACGAAAAGGATACCATTAGATAGGAAATGATTAGAAAAACCCTAAAATTTTCTTTCTATTGCTGGAGAAGAGTCAAAAACAATAATGTGAGGATTAAATGATATGAAAATTACTTTTCACAATGCCTTGCATAAAATTGGTGGTCATAAAAATGTATATTTTATTTAACATTACTGTGTATATGTTCTTGTCTCCAGAAGTTTGCTTGGAAATTAAGTGTTCTTACAGAGTATCCCCTTTTCATCTTCATCTTCACCCCTTCATCTTACAAAGTATTCCCTTTTCTTCTTGCTAAAATAAATTTCCATTTCAAAGTTCACCTTAATCACTGTGTGAAGACATAGCTGAATAGTTAGTCTCACATACATGAAACCAGGCTTCCCAGGTGGCACAGTGGTAAAGAATCCGTCTTTGTAGAAGACACAGGTTGATCCCTGGGTCGGGAATATCCCCTGGAGAAGGAAATGGCAACTGGTTCCAGTGTTCTTGCCTGGAAAATTACAGAGGAGCAGAGAGGGTTGCAGTCCGCAGGGTTGCAAAGAGTCAGCCATAACTGAGTGACACAGAAACACATGAAACCATATTTACTTTCATTGTTGTTGTTCAGTCACTCAGTCATGTTCAACTGTTTATGACCCCATGGACTGCAGCACGCCAGGCTTTCCTGTCCTTCACCATCTCCTGGAGCTTGCTCAGATTCATGTCCATTGAGTTGGTGATGCCATTCAACCATCTGTCCTCTGTCATCCTTTCTCCTCCTGCCTTCAATCTTTCCCACTATCAGAGTAATTTCAGTGTCACATCTTTTTGTAATTTCCATACTGTTCATGGGGTTCTCAAGGCAAGAATGCTGAAGTGGCTTACCATTCTCTTCTCCAGGGGACCGTGTTTTTGTCAGAATGCTCTACCATGACCCTTCTGTCTTGGGTGGCCCTACATGGCATGGCTCATAGTTTCATTGAGTTAGACAAGGCTGTGATCCATGTGATCAGTTGATTAGTTTTCTGTGATTGATCACTTTTCATTAGGTGTCTCATTTGGATGACATATAATATGTATATATTGTATCACATGCAGTTAGATGGACTGCTATATTATGGACTGTTACTGTTTTAGTTTTGGGATAGCAGTGCCCCATCTTTTTTCACCTAAGTTATGAAAAGTCTAAACACAGGAGCTGACTTATAGTCCATACAGTATTTACCATTATAATACATGCTTGGAGGCAAGCATGCATGTGATTTTTTTCAGGAGTTTATACATAAATAATTCTCAAAGGAATGTTTGTTTGTTTGTTTTCAGTGAAATGGGGTAAGGAAAAACAAAAGCAATTTTAATAGAAATTTGCTGAAAACAGTTAAATATGATATAATGTTTATTTTATTATTATTATTTTTTGCAGTTATATACTCACCTTTTCAGGAACTGTTTGATGACTGAATATTCTTGCTCTTTTCCATGACTTAGAGTTTGGCATATTTATTTCTCTGACACATATATACAAAATTTCTTTTTTAAAAGTTCTTCAAAGTTTGTGTTAACAAACCACAACTATACATAAATGCTTCAGTTCTGCAAGTAAAGTCCAACTCTGTGCTCTGAACATCTGATGTTTGCAGAAAGTGAAAGTGAAAGTTGTTGAGTCCTGTCCAACTCTTTGTGACCCCATGGATTATACAGTCCATGGAATTCAGTAGGCCAGAATATTCGAGTGGGTAGCCTTTCCCTTCTTCAGGGCACCTTCCCAACCCTGGAATCGAACCCAAGTCTCCCATACTGCAGGTGGATTCTTTACCAGCTGAGTCACAAGGGAAGCCCAAGAATCCTGGAGTGGGTAGCCTATCCCTTCTCCAGTGGATCTTCCCGACCCAGGAATCCAATCGGGGTCTCCTGCATTGCAGATGGATTCTCTACCAACTGAGCTATCAGGGAAGCCCTGTGATGCTGATATGTGGCTAATATATTAAATCATTTTAGGATGAGAGGTGGAAAGAGGAGAAGCCAGAATATTTGTTTAGTATTGAAGTCACCTAGGCAAAATTATCATATACTTTAGTCAATTATTCCCATTTAAAGAAATGTTCCATTATTCAGTTCAGTTCAGTTCAGTCGCTCAATAGTGTCAGACTCTGCAATCCCATGGACTGCAGCACACCAGCCTCCCTGTCCATCACCAACTTCCAGAGTTTACTGAAACTCACGTCCATTGAGTTGGTGATGCCATCCAACCATCTCATCCTCTGTCATCCCCTTCTCCTCCTGCCCTCAATCTTTCCCAGCATTAGGGTCTTTTCAGATGAGTCAGTTCTTTGCATCAGGTGGCCAAAGTTATCTAGTTTCAGCTTCAGCATAAGTCTTTGCATATTTGAATATTCAGGACTGATTTACTTTAGGGTGGACTGGTGGGATCTCCTTGCAGTCCAAGGGACTCTCAAGACTCTTCTCCGACTCCACAGTTCAAAAGCATCAACTCTTCAATGCTCAGCTTTCTTTATAGTCCAACTCTCATGTCCATACGTGACTACTGGAAAAACCATAGCCTTGACTAGATGAACCTCTGTTGACAAAGTAATGTCTCTGCTTTTTATTATGCTGTCTAGGTTGGTCATAACTTTTCTTCCAGTGAGTAAGAGTCTTTTAATTTCATGGCTGCAGTCACCATCTGCAGTGATTTTGGAGCCCCCAAAAATAAAGTCTGTCACTGTTTTCACTGTTTCCCCTTCTATTTGCCATGAAATGATGGAACCAGATGCCATGATCTTAGTTTTCTGAATGTTGAGTTTTAAGCTAATTTTTTCACTCTCCTCTTTCACTTTCATCAAGAGGCTTTTAGTTCTTCACTTTCTGCCATAAGGGTGGTATTATCTGCATATCTGTGATTATTGATATTTCTCCCTGCAACCTTGATTCCAGCTTGTGCTCCTTCCAGCCCAGTGTTTCTCATGATGTACTCTGCATAATTTAAATAAACAAAGAGACGATATGCAGCCTTGAAGTACTCCTTTCCCACTTTGAAGCCAGTCCAGCTCTAACTGTTGCTTCCTGACTTGCATACAGATTTCTCAAGAGGCAGGTCAGGTGGTCTGGTATTCCCATCTCTTGAAGAATTTTCCACAGTTTACTGTGTTCCACACAGTCAAAGGCTTTGTCATAGTCAATAAAACAGAAGTAGATGTTTTTCTGGAACTCTCTTGCTTTTTCAATGATCCAACAGATGTTGGCAATTTGATCTCTGGTTCCTCTGCCTTTTCTAAATCCAGCTTGAACATCTGGAAGTTCACAGTTCACACGCTGTTGAAGCCTGGCTTGGAGAATTTTGAGCGTTACTTTACTAGCATGAGAGATGAGTGCAATTGTGCGGTAGTTTGAGCATTCTTTGGCATTGCCTTTCTTTGGGATTGGGATGAAAATTGACCTTTCGCAGTCCTGTGGCCACTGCTGAGTTTTCCAAATTTGCTGGCATATTGAGCAAGCATCATCTTTTAGATGCTTTCACATCATCATCTTTTAGATGCTTTCACATCATCATGCTTTCACTTTCACAGCATCATCTTTTAGAATTTGAAATAGCTCAACTGGAATTCCATCACCTCCACTAGCTTTGTTCATAGTGATTCTTCCTAAGGCCCACTTGACTTCACATTACAGGATGTCTGGCTCTAGGTGAGTGATCACACCATCGTGATTATCTGGGCCATGAAGATCTTTTTGTATAGTTCTGTGTATTCTCGCCACCTCTTCTTAATATCTTCTGCTTCTATTAGGTCCATATAATTTCTGTCCTTTATTGTTCCCATCTTTGCATGAAATGTTCCATTATTGGTATCACTTATTTCCAGAATTATCATGTTGATAATTATTGTTTGGGTCCCTGAGCATGCAGCTTCTTATTCCTTCTTGGGGGAGGGTTATTAGTCAGTGACTCTTAGATTAAAGTGGTAATTTTAACAGGAATTTGTGTTTGTAACCATAACTCCTTGCAGAATTTTATATTGTAAAAAATTACTTCAGGCAATTTTTAACATCCAGGAAGTTTGGAAAGTAGTTATCCTTCTTGTCTGCTCCCTTCATTCCTAGTTACAAAACCGTATGGACATCACCTACTACAATCACTGGTTTTACTTGGAGCATTTCTTGTGAGCTGGATATAGAGGTGGCAAGACAGTTAGTTTATTAAGGTTCTTTTAATGGCAAAGACCTAAGAGGGCTGTTAGCTGGTGAACTGTCTTCATCACTTATAAGATATTTCTAATTAGAAAAATTTACTGTCCTCAATTAAATACGTAGGGCTCCCACAGACTTCAGTTCAGAGACTTTCTGAAAGCACATTCCTCATGTATGAATTTCTTTTGTTCTTTGTTGTTTCAGTATTTTCAAAGTGTTCCTCTTTGAAAGAATTCAAAATTGGGTTTCTGGGAAAAGCGAACAGCTTTGAACTTCAGTGGTATCATTCACTTCACATGAAAATAAGAAAACCAGTGTCATATATTGCTCAAATCTTTTTCATTAAGTATCTTCCTTTGGTCTTTTTTTTTTTTCCTTGTCTTTTTGATGCCTTTTTGTGGTTGTCTGTAGTCTGCAATCATTACAGGTATTTGTGGGCTGGAATATTTTGGAGCCACTGAGCACAGAGTCTGTGAAGGAGCGAATGCTCTCAGCTGGAAGCAACTTTCCTCAGAAATAAATGTACCACAGAAAATTTAAATTGCTTCTACATTTTTGGACAGTGCTTTCTCTTTATAAAACTAAGATACGCTCTTTGTTGTTAGTTCCAGCTCTGAATTTCCTCTGTTCTAAGATGTTTACAATTCTCTTTCTTATATCTAGTTTGAGTCAGAAGTTGGACCAGATGTTCTTCCTGGTGTAACTGCCTGGATGGACTGCTGGGTTTGTGCCTCTATCTCACAGTGTTTTTTTAACTTAAGCTGCAGGCAACTATGAAAGTACTCAATTTTGACTCTCATGGCATAATTAAGAAACTCGGGAGTTATTCTGCTTAGACTGCATAGTTATCCTCCTCATATCATCCTCTTAGTCGATAGCTGGTGCCAGGTAGCCATCTGAGTGGGTGCTAGTGGTAAAGTATCCATTTGCAATGCAGGAGATGTAAAGAGACATAGGTTCGATCCCTGGGTTGGGACCATCCCCTGGAGGAGTACATGGCAATCCTCCATTGCCTGGAGAATCCCATAGACAGAGGTGCCTGGCAGGCTACAGTCCATATGGTCACAAACAGTTGAACAGGACTAAAGCGACTTGGCACCCACTCACAGCCATCTAAGTAGAGAGAGTTCTTAAAACGCAGAGGTACAATCGATAAGTGGCTTTACTCTTGCATGACCAAAGTGTACTATGCCATCAGATTTGGAAAGCGAGATTCAAGATTTTCCTTTTTTGTTTGCTTTTAAATCAAATCAGAGGCATTGCCTTTGTAAAATGTGCTCTGTTAAATATTGAGCTTTCTTATTTAAATATTGATCATTAATGTTGAAACAACTATGCAGATAATGAATATATGCTCTCAGTCAAGCAAGTAGGATAAAAATAACTTTCTTGGGCTGCCTGTATCTACTCATGGGACTTGTATACCTCTAAAGTTAGCAGGGAGATGTTCCAAGTGAGCAGATACGGATCAGGAATGCCCATTTTATCCTTTATCCTAGTCTCTTTGAGAGTTTCTGCATAGAACTATGTCCTCCTGGGTTCTGTTTTCAGAGCACTGGAGAACAAAATTATGTAATACTTCATCTTCCAAAGAGGGTGCACCCTTGAATTAACTGCATGGTGTGTCCTAGATTACCCAAATATGATTGCTAGATAAAATATTATTTAAGTCGTCTGCTTATTTGCACAGAACTGTCTTTTTTGTCTTTTGTTATAAATGTTTCATAGGATTTGAACACTTTCCTCTTGTAGTGTAATTCTTTTATCTCCTCTTTGTCTTTCATCTCAGTGAACAACTCTAGTGTATCAGTTTTTTAGAAATAGACAAAAATGTAGCAAATTGTAAGCATTGCAATGTAGTGCTTGTTTTTTTTCTACATATCTCCTTTCAGTTTTAACACATTTCCATTATTTCTATTTTATTTTCAAACCATTTCAAAGTCATTTCCTATCTTCCACTTATTATTTTTCATAATTTCAGGCAGAGCAGAAACAATATTTATTACATATGATTTAAGATCACTTATAGAGAATCAAAGGTTATAAGATGCCAAACAGGAATGAGAAGCTCTCAGAACATGTTCTGTGTAGGCATGTCTATAAAAAGATCTCTAAGGAGTCAATTTTAATACTGACAATGGGTACGAGTGAAGAAAGTGGTATTACCATTTTTTCATAAAAGATCAGAATCAGAGCAAGTGAAAATATCTTATTTTGTAATTTTTAAGTTCAAGAAAAGAGATTCAAATACATAAATATCCACTCTAGATCATAAATTCTCTTGGGTTTTTTGAAATTATGAAAATATTGTGTTAGCCAGAAAGTTTGGGTTTTCCATGTGTTATGGAAAAACCAGAATGAAACTACGGCTAGCTTAATACTTTTCTCTTTTTCCTACCTTTTCCTGCTACTCTGAAAATGATTCTGCTTCTTAACATTTTCAACAGACCTTGCAGAAGTAGTCAGCATAAGAGTTATACTAGTTCATTTTATTATTCTTAACCTCATAGAATTTTGATAAAAGCAATAGCATTTGAGACAAAATTATGAAATAATTACATTTAAATTTCTTGAGATTTTTTTCAATTTTTTCTTTTCACCTTAAGGGTTTGATATACCCTTTTTAACAACTTTCTGCTATTGAAACACACACACATACAAACATAGAAAGCAGAAGATAAAAATAATGGGAAAAAGGAAAGGATGGTAGATAGATTAGATAGATAGAAAGACAAAGAGAGAGATATATGGATAACACAATTCTGAAGAAAAAAAATAAAACTAGCCATTAAACAGTGCCACAATCTAGAAGGGATTCTTTTCCCTTTAAAACGGTACAGCCCAGTCACATTTGGGCTTTGCTGGTAGCTCAGCTGGTAAAGAATCTGGCTGCAATGCAGGAGACCTGGGTTTAATCCCATGTCTAGGAAGATCCCCTGGAGAAGGGAAAAGCTACCCACTCCAGTATTCTGGCCTGGAGAATTCCATGGACTGTATAGGGTTTGCAAAGGGTCCGACAAGACTGAGCAACTTTCACTTTGACTTTCAGTCACGTATATTCTTGGAGATTCAGTGCCTAGACCATGGACAAAACCAGGTCACTGTCTTGTACTCCCAACCCCCACTCTCTGCCAGCTTTCTGCATATTTTCTTCTTGGGGAAAGTCAGCATTATTTCCCTTTAACCTCTCATTGGTAAGTCAGCAACTCAAAGATTAACAACAAGAGAATTTAGAAAAGGGATGGAAGGCACTGCATAGCCTACTTGAGGTTTATTTCCAGTGCATAATGTTTTGCATAATAGTAGAGATAGGCTGAGCCATGATGGTTTAGAGATTTTTCTGGTCAAAGAATATAGACTGCCTCAAATTCACTAGGATGTAAATGCTTCTCCTGGTTAAAGAACTGTTGGAGGGTAGAAGAAAACAAACTTTCATCCCACAAAGCCATACTAGATACATTTCTGGCCATTACTGAAAATTAAACTGGAAGCTCTGCATATCAGCCCTGCCATAAAGTAGAATATTCTTTCAGTTCCAAAGGACAGTGGGAATAAAAGATTAATTCACACATATCTTGCTTCTGTTAGAAGACTTTTCTGAATATGTCATTAACTTAGGATATCAAAATTGGAGTGGGGCAGGCTTATGGAAAAGATAGAAAAATTTAAAAATTATAAAAATAAGTAATATCTTTTTAACCACTTGGAATAGTAATATACTTGTGAAAATAATTTTCTATAGTAACAGTGAATGATTTTTAGACTATATCTACTAACTATTGTCATTAAGAAAACACTACAAATTAATAAAAAGGAAAATAAAAATGATCATCCAACCTGAGACTAGTAAGTCAAAATAAAAGATCAAACTTATATTTTAAAATATAAATTGATTCAAGCTAATATGAAATAAGGAAATAAGCTAAAGTTTTTAAGTAACAGATAAAAACAAAAACAAAATAGCATAACTAACTCCAAATATGATAAAATGAACAGTAGAGTTAACAAGTACAGAAAATCAAATAAGCAATATAGAGAAATATTTGTTGTTGCTGTTGTTATTCAGTCACTAAGTCATGTCCAATTCTTTGTGACCATGTGGATTGAAGCATGGCAGGCTTTCCTGTCCTTTGCTCTCTCCCAGAGTTTACTATGATTCATGTCAATTGAGTTGATGATGCTATCTAACCATCTCATCCTCTGTCACCCCCTTCTCCTTTTAGCTTCAATCTTCCCCAGCATCAGTTTCCAGTGAGTCAGCTCTTCGCATTAGGTAGCCAAAATATTGGAACTACAGCTTCAGCATCAATCCTTTGAAAGAACATTAGGGGTTGATTTCCTTTAAGATTGAATGGTTTCATCTGCTTGCTGTCCAAGGGACTCTCAAAAGAGTCTTCTCTAGCACTACAGTTCAAAAGCATCAATTCTTTATTGCTCAGCCTTCTTTATGGCCCAACTCTCACATCCATAAATGACTACTGGAAAAGCTATAGCTTCGACTTTGATATACAGACCTTTGATAGCAAAGTGATGTCCTTGCTTTTAATAAGTTGTCTAGGCTTTTGATAGCTTTCGTTCCAAGGAACAAGCATCTTTTAATTACATGGCTGCCAGTCACCATCTGCAGCGATTTTGGAGTCCAAGAAAATAAAATCTGTCACTGCTTCCATTTTTTCCTCCCCATGAAGTGATGGGACCTGATGCCATGATTTTAGTTTTCTGAATGTTGAGTTTTAAGCCAGCTTTTTCACTCTCCTCTTTCACCCTCATCAAGAGACTCTTTAGTTCCTCTTCACTTTCTGCCATTAGGGAGGTGTCTTCTACATATCTGAGGTTGTTGTTCTGGCAATCTTGATTCCAGTTGCCATTCATCTAGCCTGGCATTTCGCATGATGTACTCTGCATATTATTTAAACAAGCAGGGTGACAATATACAGACTTGTTGTACTTCTTTCCCAATGTAAAGTAATTAACCTCCAATTAAAATAAATAAATTTATATTTAAAAAAGAAATTTACCCTTTGATATTGGAATACATTCTCAAATAAATGTGGTTATGTTATACACTGAAAAAAATCCAGTTGTCCATATACAACTGTTGCTTCTTGACCTGCATAAAGCTTTCTCAGCTGGGAGGTAAGGTGGTCTGATATTTCCATCTCTGTAAGAATTTTCCATAGTTTTTGTAATCCATACAATCTAAGGCTTTCATGTATTCAGTGAAGCAGAAGTATATTGTTAGAAACTTCTTTGGAGAAACTGTATTATCTCCTCCCTTTCCATTTTTTTCTAAATTATTGTTTATATTCTTCCAAATCAATTGTCACATAGCACCTTGAACTGGAATTACTTGTCTTCATGTATTAATTCTCAATTGTATTTTAATATGGAATTCAATGAGTTTGCATTAGTGTAGTCCTCACTGCATTGATCAAATATTTGCAGCAAGCATGCCTTCTAAAATATATGCTGATTGCTAATATATGATTAGTATTTTCTCCTCTGGGAAACCACATACAAACAAGAAATGCTAAATCTTTCTACTCCCGACTGATAATATCATGTTAATACAGTTACTGTTCATACAGTTTACCCAACTCCACTAAGTCAGCGATCCCGAACCTTTTTGGCACCAGGGGCCAGTTTCTCGGAAGACAATTTTTCCGTGGGCTTGGGGAGAGGATGATTTTGGGATGATTCAAAGCACAGCAGGGTTTGATCTTCTTAGAAAATCTAATGCTGCTGCTGATCTGACAGTAGGCAGAGCTCAGGTCATAATGCAAACAATGGGAAATAGCTGTAAATACAGATGAGGCTTCTCTCACCTGCCACTCCCCTCCTGCTGTGTGGCCTGTTTCCTAACAAGCCGTAACTGGTACTGATCCAGGCCCTGGAGGATTGGAGACTCCTGCACCAGGTAACCCAGTCCTTTTCACCATACACTTCACTATAATTTGTATGTGCTTTATCAGAATGTTTCTTCATTCAACACACCAACTATTGGATTCAGTCCATTATTGTATTAATCATATGTCAGCTTTGGTTCTAAATATCTCATTATGCTGAAATCTAGAATATAATTGTACCCTGAGTCTACAGATAGCATGACATTTTTAGGATTTGTTAAGTGGTTATCTTAAGTTTACTTGCTCAGTAAGATTAGTGCTATTTTTTAAACAAAACACATTCGCAAACTAAGGGCCAGCATATTTCTACTGCTATTCTATAAAACATTAGGGAAAAACTGCTCTTGAAGTATTCAGACATCATATTTCTTTCTTCAAAGAGGTGACTTCCTTTAATCATTTGCATTATTTTATCTCTCACATAGGGACATTATAACTTGTGATTTGTCTTCTAATTCATCACTCACCCTATAGTTTTACATCTCTCTAACTCTATAAAATTGATACAACTTCTTGCTAACACTGACTCACTGTTGCTAACACTGTTTTAGTATAAATGTTATAATCTGTTCTTGAAGCTTTTCCATGATCATTTAATATTCTAAAAGGCCTTCCCCTCTAAAGCCTTATAAAAGGCTTCTCCTTCTATTATCTTCCTTTTAGTTACATTTGATAAAAATTCATTGACATTTTGTTTTCCCTATCCCATTGTCACTAATAATCTAATATTTAATCTGGGATTCACTTTCACCCATCAATGTGAAAAAGAAAAGCAAAAGCTCCAAGTTTCTGTGGCCTATATTTAGTGCATCAAAATTCTTCATAACTCATATTATTCAATATTTCCTCATATCCTTTTAGATTAACTTATATAATATACCCCTCTTCAGGGTACTTTTACTTCTATGCATTATCAAAATATAGAGAATATATATTCGTAAACACCTTATATTCCTTTTTGGTTCATTATTTTATACAACAGGAATGTTACACAATAATGTGCTTCCTCATTCTTGTTTTAACATAATGTCCATGCTCTGTACAACTTAATGTTTTAAAAATTGTTAAATGGTAGTATTTTCCTTATTCTTTTAGACTATTGAACAAAGCTGAAAGAAAAGATGTATGTGTGCTTTGTCAAGCACACTATTATATATCCACTTCTCTACTGTACTTATTAGTGTTCCTTTGTCAATGCTGTCTTCCCAACATTACCCATTGCCTCGTGTTTATATATCCTGATTCTTCACATTTTATCTTTTGAAATCAACTTTGCTTGGAGGAGTGTGAAATTATCTTACTCGGAAGAGTGAATTCCAAATCTGAGAAGATCCTGAAAGATACCATTTTTTACCCTGTGTTACTTCAGGCGGTCATTGAGCACACTTTCAGGTCCTTTAATTTCAAGCATCATAATAGATGCCCACTAGCAAGCTCTCAGCTGAAGTCTTTTTATGGGGACACCACTATTGAAACTGAGAAATGATTATGTAGCTCAGAGGATCCAGTACATTTGTAAAAGCTTGCTCTCACTGAGTATGAAACCTATACACAGAGTTAAAAACAACTTCGACAGAAGAATGAATAATAATTTTCATTGATCCATTAAGGACATTAAGTATTATAGAGTGAGCTTTTTGGTAAACTTGGTTCTACATTTTAGATATTTAAAATACTAAAGAAATTTGAGGTTGTAAATATACCACAGACCAGTCATTCCTGTTTCTAAAAAGCAGAATGTAAAACTTCATGATTTATGGTAAACAATACTACTGTTTTTCACTCACCTTCTCCTTCATCATAAATACACATTGATGCAGTTTGGAGGGGAAGAGGAATTCTGTCACATGAATTTCATTTGCTCTGTCAGACATCAGAAATTACAGTCTGCTGCCTACCACACTCTCCCACCTCCCTGGATGAAATAGAGGCTTTGATCAATCACATGGATCAGCCATCTGAAGAACAAAGAAGCTACATTTATTAAGCTAAAGCTCCCTATTGGGACCTGTTTCACAATTCTAGGAGCAGAAGGGGTATGTAGCCTATCCAATGACAAATCAAAAGATTTTAAAATACTGTAAACAGTAATTTTAGCATGACATTTAACATATGTTACCTCATCTTTTTAGAGGCTTATCTATGTGGCTTTAATTTTCTGTGAGATTAAAAGCCTTGCAGAAGCAGAGATAGCCTTTATTGAACTACTAGCTAATAATACCAATTCACTATGCCTGATGGATGTCAATGGTGACCCAAAGGCAGATCTTGTCAGATCTTTCCAGTTCTTTAGTTCCTTTTATATATTCGACCGTGCCTCTTGAGAAACCTATATGCAGGTCAGGAAGCAACAGTTAGAACTGGACATGGAACCACAGACTGGTTCCAAATAGGAAAAGGAATACTTCAAGGCTGTATATTGTCACTCTGCTTATTTAGCTTATATGCAGAGTACATCATGAGAAATGCTCGGCTGGAGGAAGCACAAGCTGGAATCAAGATTGCTGGGAGAAATATCAATAACTTCAGATATGCAGATGACACCACCCTTAATGGCAGAAAGTGAAGAACTAAAAAGCCTCTTGATGAAAGTGAAAGTGGAGAGTGAAAAATTTGGCTTAAAGCTCAACATTCAGAAAACAAAGATCATGGCATCCGGTCCCATCACTTCATGGCAAATAGATGAGGAAACAGTGGAAACAGTGTCAGATTTTTTTTGGGGGGGCTCCAACATCACTGCAGATGGTGACTGCAGCCATGAAATTAACTCTTTGGAGGAAAAGTTATGACCAACCTAGATAGCATATTGAAAAGCAGAGACATTACTTTGCCAACAAAGGTCAGTCTAGTCAAGGCTATGGTTTTTCCAGTGGTCATGTATGGATGTGAAAGTTTGACAGTGAAGAAAGCTGAGTGCTGAAGAATTGATGCTTTTGAACTGTGGTGTTGGAGAAGACTCTTGAGAGCCCCTTGGATGGCAAGGAGATCCACCCAGTCCATTCTGAAGGAGATCATCTCTGGGATTTCTTTGGAAGGAATGATGCTAAAGCTGAAACTCTAGTACTTTGGCCACCTCATAGGAAGAGTTAACTCATTGGAAAAGACTCTGATGCTGGAAGGGGTTGGGGGCAGGAGGAAAAGGGGACAACAGAGGATGAGATGGCTGGATGGCATCACTGAATCAATGGATGTGAGTCTGAGTGAACTCCAGGAGATGGTGATGGACAGGGAGGCCTGGTGTGCTGCGATTCATGGAGTGGAGTCGCAAAGAGTCAGACACGACTGAGCGACTGAACTGAACTGAACTGAATCAATTATTTAGTTGTTACCAAATTATTGAAATTATATAAGTCTACAACTAAAGCAACTTTTATCAGAATGATATTTCTAAAATTTAGTTAGTCATATGTGAAGATCTTTACTTTTTGGAGATTTCAAACCTTGTGCTTTTCAGATTGGCCCATTAGATGACGGAATTACAGGGAGGTACAATTAGCAGGGAAGAGAATAGTAAGCGTATTGAGAAACAAGTAAAAGACATCTAGAAAGCTCCAGATTTACTTAGTATGTACCATGTGAGGGAGTTATTTTTTACTGAGTAGCGCTTAGTTCAGTTCAGTTCAGTTCAGTCGCTCAGTTGTGTCCGACTCTGCGACCCCATGAATGGCAGCACGCCAGGCCTCCCTGTCTGTCACCAACTCCTGGAGTTCACTCAAACTCACGTCCATCGAGTAAATAATGAATTTGTATAAGGTACAACTTTTGGGGATAGTGTTCTACCTTATACAATTCATTATTTTTCAGAACTCTGCAATTTAGGTCTTGAATTTGTCAAAGAAAAAAGACCTTAAAATAAGTTGAAACTCTATAGCATCTGTAAAGAAGATTTTTAAATTTTAAATTAAGAGGACAAAAACCAAGGGGACTTAAGACATATGAGAAATTTGGAGTAATCAAAAACTAAGCTCAGGCCCAGTCTGCAGTTGATCACTCTTGAAGAGCAGAGTAGTCTTTACTTAAAATTACTCTTTTGACATTTCTTCCATTGCCATAAATGTACCTAGTAATAGAGTGTCCAATAAATTGTAATAATATTATTATATTATTATAGGGCAAGAATGTGTGAAATACTTTAAACTTTATTAGAGAAAAGGACATTATCATAATTTTTATTGCTCAAAGTAGATTAACTGTTATAACAAATTAACCCTAGGATGTTAGTGACATAACATAATAGAACTATATTTCTCACTAATATAACAGTTACTATAATGTGCTTGTGAAGTTGGTGGCCTTCCACACTGTGATCCATGGACTTAAATGCCTTTAATCTTATGTCTCTACCATCCCCTCAGCATCGGAGATTTTTTTAACCATATTTTTGTCCTTTAACCAGAAGACAAGAAATAAGAGCATGATAAAGATATAACAGTTCCTTAGCTATTCCAGTTTAGAACTGACATGTTCACTTATGCAAACATTACTTTATAGATAATTAGTTATTTAGATGCAGTGAGTCTGGAGAAAATACCCTTAGCTGGTCTTGTGCTTTATAGCAACACGTATCTTTGTTGGAAAGAAAGCACAGAAAGCATGGTGGAAATTCTACATAATTCACAAGCTGTCTAATCTCTGTACAGGCATCTTCCATCTATGGTGTGTGTGTGTGCTGGCGGGGAAGAAACACAGAGAAACTTTTACCCTTCTTATGCATGAACACCACACATGATAGCATACTTGTTACCACTCAAAACTGCTTTGTCCATTTTTAAAGAATTATATTAGAAAGTTTTCTTTTTGACAACTAAAACACATATCTTCTTGAAACCCTTGGTTCCTAATGTGTACCATATTGAGCAAATCTAATACTTTTCTGCATCAGCATTCTTCAAATATTCTTCAGACATAAAGAAATTGTGTCTTGCTGTACCCTCAAACTTATACACAATGTACCCTATGACTTGTATCATCAGTCTCCAAACATTGCTGAGTCTTTCCAAGGTCTTCTACTATTTCTGTGTTTTTCTATTTGTCCAGTATTTTCACTGCATGAAATGGCAAGTATTTTATTATAATATATGTTACTGAGTTTTCACTTACATAGGGGAGGATAAATAAAACCTATAGCCAGGATCAAAATTTCATTACATGAAACAGGTAGATACCTAATGTATCCATAGTTAATTCTGTGTAGGTACCAAAAGATAGATGCACATGGAAATCTGTGATTAAAATTTTCCTTATTGCTCTAGGTTTTGGTCTATTATCTGCATCCATTTCTCCATCCTGGTAGACCGGTTGACATGTTTGTTGGCTTCAAAGGTTCCTTTAGATTAAGATTTAAAGGAGGTTTCAATAAAGTTCCATTTTGCCTTTTCTCCAAACCACACCTTGCTATCTCTCTCACCTTCCAAAGACAAGGAAATTCATGTGAACGTGTTCCCAGGCTCCATTTTAATGCCAGGTGTATATATATAATTGAAATTTACAGAGTGACTAGAGAGTTTAAAAAAATAATAATAATAAAATACTTGACCCAGTTCAGATTCATATGATCACTTTATTCCTTCCACAAAACCACTAAAGTTTTCCCTTTATCACAGTGATCCCCATTAGATGTTTTAAAGAATTTTTAATGAACTTGGTCCAAATTAGAGACCTTCTTCCCTGGGTTGGAGAAATTGAACTTAAGTTTCTAAAGTGTGCTGTGTTAGTAAGTCTTTAGAATTTGCAGATAGTAGACCTTATTCCAGTGGATAAGGAAGGGGGATTTGGAGGGGTTGTAACAGTGATGAGATGTGGTACTTTTTTTCTAACATGGCTGCCATCTTAGCATCTCTTTGTGGTAAACTATAGTTACTAATAGATGTGTGTCTCTCTCACATCCCTTTGATGAGTTAGGGGAAAACCAAGTTGAAAACATCTGCCCTATCCAAATGTTCATTTTGTAGTGCTCCAGGTAACTAAGCTTTTTGAATTTGAATTCTTAAGTTCATTTAAAAAGCAAGACCTTCAGTTCTTTAAGCCATTAAACTTTATTATGAATTCCAATAGCAACCATTTGAAAAAACTTATTGACAAGTTTTCCAACTGCTGTGCTTCCCTTCAGCTTGAAAATATGTTACCCTTATTCATATTTGCTCACAGAACATTTCTTCCATTGTTATAAAGGCTGTAAGTAATTGTCCTTTAGTTTAGGTTAAGATTACAGTGTCTTAATTCTAAGACAAAAATGTATTAATTAATATTGGTAAATGAAATATAGAAAATCTCAAATGACAGGTGGTAAAAGAAGATAGCGTTATTTTACACTGATATTTTAAAATTTTGCCTTTATATTTGTTGCTATTCGGTTACTAAGTCTTATCTAACTCTTTGGACAGACCCCAAGGATTGCAGCACTCTGGGTTCCTCTGTCCTCCACTATCTCCTAGCTGCTGCTGCTAAGTCACTTCAGTCATGTCCTACTCTTTCCGACCCCATTGACTACAGCTACCAGGTTCCTCAGTCCATGGAATTTTCCGGGCAAGAGTACTGGTGTGGGGTGCCATTGCCTTCCCCAACTATCTCCTAAAGTTCGCTCAAATTCATGTCCATTGAGTCAGTAATGCTAAATCACCATCTCATCCTCTGCTGCTTCCTTCTCCTTTTACCTTCCATCTTTCTCAGCATCAGGGTCTATTCCAGTGAGTCAGCTCTTCACATTAGGTGGCCAAATTTTTGAACCCTCAGCCTTAGCATCAGTTCTTCCAATGAATATTGAGGGTTGGTTTCCTTTAGGATTGACTGGTTTGATCTCCTCACAATCCAAAGGACTCTCAAGAGTCTTCTCCAGTACTATAATTTGAAAGCTTCAAGTTCTTCAGCACTCAACCTTCTCTATGGCCCAACTTTAACATCCATACATGACCACTGGAAAAACCAGTTTTGATTATATAACCTTTGTTCAGTTCAGTTGCTCAGTCCAGTTCAGTTGCTCAGTCGTGTCCGACTGTTTGTGACCCCATGAATTGCAGCACGCCAGGCCTCCCTGTCCATCACCATCTCCCAGAGTTCACTCAGAATTACGTCCATTGAGTCCGTGATGCCATCCAGCCATCTCATCCTCGGTCGTCCCCTTCTACTCCAGCCCCCCAATCCCTCCCAGCATCAGAGTCTTTTCCAATGAGTCAGCTCTTTGCATGAGGTGGCCAAAGTACTGGAGTTTCAGCTTTAGCATCATTCCTTCCAAAGAACACCCAGGGTTGATCTCCTTCAGAATGGACTGGTTGGATCTCCTTGCAGTCCATGGGACTCTCAAGAGTCTTCTCCAGTACCACAGTTCAAAAGCATCAATTCTTCGATGCTCAGCCTTCTTCACAGTCCAACTCTCACATCCATACATGACCACAGGAAAAACCATAGCCTTGACTAGATGGACCTTAGTAGGCAAAGTAATGTCTCTGCTTTTGAATATACTATCTAGGTTGGTCATAACTTTTCTTCCAAGGAGTAAGCGTCTTTTAATTTCATGGCTGCAGTCACCATCTGCAGTGATTTTGGAGCCCCCCAAAAAGTCTGACACTCTTTCCACTGTTTCCCCATCTATTTCCCATGAAGTGATGGGACCGGATGCCATGATCTTCATTTTCTGAATGTTGAGCTTTAAGCCAACTTTTTCGCTCTCCACTTTCACTTTTATCAAGAGGCTCCTCTTCACTTTCTGCCATAAGGGTGGTGTCATCTGCATATCTAGGTTATTCATATTTCTCCTGGCAATCTTGATTCCACCTTGTGTTTCTTCCAGCCCAGCGTTTCTCATGATGTACTCTGCATATAAGTTAAACAAGCAGGGTGACAATATACAGCCTTGACGTACTCTTTTTCCTATTTGGAACCAGTCTGTTGCTCCATATCCAGTTCTAACTGTTGCTTCCTGACCTGCATACAGATTTCTCAAGAGGCAGGTTAGGTGGTCTGGTATTCCCATCTCTTGAAGAATTTTCCACAGTTTATTGTGATCCACACAGTCAAAGGCTTTGGCATAGTCAATAAAGCAGAAATAGATGTTTTTCTGGAACTCTCTTGCTTTTTCCATGGTCCAGCTGATGTTGGCAATTTGATCTCTGGTTCCTCTGCCTTTTCTAAAACAGGCTTGAACATCAGGGAGTTCACAGTTCACATGTTGCTGAAGCCTGGCTTGGAGACTTTTGAACATTACTTTACTAGCAAGTGAGATGAGTGCAATTGTGCTGTAGTTTAAGCATTCTTTTGCATTGCCTTTCTTTGGGATTGGAATGAAAACTGACCTTTTGCAGTCCTGTGGCCACTGCTGAGTTTTCCAAATTTGCTGGCATACTGAGTGTAGCACTTTCACAGCATCATCTTTCAGGATTTGAAACAGCTCAACTGGAATTCCATCACCTCCACTAGCTTTGTTCGTAGTGATGCTTTCTAAGGACCACTTGACTTCACATTCCAGGATGTCTGGCTCTAGATTAGTGATCAATTCATTGTGATTATCTGAGTCATGAAGATCTTTTTGTACAGTTCTTCCATGTATTCTTGCCAAGGTGATATCTGTACTTATTAATATGCTATCTAGGTTTGTCACAACTTTTCTTCCTAGAAGCAAATAACTTTTAATTTCATAGCTGCAGTCACCATCCACAGTGATTTTGGAGCCCAAGAAAATAAAATCTGTCACTGCTTCCAATTTTTCCCCTTCTATTTGCTGTGAAGTGATGGATCTGAATGCCATGATCTCTGTAGATGGTTTTTCTGAAATCCCCTTGCTTTCTCTATATATGGGTTTGCTAGGGGACATAGTGGTAAAGAATCCTCCTGCAATGCAAAGGGTGTAAGACACATGGGTTCGATCCCTGAGTTGGGAAGATCCCCTGGAGGAGGAAATGACAACCCACTCCAGTATTCTTACGTAAAGAATTCCTTGGACAGAGGATCCTGGTAGGCTGCAGTTCAGGGGTTGCAGAGTTGAACAGGACTGAGCACACACACACTATATATCAATGAGAAGATAGCAGAAGATTACATCCCAATTTTTGACCCAGCAGCTCCCCTCTGCAACTTACTTTAGGCTAGAAGTAGATGATGCTCCTTTACACAATTTGTGAGATACACCTTTTCTCCAACTGCCCCGACTTAAGGTCTTTAAAAGATCTTTGCTCAGAGGATGCGAAAAGAGAAAAGTGACAGATCCACACAACTATGTGTAAATACACTGGGAATCTAATTTTTGCTACCAAGTGATAGGAAGCTCTATTTAAATAAAGCGCCAGTGAACTTCAAAAATACTAAGAGCTATTTACCCTCAAAATATCCTCACAAGAAGATATGAATTAAAAACATGTAAGTTGCCAATAAGAATTATAAAAATATGAAACAATTTGAGTTTGAAAATAGTAGTTGAGTAATTGTTCTTAAGTCACCAGTTTTTTCTTTTTGCATAAGAAAACTCATGTTTAGAGAAATATTCTGGTGCAGTTCTTAGAATATTTTTACAATGAATGAAGTAGTTTGTCAATATTAGCCTAGGCAGTTCTGTTTTTGCTTTTCAGAGTTGTATATATTTAGAAATCTTGAAACTTAAAACTTTTTGCCATCTTCCCTTTTATCTTTTGTGACTGTTATATGTAAGATAATGTTAGTGACTTTGCAAGTATCCTCAAGTTTCTCAGGTAAATCTAAATTATTGATGAATATAAACTAGATGACTTCAAAACTCACTTCTATTTCTAAACAAAAAGTTATGCTCCTTTGTAATAACACTCCCAGCATGGCAAATCCTCATTGGTCCCTACTATGAGAAAAGACTGTGGCAAAGCACAAACATTTGTTAATAAACTAATAAATTAAATTTATAAAATAAATTTATAAATAAATTTATGATTGGCTTATCATAAAATCATAAATTAATTATAATGTGCTGTAAATCTGACTGAGTTTCTGTAACAAAATCTTCATTTATTGCTATTTTAAGACTATATACAATATGGATTTAAAGTATGAAATGTACTTTTGTGAATTTAGTGGAGTGTTTAAATGGAAGTAAACACTTGAACATAGATAGGGCTGGGATTCCAGATGCAAAAAACAAGATAAGTGCTAAGAACCTTCACATTGTAAAGAAGGGTACTGGACTACTGTTCCAGGACAGGCAAAAGCAGTGGCAGAATACTAGTTTAGTGCATCTTAGCTATTCATCTACTTCCCGTGTACATAAGAAGCTGAAGAACCAGAGTTAAGATCCCTGTGAATAGAACTGGGGAAATGCTTCCTTCTCACCTCAAATCGAGTGAGAGGAGTTTTAAGATGTCGCTCACAAATCTTGTCATAGATTGCCTTGAGTCTAGAAGAGTCCAAAACTCTGATATTTGTTTCTATCTGAGCAATTCACAGGCAATAGTCTTTGGCTTGAGCTGTTGACTTAACTGTCTACTAAAGAGGGTATATGTTGGGAATGAAATCACTTCTACTGATGGTAGGAACAAAACTCCTAATTTCCCATAAACTATAACCAACTACAGAAGATGGAGCCTGTCCAGAGTGAATTTTAAAGGGCTTCTTATAGAAGTGCCATCTAGAAGGATAGTCTCTGTGGAGTGGGCTGCCTTATGTCCTGGTAGAGAGCTGAGGATTGACATCAGAAGTGGCCTGTTTGAAAAGTGAACTGCCACAGCTCTAGGCACTGTGAAGAATTACCATGTAACCCACTGGCTGCTGCTAAGTTGTGTCAGTCTTGTCCGACTCGGTGCGATCTCATAGATGGCAGCCCACCAGGCTCCCCCATCCCTGGGATTCTCCAGGCAAGAATACTGGAGTGGGTTGCCATTTCCTTCTCCAATGCATGAAAGTGAAAAGTGAAAGGGAAGTCACTCAGTCATGTCTGACTCAGCGACCCCATGGACTGCAGCCTACCAGGCTCCTCTGTCTATGGGATTTTCCAGGCAAGAGTAATGGAGTGGAGTGCCAAAGCATCTAAAATGAGACAGCATTTATACTGAGAACCTACCATAGGAGAGAGACCCACAGCCAGATGGCATCTGAAGAAATGGAGAAAGATCTCTCCTTTCCCTTTCCTTGGCCCCTTCCTTCCCTGATCTGACTCCCTAAATGGATTCCAAAACATTGGCTGGGGGCAACGACAGGCAGTGGGGCTAGGAATGAGAAAAGATTCTGACCTTTCCTCTTATCTTCATCAAAATCTTCCCAGGCTAATCAGTTTCAAGGTTAGCTTAGGTAGGAAGTGGAGGAAAGCATTAAGTTCTATGAAGTTAGGAGTTCCCTAGACTAGACGTTCTTATTGCTAAAACGGTAATATTTATTATGTGAGAGCAACATAAAATATTTTATTATCTGAAAGTAATAGGAAACTATTTCATCCATGAGTTAGAGAAGAATGAGTCCCTGGGTCAGGTTTAAGAGAACAGTGAGGGGAAAAAAAAATTGTTTTCCGATTACATGCCATGGAGCTCAGCCCATTCCATATAATGATGAAAGTCACTACAAGGATGCATGAAATTCATTCCCACTATGAGAAGAGAATTCTGGTGTGCCTCACTTAGGTATGTAGTCCAGGGGGATAAAATGAACCTGTTGGATATTAGCATCACATATTCAAATTTGACCTTGGAAGGTGGCTGCTCTCCAATCTGACCTTCCCCATTAATTTCTTTCTTTCCTTTTCTTTGTACACCCACATGCCTTGGCTCAGGCTTTTTAATTTGGCTTAATACTAGGACAAAGCTGAGGAGAGTCAGAAGAGGGGAGTGGATGATCTTATTGACAACTGGGGAGAAACTATCTTTTTGAATCTTATATAAACTTCATATCAGTTCTACACATGCTCCCTACTTTTTATTTAGTATCATTTAGAAGAAACACGGATCAAAGTGTTTCTGATTCCTCTTCTTTCACAGTGAGCTGTACCCCAAAAAGTGAGGAAACCAGTAATGTGTCCATTTAAGCAGCTTTCTTTTCATGGTTTATGCCTTGTGGAACCAGTATAAATTCTGGATGACAAACACATTACATTTTTGTTAAAAGCTACTAACTGCATAAACTTCCACTCAGATTTCTTGTATAATATGCTCACACATAATTACTAAGGTGTTTTTGCTTTGTTAGAGCAAAGCATGTGCTCATGTATATCTTTATATAAAATTTCTCAGTTGACAAGCCATTTTTATTAAAAATTCCACATTGGGCTAACTCTGATACAAGTTGTTTTTTTTTTTTTTCCATTTGTTTGTTTGTTTTAAGGCAATGAGTATAAAATTGTGGGCAGTTATTTTTATGTATTACTTCTACAAACATTTTTTAAGTCATAAATAATCCCTTCCTCTTCTGTTGGCACATAGAGACAAGCTCTAGCAGTTTGAGGGGATAAGCTTGTGAGAGTTCTTGAAAAAAATTAAATGACTGTGTAGCCTAAAACTACAAAGCTAGGCAATTGTCACATACACAGAGTATTGACCCAGATTGCTTTCTGAGTCCTTCTGAGATATGGAAATAAATTGTATTTTGTTCCATTGTGTTCCTTTCTTTTCTGTTTGTCAGCCAGCATAGCCTGTACTACTGTGGTATCAAGAAATTGAATTCCATTTCTGATTCATTGCTTTGCCTTTTCTTTTTGCACTTATTGTTGCCCTAGACCATTCACAAAGGACCCACATGGCATCCACTGAAGCTGGTACACAGTGACTTTGTTCTCTCCCTGCCCCCATTTTCCTGACTCCCCCAAATCTTCTTCATTTTCTTATTTTCTCTATTTCTAATTGACATCCCCTCAGGATCTTTTTTTGTCTTATTATGTTTTGTCATCTCAGTGGTTAAGAAAGAATTGATAGAGAAATTAAAATTCTTTTAAAAATGGGACATATATGTATACCTATGGCTGATACATGTTGATAGATGGCAGAAACCACACTACTGTAAAGTAATTATACTCCAGTTAAAAATAAATTAAAATAATATTTCCATGAACTCTATCCTTATCATCGAATAATAAAAAATGAAATGAAATTGGTTAAATTGAAACTAATTAAAAATAAAAAAACTTTTTGTTGCAATTAGATATAATTATAAGGTATAATTTACAAATTTAATAATTTCACTTGTTACTTTTTCAAGTTTTCAAAGATAAATGAGAAAACACCTTTATTTTCAGAACACATAGATGCTTATTCTCTGAATGACATTTATAAACATAAAAGGTTGCTACAGTCAGGTAAGAAGTGAAAGTCAAAGTCTCTCAGTCGTGTCCGACTCTTTGTGATCCCATGGACTATACAGTACATGGAATTCTCTAGGCCAGCATACTGGAGTGGATTGCTGTTCCCCTCTCCAGGGAATCTTCCCAACCCAGGGATGGAACCCAGGTCTCCTGCATTGCAGGCAGATGCTTTACCAGCTGTCACCAAGGAAGCCCACAGTCAAGTGATGGAGGTGCCAGCAACAGATACTCCTCCACGACCTTGCTGCTCTTTCAGTGTTTTATTCCTTCATTTTTCTTTTTCCTTTCCTCCTTATCATAGCTATGCTGTGGGTACCAATTGCCCAACTCTGAACTCCATTTGATTTCAAAGAGGGAGAAAAGGTCACAGTAGAGTAAAGAGGCAGCAAGTTCTATGCTTCTACCCTTAGCTTTGTCCACGCCTGGAGAATTCCACGGACAGAGAAGTCTGGCGGACTATAGGCCATGGGGTTGCAAAGAGTCAGACATGATGGAGATACTAACACACACACATGCACCGCTTAGATTCAGCACTTAACATTTCCCCCACATTCTTTTCTTTATGCCTACTCTGTAGGATCCTTCCTACAGCGAACTTACTGTGAGGAAGGATGTTTTTCTCTTTGAAGTATATTCATCTTCTAATAGGCAAACTAGGTATATGGCAATATTCAATGAAATTATAATATATAATGATTTCAGTGTATAACATCTACTTTACGTCTAAGAAAATAAGTTCAGCTAATAAATCCAGTCTTGTTGAACCCTCATGCCATGCATGATTGCACTCCTGTTCCAAGCTAAGGCTATGAGGCTAAGTCTCTAGTGTGTCTAAATACCTGCTTTTACCAAATTCACTTTTCCTTTCTGTTAATAATTCTGGTAAATAACCAAGGCTCCAATACAAAGTGACTCTTTAGAAACCCCCAGAAGTTATACATGCATGCATTATGGACAATAAGCCAAGGGAAAGTTTTCATCTCCAGAAAGGTGTCTACAGGAAGGGAAACCTCTATCACAAGCAAGATGATCTCTCATTTAAACAAGTTCTTCTTCAGTGTTTCTTAAGTGCTAGAGACTGTGCTATGGGAAAAACACAAAAACTTAAGACCTGCCCTCAGTGAGATTGTAATCTCGTAGAAATAGAATAGATATGGAGAATAAAGAGTAACCTCAGAACTATGTAAGAAGGAAAATCAAGACTGCCAGGATCCTCTGACCATGGGATTCTCTAGGCAAGAATACTGGAGTGAGTTGCTATTCCCTTCTCCAGGAGATCTTTTGGACCCAGGGATCAAACATGGGTCTCCTGCATTGCAGGTGGATTCTTTACCATCTGAGCTGCTGGCTCAAATATAATAACACCTGCTGTGTAGAATCATTGTGAGGATAAATACGTTAATGCTTAGCTTCTACCTTCACCACTGGCCTCCTGGGCCAGTCTTCTTGCTCACACCACCCCTGTGCTCCAGCCTTCGGTGGGGACTCTGACCAGGTCACGTGTGCTCTCACTCCTGGCTGCCCCCCCTTCCCATTCCCTCTTCCGTGAAGGCTGAGCCTTCAGGTAGCCACCTGCCTGATTCTCACTTATGTCCCTCCCCCAGTCATCAGAGAGTCCAGGATAGCTAGCAAAGGACTCATTATTTTCTTATCTTGATGATTTTACTATAGTATTCGAATTAGACTACATTCTTCCTCTGTGTGTATTTATTATTGTCTCTCCACCTTACTATTACTGTCTCTCCAGCTTACTAGAAAGTAAGCTCCAGAACACAAAAACTCAACTGTTTATTCATCATTATGTCTGTAGTGTCTGCTGGGACAATGCCTAACATGAAATAGAACCAAAATAAGCATGATTTCGATGAACATAGGAACAAGTAAATAGATGCTTATGAATCCCTGAACAGGCTGCTTGTCACATAATAACTCAAATTATGTTATCCATTATTATTATTATCAATATGATTATTACAAATTGATGCCAACCTATGATACTTCACACAGTGAACAGCGTGTGTAAAACAGTTTCTACACCATTTATCTTTTCTGCTATATTCTGAGTTTTTTTCCCCTAAGTGAAACCTTGAATCAATATATTTGACTGGTTTATATATTTTCTGAAATTAAATTGGAAAAGATTTGTTTTGTTGCACAGAATGTTTGCCTCTGACACTGTAATTCTATCCCAGGATATATTGTGGCAGCTGTTTCGTAATTATTCTCAGCTTTGAACTCATGATTTTGGGCCTAATTGATGTTTCATTCAAACTTCAGGTACTAGTTTGTTTTTGTATTAACACCATTCTATCTATTGGCATAATAACGTGTATCCATGTATAAAGTTCATCAAGCAATTTTTTATTTTTCTCTCTGCTAGGTGTCATATGTTATACCTACCTGTCATTAACCTGATTTTCACTGTTAGTTCCATATGAGAAAACTGAGTCTTTCTGGTTCAACAATGCAGTCCTAGCACTTATAGGTATTCAGTATATGTTTGTTGACACAATATTTATTCATATACTTATTTTGGTAGTTAAAACTAGATTACTCCTTAATTTTCCCAATAAGCCCTTCAATATGGCTAAAAAATGCCTTGCTTCATTCAGTCACTTGTTGGACTTTTATAGCTTATGTTGTCAAGTGATTTTATAGGTTTTAGGCAAATTTATTTTCCTTGTGCGTGGATTAGTTCTTAATCTTGTGTGCTATCATTTCTAGCTATGATTTCTCATCAGATTTCAATTGCTTAAAGTCTCCATTCTTTATAGCTGATAAATTAATTATTCTGTTACATTCAAGAGTGTGTGTCTGAAAAATTGTTGATATCAATTGATGATGTTTACTGTTCCTCTTTCCTTCACTGTGAGAAAGAGGGCTGGATATTCATATGTTTTGTTTTCTTATTCAGTATGTGGCTGTTGCAAAAGCCTGGTTGAAACTTTCAATGTTTTAAGTGGACAAAATGTGCTTTAGTTTCTCCTCTTCCTGGCCTAAGGAAGTAGTAACTTCATCTTACTTCTCCTCTATCAAAGCCAGCTATGAATCAGACTATTTTAGAAATCACTCACTTCAAGATAAAAGTGACCACATAGCTACAATTACACTTCTTTGCAAGGTTGCAATTTGAATGAGGTCAGTGGAATTTCAATCATCGTGAAATAGCCATTGGGTCTTCAGTGCATCCCTGCCACAAGCTTTGCCCTATTCCAGTTTTGCTCCTTGTATTTGACTCTATGACCTGCTGCTCTTGTCTCTGCATATCACAATCACTCATGTTGTTGTCACCTTGGAAGGGTCCTCCTTGACTCCATCTGACCAAACTCGCACATTAAGGATCTCCCCAAGGCCACCTTGGCCATGCTGCTTTGCCTGGCTTCCCTGTTCAGAGTTCATCTGCCTCACCTTTCAGCTCCCATAAACCTTTATTTATAGGTTATTATTATTTTTTTTGAGGCATGTAGTTTCTCCCATGCTTTACAGTTGCTGTACACAAATCTGACTTTCCAATTACAGTGTGATACCAAAGGTAAAGAATGTTTTAGAATGTGAATTTGCAGTCCCTAGATGGAATCAGGGCTTGCCATGTATTCAGTCTATAGCTGTGATCTTGAATTTAATTTTACTTTTGGAAGGGATAAGGGAGTGAGATAGAAGTGAAAAGAATTTCTATGTAATAATGCCTTGGATTCCAGGGAAAGCAACTGCATCTTTCCCTCATCTATGTATAATGAGGAAGGCAAAGAATACCATTAGAATGAGAAAAAGGTCTTTTTATTTTTTGACATTTCTCTTTCCAGGGAACTTCTGGAAGCCTACAGAAAGGGTAGAATCATGCTGAGTAAGACAATGGGGTTTATATTAGCTTTTCTTTTATGAAATTGGAGCTACCAAGATACAAACTAGACTAGTCTAATTTTTAAGATTGCCCAGCAATTCATGATCTTCTGGTTTTAAGGTACACAGTCACTTGTGTCTAAGATTGCCCTGTCAGATCAGGCCCCAAGACAAGGCTTCACTAGATGATGGTTTCTTAGGAAGTACTCCTAGGAGTAAGGAAATGGCACAGGGCAGGACATGTAAGGATGGAATTTAAATGAAGTTCCATGGAGAGTACCCTGGAGTCAGTCCCACAGGGTCTCTGGAGATGGTGATAATCACACTTCCGAACGGTCCTCTGAGGGCATGGCACCTATATGTCATCAGTAAGATCTACCTCCAAGGGCGCATCTCTTCCTGGGTACGTGCAAAGCTGAGTCCAGAGGCTTAGGGTAGCCCTCCCCTAGGGAGCCACAGGTGCCTGTTGCTGAGAGTGAGGGCATGTCGGAGCCAGTGCATGTGCTGGTAAATGAGCAGTACATCAGCACAGGTGTGGGAGGGTGTTGACTTTGCTACAATCTCAGCCTGAACTGACATCAGTTTCTGCTAAGGATCCTGGCCCAAGAGGGGAAGCTGACAGAGGTAGTGCTCTCTAAGGGCAAGCAGTAAGAAAGTACACTGTCTGTTGAGGGTTTACAAATGAACATAAAATAAAATTGGCTACAAATCAGTCTTCTTTTTATTGTCACCATGCACCAGCACTTCTGAATACTGTCACTGACAGAATGCTTCTGACTCCCCTTTCTCCCTATCCCGTGTACATTTACTTGGTGTGCTGCCATCCTGGCCCACTCTTAGGTACTCAAGTAAATAAAATTTTAATTCTTACCATGCTTTAAAACTGTTGCTCAGTCATGTCAAATTCTTTGTGATGCCCTGATCTATACAGTCCGTGGAATTCTCCAGGCCAGAATAGTGTAGTAGGTAGCCTTTCCCTTCTCCATGGGGATCTTCCCAACTGAAGGAACGAACACAGGTCTCCCGCATTGCAGGCAGATTCTTCAGCAGTTGAGATACACAAGAAGCCCAGAAATACTGGAGTGAGTAGCCTGTCCCTTCTCCAGTGGATTTTCCCAACCCAAGAATCAAACCAGGGTCTCCTGCATTGCAGGTGGATTCTTTACCAACTGAGCTATCAGGGAAGCCCAATATTTGGACAGTATATTTTTTTGAATGTCAGCCGTTATCACAATAATTGCAAATTATTTAGTAATCTTTTAAACCACACAGAAACAAAACAAGAAACAAGAGAAAAAGTTGTATGTACCTATGATGTATAAGATGTGTCTTTCTACAACTGAATCATCACAGGCATAGAGGGGATGGGGCAGCAGAGAGACAGGACATTTGATCCAGTGTGATAATGTTAACCCAGCATTTAAATTCGTTCATTTCACAAGTGTTTCTTGAGCAACTGCTGGGTACTGTTTGTTGTGCACAGTGTGATAAATGATTATGTAAGTATAAATTGTTATATACATATGTATAGGATACATACGTACATAAAATACATCTTATGTATACACACTCAACTATCTCAACTCTGCACACATCTATCTGAACTGTGGCTCATTTCTTTATTTGACTGAAGTCACTGCTATGTCTCTCAATATAGCCTGCTATATTTATCTCCATCATACCAACTCTTCTAAAGAAAGACTCGTCTTGCCTTTGGAATAACTTTTCTTCCTTTTTTTTTTTTTTTATTAACCAAAGCACTACTACAGTTCATTTCAGCATTCTAAGCAAGACAGAAAGACCTAATTCACTACAGAAGCCTAATGCATAGTTAAATTCTACAGATTATTTGCTAGTGAGTCAGCCTATTTACCAAGATAATTCAACTTGCAAATTAGTCATGTAGAAAGATTTAGTTGGCGAGGACAGAGTAGGCACATTTGCCCTAAAAATAGACACACTATGCTTGTTCCTGAAGCAGTACAGTAGCACCACACATACGAGACACAGTGAGGCAGCGAGAGAATTTTTTTTTTCTTTACTTATCCAAATATCAGTTCCTTTCTCTGATAGAGCTTGGAGCACTATGCCAAGCATTTGTGCCAGCTTTTTTCTACACTGGAAAATAACCCCCGGCCCCTGCTAATAAATCCGGCAATAGCAGTGCCAATTGGTCTGTTTCTTCTTTTGCTTTTTGCGTTGCTGACATTTCCTTCTTTCAGCTTGGGAATCTCAGCTGCAGGGCTAGAGCTCCAACATATTTTTGGCTCCTGTCTCTTGAAAATGGCATCATGGAACTAGAGGAGTAAAGTACCATACTGGCTTATATATATGAGGAGGGGAAGGTACTGAGAGCCTGATTGTTGCTGTTCAGTCACTCAGTCGTGTTTGACTCTTTGTGACCCCATGGAGTGTAGCAGACCAGTCTTCCCTGTCCTTCACCATCTCCCAGAGCTTGCTCAAACTCATGTCCATTAAGTCAGTGATGCCATCCAACCATCTCATCCTCTTTTATCCCCTTCTCCTCCTGCCTTCAATCTTTCCCAGCATCAGGGTCTTTTCTAATGAGTTGGCTGTTCATACCAGGTGGCCAAAGGATTGGAGCTTCAGCTTCATCATCAGTCCTCCTGATGAAGGACTGATTAGGAATGTTTGAAATCTTTTGTACAAATACAACATGCTGAGCTATGAGGTCGGAACAGTGTCCCCCATCAGGTATATCCAGTGATATTTTATATATTGGATATTTCCACTATGAGAGTTGCAAGGAGAATCTAAAGCTTAATGGACACTGTACCAACCATTCTCTCTAGAGAGAGACATTCACCCTTACTATGTTCTTGGTGATCCTCCCATTGCATCACTGCAGAATCTTTCCTTCCTCTTATCTTAAAGGTGAGTTAACATGTTTCACTTCAGATTATTCTACATTTAGGCTTTAAATTTGCAGTGTAGTAAGGAGTTAAATCAATGTACGAACAGCTAATAACAGCCTGTAATTAGTAGATGGATCCATTGTATCCAGTCTGTCCACTGGTGTTTCTGGATTACATCTTAATGTAGAACAGTATGTGTTAATAATAATTCAATCCAGAGTTACTTCAGAATGAGGTGCTGAGACATACAGAGCCCTGTGTGTATTTAACAAACTATTCATAATGGGAGAAGGTTCTTGACTCAGAAGACTGGTGTTTTATGGGGAAAGACACTGTGCATAGACATGACCTTATGCACTCAGGAAAATGTTGCCTTTATTAGAGTATAGCATGACTTCTCGTAATAAACCAGTCCTAGAACTCATTAATGAGGCTTCTTCAGCAAATTACTCTTACTGTGGATATGCTTGCATATTGCTGGACTGAAATACCAAAATTTGCATTTGTTTTTCCAGCTGTGCTTGTTTAATTTAAAAGATCAGCTGTGAAAGAAATTCTGATCATATTATTAAAATACAAGAATGACCCCAGTTTCCTGATCACATTTGAAAACTCATTTGTTTTACACAGTAACTTCCTGTCATTCGTTGCCTCCACTTTGCCCAGTGCACTGTTCAAAATTTGGGGAACCCATTCTGTGTACAAACTGTGGGTGGATGAGTATAAGTCATGGGAAAATACTATAACCACTAAAGAAATAGAGGTGGTATCATTGTCTTCTAGCAACTTGCCATTTTTCTGTAGTGGCAACATATACTAGATATGGTTTGAGCAATTGGAAGCCTATCAAAGCTATGAAATACAATAATACAATAATAACTAATAAATAATAGCTAATGTTTATTGAAATTTACCATCTGCTCTGGGATAGGCTAAGTTTGGATGCATGATCATATTTAATCCTCACAACCCAGTTGAGATAGCTGAAATCCAAAAGGGTTAAACATCTTGCTTTAAGATTTCAGGCCTGGTAGCCAATATAATGTTGGCAGTGGTCTCCAACATTTTTGACACCAGGGACTGATTTCATGAAAGACAATTTTTACACAGATGGTGGTGGGGATGATTTGGGTATGATTTAAGTATGTTACATTTATTGTGTACTTTATTTCTGTTATTATTACATTATAATGTATAATGAAATAATTATACAACTCACCATCATGCAGAACCAGTGGGAGTCCTGAGCTTGTTTTCCTGCAACTAGACAGTTCGCATCTGGGGCTGATAAGAGAGCAACAGGGCACAGTTGTAAACACAGATGAAGCTTCATTCACTCTTCCGCTGCTTAGCTCCTGCTGTGAGGGCTGGTTCCTAATGGGCCACCACAGACTGGTACCAGTTGGGGCCCTGTACTTCAGGGTAGGGCCATGTTTCTCTATAACTAGTTTGGACTGAAGAGGCATTCATCTGAGGGTATTTCTCATAGAAGTATGTTTAAAGAAACTGAAAAAAGGCCTACTTAAATGATTAAGTACAGTGCCCAGTCTTAAGAAGCTTTCCATGTAGTGGTAAAGACAGAAACCAAACAGTGTTACACTCTATAGTCAGGAGTATACAGAAGGAGAAGTGCAATGGTGGGGTCTCTGTTCAACGATGATGGACACAGAAGAGCCTACACAGTGTAGAGTAGGTACCACTCTCCTTCCTGCAGGAGCACATGCAGTGAGCTTGTATCCAGAACTCAGACTGGAGCTAGTGCTCTCCCTGAGAAGGCTGCAGGACACTCCCTGAGAAGGCTGCAGGACACTCCATGGTTTCCCTGGAAACCTGGGGCATTATATGTTGAGTTGACCTGGAAAGTATGGAGCAATTTAAAAGGTGAATGTGTCCATTTTTCTTCTCTTTCTTCATTCTACTCTGTGAATACCACTTGGGGGTCCCCTCTTTAAAGATATTATGTATGCATTTATATAATTAGATATGTAGTTTATATATAAATGATACAGAGTATTATATACTATACAATATGCATATAGTAATATATAATATAAATGATACTATACACACTATATTTAGAAGGAAATGCTGTTTGCTATGCTTGTCTGCATTACTAGAAACATAACATGTATGGAATTCAGTTTATACGCAAGTGTGAAACATATATCACTTAATGTTAAACATATTTCTAACCCCTGTTCCACTAGAATACCTGAAGTATTCCTCCAGGACTGAAAAATTTCAACCATTTTTTGAAACCCAAAATCTCTTATTATCAGCTTCCATTCATCTCCTTGAGAAGAGCCACTTCTCAAGTATGAAAAGGGAAGACTTGGGGTATTAGAGATGTATTTTCACGGGTGAGTTTTCTGTGAGATGGCCCAGTTTGAAGAAAACTTTGATTTCTGGACTTAAGCGTTGAAGTACTGGCTGTATAGAATGCACAGTGGAGTTTGAGGAGGCCTTTTATGACAATGATAGGCTCTGCCAAGAAGTAACCAGATTTATGACGAGATAGAAGAAGAAGGGAAGGAGCCCTAGAATAAGGCTGAAGGTTTTAGATAGGTCAGATGGGAACACTCTAGATATTCTAGGAGAAAATGAATGATGCAAATACTGTGTGATATGTCATATTCTGTCAAATTCATAAGGAATTAATTTGAGAGGGCTGAATTAGACTTTTTGGTAACGTGGACATGCATGCATGCATGCTCAATTGTGTCCTACTCTTTGCAACCCCATGCATGGACTGTAGCCCATCAGGCTCCTCTGTCCATGAGATTTTTTCCCTGTAAGAAACTGGAGTGGGTTGCCATTTCCTACCCAGGGGCTCTTCCCAACTCAGAAATTGAACCCGCATCTCTTGCATCTCCTGCATCGGCAGGTGGATTCTTCCCACTAAGCCATCTGGGAAGCCCGTAACTTGGTCATGGAGGAATGCCAACCTCTATCACCACATTAGTGGCAGGGCCATAAAGCCATGTGTTCCTCAGTACAGGAAATCCTTGGCAGGACAGGTGTTTTTTAATAAGCTTTTAAATATTTCCTGGTGTTACCATGAACATAGTTAGCAATTTATGGTGACCGTAGAAAGTCTTACAAAACAAGTTAGTTATTTTGGAGGCAAAATAGCCATACTTCATAGGTCATATAAAATGCAAGCCAGGTTGTTAAACTGTGAGTAAAGGGTTTTGTGAGTGAAAACAACTAAGTTCAAGACAGCTGATTCCCAGGTTGTGCTAAGACATGCTTGCCCTGGTTCACATTTTGGAGTCCATAGTTTTACAAATATGTGGATCTGTTGAGATGTGTGCATAATTTCTCGTTCACAAAATGATGAGAAATTTAGAGAAGAAAAAAAAGCACCGTAGACAGAAATACTTGCATCAAGAAATGTCTGGCAAAACACAAAGGAAATCTTTAGCCAGAGAGGTGTCTGACAGGCTACAGTCCATGGGGTCGCAAAGAGCTGGACACGACTGAGTGATGAAGCACAGCATAGTACATGGGACTCATACTTTTAGGAAGGTGCAGCTGCCTTTCCTGGAGAGTGACACTCTTGCCATTCAGTTGTCAAGTCATGTCCGACTCTTCACAACCTCATGGACTACAGTGCACCAGTGATACTCCTCCTCCTCCTACTGCTAAGTCACTTCAGTCGTGCCTGACTCTGTGCGACCCCATAGACGGCAGCCCACCAGGCTCTACCGTCCCTGGGATTGTCCAGGCAAGAACACTGGAGTGGGTTGCCATTTCCTTCTCCAATGCGTGAAAGTGTAAAGTGAAAGTGAAGTCACTCAGTTGTGTCCAACTCTTCAGGATCCCGTGAACTGCAGCCCACCAGGCTCCTCCGTCCATGGGATTTTCCAGGCAAGAGTTCTGAAATGGGTTGCCACTGCCTTCTCCGATGATACTCCTACTAGAGGTAAATAGAGTAACTGTATCGTCCATGTAAAATGCAATTTGATACTACTGCAGGATGAATTTTAATAAAAGCACAGTATTGCCTCCCTTACTAGGTCTTGAAATATTGAGTCCAGAGTGACCAAATCAGAATTTATGTGTGCTATACGCCCATGTTATTCTTCAGATACTCATTTGTGTGTCTGCCATTGATAGACAGATTATACATATAGGTAGATTTGTCTTACCTATAATTTGTGATTATCTTGTCTTCTCCTGCTGCTGCTGCTGCTACTGCTGCTAAGCTGCTTCAGTCGTGTCCAACTCTGTGCGACCCATAGACGGCAGCCCACCAGTCTCCCCCATCCCTGGGATTCTCCAGGCAAGAACACTGGAGTGGGTTGCCATTTCCTTCTCCAATGCAGGAAAGTGAAAGTGAAGTTGCTCAGTCATGTCCGACACTTCGCGATCCCATGGACTACAGCCTACCAGGCTGTAGGACTGACCATGGTCAGAGGACTGACCATGGGATTTTCCAGACAAGAGTACTGGAGTGGGTTGCCATTGCCTTTGTCTTCTCCTAACCACCTATAAATAGCTAGTTGTTCTCTTCATGTGTGGGGAAGATATTTTCATGAGTAGGCAGTTTCTTTTCCAATGTTTAGACACTAAATCCTTGTTTCTCTACTTTTTTCTTTCAAATTACTCCTACATACACAACACATACATTTGTCTGTCTTTATGTATTAAAATAATTTTACCCCCATGGATAGAACCATGAACTAAATTTGAAATTAATCATTTTTCTACTTATTTTTGATTAGAAAAATATGGAAAAAAATCAAAAGTTTAAATCCCTAGGTAATTCATCTCTGTAGGTCATTTTTCTCCCTTCTCCATAATAACTTACATATACACCTAATACTTATCAGTAATGACTGTGAGACTAACATTTGCTGAGTACTGGTATAAATGTAAAATATACTCTGCTAGGTCCTTTACATACATTGTTGGTCTCATTTAGTCACCAGAACAACTTGACATCAAGAAAATGAAGCTCAAAATTTTAAGTGATTTACCCAAGATCACAGAGCTACTAGTTAATTGTCAGAGCTCAGACTTGAGCCCAGGGCTTGTTTTCTCTCTTTCTCTGTCTCCATGCATGTGTGTGTGTGCGTGTGTGTGTGTGTGTGTGTGTCTTTCTCTCTCTCTCTGCTGTTCAACTTCAGTATGGTGATGAGATGGAAACAGAAAGTTAAGATTTTTTTTTTTTTTTTATGCATTAGGATTCTTTAGTTTCTTACTTACCTGGTTTTTAAGGAACCATGGCTAGAACTCAATACAGTATTTCCTACTGAATTTTTCTGCTGATTAAGATTGTTAAACCAAAATATATGTGTGTATATGAGTGTGGACATACACATACACACACAGTGTTCAAGAACTAATATATGATTTATCTGCTCTAATCAATTATTTAAAGCCTTGTTTAATTTTTTGAGAGAGAAGTTCAGAGAGATTGTTCACTTTTCCAAAGATGACTGAGTAAGTTAGGGACATAGGTGGGCATTTGAACCAAATTCCCTTCACTTCAGTGTTCTCTCTAATGCCCTACATCTTCCCATATGTGTCAGGACTTTATTACCACTTAAACAATCTAATATGTACATTAGAAATACCTCACTCTTAAGTATGTATGATTATGATAGAGGTGATTCTGACTCAAAATGATACTTGGCATGTGTTTCTTTCAATTATGGTTTTCTTAGGTTATATGCCTAGTAGTGGGATTATTGAGTCATATAGTAGTTTTATTCCTAGTTTTTTGAGAAGTTACCACACTGTTTTCCATACTGGTTGTATCAATTTACAAAGCAGAAGTTTTTATAATAGCTAGGACGTGAGACAACTTAGGTGTCCATCGAGAGATGAATGGAATTAGAATTGTGGTACATATATATGATGGAATGTTATTCAGCTATAAAAAGAACACATTTGAGTCAATACTGATGAAGTGAATGAACCTAGAGCCTATTGTACAGAGCGAAGTAAGTCAGAAAGAGAAAGACAAATGTCGTATATGATGCATGTGTATGCAACCTAGAAAGATAATACTGATGAACCTATTTGCAGGGCAATAATGGAGATGCAGGCACACAGAGCAGACTTGTGGACACAGTGCGGGAAGCAGAGGGCGAGCCGAATTGAGAGAGTAGAATGGAAACATACACATTACCAAATTTAAACTAGATTCCCAATGGGAATTTGCTGTGTGACACAGCAAGCTCATCCCAGTGCTCTGCGGCAACCTAGAGGGGTAGGGTGGGGCGGGAGATAGGAGGGAGTTTCAAGAGGGAGGGGGCATCTGTATACCTAGGACTGATTTGTGTTGATGTGTGACAGAAACGAGCACAATACTGTAAATCAATTATCCTTTAACTAAAAAAAAATTAAATGATGCACAAACTTTATAAAATTGTATAATCAGTGCAGTGTGGAGCTAGAGGTTCTTATAGCTAGAGATTCTTAGAGGAGCAATACATACCCATGTGACTTGGGTAATGGTCTTTTCATGTTTCTGTTTTCATAGGTTAATTAATTTTATGATTTCACAAACTAATATGAAAGATCATGTCCTCCACCTGTCTTCCCATCACCTGGTTATCAATAAATCAAAGCAAATAGCAACTAATAATCTCATAGTTTTAATTTTTGTAATTTTAGGAGAAACATGATGAAGTGGCATCTGATGTTGGAAAACTGTAGGAGAAGGCAACCTGGAATAAGGAGAAAGAGATAGGGTATAAGAATAAAGATAGTTAGGAGCATCCAGCAAAGAAGTAGCCCAAGTGTGATGGGAATTGCAGCGACTCCCAAGGTAGATCTTCAAACACAAGTTCTCATTTAAAGTTATCAGGCAATTTAAATATAGCTTATCTGATAAATCTCGTAATCCCTTCTGTATTTCTGTAAGTCTGCAAAATCTTCATCCTTGAAAAATATGGTTCAATGTTAATATACTGGGAGAAGCTGCACCAACATTAAGATTCACATTACAAACTTCATATTTGAGGATGTCAGTTTTTAGAACTACCCGACAAAACTAGTTTCTAGTTATAGTGCACATATCCATCTAGAAAATAAAATGAAACCAGATAAACCCTCACTGAATATCTGTAGGAAATAAATTAGAAAAAAGTAACTTAAAGTACAAAATAATAGTATCTATCAACATCAAATCCTGAGAATACTTTCTAATGGTAATCATAAGGACAGTCAATATCATGTTATTAAAATGTTTAAGAGTAAAAGAAATACTAAACACACACACACAGAGACACCATAAAGGCTGGACACTTCCAGGAACAAGTAAAATTATTTTCTGTACAGGGATGTTGAAAGGCATTAAGATATTTTTGCTAAAGTGTAACTTAAAAGCCCACTTTCCCAGAGAGCTTAAGGAAAAACATGTTCATTTTAGTGCAACTTTGATATACTACTCTGAGCCACCATGTATACTTGTGTGATTTATTTATATATGCATGTATCTGTCTATATATCTAAAACAAAATGATGTGAAAAATCTAGATGTCCAACAATAAGGGATTGATTAAATTAATAGTATTTGAAACATGTAACCTTTAAAGTGTGATACAGATTTGTATTTACAGAAGAGGAAGGAAATACATAATATTCTGCTTTGAGATGAACAGCTCACTTTGGAATTCTCTACCTATTGTGAATTTTTGTGTATTTCTGTAACCATGGGAAAAAATGTCTGGAAGTAAATATACAGTAGTGGTAATAGGTTAAGATATAAAGTGAAGTGTTTGTCACTCAGTTATGTCTGACTGTTAGTGACCCCATGGACTGTGGTCTGCCAGGCTCCTCTGTCCATGGAATTCTCTAGGCAAGAATACTGCAGTGGGTTGCCATTTCCTTCTGCAGGGGATCATCCCGACCCAGGGATTGAACCCAGATCTCTTGCATTGCAGGCAGATTATCATCTGATCCACCAGGGACGCCCACTGAACATCGAAAGCTCTTAAAGCTATGTAATAATTTAAATAAAAGCATTGCTGTATTTGATTTCTCTTCAATTGGCAATATTTAAATAACTCTACTTAGTTTTAATCCACATAGACTTCCCATAAGCTGCTGTCTTGCTACTATTGTCAATATAGCAAAATGGGTAAAAAGAAAACAAAACTTTTTTTGTATTTCAAATGTGCTCTGGGAAGGTAAACAAACAAATAAACCTTATTATTCCTGCTTCTTCAAAGCCAGAAACTGATGGGGATACAAGGATTTAAGGAAAATGATTGAATTTTTGGTTACGGAGTAGCAAGAGTCAACTGAGGGTGGTAAATAAAGGGAGAGGAAAGATTCTTATGATTTTTTGATGCTTGGGCTTGTAGATACTATGTTTTCAATATTAAATACTTTGTTATTGTTGTTCAGGTGCTCACTCATGGACTGCTGCATACCAGGCTTCTCTGTCCTTCACTATTTCTTGGAGTTTGTTCAAACTCATGTCCACTGAATTGATGATGCCATCCAACCATCTCATCCTCTACCATCCCCTTCTCCTCTTGCCCTCAGTCTTTCCCAGCATCAGGGTTTTTCCACTGAGTCAGCTCTTTGCATCAGATGGCCAAACTATCAGACCTTCAGCTTCAGCATCTGTCCTTCCAATGAATATTCAGGGTTGATTTCTTTTATACTGACTGATTTGATCATGCTGTTCAAGGGACTCAAGAATCTTCTCCAGCACCACAGTATGGAAGCATTAATTCTTCAGTGCTCAGCATTCTTTATGGTCCAGTTCTCACATCCATATGTGACTACTGTAAACAGCCATAATTTCAACTAGACAGACCTGCTTTTTAATACACTGTCTAGGTTTATCATAGCTTTTCTTTCAAAAAGCAAGCATCTTTTAATTTCATGGCTGCAGTCATGAACTGCAGTTATTCTTAGCATTACCAATTTGATCAAGGGAATAAGGAAAAAGAAGTCTCTGGATCCAGGTTCTCTATGTCATTTGGTTTTTATTTATCTAAACATAAGTTACAAAGTCAGGAAGTCTCCTCACTCTCTGAAGTCTCTCCCTTTTTGCAAAATTCTCAGTGGAAGCAGAATTTAATTGCAATTGAGTATTTGTCAGGAAGCTAGGTGGTAGGAGCCAAGAGATGGAGTGAGAAAAGCACAGCCATTTTCTCTTTCTGGGACTTAATGTGATGCCAGATACTTTCTCAAATGGTGAATTTGTTTGAATTGTCTAGCAATTCTTTCTCTCTTAGAAAGTGCCAATGAACAGTGAGTTAGGGGAAGCTTCATGTGGTTCTGCTAAACATTTGATTCAGTGTAGACTCTGTGAGAGATGTGCTTCTTTCTCATTATTAAGAGATCTATCGTTGGAACATGCCAAGATTAAAATTTATCATGCTGTTAGTCTAGATCTATGGATTAGCTGCACCTAAGAAGGAAATAAACTGGTGCCAAACCTCTAAGAAAGATAAATTATTCCTTGATTTCACTAAAACACATTTATTGATCTTGCCAGATTTTTCTTTCCTCTTTCTGAATCGCTATTTTAATTTGATGATCAGCTCACAGAGAAGCTTTTCTAGGGATGATTTGCATTGAAAATATATCATTCTATTTTGAGTGCCACTTCAAAGTCAGTATATAATTGGAAATTGAGGGAAAAAATTAAAGAGCATTTTTTTTCTCACTTTGTTGACTGCATCACTTATGAGTATGGATAATTAATCTAGAGAATACCATATCAGTATCATTCAGCCCTTCTCATAGTGAAAAAAGATGAATGTTTAGTTCTAAAGTTTGTGTTTCACTGAAAATGTTGCTATAAATTATTTTAAGATTTCGATAAATTTCCCCTTACATTAGAAACATATAGAAATTTTCATAATAAATTATTATTCTGTCTTACTACAAAATAAGAAATCCTGGTTAGTCTATATAGAGACTAATTTTCAGAATCAAGTTTATATTTGATTCTTATTAGTTGAGATGTGCTGTTATTTTCAAAATGAAAAGCGTTACCTTAAAAGAATGTAGTTTTCAAGAATCTGTTTCCAAAACTTTCATACATAAATTTATTATATTCTGATGTCTTATTATCATCAGTCAAATCCAAATAATAGGCCCTACTGGGACAGCCTACTTTCAGCTGAGCTTTTCCCCCGTCATTGTTCTATATAGAGAGCTTTATATGTTTGCAGCTATTCTGTATATATGGAGCTTTCCCCTGTGATTGTTTCTTTCTCACATGCATGCACTATATATATATATATATGTGTGTGTGTGTGTGTGTGTGTATTATATATTGAAGTAGAAAATGGTAACCCAGTTCAGTATTCTTGCCCGGAGAATCCCATGGACGGTAAGCCTGGCAAGCTACAGTCCCTGGGGTCACAAAGAGTCAGACACAAATGAAGTGACTCAGCACACACGCAAATAGTTAATCAGAGATTACAAATACCACTATAAGTGAAGGCAACTCACTCAACTGTGGATACTGATTTACAATGTAAGTTGTTGTCAACAGACATTATTTTTTAGAGTAAATTTTAGATTCATAGCAAAACTGAGCAGAAAGTACAAAATGTAAAATTGAATCATCCGGTTTAAAGAGTGGGAAAAATATGTAGAGTTTTCTAAATTTAATGATAAAAGTTACTTAAAGGCATTTATATTTATCTTCTTAGTCAAAGGGCCTGTGTAAATGGGAGTAATGGTGCACATATCACATGAGTATTATAAGAATTTTATGTGGTAATATATGTAATATGTTAATCCTGGTGCCTAGCAAATAGAAAGCTGAAGTTCCAATAGTTTGGCCACCTGATGTGAAAAACTGACTTATTGGAAAAGACCTTGATGCTGGGAAAGATTGAAGGAAGGAGGAGAAGGGGAAAACAGAGGATGAGATGGTTGGATGGCATCACCGACTCATTGGACATGAGTTTGAGGAAGCTCCGGGAGTTGGTGATGGGCCGGAAAGCCTGGCAGGCTGCAGTCCAAGAGACCACAAAAAGTTGGACACAACTGAGCGACTGAACTGATCTGAGCAAATAGAAAGAACTCATTAAATGTTATATTTCTGATATTTTATAATGGAAAATGCATAACAGTAGAGGTAAGTTCAAATTATGGCTGTACTACTAATTACCTACTGAAGAAATTTGATCATATTTCAAATGTTGCTTGAGGTGCAGTTTTTCTCTGCAAAATTGAGGGTTTCTAGAGTAATATTATTTTATTACAAAAAGAAGTTATACTTTACTTTCTACATTTTTGACATTTTATTGTGAACAATAAAACTAGGAAAGTTAAAAACAGGCAGAGAATTAGTCACTGGAAAATTATCTGTGTCTATATTGCATTTTTTTTAAAATGGCAGTTTATAATGCTGCTGCTGCTGCTGCTGCTAAGTCGCTTCAGTCGTTTCCAACTCTGTGGGACCCCATAGACTGCAGCCCACCAGACTCCTCTGTCCCTGGGATTCTCTAGGCAAGAATACTGGAGTGGGTTGCCATTTCCTTCTCTAATGCATGAAAGTGAAAAGTGGAAACAAAGTTGATCAGCCATGCCCGACTCTTAGGGACCCCATGGACCGCAACCTACCAGGCTCCTCCATCCATGGGATTTTCCAGGCAAGAGTACTGGAGTGGGTTGCCATTTCCTTCTCTGGCAGTTTATAATACATATCAGTAAACTAAAGATTGAAAAGTCCTACAATGAAGAAACCTCTTCAGATTTGCCTAATGCAGCTTTCTACAACATATTTGACTAAACCTTATTTCAAATACTCTTGTTAACCTCCCAAGGTATTACTACTTTAAGGAACAAAGTGAGGGAGATATGAATGTAGGTAGAACATGATTTATATAAACTTCTTTATCTAGTGAAGATTAGCATTAGCAATCAGCCCTTGAAAGAGAATATCCATTAGGTCTGCATAACTCTGAATAATTTGGCCAACCTTGTGCATATGTCTATCTCTGACACTTAAAAAAATATTTTGCAGGATAATTGGGTTTCATATGAATATTTTTACTTCATGGTTTTGGGTTTTAAAAATAAGGAGACCAGCCTGGTACTCTGTGAAGACCTAGAGGGGTGAGATGAGAGGAGAGAAGAGAGACTGAGGAGTGAGATGATATATGTATAATTATGGATAATTTTCACTGTTGTATGAAAGAAACCAGCACAAGATTATAAAACAATTTTCCTCCAATTAAAAATAAATGTTTAAAAATTATTTAAAAATTATTAAAAACCTATGACACAAGATAAAAGTCTATTTCACCTTCAGAGTTAGACAGATATCCTTGAATTAATTTCCATATGTGATGACTGAGGAAATCTCATGCTTTTATGTGAGGTCATAATTCTGCTTAAATTTTGTTCAGCAGTTGGTATATTTCATATTATGTTGTCTCACATGTATCTGCCCAGTTAGATTTATAAGTTCTTGGAATAAAAATATCTATATATTAATGTTGCTTTATATGTACTTTCTGACTCCTCTCCTAATGCCATTATAACTAGAAAGGATTTCTCCATGGTGTTTTTTAGCTGAAAATGTAAGCCTAAAGAATGATATGATTTCAGTCTAAATATAAATATATTCATATTCTCAATCACATAAACAAAGGCCTTACAAACTCCTGATACTCTCTGTGTACTTTTGAAAAGGAAAAAGACATTTTGTCTCAAATAAGAACTTTGAGTGAAGGAAAATGCTTTATGTTAATAGATTGAAGATTGCTCTCTTGGTCTTGATATCACTAATATATGTAACATAGTTTAAATAAATCACATTCTCAATAATGAATTTTGAAGGAAGACATTTTGAAAGCTCTAGTTTAAAACTATTACCCTTATTTCATATTTTTGGATGACTGAGGTAAATGCAGATAAAAATTTTGAAGATAAATGATTATTGTAGAAGTTGTTGGCAGACCAGGACCCAAGTATTAATATAATTTTATTCACCCATTTCTTCCATATTTATTGAGTACCTGCCATATGCCAGCCTATGTTAGACACTAGAATACAGAGATGAATGAAGAGGCAAGACTTTTTCTTCCTGCCCTCAGGAAGGCTGCCCTCATGGTCACGTGGGGAAGGCATGTACTAAATCAGTAATTATAGATGCATTTGTCTTTTCAAAAGAAAAAAGGCAAGGTGTAAACCGAGCATAATAACGTGTGGATCAAAAGTGTTTGAGGAGAAATATTAATCTGGGTAATTATAAATGGTCACAACCACAATCCAAAGTTTTTCTTTCAAACCATTTTGACAGTATTAGCTGTAGAACCTTAGAACTGGCAATTTCTCTTCTGAGAAACAGAGGTCCCTCTTTATGACACTTGGTTACTTCATCAGGACTGTCTTCTAGAAACACTAAGTGCTGGTGAAGAAAGCAATTGACATTCCACTTGATTAGGGAATCACAGAATAATCTTTTCAAAAACATTCAAACTAAACGCATAGGAAAATAGAGAAGACATGAAAATGAAAATAATTTAGAATTGCTTTGAAAAATGTTTATACCCTGTAAAATAATCAACATTGTATTGCCAGTTTTGAAGTCAGTAGCTTGATATCTTAATGGAGATATTCCCTAAAGCTTTATAAAACTGAACTGAGGACTGAAGAGGCTGAAGAGTGAAAGCTCCTCACTAAAGGAAATTAGAAATTCTGGATCCAGGACATCAGGGAATTGAAGTGCTGTGGGACTGATGCTGCCATTTACATTGTTATTTCATGAAAATGGAATAAAGCTGTAGACTTGAATTGTAAGCACACAGAGAAAAATGAAATCATCTTTTTGTTATTCAAAGCAGACAGAGCATTCTCTGCTATTTAAGTTTCTCATCTAGTTGTGCAGGAAATATATGCATGTGCTAATTCAGGAATGTTGAAGCTTTACAGAACATAGCCTGAGATGTGGTCGGTCACTGAAACAATTATCAGGCACTGCTGAAGCTTTGCATGTGTTTGGAAATCATAGTGGGCATATCTGAAATTAGCATACATATCCATAATTGTTAGTCTTAATTTTATACCATTACTAAATGAAGACAGTATAAGGCAAATATATTTCTTAAAAGATATGCAGGGTGTACTTTGTATCTGAATAAAAATTTAAAAAAAAAAGAAAGGTGGTTGTTAGGGGATGGGAGGATGGTAGAATGGGGATGGGTGGTGGGTGGGTGGTGTTTAGTATTTCAAGGGGACCAAGAATCACTTTTGAAAAATGAAAACTCTTCTAGAGATGAATGATGGTGATGGTTACACAAAAATGGAATTGAACTCAATGCCACTGAACTGCTGGGGGCGCTCCGCAGAAAGAGTAGAGGCAGTGGAACTTCCCTCAGCAAAGCCGAGGGGTCCCGAGGAGAGGTGAGCCTGCTGTCCGCCAATCCAGCCCCTGGGCGAGCGAGAGACAATCAGACTCGAAAGGGGTTCCGTGGAAGCAGTTCCACTTTATTGCTGCAAACACCCAGCTTATATAGGCGAGCAGGGGGTGGTTTAGGAGGGACTTTCCATAGCTGCACCAATCACACATAAAGATCAATTCATTATGTGCCTTCAGTCGCACCAATCATGTTAATCATTTGCGTGGAAATCAAGAGAGCCAGTCAAAAGCTTTGACAAACATAGACCCCGCCCCTATCACTTCTGCCAGGCAACATCTTAGTTTCCAACAGCTTCCAACTGTCAAACTGGCCCTCCCTTTTTTTTTTCCGAGGTTTCCCATTTAGGGCCCCACACTGAACTGCATACTTAAAACAGTTAACAAGGTACATTTTATTTTCTATATTTTGTCACTATTAAAAAATAAATGAATTTATAGGACATAAAAAAAAAAAAGAATCATGGCATAAAAAGACTTCCTGGGCCAAAAAACAAAACAAACAAACAAAAAACATTAGTCCTTTAGTTAGGGGATTACTGTTAAGATCCTCTAGTTTAGGAAATAATCATTTAAGAACAACCTATCATTTATCCAGTAGATGACCTTTGTTATTCCTGTCAAAGCTCCATTTTTCTATATTTTCAACTTTATCCAGAGTGCAGTTGTCATGATGGTTCTCAGGTACACATTGTCTTGAAACACTTTCTTAAATACTGTCCAATCTGTCATTTGTAGATGTTTTATGTTACTGGTACTATCAACATTGTTCTTTAATTTGTTGCTAAAACAGATTATAAACACTGCAGTTTATAGAATGGAGATTTGTAGCTCCATGAAACTCTGGCTTTTGAGTTCATAGCTCATCAGTTGATTTTTCAGCTTGAAATTTAACATATGGTTTATGCTTTGATCAATTTTTTAAAAACTGCTGCTGCTGCTGCTAAGTCACTTCAGTCATGTCCGATTCTGTGTGACCCCATAGTTGGCAGCCCTCCAGGCTCCCCCGTCCCTGGGATTCTCCAGGCAAGAACACTGGAGGGGGTTGCCATTTCCTTCTCCAATGCATGAAAGTGAAAAGTGAAAGTGAAGTTGCTCAGTCTTACTTGACTTAGCAACTCCATAGACTGTAGCCCACCAGGTTCCTGCATCCATGGGATTTTTCCAGGCAAGAGTACTGGAGTGGGGTGCCATTGTCTTCTCCGTTTTAAAAACTAATTTTAATTATTCCTGTGAGGTAAAAGAAGATAGCATATATTCTCATTGTTCCATTCTGTCTTTTTATATATATTTCCTAAAATAATGTGTCTCATAGATAATGATAGGGTCCCCTAAGGATGGCAAGAATGGGATGCTAAGCACACCACAAAGATATGTGGGGAATGGGTATATCACTATATTTATGTTGAATACAAGAATGCTGTTTCAGCCTTCCGGTTCCCTTCCTTGTGACAGTTCTAACTCAGTCCTTGTAAATGACCTGATGTATAGAAGAGACATGCATTTTGACTTTCCTATTGGTGGTATTTGAAAAAAAATAAATAAATAAAATTTATTTTTCATTCAAACCTTTAGCCAAATGTAGTTCCTTTTTAACTTTGTATTGTAGTCAACTGACTGGACACCTTGGAATATGGAAGGAGTGGAGCGAGAAGGACTGATAAAAAGACCCTACATCATAGAAATTACAATGTAAAACGTTAGAAAACTTCAAACACAATATTTGAATGAAGAAAACAAAATTTGACACAATGTAAATTATGTCTTTAATAGAAACTTGTTTTCCACTTGAGCCTTGTTTTTCAAAATTCTTATATGAACTTCAGAAGTACCTTGGTGATTCTCTTATTCTCTAGGAGTCATTGTCAGTTCAGTTGATTTTACTTTTGCTAACCTGGAATCTGGAGGCGGGAAGTAGGGGTGACTGAGAAACAAGAGAAGACTGCCACTTTGCTAATAAAAAACAAAAGAATACCCAGGCTTCACTAGGAAGAAAGGTAACTGGAAGGTCAGATTTGCCTTTTAGTCTATAGAGATTTTTCTCACAAATGAACTCAGGTGTTTAATTTATTGCTATTACAGAATGCTGAGAATGCTTTACTGAAGGAGAGAACAGAAAATTTATGAGTTTAGAGATAAAAATCAGAAAATGCAAGTCTGGCAATTTAGTAAACAGAAGAAGAGTGTGAATGTCTATGCCATAGTACATAGAGGGCAAGTTTTAGGTTTTAGGAAGAAATTAATATTCTATTTAGTAACATGACAACTTCAGAGAATAGTGTTGAAGTTGTAATATATAGCTTTTTATAAAAAGTACAGTCATTGCACCTCTAAAAACTGTCAGGTACTTGATTTCTTTTAACTTGGAAAAATGAATTTAAAAGTTAACACAATTAGTAAACAGTTTGACACCAAAGCAAACACAAAAGAAAGCAAAATGCACACTCTTACATTTCTGAAAAAGTTAAGGACATTTAGGAAATATAATCTGGTTTTCACAATGAAAGAATCATCTCTATTAAAACTTGTCTGTTAATAGTAGGCAAATGTTTTTAGGCATCATAGTCTGCTCAGACAGTATAGAATCTCCCTGCAATGCAGGAGACCTAGGTTCAATCCCTGGGTTGGGAAGATCCCCTGGAGAAGGAAATGGCAACCCATTCTAGTATTCTTGCCTGAAGATTTCCATGGAATGAAGACCCTGGTGGGTTATAGTCCATGGGGTCACAAAGAATCGAACATACTGAGCAACTAACACTTTCACTTCAGGCATCATGAGAGAGAGATTTCTCTTAAAATATGACACTTTTCCTCACAAATATCAATGAATATATATTTGATACCCAGTAGTAGTTCAGTGATATATTAGGGGTACTCACAACTCTATTAATGCACCATCATATAAGCAAGTATTTTCTGTAGATCTCAATAAAATTTGATTTTACCCTTTCTGTACTGAAAACCAAGAAACTCAAGGAATTTTCTGTCTATCTAGTTTTGCTTTTATTTTCTTTTTCTGCTTGACCATATATTAAGGAATAGAAGTTCATGAAATATATGTTCTACTTTCCATCTTTTTCTGAAAACATGAATCACAGTGTTCAAAACTGTTTTGTTTTACTATCCATTAACCAGTAAAGGCAGAATTTTTCTCCACAGTTTGAAGTTTTGATTTGCTTCTGACTTTTTAATCTCAGAAGACACAACTTTTACTTTCTTCATACTCTCTGAGTAACAAAGTTTTAAAACGTATATATTACAGAGGGGTAGACCTAGCATGAAGTTCTCCAGATCTATTCCAATGCAACATACTGACACAGAAAATGTTTCTGAACCTGGACTTGCCTGCTCACTTATGCATAGTAAAGTCAGGGACCTGGTCGGTTACAGGCCATGGTGTCACAAAGAGTCAGACACAACTTAGTGGCCAAGCACCAACAACAAGCAAGAAGAATGGGCAGCTCAGGCTCAGAAGCCCGAACTCCTGATGGCTTAGGGAAAGGCTTTTAAAAGCAGTTTGAGGGAGGAGGCCATGGTTAGTTTGTGCTCAGTTCCTGGATTGATTGGCATCAAGGTGAACTTGTAAGCATCATTAACTGTCTGGTTTCAACTGGTCTGGGTTTCACATGCATTTGATCAGCACTTTTAATCTGTTGGGGCTCTGCTTCCTGTAAAAACAATTGAGGAATGTGTATCAGATCTTTATCTATATCTTTCAGGGAACGGGGAGTTCAGTGACTGCTGTGTAGCTGATTTATACTGTAAGTCGTTACCAGTTTCTTGACCTAACAGCTATTCTTTGTTTCTCAGTCTTTACGTTTCCTAATGATTAACTCTTGAGCCAGCCTTTTGAGACTCTGGGGAGTCCTGGAAGACTAAAGCAAAAGCCTTTCAAAGTACCGGGACAGAAGAGCTTGTATACAGTTTCAAAGATAGATGCTCAGATCTTTTAAATAACAAAATTTCAACCAAGTAAATTGGAAGATATGATTGACTTTATGGAGCAAGTCAGGAATAGGGTTGGCATCCTGTCTAGCAAGTAGAGAGGTGCTCCAAGGCACTCTACAACATCGAAGATTTTTGTAGACAGAAGGGGAATTTGCAGAATTGTTTTAGATTTAGGCAACCTATCCATGGAGGACAGAAGAGAACAGTGGTAGATTACGTCACTGGTGCTGACCTGATCATTTTAGACTAACTTATTAGAATACATTCCTGGAGAAAGTTGTAATTGAAATTAGGTTGGGTATTAAGTCTTAGTTCACTTATTTTACTTAGTTGGTGATGGACAGGGAAGCGTGGCACGCTGCAGCCCATGGGGTTGCAAAGAGTCGGACATGACTGAGCGACTGAGCTGAACTGAACTTACTTAGTTTGGTTATTAAGTCCACAGTTTGCTGGGGCTTAGCACAAGTGACTCCATTTTAGGTCTGTCTTTTTTTTTTTTTTTAATCAGTTGCATTAGAGGTTATTGAATGTCCATGTAAAATACAACATTTTCCTATCCTGTGAGTTCTTTCTAGGAACAACAGAGATGCTCTCTTCCTGTCCTTTCTCCACTCTGCAGCCTGTTTGCTTCACCAAATATATTTGGATGACTCCTTTCTGATTTCCCTTCTTTCCCATTCCTCATCTCCTCTCCTTTTTTTCTTGGTTTTACTATCCTTAATGTTAGTTTAAAGGTCTAAGTCACCCGTAATGCTAATTTGTTATAAAATTTTCCCCAATGTAGAATTTATTGGAATCACAGGAGATACTGTCATGCTTAAAATAACATGGAATACCAGGAACTAGTCTATTTCTTTCCCTTACATTTTAACACTTTATCATCATCATTATCTTGTTACATGGTCATTTACTTTACCAGATTTATTTTGGAAAAGATTCATGTGAATTGATGATTTGTCAGTTATCAAGCTTGCATTGCTTATGTGACTTTCAATTTAGGTATTCTGAAAGTCATTTTTAAAACTTGGTTAAAAATTGTTACCATATATATTACATATAGGTATATGCATACATGCACAAGAATATGCAGACTTTGGATGATTTGATCACTTGTACAGTACCTATTTTGTTCTTTCTTCTAGTCAAAACTGATTCATATAATTTGCTAAGTAACGGTTCTTATATTCAGAGCCCAGCATTCTTTTCCTATTTAAGTCATTTCTTATTTCTAGCTTTTATTCACTTATATCTTATTACCTTTGTATAACTTTTGGTTACCTGTCTTCATATATGAATGTTCCATGTATTCCCTTAAAAAACATCTCAGCTTTTAGTGAGTATGTCTAGCCTCAGAGAAAGATCTCTCTTGCCCCTCAAAAGTGACCCTTACAGGAGAATATTTCTTACTACACAGTTATCAAACCAATTCTACAACTGTCAATTTAAAATTTAAATTTTAATATTCAGTATATTTTACCAAATAATAGATTTGGTCTTGTGTATGGTATATTTTATTTACATGATTTTAAAAATTTAATTTAAAAATTAAATAAATTCACTGGATGATAAGAATGTATCAATGGGAGCTCCCCAGGTGGCTCAGTAGGTAAAGAATCCTCCTGCAAAGCAGGAGACAGTTGATCCCTGGGTTGAGAAGATACCCTGGATGAAGGCATGGCAGTCCACTCCAGATTCTTGCCTGGAGAATCCCATGGACAGAGGAGCCTGGTGGGCTACAGTCCATAAGGTCACAAAGAGTCAGACACGGCTAAAGTGACTGAGCATACGTACATACATGTATAAGTGAGCAGTGAACCTGTGTGGGGACTATGTCAGGAGAGGTCTTGATTAATAGAAATAAGAATACAAGAGTCCTAAATCCAGTTAATCAAATTCATTCTTCTGTGCTCAGGTATGTTATTTAAGAGAAGACTACTTGAAGACACATTTAAATCATTTTTCTTATGATTACTGAATGTGTGTTTAAGGATCTTGACCATGTTACTTTCTTTAGGGCATGGCTGTTGACTTCTTATTTGATCTTTCAGTATCTGAATCCTTGTTAAGACCGAGAGGAAGCTCCCTTTTGCTAAATCATTCTCTCATGTAAGCAATATTGACAACATGGGGGCAGTGCATGTGTGTTGTTTGTCTGTGCCTTGCATTTAATGCCATTTCAGCTTGGAATCCTCTTTCCTTTCCTGGTCTCCATAGTTTTTCTTCAAATGTAAGTATCAGCCTAAAAATCAATTTCAACACTGGTAGATGAATAACTGATATACTCTATATATAAGTGAATGACTCGTTCAAAGTTACACTTCTTAAAAGTATACTGGAACTATTTAGCTATATGTCTGAATCCCTCTTTAATTTCCCTTTAACATCTATTTAATCTTCGTTTAACCTAGACTTTCTGAATAGTGCAGGAACTGAATATTATTCCGGTTTCTGTCCCCAGAGTTCATAGAGCATTTAGATTAAAGGAGCATAATATTTTTTGGTCAAATGAACCCTCCCCAATGAGTTGATTTCCTTGACAGCATTTCAGATGTAATATTATTCCTATTTTCTCAAACCTAGGTTCTCTTGTTTTTACCTGTTAAATACGTTTAGAAAGTGAAATAAAAAACCTATTAGTATAAGATGTTAATAAATGATGACTATATATGTTTATCTTACAAAACCCATGTTTGTTTTATTTTTAATGAGTCAGAAGCTGGGTTATATAATAAAAAGACATAAATCTCTACTGGAGAAATTTTAGGTGATCTGGTAAACTGGCTATGAAGATATTTTGACTGAATGAGTCTTTCAATCTGGAAAAAACTTTCATTTCCTTCAAATTCAACCATGGCGGTGACTGCCTACTTTATTTGTGCACAGCACTTTTGGGCCTTTGCAGCTTATGAAGGGAATTCCATTTTGTACAATGCTTTGAGTGTATTCTGTTAAGATTTATGTGGTGATTCTTATGCGGTTAGCAGGATTGACACATTTGTAATTAAAGAAGAGCCTTAATATATTAGAATAAAAGTGGAAAACAAATCTTGAAGAATAAAGTAATTTAATTTACTGTATTTGAGCATGAGTATGTGTATGGTGGTGGTGGTGGTGAAGTCGCTCAGTCGTGTCCGACTCTTTGCGACCCCGTGGACTATAGCCTACCAGGCTCCTCCGTCCATGGGATTCTCCAGGCAAGAATACTGGAGTGGGTTGCCATTTCCGTCTCCAGGGGATCTTCCCAACCCGGGCATCGCCAAATTCCAAATAATATGTATATAGAACATATTTTCAACAAAGTAGAATGACTAAAATTGGTTAAATTATAAAATGTATGAGGGTGTTTGCTCTCCATAATTATAAGGCAATGATAGATCTTTGAATTTGTTACTGAAAACACCTCTGTTGATTAGTCCACGCTTCTTTATGTTATTATCCAAAATTATACATACACTTCAAGAATTATTGGTGTGGATATTGCTCTCATCTTGCATACACTTAGGTCTATTCAATGAAGAGTTTTCAAAATAAGTTTTCTTATGTCGGAATAGTGGCATTAGTTTTAAAGGGAATGGGTGAACTAAAGAGTGACCCTAATGAAAATATCCAAATTTATATGTGAATATACACAAACATTTGGGCTTCCTTGGTGGCTCAGCCTGTAATGAATCAGCCTTCAATGCAGGAGACCCAGGCTTGATCCCTGGGGTCAGGGAGATTCCCTGGGGAAGGGAATGGCTACCCACCCAGTATTCTTGCCTGGAGAATCACATTGACAGAGGAGCCTGGTGGGTTACATGGGGTCATAAAGAGGCAGATATGACTGAGCAACTAACACACACACACACACACACACACACAAACACTTATATTTTAACTAAAGATCTTTGAACAAAAATTGAGTCTTCTTTTATTTGTTATAGATTTAAATTTGAATTCTTGCAATGTTAGTAAAATGACAGTTGTATTAATCTTAATTATTGTTCTTTTGACTGGCTTTTATCTCTTTTTCAACATCTATTTTGTTGCATCTAAATTTTTGTTGGGCCTTGGTTACATAGTACGAATTTAAATCAGGACAGAACTTCATAAATCTTAATAATGGGCAAATGTGCAACACAGTAGTAATATATATAATGAAATATGAATCAAAAAAGTAATTTTAAAAACTCCAAGCTCCTCAGGTTTAATATCCATAGATATAGTGTGCATTAGCATTTTTGTAGAGCTCTAGTAAAGTTTTTGTTTAGTTTTTACTTGAATTAATGAATCATCAAATGTTTGCCCTCCATGTTCTTATGTCTGTGTGAATATATATTGTATGTATGTGTGTATATATATATATATATATAGAGAGAGAGAGAGAGAGAGAAATTTATTTCTAAAGACTGATTTGTGATTTAGCAAAGAAAATTATTTTTGCTATCGGTAGCTAACGTTTATTAAAAACATTAGTATATATTAAAGATTTTTAATGAATTATATAATTTAACTCTAAAAACTAATCAATGAAAACTAATGATGTGTACATTTTATCATTTTCATACTCTGTTGAGGATACGTAGTCTTAGAAATTATTTTATGTGGCTAAGGACACAAAACTTGGCAAGGGATGGCTCTTGGGTTATACAAGATGCTGTTTGTTACTAATCAGTGGTTTTGACTACTACATTCATGAGCTTATGGAGATGGAGAAATTTCATTAAGAATAAGGAGGTTAATAATATCTTAGGACTATAACTCCATTTTATGCAAACTTTTTCAACACAACCTTATTCCACTGATATTTTACACTTCTCTTAATTTCTATAGGAAAATTTATTTTCTTTAGGCCTTAGGAAATGCTACTGATCATTTTATAAATGTCATCTCCTGAATAGACTTTCAAGTCCCAGAAAGCATGCATCTCTTTCTTTTCTTTCCTTGGAACCTGAAAGACTGTGACAGAGCACTGTGTCCTGTTGGTGCCATTGATGACAGAGCTCAAGACGGAACTTCCCGACTCTGTCCCAGCACGTCTCTAAACTTGCTGTTGCCACGGCTGGTTTACTTCCTCTCCACTCTGTTCTCTTGCTTGCTTACTGTCCTTTTGCAACGTTTCTTTCTTTGCATATAGAATAGGCCATTTGGGTTTATTATTGCCTGTGATGAATAGACCATCAAGCAGGCTGGCCAATCTGTTACCTTTTGTTTGTGTTCCCCTTGTAAGGTGTTAACTCCCTCCCATTATTTTGTAGACATTTTATAATCTTTCCCTCATAAAATCATTGAGGACATGGGCAATGCCTTTATTTTTTCATTTCCCTTTTCATGTAACATCTATTGTTCCCACTATGCTTTTCCTTAGAAGCAGAGAGCTTGTCTTTTTCACCCTTAGAAACTCAGTTACTTAATGTAATACATAGAACACAGTAGGGACTTAGTAATAATTTTCTGAGCTTAATTTTGATAATGGACAAGCTCACAAGTTCAAATATTAGGCAGGCATAGGTTCTATCCTGTGTACCTGGAGTTAAGAATGTTCTTTCCAATATGTCTAAAAAGTTTGTGTGCATGCATGCTGTGACTTCAGTTGTGTCTAACTCTTTGCAACACTATGGACTGTAGCCTGCCTGGCTTCTCTATGAAGTTTTCCCGGCAAGATTACTGGGGTGGGTTACCATTTCCTAATCTAAGGCATCTTCCTGACTCAGGGATTGAACCCATGGGTTTTTTTTCCCACTAGTACCACCTGGGAAGCCCATCTAGTTAATTTACCAACAGTCAAATAATTTGCAGTCTAGAGAAAACCTTTGCCATTTGATAGATGTTTAATATTGATAGGTCAAGTTTAATATAAGCCTGAAATACTAAAATGTAGTTCAATACGCAGTAGCCTGATAGAATGTTATTTTTCTCACTAAATAAAAAGGTTTGACATTACACAATTTTCTGGACCACTGAATGGTTCTGAAGAAAATCAAATGAAATTTCGATGAGGGGTTGATAGTTTTAAAAGTACATTAATGAATAGATTGCCGAGAGATTCCTTTATTTGTAGTATATTCGATTTTCAAAGAACCCATGAATTAAAATTTTTGCCTTGGGGCTTCCCTGGCAGTCCATTGGTTAAGACTCTGTGCTCCCACTGCAGAGGTTGCAGGTTGGGTTCCTGGCTGGGGAGCTCAGATCCTGCATGCCATATGACCAAAAAAAAAAAAAAGAAAAACCCTTATAATAAAGGATGATGTTGGTTTGCAAAGTGGCCATCACACTCAGAGAGCAAGGAGAGATTGGAGAAAGACACAGAGCACTTCAGATTGGCAGGGGACTGGCTTAATGAGCAAGAGAACTTAGTTATTAGGCTTGTCTTGGGCAGTCACAAGACAAGTTGATCTCCACACCTGTCATCTCAAATCTTAAAAGTTTACCCTTAACTGGGTTCAGTCACTATACACAGCCTAGATGGTCTTAGCAACACATTACTCTCTCAAGGCTGTGTCCTTGCATCAGCTCACCGTGGGAACAATAGGCAGAGTGTACATTCCCAGGACATGCTAGGGGATGTTTCCTCGGTCCATTTCACAGGTCAACCAGTGGTTAAGGCCTCATCATCACTTCCTCCAACAGATGAATGCAAAGCTGTTTAGCTCTGAAGGCCTTTTCCCCAAAACACACCTTGAAATTGTATGAGCAATGTGTGGTTTGCTTTGTGTATGTGCATCTGTAAACCTCAGGGCCTCTTTCCCAGGGAAATTCAGGTAGTCTGGCATTGGTAACAGTCTGGAGGACCACTTTCATTCCAACCTGTCTCTTCCATAGAAAATGTATCAGAATAATTTATTTTACTGCAAATTTAGACATTATCAGCCATTTACAACATTGTAAAACTATTTTTGGCACTTGAAATATTTTCATTTCTGTTTGGTTTTTCTTCTAAGTAATTGTAGAGCTTCCTGTCTCATGCTTTTCACTGCTTCACATGATTCATCCTTATCCTTTTCCATGGAAGCTCACAGATACTTCATATCAAACAGACTGAAAACAGTTATGAGCTTCTGATGGCTGCATTTTCTTGATGTTACTGGAAAAAATGGGAACTGGACTGTACTGGGTTACTAATTCTGGGGCTTTAGGTACATTTCTTAACTTATCTTTGCGTTTCTATAATCTGTAAAATGGTAATACCGCTAATAAGAGTACCTATTTCTTAGGGTTGTTGTGAGGAGGAGTTAATACATTCACAGTGCCTGGTACGTAGCGCTCAGTAGACAACCTGCCTGAGCAATGAGATACTATCAAATACCCTAAGGTAGTCAGGGCTCTGATTCAAAGATAAGAGCTTATGCCTCATGGTTCATCCTGGAATACATGCATTGATAGAATAAATGCATAACTTTAACAGACCAATACACCAGATGGCTGTGTTCTTCCCACTTGCCACGTAGATTACTGCTGACATTTTTCTTACCTAATCCTACATGAGCCTACTAGCAGTTAATCTTTTTCATTTCCATATGCTTTATTTTCCTATTTTCTGGTATTATATGAGTTTTTCAATTTATAGTTGTTTTTTGTTTCCCAATACCTACTCTTTAAGTTCCCAGAGATGCAATGAAATTTAAGTGATATAGGTTAAAAGTCTGGATAAACTTGTACTTAATCATTCTAAGGTATAGAAGGTTTGGCTACAGTCTCCCTACCTGGGCTTAGAAGAAACAGCTGTAATTCCAAGTCATTCTGGAATGTTCCAGCCCAACCACCAGCCACTTTTATATACACTGTTTCCTTTTTCCCAATAAAAGTGTATTCTGTAATGTACTTTCAAGGCTTGGAGCTATTATATATTTCTTTGTCTAACTGCTAACTCCTGGCCCATGGCGGGTCAGGGGTGGAGGGGAAGAGAAAGAAACGTCTATCTATTCCTATTATAATTATATGAAGATTAATTAATATCATCTTATCTTTCTTGTTGCAACTCACAAATGTCCCTTTTCTGATTAGAGATTTGCTTTTCCTCCCTTATTAACTGTGATCAAATATCTCTGTGTAAATGATTGTAGTCAGTACATCATTCACTGTATGAAATCACTTCTTATAAGTTTGTTACAGAGGCACAGTTTAAAAGAGTAAGGAAGTGAACCTCAAATATATAAGAACAAAAAGAAAACTGGTAAATTCCTGTATCAAATTAGTACAATATAGTTGAAAAGAAAGGACATAAATAAGTTCTCGGTTGTTTGAATACCTTTAACATTTTTGCTCATAAAATTTGCAAAAACTAGAAATAAGTGATAACTTTCTCAGCATTTTTTTTTTAGTCTTCCTCTTAAGTAAAGTTTAGCAAACAAAGGCTTACCCTGGATTAATGATGTTTCTCTGGGTACTAAACGGTTAAAGCTGTTAGGCCTGGAGATTAATTTATAGGTAGGTCTGCTAAGCAGTCATTAGAATGCAAAATGGTCCTTTCTCACACCCTGACAAGTTTCTTGCTTGAAGACAACAAATATTAGTTGGCTTTTGTTCTTGTTAGAAAAAGGGCAGGGCAGAAAAAAAAAAATAAGGTAGTTTGACAGGAAACTCTGTTCAATGTTATGTGGCAGCCTGAATGGGAGGGCAGTTTGGGGAAGAAAGGATACATGTATATGTACGGTTGAGTCCCTTTGCTGTTCACCTGAAATTATCACAACATTGTTTGTTAATTGGCTATAACCTAATACAAAATAAAAGGTTTTTAAAAAGTAGTTAAACAGAATCCAATTTATAGTCTAGAATGATATGCTCCTTATTATTGCACGGAAATCAATTGTTATATGAAATTTCTTGGCTTTGAAAGGTTTTTGCATCTCACTCCTAAGTGATATGTGAATATTCTTCCACCACCCACTTTTCTTTTTGGATTGTTCTAGGCCTTTTCTTTAGAATGCTCCAATCCAAGAAGGGAAAACTAGTGAATTAAAATCTAGGAAATAATATTCCATTTAGACTGTCTTTCTACCAGTGCTTATACTATTCCTGAGGTTTTTCTTCTACTGGAAAACAAATCAAAATAATATGAACCTGATTTTCACATCTAGGTGTCATCGAAGTTGTTTGAAATTATGTAGCTTCTGAGAGAAGTGGCCTGGAGGACTTCTGGTGTGTCATAAAAGATAACTCTTCTTAGAAGTCTGGATTGTACCTGGAGTACAGATTAGAGATAAGGCTGGTAGCATGTAGCTTTTTATTAGGCTCATCTGAAAATATGCAATTGACTTTTTAAGAGTCCAACTTGAAGTCTAGAAGGAGAGAGAAAGTAAGCAGGTCATTTCAGACCATAGAGTGTGATAAGTGCTATGAAAATAGTGTGATGTGCTGTGATAATTAAGTAAAGCTATCTAAGTGTGTCACTGAAGCTTCCTGGAAAAAGAGGTCCTTAAATGTTACACATTCCTATAATGTCATATTCCTTAAATTAAAAACAAAACTATTTCCAGAAAAGGATTCCTTATCATCTTTATTTTCACTAACTTAATTCAAACCATGACTATCTTTTGTGTGGATAAATGAGCAAATTGTGGACTTCTGAACAAGTCTCTTGATCTCTGTTCCTGCTCCCTTAACAACCTGTTCTCAGGACAGCAGCAAGATTGGTCTCGGAACTTTTAAATTAGATCATATCACTTATCCACTCAAAAACTTTCAGTGGATTTCTATTTCACTGAGTAAAAGCTCAGGTTTCCAAGGGCTGAGATGGCAAATGTTCTTACCTCATCTCCACTAACCCTGTGCAGCCCCAACTTACTCCTGCCCAGCTACACAAGTCTCCTTCCTATTCCCCCACATGCCAGGTCTGTATTAGAGTCTTTCCAACAGCAGGTACCTCTGTTTCCCTATGTTAACTTGGCCAGCCTTCTTACCTCCTTTGTTCAAATCTTACCTTCTTGATGAGGCCTAACCTGGCCACCTGTTAGTGCTCCATCTGTCCAGTCTCCTGGTATAAGCATTCTTATACCAGGCCTTACATTAATTTTGATTTTTCCTAGATCATTCAATATCTTCTAATGTAGCATCTAATTTCATTATTAATTATACATTTTGTATTAGTTTTCTCTCTATATCAGGACAAATTACCATAGATGTAGTGTCTGCTTCAAACAAGACAGCTTTATTATCTCCCCATTTTGTATGTCAGAAGTCCAGATTGGCTTGCTGCTTTTTCTCCTCTGGAACTCATAAGGCTGAAATCAAAGTGTTTGTCACCTGGGTTTTCATCAGAGGTTTTGGGAAGAATAGACCTCCAAGCTCATTCAGGATCTTGGCAAACGTCAGTTCCATGTGTTGATGTAACTGAGGTCTCATTGACCTTGCTGGCTGTCAACTGGGGCCACCCTTAGATCCTAGAGTTCTGTCTCTAATTCTTGCATGTGGTTCCCTACATTTCAGAGCCAGAAGTGGCTCATAATAAATATACTTTTAAGACGTGGAATATCTCTGACTTCCCTTTCTGAATCATCTCCCTTCAACTTACAACCAGAAACAATTCTTTTTTGTGGGGTCATTTAGTTAGATGGGTTCTCCAGATAAATCAAGATAAACTCCCTATTCTAATGTCCACAACCTTAATTATATCTGTAGAGTCCTTTTTGCCATGTAGGGTAACAGAATCATAGGTTCTGGGGATTAGGGTATGCACATTTCTGAGGACCCATTGCTTTGCTTCATACATGTGGTTTGTTATCTGTGTCTCTCCCTACTAGAATTAGGGAAAACCTCATGCAGATACACATCTCCATCTATTTTATTTACTGACATATTCAAAATGCCTAGAAGGAAGTCTTTCTGCAAGTAGCTGCTTAATAAATACCATCCAATACCCACTCTCATTTTCACCATAATACTATGGTGAAATGTGCAGCTAATTAGTGGTGAATAGTGAAAAATAAACTTTAATTGTAATTCTCTATAGAGAGAATAAAGGAAACAAATCTATTTTGTACACATATTTTAAGTTAGAATCTGATTACATAAAAGCATTAACTTTCTCTAAGAATATACCATATAGGAAAATCTATTAAGAACCAAAGTTGTAGACCATATTTTCTGGGGTAAAATTGAAGTGGGGAGTAACGTTTAAATATTTCATCATTAATCTATAAAGAACTCACAAAAATTCAGTTGAAAAAGTGAAACATATGAATAAACAGTCACAGAGTAAATACAACATGTTTTGTTCACTAAGTACAAAGAACAGACAGAGATGAAGAAGTAACAACCCAGTTATTACTAGAAATACTTCATGGCTCTATGTTATCTCTTCTCTTTGATGCATAGAAGAAAATATAAATGTAACTGTATGTGAAGACTAGAATATGTTATGTTTCCTCTTTTCTCGGATAAATTCTGCTCCTCAGGTTTTAAATTTTTGTTTCCATATGTACTTCTCTTTTAGTGGTCACCTAATAAGCCATCCTTAATTGCTAGCACATTTAATTATATAGTTACCATATGGTCAATTATTTGTACCATATTTTCACTTATAACTTCAAAATTTTGTATTGTTTTCATTGCTTTGCTATATTAGAATATGCAACAATGAACTACCTAATTTATATATGAGTTTCTCATTGTTTCCTAAGAACAAATTTCTGACTTGACTATGTAAGATTTATTAGGTTTATTGAAAATTATATTCTCCATAATGTATCACTAATTTGCAATGTAAGAATATAGCTTTTTTATGTGTGTTAATTCTCACAGTGAGGATCATCTCCTTTCTTGCTCCTGGTCTTATCTTTCATTAAACTACTTGCATAGAATTTCCAACTAAAAATACCAATGAATTTCAGTTTTCTATGGACCAGGCTTGAGATTTATATTTTATAGAAAAAAATTTAGTTGTACATTTTTAAGTTTAAAGTTTTTAATTGTTTCTTTGTTATTCCAACATTGACTATGCAGATGCTGTTAATAATGCTGAATTATGCATGAACATAGATAATTTTTGGAAACAGTCTTTGCTATATGTGTTGATTGAATTATGTGATTGCTTCATATGTTATTTATACTGCAACTATTCAAGCAGTTTATATCTCCCTCTTATTGTTGTCATGCTCCAAGTATTTCGAAGATTATGTAAAATTATGTGACAAAAGGTATAGACTCTAAAAGTAGAATCTGTAACTGTCAAAGTGATTTTGCAGTTCATAATTCAAGGAAAGGTGTTTGGACAATACTCAGAAATTGGACAAACTATTGCACCTTCAAAGTCAAGTGTGTAGATTTGTTTTGGGATTGATAGTTTTGTTTTCTTCCACTGGTGAGGATAGTAATATTGCTTAACATTACTACTCCCCTTATCTTTGAAAAACATGCAAAGCATAAAAGACATGTCAGGAAAGGGAAATAAATGATTAATTCTCAGACATTAAAAAAAAAACCAGCATGTAGCCATCTTTTTTATGGTTTAAGACTTTGTGGAATTTATAGATATGACAGAATATTACACTGTAGCAGTAATGCATCAGAGTTCATATTCATCAGGAGAGAGAGAAGTGTAAAACGCAAGATGAGGCTATGAATTAAATTTTATTTAGGAATTCAGTTAAGATGAAGGACACATTACATCTCCTTGATTTAAAAGGCAATTTAATTGATCACTTTGTATTTTGATAAAGTAACATCAAGGCACATTTGTTATTAATCAATTTTACAGAAACATAAGAATACATGTGTATATCAGAGAAGAAATATATGAGAAACTGTTTCATGAGTTATCACTTAGAAAGCACTGATTAATTAATGATTGCTATAAACATTATTCATTGCTTCAGATTCCAAAACTTAAAAATAGTATGTTCTGAAACTAAGGTGCAGTTTGTTTGTTTTTTTTCATTTTTGCTATGTTGGTTAAAGGCTTTTTTATACAAACAGATAATCTAAGATTTATTTTAGCGTAAAATTAGACGTTAGCTTAAAATCCTTAAGATTTAAGTCATAATCATTTTCATAAAAATTTACAGGAAAGTTAAATAAACCAACAACCCCATAATAGCTTAAAAATGGTAGATATAGAAAGCTATCAGAGAAGACTTTCCTAGGAGTCCCCATCCTCCAGGGTTTAGTGCCTGATGATCTGAGGTAGAGCTGATGTAATAATAATAATAGAAATAAAATGCACATGATAAACGTAATGCACTTGAATCATCCTAAAACTTTCCACACCCCTCTCTGTGGAAAAATTGTCTTCCAAGAAACTGGTCCCTGTGGCCGAAAAGGTTGGGGCCACTGTCTATGGAATGGAACCTCCATAAGATTGAAAGCATGAGAGGGCAGGATAACCTCACAGAGGAGCAAAACAGTTGTGTGAACTGGACTAAGAATTCATGTTGAAGGTTAGCAATGAATGAAATGAAAAGGAAGGAAAAAGACCTTAAGAAATGTGCTTGCTCTTTTGAAAAAAACTGCATCCTGATTGCCAAATAAAGTTGAAACGTAATAATTTGGGGGGATCTGCATAGAGAGTGAATGAGTGATTGTTGTCAGGGGTGGTGTTCATAGTGGTAGAGATGGTTGAGAAAAGGCAGTAAGAACTGTTAGCAGATTGTATAATAAACTGTGATAGGTGGCAAGGAGTAGAGTTGAGGCACTGGCAGCAGAAATGGAGAGGGCAAATTGGAATTTCGAGAGATTAGTTAGTCGAATGGATGGTCCCTGTTGTTCAGTTCATTGCAGTGGTGAAAAGGGAGAGGGAAAGATCCCAGAAGACTGCAGTATTGACCTTGAATGTGATCAACTAACATTCATCTAGACAGCAGAGAAAAGGCAGTTTGCAGGATAGACTGATAAGGAATGTCCAGAGGGGAAAGGTGAAAAAAACGGTTTGCAGATTCTGTAATGGCAAATGGAAAGAGCTGTAGGGAGGAGAAAGACAGTGTGAAATGAAGCAGAGATACCAACTTGGATAAGAAATGAAAATGCCCAGTTGAATTAGCAGCTGGGGATCTTTGGACTTGGCAAGAGAGCGTTTGTAGAGTTGGGAAGGATGAAACAAAGTTAAACGTGTTGTGGATGGAGGAAGGCGACTGGAGATGAATCTCAAAAAGTTAAGAAGGGAACATAGCTTGGTGGCTGGGGAAAGACAATGCTGAGAGAACAGCTGTTGTTTTTAACCTGAGAAAAAGTTCAAGAATGATTTTATGTTAAGGAAGAAAAAGCAGGTCAAGAGGGAAAAACTATATTTGGAAGGGAGTTAAATAATGGTGTCAAATAGCTAAAGAGATAAAAAGGTGAAGAATATTTACCCAAAGGAGTAGAATCTTTGTTAATGAAGCTGAAAAGAACTTTCAAATTAGTTATCATTCTTAATGGACACTTTTAATATGTTCTTGGTATTCCACTCTGTTCGTTTGTAATTTCCTGATGAAACACCATTTTTAAGGTAACATGAAACCTGTGTACATGATATTTTATAAACTACTTAATGCTGCTGCTAAGTCGCTTCAGTTGTGTCTGTCTCTATGCGACCCCATAGACAGCAGCCCACCAGGGTCCCCAGTCCCTGGTATTCTCCTGACAAGAACACTGGAGTGGGTTGCCATTTCCTTCTCCAATGCATGAAAGTGAAAAGTGAAAGTGAAGTCGCTCAGTCATGTCCGACTCTTAGCGACCCCATGGACTGCAGCCCACCAGGCTCCTCTGTCCATGGGGTTTTCCAGGCAAGAGTACTGGAGTGGGGTGCCATTGCCTTCTCTGATGCAAAATACTATTTTAAAGTGAAACAATTTATATTTTATCCTTCTGTTTGTTCCTTTATGACATTCTCCTCTGCCACTTTTTTTTTACCATACTGTTCCAGCAATATTACAGGATAAATATATTTTGTGGACTAGAAAGAGAACTTCTGCATCATTTAAAGAACTGCATTGGGGGAAATAATGTACTCCTTGGTGAGGTGGAAATGTGCTTGTACCTGAGGTTAAGTTTACTCCCCTGCTTGCAGCAAATAAAAGGGTAGTGGGATTTGTGTGTCTGTGTGTGTGTGGTCTGTGTATACTTTGTTCTAGCATAACTCAGTCCTTTGTTTGTTGGTTTGTGAAAACCTAAATCAGATTTGTGGAAACATAGTGACAAAAAAACCCCTCTAACTTGTAATTTAACTTCTTTCTATCCGTCTGAATATACTGGAAGCTCCTTAAGTCTGGATCTCTGCATTTAATGCCTTTTAAAGATGTGTTGACTACCTGTGGCAGATCTGTGAACACAGGTGTAGGGGGAAAAAATGTAATTTACAGAACAAGAAACAAACCGTGAAAAAGTCTTAAGTACTCCTAGTCTATGTGAAATAAACATCAATAAACTACCTGTTTGTGATAACTTTTGCCACAAAATGGATTTTGATGGCCATTGATTTTTCATACCTTTAGGCTATGTCCTAAAGTCAAGTCTTCACTTGTTATAAGGTATTTGGATTTTGTTTACTTATTGCCTCTCACCTGCCACTCCTTGAAGATCCACTGCATTAAGTCAGCTTCACAATAAAGAAACTTTGTCTCTCAGCACACATCATAATTTATCACTTAATTAAATCAGCAAAAGATATGTGATCAGTGGCCCAGCCAGAACTGACCTTGGCTGTCATGGGCTTCCAGAAAAAGAGCTCTGAGGTGATTGTGGTTGAGACATGGCGGGGGAGGACAGACATTAACTTCTGAATGGGTTGATCTGATTGAGTGCACAGAGCCTGACACACAACAGCGGTGGGTTATGCCGGGGCTTGTCATTTGCTGCCAGGTTGCCTGGTACCAAACATCATTAGGACCCCAATTCACAGTTTGGTTACATTTCATCATTTAGTGTTGACTTGTAAACATAGCCAAGCTGTATAGTAATTCATTGGTAAAAATTCAAGCAGTTGGTGACTAACCTGATACTAACTTTAGTCATACTGCTGCTGCTGCTGCTGCTAAGTCACATCAGTCGTGTCCAACTCTGTGTGACCCCATAGACGGCAGCCCACCAGGCTGCCCCATCCCTGGGATTCTCCAGGCAAGAACACTGGAGTGGGTTACCATTTCCTTCTCCAATGCGTGAAAGTGAAGTCGCTCAGTCATGCCTGACCTTAGCGACCCCATGGACTGCAGCCTACCAGGCTCCTCCGCCCATGGGATTTTCCAGGCAAGAGTACTGGAGTGGGATGCTGCGCCTTCTCCAGTCATATTGGTTGTTCATAATTATCAGGCCATGTTAGTGCTTTTCTCTGGCAAACAGAACAAACCTTGGTTTGCTCTCTCTTTCTCCCTTCAGCTCCCATGCATCTTATGGCTCTGAATCCTATCTTTCGGCACCCTGGCACTGTAAGCTTTCAGCATCTGTTTAAATTATTCACATTCATGTTCTCCTCCATTCCCTCTTTTACTGTTTCAAAGGCTAAAGTTCCATTCTATCTTTTTATCCCAAAAGTGTCTACTGGAATAAAAGGGTACAAGAATTAATGATTAACTAAATAGATTAAACAAAGAATGAACACTTGTTTTGTTACCATATTCAATAGTTTGTTCATTTATTTAGAATATTTTTATTGAGGTTCTTTGATTAGTCAAGAAAAATACTTATTGGAAACACGGGGTGGGGGGAATATTTGCCTTGGCATCAATGATTTTAAAAGTGATGTTGTTTTTCTTCCAATGATTTTGTTTGCTGTTCAGTTTCAGTCGCTCAGTCGTGTCCAACTCTTTGCAACCCCATGAATCACACACAGCACGCCAGGCCTCCCTGCCCATTACCATCTCCTGGAGTTCACTCAGACTCACACCCATCAAGTCGGTGATGCCATCCAGCCATCTCATTCTCTGTCGTCCCCTTCTCCTCCTACCCTCAACCCCTCCCAGCATCAGAGTCTTTTCCAGTGACTCAACTCTTCCATGAGGTGGCCAAAGTACTGGAGTTTCAGCTTCAGCATCATTCCTTCCAAAGAACACCCAGGACTGAGCTCCTTTAGAATGGACTGGTTGGATCTCCTTGCAGTCCAAGGGACTCTCAAGAATCTTCTCCAACACCACAGTTCAAAAGCATCAATTCTTTGGTGCTCAGCTTTCTTCACAGTCCAACTCTCACATCTATACATGACTACTGGAAAAACCGTAGCTCCAGATGTTACTAATATAAGTTCTGTAAAATGTATTTTTTATTGGCTAAATATGACTGGTAGATTTTCATTTGGAGGTAGATGTCACTGTGTAAGTATGGGGGACAGAAAAGGCAATCTAAAAGACTACTGCTGCTGCTGCTGCTGCTAAGTCACCTTAGTCGTGTCCAACTCTGTGCAACTCCGTAGACAGCAGCCCACCAGGATCCTCTGTCCCTGAGTTTCTCCAGGCAAGAATACTGGAGTTTGTTACCATTTCCTTCTCCAATGCATGAAAGTGAAAGTGAAGCCTCTGTCATGTTCAACTTCTCGCAACCCCATGGACTGTAGCCTATCAGGTTCCTCCGTCCATGGGATTTTCCAGACAAGAGTACTGGAGTGGGTTGCCATTGCCTTCTCCAATCTAAAAGACTATTCTGCATAAAAGGTAAATGCAGAAAGACACATTCCAGAAAATAATTTTAAAAATGATAGTCATGACAAGAAGAGTAAATGCTGAGTAGCTGAATATAAAGTTGAGTGAGTCTGTGAAAGAATTCATACTAAATGATAGAGCTCTGGTAGCTCGGGACCAGGAACTAACTATGTTGGAAAATGAAGATGTTAACATTAAATTGGGAAGAAAACAGAAAAAAAAATAAGTATACAAGTTTTCAAAAGATTTTTTCATGATAATCATGCATTTTCAACTGTCCTAGATCTAGAAATTTTCTATGAATGTCCTGTCAACAAGATTATTTTTATCAGAACTTTATGCATCTAAACTGGCAAAACACCATCAGTGGGAAACAGGATGTAAATTGAAATACATGCTATTCTTGTACCATGGCCAGCCTTTTAGGTGTCACTGCTTAATTATTACTCTTGGTACCACAGTAAGAGACTTGGCTGATGACCAGACCCACCTCCTTATGGATGCCTTTTTTGACCACATCAGCTGACCCATGGTGATTTTCCTTTCTTCTGAAACCCTAAAGCTTGCTATTTTTATATCCTAAATTTGACAGTTACCATATATTATCACATAGCATTGTTTTCCTTTTAATTTAGACATTCTTTGTTTCCTGAACTTTTTATAAACTCTTCATGGAAGTAACGAAACATTTATAAAACATCCAGTTTTTCCTGTGTGTTATTAACACATGCTTCATCAGTCTTCCCTGGCATATGGTACCTTTTTTTTTTTTTTTTAGGAACTTTTATTTTTTAAATTGTTTTCGTTAATTTTGTATTTCACTAAATTCCATTTTATTCAGAGAGTTGGTGAACCTATACTTGCAAAGCCATGGAAATAAAATTCTCCAGGAAACCCAGGCTCTGGCACCTGTTAATGTGTTAGGTCTGTTCTGTGGAAGAGAAAGGCATTTTTCTCTAGAGCCGGAAATGTTAGTCATCCATGGTATTCAAAGGGTCAAAAAATGTTGTTCAATCATAGTTTTCTGACAGACAGAAGTAAATCTACTTCTAAGATAATGGAGAAGTGGCTATTTATTTTGAGAACAAAGAAGCAAATCCTGGAAGTTATTATCCCTCCTTCTCCCTTTTCCTGTTATGCAAATAGACACTCCCAATCCCACAGGGCTTTACCTGCTTTTCGCACTTGCAATGTCTTGCCTCTTTCTCTTCTGGTCCCTGTGTGATTGTGTGCCATAAACCCTTTGTCAGATCTATTCCTCTTCCTGTCCCTCCTCCTCCATCCTGTGACCTGTCCCTCTCTATGCTGCTCTTGAAGGTGGTTGCATCCTTTCTTTTGTCTCATCTTTAACCTTTCTTTTCTTTCTGTATATCTAACTATAAGTTGCTTCTGCAAATTTTCCTTACTTGTTGTCGATGATACCAGAAATTATTTTTGATAACAAAATTTTTGACAAAACCTGGTATTCTTTCTTGGCTGAAGAGGAAAGAATTCCTGGAGACTCAGTGGTCCCATTAGATGAATTCGAGTAGACTTTATCTGTTGAAAAAGTGAACATTGTTCTATAATGAAAACAAGTAAAATTGTTTATTGAGTATACAGTGGTATGTAAATACAGTTGTGTACAGATATTGGTTATTCTTCCCTCAAAAATTTGCAATTTTCTTACAGAAGCACCAGTATACAGATCTAGAAGTAGTTATATACTAAATTGTACCTTATAAATGATATACAACATAAAGATTCAAAATCAAGAGAACTTGATGTGGAATTAACTAACTAGGGGAAAATGGAACAGATAACATCTATGCTGTGCAATGAGGGAAAGTTTGAAACAACGTGATGTACTACAAGTTGCATCACATATAGTATCAAGGAACCTGACATGTTCAAGATATATCTCTGCTACTTCAGAAGTTTTCTCTTAGGGAAATCTTTTATAGTCTTTGAACCTCAGTTTTCTCAGGTATCATGGGGATAAAAATGATAGCTTAATAGTGGCGGTCATTTATAAAGTACTTGTGAGTGGGCCAGAAAATATATATACAGTTTCTATTACCTTCATGTGTGTGTGCATGCTTAGTTGTGTTGGACTCTTTCTGACCCCGTGGACTGTAGCCCGCCAGGCTTCTCTGTCCATAGGATTCTCCAGGCAAGAATACTGGAGTGGGTAGTTATCCCCTTCTACAGGGGATCTTCCTTCATAGCAACCCTTTAAAGAATGTTTTTACCCTGCATAGCATAATATAGTAAAATAAAGCTGAAGAAGGTTAAAACATATTCATAAACTGTCACATGCAAGAGTTAGTAGAGCTGGATTAGGAGTCAGACCTGCCTGGCTTCATACTGCCTTGTTGCTAGAATTAATGCATGTGAAATTGTACCTATAAAATAATCTTGATTTCTAAATTTCAAGAGTTTCAGAGTTATAAGTACATGGGGTAGACTGTCTTTAAGCCACAGATTTTTATCATGGCAATTTTGGGCCTAGACAGTTAATTGAAGGTCAGGACTTTCCTGGTGGCTCAGAGGTTAAAGCATCTGCCTCCAATGCAGGAGACCCGGGTTCGATCCCTGGGTTGGGAAGATCCCCTGGAGAGGAAATGGCAATCCACTCCAGTATTCTTGCCTGGAGAATCCCATGGACTGAGAAGCCTAGTAGGTTACAGTCCATGGGGTCGCAAAGAGTCAGACATGACTGAGTGACTTCACCTCACCTCACCTCATGGAGAAGGCAATGGCACCCCACTCCAGTACTCTTGCCTGGAAAATCCTATGGACGGAGGAGCCTGGTAGGCTTCAGTCCATGGGGTCGCAAAGAGTCTGGCACTGAGCGACTTCACTTTCACTGTCTTGCACTGGAGAAGGACATGCAACCCACTCCAGTGTTCTTGCCTGGAGAATCCCTGGGACGGGGTAGCCTGGTGGGCTGCCGTCTATGGGGCTGCACAGAGTCGGACACGACTGAAGCGATTTAGCAGCAGCAGCAGCAGCATGGTGGAGGTCAGGCTTCCCTAGTGGCTCAGATGGTAAAGAATCTGCCTGCAATGTGGGAGACCTGGGTTCTATCCCTGGATTGGGAAGATCCCCTGGAGGAGGGCATGGCAACTCACTCTAATATTCTTGCCTGGAGAATTCCATGGATAGAGGAGCCTGGAAGGATATAGTCCCTGGGGTAGCAAAGAGTCGGACACGCCTGAGCAACTAAGCACAGCGGAGCACATGGTGGAGGTTATAAACTCTGGAATCAAACTACTAGTGTCTTTGATTCTTGAATCAAACACTTACAAATGAATTTAGTCATGTCAAAATTTATGGTGACTCAAGTGCTTTTCTGTTAAATGAAGATAATAACAATCTTGTTCTGTAAGGATAAAATGGGAATATATAAAAGTGCTTAGAACAGTACATGGTGCATATTAAGTGCCATATAAGTGTTAGTTACTAGATACGGATAATTGTTGAAACATCTAAATAATCGACATAGATATACATAATTGACAATAAGAACTTCACGTTTTCTATATTACAGCTCTCTCAGTCTAGGTTTCTTCAACCAGCCCCCAATACTATGTTGTTGCATCTAGTACTCAAAATATGCACGTATTTTTATGTACTTATATAAAAATATCTATGTTTGTATGTATGTATATATATGTGCATATATAATGCAAGGACTTCCCTGGTGGCTCAGCAGTAAAGAATCTGCCTGCAGTGCTGCTGTTGCTGCTGCTAAGTCACTTCAGTCGTGTCCGACTCTGTGCGACCCCAGAGGCGGCAGCCCACCAGGCTCCCCCGTCCCTGGGATTCTCCCGGCAAGAACACTGGAGTGGGTTGCCATTTCCTTCTCCAATGCATGAAAGTGAAAAGTGAAAGGGAAGTCGTTCAGTCGTGTCTGACTCAGCGATCCCATGGACTGCAGCCTACCAGGCTCCTCCATCCGTGGGATTTTCCAGGCAAAAGATGCAAAAGACATTAGTTTTATCCCAGAGTTGGGTAGATCCCCTGGAGGAGGAAATGGCAACCCACTCTAATAGTCTTACCTGGAAAATGCTATGGACAGAGAGGCACCTGACAGGCTAGAGTCTATGGGGTCACAAAGAGTCGGACATGACTGAGCGTGCACTCATGCACACACATGTATGATACATATTTTTTATTGAGAGAGCACCTATCTATTTATAGAGATATCTCTCTTTTGCTGTATAGAGAAAAGAAGCCCTGTTGATTTGCCTACATTCTAATTTATTTGGAGTCTGGAAAATTATCTGGGTGATTTTTATATTATAATTATTTTAGGTCTTAGTTTTGTCGGCTTCCCTGATAGCTCAAGAATCTGCCTGCTATGCAGGAGACCCTGGTTCAATTCCTGGGTCTGGAAGATCCACTGGAGAAGGGATAGGCTACCCACTCCAGTATTTTTGGGCTTCCCTTGTGGCTCAGCTGGTAAAGAATCCACTTGCAATGAAGAAGACCTGGGGTTGATTCCCTGGGATGGGAAGATCGGTTGGGAAGATGCCCTAGAGAAGGGAAAGCCTACCCTCTCCCCAGTATTCTGGCCTGGAGAATTTCATGTATAGTCCATGGGGTTACAGAGTCAGACACGACTGAACAACTTTCACTAGTTTTGTCTCAGAGTGCAGGTAAGATTCTGTGAGTACAAGAAAGCCCAGATGTAAATCCACGCACCTATGGACACCTTATCTATGACAAAGGAGGCAAGAATATACAATGGAGAAAAGACAATCTCTTTAACAAGTGGTGCTGGGAAAACTGGTCAACCACTTGTAAAAGAATGGAAACTAGAACACTTTCGAACACCACACACAAAAATAAACTCAAAACGGATTAAAGATCTAAATGTAAGACCAGAAACTATAAAACTCCTAGAGGAGAACATAGGAAAAACACTCTCCAACATAAATCACAGCAGGATCCTCTATGACCCACCTCCCAGAATACTGGAAATGAAAGCAAAAATAAACAAATGGGACCTAATTAAGATTAAAAGTTTCTGCACAACAAAGGAAACTATAAGCAAGGTGAAAAGACAGCCTTCAGAATGGGAGAAAATAATAGCATATGAAGCAATTGACAAAAGATTAATCTCAAAAATATACAAGCAACTCCTGCAGCTCAATTACAGAAAAATAAATGACCCAATCAAAAAATGGGCCAAAGAACTAAACAGACATTTCTGCAGACATACAGATGGCTAACAAACACATGAAAAGATACTCAACATCACTCATTATCAGAGAAATGCCAATCGAAACCACAATGAAGTACTATTTCACGCCAGTCAGAATGGCTGCTATCCAAAAGTCTACAAGCAATAAATGCTGAAGAGGGTGTGGAGAAAAGGGATCCCTGTTACACTGTTGGTGGGAATGCAAACTAGTATAGTCACTATGGAGAACAGTGTGGCGATTCCTTAAAAAAATGGAAATAGAACTGCCTTACAACCCAGCAATCCCACTGCTGGGCAAACACACCAAGGAAATCAGAACTGAAAGAGACACTTGTACCCCAATGTTCATTGAAGCACTGTTTATAATAGCCAGGACATGGAAGCAACCTAGATGTCCATCAGCAGACGAATGGATAAGAAAGCGTTGGTACATATACAATGGAGTATTACTCAGCCACTAAAAAGAATACATTTCAATCAGTTCTAATGAGGTGGATGAAACTGGAGCCTATTATGCAGAGTGAAGTAAGCCTGAAAGAAAAATGCCAATGCAGTATACCAATGCATATATGTAGAATTTAGAAAGATGGTAATGATAACCCTGTATGCGAGACAGCAAAAGAGACACAGATGTATAAAACAGTCTTTTGTACTCCGTGGTAGAGGGCAAGGGTGGGATGATTTGGGAGAATGGCTTTGAAACATGTATAATATCATATGTGAAATGAATCGCCAGTCCAGGTTTGATGCATGATACAAGATGCGCAGGGCTGGTGCACTTGGATGACCCAGAAGGATGACACGGGGAGGGAGGTGGGAGGGGGGTTCAGGATGGGGAACATGTGTACACTGTGGCAGATTCATGTTGATGTATGGCAAAACCAATACAATATTGTAATTAGCTACCAATTAAAATAAATAAATTTATATTAAAAAAAGATTCTATGAGCATAAATATGACTATAATAGTAGTCACATTAGCCATCTGATTTTTATAAAATACAGGAAAAAAAGAAACCTCTAAATTTCCTTAACTTTAAAAATATGCTTATTAGGAAAAATTATTTATTCACTTAAAGTTATAAGTCATATGTGTTATTAGAAATTGATTTGTGCATTCCTTTTTGAATATTAACACACATTTTACTACCTCACCTCAATTTCACCCAGCCCAAAACTTATGAAATATATACATTACCTTAGGCTTCAGAAAATACTCAGACTTTGAGTTTGGTTTTCTCCTCCCTGCTTACTACACACAAAAGTAAATATGGCAACTAGTGGCAGAAATTGCTAGTTCCCGCCTAGTTAAAAAAAAAAAAATCTTATTTATTTTCTAACTGAATGTACATTTAAACATTCTGATATGTTGGGGAGGAAGATTTTCCTGTCCCTTGCAGGTTTTTCTGGCTAATCTGGGAATTAAATTGACATGATACACATTGACAGGAGAAAATCAAATTTAATTTTATAAGTATAAGAATCCTACATACAGGAGAGGTCACAGACCTCAAATACATTAAAAGTTCAAACACAGAAAGATAGAATGAGGTATATATGTCATTTTGAGCTAAGAAATGGAATATGGACTAGGAATTTCCAGGGAGAAGAGAGTCATTTCAGGAGAGTTCCATAAGAGAAAGAGCAGATGTTTGGTGTCTAGATGTTTGCCTTGCCATTTAGATACAATTTATCTCTGGTAATATCTCTTTTGCTGGGAAATAGCCCCAATTTAAATTTTTCTAGAAAGTTAAGGGAGAGGCAGTAGTTTCTCTTAAAACCACAGGGTCTTAGTTGCCTATAGCTCACAACTAAATGTTACTTTTGCCATTACTACATAACTTTGCATTTGTAATTAATAATGTTTAATTTAAAAACTTTTTATTGGTTTTGGTTTTGAGCATAATTTATGATCTTAAAATACTTTTGGTCTAATTGGACACTTTATCTATTAACAATGTGAAGAAAATCCACATATTTTAATAGTTAAGTGATTTGTGAAATTCTCAAATTAAACTGTTATAATTTTAAAGAGAACCACCACCAATAAGTAGAAAAGAATCATGTTAGAACTTATAAAGGGAAATAGGCATTCTTAGCATTCTATACCAGATGTATCCACTTGAATGGCAATACAGTAGCTTATCTGGTTTGGCATTAAGACTTCTTTTTTTCTGTTATAGTCACATAACTGCTTCTGTGATATGGTTTCTGATTTGCTTAAACTGCTAACACGGTTTAGATTAATATCAAGATGGGTTTTGACTGGCAAATATTAGGAGTCAGGGACATTTTCCAGGATGTGTCAGATGACTTCTTGCTGATCTGTTGTGCTAATTCAAGAAACTTTCATTCTAGTTCAGGCTTTAACAAACAATTGCCCTTCAGTTGGTGATTCAAAACCTTACTAGCCTGGTTGCTTTAATTAAAAAAAAAAAAAAAAACAAGTAAAATATATAGTGTCTACCTTGATGGATTATTTAAAGGTTCAAATGAATAAACAGCTGTAAAAGCAATCAGTAAAAATAATGTCACATACTTCCAAATACATAGTGTGTTTTACTACATATGCATATACATATTTTTCTTTTGATGGTAGTTATCTTTATGATAAAACTAATGAAAATGTGCATTTTCAATTTAATGGAAAGAAAAGAAAGGGCCAGGAAAAGGTAGGTTAACAACAATTTAGTCTTAGGGGAACATTATTGAACAGGCTTTGTTTTGCTCCTTCTGTTTCTTAAACCACTGTCCAGCTCTGTGTTCTGGTGACCAGCTGGTCTGTTTTTAATATGGAATGTCTCATTTCCTGAGAAAACCTCCAGACCTTGGTTAATGAGTATGACTACATAGTCAGTTTGCAAGCACACTTTCTCACTTCCAGTTCAAGTGTAAATCACAGAATATTCTCAGTATTGAACTATGGACAAGTAGCTGAGGATCTTACGGTTCTAGAATGTTAATTATTGGTATCACATTCAGACTTGTTGTTCAGTTGCTTAGTATCTGACTCTTTGAGATGCCATGGAATGAAGCATGCCAGCCTTCCCTATCCTTCACTATCTCCCAGAGTTTGCTCAATCTCATGTCCATTGAGTTGGTGATACCATCCAACCATCTCATCCTCTGCCCTCCCTGTCTTCTCCTCCTGCCCTCAGTCTTTCTCAACATGAGGGTCTTTTCCAGTAAGTTAGCTCTTCACATCAAGTCGCCAAAGTATTAGAGCTTCAGCTTCATCATCAGTCCTTCCAATGAATAGTCAGGGTTGATTTCCTTTGACTTATTTGATCTCCTTGCGTGGAAGGGACTCTCAAGAGTCTTCTTTAGCAGGACAGTTTGAAAGCATCAATTAATCAGCTGAACCTTCTTTCTTGTCAAACTCTCACATCCGGACATGATTACTGGAAAAACTGTAGCTTTGACTGTACAGACTTTTGTCAGAAAAGTTATGTCTCTGCTTAGGTTTGTCATAGTTTTTCTTTCATGTAACAGGCATCTTTTAATTTCATGGTTGCAGTCATCATCACTGATGAGTTTAGAGCCCAAGAAAATAAAGTCTGTCACTGTTTACATTCAGACTATTGACTCCTCAAACTTGTACAGTTTTGAGGTAGAGGGGGAAAGTTTCTACAGAAATAGTATATAAAATAACAAATAAAAAGCTTGAGGTAGGGCCTTGTACAAATAAGAGACTTAAGATTAAGCTTTATGGGAAATTTGCTTCTGTTATGAAAGTGTTAGTCGCTCAGTTGTTTCTGACTCTGAGATCCTATGGACTGTAACCTGCCAGGCTCCTCTGTTCATGGAATTCTCTAGGCAAGAATACTGGAGTGGGTAGCTATGCCCTTCTCCAGGGGATCTTCCAGACCCAGGAGATCTAGGTCTCCTGAATTGGCAGGCAGATTCTTTACTGTCTGAGCCATAGGGGAAGCCTTTGATTATAAATCCTCCTCCCCCGACAATTCACCCACAAATTAAAAGAAATAGTTTTTAGCTGTTGAATTTTCATTTTGAAATAGCAAATACATTCATGCATTAAATATGTAATTATATGTCATTTTAAATAAATAAGCACAATTTTTTAAACTTAAAAAACAAAACAAAGCTAAATTCTGAAAAAATAAAATACATAGAGACCTGGTCTGGAGTTTTCAACAGTATTTGGGTATTATGTTGCTGCAACACATTACCCAGATTCTCAAGGATGTAAAAAGAATTAATGCTTTGGATTTTGCAACTGAAGCAGCTCTAAAGTTGCTTTTCTTCTTCAAGCCTGTCAATCGTAGAGAAAAAGATTCTGGCAAAGGTAGATACATGTACTTCTTGTTGCAATTCTTTTTGATTATCGGTTCTGTTTAGCTAGCTTGCAGTAATTTAAGATTCATCTAACAAACACTTTATTTTTTAAGACTTTGGAAGACTAACTTCTATTTTAGCCATAAAAGCTTCTCAGAAAACATGAGACTGATCTGATATTCCCCAATAGAATTTCCTTGGCTTATGAAGAAATAAGAGGAATGAGACCCCTAAACACATTCGCACACTCCAGAGCCTTTTCATTTCTCTAAATGTGATTTTTATTTCATTCAGGCAATAATAGAATTGTGTGTTTTTTGTTTAAATTCAGAAATCTCATTCATCAGATTTTTTTTCTTAAATATGGGTATATTTTCTTTTTTGTTTGTCAAGAAGTAACTCTGTCTCTGGACAGCAAGTTCAAGTGAAAGTACAGGCTGAGCCAAGTCACCATGCACAGCTGTCTCTTCCTCTGTCCCCAGGAGATGCTCACAGGCCTTGGTTCTGGCCCTTCCTGCCTTCTAAGAGGCATTGCTTGGTATGTGAAGCTCAATAAGGCCATTATGGACATTTTGGCTATAAATCCACTACTTTTTTGGGGGCAGGGACTATATTTATTTTGTTCATCATTGTATCTTTCTCTCAAAAACATTTGCTGAATGAACAAAACTTTTGCTGAAATTTGGCCTATACTCAAAGGCCTTACTGCATGAATCTGTATTATAATAAACATTCTGATGTAGGTCAGCATGAACTATCAGCAAAAATTAGATTTTGCATTATAAAGTACTATGACTATAATTTCTCATCACTTTAATGTTAGAACATTTGCCTAATCAAATAATAGCAATTAATCATTTCTAAGCTTTGCTTTATTTCACCCTTTACTTTGGTAACTAACAGTCTTTTTCCTCTCTTCAGCTTCACCTTCAATTAATTTTGTATATGTATATTTATTTATTTACTCATCCATCATTCATTTACTCATTTACACACATATTTTTGTACAATATTTTTATTGGAATATATGTAATTGCTTTGCAGTCTTTGTTTTTGTTTGTTGTCTTTATTTCTGTTGTACAACAAAGTGAATCAGATATATATATATACACATATATATATACATATATCCCCTCCCTCTGATACTTCCTGTCACTCTCCTATCCCACCCATCTGGATCATCAGAGAGCACTATTCTGAGTGCTCCCTCTTAGTGTTTCTCCCTCTTAAAGCAACTTCCTACTATTTAGTGTCCCACTAAAGCAACACACCAATTTAATGCTCCCGTTAGGTGGCTCAGATGGTAAAGAATCCGCCTGCAGTGTGGAAGACCGCCATTCTATCCCTGGATCAAGAAGATCCCCTGGAGAAGGAAATGGCTACCTTCTCCAGTATTTTGTCCAGAGAATTCCATGGACAGTACAGTCCAAGGGATTGCAGAGAGTTGGACAGGACTGAGTGACTAACGCACAAGCTCTTAGGCGATTTCAGAATTAAAAGCCTGGCATTCTGAGAGTTTGATAAGATCAAAGGGAGCTTAGTTTCATGTCACTTTCTTATAAGCAACTTGCACATAGATATGCTGCAAATAATCTTGTTAAACCTTCTATCCTTTTGGGTGATGCATATGAAAATAAGTAATAAAAAGAGAAGAAATATTACTAAAAATAAGGAAGTAAAGTTTAATTTTTTAAAGATTAGATAGAATATAGAAACTTTACTTGGAAAAAAATTAAAAAAAAAAACAAACTTTTGTTTAATTCCTGTCAGCTCCTTATATGAAATTTTTGAGATATCTTTGTTGAAGGGGGTTTATAGTCCACAACAGCTCACTAAGAAGCAAATGGAATGTCTGACACTAATTATATATACATGAGGATTCCTAGTATTTTCTGATGTTGACACTGCAGATTAGGAAAACATTTATAGATATATGTACCTCATTGTGGGCATGACTTTTAGAGATAAATAAGGTCAATCTGACATTTTATAAGTGACAAAACCAAAATCAGAAAAATGACTTGTCTTGATTAGTGGTTGTATCTATATGCATGCTTGCAACTAGAACAATTTAACAGTCTTCAAAGTGAGGTGAGGTAGGCATGTAACTAGAGAAGCCCGACTAGATGGCATTCACAGGGTCCCAAAGGTTACCATGGCCTTGAGTCTGACCTTCACAGCCTCACAAATTCGGGAATTCTCTGAATGGATCGTCCCTTTTCTTAAAAGCAGTATCACAGTCACCTGCTCCCAGAAGCTGATACATAAAATGCCAGCCAATTTAATAATGAGAAATCACTGTCACTGAACAGGAATTCTGGAGCAGACTAGTGCATTTTCTCCTTTCAGCAAATCTATTATGTATGTATCTACAATCAGAAGATTATTTGGGTAGCATGAAATCAGAGCAGAGTGTGCAGCAAAGGGAGTAGTTAATTTTGCATAGTCTGGTCAGGAAAAGCTTAACAGAGGAGATCAAACCAGAGGAGTAGGTGACTCCAGCCAGAAAGGACGGCACCTTAAAGACAGAATCAAAACTATGGTGTGACTCTAGTAGTGTCGTTTGATTGTATAGTGTACAAGGGCTGGCTGGGCAGGGGTCAGTAGAGCCTGTATTGGCAAAAGCTCAGTTTGGAAAGATGGAAAGGGACCAAACCTTGAAAAATCTGGCCCAGTCAATCTTAACAAAGATAATTCAACCAAGGGGACCAAGAAGGCCGGCAGAGAGATGTTACCCCAAAACTAGATTCACCTCTTAGTGGGTGATGGGCCAAAAGACACAACCAAGCGAAAGGTCGAGAGAAGAAGGGTTTATTATTACTTGCTGCATGTAAGGAGAACACCCAGGAACTTTCACAAAGCAGTGCCTCCCAAAACAGCAAAATTGGGAAAGTTTCAAGCTAAGGGTATATAGATATTCATAAAGAGGCTTGGGCAATCACAGAGTCCAGGCTTTCCTTGACTGATGTCACAGGGATCAGAAAAGGTCAATATCATCTTCTCATTGGTTCCAATTGATCTGGTGATTGAGCATTTCAGGCTAATCTTTATCACTGAAACAGAAGTAGGAGTCTTTACAACTGATACATTATCTTTGCTATTGCTACTTCACTTGCCTGATACCAGGCAATGTTTCAATGTTTCTGCATTCTTTTATTCCCTTAAGATCATGAATTGCTGAGACCTGTTCAAGGATAAACATTGTAGCCAGGATTTGATCACAGAATGACTTAGGCCAAAAATGACTTCACTTTTGTTGAGAAAGCTATGCCCGTTCTCTTCTTCCAGGGATCCCTTACCCTGTGTCAAGAGCTGGTGTTGGGGCAATATAGTTAAAAAACAAAATATTCTATCCCAGAAAACCTTTGAACTGTTCAAAAATGAACTGAGACACTTTACATTTTCAAGAGTGTATTTGAGCATACATCTATATGGGTCAGGCAGTGCCAGACTGAAAGTCTTTGGGACACTCCACTAGCAATAGCTTAAAAGGCTTTTGTAGAGAAGATAAACTAGCAAAGCAAGAATGTTATTTGATTGTCTCTAGCCTAAGTGGTTGCTTTACCTGGGAAATCCTTGTTGGCTCTTTGGAATTAGTGGTTCTTAAGTTTCATTTTCTTGGACTCTAGTGCTTGGACTCTAACACCAGTTTTGATTGCTATCAAGGCACCTCAATCTAATGGTCCCTTCAATTAATTACTTTAAAATCACAAGTGTAGAAGACAAAACAGTTTCAGTATTGAGTCAGGATTATATCAGAATATGATGTGTCAAAGGCAACCTGCTAAAAGATTGCAAAGAAAGACAGACATCTCATCATTTCACAGAGAGCCATCACATACATGTACTCAAGATATACCATAATTAGTCTTCAGGTAAGAGGACTCAAAAACACCATGTGCTGCACATAATTCATCCTAAATTCACTCGATAATTGGGGTGACCATCTGTGTTAACTAGCTGGCTTTATCCAAAGAAAAAATAATTTTTCTAACAGAAGGTAGTTTTGGTGCCAGGGTTAGGCACCTACCCACCAAACAGACACTCAGAGATAAGGTATCAGTTTCCTTGATAATCACACTTCAAAGGGTTGATTGTCCAGTTCTTCAAAGAGACATGGCTGTATTGTGAAGCTGGCAGGAGGCTTACCATGCTTTCAAAAAGAGTTACGTACAGCAAAGTGTTTCAGTTATATAATGTTGTAAACTGACTATACTTCAATTAAAAATAAAAAGAGCTACATACATTTCAAAGAGAAGTTCAGTTTAGTTCAGTCACTCAGTCGTGTCCAACTCTTTTCGTCCCCATGAAACACAGCACGTCAAGCCTCCCTGTCCATCACCAACTCCTGGAGTCCACCCAAACCCATGTCCATTGAATCGGTGATACCATCCAACCATCTCATCCTCTGTTGTCCCCTTCTTCTCCTGCCTTCAATCTTCCAGCATCAGGGTCTTTTCCAATGAGTCAGCTCTTCGCATCAGGTGGCCAAACTATTGGAGTTTCAGCTTCAACATCAGTCCTTCCAATGAACACTCAGGAATGATCTCCTTTAGGATGGACAGGTTAGATCTCCTTGCAGTCCAAGGGACTCTCAAGAGTCTTCTCCAGCACCATAGTTCAAAAGTATCAATTCTTCTGCACTCAGCTTTCCTTATAGTCCAACTCTCACATCCATACATGACCACTGGAAAAACCATAGCCTTGACTAGACAGACCTTTGTTGGCAATGTAATGTCTCTGCTTTTGAATATGCTATCTAGGTTGGTCATAACTTCCCTTCCAAGGAGTAAGCATCGTTTAATTTCATGACTGCAATCACCATCTGCAGTGACTTTGGAGCTCAGAAAAATAAAGTTAGCCACTAAGAACTTAAAATATTGAGACAAGTTTTCTTAAGAAATTGCTCCAAGAAGAGAGGTGGTAAGAAGCCTCTCTCACTTTCAATAGAGAGAATTAAACCTCCCATTTTTAACTTCTATGTGTGCCCTTAGGAACAGTTTTAGATTGAGAGTAAATTAGTTGATCAACTACCTGAAACACTGAAATTCAAGGATTTTTCAGACAGGGCTGAGACAGTAGAGAGTCAAGAGAAAAAACTACATCTAGCTCAAAGAGGCCAGTCCTTTAAAGTCTCAGAGTATCCTCAGTATTGGAGGAGCATACTGAGGGAGCCAGCCTACTTTGTTTTCTCTGTAAGAATCAGAAAATTGACTACTATATAGTTAAATAGCCTCTTTCTTATTATCTTTTTAAAGTCAGTTGGCTTAATGCTTAAAATGTTGTTTGTCTTTGAGAGAATTATGTTGGAATCCTCTGCCCTTAGGCATTTTGAAGCACTTGACTGTGGCAACAGTTTTTATTCACAGCTCTCTGAGAATTTCCCCTCCCCCAACTTTTTTACCCTGAGGCTCAAGGACTGCCAAGTAGGGCATAGCTTTGTCTAATTCTACATGTGCAGAAGGTAAGACTGACTACTTTGCTCTCTTAAGGTTTTTTTCCCCAAAAAGAAATTTGTTAAGTCCTTTGTAACTGTTCATACAGCACTCTATTCATTTCTTCCTAGATGCAATGTTTTACCTTTATTTCTTATTTTTAAACAGTTGTACATTTTTTTTCCCTTTCCAGTTTTATTGAGCTGTAATTGACATGCAGCACTGTGCAAATTTAAGATGTGAAGTATACTGATTTCACTTATATGAGAATAAAAATATATATATTAGTAAACAAATGATGTTGCTGCCGTCGAGCTATCACATTATTGCCACCAGATGGTGTACATTGTGGGAATGCAGGATGAGAGGCACAAGATACTACCCCATACCCTACCCTACCCCTCATAGCTGAGGTGCATATCAAAGGAATGATTTCAGTGAGCACAGATTTTTCCTTTTTCAGATAGATACACTGAAAGCCTTTCCAGTGGAATCTGCCTACCAATGCTGGAGAGGAAGACAGAAGAGATAAGGGTTCCATAGATCCCTGTGTTGGGATCTTCCTGGATCTGGAAGATCCCCTGGAGGAGAGCCTAGCAAGCCAGTATTCTTGCCTGGAGAAACCCATGGGCTGAGGAGTCTGGCAGGCTCCTGCCAACAGAGTTGTAAAAGAGTAGGACACAATTGAAGTGACTTGGCACAGCAGGTACATAGAAAATCACAAAAGTAATTAACTTGAGATATTGAGATATCTGATTTTCTTTAATTAACAGTAACCTTTTGATGTTTCAACTACCTGATCTTTGTTGTAAAAACTCCTGTTTATCCTGGCTCCCCACCTTGCCTCTTCAGAGTAGTCTCTCAGTTATTTGAGATGCTCTATCCCAAACTTAACTCCTCAGTTTTGTCCATTGAATAAAACATAACTCTCAACTTTTAGGCTGTGCATTTTTCTCAGTCAACTCATACATTATGAAATTATTTTCACGATAAGTTCAGTGACCATCCATCATCTCATATAGACAAGATGTAAAAGAAAAAGCAAAAGAAACCCAAAAAACAAAAATCAAACAAACCTGTTTTTCCTTGTGATGAGAATTCTTAGGAACTACTCTCTCAACAACTTTTATACATCACATACAGAAGTGTTACTTTTGTTTGTCATGCTGTACATTATATCCCTAGTACTATTTATCTTATAATGGAAATTTTGTACCTTTGAAATGCCTTCATCCAGTTCTCCTTTCCCCCAAACCCAGCTTATGGTAACCACAAATCTGATGTCTTTTACTATGACTTTGGTTGTTTTTAGAATATAACTGATCTACAACAATTTGTTACTTCCTGGTGCAAATATTTCTATACATTTCAAGAAAGCAGGTTTTTTTTTTTTTTTTTTTTTTGAAAACTGCATTACAGCATTCAGTTCAGTTCAGTTCAGTCGCTCAGTCGTACTCGACTCTTTGCGACCCCATGAATCACCGCATGCCAGGCCTCCCTGTCCATCACCAACTCCTGGAGTTCACTCAGACTCACGTCCATCGAGTCAGTAATGCCATCCAGCCATCTCATCCTCTGTCGTCCCCTCCTCCTCCTGCCCCCAATCCCTCCCAGCATCAGAATCTTTTCCAATGAGTCAACTCTTCGCATCAGGTGGCCAAAGTACTGGAATTTCAGCTTTAGCATCATTCCTTCCAAAGAAATCTCAGGGCTGATCTTCAGAATGGACTGGTTGGATCTCCTTGCAGTCCAAGGGACTCTCAAGAGTCTTCTCCAACACCACAGTTCAAAAGCATCAATTCTTCGGCACTCAGCCTTCTTCACAGTCCAACTCTCACATCCATACATGACTACTGGAAAAACCATAGCATGCCTCCTCCCAAAAAGGCAACAAATCAAAAATCTATTGGTTGGGATAAATATTTCCATATACTATTTTAAAATCACAAAATCAGTAAGTTCAGCCTAAGAAACATAAAAAATGTATTACTCATACTTTTCTAGTCATTATATGTTAGGTTGGAAACTTTAAAAAACTAAATGTATTTGCATAATGCCCCTTCTATTTTAGGAGTCAACATGCTTATATGTTTACATATATTTTCTCTCTATGCAAAAATTTATGTAACATTTGAATTTCTACCTCATAGATCAAAATGAATATAGTGCTAAGTAAAAATTATTATCTAACACAACTATGTGCTAGTAGCATGTTGTATATATTGGGAAATAAAGAAAAAGTAAAGACTTGATGCCAATCACAAGAGTTTACAATCTTGGCAATGAGCTGTGACTAACAGACAAAGACAGTGCATCATTAGTGCAGACTTCTGTAACTCAAAGCCTCTTTTGCAGTGGGATTTCTGAGACTCAGAAATCAATAAGGAATAATCTCAGAAGACATCACACAGAAAGTGAAATGTGACCTTTAGTATGAATGATAGTCAGTGTCTTGTTTGGGACCCATGGTTGCCACTAGCAGAAATCCATTCAGCCAGCTTAGACAGAAAGCAGCCTGTAGTGAGAGGAGGTGGACGTGGTCATAGTATGATCAGGAGTTACACTTAGGTCTCAAGAGCTGAAAGCCACGGTGGCCCTCTTCTAAACTTTTCTTTGAATCTGGGCTCACCTATTCCACAATACTTTGGCTACCTGATGGTAAGAGCCGACTCATTGGAAAAGGCCCTGATGCTGGGAGGGATTGAGGACAGGAGGAGAAGAGGGCGGTAGAGGATGAGATAGTTGGATGGCATCACTGACTCAATGGGCACGAGTCTGAGCAAGTTCCAGTCCAGGAGAAGATGAAGGGCAGGGAAACCTGGCGTGCTACAGTCTGTGGGGTCACGGAGAGTCAGACATGACTGAGTGACTGAGAAAGAGCAACGAATTCCCCTTACCTGCACTTTTCTGTGATCATCTGCATCACTGTCTCCTTTTTCCTGGAATAAGCTTAGTTTACTTTTCTGCACATGAAGGAGGATTACAACTCATTCTCCAAAATCCTAAATTTTTATATCCTCAGTTTAAGTGCCTGTCAAATGCTGACTGACATCTCAAACTCCTAATCTCAGCAGCTGAAGAAAGAGTTCGTTGGTCAAGCAAAGCCAAAAGGGCAACCGGGTTGGATGACTGCCACTAAAACAACTCTTAGAAAAGAAGTAAGGTAGGCAAGATACAGAGCGTTCAAGTAGAGATGGAAGCGGTAGGAAGGAGCATTGGTAGATGAGAGGGAAAAGAGTGTGTTAGATGGGGTGGGCCTTTCTATGAAGGGCGCATTTCATTTACAGAAGACTGTCTTTTTTTTTTTTTCTTTGATGTGGACCATTTTTTTAAAGTCTTTATTGAATTTGTTAGAATATGGTTTCTGTTTTATGTTTTGGTTCTCTGGCTGCAAGGCATATGGGATCCTAGCTGCTTGGCCAGGGATTGAACCTGCGCCCCTTGCATCGGAAGGTGAGGTCTTAACCATTGGACCACCAGGGAAGTCCCCAGAAGACTGTCTTATTGAAAGGCTATAGAATCTGACAATGTTTCAAAGAGAGAGACAAGTAACAAAGATTATTAAGGAACAATCCTTCCTTTATTCCCACTCTGTGGAGGATCTCTTAACTCCTCCCCTCATGTCCTGTCCAGTAGCAGGAGATACTAGATTGTGTGGTGCCAAGTCCTGAGACAGGGCATCTGGGATTAAGGCTCTCCTGAGTGTTAAAACAAAACAGGGTCTAAGGCTTCCTGTTCAGTTCAGTTCAGTCCAGTCGCTCAGTTGTGTCTGACTCTTTGCAGCCCCATGGACTGCAGCGTGCCAGGCTTCCCTGTCCATCACCGACTCCTGGAGTTCACCCAGACTCATGTCCATTGAGTGCTAAGTGGCTTCGGTTGTGTCTGACTCTCTGTGACCCCATGGACTGTAGCCCACCAGGCTCCTCTGTCCATGGGATTCTCCAGGCAAGAATACTAAAATGGGTTGTCATGCCCTACTCCAGAGGATCGTCCTGACTCAAAGATGTGACCTGTGTCTCTTATGTCTCCTGAATTGGCAGTAGGTTCTTTACCACTAGCACAGGGAGCCCCACAATTTGTCTGTGAAAGTGAAAGTGTTAGTTGCTTAGTTGTGTCCTGCTCTTTATGACCCCATGGACTGTAGCCTGCCAGGCTCTTCAGTTCACAGAATTCTCCAGGCAAAAATTTTGGAGTGGGTTGCCATTCCCCCTTCCCCAGGGGATCTTCACAAGCCAGGGATCATTGCAGGTGGTTTCTTCAGAGTCTGAGCCACCAGGGAAGCCTGAGCCAGGCATAAATAAAGACTGGTTTGGATAAAGTCAAGGGTCTGCTTACATATAAACATACCCTCAATCTACAAAAGTAATGCGATCTATATCTTTTAAAGTTGTCATATCCATTTTACAGAAAGTATAGATTATATCAGATAAGAGTACAGTGTGTGTTAATCATTGCCCAAAAGATATTTAAAGTGCAAATGTGTTAAACAATATCATGCCCACATGATGACATTTGAACAAAGAAGTGTTCTCTGTTGTAAAATTTTTGAAGCATCTGAACACTTTGATTTACTGAAAAGCACGATTTAGAGCAACTTTCTAATATTTTCTCTGACTGAAATTATTTACATCAAGTGTGTAAAAGAAAGTACCAGAGAGAGAGACTGATGAGAAGAAGAGATACCTAGTAGACAATGATGAGAGATAAGAAACGGAGAGCTGTTGTGATGTATTAACCATAGAAATCCAGGATCAATTTTGCCTACAAAAATTTGAAGTAACTGTTAGAGAAACCCATTTATTTCCTAAGGCTATAGAGTAGCCATCTCCTAAAAATATACTCTAAGAATAGTATTCAGAAACTACAGGTTTATTACAGGTATCATACTCATGTCCTTTGAAGATGACTTTGAAAAATAGCACTCACTTATGCAAAGTATATAGTCTGTTTATATTTGTTTTGTCATTTTTATTATATTTTAAAACATTATTGAGTGCTTGCCAAGTGCCATATGTACTATCTTTCATTTACTCCTTATTAAAAATCCAATGAGGTAACTATTAATGCCCCCATTTTGCAGATAAGAAAAGTAAGCGTCCAAGATCACACAGCTATTGAATGGTGGAATAGGATTTAAAGCCAACAGTCTTCCTTGTGAATCGATGCTTACAACCATGTCTGTACATGGAGTCATTACATGGCTCGTATGTAATCTGAATGAAGCACATGCATAGTTGTGGGAGTTGCTTCTTTCTGTATTTGGTTTTGAAAAATTATAAGAGGCTAACCTCAACAGGTACTGATAGTTAGGTACTTGTCCCTCCTTTTGTCTCTTTTCTTTTTATGTGTTTTCACTCTGCTTCTGTAGCTAATCAGTACCTTTCAGCAAGGCTAGCATTTTATATTGTCATTTCCTAAGGACTCTTTCACCTTGTAATTGTCACTTCTGTTGCTATTTTTTTCTGAAATGATTACTACGTTCACATCTTTAAGGAATGGTGGCCATTTTACTGCGAAACTAATGATGATGATTATCTCTGTGTTAACTACATATTATCAATCAATGGTTGCATTTTTTCCTCTGCTAGAATCCACCATAATCAGTCCCTGTGAAATCCGAATCATCAAGAATATCACAAATGAAGTCTGTACTTTTAAAATTTAAAAAAACGATTCTGATGGACATGATATGGATACCTTTATTTCATTATACTGTTCTTAATGATAATCTGCATTTATTATTTTTTACTCTGTCATGCATTTAATGCTTCCAGCCCCAGGGTTTATCGACATTATAAAGATGAGTGAGCAGTAGCCTCAGTTGTTATCATCACTGATTTTTTGGACATCTTATGGATAATTTGTTCATTGTGGTCACACCAAGGCTTGCCACCCCTTCTTCGACAATGAGCAAATATGTAGTTTCTCTTCTCTGGACACATAGAGACTGTGAGGGCATTGCTAATGGGGGAGGAAAGAAGGAGGCTAGAAGGAATCACTGATGGTCACTTGCCTTGTTTTTGAAATATGTAAAACATTACAAGGAAAATGTAGCTTTATAATGATTGGTGCCCATCTTTTCAATAAGAGTATTATGACTCTAACTTTGAAACAATGGCCTACGTATTCACCATTCTTCAAAATATTTTTGATTGTGTTTGAATTTTTAATCTGATAAGTATTTTCACATACAAAATGCATGTGGCCTAACATGTCTCAGGAATAAATTACACGTCACTTATTCAGAAATGCCTTTTTAATTTTTAGTAAGTGTATTTTACTGTGTTTTAAGGGGATGAATGTCACGTCTTAATCTTGATAAATGTGACTGTTTTCAATTAATTTTGTTTGCACCCAGACGCTACCAGGGGCACTGTAGATATTTATATCTATATAGTTAAAATCTTTAGGTTTTAACACGCAGCTTATTAAAAACATGTATAAAAACCCTTAGAAATAAAAATATGATTTTATACTTCTAATTAGTTCACAAGTATTTATACATTATATACATGAGATGGCCAGTATTCTCTCCCACTAGAGCTCTACAGACTGGGCTTTGCCCAAGATTACACAAGCAGCCAATAGCACAGCTGGGACTTTAAATCATGTCTGCTCACATCAAGAACAGTGTTTGCTCTCTTTTAGGAAAACCCTAGCAAGACAAATTTGAACTAGCCAAAGGCATCAGAAGTACTCATTGTAGGATTGTTCCATTGTTAAGGGCTCAGCTATCTTTGTGTTCCCAGGTTGCATAGTTTCCTGATTAGCTCTGCAGTGTACTGTTCATCTGGTTCACTTGACTAGGCTTAACACCCCCATTTGTTCAGTGACTTTGAATGTGTTTTGCAGTATATTCTTCTCTACTGGAGTGTCTGTAAGTGGGTATATCAGGTGGGATGGAGCCGCTGGGAGCTGTGTGGCAGCACTGTGCATCCAGCCCAGCAATCAGGAGCAGTGATTTGGATGACAGTATGTGGCGAAGTTGCCCTGTCAGCCATACTGCAGAACACAGAAATATGAAATAGTCCAGATTAGTGAGGAAGGGAGGCAAATGAAGGTAAATCTGGTATAGTGCCAAGTGTAGTCACATACCAAGGGAAAAACAAGAGAGAAGGGAAGGAAGAAGAATACAGAATAATAATTCTCTGAGAAATAATCTCAGAAATGTATCTTCAGGAAAAACAGTTTGCACATTCACATTTTTCCAAGTTTTAAGATTATTATAAAATTTTAGATCATCATGAAGTTAATTAATTAAATTAATTAAGCAAGTTTAGGGAACTTATCCTTGTCACAGCTTCACCTTGGAGTTGAACTTTGGAATTGTCTGGATTCTGCAGTCCCTGTCATGGCTCACCAGCAACTCTCATAATGTTCTATTTTCTTGACTCAGTCCCTCTACATCTATCAGTGCTGCCAAGGATGAAATCTCTACTTTCTTCACTGCCTCCTGCATGCTTCTGTTACATCTATATAAGTTTCTATGTTATAGTACTTTATCAGTCACTAAATATGTATCTGGGATTCCCGGGAGGTGCTAGTGGTAAAGAAACTGCCTGCCAATATGGGAGGCATAAGAGATGAAGGTTCAATCCCTGGGTTGGGAAGATCCCATGGAAAAGATCCCTTGGAGAATCCTATGGACAGAGAAGCCTGGCAAGCTATAGTTCTTAGGACTGCAAAGAGTCAGGCGTGAATGAAGTGACTTAACACACAGCACATATATCTAACATTGAAATGTCTGACAGAATAGTTGATGAGATTAGTCACTAAGCAATATAGAACACCATTATGTTGTATGTATCTGTCTATGGAACATCATACATAGTGACTTTATGCCAGACTGCCTCCAAGAACTGGACAGTCCATAGATGACAGCATTTTATCTCAAGCATGATCACAGCTGATCAGATATTCTCCACAAAGTGGTTGTGCATGATCAATTCTTATGAATCTGTGTTCAGAAGAAGGATATGATATGTTGCAATCACTTTCCACTTAGTACTTTATTGCTTCCTTAAGTAATCACAGATTGTACACATCAGTCAGTTAATACCTGAAATTTATTAGACAAGCATTCAGTATGCATTAAATCTGTTAATTTAGTGTCTATTTCTTCAATTTCTGAAACCTCTGCGTCAACTAAACCAGTGTATAATGCCCTAAATTTCAGTTTCCATATTTCTCTTCAGTGTCTTTTTATAGGTCGTGCTGTCACTTTAGTTGAGTCTAACTCTGTGCAACCCTATGGACTGCAACTGTCCAGGCTCCTCTTTCCATGGGATTCTCCAGGCAAGAATACTGGAGTGGGTTGCTGTGCCATCCTCCAAGGGATCTTCCTGACCCAGGGATCCAACCCATGTATGTTACGTCTAACCTGCATTGATAGGCAGGTTCTTTACCACTAGCACCTCCTGGGAAGCCCCTCTTAATAGCCATGTCTCTTCCTTCCACAGACAACCATAACTTTTCTGTCATGTTAATTCATTAGTTCCAAGGCTCATAACTCTAAAATTTGCCTCATGAAATCCAAATAAATAATCTTTTCTTTAATCTATCCATGTCTTTATTTTGTATTCCATCCTTCAGGGGCCTACTACATGGGATTTTGTGAGGACAGAGATCAGGCTCAACTCAAAACACAACAAGGAAAGGTAGGAATTGATAGCCAAGTTGTAGAGTGGGGGTCAGTGGATGGAAAATTGCTAAGAGGAAATACCACATATCTGGTGAGGACGATTCTGGCTGAATGACCTAACAGGATTCTTGTTGAAAGGAGGCCAGGGGTATAGACATCACCTGGAGAACTGTAGGGGATAAGGAACTTGATCAGATTTTGAAGATGATCAGTTACCAAGGTGGGGAATTTTGATTGGATTGACAGTAGGGTTTTTGTTAATATTGGAATATGCAAAGGAGAACATAAATGCTCAAATACAGAGTCTAGTTGAAAGGAGAATTTACAGGATCCTGACTAAGGTTTGGTCAAAGATATATATTTTAAATCATTTTTTTATTGGTATTCTATACTTAAACCCAAGTATTAAAAAAAAAAACTAAGATCATGACATCCAGCCCCATTACTTCATGGTAAATAGAAGGGGAAAAGGTGGAAGTAGTGACAGGTTTCTTCTTCTTGGGCTCTGAAATCACTGTGGGTGGTGACTGCAGCCATGACATCAGAAGGTGATTGCTTCTTGGCAGAAAAGCTATGCCAAATCCAGACAGTGTGTTGAAAAGCAGAGACATTACTCTGCCAACAAAGATCCATATTGTCAAGATTATGATCTTCCCAGTGGTCACATACAATTGTGAGAGCTGGACTGTAAATAAGTCAAAGTGCCAATTAATGCCTTTGAACTGTGGTGCTGGAGAAGACTCCTGAAAGTCCCTTGGCCAATAAGAAGATCAAACCAGTCAATCTTAAGGAAAATCAAACATGAATACTCGTTGGAAGGCTGATGCTGAAGCTGAAGGTCCAGTATTTTGGTCATCTGATGTGAACAACTGACTCATCGGTAGAAAAATCCCTGGTAGTGGGAAAGACTGAGGGAAGAAGAAGAGGGTATCGGAGGATAAGATGGCTGGATGGCATTACTAAGGCAATGGACATGAACTTGGGCAAACTTTGGGAGATGGGGAGGGACAGGGAATCCTGGCTGTGCTTCAGTCCATGGGGTCGCAAAGAGTGGAACACTACTGGGCAATTGAACAACCACAGCAATACTTATGAGGATTTATTTTTTCAACTGATTAAAGTTAATCTTCAGGAAAGTTCATGTTTGTTATTTTGTTCTAACTGAATGCAAAAGTCCCTTGAGACTATGCATTTTTATTTTTGTCAGCAACCATCTCTAGAACCTAAGTCAGATTCTTGGGCAAAGTGACTGTTTCTGTAAACTCTTGCTTAGGAAATCATTAAATGGCTTTACTAGAAAACTGTGATATGTATGGATGCTAAGATGGACATCTCGTGCAAGAGCACCTGCATAAAATAAAGGAGCCAAAGGAAATCATCAAATATTTCCCAAATTTTAATATTTCTTACTAAGGAGAAAATAAATAAATACAGGCAGAGAAGATATGGTTTTGAAAGTTGTTGGTATTAAATATAAATTATTTTTAAAAATAAATTTGTGCTTGTAATAAATTTATTTTTAATTGAAAAAGAGAACAAACCTAGGTTTGAGTTTGACCAATAATAATTAGGTTACACAGCTGTAATTTTTTTTTCTCCTTTTTGTTGCCCATATGAGCCTTTATGTGCAATGGACATGTCAGTACAGATGATAATGATATTTATAAGGAAAACAAATGTGGAATGACTATATGTAAAACATTTGGCCGATTTATAGGAGGTGCACTCTAGTATCTGTTGCATTTTTTTACTTTTTGCAGTACCTCTTGACATTATGCACATAGAATTTCAAAAATAAATGATCAAAAGCCCTAAATTCATTCAAATGTAGTTAGCATAAAAATTGGTGAATGTGCTTTGAGATTAAAGCACTGGAATAAATTACATTTTCTATTTAAGTGAAATTCTAAAAATACCTTTTAATTATTTTGAAGAAATTCGACAGAAATCTTTCCTGTCTTATAAAGTGAATACAATGGAATTTTATTTTCCTAATGATTCAAAAGGATGTGACTTTTGTACAGATAATTAGAACTCAATTGACTGATTGACCTTAAAGTGAACTAATTAAAGAGGAGCAAATCAAGACTTTCAATTGGTCATAGGCTATCCACTGAGCACACGGTACTTTCTGCATGTGTGTGCTGTGCTTTTTCAAGAAAAGCACACATAAGCCATACAAAAGAGGAAAGCAATCATAGGAAATAGCATCAGAACTTTAATAAAAATACAAATTTTTGCATTACAAAGTCTAAAAGCTATTGTTTTAGAGGATAAAGAAGAAGAGAGACATGACTTATAGTTAGAAATATTAGGAAAAGTTTTACAAAGTAGGTAAAATTTTAGATCTGGGTAATTGTGAGAATTGGGACAACTATAATGTCATTATATTGTTAAATGGAAAAGAAAATTGTAAAATGTATATAGTCATGGAAGCAGAGAAAAATAAGTTAAAAGTTAAATCTTTTTTTTTTAAGTTCACATTAGAAAAAGATAGATTGGGGAAAAAGAAGTTATTTTAAGTATACATCAGTTTTACTGAAATAAAAGAAAGATGAAGCCAGATTAAGAAGGCTTGAAGTTTAAGCATTTTGAGTTTATTTGTCAAATTAATCCCATAACCTGGTATCGAAGATTTTTGCAGAGTGAAGACATGAACTATACTTTACAGATAAAACAGGCTGTCAATGTGGCAAAAAGATCAATCAACATGATAAGGGTTTTTATTAAGATGGAAATTGTGGGCTAAAATGTTAAAAAAATTAACTATTATTGAGTCATTTTTAAAAAGAAAGCACTATGTTAGACTTTTTTTTTAATGATGACTAGTTAACCCCCTGCAGAACTATAAAACATATACTCTCTTCTTTACTTTGTCAGTCAAGAAATAGATTTAGAAAGGTTAAGAAAGAGACCAAGTGAAAACTTAAAAACACTTGAGCCAAAATTCAAGATAAACTCTATTTGACTTCAAAATTTAAGCGCTTACTATTTTAACACTGAAAAAGCATTTTTGTAATGTTGTTAAATGATTAGTTATCAGGGTGAGGGCAAGTTAAAAGAATCACGACTATGCCTGTGAAGGGGAACACTGGAGTGGTAATAGGTTTTATATTTAGTCCATCTGACATGTAACAATATATAGGTATGGGTAAAGAATATACTTTGAAAGACATACTATTACAAACACCAGTTTGGAACAGAAAGGATCACATATTTTAGCACTAAATAATAACTTTAATCAGGTTGAGGAACAAATATGCATAAAACCATAGAAGAAAATCCAGTCTTTTTTTTCCAGCACCTGCAACTTTTCCTGGTTCTTATATAGCACCCCTAAATTGATCTGTCACAGATTTGGAAACCATTTTGGTGTTTAACTTGAAAATGTTAGTGGCTGAATTTACTGCCAAAACCATGTTTGGAATACTGTAGTCTGAAAATAGATATTCATGCGGTAATTGTAATCCCCCATGGAGTAAAAATAGATCTGAAAATGTTAAAAATTTGAATATCAGAGACTATCAGGGGCCCTGCACAGACTGAACATTTTTCTATCATATTTTTCTTATGTCTGACAAACTTGTTTATACAGAACCAGAGAGAAGAACTAAAAATTGAGGGAAAAGACATCAGAATAGTCAAAACAGAACTCACAGTATGTAACCTTTTAAGATCAGGTACATTATTCACCAAGATCATGACATCCAGTTACAAAACTTCATGGCAACTAGAAAGGGAAAATGTGGAAGCAGTGACAGATTTTCTTTCTGGGGACTCCATAATCACTGAGGGTGGTGACTGCAGCTATGAAATTAAAAAACACTTGCTCCTTGGAAGGAAACCTATGAAAAACATAGGCAACATATTAAAAATCAGTGACATCACTTCATCAACAAATATCTGTATAGTCACTGCTATACTTTTCTAGTAGTCATGTATGGATGTGAGAGTTGGTCCATAAAGAAGACTGAGGGCTGAAGAATTGATGTTTTTGAACTGTAGAGCTGGAAAAGACGCTTAAGAGTCGCCCAGACTTCAAGGAGATCAAACCAGTAAATCAACCGTGAATGCTTATTGGACGAGATGCTGAAGCTCTAATACTTTGTCCACCTGATTTGAAGAGCCAGCTTATCGCAAAAGCCCCTGATTCTGGGAAAGATTGAAGGCAAAAGGAGAAGGGGGCAGCAGAAGATAAGATGGTTAGATAGCATCACCAACTCAGTGGACATGAATTTGAGCAAACTCTGGAAGATAGTGGAGGACAGAGGAATCCTATAGATTTGAACACAATTTAGCAACTGAACAGCACCAACAAACATTTTTCATGGGTATTCATGCTTTCTCTCAAACAAGATTTATTCTTTTACTCTTGTACATTTAATGAGATTTACTGTCAAAGAAAACTAGTGAGAAATCAGAACTGTTTTAATCCTTTTTATGTTAATATGATATTTAAACTATATCATAATAGTAAAGATGACATTCTTATTATTGACTATAACTTTCAAAACAAATATGCCTTATTTTTATTGGACCCTGCTGAAAAATTCAAGTAAGTTTAAAAAAATATAGAATTGTTTTTCTAACCAAAATATCTAAAGTTGAAAAGAAAGCATTGACATTTTAAGTGGAAATTTTCAACCAACAGGAAATTTTAGTAATATGGAATACCACATTCTTGTTTGATGCTAGATTATAAGGTATTTGACTGAATGAGCATAGCACTTAAAAATGACTTTTTAGAAGAAACTTGGCATGCTCCAGAAGTAGTCATCCTAGTTTCTTGTTTTGTTTTTTCAACTTTATTCATCTATCATCCATATACCATACAATTCAACCACTTAAAAGTGCAGAATTGAATGACTTTTATTATATTTGCGTGGCTGCGCAGGCTTCCCCCGTGGCTCAGCTGTAAAGAATCCTACTACAATAGGATCCCTGGGTCAGGAAGATCCTCTGGAGAAGGGCATGGCTACCCACTCCAGCATTCTTTCCTGGAGTATCCCATGGACAGAGGAGCCTGGCATGCCACAGACCATAGGGTCGCAGAGAGTCAGACAAGACTGAAGTGACTTAGCATGGCACCGCACATGGTTACGCACCTATCACCAGCATCTAATTCTGGAACATTTTTGCCCCCTCAAATGAAAACTCGCACCTGCTAGCAGACACTCATTCTCCCCCTCTTCCTCCTGCCAGTCTCCTCAGCCCCTGTTGGTAATTTAGTCTGTGAGTCATGTCTGACACTTTTGTGACCACAGGGCTGTAGCCCGCCAGGCTTCTCTGAGTGGTTGCCATTTCCTCCTCCAGGCATCTTCCTGACCCAGGGGCTGAATCCATATCTCCTGCACTGCAAGCAGATTCTTTGCCACTGAGCCACCAAAGAAGCCCCGGCTTCAGCCCTAGCCAGCTATTAATCTGCTTCCTGTCTCTATAATTGCCTTTTCTAGACAATTCCTATATAGGTATGATAATCTATGTATTATTTTGTGACTAACTTCTTTTACTTAGCATAGTGTTTTTAAGGTTCACCAATGGTATAGAATATATCAGTACTTAATTTCTTTTTATTCAATACTACTAAATATTCTATTAAATGGATATGTCCTATTTTATTAACCCATTCATATAGTTGATGGATATCTGACTATTTCTACATTTTGGCTATTATAAATAATAATGCCATGAATGTTTGTTTATATAGTCTCTTGAATATATTACCTAGCATCACAGATATTTTTAAATTGATATGCTAGGACTTGACTTACATACTTAATCTGTTACCAGTAGTAGTCCTTTTAAATGTCACAATATTTTTCCAAATTAATTAAATGTGTTAGTATTGAGATCTATGTGTGTATATGTATATATACATATATATAAAGAAAAAACAATGAATAATCTTCCCTACCCTTTCTTCTTTTCATTAAGCCCTCCAAATATCCAAAGGTAATAGCCTAATGTATACCATTCAATATCCCAATACTGTTCTCTTGTGCTACTGAATTTATAAAATATACATACAAACTTATACAAATACAAAATTATATTTGCACACATATGAGGGTTTGTTGTATGACATTTTGAAATGGAATAATCCTGGCGTTTGCATTTTTCTGCAATGCAAATTGTTTTCTCATTTAAAAGCATACCATGCATATATTTCTAAGCCAAAAGATGTAACTCTAACTCATTCTTCTTAATGATGACATAATGTTCCATAAAACTGGTATAACAGAATTAATATAAACATTTGCCTCTCATTGAGTATTCAAATTTAGTTGCCCTGCTTCTTAATTTTTCACAACTATAAAGAAAGCTACAGTAATCTTTATTGAACACATACTTTTTATAAGTAATATATTAATTTCTATAGGCTTGCTTCCATAAAACAGAGTGGCTGAGCTGATAGTCATCCTTAATTTTTATATATGTTAAATTTATTTTCAAAAATATATATAGCAAATCATACTCCGAACCAGCAGTTCATGAGAGTAACTGTTTCATAGCCTCTCCACAATCCAAAGATTGATATAGTCAATCTTCTTTAAATTTGCCAATTTTATGTGTCTATTTCTTTGTTGATTCAATTTTAATTTCTCTGACTGCAAGGAAAGGGAAAATCTTTTCATATGTTAATTAGAAATTTAAATTTAATATTCTGTGAATTGGTAATTATTTCCCTTTGTTCTTTTTCTATCAAATTTGTTTGCTTTCTTCTTGCAACTTATTGGAGCACTTTATATTTTATGGATATTAATATCTGCTTATTATTTGTGATGCAAATAGTTTATCATTTGTTTTTTGACTTTGTTTTGTCTTTTACTGTATAAATCTTTTTAATTTGCTCATATATATCTATTCTTACTTTCTTTCAGTCATTTTTCTTTGCTCAAGAAAGTTTTTCTGCCTTCTAGTCATAGGATTATTTTCATACTTAAAAACAATTAATTCATTTCAGCTAGTGTTGCAAGAAGGGGGACCCCTTCCAGGGTCCAAAAGTGAGCTCTCATCTAACACTCAGAAATGAATTGTCCAAGGAGACATATGTGTTGAGGAAGCAAGAGATTTTATTGGGAAAGGGGTCCCCCAGGTGGAGAGCAGTAGGGTAAGGGAACCCAGGAGAACTGCTCTGCCCGGTGGCTCACAGTCTCAGGTTTTATGGTGATGGGATTAGTTTCTGGGTTGTCTTTAGCCAATCATTCTTGACTCAGAGTCCTTCTTGGTGGTTCACACTTTGCTCAGCCAAGATGGATCAGTGAGAGGAATTCTGGGGAGGTGGTTGGACACCTGGTGTCACCTTTTGACCTTTCTTGAATTCTCCCTGTTGGTAGCAGCTTATTAGTTCCCTGTTCCTTGTTAGGACCTCCTGTCATAAAACAATTCATGCAAATGGTTACTATGGTCCCTGGCCAGGGTGGGCAGTTTCAGTCAGTGTGCTTCCTCTGACATTAGTACTATGTTTAAGCAAGAGAACATAAAGTTTTTAAGATATTCAGTTAGCTGAACAGTTAGCAGCATATTAGCTGCTGTTAATATGATATACATTTTCTTCACAGTTCCTTTTCTAAATATCAAATGCTTTTTAAAATCTCAGAATATTTTATAAAATGAAATTATACATGTCTTTACGTTTAAAAATTAAAAAATGATAGTATGTATTATAAATGTTTAATTCAAAAAACAGCTACTAACCATGCTATTATATATAAAATGTAAAATAATACTAATAGATATTTTTACTCAAAAGGAGAAATATTGATTAATATGATGCTATGATATAAAATATTCAAGTTGTAGGTCTAGATGTTATCTTGGTGTACATTATTTTCTGGTACCCTTTCAGTGAAAACAAGAAGCCATTATTTTTAAAGTTGGAAAAGCATTAGCACTATGGAAAAACTTTAGTTTATGTGAAACCTCTTGATTAGTAAATTTTGGGATGAGGGAATTGCAAGAATATTATCATCTAGGAAACTACTTTTTGTGCATTGTTATCCTAGAGCTATTTATCTGGTTCTTTGCTTCTCTTTGTTCTATTCAGAATATAAAAATGTGCCCGGGGTTAAAATGATTAATCACTATAATGTTAATATTTTATGAGAAAACATATTAAATCCTAACTTGAATACAATTTATGGCTGGAGAGAGTCAGTACATTAATTTAGTGGACTAACAGATTGATATTTCCAATAGGTAAGTTCCAAAAGGGTATATATTTGAAACTTTGAATAGTGACTTTAGGTTTTATAATTTTATACTAAAATTTAGTAGTTCTTTCATTGAATTAGAAAGAACAATATTTAAAAATGGCTCATGCATACTTTTTAAAAGGTCATAATTGTTACTCTAAGATTTCTTAAACTAGACTGTTATGAAAAAAAAATTTCCATATCATACCACTGAATTTTGGCTTGCAATTTTGTCTCAGAGAAGAATAAAAGTATCTTCCACTTTTCAAGTTTATTTTAAATTGTAAAATTATCATTATTTACACTTTTCATCCCCTATTTTATTCTGGTTTCTTTTATAAACTTTTTCATGTCAGTAAATATTTTATAATTTCTTTTTGCTGTCTACTAGATATGAGATATATATTTAAATCTTGATGATTTTGTTATAAAGTTAGAGATATAAAATGTGCACTCAGGAAGGTATTAACTAGAACAGAATAAAACTTTTATAAATGTTTAAATTTATAACTTTGTGTAAAACATTTTTACACATACACAGAATATTTGTATAAACTCTAATGTAAAAGCCAATACTTTGGGCACGTGATGCAAAGAGCTGACTCACTCGAAAAGACCCTGATTTCAGGGAAGATTGAGGGCAGGAGAAGAGGGCAACAGAGGATGAGATGGTTGGATGGAATCATGGACTCAATGGACACAGTTTTAACAAACTCTGGGAGACAGTGAAGGACAAGGAAGCATGATGTATGCAGTGCATAGGGTTGAAAAGAGTTGGACATTGCTGAGTTACTGGACAACAAATGCTTAGAAGAAGTTGGGATGCGCTATCTGACATTAATAGTTTACAGTATTAGTGATGGACAATTTTTATTAATTTAGCACAATAGTGAATATTTCAATGACTTCAGTTTGAGCAATATACATTATAAACAAAATTATTTAAGTGAATAGCATAATCTCTAAATTAGTTTGACAAAAATATTTGACATAGACTATTAGATCTTGTACATAAATTTCTTTCTAGATGTCCAAACACAAAATCTTATTCATATTTATACATATTAAAACAATAAACAGAATATTGCAAAATATTCATTCAAAATCATATCAACTTTTCCTAGGAGAGGCATTTTTGTCACATGTCTTAAATATCTCCCATCCATGCACACATGTACAGCCTTCTCTATATTCTTAATCTACTTTTGATTTTTTCTTCAAAGCATTTGTTGACACATGTCATTATATTATATAGTTATCTGTTATTTTCTCTTCCTCAGGAATGTAAATTTCATAGGAGAATGGGCTGTTTCACCCTTTCATTCCAGCAAAGGCTGGATCCCATCACCTACACCAATACTAAGCTCATGGTATCTTAGTAAATAACCCCTGAGTGAATTATTGAGTGACTGAGTTTATTATTCATTGATTGTTGTGAGAGAATAAGATTACCATATAAGGAAAAACAACAATAAAAAGAAATAAGCTTGGTACATTACTTTTGTTTCAAAGTAAATGTCAGAATGATTAAAGAGTTATTTACTTTAAAAAATGACCACAAAATGGAATGAGGAGTAATGTTTTAAACGTTAAAACTAGAAACATCACAAAGGAAATTTGTACTTGTATGATTACCTAAATGTCTAGCAGTCTGTATACACAAAGTTATTGTGAACCAATTAAAAACTAAGTGGCTAGTTGGTTGAAATATTTCCTATAAATATATGTGAGATAATATTTTTAATATGAGTTTGTACAAATCACAATGAAAAAATATTCCACCTTTCTAAATGATTTCCTAAAAGCTAAGCAAATTGATTAAAATCTTTAAGAGAAATGTAAACATCGTATTTATACCATATAAAAATGAAATGTAAACAAAAAAGAAATATAAACACTGTATTTATACCATATAAAAATACCGTATCTTGTTTTTAATCATAAAAGTCAAAATAAAACACCTAGTAAGCAACATTTTTTATCCATCCTGTGATAATTTTTTGGTGGGGAGAGAGGTAAAAACCCTGAGCTCTCAAACATTATTACGAGAGGGATTGATACAAATTATCACCACAGTTTGAGGAAGCAATTCAGCAATGGTGTCAATCATAAAAAGATTTTTACCCTTGACAGTGTACTTACATCTTCCGAATCTATTTAAGGGAATTTTCAGAGACAAAGTATAATTTCTGTACAAGGATTTTCAACATGGCACTATTTTTTGATTGTAAGATTACAAATATGTAAAATATTAGGAGAAAAATTAAATAATTGATACAATAAATAAGTATGCAGTTGTTTGAAATGAAGTCACATCAGAGAATTTTTACTGTCATTAGAAATATTTTATGATATAACGTTACATGATTAAAAAATATATAATGAAAACCTTTATGCCCAGTATGTTTATCTATCTATCTACCATATTTTGACATAAAACACTACATTGTATAGTAGTTACTATCTCTGAATAATGTTACTATGAATTTATTTTTACTTTTATAAGTTTTGTTCATTTGTTCAAAATTGTTTTACATTGGGTACATACTATGTTTATACCCTAGAAAAGTGGTAATAAATCTATGCAATTCAGATAATATATTTCAGTGCATATATGGCATGAAATGATGGGAATCACTTGCCAACTTTTGAGGTATAAATTAAACTTTAATTTATTAATGTTCGCAGACAGGAAAATGACTGTTTAAAAGTGTGTATTATTATCTGACCTCTCTATGCATTTTATCAGTTTAGTTCAGTCTCTTCAGTCGTGTCCAGCTCTTTGCAACCCCATCAATTGCAGCATGCCAGGCCTTCCTGTCCATTACCAATTCCAGGAGTTTACTTAAACTCCTGTCTATTGAGTTTGATGTCTGTGATGCCATCTAATCATCTCCTTCTCTGTTGTTCTCTTTTCCTCCCGCCTTCAATCTTTCCCAGCATCAAGGTCTTTTCAAATGAGTCAGTTCTTCGCATCAGGTGGCCAATGGAGTTTCAGCTTCAGCATCAATCCTTCCAGTATTCAAATATTCAGGACTGATTTCCTTTAGGTTGGACTGGTTGGATCTCCTCGCAGTCCAAGGGACTCTCAAGAGCCTTCTCTAACACCACAGTACAAAAGCATCAATTCTTGGGCACTCAGCTTTCTTTATAGTCCAACTCTCCATACATGACTACTGGAAAAACCATAGCTTTGACTAGATGAACTTTGTTGGTAAAACAATGTCTCTGCTTTTCAATATGCTGTCTAGATTGGTCATAGCTTTTCTTCCAAGAAGCAAGTGTCTTTTCATTTCATGGCCGCAGTCACTATCTGCATTGATTTTGGAGCCCAGAAAAATAAAATCTCTCACTGTTTGCATTGTTTCCCCATCCATTTGCCATGAAATGATGGGACCAGATGCCATGATCTTAGTTTTCTGAGTGCTGAGTTTTAAGCCAACTTTTTCACTCTCCTTTCACTTTCATCAAGAGGCTCTTTAGTTCTTCCTCACTTTCTGCCATAAGGGTGGTGTCATCTGCATATCTGAGGTTATTGATATTTCTCCCAGCAATCTTGATTCCAGCTTGTGCTTCATGCAGCCCAGCATTTCTCATGATGTACTCCGCATATAAGTTAAGTAAGCATGGTGACAAAATATACAAATGTGATGTACTCCTTTCCTTATTTGGAACCATTCTGTTGTTCCATATCAAGTTCTAGCTGTTGCTTCTTGACCTGCATACAGATTTCTCAAGAGGCAGATCAGTTGGTCTGGTATTCTCATCTCTTTAAGAATTTTCCACAGTTTTTGTGATCCACACAGTCAAAGGATTTGGTGTAGTCAATAAAGCAGAAGTAGATGATTGTCTGGAACTCTCTTTATTCAATGATCCAATGGATGTTGGCAATTTGATTTCTGGTTCCTCTGGCTTTTCTAAATCCATCTTGAACATCTGAAAGATCACTCTTCACATGCTGTTGAAGCCTGGCTTGGAGAATTTTGAGCATTGCTTTACTGGTGTGTGAGATGGGTGCAATTGTGCAGTAATTTGAGCATTCTTTGGCATTGCTTTTCATGGGACTGGAATGCAAACTGACCTTTTCCAGTCCTGTGGCAGCTGCTGAGCTTTCCAAATTTTTTGGCATATTGAGTGCAGCACTTTCACAGCATTATCTTTTAGGATTTTAAATAAGTCAGCAGGAATTCCATCACCTCCACTAGCTTTGTGGTAGTGATGCTTCCTACGGCCCACTTTATAACACACTTTAATGCACTTTATAATACAACTTTAAGTCATTGAACTCTGAACTTAATTTCTTACATTAAGGACAGTGTAAACCTTGAATAAATTTTAAAAAATAAGGTTACCCTTTAGAATTGTTGGTGTTATCATAGTTACTATTTATGACAATGAGATAAAATAGCTGGAGTTATATATCTTAGATCCTAAATAAAAAGTGGTGTGAAATTGCCACTGACCAGCACTATTTCACGTTTCTTTTCACAAGTATATCGTTGAAAGCACACATCTAATAAGGAAAATTCTAAATAAATTTATTTTTCAACTATGCACTTACAAAACAAAGATCCAAATAACTGTGTAATTATTCAGTTCTACTTTCCTTTGTATCACCATCTAACCTCCATGGAAGAAATATTTAATTTGTGAATATATCTTGTGAAGTTAGTGTTTACTATGTTGTCACATCATTTATTCATTTCAGTTCCAGATTAGTTTGGAGTATATTCCCTTATTTTTCTTAAAAAGCATGACTAACACAGGGTAATTTACTATGATACTTTAAGGGAAAAATAATAAATACTCTGTTTCAAGGACAATTTGCCTTTGCAAAGATATATATTTTTACTTTCCCAGATGATAAGAGCGTTGCCTAAGTAATTGGCAATCTTCTTTAGAGTCACCCTAACTCAGGTTTGGAGAAATACCAAAAGGTATATTGGCCAAGTAAGGGAATTAGGTAAAGCAGAGAAAACTGAATTTAAAAAGGGGATTAGAAGAGCAAGAGGCACATGCTTGTAATGGTTGCTCTTGTTTAAATTAAGATTTGTTTGGCAAACTATGGAAGAAAAAGAATAACAATTTTCAGAATAGTTTCTCAATAATAGTCTAGTGGCTAATGGCCCATCATTCTGTGGTTTTACTTTGCGAAGGTATTGTGCACAACTAGACAATTTGACATTTGGTTACCTGAGAAAGAGTATTTTTGGTAGTACTAGAATCAAATTAATTCCTCATGAAATTAATTATAACTTTAATTTAAAGTTTATCCTTGCTAGTGAAAAGAATTTGCTACACTTTAGTCTCTTACAAGCATCTTGGTTATATGACCTCTTAATTGATTTTTTACTTTTTTATGGTCCTGCTAAAGAGAAGTATCAAACACAATCAACTTTATCAGCATTCAATTATCAGATCAGAAATCATATTACATTAAACCATATCTAGTATCTGTCTTCTATTATTTACTAGAAAATATGGATTTCATGAAAAGGGTATTTTTGTTGTGTTGTTTTCTCTTAAATATAATTCAGAAAGAAAGTCTGCTTTTCCAAAGTGAGAAACTTAGAACATTTTTATGCCCTTTCTGAGTTTTGATGAGATTTAAGATAATTTTAGGACTATAGGTTGTGTAGTAACCAGTGCTATTTAAGAAAGTAAGATAAAAATAATTGCTTCAGTAATTGACATCTGTGTATCTAAATTAAATGGGACTCAAAACCAGGTGATTTATAATTTAGATTAAATGGGTTTCAAGGTGCTAGTGGTAAGGAACCCTCCTGCCAATGCAGGAGACATAAGAGATGTGGGTTTCATCCCTGGCTTGGGAAGAGCCTCTGGAAGAGGCCATGGCAACCCACTCCAGTATTCTTGCCTGGAGAATCCCCATGGATAGAGGAGCCTGGCAGGCTGCAGCCCATAGGGTTGCACAGAGTTTAACACAACTGAAGCAACTTAGCATGCACGCATGAGTACAGTATCACTGGTTTTAAGAAAGACATTTTTAGAGATATATATCTCTAGGAAAGATTTAAGTGATTTTGAAAACTCTAGGATTTTATCTTACTCTGAAAGAAAGATGGATAGGCATCATTGCAAATACACAGAATATGGTGAAATTACTCAAAATATTTTGTGAGTTAATGAGTGAATTAATACCACTGTGTTTTAATGCTTACTATAAGGCAGAATTAAGGTAGCTCAATTATATTTCTATTTCTCTGTGTATGTTAGCAGTTATTAGCTAATAAGCTCCAACTGTGTTCTTATTCATAACTGTCAGTCTTTCATTTGATGACAGATGATTTGGCTTTGAAACACATTTATTTGTAACCATTCTAACCATATAGATTAAGCTTTCTGTTCATTAGTTCTTACTTTTACAGACAAATCAGCTTTTCTTTTTTTTTTCTTCTGTTAGAAGCAAGACTGATGAGCCAAAGTCAAAGTGAAATGATTGCATTTTGTTTAAATGTTGGTAAAAACACAGTATCACACTTAATGTTTAGGGTATGCCAACTTGCTTAGATATAAGTACGTTTATCTGAAGTTTATATAATATTTTAAAAGCTTCTGATGAAATAACATAATCACTTGAACAAAGGCAAATAAATGATAATGATACTAAAATTGAAAACTCTATATTGACTAAATATACATGAATTGGGATGAAAATTTAGTTCATTTATATTTAATCAGTATAGAGTTCTTCAATTTTAGTATCATTATCATTTATTTGGCCTCACTGGTTCAATGGACATGAGTTTGAGCAAACTCTGGGAGCAGGTGGTAGACAGGGAAGCCTGGCGTGCTGCAGTCCATGGTGTTGCAGAGTCAGACATGACTGAGTGAATGAACTGAACTGAGGATGCAAATTTAAGTAATGTGTAATTTAAACACCCATGGTTGATTCATGTCAATGTATGGCAAAAACCACTACAATACTGTAAAGTAATTAGTCTCCAATTAAACTAAGTAAATTAAAAATAAATAAATAAATTTTAAAAACAAAAAATACATACATATATATATATATAATCTTTGTAACAGATGAACATATTATACTGACCATTTTGTTGTTGATTAGTCTCTAAGTCATGTTTGACTCCTGTGACCCCAAAAATGTAGCCCACCAGGCTCCATGGGGTTTCCCAGGAAATAATACTAGAGTGGGTTTCCATTTCCTCCTGCAGGAGATATTTCTGATCCAGGAACTGGACCCAGATCTCCTGCTTGGCAGGTGAGTTCTTTACCACTGAGCCATCAGGGAAGACCATTGACCATTTGAAAATGAAAATGAAAGTCTCTCAGTCCTGTTGGATCCTTTGCGACCACATGGATTATATAGTCCATGAAATTATCCAGGCCAGAATAGTGGAATGGGTAGCCCATCCCTTCTCCTGGGGATCTTCCCAATCCAGGGACTGAACCCAAGTCTCCTGCAGATTCTTTACTATCTGAGCCACCAGGGAAGCGCATTTTACTGCTGATGAATCCAGCACTTACTACATCATCACTGCTGGTAAAGTAAACAGGATGAAGAGAAAAATTAGGAAGGAATTCCCATATTGCTGTTATTTTAGCCTTCACTACAAAAGACCATGAGAAACAGGTTCATCCAGGCTAATACCAGTAGGATTAGAAGGAATTATTCTCCCTTTAGAGACTCTAGAACTCAGATGTTTTGCAAATTTATGACATCAGACCCAAATGTCCTTGGGCATTCACATTTTGAAATTCTCTCAGAAAGAGAAAAACAAGCATTGTATATTAATGAACCTAACATTAATGAAAAATGTTACAGGTGAACCTATTTGCAGGGCAGGAAAAGAGAACAGAATGTGGACAAAGCAGGGGAAGGAGAGGGTGGAATGAATTGAGAGGATAGCATTGCCATACATATCTTACCACATTTAGAGCAGCTAGTGGGAAGCTGCTATGTAACAAAGGAGCCCAGCCCAATGCTCTGTGATAACCTAGAGGGGTGGGCTGGGAAGTGGGAGTGGGAGGGAGCCTCAAAAGGGAGGGGATATAATATGCTTATGGCTGATTGACATTGTTAAGAAACCAACACTATACTGTAAAGCAATTATCCTCCAATTTAAAAAAATAATTAAAAAGTTTCCTCTGCTCCTCCTGAAGAATGGGGCTCTTCAATCCAGAGTTCTTCTAATAGTTTTCCCAACTTATCTTCAAGACCCAAGTCCCTAAAGTTCTCAATGGGGGAAATTTGAGCTATAGGAAAGAGCCCTTGAATGCTTCTAGTGATGTAGGAAGAATAGGTCCTATTGTGAGAACTGCAGTTGCTGAAAATGAGACTTATAAGAGTGATTTTGAACTGGGGACTTTTCCCTTTCCTTTTCTCCTTCATGCATGGTCATTTAAATTGTCTTTATGATTGAGTTCTTGGCACCTCAGTTCTAGGAAAGATTTAAATAAATTAAAAGAGCTTCCGAGAAAAGCCACAAAAATGATGAAAGAGTTGGAAGTATTGATTTATGAGAAAAGATTAAAAGAATGGATATGCTTTGGCTTGGCATCAAATTAGGATGTGGTGGCATACTGGAGCTATAAATATTTGTAAACAGAAGGAGAAGGAAAAGTCTTTACAATGATCCAATGAAACAATATATTATGCAAGAAAGAGAAAGTTAAGACTGTACTTAATGTCCTTCACCAAGTCTCCTTTGTAGGTATTCTGGCTGTTTCTGTACTTGGAAGCAGAGTGAGTTACCATTCACAATCTGAAACAACTGTCTTATGCTGCTTAATGTGAGAGAAAAAGGAGAATAAAAGCGAGGAAATAATATTTGAAGAAAAATGTTGTGCACTGTCACGGGGTGTTCTTGGCCTTTTCCAAGATTTTTCTCCTGGTACTAACTGGTCATGACACTAAGCAGTTTAGGAATGGCAGCGGATTGTGCTGTAGGCAGCGTAGCTGTGGTGATTCTGCCCATTCCAATATAATCAGCTCTTTTGGTTTCATGGGGTGAAGAGCTTCAGTCCTTTATTATGGGTGAAGTTATCTCTGCCTCAGCAGCTGTGCATACTGCTAGCTTCCGTGGGTAAACCTGGACAGACAAGAAAGACAGGCGTGGGTCACCAAGGGGCACATTTTCCAGCTGTGCTCAGAAAGGCATGTCTTCCTTCTAATGCAGAAGGAAAAAAGTGAGCTTCATTGTAATTCTTTCAGATATAATACACTATTGAGAAATGGGTGGAGGTGATGTAATTGAATCTTGTTTGATTTCTCTGATAATAGCTTGAATGCCTGTTTAGTTGAAATTCCATTGAATAGTGTAGAAATCAAACGACAATTTCCCCAAAAGAACTTAATTGTGTTTACAGATGGTTTTCATTCAAGTTTTCTTAGTTGTTTCTTAGAATTCATAAACATTATATTATGAAAGTACTATTTTACTTAGTGATTCAATTTTAGATGAGACCATGAAATTCTATTTTTACCTATACACTACTAATATTCCATTTTGACTTACTAAGCAAGTCTTCTCACACTCTTTGTATAAGAAATTAGCTTTAAGATCCAACTTAGAATACCAGGGAATGTTTCTCTAGAGAGTCAATTCTCTAGTGAAAATTTGTGCAACACAATTTAGCATCAGCAGCTTACGTTTTCTATTGGTTGTTGTTTAACAGAAGAATTATACTCTTCCAGCTGATATAATTCATGATTAGCAGAATAGTGGATTCAGTATCGAAGGTATACATGTATACCTATTATTTGGAGATAGCGTATATATGCATTGTTGAAATAGGATTAATAAAACTCAGAGAAAATCGCGACAATGATTATCTGAAATAAAATGACAGTGTGAAACATTTGGGAATGCCCAGATTGTACATGAGCTTCATCTATAGCCGTGTGATTCAGTGTAGATGATCTGTCTTTTTTTTTCCTTTAACTCAAAATTTCTAAGAATTTCATTTTTATTCAGGCAGCTACTGTTTTGAAATATATTAGCACTTTTAAGTATCTGTTCTAAATTTAAAAGGTGAAAGCAAATGAAATATACATATTAGATATGCACTGAGTATTAAAATATATATTCACATACAGAATCAGACTAGTTCTTTACCAGAAATACTCAGGTAGCTCATCTGTTTTGTCTTCAGCTCTCTCTCCCTTTCCTTTCCCTCCCTCCTTCCTTCTTTCTCCTCCTGCTCCTCCTTCTCTTTCTTTGTCTTTTATTCCAGCCCTTGTTTATAAAATAAATGTTTACCAATTCTTTTACTGCTCTGCATGATTTTTTGATATAATTCAATATGTAGGAGCTGTTTGAAACTTGGCTCCGTCATCAGGATTTGGTATAAACATACAAATTTGATACAACACAGATATTCAAGCATTTTTTATACAAGTGTACATCTAAAAGTGTATGTAAAATGTATGAAAATAAGATATATGCAACTAGAGGAAGGCATTCCTGCATAGTTTGTCATATTATCAAGATAAACACAGATTCTAATATCTTTATCTTCTACATGTTTTCTCCTGAGGGAAAGAAAATAATGCTGTTTGTGAGCATATAAAATTGTGCTACAATTTTATGGTTGTGCAACAATTTTAATGATTAAATTTTTAATTATTTTTAAAGGTTTACTAATTGTTTTTGCAGCAGGAATGTATATATGTATATATATATGAATTTTAAATTAACATGCAATTTTAGTTCTAAGTGCTTCTATAGAATGAGATTTTACTGCCAGTGTTCAGTCCCTAGTCTCTGATGTATTTATTTTGAAGTAATTTAGGGTAAGTAAAATGAAATAATACCTATTGTCAAAACCATTGAGAAAGCTTCAATTTTTAATATCATAATAACTAGCAAATAACAGACTGATAAGAGATGGCAAAATATAAAAAGAGTTTTATTAAACATGATAAAATATCCCTTCAAAAAATTTCGGGAGACTTAGAAGCTGATGACTTTCAGGTGTTTTTTTTTTTTTTTAGTTTTACCTAATAATTTTGTGAACTTATAATTCAAAGAAGTAATTTATAAAAAAACAAAATAAAATGGAGGGGAAATCTATGTAAGGCAGAATAAGAAATAAAAGTAAATGCAATCAAGAATGTTAGTAATTAAATTTTCGTTTTTGTGTGTGTTGATATAGTTGTGTGTGTTGGTATAGTTGATCCATACCTTAGAAAGACAATAAACACTAAATAATCAGTCATTAGACTAATTAAAAATGGAATGACTTAATGTGTTGGTATGTATATATACACTTAAGATACTAAAAATTATTTCTTTTATTTTTAAAGATTTGTAATTTACTATGAATCATAACCCTAGAGAAGGAAATGGCAGCCGATTGTCATAGGGAAGATTGTTGTTGTTCAGTCAGTCAGTCATGTCTGACTCTTTGCAGCCCCATGGACTACAGCATGCCAGGCTTCCCTGACCATCACCAACTCCCGGAGCTTATTCAAGTCCATGTCCATCGAGTCCGTGATGCCATCCAACCATCTCATCCTCGGTCATCCCTTTCTCCTCCTACCTTCAGTCTTTCCCAGGATCAGGGTCTTTTCCATGAGTCAGTTCTTCACATCAGGTGGCCAAAGTATTGGAGTTTTAGCTTCAGCATCAGTCCTTCCAATGAATATTCAGGACTGATTTCCCTTAGTATTGACTGGTTTGATCTTCTTGCAGTCCACGAGACTCTTAAGAATCTTCTCCAATACCACAGTTCAAAAGCATCAATTCTTGGCACTCAGGTTTCTTTGTGGTTTAGGGGCTTTGCTGGTGGCTCAGATGGTAAAACATCTGCCTACAATGCGGGAGACCTAGGTTCGATTCCTGGGTCGAGAAGATCCCCTGGAGAAGGAAATGGCAATCCACTCCAGCACTCTTGCCTAGAAAATCCCATGGACAGAGGAACCTGGTAGGCTACAGTCCATGGGGTTGCAAAAAGTCAGACAGGACTGAGCGACTTCACTTTCACTTTCTTTGTGGTCCAACTCTCATATGCATACATGACTATTGGAAAAACCATAGCTCTGACTAGACAGACCTTTGTCAGTAATGTCTCCACTTTTCAATGTGCTGTCTAGGTTTGTCATGGTTTTTTTTGTTTTTCAAAAAAAATATATATTTAGTAATTTGTAATTTAAACAGAGACTTTACTTATATAATCTCATCTATTCCTCACAATTATTCCATGGGATAGATAATAAGTTATAATACATGTAGGAACATGTCACATTTGCTTTTGAACCCCTATGTTTCAGGCATTATGCTGAGAATTTTATAAAAGAAAACAAGACTTAGAGAAAAAATGAAAAGTTTCTTTTTCCTTGACTTCCTCCAGCACTTGGTGCCATTAAACATTTCCTTATATTTTAGATTCTATAACATTGCTCTTTCCCAGTTATATACTCATATGCCAGACCATTTTTTCTTAGTCATTTCTGTGGGCTCTTTACTCTGTCCGTTCTTTGCATGTTAATGTTATTTATGAGGATGTCCTTAACACTCTTTTCCTCTGCTTCATATTCTTTCAGTGAACTCATAGACTCCCATGACTCATTTGCACTGTATGCTGATTTATTCAAATCTTTATTCCTGTCCAGATCTCTGTCCTTTGTTTCATGTTTAGGTGCAGTAAGCAGCTTAACTTCAAAATGTTGAAGTCTGAATACAAAGTCTTCCAGAAAACTCATATTTCTTCATGTGTTCTCGAAGTCAGTAACTGGCAACATCAACCAACTGGAAGTCTAAGCCAGACACCTTGGGATCATTTGTCCATTTGACTTAACCAATTTCCCCATTCCCTAATGCCTGCCTCCACCACTAGTCAATAAAATGTACATTCCTTAATTCTACTATCTAAATATCTGTTCCATTGATCACTTTTATCCATTCTCATTAGCACTTTTTCTTCCTTTTTCTCTAGTACATCATACTCTTATTCCTTACTGGAATTATTGCCACAGTCTCCTAAGAAGTGTTCTGATCTCCATTCTTACCTGCTTAACTAACTCATTACCCACGATTGCTAACAGAATGACTTTTAAAGATGAACATCTGACTATATCACTTATAGGCTTAAAATCCTCCAATGCTCTTAAAGTCCCAACACCTTAATGTGGCTACTGAGCTCTGTTTAAATGGTTTCCAACTTACATGTGATCACTTCTCATTCCTTTCTCTGTATCCTTTAGAAACAGCCTTTCATTTCTTTATGTCGACACTCCTGCTCTGACTCTGCCTTTTTGTGGATTGCTCCCTGGGCTTGTGGTGTGTTTCCCCAACCCAGTTCTCCTTCCACCAGGTTCACCTTTCTGTTCTCAGATTAGGCACCAATTTCTTCTCAGCCTTTTTTGAATTCCAAGATATGTAGAACTGCTCCTACTTTGTATACTTCACCATATAAACACTTTCAGCCTTATAATTGCTTGTTTTTCTGTTTTTACCTTATACGAATTATATTCTTTAAGGACTGTAAGCTTTGTGAAGGTGATAAGTATGTCTTTATTGTTCATCATTAAATCCCTAGCACTTAGAACAGTGCCAGACACAATAAATGCTTAATAAATATTTCTTGAATGGGTTACTAAAAGTAAGTGATATGCAATAATAAAATTATAATTAAAAGACACATTTGTTTTAGTCGGGGATTAATATGTAGTTTGTTTAATGTTTTATATACGTTATACCATGTGATCCTAAAGACAGTTCTCTGAATAGAGGTACTATTTGTTTTATAAAAGAGGATTGAAATACCATAAAACAAACAAACAAACAAAAAACAGTGACTTGCCTAAAATAAAAGCTAATGTTTAAAAAAATAGAATTAGAGCCCCTGACTTCTCAGTTAATGTTGTTTTTGGTGTATCTCACTGGCTGAATTTTGGAAGTGCTAGAAGTACAAAATTTTCATACACTGCTTATTAGACAAGTCTGTAAAGACACAACTAGTATGGCTAACTGATTAGTACTGACAGTAAAACAAGAATAATAGTTACCATTTGTTGAATATTCGCTGTGTTACTTACTACTTGTCCTTCAATTGATGTGATGTTAGCTTAACTATATGAACTAACTCACTTTGACTAAACCCATTATGATACCACATGCAAATGTATTTGTAAAACAAGAAGAAAACAGACAACACATGCTTCACTTCTACAGAATATAAAACATCTAGTATTTCGGTTAGCTAATTTATGACTATTCTTTGAGCCTCATTGTAATTCATCTGTAGTCTTAACAGCGGAGGATCCTCTTGCTGTAGAAATCGCCAGATCTCAATGGTTTTATTGTTTAACCAAGCTTTGGTTGGGGAGGGGGTGGCAACTTAAATTTTTAAATTGTAAAGACACTATGTAGTTAATAGTTGTCAAGTTACTAGGAGTTCCAAACCATCTTTGAGATATTTTTCATCTTTTTTAACACTTCACTTACAAATGGATATGTAAACTATTCTTTGAGATATTTATTTACATAATAAATATTGGTATAGTCCTTTAAACTCATTGTTTTATAGAATGAGCTTGTAATTCTTACCTTTCTATTCATAGTATGTGTGGGAAGTATATTTTATTAGAAAAGGGACAATCTGAAGACCATCTTTGTTTCCTACTAGGGCATTTCCAGATTGGATGGAATCTAAGAAGAGCCATCTGTTGAATACTTAGTATTCAGAATGGTAGAACTACTCCTGGCATCTGGTTGTGCCAAGTTCTTGCTAAAAATAAATATCAAATGGAACTTGCTTCTTTTTTCATTGGTTTTGAACTCTCCTAGAAAATGTTGTAAATGCCCAAGGGAAAGAATATAGGAGAAAGAAATGTAGGTGTTTAATTTTCATTTACAAAATATTAGGTTGAATTTTAAAATCAAATATGCCAAAACTTTTCTTTCATTTCTCTCTCATCTATTTTATATAAATTGTTATGAAATAATGATTACCAGTCATTGATATTCTGTTTATCACCACCCCCCAACACACTTTTCCATATTTGTATATTAAGTAGTAATTTTGTGGTGTAGTAATGTAAAATTATAATGTAAAATGTAAAATTATAATATTTTGTTGGCTCATCAGAAGGTATTTTTTCATATTTAACTTCTGGTCATTGGTGCAAAGTCTTAGCTCTCAAATATTAAATAGTGCTCTATTAATAAAGATGTCCCACAAAATTGAAAGTACATAAAGAGAGATAAACTGAATTAATATATATTTTATATAGGAGAGTAAATATTAAATTTATCATAAGAAACTGTTAAGAAGTTTCATAGAAATATCTGATCCCAAGGAGCCATGGGACCAGTTTGTAAAAAATGGTAAAGACCACACCAGATTTCCCTTTTAGGAATCTGCCCAAATCAGTTTAGTTCAGTCGCTCACTCAGTCATGTCTGACTCTTTGTGACCCCATGGACTGCACCATGCCAGGCTTCCCTGTCCATCACCAACTCCCGGAGTTTATTCAAGCACATGGCCATCGAGTCCGTGATGCCATCCAACCATCTCATCCTCTGTTGTCCCCTCCTCCTCCCACCTTCAATCTTTCCCAGCATCAAGGTCTTTTCCATGAGTCAGTTCTTCGCATCAGGTGGCCAAAGTATTGGAGTTTCAGCTTTAGCATCAGTCCTTCCAGTGAATATTCAGGACTGATGATTTCTTTAGAATGGACTGGTTGCATCTCCTTGCAGTCCAAAGGACTCTCAAGAGTCTTCTCCAACACCACAATTCAAAAGCATCAATTCTTCAGCGCTCAGCTTTCTTCTCAGTCCAACTCTCACATCCATACATGACTACTGGAAAAACCATAGCTTTGACTAGATGAACATTTGTTGGCAAAGTAATGTCTCTACTTTATAATATGCTGTCTAGGTTAGTCATAGCTTTTCTTCCAAGGAGCAAGCATCTTTTTATTTCATGGCTGCAGTCACCATCTGCAGTGATTTTGGAGCCCCCAAAATAAACTCTCTCACTGTTTGCATTGTTTCCCCATCTATTTGCCATGAAATGATGGGACCAAATGCCATGATCTTAGTTTTCTGAATGTTGAGTTTTTAAGCCAACTTTTTAATTCTCCTCTATCACTTTCATCAAGAGGCTCTTTAGTTTTTCTTTGCTTTCTGCCATAAGGGTGGTGTCATCTACATATCTGAGGTTATTGATATTTCTCCTGGCAATCTTGATTCCAGCTTGTGCTTCATCCAGCCAAGCATTTTGTATGATGTATTCTGCCTATAAGTTAAATAAGCACAGTGACAATTTACAGCCTTGATGTACTCCTTTTCCTATTTGGAACCATTCTATTGTTCCATGTCCAGTTCTAGCTGTTGCTTCTTGACCTTCATACAGATTTCTCAAGAAGCAGGTCAGGTGATCTGGTAATCCAATCTGTTTAGGAATTTTCCACAGTTGTTGTGATCCACACAATCAAAGGATTTGTTGTAGTCAATAAAGCAGAAGTAGATGTTTCTCTGGAACTCTCTCTCTTTTTGATGATCCAGTGGATGTTGGCAATTTGATCTCTGATTTCTCTGGCTTTTATAAATCCAACTTGAACATCTGAAAGTTCACGGTTCACGTACTGTTGAAACCTGGCTTGGAGAATTTTGAGCATTACTTTATTAGCGTGTGAGATGAATGCAGTTGTGCGATAGTTTTAACATTCTTTGTAACTGCCTTTCTCAATCTGCCCAATCCCAGACTATATACAGTATATTGTTATCAGTCATCACACAACTTGTAAAAAAATTCCCTGATATTGACTAAAAGATGCAAAATTGGAAGAGAGAGAGAGAAGCTCACTTTCTTCAGTCATGTCATGTTTCTGGGACAGCAAACTAGTGTTTAAGGAAAGAATAAACTAGTTTTAAAATTGGCTCTGGTTTTGTCTAACAAAACATTGCCTCAAGACTGTTTTTTGTTTTTGTTTTTGTATTATTGAGGGGTGGTTCTTCACACAAAAGCATGTCAGTCAGCCCTACCCTGGTCAATCTTTAACGATAAGATGAGAGACAAAACAGTTCTACTGACAACATCACAGAGTTAAAAATTACTTTGTGTATGCACACACCAAAACTAAAAATGCTTTTCTCTTTATGAAATAAAGTAATCTCTTATCCCTCTGAAGACATGTTTTTGATAAATGCAAGGATAAAGAAGGCAGAAGGAAATTGGAAGGAAAATGAGGGAAACAATTGTCGTTGAGCATGATTGTGTGTAAACAATGATCAGCTATGTGCCATCTGGGAGGGGTGACAGTGACAGTTCAGTTAATCCTAAATGTGCAGAGGCGCACATGCTTTTCTTATTTCTTTGAGAGTCAGGGTAAATGAATAAGCTGTTAAGAGGTGAATTCCATTATCAAATTGAACAGAATAACTGTTGTGTTTTTAGAAACATATGGCTATTTTATTCTGAATTATTGCATATTACTTTAACTGTTTTCTTTTTTAATGCATCCTAAAATGCATACAGGGCGTATAATTGTGCAATGCTTGAATACACAGGGAAAAGAAAAGCCACAAAGCACTAGAGAAAGTTTGAACAAATCAGTTAGTAAAGCAATATGAAATTATCATAACATACATTCAAAACATTTTTTAGAAGGAGAAACCACTTTCCTGTTGTGCATATCTGTTATTATATTTAGATAATGAGTGAAAATGGCATTTTTGTTCTTTGCGATCTGCCTTCTTTGTTAGAGAAAATATTTTTACTCTGTGCCAGTTAATTATGCCATATCAATTCAAGATAAAGCTAAAAGAAAGCCATCATGAAAACATAAGGGTGAAAAATGACAAAAAGAAGTAAAGGAAGGGAATGGAAATACTTCAATAAAATAGATAAGTGAATTTTAGTGATGTTGATGGAAAGGATGGATGTATTTATTTTGGACTCAAAATTAGGTTTTTAGTCCAGGTTGTGGCCTCCTTTCAGCTATGGGAATGCTCAATTCATCCCAGATTCACCACATCTCATTACCACTTATTTAGGTGACATTGCCTTCTTGATGTGATGCCAAATATTCGATAATGTCTAAAACATTAGACCATGTTCATTTTATTGTCTTGAGATGTTATCAGAAAGGTCATTAGGAATCGGTCCTTCTCAAAGTAACTTCAGCTACTAATATTTCATGAATCCATCAACGATGTCTTGAGCACCTGTTCCCTGGGCTGTGGCTTCCCTTCTCAGGTAGAAGTCCCTTAGGGATCCTCCTGGCCTTCTAGTCTTGCTACCTGCTTTTCCCACTCTGGTGATGGCTTCCTTGAGCTAGTGCTCTGCCAAGCAAAACTGCCATTACTCTCACTTCAGAGGAAAGGATATGGTTTTCATTCATCTATCCCAAGTATGAAATGAGTCCTTCTTGTTTGCTTCTCGCAGAACCTAGCCCTCAAGTCTCTAAGGAAGCTTTCAGTGGTAACAGAAGAGAAATACAATATGGAGAAGAACTTACTACCATAATTGTGACTCCTCTCAACCCACCCAAATACAGATCCATTTCCATGAAGTCTCTCACACACACGCTGTAGTCGCTCAGTCGTGTCCAACTCTCTGCGACCCCATGGACTGTAGCCTACCAGGCTCCTCCGTCCATGGGATTTTCCAGGCAAGGGTACTGGAGTGGGTTACCATTTCCTTCTCTAGGAGATATTCCCAACCCAGGGATCAAACCCGGGTCTCCCACATTGCAGGCAGATGCTTTTCCGTCTGAGCCAGCAGGCTGCTTTAACTTTGCTGACAGGCCACTTCATAACCACGTCTCGGGCAGTTTACCTTTCTAAGGGAGAACCCCCTCAATCAAGTGTTACATCTTTAAACTGGGGGGTGCCTTCCTGAAAAAGAAAAAAATTCTTCACAGGGCTTCACATATTTTGTCTCATGATGAATTTTTCCTAGTAAAATAGGTGACTTCATTCTGTACTGAGAGAAAACCCACCAACAACATTATCCACAGATATAAGAAAACAGTAGTCTGAAAGGAGTACATTTCTCTAGTTTTGGATTATTCAGAGTGAGGCAACAGGGAATATAAGAACTTGGGCTGTGAAGGAAGAGATACCAAAATTTGAGTCTCAGCTTAGCTGCTCACTGGCTATGAGTTTCTGTTTCCTTATCTGTAGAATGGAAATAATGATTCTTCATTTCATATATTAATTATCATATAAGATATGATATATACTATATTATATATATTTAAGTATATATATATATGACATACACTTCATTTCATATAGGAATTATAACATTTTATATAATAATTATTCATATTTTATATGAATTCTTAATTCCACATAAGAATAGGATAGACTATATATAGTTATATAACCTTTTATCTGAGCTGGGCGTACATTTTAAATGTTAAAAAATATTTTAAAATGCAAGCTCTAAGTAGGAACTCACAGATCAGTTTATGAATCTGAATAAACTAGCTCACATCTAGTAGCAATCTCTCCTACAGGGTTTTGCTGCTGTTCTCTCCACCTCACTATCTTCAGCAAATAGCTGCTCAAAGAATAGCACAGGTGACTGGTCAAGAACAGTCAGTCACCTCTAGGGAAAGGGAAGCAAGAAACACTTTTCCCCAAAGAAACATCCAAACTTGCTAAAGTGAACATTTTAGACTCTTACAATAAAGCTGCTGGTCAGCTATATCCTTACATAATGATAATGTTAGTGCATGCTCAAAGCTAATCTTATTTGCATTGAGGTAACTTCCTATTTTCAGACCCTCTTGAGAAACTGAGTATATTGTTTTATCTTTGCATTACCACACCAACAGCAATAGCAACAAAACAACTTAAAATTTACCCCAAAGTAAGAAATGACCTACCAAGAAGCAGATGTCTTATACTTTTGATATGATTTCTTTTCCATTTTATAATTATCAGTGTTGAAAAAATAATCAGGTTTATTCACTTCACTCTACAACATCTATCACAAAGATTTGTTTGGTTGTATGCCATTGCATCAAGAAGTTCAGAGTTTTGTATTTTTATTATAGTAGATACTATTAATGTTAATATCCTATTGTACTATTAGTAATGTCCTAATGTACTATCGACTCTGCTGCTGGGAAAGATTGAAGGCAGGAGGAGGGGATGACAGAGGATGAGATGGTTGGATGGCATCACTGTCTCAATGAACATGAGTTTGAGCAAGCTCCAGGAGTTGGTGATGGACAGGGAAGCCTGGTGTGCTACAGTCCATGGGGTTCCAAAGAGTCAGACATGCTCAGCGTGTCCTGAACTGAATGTACTATTGCTTGTATTCCCTAAAAAACAGTTCCCCAGTCCAGCCTAGTATGTGGAACTATTCTTTTACGTATCATTAAATTTCAGTTGTTCTTTAAAACATAATTTAAAGAAGATCAGTGTAGGGGAAAGTGCAAGATTATCTGATAGCAGATGAAACGATTGCATTAGTACATGGAAAGCAACAGTACGTTGCATCCAAAACTTGAAGATAAGAAATTCATTGGAAATAAACTTATAGAGTATTAAATATAGGTGACATCAACCAGCCACCTGTATAAACAACCCACCTGAACCAATATTTTGTAACTGATGGTTGTGAGATCACAGAAACAATATTATCACAATCAGGGAGAATTTCATGGCACTGAATTATACTGTTTGAATACATAATATGTCTGAAAGTTAATTCTAACTCTGGGATGGCAAGGGAATTTCATTTAAAATGACAATTATAATCAATTGATAGTGAGTGCAGTCGGCTGCTTGCTACTTTAAGACTCAGTCCAGATTTTTCAGGAAAGAAAGCTATAATTGACATCTGCCATCTTATACCGTCAAGGAATGGCAGCAAATGATTTGCCAATCCTCTGGGTACTCTATCTTGTAAATGCTATGTTTACAAACTCTAAGAGATCAGGAGTTTTTTAAGGCAGTTGGGAATGAATTTTTGGCTTGGTTCTAGTGCTAAAAAGTGAGAGTGCCATCACTATCAGAAATCCAGCTGGAAAATATATCCCTGTGGCTGAGATAGATTCTAATGATACTAGCTATTGATGCCATCTATTAAATTAACTTGGGCCACAAAATCATGATTACAATCAGTATTATGGACATTTTTTGTTCTCTATGGCCATTTACTTGATTGGAGAGACCACACTGATCAGTTCAGTTCAGTTCAGTTTAGTCGCTCAGTCGTGTCTGACTCTTTGCGACCCCATGAATTGCAGAACGCCAGGCCTCCTTGTCCATCACCAGCTTCTGGAGTTTACTCAGACTCGCGTCCATTGAGTCAGTGATGCCATCCAGCCATGTCATCCTCTGTCGTCCCCTTCTCCTCCTGCCCCCAATACCTCCCAGCATCAGTCTTTTCCAATGAGTCAACTCTTCGCATAAGGTGGCCAAAATATAGGAATTTCAGCTTCAGCATCAGTCCCTCCAAAGAAATCCCAGGGCCGATCTCCTTCAGAATGGACTGGCTGGATTTCCTTTCAGTCCAAGGGACTCTCAAGAGTCTTCTCCAACACCACAGTTCAAAAGCATCAATTCTTCGGTGCTCAGCTTTCTTCACAGTCCAACTCTCACATCCATACATGACCACTGGAAAAACCATAGCCTTAACTAGACGGATCTTTGTTGCCAAAATAATGTCTCTGCTTTTGAATATACTGTCTAGGTTGGCTGTAACTTTCTTCCAAAGAGTAAGCATCTTTTAATTTCGTGGCTGCAGTCACCATCTGCAGTGATTTTGGAGCTCCCCAAAATAAAGTCTGACACTGCTTCCACTGTTTCCCCATCTATTTCCCATGAATTGATGGGACCAGATGCCATGATCTTCATTTTCTGAATGTTGAGCTTTAAGCCAACTTTTTCACTCTCCTCTTTAACTCTCATCAAGAGGCTTTTAGCTCCTCTTCACTTTCTGCCATAAGGGTGGTGTCATCTGCATATCTGAGGTTATTGATATTTCTCCCGGCAATCTTGATTCCAGCTTGTGTTTCTTCCAGCCCAGCGTTTCTCATGATGTACTCTGCATATAAGTTAAATAAGCAGGGTGACAATATACAGCCTTGACGTACTCCTTTTCCTATTTGAAAACAGTCTGTTGTTCCATGTCCAGTTCTAACTGTTGCTTTCTGACCTGTATACAGATTTCTCAAGAGGCAAGTCAGGTGGTCTGGTATTCCTATATGTTTCAGAATTTTCCACAGTTTATTTTGATCCACACAGTCCAAGGCTTTGGTATAGTCAATAAAGCAGAAATCGATGTTTTCCTGGAACTCTCTTGCTGTTTCCATGATCCAGTGGATGTTGGCAATTTGATCTCTGGTTCCTCTGCCTTTTCTAAAACCAGCTTGAACATCAGGGAGTTCACTGTTCACTTATTGCTGAAGCCTGGCTTGGAGAATTTTGAGCATTACTTTACTAGCGTGTGAGATCAGTGCAATTGTGTGGTAGTTTGAGTGTTCTTTGGTATTTCCTTTCTTTGGGATTGGAATGAAAACTGACCTTTTGCAGTCCAGTGGCCACTGCTGAGTTTTCCAAATTTGCTGGCATACTGAGTGTAGCCCGTTCACAGCATCATCTTTCAGGATTTGAAACAGCTCCACTGGAATTCCATCACCTCCACTAGCTTTGTTTGTAGTGATGCTTTCTAAGGCCCACTTGACTTCACATTCCAGGATGTCTGGCTCTAGGTGAATGATCACACCATCGTGATTATCTTGGTTGTGAAGATCTTTTTGTATAGTTATTCTGTGTATTCTTGCCACCTCTTCTTAATATCTTCTGCCTCTGTTAGGTCCATAACATTTCTGTCCTTTATTGAGCCCATCTTTGCATGAAATGTTCCCTTGGTATCTCTAATTTTCTTGAAGAGATCTCTAGTCTTTCCCATTCTGTTGTCTTCCTCTATTTCTTTGCACTGATCACTGAAGAAGGCTTTCTTATCTCTCCTTGCTATTCTTTGGAACTCTGCATTCAGATGCTTGTATCTTTCCTTTTCTCCTTTGCTTTTCACTTCTCTTCTTCTCACAGCTATTCGTAAGGTCTCCTCAGACAGACATTTTGCTTTTTTGCATTTCTTTTTCATGAGGATGGTCTTTATCCCTGTCTCCCATACAATGTCACGAACCTCCCTCCATAGTTCATCAGGCACTCTATCTATCAGATCTAGGCCCTTAAATCTATTTCTCACTTCCACTGTATAATCATAAGGGATTTGATTTAGGTCATACCTGAATGGTATATTTAAGTCTGAATTTGGCAATAAGGAGTTCATGATCTGAGTCACAGTCAGCTCCTGGTCTTGTTTTTGTTAACTGTATAGAGCTTCTCCATCTTTGGCCACACTGATCAAACATATATAAATATTTAATTTTTAGTATTCCTATTTCTCATTATAAATTAATAGGTAAGAAATCTATTTAAAAATTGATTTGGACAATAATGTGTTGAGAGTTTGGTGAGCCAGAATTTTTCCCATTGAGTATAACATACTATGATCTCTGGTTGTGAAAATTAAATGATTGCTTTTGAAACTGATGACCTTAAACTATTAATGTCCAGTCAAAATCAAGGCCTCTCCAAGTGGCCACCTAGCCTCATTGCTATCACATCTTTATTTTATCCTAAGAAAGTCTAAAATCCAAAGCAATTTGTTATCTGTATATTTATTTTTAGAAGGCACATGTTTGATAAATTATATTATTTTTAGAGGTTATGTAAGTTGTGGTGTTTGTTGACAATTCAGAATGCTCTTATTAGTATGGGGGAAACACCTATGTGTATACAAACTCATATATATATGTATACAGATATAAAAACAAATATATATGCTTACATAAATATAAATTAGCCTTAGAAATTTTACTTTCTCATTTAAATTTTAATATGTGCTAACTTTTAAAACTTTTATAATTGTTTTCCCTCTTCATGAGAAACATGAAATCTCTTTCACCAATTTTAACTTATTTAGGTTACAAATTTATAACTAGTGATTAATTTAAACCAGAATAAAGTAGACATTCTTTTCCTCTTAAATATTTCATAGGTATTTAGAAATTTTCAAAATATCCTACTCCTCATGAAGGTAATGGGTAATTGCCCTCTGTTAATTAGTTTAGTATTTTGTGATTCAGTTATAAAGGACTGTATATCATATGAACAATAATGCATTCCTTTAATGTTGCTTCACACTGAGAATCAGGAATGAAAATAGTGACAGCTGGGCTTTATGTATTTGTGAACGTTTTAGAGTTGAGGAAGTAAATCAGCGTATCTTGTAGATTAAAAACCTAATGTCTTGAATTATAATGCTTTTGTTAAATATCCTTATTTGAGTCAACAGATTCCTTTTATTTCTCAGTAAAGAAGTTGTCATATTGTGGGTAGAATTTTGAGGGATGTGTGAACCTACAGATTGTTCACTGTAGGTTCTTGACAGATTGACTAGAAGAGCCACTTTGTTCATTAACTGGTTTGAACAATGTTTTCAAAGAACTGGTTGTTGGTTTAGGTATTATGTGGACACTGACTTAGGTTATAATTCCAAACATACAACTGAGTTATTAATATGCTTTCTTAGGACAAAAATTAATATTTATGGCTTTCAGAAAACAAAGAACTGGGGCTTTGGTAGAATAAAAGTAATCTGATAATGTTAAGAGCACACATTAAGTTCTCTACTTTGAACAATGTCAGTGGACTTTTGAACAATAGCTTATGCTAGTATCAGAATCTATAGATTTGCAAAATCCATTTGGGATATAATCAGTACTTTTACTACTGTCTTTTAAAAACCAAAGTATAATAACTATGTCAAGTTATGTAGCACTTATGTAAGTTATGAAGCACTTACCAAATTTCATTCTTATTTAATTGCACTATAAATTTGCATAAGTCAGTGAGAATGTGATCATTCTTTTATGTTTAAGTTTGAATATCAGGAATACACATGCATATAGAGAGACTTTAGAGGCCACTTATGTGTATGTTACTAACTAGGTATATAGCCTGTTAGGGTACACTTAGCAACATGGTCCTTTGCTAAAAAGGATCCTTCTCTGATGCCATCTAGCTCTTAAGAGAGTTCTTCAGAAACTATGTACTTAACATATCCTACCTAGATAGTAAAATTATTTCCATAAACCTACACAAGCTATTTAAAGCAAACCATATCAAATGCAATAAAATATCATTCACCCTAATCACATGTTCTAGTTTGATGACTTGTTAATTAAAAAGAAAAAATACACAATTAGGATAAAATGGCTATTGAAAACCAAGCTTGTCTCTCCTAGATAATTTTAAAGAATCAAGTAAACATACAGATTATTTTAAGATGCCTTCAGAACAAAATTGTTCTGTTACACCATACAATTACTTAACCAATTCTCAAAAGATAAATCAAACTATGTAATAGAAACTATAGCACAGCATTCTAGTGTGTGTGTAATTAAGAAAATCATATCCTGGGGACTGAAGAATTTTAAAAATAATTATTTATTGAGTAGCTTATTCCAAATTAAGTAAGGAATGTGAGGATATGTAGTTCTTTCTTGATATTTCATGTAATATCATACAGCAGTATACAAAATTTGATCATGATCATTGAATGCTGTCTAATCCTAAATCTAAACTTAGATTTAGATTATGAACCTAAGGGGAAAAGTTATTAATGGTACCTAGACAATGGCCATTATCTGAAAAGCTTATTTTCCCTTCTATTTTTGTAATGCTGCTTCATCAAAGCAATTTCTCCTGCTTCATCAAAGCAATTTCCGATTTTTCTTAATTTTATTTTTGCAGCTCCTTTCTTAATAAATAGTACTGTGTTATCAGTTGCTAGTAGCTATACCTTGAAAAATTTAAAAGTAACTCTTCTCGTTCTTATTCTCATTCTTTACCCTCTTTCCTTTTTTCTTTCCCTTCCTTCCTTCCTTTCTTCTTTCTTTCCTCTTTTCATTTAGTTGATGTGAGAGCTTAGTTTTGTTGTTGTTGTTGTTTTGACAATCAGATAGATGGCCAAAAAGGTCAACTATTGCTTACTTTCCTCTTTATTCCTCAAATGAGCCTACTCCCGCCTCCCGCCGCCCCCCGCCCCCTCCCAGGCTGTTAGTTCCACCCAAACCAGCAGATTTATGGTCAGGATGAAATCTTAACTGCCATGTTGTAACTGAAGGCTCTTTGGGTTGCAGATATTTTACCTAGAGTGTAGGCAATGTAGAACGTTGAAGATGGAATGTAGAATGCTGGATAGCAAATGAACTGTTTGGAGCTAGTATGATTCTTAAGCAGATGCTTCATCTGCAAATGATACATTTTATGGTTATATCTGTGAAATATATTAAAGTATTATCATTATTGAAGCTCTGGAAAAGTGAATGAATTTGAACAACTAGATTTTCTGATTTAACATAGTCTCTACATTTTTCTGGGTTCAATTCCTGGGCTGGGAAGATCCCCTGGGGAAGAGAGCAGTCACCCACTCCAGCATTCTGGCCTGGAGAATTCCATGGACTGTATAGTCCACGAGGTCGCAAAGAGTCGGACGTGACTGAGTGACTTTCACTTTTCACTATTGACATTTTTCATATCTCACCTTTGTTTTTCTATTTCATTTAACTGGTTATTTTTTATGAGAAGCTGAGTGAGTAATATAATTTATATGAAAATATTATCACCATAATTTAATGTAACATCACATTTATAAGCAGTATTAGAGTTTGAAATGTAAATAGAATCAGATATTAAAAGAGAATGAGCATGTGTACTTTTGTTTCTGGTAAAAGAGAATATCCATGAAGATAGATACATATTTCTTTTCTTTACATTGGCATGCTTTATGAAAGGGATGGATGAAATAAAGATGGTTATTCATTTAGTTAATATTTATTGAGCATATACTACTGTAGGCATCATGCTGGGTACTGTGAAAAAAAATTCCGAGAGCAATTTTGAAAAAAAAAAATTCTGAATTCTAAATTCCATTTATAGTAAGGAAATAGAAAAAAAAAAGTAGATAAACAAAAAATAAAGAAATAAGTTAAATAACTACCCATTTTCTGAGTACTATGAAAGAAGCATACTGTATGATGTGGTAAAGATCTTGAGGGGGCCTACTCTTTTTGAAGAGGTGACATTTAACCTGAAATCTTAAACCCTACTGTTTTTAAGCCAGTTTAATGTTTCTCACCTTAAACCCCGAGATGCTAAGATCCTAAGCAATTGATCTAAGGCAGTGATGAAAAGTGGCACATTCATTTAAATAAAATCACTTGTGGTTTCATACTGTTGCAACTTACTAGTTTTGTGGTCAAGGGCAAGTTATCTAAACTTAATAAAGGAGGATAAATAATGCCAACTTAAAAGGATTATTATGAGAGTGCAGTTATTTTTTCTATCAAATATATTTCTTTTTACCATGTTCTCCTTACTGCCGTTCTCCATTTTCAGCTTCCCTTCTCAGCTAAATTTGTGGTGGCTGTGTGCTTGCTGATGCTAATTTCTCTCCTTTCATTCTTTCTCAAAACGACTACAGTCAGACCATTACTCTTTCCACCAAAATTGTGCTGTTGAGGTCAGTGATGACTTCTGTATTGTTAAATGTAAAAATAAATGATTATCTATCATTTTATTAGTCCGTGAGAAACCACTTAACATCGTAGTCAATCATTCCTTTCTCCTTTATTTTTTTCCCCTCTTGGCTTCCAGAGCCATTAAATTTATATTTCTTCATTACCACTCTTTCTCAGCCTCCTCATTCTCTCAGGACTCTGTCCCTTGGGCTTTTACCTCTATTCTCTGTGTTTACTCTAGGTCTAATGTGAGTTGATATGTGAATTATACCCAAATATATATCTTTAGCCCAGACTTCTCCCTGAACCCCCAAATCATAGATCTAGCTACTTATTTGGCATCTCTTACGTGAAGTCTGAGATATCTCATGAATGTACAATTCCTGACCTTTCCCCTGGCCCCCAAACTTCCTTTCCAGTACATTAAAAAAAAATCAGTATTAATGGAAGCTCCATCACTTCATTACTCAGGTAGAATTTTTGGAGTCATCCTTGAATTCTCTCTAGAATCAGCGTCATGAGCATGTGACTCTGTGATGCAGTCACACAGGGCTCCACGCTCAGAAAAGTTCTGTGCTTGGTTTATTGTTCTGCTTGCCCTATATTGAATTCCTTAAATGTTTTCCAACAGGAACTGCATCTTTTTATTTGCCCTGAGCCATGAAAATGATGTTGCTGTGCTGGCCCTCTCTCTCTTATGCTCTATAATCACTTGTCCATGTATCCACTGGTGTTTCTTGCTTGAGTTAAACTGACAGCATCCTCACTGGTCTTCCTCCCTCAAGTTCTGTCTCCCTTTAGTCTATTTTCAATAAGTGATCCTGTGTGTGTGTCTACTGTATGTCAGATTATATCTCTCGACTGTTTAAATTCATCTCTTGACTATGATGACATTCTACCTTGTTCAGCCGTTATGAAAAAGTCCTCCATGATCTGATCTATAACTGTTTACCTCATTAGTCGTTCCTCTCCCCTCAGTTGCCCTATTCAGTGAGAACATTAACCTTGGGTCTTGCTGCTTCTGAATCCTGGAAGGCTTTCCCCTACCTATCCCAGTGGCTCTCTCTCTTCATCTTTATCAAGACTTAACTCATGTCTTCTCTTCAGGAATGTTTTCCATGGCCACTCTTGAAAACTGAAATTCATCAACCTCAGAAATCTTTCTTTTAAATCTTATTGTCATATTCTTTATATCTTTTTTCTCTATAATATTGACCACCAAATACCATGGCATATATATGTATATCTCTCTTTGCTACTACCATGTGGAAGTTATGAAGGCAGTTTTATTTTTTTCTGCTTTTTCATTGCTGAATCCCAACATTGTGAGAAGAGTAAGGGGTTAGTATATAGTAAATATTAATAATATCTTTGAATAAATAAAATTAAATGAGGCATTATACATAAAGGACATGCTGTTTGCTTTATAATAAGCCCTTCTCCAATATAATAATTTATTTCTAAATATTAGAAAAGCACTCAATTTTTTTGTGCTCTTTATTTTTTATTATTATTATTTTTTTTTACTTTACAATACTGTATTGGTTTTGCCATACATTGACATGAATCCACCATGGGTGTACATGAGTTCCCAATCCTGAACCCACCTCCCACCTCCCTCCGCATTTAAAGGTAGATGAATTTATCTTAGCAATTATTCAGTAAAGCTCCTTAACATTTTCAGTAGGAAATCCAAGTCGCAAAGATTTTAAGAGCTTTTTCAACAGATATTGCTCATTCTATGTAAAGACAGATCTGGTCTTGACCTGCACCCCAGGGATCCTTCCACCACATAAGACTAGCTCTCTGAGCAATCACAGTCTCTTGCATTTGATTCTACTTGAATTATCAATCGTGCTATAGCCTGAGTCCTTCTGACACTTAAAATGTAGTCAGACACCAGTAAGATGTGCATTTTGCTTGCAAAATCATCAGCAAAATGTAAATAATTCAGGTAACCTAATGCTCACTTGTCTTTAACCTTGAAATAATGGAAGATATTGAGTGATATATTTAAGTAATTTTTAAATATAGCCACTATTCTCTTATGTAGTTTGACATAATTATCTCATTAATTCTCTTAATAACCCTATGAGGTATCATTTTTTAAATGTTTTATTTTGTACTGGGGTATAGCTGATTAATAATATTGTCATATTTTTCAGGTAAATAGCAAAGGGACTCAGCCATACATATACATGTTATCCATTCTCCCCTAAACTCACCTTCCATCCAGGCTGCCACATAACATTGAACAGCGTTTAGTGAACTATACAGTGGGTTCTAGTTGGTTATCCATTTTAATCATAGCAGAGTGGTGTATATGTTCATCCTTAACTTCCTAACTATTACTTCCCCTATCCCTCCCACCAGCAACCTGACATCCCTTATATGTGGAACTGGAAAAGAAATGATACAGATAAACTTACAAAAAAGAAAGACAACTCACAGACTTAGAGAATGAACATGTGGTTGCCTATGAGGGATCATTATGCCTCTACTTCTGACGAGAAAACTAATATTTAGGAAGATCCAGTGACTTACCTGTGATTATACAAGTGGTAAATAAAATTAGAACTTAAAATAAGGCTCCCTTACTTTAGAAACTTGTATTTTTAAATTGATACTATATATAATAGATTTACTGCACTTAAACTTGCAGATTTCCTACTAAAAGGATTTTTAAAATGCATATATATATACATACATATATATATATATATATAATATGTTTCACCATGAAAAAATAGGTCTACTGTATCTTAAATCTAGACAATTAAAAAAAAAATTTCTCTAGTGCATCTGTGCTGTAGAGTTCTCCCTCAGAAAACCAAAAATTTTTTTGTTTTGTTTTATGTGTCATTGGGAGATTTCAAACCTTCCTAGCTATCACCTTTTGAATGTGATGAATCACAACTCCACTCTAGACTTATTTTTAGTTTGTCATTATCATCTCTGTTGAGAGCTGTGATTCCCCCAAAGTCTGAACATCAGCATTTTGCTAGAGGGTATATCAACCACAACTCAAAATACTTAGGGATCTAGAACTTGTTAGTTTATCACCTGGAACTGGAAAGTCATCTCAAACACAAACTATTGCAATTCATAAAGTGTAATTTTGGCAAGTCACACAGCTTGTGGGATCTTATTTTGCAACCAGGGCCCTCAGCAGTGAAAACACCAAGTCCCAACCACTGGACCACTGGGGAACTTCCTAAAGTGTATTTTAAAATGTAGACTTAAGATACTGTTATTTCTTATTCATTTGTCAGTTCAAAGTAGGATTTAAGACTACCTTTAATATTACCACCAGGGGGCTTAGGGGGCTTAGGGGGCTTCCCTGGTGGCTCAGAGGTTAAAGCATCTGCCTGGAATGCAGGAGACCAGGGTTCGATCCCTGGGTCAGGAAGATCCCCTGGAGAAGGAAATGGCAACCCACTCCAGTACTCTTGCCTGGAGAATCTCATGGAGGGAGGAGCCTGGTAGGCTACAGTCCATGGGGTCAAAAAGAGTTGGACACGACTGAGTGACTTCACTTTTAATATTACCACACTTTACTTATTAACATAGATTTAGAATTACTTTGTGAAATCATTTCCTTGTTTTGTTTAATAAATGACTTACTCCATTTGTGCATGTGTGAGCATCAGAGTGGAAGGTGGAGATTGGGAGGAAAGAGAGAGGAAGAATTAGTTTTGTTTCTTGGGCTAGCAGTGATAGAAGAACTACTATTAAATGCAGTAAGTTGCAAAGATTAATTTTGTAAGTATTATGGTAAAACAAAAATTCATATTGTTAGACAAAAGTGGTTAGATCATTGAATTATAGTTTTGAAGACATGATTATGAAAATGAATATTTTAGACTTTTGATATTTGCTGTAATTTGGAATAATGTTATATACTATGACTACGTATTTGGTCTTCCTTGCTGGCTCAGACCTTAAGGAATCTGCCTGCAATGCAGGGAGACCCAGGTCCTATCCTTGGGTTGGGAAGATTTTTCAGGATAGGCTTATAGTTTTGCATATTAACTCAAATTGGCTATTTGAATTCTTTTTGTTATCATTGTTTTAACGTTGTTTGGACCCTACAGCATATCTGAGTTTTGCTAATGAAGTGCTGACATGCCATTTTCAACTTCAACTGGAGTAAAGCCAGGGTGGTCACTTAGCCAATTTCCAAACGCAAATCAATCACTAATTATCTGAGCTTAAGAACTTATGGGAGACTTCAGCATTGTCTATGCTTCAGTTTTCCAGAAGAAGAAACCGAGGCTTAATGAAGAGGACTAACTTGTGTGGGATCACAGAGAGTTAGTGAAGGAATTGAGACTGGTGTCTAGTATTTATGGGATGAATGAAATAGTCTTGCAGTCAAATTTAACATTGTTATTTTATGTTTGTAAACATGGTGCAGGTCATTTTAAAGATTTGTATTGTGACCAGACATGAGAAAACCTGGATGGTTTCCTCTGATTCTATTAGTCATGTCCCCTCAAATTTTTTGATTTCTTTATGCTGAACTATCCCTATGTACTAAATGAGAATTGGTTTATTGGATTTTCTTTTAGAAAAAGATGTCTGTGGTCAACTGTTAAAAGAAGAGAGGACTTCTTTTTAAGTGTTTGAGATTTACAAATGAAAGTTTACCAATAAAATAGAAAGTTTATCAATCATTAACGGCAAATATGTCAGTGATCTAGTTAATGTATGAAGCATATACAAAATAAGGCAGCTAGTCTTCGTTATTCCTATTCATATGATCTAATAATCCTATCCTTCCTATAGTCCCAGTAGGCTAATTTATTAACAAAAATCAAGTAGTGTCAGTAGCTTTCCAGTAAAATATCAAACTAACCAGAATAATATCAAATGACTTGTTGAGAAAAATTACATGAGGTAGACTAGGATAAAGTGGGAGAGTCTGTAAGACAGTTGTGTCAAAATGCTCATTTTTGTGAAACAGAACTTTTTTCAGATGTCTGTGTTTGTAAACTAAAGTGAGTAAGGGTAAATTAGAATACTGGTTTCTACAGTATGAATTTTATTTTAGCACCTTTTTATTACTTGGCATAATGACATGTAGAGTGATTTTTCTGCTCCTTTTCCTTTCATGCTCACACCAAACTGCTCAGGGCTAAATACAGAAATTATGTTTTCTTTTTAATCTGAGCATTTGATTGAAGAATTATGTCATCTTATAAGAACAGTACTTTTCCATGAAAATATGTTCTCTGATCTTGAAAACAATATTGCCCTTTTCTGAATTTATATATGCTTATGCAGCTATGTATGTTCATCTTTAATCTTGACATTTATAAATTAATATTTAATAAATATCTTCATGGATCAGTACTGCAGTTCACAAAACATTCATCGTAAAAATTTTTAATAAACCTGTTTTGTATTAAGAATTGAATTTTTAAATACCGATTTTAAAAAATGAATTTTTAAATACCAATTAAATAAAAAAACAGTATAAAATAAAGGGCCTTGGCCCATTTTTCCCCACATCCCCAATCCCTGGCTACTGGTATTGTATTCTTGACTTCTGTGAATTTGACTATTTTAGATAACTCATGTAAGTGGAATCATGCAATATTTTTTTCTTTTATGATTGGCTGTTTCGTTTGGCAAAATATTTCACATTTATCCATGTTGTGTTGCAAATGGCAGGATTAGCTTCTTATTAATGCTGAGTAATGTTCCACTGTATGTGTATACCACATTTTCTTTATGCATTCATCTATTATTCACATATCTTGGCTATTATGAATAATGTAGCAATGAAAAGGAGAGTACAAATATTTCTTTAAGATCTTGGTTTCAATTCTTTTGCTTATAATTAATACATCCAAAAGTGAAAATGCTGGATCATAAGGCAGTGTGGAGGAAATGGAGAGTCGTTATTCAGTGTGAATATAGTGTCAGTTATATTACATGACCAGACTTCTACCATACAACATAGTAACTATAGTTAACAGTGTTGTGTGGCACAATTCATAATTTTTTACAAGGGGACATCAAATGTTAAGTGATTTTACTACATATGCAAAAGAAATAAGTGAACCAAGGAATATCTGGGAAATGTTGGTTGTGTTTAACCCTCAAATGTGGTGGTAGTACCATGGATATTTGCATGTGTTCAAACTCAATGAACTGTACACATGAAATGTGGTCAGTAATTTGTAAATCAATTATATCTCAAAAAGCTATTAAAATAAACTAAAACTAGTCCAGCCTGAAGTTCATTAATAGTGGATAAATCCTGCAGCTCTAAACCTCATAAAAGCATGCAGCGACATTGCATTATCCAGAAATATGTAATTCTTTCATGAAACTGTCTTTCTTTACTTTTTGAAGATATTTGGATTTAGATGGGCAAGGATATCCACTCAGTTTAGTTCAGTCGCACAGTCATGTCCAACTCTTTGAGACCCCGTGACTCGCAGCAGGCCAGGCCTACCTGTCCATCACCGTCTCCCGGAGTTCACGCAAACTCAGCGTCTATCACATCAGTGATGCCATCCAGCCATCTCATCCTTTTTCCTCCTACCCCCAATCCCTCCCAGCATCAGAGTCATTTCCCTCCCAACTCTTCACATGAGGTGGCCAAAGTACTGTAGTTTCAGCTTTAGCATCATTCCTTCCAAAGAAATCCCAGGGCTGATCTCCTTCAGAATGGACTGGTTGGATCTCCTTGCAGTCCAAGGGACTCTCAAGAATCTTCTACAACACCACAGTTCCCAAGCATTAATTCTATGTCCTTCAGCTTTATTCCAAGTCCAACTCTCACATCCAAACATGTAAATTTGACTATTTAATGGAAAAACTGTAGCCTTGACTAGATGGACCTTTGTTGGCAAAGTAACGTCTCTGCTTTTCAATATGCTATCTAGGTTTGTCATAACTTTCCTTCCAAAGAGTAAGCGTCTTTTAATTTCATGGCTGCAGTCACCATCTGCAGTGATTTTGGAGCCCCCCAAAATAAAGTCTGACACTGTTTCCACTGTTTCCCCATCCATTTGCCATGAAGTGATGGGACCAGATGTCATGATCTTCGTTTTCTGAATGTTGAGCTTTAAGCCAACTTTTTCACTCTCCTCTTTCACTCTCATCAAGAGGCTCTTTAGTTCCTCTTCACTTTCTGCCATAAGGGCGGTGTCATCTGCATATCTGAGGTTATTGATATTTCTCCTGGCAATCTTGATTCCAGCTTGTGCTTCTTCCAGTCCAGCATTTCTCATGATGTACTCTGCATATAAGTTAAATAAGTAGGGTGACGATATACAGCCTTGACGTAGTCCTTTTCCTATTTGAAACCAGTCTCTTTTTCCATATCCAGTTCTAACTGTTGCTTCCTGATCTGCATTCAGATTTCTCAAGAGGCAGGTCAGGTGGTCTGGTATTACCATCTCTTTCAGAATTTTCCACAGTTTGTGGTGATCCACACAGTCAAAGGCTTTGGCGTAGTCAATAAAGCAGAAATAGATGTTTTTCTGGAACTCTCTTGCTTTTTCCATGCTCCAGTGGATGTTGGCAATTTGATCTCTGGTTCCTCTGCCTTTTCTAAAACCAACTTGAACATCTGGAAGTTCAAAGATCACGTATTGCTGAAGCCTGGCTTGGAGAATTTTGAGCATTACTTTACTAGCGTGTGAGATGAGTGCAATTGTGCGGTAGTTTGAGCATTCTTTGGCATTGCCTTTCTTTGAGATTGGAATGAAAACTAACCTTTGGCAGTCCTGTGGCCACTGCTGAGTTTTCCAAATTTGCTGGCATACTGAGTGCAGCACTTTCACAGCATCATCTTTCAGGATTTGAAATAGCTCCACTGGAATTCCATCACCTCCACTAGCTTTGTTTGTAGTGATGCTTTCTAAGGCCCACTTGACTTCACATTCCAGGATGTCTGGCTCTAAGTGAGTAATCATGCCATCTTGATTATCTTGGTCATGAAGCTCTTTTTTGTACAGTTCTTCTGTGTATTCTTGCCATCTCTTCTTAATATCTTCTGCTTCTGTTAAGTCCATACCATTTCTGTCCTTTATCAAGCCCTTCTTTGCATGTAATATTCCCTTGGTATCTCTCATTTTCTTGAAGAGATCTCTAGTCTTTTCCATTCTGTTTAAATGCTTCCTCATTTCACTCGTACATATTTGAATGTCAGAAAGGAGACTGTATAGTCTGTGGTTCTTTGAGAAATCACTTACATAGATTTTGGGGTCTAAGTATAAAATATTTGAATTTTTCTGTTGATGCAAAACATCATTACGATTAGCTCTGTTACCTAATGTCATGATTGAAATGGACATGGGAATACAAGTTATTCTGTTTATACCTTGTCATAGATGAAGAAATACATACTGTATATTTAAGCCTCACTTTTCACAGTCATAACTTAATTTTACTGTCAGAGTTCTGTTTTTCCAGATTAAAGTTTACCAAATGCTCATAGATTATTCCTTTTGATATTTTATTGAATTATGATATATCTTATATAAATAATCCTTGGAAGACATATTCTCTTTTCTCTTCATTTCTTTGTATATCCCAGGTATTCAAAGCACAAACTATAGCAGCTAATGTCTCAAGTAGAATTTATAGTATATATATATAGTTTAATGTAACACAAATGTATAGAAGACTTCTCATGTATATCAATTTTAAGTCTAAGTATGTAAAAATAAATCAATTGATATATAAAATGCTTAATATAAATGAAAATTTTTATTAGGTAATCTATAAATCACTTCTAAAAATGACAGGAATGGAACTCACTTAAAATTGACATTTATGAAATATATATGTGGATATGGTTACATTTATTTTAATATTCTTCTTTTAAATTGGTATGCCTTAATATTTCTAGCCTAAGTGGTTTTCCAGCAGCTATTTCCAGAAAATAAAATAGAACAACCGCAGTTTGAATATTATTGAAACATTTGTGCATGAGATATTTTACATCTAAGTATTTCATGTCTTTGATTTTGCTTCTTTCTACAAATAGAGAGGACTTTATTTCATTCCATATTTAATGTTTTGAACTAAATTTTAAAGTCTTATTCTGACTTCCAAAGAAGTGACTTTGGGTAAATCATTTAATTTCCTTTTGCTTTAGTTTTATCATTATAAAATGACTGCTAGATTACCTAGAGTTTTGATATAATTAATTTTATATCTGTTTCTGATTATCCCTCAGTGTCAGATTTTACATATTCACTAACAACAATTAATATGTAATAGTCAACACTTGGAATTTTTACTATGAGATTTTGAGGCTCTATGACCCAGTATTTATGATTTATAGTTTTCAAAATTTCTTCAAAGTCAGAACATGCAGAAAAAGAACTTACTGAATGATCATAAACATCTTTACTTTTGTTTCTGTAAGAAAATAAATCATACTTGAATCGTATTGTATGAACATATACTGTGTTTATTCATGAGAAGTGAGAACTTCTGAAGTTTTCCATGAACTCAGACAGAAGCAGCTATTTTTCTATTTAGGCAATTAGGAAGATTCACTGGAACCTTTCCCTAGCAGTTTGACATCATCTCCTGTTTTCTTTTCTTTTCTTCCTTTTCTGCTTTTCTTCTCCCTCCCTTCCTCTCCCTTCCTCCCTTTCTTTTTCTTTCTTCTTTCTTGACATACTTAAGAAAATAAACCCCTAGGACATGCAAGTACTGCTTTGGTTTTAGGTAATTATTCTTTTTTTTTTAAGTTTATTTATTTATTTTAATTGGAGGCTAATTACTTACAATATTGTAGTTGTTTTAGGTAATTCTTAAACAGAATACAAAGTTTAAGAAATAATGATAACCAAGACTACTTGAATCCAATGACAATAAAATCTTGCCTTGCTTATGCTATAAATTTGTGTAAAAATGAGTTGATCCAGTTCAACACTTTGTCAATTCAGAGTGGAAAAAAGAAATGGGGGTCTTGCTGCTAGAGGATAATTTGACACCTAGAAAGTTACTTTAAAAAATCAAGAAAGCAAACAAAACCCTGTCAGAACAATTGATAGAGAAAAGAGTCACATGCATAAGAATGATGTCCTTTATCTATAATTGAAGGCACAGTTGGTGGCCTGCAGGTTGCATACCTGCAGATGTGTGTGGACTGGAGTACAGAATGCCTGCCTGTACAATGTCTCAAAGGTTTTTGCATCAGTTGCCAGCACTGAAATGGGAGATTTCACACACACACACACACACACACACACACACACACACACACACGCACACGCACACGCACACGCACATGCACATGCACACACATGCATACATTTTCCTCTTGTCTTTAGGGAAAAAAAGAGATTTATGAACAATAAGGCCAATTCTCACTGGGAAATTACTTGTCGATGTAGAGTAAGAGCTGACCCTTTTCCCCTGCATTTCATATTTCACTGGGCCACTTCTTTTGGTTCTCAGCATAACCTATTTTTCTCCCTATTGTTTCTGTCTTATGGTCTGTACCAGATGATATCTGATGTGTCCCCTTAAGCATTTGAAAAAATATTCCCCTAGTTTATAATATACACACTATTAAGAAAATATGGATTGGTTAACGGGACATCACATACATGGTGTTTATCAAGTAATTAGTTAAGATCAAAGCCAAGCCTCAGTTAAGAATTTTGTCACATCTACTCTGTTCAGGTTATCCAAAATGTGAGTGTTAACAAATGCTGCCATGATTCTCATCTCATTTCTTTGGGGATGCAGTGCCTTCTAGAACACTTGGATTCTCCTTAATCCTAATTGGCTAGATGGGCAGCAGATTCTAAAAGAACCCACTACATATTTTTCTAAAACCCTGCGGTTATACACTTATGTTATTTCTTGTCTCATACTTATAATGCTAACTTCAATAAAATATTTTGTGCAAGGCTACTTCTTTGATGATTGTTATTTATGGCATACCACATCACTTCATGGGAAAATAGTGGTAACAGTGGGGAAACAGTGGAAACAGTGTCAGACTTTATTTGGGGGCTCCAAAATCACTGCAGATGGTGATTGCAGCCATGAAATTAAAAGACGCTTACTCCTTAGAAGGAAAGTTATGACCAACCTAGATAGCGTATTGAAAAGCAGAGATATTACTTTGCCAACAAAGGTCTGTCTAGTCAAGGCTATGGTTTTTCCAGTAGTCATGTATGGATGTGAGTGTTGAACTCTGAAGAAAGCTGAGGGCCGAAGAATTGATGCTTTTGAACTGTGGTGTTGGAGAAGACTCTTGAGAGTCCCTTGGACTGCAAGGAGTTCCAACTAGTCCATTCTAAAGGAAATCAGTCCTGGGTGTTCTTTGGAAGGAATGATGCTAAAGCTCCAGTACTTCGGCCACCTCATGCGAAGAGTTGACTCATTGGAAAAGATGCTGATGCTGGAAGGGATGGAGGGCAGGAGGAGAAGGGGACAGCAGAGGATGAGATGGCTGGATGGCATCACCGACTTGATGGACATAAGTTTGGGTGAACTCGGGAGTTGGTGATGGACATTGAGGCCTGGCGTGCTGCGATTCATGGGGTCGCAAAGAGTCGGACACGACTGAGCGACTGAACTGAACAGAAACTTGAAAGAATAAAAACAAAAATAAATAAATAAAAAGCAAAACCGGCCAGATACACGTGCATGAAGGACACAGGTCTTTCAGACAGACCTATGAATTCACATCCACCAGTTTGTTCCAGGAGTATAGCAGTGCAATGTATAGTGGGAATAAGGAAGGCTCTTCTAACAGTGCTTAAAGTGCATGAATAGTGAAAATAGGCTTGTATTACTTAAAATCTTTCAAATTCATCATGATATTAGCATACATTTTTGTTGTACGCACTGAAAGATGAACATGGATCCTCTGATTTATCTGTTCTCTGCATACTTCTGTTTTGAACTGCCCTCATCTGATCATTAAAGTTTCCCTGGGTTGGTAGAAATAGAAGATTTCACAGTGGGAGATGAACACTGTGTAGAGAAAAATCTTTCCTTTCATATTTCTTCAGGAATTTGTGCCTAAATCCACATTGTCTTTCAGACAGTGCTTAGCACTTTGATTTGTTCCTCTCTGCTACTGTGGAGTGTTCAGATGAAAAAAGTGTGTTTGTGTATATGTATACACATAAAGTGATGCTTAAATAATTACCTCAATCCTCTATCATGAACAAGCTTTTAGACTAAATTTGTTAATGTTACCCTGGGGTAAGAAGTATTTTTGTTCTCCAGAAACAAATATGTGATACTACATTACTCTATGTGAATTTATAGCTGTAGGTGGTAAAACTTAAAAATTGAGTATAATGTAGCACTAGATTCCTGTGGTTGGAACCCTTGCTTCCACTTTTTCCTTAAAATGTGAACTTTTGTTTTTGGCATTCCCTCTTCTTTATTCAGAATTCTTCCATGCTAAATGAGAATGATATACACTATCCAAGGTTAGTAAATGTTAAATGAGTAATGTTATATGAAATACATAACACAGAGCCAGGTATATTAAAAAAATAAAATATTCACACAAATGTATGTGCATATGCTATATTTATGTTTTGTGCAGTAGTTTACATTGTAGATAAACTATGATGGTAAGCAATTCTAAGAGCCTTAAGAAGAAAAGAAATATATTTCTGGAAAATGAGTATGCCAATCTGGACTTGCTCTGCATTAGGATTTATTTGTTGGCAATAAAGTTTATACATGACTCTACCTGCCAAAATCGTTGATTTTGTGGTAAATGAGAGGCAAGACAATTCCAGCAATAAGGCAACAGAAAAGCAATAGAAAATGGAAGCACAGCAAGCCTCCCTCTTGCTGAGTCAAATGATGTGCTTGTTTCTTACATTCAGATAAGCCTTAATTCACATAATTCTGTGTCAAAAACGAGACTGATATATAAAGGCAGACACATGTGCTGGATATTCTCCTATTATTGTTTTCTTATTCGCTGTCTTCCCTTGTCTACCTCGCTCTGTTCCATGACAGTAGACCTGTGTGGGCTGACTTGACTGGGCTCCCTGTTCATCCAGGTTCTGACTTGATTAGGCCAGTGGGACGGCAGGGCCCTGATTGGTCCATAGAGGAAGTTGGGGGCTGGTCACTTCACTAACTTGCTGTCTTCAGGACCACAGTTTGTCAGTGGCTCTGTTCTCTGCCTAATCAGTGTCTCCTGTGGGTTTCCCTGTCTGTTCATTGATCTGGCTGGATTCAGACTACTTGTCTTTCCTTGCCCAGGTGGGGGCATGGCTTCCTGCTTTTACTGGTCCTGGTGGTCTTTATTGCCCTTGCTGTTTCCCTTAACTCCACCTATTCCTTGCTAAACAGTCTCTTCCTTACTATCTTTTTTTAGCGTGCTTTTTTGAGTGTGGCATCTGATTCCTGACAAGAACTTGACTGATACAAATGTCTTCAATGAAACAAAATTGATGATTTCTCTGTAGAGAGGAAGGAATGATAGATTATTCTACTCCAGAGATCGATAGCACTTAATATCTCTATTTATAAAACCAAGACAAGCCGTAACCAATTTGCCTGAATTTTTCTCTCTCTGTGATTAAGAGTTTCTGCAACTGTGTGTTTTGTATATACAATATATCTTATTGTTGCCTAAGGGCAAAGGAACGCTTGGGCTTGCATTTTAGAACAACTAGTGTGACAGCATCATGGAAAGTGACTTGAGAAAAGATAAAACTGAAGGCAGAAGCATTCATTTAGAGACTGTCATGCAGTTGAGGTTAGAGATGAGAGTAACTTTGATCAGGTCAGGAAGAGAAAAAGGTACTGGAGAGGAATAATTTGGAAGTTGTTTAGGAGGCATTAGGGCACAATGGTTAGCATGTTACTCGCACTGTGACCCTGGGAAAATAATTTCACCTTTCTGAGTCTTAATTTCTTCATCTGCCAAATGAGGGGAATAGTAACTATCTCAGAGTAAGGATTTAATTAACATATGTTAAGATACATAGTATAGCTCCTGGTACATAGTAAACATTATATAATATACACCTTAAATATTATTAATATTAATAGTATATTTGTGGATGTGAAAGGAATGTGTATGGTGAAGAGGATGTGTATGGGAAGACTTGCAGATATATGACTTGGTGCAGTATGTGATTTTTGGTGTCATTTACTGAAGTAGATAATTTAGCTGTAAGTTCAGATCCTCAATATTTTCTAGTATTCGTATTAATTTCATTTTTTAAAAATTTGCATTGCTGCCATTTTAGATTAATGTCAGATGCTGTCATACCTATGCTGAAAATATAACAAAATAAAACCCAAATTCCTTTAAATTCCAGGTGTATTCTAGGTATCTTACACAATGATTATGTCTTACGTTGATCCCTTTATATCTATGGGGCTTCCCTGGTGACTGAGATGGTAAAGGATCTGCCTGCAATGCAGGCCATATGGGTTCGTTCCCTGTGTCGGGAAGATCTCCTGGGGGAAGGGAATGACTACTCACTCCAGTATTCTTGCCTGGAGAATTCCACGGACAGAGGAGCCTGGAAGACTACAGTCCATGGGGTCGCAAATAGTCGGACACAACTGAGCGACTAACACTTTCACTATATTTATGAAATTCCTCCATATTGCCCTAGTGAATCTTTATTTTAGTCTTCTCACCTAAATTGCCCTTTATAAACTTTATCTGATTTCGTCTTATGTATCCGCAGACATCTGTGCCTCTTTATTTTTTTGATTATATGGCGTTAACTATCCTTGATCTAGAATTCAAAGTTCTTACTGGTTTAGCCCATCTGTTATATTGCTTTATTTTCTCGTTGTACTCCATTAGTAGCTATTTAAATATCCTCGAGAGTTTTGATTTATTTTGCCTCTGAGCTTTTGTTACACCTATTCCCTATGATTGATATATATCCATCTTTTCTATATGTACCCAAGAAAATACCAGTCATTCTGCCGAGCTCAATCAATCTGCTTCTCGAAGAGATGCTCTTCATATCCTCTTCTCCTATTTAAGTTATGTTCTCTCCCTTCCTCCCTTTCCTATGTTATGCTAAGTGAAGATACATTATAGTATTTCTCAAAGTGTTCTTAAATTAGAAAATAAATTATCTGATTATGTATAAATATCATTAATACAGCTTCTTGGGTGTTCTGATCCAAAAGTTTCTGATTTACAAGGTCTGTGTACTTTAACACAAGGTAGCTCAATGGTAAAGAATCCGCCTGCCAATGCAGGAGACACAGATTCGAACCCTAGATGGGGAGATCCCCTGGTTGAGAAAATGGCAATGCACTCCAGTATCCTTGCCTGGAAAATCCTGTGGACAGAGGAGCCTGGTGGGCTACAGTCCACAGGGTCACAAAGAGTCAGACACAACTTAGTGACTGAGCATGTATGCACGCCTGCATTTTATGATGATCAGTGATAAAGAGAAAGGGATTGACACTACTCATCACCCAGGCTTAAAGCTCTTCTCTTGGTATGCATAATTTTCTCCTGATTGAAATTTCTGCCCCTGAGATGCGTGGATGGATGCAATCATCTCAACTACACTTGATTCATGACGTGAACATTGCTGAGTTCTCAATTTCAGTTTCTTAATTAAGGATAAGTTGAGAAATATAATCAGATCTTGAATGAGCCAATGAAAAAATCAGAATATGTCATCTCTAATACCCGTATCTTCTATGCTAATTCCTTATTTCATTTGATCACATTCTCGTTCTTTCACTTCTTTCTTATGTCCTCTCCTGCTTTTGCCAATCTTTACTTCCAAAACTGTGCTGCAACACAGTAGTCGTACTGTGGTATTTACTTCTGTTTTAGCGCTGTTCTGCTTTATGTTCAGATACACATGACTATTTTTTCTTGATCCATTTTCCGAAAGTTTGCTCTGTCATATGCATAGTCCACATCTTTTAAAATTAGTTACTCCTAAGGCTGACTAATTGCTTGATTTCTCCTTCTCCCTCATACAATAGTGAACAACAACCCTTAGATGACTTATCATCTTTTCCTCTTTTATCAAGTTAAGATAACCACTGATGAGAAATCAAGGGGAAAAAAAAACCTCACATCTTAAAATTTTCAAACAATTGACAAAAGATGACAATTTAATCATCCTATATTAGAATCGGAAATATGCAAGTGTTCATGGTTGGAAGGAAAATATAAATGAATTTGTTTCCTGTGTATTTCCATCTTATTTTTAAAGTAAACTAAGAAGAAAAAAATGAAAAAAATTCTCTTATAATTTTGATATGATAATAATTTGGCCCAATGGTTCTAGGTTAGATAGGTCCATTTGAGGTTCTGGATTAATTTCAACTGAAGAAAGAAAATATTCTGAACATCTCTAGGTGGAAGGTAACTTTTGCATTTTCTGAGTGATTAATGGAATGTGCATTTTTAACATGCAGCCCCAGTGATTTTGGTATAGCTCGTCCCTGGGCAACATTAAAATATCTGATTCTCCTCACTGTACTTTGAACTTCTAGGAAAAAGAGAATAATGTTTTTTTATACTTTTGTATCACTCACAGATCTTAATGCAACATTGCTCAATTAAAGTTTCCTAATTTGAACTGAATGGAATGATTCAAGATTTAGTTTTTCTCGTATCTACTTCCAAGTTATTTCATACTTTAATTCTTATCATAGTTCTTTTTGGTTGAAGTTTTTCCAGCTGCCTGCAATGCAGGAGAACCGCGTTAGAATCCCTGTGTTGGGAAGATCCCCTGGAGAAGGCAATGGCAACCCACTCCAGTATTCTTGCCTGGAGAATCCCATGGACAGAGGAGCCTGGCGGTGGCGGGCTACAGCCCACGGGGTCTCAAAGAGTCGGACACGACTGAGCGACTTCACTTTCACACCTCTACTTTCAAAGTTGAGTGCAAATTAATTCTAATTGAGGATATTATTGCAGTTGAGAATGTTTAGTAACTCTGTAAGTTATAGAAAGCTTTCTTTTCTCTCTTTTTTTCTTCTTCTCTTATGTAGGAAATGAACTATTTTATCACATCTATTAATCAGTTTTAGCCACAAGTTATTTAATGAATAACTGTGGTTAAGCCCTTTATTTTGACTCCTTACATGTAGTCAGTCAAAACTGTCACCTGGAACCATATACAGTGTGAATGCATGGCGTCTCTCCACCGGGGGTTAGCCTTATCAAAACCCTAACAAAGTTCAGCACAGGAGGTAGTTAGTCCCTAGAGAAGAGAAAGAATCTTTTACAACCCCCAATTTTCTCTCTGCTTCTATGTCACAGACTTAGGACCATTTGCTCCTTTGTTGTCTGTGGCAACTGCAAACTTTATGTTACTACTAACCACCTTGCAGAGGAGAAACTATATATGCTTGTGAGACCTGGTGGTGGTGGTGGAAATCATGGCGGCTGATTATACGTTACCAGACTTGACCCAGTGCTGATACATATTCCCCGTGTTTGCATCATGGCTCGTGGGTCTAAAAAAACTCATTCATACTTTAGGTAAATGAACACACTTAAAAAAAATAACGCTCAACTCCTCATTCAGTTCAGTTGCTCAGTTGTGTCCACCTCTTTGGGACCCCACGGGCTGCAGCACACCAGACCTCCCTGTCCATCACCAACTCCCAGAGTTTACTCAAACTCGTGTCCATTGAGTCGGTGATGCTATCCAACCATCTCATCCTCTGTTGTCCCCTCCTCCTGCCTTCAATCCTTCCCAGCATCAGGGTCTTTTCAAATGAGTCAGTTCTTTGCATCAGGTGGCCAAAGTATTAGAATGTCAGCTTCAGCATCAGTCCTTCCAGTGAATATCCAGGACTGATTTCTTTTAGGATGGACTGGTTGGATCTCCTTGCAGTCCAAGGGACTTTCAAGAGTCTTCTCTAACACCACAGTTCAAAAGCATCAATTCTTTGGCACTCAGCTTTCTTTATAGTCCAACTCTCACATCCGTACATGACTACTGGAAAATCCATAGCTTTAACTAGATGGACCTTTGTTGGCAAAGTTATGTCTCTGCTTTTTAATATACTGTCTAGGTTGGTCATAACTTTTCTCCAAGGAGCAAGTGTCTTTTAATTTCATGGCTGCAGTCACCATTTGCAGTGATTTTGGAGCCCCCAAAATAAAATCTGTCACTGTTTCCATTATTTCCTCATCTACTTGTCATGAAGTGATGGGACCAGATGCCATGATCTTTGTTTTCTGAATGTTGAGTTTTAAGCCAACTTTTTCATTCTTCTCTTTCACTTTCTAAATTAAAAAAATATATTTTTATTGGAGGTTAATTACTTTAAAATATTGTGGTGGTTTTTGCCATACATTCACATGAATCAGCCATGTGTGTACATGTGCTCCACATCCTGACCCTCCCTCCTACCTCCTTCCCCATCCCATCTCTCTGGGTCATCTCAGTGCACCAGCCCTGAGCACCCTGTCTCATGCATCAAACCTAGACTGGTGATCTATTTCACATATAATATACATGTTTCAATGCTATTCTCTCAAATCATCCCACCCTCACCCTGTCCCAGAGAGTCCAGAAGACTCTTCTATACATCTGTGTCTCTTGCTGTCTCGCATATAGGGTCATCGTTACCATCTTTCTACATTCCATATATATGTGTTAATATACTATATTGGTGTTTTTTTTTTTTCTGACTTACTTGGCTCTGTATAATAGGCTCCAGTTTCATCCACCTCATTAGAGCTGATCCAAATGCATTCTTTTTAATAGCTGAGTAATATTCCATTGTGTATATTTACTACAGCTTTGGTATCCATTCATCTGCCAATGAATATCTAGGTTGCTTCCATATCCTGGCTATTGTAAACAGTGCTGTGATGAAAATTAGGGTACATGAGTCTCTTTCACTTCTGGTTTCCTTGGTGTGTATGCCCATCAGTGGAATTGCTGGGTCATAAGGCAGTTCTATTTCCAGTTTCTTAAGGAATCTTCACACTCTTCTCCATAGTGGTTGTAGTAGTTTATATTCCCACTAACAGTGTAAGAGGGTTTCTTTTTCTCCTCACTGTCTCCAGCATGTATTGCTTGTAGATTTTTGATAGCAGCCATTCTGACCGGTGTGAGATGGTACCTCACTGTGGTTTTGATTTTCATTTCTCTGATCGTGAATGATGTTGGGTATCTTTTCATGTGTTTTTTAGCCATCTGTATGTCTTCTGTAGAGAAATGTACGTTTAGTTCTTTAGCCCATTTTTTTCATTGGATTGCTTATTTTTCTGGAATTGAGCTGCAGGAGTTGCTTGTATATTTTTGTATATTTTTGAGTTGTTTGTCAGTTGCTTCATTTGCTATTATTTTCTCCCATTCTTAAGGCTCTCTTTTCATCTTGCTTATAGTTTCCTTCATTGTGCAAAAGCTTTTAAGTTTAATTAGGTCCCGTTTGTTTATTTTTGCTTTTATTTCCATTACTCTGGAGGTGGGTCATAGAAGATCCTGCTATGATTTACATCAGAGAGGGTTTTGCCTATGCTTTTCTCTAAGAGTTTTATAGTTTCTGGTCTTACATTTAGATCTTTAATCCATTTTGTGTTTATTTTTGTGCATGGCATTAGAAAGTGTTCTAGTTTCATTCTTTTACAAGCGGTTGACCAGTTTTCCCAGCACCACTTGTGATAAGAGATTATCTTTTCTCCATTGTATATTCTTGCCTTCTTTGTCAAAGATAAGGTGTCCATAGGTGTGTAGATTTATCTCTGGGCTTTCTATTTTGTTCCATTGATCTATGTTTCTGTCTTTTTGCCAGTACCATGGTGTCTTGATGACTGTTACTTTGGAGTATAGCCTTAAGTCAGGCACGTTGATTTCTCCATTCCATTAATGTTTCTCAAGATTTCAAAAGCCATCTTGAGAAGGTGATGTTTTTCTGGAGCTCTCTTGCTTTTTTGATGATCCAGTGGATGTTGGCAATTAGATCTCTGGTTCCTCTGGCTTTTCTAAATCCAGATTGAACATCTGGAAGTTTACGGTTTGCTTACTGTTGAAGCCTGGCTTGGAGAATTTTGAGCATTACTTTACTAGCGTGAGATGAGTGCAATTATGTGGTAGTTTGAACATGCTTTGGCATTGCCTTTCTTTGGAATTGGAATGAAAGCTGACCTTTTCTAGTCCTGTGGCTACTGCTGAGTTTTCCAAATTTGCTGACATATTGAATGCAGCACTTTCACAGCATCATCTTTCAGGATTTGAAATAGCTCCACTGGAATTCCATTACCTCCACTAGCTTTGTTCATAGTGATGCTTCCTAACACCCACTTGACTTTGCATTCCAGGTTGTCTGACTCTAGGTGAGTGATCACACAATCATGATTATCTGGATCATAAAGATCCTTTTTGTATAGTTCTTCTGTGTATCTTCTGAATATCTTCTGCTTCTTTTAGGTCTATACCATTTCTTTCCTTTATTGAGCCCATCTTTGCATGAAATGTTCCCTTTGGTATCTCTCATTTTCTTGAAGAGATCTTTAGTCTTCCCCATTCTATTGTTTTCCTATATTTCTTTGCATTGATCACTGAAGAAGGCTTTCTTATCTCTCCTTGCTGTTCTTTGGAACTCTGCATTTAAATGGGTATATCTTTCCCTTTCTCCTTTGACCATTGCTTCTCTTCTTTTCACAGCTATTTGTAAGGCTTCCTCAGACATCCATTTGGCATTTTTGCATTTCTTTTTCTTGGGGCTTGTCTTGATCCCTGCCTCCTGGACAATGTTATGAACCTCTGGCCATAGTTCTTCAGGCACTCTGTCTATTAGATCTAATCTCTTGAATCTATTTCTCACTTTCACTATATAATCATAAGTGATTTGATTTGGGTCATACTTGAATGGTCTAGTGGTTTTCCCTTCTTTCTTCAATTTAAGTCTGAATTTAGCAATAAGGAGTTCACAATCTGAGGCACAGTCAGCTCCCAGTCTTGTTTTTGCTGACTGTTTAGTGCTTCTCCATCTTTGGCTGCAAAGGATATAATCAATCTGATTTTTGTATCGATCATCTGACCAATTCCTCATAGATCCTAAATTATTATACCATCTCAACCCAAATGAGAAACTGAGTACCCATGGATGATAAATAGAATCTGAGATGTGACTATGCCATAGAAGTTACTTTCTTTATATGCAAGTCATGTTTTCTGGATAGTGTCACATTAGAAGTCCTGCCTTGTCTATTTCAGCACTGTTCCTGTAGGATAAAATCAAATTGAAACTCTGCTTTTCTTTGTCAGGTTGTGTGATTTCATCATTTGAAGATTTCATCAAATGTTAGCAGTTAGTTTCATTTTTAGCCTCTTATTTTCCTGTTACAGGGCACTGATATTAAGATTAAGACAAGAATAATAAGTAGCTAAACAAATTACATTGCAAACAAACTTTCCAAAACTGTTGTCAGAAGGTAAGTTAATTTTGACATTTGTCAGCAAAATACTGAGGATGAGGAAGCTTTAGTTACATGTAGGAACCCTCAGCTTTCCTCCACTTACCACTGGTTACTCTGCTGTTTATAGCATTTCCTGCTGTGTAAGTTTTAAAAACCTGTGCTCAGTGACATATGGCTCATGTCTGGCCAGCCAGTGTCTCCACTGACATTGAACCAATCCCAGTAGGACACTGTGAATGGAAAATGCTTTTCTTTGTATAGAATACACTGAAATCTTTATTTGTCTCTCACTCTCCCTTCACTCAGTTTACTATTACATTCAAGGTTTGGTGTTTTGGGGGAAAAAGCCATTTTTAGCATTTTAATACCATGTGGCATAAATATTTCTACCTAAGTGGAATGCTGCACACTGTTGTAAAGCTATAACTTCCAGAACTGAAAGGGGTCTTGTTAAAATAAATTATTACAGAATGTATTGTTAAGTAATTGCTATTTTCTTTGTGAATATATGTGATCAATATTCATAAACAAGTGAGATGAAAGTAAGAGTATGTCAATTTTTCAGACAAAAAATTGTGAAAGATTGGGTAATGCAATATGATTACTTTTTATAAGTATCACTGTATCACATTTTGTAAAAATCTTTGACTTCTATAGCTAAAACTGTTACAACTAGTGTTGGAATTTTTCGTTTTTCTCTGGTTTGGACAAACCAAGTTGAGAGCCACAGAGTAATGGTTGACTGTTAATGATCTTTAGCAGTTCTTACTAAATCTCTTTGTAGCACAGAAAAAAAAAAAAAAAAAAAAAAAAAACCAACAACAAAGAATTGGGAAAAGTTGATCCTTGGATCAGGAAGATCTTTGGAGAAGGAAATGACAACAGACTCTATTATTCTTGTCTGGAGAATCTCATGGAAAGAGGAGGCTGGTGGGCTACAGTCCATAGGGTTTCAAAGAGTTGAACATGACTTAGCACACATGCACAGACAACCTTATTCTTAGGCAGAGACAACTTGCATTGAACAATGACAAGCCCAGTGGCTAGAGGCTGGGTTTCAATTTCCAGCCTTTAGGGGAATTGATATATAACAGCTAGGAGTGGGATATAGCCTTTGGCCAAGACCTTCCATTTGATAAAATTTGTAGAAATTATAATATGTGATATTAATAATGCTCCATTGAATATCATCTGTGTCAAAAAGCAGTTAATTGCAAGACATAAAATATCAATAGACCCTTCCTTTACTGTAGTGATCTTGCTTAGGCCTGCCACAAAAGGAGGAACCTCAAAAACAAATGTACAGGGTTACCCAGCACTAACTGGAATGTCATCCTGGTGTGTGTCTGTATGTGTGTTTTCACTCTCCAGCCAACTAATCACTCAGGGTCCACAATCGACTCTGCCGTCTTTCACTCTCAAATGTATCATTCTCGTCACATACAGATATTTTTGTATCCTGAGAAGGTCCCACACTTACCATAGTATTCCATAGGATGTCCTTGATATTCCTCAGTCAATGAAATCCTTCCCTGTGTCCCTTTCGACCACCATCTCTTATAAGGCTTGGTTTAGTTTTATATGGGTTACAGTGTTCCATGGGTAAATGGTAGAGATAAATAACTTTCTTCTGAGTTCAGTGAAGATACCCAAGACAGTCTTAAATCCTCTAGTTCAGGCTATTCCCTTCCAGGAAAAATAGAGGAGGATTTATGTTTCTGATAAAAGTTTTAGATGCTATTTAATATAACCATCTCTCACTGAATTCGAGGACAAAATATTCGACTTCTTTGCTCAGAAAACTCCCTTGTTTTTAATGGTATTCTTGATGGTACTGGCCATGACTTATTTAGCATGTTATCCAAAGGAAGGAAGGAAAGAAATGGGAGAAGAAAGAAAAATAACAAAGAGGGAAGGGAGAGTAGAAAAAGAGGAAAATAGAAGGGGCTGAAATGAAGGAAAGACAAGCAGACGCAATTAGTTCATCCCTATTGAAAGTGTTAGTTGCCTCAGTCATGCCTGTGACCCCATGCACTGCAGCCTGCCAGGTTGCCCCATCCACGAGATTTTCCAGGCAAGAATACTGGAGTAGGTTGCCATTGCTTTCTCCAGGGAATCTTCCAGACCCATGGATGGAACCTGGGTCTCCTGCATTGCAGGCAGATTCTTTATAGCCTGAGCCACCAGGGAGCCTATCATTACATCATTAGGGGAAAATGCCAAGCTATAAATAGCTGATCCCATCTTTCTCACTAATGGTTCGATAGTGTGTTAGTTTCCTAGGGATGCTATAACAAAGTGCCACAGACTGGATGGTATAAACAAGATAAATGGCTAGAAGTTTAAGATCAAGGTATTGGCAGGACTGATTGCTTCTATTATGGAACCAGTTCCATTTGTCTCATTGGCGGCAAGTGAAATGCTGAGATTCTGAGGTTTATAGCTGAGAAAAGGAGACTGGAAAACAAGAGGCAAAGCTGCCTCCCCAAAAGTGAAGAGGTTAGGATATATATGGAATAAATTGGGCAGGCTTAAGGGTGGGGAAAGGTGATTGGAGACAGAGAAGACAGGGAGGTAATTAGTAATTTGAATCTTGTTAGGGGACTCTGCATATTCAGCAAGGACACTCTGAGTAAGACTGGAGGTTGGAGTTATCCAGCCAAGGCATCTGGCCTAGTTTTGGAGGCAGTGGCTCCCACAAGCCCTAACCAGCTTGCACCCGGCAAGGGCTGACTCCAATCCTGTGAATCAACAGGCTGAGTGAAGCTGTGAAGGTTTGCAGTTAAAGAGTAAAAAAACAAAATAAATAAAGTGAACTTCATCTGTGAAGACAGTTTATAAGTAAAGGCGTTTTAATAGGTTGTTTCTCTTATTTGTTGTTCTGTAAGATGGGCTTCCCTGGCCGCTTAAAATTAAGGAGTCTGCTTTCAGTGCAGGAGACATAGGAGAAGTAGGAGATGCAGGTGTGATCTCTGGTTCGGAAGGAGGAAATGGCAAACCACTCCAGTATTCTTGCTTGGGAAATCCCCTGGATAGAGGAGCTTGGTGGGCTATAGTCCATGGGGTTGCAAACAGTTGGACATGACTGAACCTACATGGAAAATGAGCTGAAGAATTTCTGTTAATTATCAGTTTTTGTTGACCTCTGTGGGGCAGTTTCACTTTTGAGGGCTCTGAGGAAGAATCTATTCCATGCTTCTCCCCTAGCTTCTGCTGGTTGCTGGCAAGCTTTGGTGTTTCATGGCTTGGCTGCATACATCATACCTAATCTCTGCCTTCATGTCCATATGGGAAAAGGGAAGCTTTCAGGGTTTTCAGAGTCCTGTTAAGGAATTTGATTTTGAAAGCATCAGGGAGCCACTGAAGGTTCTTAAGTAAGAAGTTGATACAGTCATTTTGAAATATCACTAGTGTGCTGCCTGGAGATGCAGTTGGAAAGAGGACATCAGTTAGGTTGTTTTTGCAGTATTCTTAGTGAGAGATGATTGTAGTTTGGGGTGGTGAAGGTGGAGGGAGGGTGCTGATTAAGAGCGTAAGGCACGGATGAGTTCTCTGTGTCTAGTATAAGCAACTTTTTTTTTTTATAGTATTGCCGTTTCAGTGACATAAGAGATCCTGAAATAGACTTTTGTTTTGTTTTCCTTCTTTTTTTTTTTTTTTTTTTGAGAGAGTGTTGAGACCTAAATTAAATTTTGGATATATTGGAATATAAAGATATTCAAGACAAATGTTGAGTAGCCAAGTGGATACAGAGGCCCAGAGAGCAGGCCCAAGGTTTATGTTGGGCAGATGAATTTGTGAGCCATTTAAATAGATGATAGATATGTCATTCTACAACTAAATGTAAGTGTCCTGTAGAGTAAAAATGATTGATGAGAACCCTGAGTGGCATATTATGTCTTTGCCTCTTTTTTTGAAAGGTAATCTAATTGGTAGGGACCACCTCCCCTACCTCCTCACCACCTCTTTCCCAATAAATGACCAGTGGGAAAATGTGATCATTCTACGGTAAGATTTTTTTAGTTTTGATAAGCACTATAGGAAGCTTTTCTTGAGGAAATATCTTGAAAATTTAAGTCAGACTCTCAAAAATTCTGAAAGCCCTTAGCTCCCTAGCACACTGTTAGTCATCTCTATTTCAGGAATGATAAAAAGTCACATATTTTAACCTGTTACCTTATATGAAGAAAAAAGTTAGAGACAAATATCAGGTCAACATGAGTCCAGTGTTTTCAATTTGAGGTTTTCAGGAATATATACATACATATAACATGTGAAAGTCTTAGTCTTCTATTTCTCAAAATTATTTCTTGTTCTGTTTATTTTAAAGGGAGTTTATTTCCAGAATTGACTTATGTAACAACAGTCTGGTTCCAAATAGGAAAAGGAGTATGTCAAGGCTGTATGTTGTCACCCTGCTTATTTAACTTCTATACAGAGTACATCATGAGAAACGCTGGGCTGGAAGAAGCAAAAGCTGGAATCAAGATTGCTGGGAGAAATATCAATAACCTCAGATATGCAGATGACACCACCTTTATGGCAGAAAGTGAAGAAGAACTAAAAAGCCTCTTGATGAAAGTGAAAGAGGAGAGTGAAAAAGTTGGCTTAAAGCTCAACATTCAGAAAACGAAGATCATGGCATCTGGTCCCATCACTTCATGGGAAATAGATGGGGAAACAGTGGAAACAGTGTCAGACTTTACTTTGGGGGCTCCAAAATCACTGCAGATAGTGACTGCAGCCATGAAATTAAAAGGCACTTACTCCTTGGAAAGAAAGTTATGACCAACCTAAATAGCATATTGAAAAGCAGAGACATTACTTTGCTGACTAAGGTCCGTCTAGTCAAGGCTATGGTTTTTCCAGTGGTCATGTATGGATGTGAGAGTTGGACTGTGAAGAAAGCTGAGCACCAAAGAATTGATGCTTTTGAACTGTGGTGTTGGAGAAGACTCTTGAGAGTCCCTTGGACTGCAAGGAGATCCAACCAGTTCATTCTAAAGGAAATCAGTCCTGGGTGTTCTTTGGAAGGAAGGATGCTAATGCTGAAACTCCAGTACTTTGGCTACCTCAAGTGAAGAGTTGACTCATTGGAAAAGACTCTGATGCTGGGAGGTATTGGGGGCAGGAGGAGAAGGGGACGACAGCGGATGAGATGGCTGGATGGCATCACTGACTTGATGGATGTGAGTTTAAGTGAACTCCAAGAGTTGGTGATGAACAGGGAGGCCTGGCGTACTGCGATTCATGGGGTCGAAAAGAGTCGGACACGACTGAGCGACTGAACTGACCTGAACCTTTGTACAAAATCCTAAGTGAAAATTTTGAGAGCCTGTATAGCTATCTTTGCATGAAATGTTCCCTTGGTATATCTCATTTTCATGAAGAGATCTCTAGTCTTTCCCATTCTGTTGTTTTCTTCTATTTCTTAGCACTGATCGCTGAGGAAGGCTTTCTTATCTCTTTTGCTATTCTTTGGAACTCTGCAGTCAGATATCAACTCTGTTGATATCTTTCCTTTCGCCTTGGCTTTTCTCTTCTCTTCTTTTCACAGCTATTTTTAAGGCCTCCCTAGACAGCCATTTTGCTTTTTTTGCATTTATTTTCCATGGGGACAGTCTTAATCCCTGTCTCCTGTACAATGTCACGAACCTCTGTCCATAGTTCATCAGGCACTCTATCTATCAGATCTAACCCCTTAAATATATTTCTCACTTCCACTGTATAACCCTAAGGTATTTCATTTAGGTTATACCTGAATGGGCTAGTGGTTTTCCCTACTTTCTTCAATTTAAGTCTGATTTTGGCAATAAGGATTTCATGATCTGAGCCACAGTCAGCTCCTGGTATTGTTTTGTTCACTGTATAGAGCTTCTTCATCTTTGGCTGGAAAGAATGTAATCAATCTGATTTCGGTGTTGACCATCTGGGCTCAAAAGACAGAAATGGTATGGATCTAACAGAAGCAGGAGATATTAAGAAGAGGTGGCAAGAAAACAGAAGAACTGTCCAAAAAAGAGCTTCACGACCAAGATAATCACAATGGTGTGATCACTCACCTAGAGCCAGACATCCTGGAATGTGAAGTCAAGTGGGCCTTAGAAAGTATCACTACAAAAAGCTAGTGGAAGTGATGGAATTCCTGTTCAGCTAGTTCAAATCCTGAAAGATGATGCTGTGAAAGGGCTACACTCAATATGCCAGCAAATTTGGAAAACTCAGCAGTGGCCACAGGACTGGAAAATGCCAGCTTTCATTCCAGTCCCAAAGAAAGGCAATGCCAAAGAATGCTCAAACTACCACACAATTGCATTCATCTCACACGCTAGTAAAGTAATGCTCAAAATTCTCCAAGCCAGGCTTCAGCAATATGTGAATCATGAACTTCCAGATCTTCAAGCTGGTTTTAGAAAAGGCAGAGAAACCAGAGATCAAATTGCCAACATCCTCTGGAACATGGAAAAAGCAAGAGAGTTCCAGAAAAATAACCATCTATTTCTGCTTTATTGACTATGCCAAAGCCTTTGACTGTGTGGATCACAATAATCTGTGGAAAATTCTGAAAGAGATGGGAATAGCTGACCACCTGACCTGCCTCTTGAGAAACCTATATGCAGGTCAGGAAGCAACAGTTAGAACTAGACATGGAACAACAGACTGGCTCCAAATAGGAAAAGGAGTACGTCAAGGCTGTATATTGTCACCCTGCTTATTTAACTTCTATACAGAGTACATCATGAGAAACGCTGGGCGGGAAGAAGCAAAAGCTGGAATCAAGATTGCTGGGAGAAATGTCAATAACCTCAGATATGCAGATGATACCACCCTTATGGCAGAAAGTGAAGAGGAACTAAAAAGCCTCTTGATGAGAGTGAAAGAGGAGAGTGAAAAAGTTGGCTTAAAGCCCGACATTCAGAAAATGAAGATCATGGTATCTGGTCCTATCACTTCATGGAAAATAAATGGAGAAACAGTGGAAACAGTGTCAGACTTTATTTTGGGGGCTCCAAAATCACTGCAGATAGTGACTGCAGCCATGAAATAAAAGACGCTTACTTCTTGGAAGAAAAGTTATGACAAACCTATTAAAAAGCATAAAGACATTACTTTGCCAACAAAGGTCCGTCTAGTTAAGGCTATGGTTTTTCCAGTGGTCATGTATGCATGTGAGAGTTGGACTGTGAAGAAAGCTGAGCACCAAAGAGTTGATGCTTTTAAACTGTGGTGTTGGAGAAGACTCTTGAGAGTCCCTTGGACTGCAAGGAGATCCAAACAGTCTATTCTGAAGGAGACCAGTCCTGGGATTTCTTTGGAAGGAATGATACTAAAGCTGAAACTCCAGTACCTTGGCCACCTTATGCGAAGAGTTGACTCGTTGAAAAAGACTCTGATGCTGGGAGGTATTGGCGGCAGGAGGAGAAGGGGACGACAGATGATGAGATGGCTGGATGGCATCACCAACTTAATGGACGTGAGTCTGAGTGAACTCCAGGAGTTGGTGATGGAAGGGAGCACTCATGTCCTGCGGTTCATGGGGTCACAAAGAGTTGGACACGACTGAGCAACTGAACTGAACTGACCTGAACTGTATAGCTATCTACTGTTATATTCAAGTTTTTCATTGTGAAATAAAGTAGAAACAGACATTCATGTTTTGTTGTGCTTGAGGTTCTCTTCTAAGTATTTGGCTAGAGAGTGTAATCTGAATTATTATTGTGAGAAGCCATTAATTTCTTGTCATAATTTGATATACTAATGTAGGTCAGTGACAAAACACCACTTAAAGGTACTGGTAGCTAATAGGAACATATTGACATGAGGACTTGTTAGAAAGGCTTTTCAGTGTAAATTAAGGCACATTTGATATATATCAAAATAGCTCCGGAATTAGACCCTCAGGTCTCTCGTACTCAGCCCTTAATTAAAATGGAGACTTCATCTGCATAATAACATTTTTGGCTTCTGTTATTCATTTTAAGTATTTAAAATTCAGTATTGAAAATGTCACTTAATAATTTTTTCGAATATGTCTTTGAAATTTCTACATATATTTGGCTCTACATGGTTTGTGCACTGAGTACTAAAATGTTATTTCTAAGAATGCTGAATGCAGTGATTAATTAGATGAAAGCCTATCTGAAATGTTTTTCTGTTGATCAGTACACTTGTTATTTATTTGATATTTCTTTAGTTTTATTTATTTAAAATTGGTTTGTGATATTAATTAAGTAAATTAAATAGTATTTACCTTGTTATTTTTCCATGTTTTCTTTTGAAAAGCACCAGTTGAACCTAAATTTAGATTCATTGACAAATTTGATCATTTCATTATCTGAGCAATTTACATAAAGTTAGGGTCACTTTTTACAAATGTTCTTCATTTCTAGTTTTTTTGTTTCATATTAGTTATTGGATGGTAATTTGTAATGCTTTTATTAATCAGAAATAATATTATTCCTGCAACGTTTGTTCCATGCATGGAGATTTTAGGCTGCTAAGAAAAAACTAAAATTTTAAATGCTTAATGCCAGAGCTGTGTACTATGGTAAACCTTAGATATGATTATCTACTTTTATTACTACAACTGTATAAAGTAGAAAGTCATTTCATCCCCACTTTATACTTGAAGAAATTAAGATTATTTTAGATTATATGCTAATGTTTCCAACCCAGGAAACCCAACTCCAAACCCAGTACTTTAAATTAGCATATCAGAAAGATTCAATTCTTGCTGTTAGAGACTTTTTAATTAAAAGAAAAATATATATGTATACACATCTGTATATACATCTGCGTGTGTGTATATATCTATATCTATATCTATATATATATATACACACACTATCATGTATTTATGTATACACACATGTATATATATATGCATGTGTGCTTGCTCAGTCACTCATTCGTGTCCAATTCTTTGCAAACCCCTGAACTGTGACCCACCAGGTCCTCTGTCCACTTGATTTCCCATGCAAGAATACCGGAGTGGATTACCATTACCTTCTCCAGGGGATCTTCCCAGCCCAGGATTGGAACCTGAATCTCTTGATCCTGAATGGGCAGGTGGATTCTTTACCACTAAGCCACTTGGGAAGCCTTTATATATACATACTTGTTCATTATTTATCAATAGCACTAAGCGAGTGTGGGAGAAAATTACTTGTGGGAGAACATCACTATTAAAAGAAAAATGTTGCTTTTCCTTTCTTAAAACTTTGACTATTTTAGTTCCTGTTTTAAATTATTTTGATATTGTAAACTTGTATTGTTGGGTTTTGGGAGATAGATACCCAGGACAGTGTACCAGTAAAAATGGGTACTGGCAAGATGAAACATGAGTGATGACTTGTTGCAAGGGGCTTGGCAAACTGGACTAAACTGGTGACTTGAACCATAATGAGCTTGATCGTTAATTGGATATTTGTGTATTATCTTATTTGCCATAAAAGTAAAGTGAAAAATTAAAATGAATTTGGGAGAATGTAAGAAGTTATTAAGAGTTTCATGCAGAAACTTGGGAGTGGAAAGAGCAGAAGTCTATCAATACATTAGCATTTTGCAAGATGAAAAGAAACAATTGTCATACTTCAATGATAATGCCAGATTTCAATACTAAGGATACTTACTGAGACTTTGCTTAGAGTTATACAATTAAAAAAAAAAAAAAAACAAGCTTCTTTAAAGTTGCAAACAGAAATGGTGGTTATATTGCAGTCAGACTTGTCAGGACCAAGAAGAGGGTAGGATTGTTGAAGTCTTGAAACATAGTTAAAGAAAAATCAGAGGATTCTAAATCAATTTTTAAAAATGGCCTGAAGTTATGGGGAAAAATCTGATGTATCCAGACAGACAATTATTTCCTTTATTCATTGAGATCAAGAGAACTGTGCAACTGTGGCGTAAAAGTAGAGAAGTGTTACAGTCAGAGGTAGAGCTTGGCTCCTTATCTTAAGAGGTGAACTATGAGATCATTTTAGTAGTTCTAGGGGGTAATAAAAGCTCTTACTGTAAAGATTTGGAAAATATAGATGACATTAAGAAAAAGTAAAGATATCAGAAAAACTGCTATCCCAATATACAATGACTGTTAGCATTCAAGTCAACATCCTTCTAGACATGTCTCTAGATGCACACTTGCACACAGAGTCATAGCAAGCATGTTATGTTTAGCAATTATTATGGATTGCTTTCCATGTCAACAAGTATGAATTTGCATTCTTTTATACTGGCATTAGGGTAGTCTGTTATTAATCCAGTACCATAAATTTGATACTTATACTGATTCCATACTTTTATCAATCATTAAAAAAATGAGACTACTTTAATGGTTATATTTGATCATATGTTTTCCCTCTTGTGTGATTATTTCTAAATTACCTTTTAGAAAAAAATTTCAGGCAATATCTGTATAGAAATCTCCTTATACATATATCTGATTTGTATATGTGAAAGCTTTACATGTACATTTGGAAATATTAATGGGTTACACTTGCTGCCAGCTTTGTTCTAATGAACATTATTTATCACACTGTCACTAAATCCTTTGAGAGAGGTTTTGTTTTTAATTAGTTTTACAGATACCAAAACAGAGGCACAGAAAGATCAAGTCACTTGCTCAATGTCACACAGTAAATGTCATAGTGGGAATTTGAACTTGGACACCTCAATTCAGAGCCCTTGCTTATAATCACAGCATTCTGTGTGATCTACACTCTTCTTAAATTTTTTTAAAAATCAATGACATCAGCATTTTTATATATCAATAAATTTGGAGCTACATACCCATGTTCAAAGTGGGCTTCCCTGGTGGCTCAGGAGATGCAGGTTTGATCCGTGAGTCAGGAATATCCCCTGGAGAAGGAAATAGCAACTCAATAGTTTTCCAAATATTCTGGTGTTTCCAGTTTTTCACTTATAAATACTGTAGTGGAAATATTTGTTTGTGTGCCTTCTGGCAGTTTGTCTCATTAGTTGTTTTTGTTTTAGAGGTGGCCCAAATGTTATATATACATTTACATTTGGAATCTAAATTGGCAAACTGCATCCTCAAAAAACTCTACTCATTCTTATCTAACAATCATGGAGATATATATTACCTCATGATTACTCTAACATTAGTTTTCATTTATTTATTATCTTTATCAATATCTTTGGCAAAGCAAATACTTTAGTGGTTTAAATTTCTTTAAAAATTATCCAGATTGAACAACACTGAACATATCTTTAGACCACTTGTGTTTAGAAGAATGTTTTGAAAGGCACTGATCCAGCTATGTTACAACCCAGATTGCTTAAAATCCGAATAACTCATTTGGTTTAACATCAAACAGATATGATCTCTTAGGTTCTGCAGAGAAAATTGGAAGGATGTCAAGCATAATATCTGAGGCTAGGTGGATGGTACTATGAGAATTTAAGCATGATAGGTTTATATTTAACATAAGGGGCTATAGCTAAAAGGAATTGTTTATAAATTTTTACAGATTCCTTTGTTTGCTCAAAAAAATCAGGTAAATATTAATTAGAAGTTGTAATAGAAAAAAGCAGGTTAAAGCTATAAAATTAAATTTAAAAACCTTGTATACTTATTAAGTAGTATGGATCACCTGTTTTTGCTATTACTCTTTAAGATTTTAAGGTTTTGTGATACTGCAGATTTCTCATATTGTTTGTTTTATTAACAAATCCTGACATTAATAACAAATATGACAATTCTTAGAAAAGGTATTTATGAATTAATTTAGGAGAATGTGAAATATAAAGTGGAGAGCAAGGTCTTGCTCCATGGAAAACTGAAGGTGCACAGGTGATTGAGCAGGAAAGTGGGTGCGCCAGGCCCTGGGACCTGAGATGAGAGGGGTCTGGAAGAGATGACAGATCTAAGAGACTTCCTGGGGAATGCTGTTTCACACTGCATAGAGGTGAACCACTGAGATATTTAAAAGGTCAATTTCAAAACTTCATCCTCAAATAGATGGAAATTAAATTGTTTGAACAGAAACTGTGGGCATTTCCTCATCTCTTGTGTATAGTTCTTTGAAAGTGTCAAGCCTAAGTACAAAATTAAAAGTTGCATGATAATATTTACTAATAAGTGCTTATGTTTCACATTTAATGGTTTACAAAAATGTTTTTACTTTTATCTCTTATGGTACCAACTAATTTTATAAAAATACTCTTTGTCTTTGGGAATATAAGTGATTGATAATTATTTTTTTATTCTATTGTTTTCCTTTAAATTCTAAAGACGTAAAGTCTATCCTTTAAAAATGAGGATGTGGCATGGCATTATTTATATACATACCTACGTACATATATAGGCCTCTCTAGTGGCTCAGCGGTAGAGAATCCTCTTGCAATGCAGGAGATGCTGGAGACATGGATCAGTCCTTGGGTCAGGAAGATCCCCTGGAGGAGGAAATAGCAACCAACTCCAGTATTCTTGCCTGGAGAATCCCATGGACAGAGGAGCCTGGTGGGCTACAGTCCAGGGGTTGCAAAGAATCAGACACATCTGAGCACCCATGCACATGCACATACATACATATATATGCATATATATATGCATGTAACACTATCAAAGTGTTAAACAGACTAAACAACAACAACACACAACACACATATATAAATACACACAACACAGTTTGTTTCTAGAGAAAGACAACTGTGAATGTGAAAGTGAAAGTTGCTGAGTTGTGTCTGACTCTGCGTCCCCATGGACTATACAGTCAGCCCAGGTCCATGGAATTCTCCAGGCCAGAATACTAGAGTGGGTAGCCTTTCCCTTCTCTAAGGGATCTTCCCAACCTAAGGAAGACAACTGTAGATGAAACTAGACTTTGAATACTCACTAACTTTCAATGGAGATGTCTTATTTTTTTCAAATGTATATTTAAAATATACCTTTTAGGGATTTAGAAAGAACTAGCAAATGTGTCAAAAATACCAAGCTTTGCACAGGTGTCTGGTGTTTGCTGAGTTCTTAGTCTGTGAATATTGCCTGGTGGGATTGGAATAATTATGGCTTTGTGATAATTGTTCTTCCATTTAGTTCCAAAGGAGACTTTGGGTTGTGTCATTATCACACAGATTCCTCTATGCTGGAGTTTCAAAAGCATTTTTGTAACAAGCTGAGGAACTTGTCCTTCTTGGGGCTAGTCACACACAGCGGTAGTCATTGCTCAATGGAGAGAAACAATGGGGAAGTCAGCAGACAAAATCCTATGTTTGCCATTGCCACTCTTGGAGGAGCAAATTGAAGTTTTCATTTTTTAGCATATTCTTTAGTAAATATCATTTGTTTTGTTGATGAGCTAGAGTGAAAGAGATAATAGTGGTCTCTAAATAACCAAACTGTGATTAAAGTTGGAGCACAACGAAGATACTAATTTCATTTTAGTTAATATTTGCTGTGGCTTTGTAGTTCTTTCCAAGAAAGCTGAAATACTCTTAATTTTAGAGAAGGTGAGTACATTTAAGTATATATTTCAGTCCAGAGTGTTTAAAATGATGTAATTAACATCTGTGGGTTCAGGAGTCCTAATCTCATAAGATGTTGTGATAGTTCATGAGTCAGGAAGATTTGGCTCAAAGAACTTTAGAGGATTCACTGAGCACACGATATATAACTTTGGACATTATTAAGAGGAAGCCACTTCATGAAGTTGATTTAGAGGGGGTAAAACTTACCAACGATTTTAAAGATTAAATGCTGTTCTTTCTGATAGCATTATAATAGTTTCTCTGCCTCCTTCACTATGCTTCCAAGATGACTCAAAGCACATAACAGAATGGTACCATAAAGAGGAGACTCCCTTCTGTCTTCGTCATTTTTGTTTGTTTTTGTATTTATAGTCTATGGCCTAGCCTCCAAAATTTCTGGAGTAGCTGTTTTTGTTTTTTTGTTTCTTGTTTTTGTTTTTCCTACTCAAATTTACTGATTAGATAGAAACATGATTCAGTCTTTTGTTGGAGACATTTCACGATTTGGCATTGGATCTGATATAGAAACAGGAACTTGTGTATAGTATCTCACATTTCTACCTTCTTAGGGAAAGCTTAGTTCACCACAATATTTACCTTAAGTTGTAGCACAAAGCTTAGTTCACATAAGTCCTTTGTAAATACAATACAAGGTTAATGAACTATTTGATAAGTTTTCAAATATTGCTTACATGTAAGTCATATATTTCTCCTGGGAAATACTGGGAAGAACATAGTGAATGGCTGAATGGCTTGGGCTGGGAATATCCATGTAGAAGCATGGATGGCTGTGTATGTCAGACTTAGGGACCCACAGTTCTCTCTCTGGTGCACAAATCAGAGGTTGTCAAATGCTATATTTGAAAAGAGTGTTAAGAACCATAGGTTCAGTGAAAAAAATTTTTTTGGTATATAAAACATACAAGAGTCTTTGAAGTTTTAGCTTTATATTAATAGGTTATGTTTTGAGATGAAAACAAAAGGTTATTTCTGATGAAATCTGAAATTTTTAATGTAGAAACCTTAATTTAATAATATTTATAAGTTTTATACTGTTTCATTTAAGACACATAAGAATCAAATATGTCATTTTGTAGAAGATGATTTAGATTAATGTTTTGCCATTAGGTATTCAGCTTTTTGTTGCAAAGAGTTATATCCCACTGAAGCAACTTAGCATACACACATTCAGTTTTTTGTAAAGTTAGCACCTATATTCAAGAATGCTTAAAGATGACATTAAAAGATAATTCTTTTATACAAAACATTATTGCTTTTATTTTTTTTTAATATTAAAATTTAAAATGCTTATGTTTTTTTCTGTTTAACTTTAAAATTTCATGAACATAATTGAATTGTTATTTAATGCCATTTTCTTTAATGGCAAACTTTCTTCATTTTCTTAAATAGTATCTATTGCATATAACAGATAACTTGTTTTTTAATTAGAAATGTAAACTCTTTGCTTTAAATTCTTGACTAACATTAACCTACAAAATCAGATCAACCTCTCTTATTTAGGAAAAATTAATAGCTTCTTTCTAGAACCAGAAGCTTCAGGGTTTAATTTTCTTATCTTACTCTGGGCTTTGCAGAATTTCTCAGGGCAGCTCAATTAATTTATAACAATGCTGCTCAACATGTGCTGAAAAAATAATACAAAATATTCAAAACCCTTCATATTCAGAGCCTTCACCAAAGTCATGCTGAGGTAGATATGATCTTCTTTTGATTAAATCCAAAATATGATCAATATGATCTTAGTACTTTCACTTTATAACTCATCATATTAAAGATGAAAATGTATTTCTCTCCAGTGGGCAAGAATTCATTGTTAACCAAGTATGAAGGATGAGGGTAAAGGAAAATAAATTCACCTTGATGCTGAAATATTAGTTAATTAAAAACAACCAAATGAGTAAAGCTGATTATAAATAATCTACAAAATGTTTGTGTATCAAGATATTGTTCCTATTTGGGATTATTTAAATTACAGTGACAGAAAGATTTTAACTATTTTTGCGGAAATTATTGTGATAGACATAGAAATTGAATACTCTGCTATCTGCATGTTTTAATATATGCTTACATTCATGGTTGCAAGAATAATAATGGGATATAATAATAGTTTATATTGTTTTGAAGGGTAGAACAAATGTGTAATTTCAAAAGATCCTTATAGTTGTAGAAATGAGGGCAGGCAAACTAAGACTGAAGGAGATATAAGGGATCAAAATAATGACAAAAATTAGCAGTTGAGCAAAGAAAACAGTTTTCTATTTTTCTCTTTATTCTTTTATAAACACAAAAGATAGGGTAGGTGCCAGACTGCTATGGCCTGAGGATTGCAAAAACGTGCACAGTGTGGCATAGAGTGGGTACCATTAGTTCCAATGACTAGGCTGTAAAGCAAAGATGAGAGAAGATCTGTGATGAGAGGATGAATGTTGTTTTGTCGCCAGTCTTTAATATGGGAGAGATTAGCATATTTATATGCTGTGAGAATTAACTTTGTGTTGTTTTTTTTTCTGCAGAAAAGATTAGACTGTTTTGAGCGATTTCTGCATATGGGATACCAATGTTACAAGATTTAAACTTGTAAAAGAGTAAAAGAGCAGAAAGATAAGAAAAAAGGAAAGAAAATAAATAAAGCCAGATTTTAGGGAAATTTAATTTTAGAAGCATGATGAAAGATAGTAGGAAAATAGTATAGTATGGTTAAAAGTTACAGTTTATGTCGGAAATACAGACATTATGGTTTGTTTCTTATAATGTAAATCATTAGTCTTTGTAATCCTGAGACACTGGTATAGTATTTTAGAATGCTTAATTGTATGCTTCCTTCTTTTTTACATATAGGTAAACCTCAGAGCAGTTTTGCCTTTTGCCCAAAGCTTGCTTGACCCAGGAAGACTTGTATCTTTCTCAAACCTCACCTCCTTCATCTTTTCCCCCTGTTGTTCTACAGCCTCACTTGCAATTTCCCAGTGCCCTCCTAACTATCATTGGCAATGATCTTTTGTTGATGCTCCTTCAAATCTGTTGTAAGTGACAGTTTTGGACAATTTTCCATCCTCGAGCATCTCTTTGTATAACTTTTGAAGCATTACATTTTCTTTGTATTCCTTCTGCCTCTGAGTCTCCTTTCTTGGCCTCACTGTATCCATATTCACATCCAAACCAGCTCTGTACCAAGAATTCACATGCCTTATGCTTTTATCATTATCCTCTCAATTTCTCACTCTACATGCTCTGTTTTAGGATTGCATCTATTCTATTGCTGTCCAACATCAGCTGCCATTTAAAAGCTCTAAATCTTTATATCAAGCAGCAACTTTTCATTTGTGGCCAGCACTCCATCAGCATCTAAAACTAAAATTTTCACCTCCTCTCCAAAATGTTCATATTCTCCACTTCCTTACTTGAGTTTGTTATATTTAATATATATTAATATAATGAGCCTAAGGAGAAAGATACTAGGCAAAAAAATTGTCACCAAGAAGAGGGATAATTATAGACTATAATCAGAGAAAAGTAAAAGTGTTAGTCACTCAGTTGTGTTCCACTCTTTGTGACCCCAGACTCCTCTGTCCATGGAATTCTCTAGGCAAGAGTCTGGAGTGAGTTGCCATACCCTTCTCCAGGGAATCTTCCCAACCCAGGGATCAAACCTGGGTCTCCTACACTGCAGCAGATTCTTTATTGTCTGAGCCACAAGGGAAGCCCCATGCTCGTAGACATAATACTTAATTTAAAATTTGAATGGGAATTCATTGTGGAAAAGGAGGGAGGAGAAGACTTATGTCGTGTTTTAAACTAGTGACTCAGTAACCCCAAATTATCTTGAACTAGTATAGCAAAGTGGTAACGATATTACTGGAACTTGAATTCCCAGAGAATAGTTGGACTAAGGATTTGAAGGATAAGCAAAAGTACAATACTCTTGCTTGGCATTGTTAGAGGAAAGAAAACTCTTATTATGAAACTTATTAATGGGTAATAACAGCATATCCTTCAGGAACATGGAAAAAGCTTCTCCCTCAAAAACACTTCATGTCTAAGTCCTCGCTCTAACAAAGCACTCCATTATTTGGACTCAGATCCCCTCATTTTAATTCTCTCTCAGCTGTGAATAATGTGGAGCCCCTACTGATCAAGAGAATATTTTTTATTAAAAACGTCTTTCACCTGTTTAACCAAAATATTAACTTCAGTGACATCTGAATTCATGTTTCCTCACTCCCACATCGATCAGTGCTTGTCTTGTCTAATAAGAACTCTCACGTAGGTTTCTCCCCTCTTTCCCATTGGCAGGGCCCTACGGTCTCTTTCCTATGTCTGGAGACATCAGGGTAGATTGAGAGAGTGGCACTGGTCTCGAGGTTTGGAGTAGATTATAAATTGTGTGGATCACATTTTCATGTAGTATTTCCTGAACACTGCAGGCAGTATTATGTCAAAAGACATGACTACATGCTTTTGACCACACTCTTTCCTTTCTCTGGAATGTTCTTCTTTTGCCTCCACTGCGTGTATCTTTCCAAACCTTGTTAAATGTCATTGGCTTCCTGAAACCTGTCGGAATCCCCCAGACAGATTTAGTCAGTTTCTGCTTTGTCCTGTTGTAGTACTTTTCACTTTCTTCTGTTAGATAACTATTCTGTTCAGTTGTAATTTTTTAATGACTTCTGTGTGTATATAAATTGGTAGACCCAATAGGCTGGAAACATAATAGGCTGTGGCCATAGAGGGCACCACTCATAGCATCAATCTTCGTATCCTTAGCACATGTCTCATCTCACCTATAGCAGTTGCTCAGTTAATATATGTTTGAAAGTCTTTTTACGAGATAAAAGGCTAAAATATGCTCTTGCCATTGGAGAATTTATTTGTGTTGTTTCTTCAACAGAATACAGAGAGAATTTGGTATGACTTTCAAAAGTATACTCTAACAAGATAAGAGAATGTTTCTCTTTTGTCCTTTTAGGCTGACCTCTTGAGCCCAAAGCCAGTTTATTCAGATTAAGGGAGTTGATAGAATTAGTGTTAGGAAAGATTTTATATAATGGGATTTTGTTTACTGCAAGCAAATTTGGATGAATATGAGTCTCTTGCAATATTTTAACATTTTAATTCATTGCTGACTCTACAGGGCAAAGGTGATCATAACCCTTAGTCCAATTTAAGAATGATGAGTTAAGATTTTTTTCCAACAAGGCAGAGGATAAAACATGTCCTGCTTTAGATATAGTACTCCAAATTGCATTTGTATTTAAAGTAGGCAAATTCAGTGTCCTAATAGTTGATATTTTTGCTAAAATAGGAGGGAAGATAAAAAACCTATACCTTATAGTGATATATGCTTAAAAATTATGAATTAATTATTAAATACCTACTCTGTGCTCTGAATTAGGTAATGTGGTACAGATACTCAAAATGATGTTCATTCTTGTAATGACATGCTTTTTATCAAGTTAGAATATTAAGAAAAAGGAGAATCACTGGGCAATACACATTTCCTGGTAAAAAGAGAAGAAAATCATTGTTAAGTAATTCAAGAAGCTTTTGCAACATTGGTCCAAGATCAGTATGGGAATTCTATATGGGGGACATCATGATCAAAGAACTTGAATTGTCAGTGTTCTTTAACTTCCCACAGATATTGGGCTGATGATACAGAGAAGTGAGATTTCATGTTGAATAGTCAATATGTGGCCCATTTATGGAGGACTAAATGCCATGTGGAGTGATTTGGACTCCATGAAATGTTATGCTGTTTAGTTACTCAGTCGTGTCTGACTCTTTGCAACCCCATGGATTATAGCCTGCCATGCTCCTCTGTTTGTGGAATTTTCTAGGCAGGAATACTGGACTGGGTTGCCATTTCCTTCTCCAGGCGATCTTCCCTAAGGGATAAAACTCAAGTCCCTTATGTTTCCTGCATTGGCTGGGAAGTCCCTCTTAGGCAAAATTCAATATAATAAAAAAAGAAGTTACAACATATTATTTGAGAAATCATAAGATTTTGTTAGGGATTGAATACAGGACAAAAATTGTGACAATGTTACACTGGCTAGGTTTGGAACAATTATACAATTAATATTGTTGATCTAGTTATGGTGCTGTAACTACTTCATGAACTTTTTCTCAATCTTTTTACCCCTTAGTCTAGTCTAGATCTAGTTTAGGAGTTATTTAAACCTGCGTTGACTATGTCTGTTATAGAATTAATAGCGTGAGTTAGTAAAGAGAGCCTAGGACCAGTGGTCCTGGTCTCATTGAAGCCACAACTAGCTGCAAGCCTGTTGCCAGGTCATCTAATGTTCTCAGACTTTCCTTCCATAATTCGGAAATAAGAGCATTGACCTGGATGAATTCCAAGACCTGTCAGTTGAGCTTTCTGCAGGCCAAAAGAATTCATGGGAGCTTCCAGAATGTTCACATTATCATTGAGCTTCTGAAGTACTGACTATATATTTTAATGCATACTAGGTAAAGTACATCTTTAACATTTATAATTTGGTACAATATTCCACCTTCCTATAAGATAGATGGAAGGCTCAATATGTAGGCAATTATCTCTTCCAAGAATGTGTTAAAATATGGAATAAAAATAGCAGAAAATTAACCCTTGTAGATGAAGACAGTGTGCTTACTGTATAATTTAAACTTTAAAAATAAAGCTACTTATTTGCATAATGATTCTTTGGAAAGATGATCCTTAAAATAATAATACTATTCATTGATATGAGATAAAGTAAAAATAACATTGTAAATTAATCTAGAAAAGATGCCATGTTACTATATAATTAGATGTATTAATAAACATGTGAACTATCACTTGTTAGGCTAAATTTGGCATAGAAATATATTTCAAGGTCATGAATCTCTATTTTCTTCCTTAACAATTTTCTATTTATATTTTGAAAGTGTTAATTGTTTTTCATCAGTTTGTTAACCTCCATAATATGTATACAGTTGTGCAACAGATGTTTAAAAATAAGTGGCTTTCTAATATTATGTATCTAAATTTAAGTTTAAATTTGATCCTGCATTTAAAGGTTGAAGAACAGTACTTTGCTTGGATAGCCAGAAAAAAATGGAAATAACTGGTTGTTTTATTACTATTATTTACAAGCAGACTTCTCTCTCAGTTTGAAATTAAGAACAATAACAAACTTTGCCCTTTTCAGTTTTTAAACTCTAGGAGTATTCTATACATTCTTATTATGTAAAGCAAAGTATTAGTACTGGAAATTATTCTTTTTATTTTCAGAACATAGGTTGTCCCAAAAGAAAATTTCCTGTAAGTTGGACTTATCTTATTTCCTCCATAAATCACCAAATTTATCTGCAGATTTAACAATATTCATGATCTTTTAAATGTTAAGTAAAAAATTCCAAATATAGTCATATTAATTTTTAAGCAACTACAGCCTCTGCTGATAATACTGCTGTTGAGGCTGAGATTGCTAGCAGTAAATTCTTGAGATCATTGTTCTTATATACAGATAAAGCTTTTTTCCAATTACAACAAATTTTTCTTTTCTACTTCAAATATATTACAAACAAAATTGCTGAATTCACAAATGGGGATGATCTCCAATTTGAAGCTAGTCACTTGCTATAATCTCCTTGATGGCAATAAGCCTATCCTATTATCTAAGTGTTTCTCAGGACCAATAGAGTTTTTGCTTATCATAGGTTTCCTATGGCCTTCCCCAGTGGCTCAGTAGTAGAGAATCTGCCTGCAGTGCAGAAAATGCAGGAGACATAGGTTCAGTTCTTAGTGCATGACAATCTGCTCCGTTATTCTTGCCTAGAAAATTCCGTGGACAGAGAAGCCTGGTGGGCTATAGTCCATAGGGTAACAGAGAGTAAGTCAATGAATCCTAGACAAGTTTTATAGGCCCATGTAACATTGAAGTAGGAGAAATTGTACTTGGGAATTTATACAATTTCATGAAAACTAAGTCTATCTTGAGTCAGAATTTTATGCTTAGGCCTCAGTGATCTATGATCTTCACCAGGGTCTTCTGTTCATATTAATATAGGAGTCTATAAATATTAAAAACTAAGTTGATACTCAGTTTCTGACAGCTAAATCTTCCTATGCGTTAGCTTCCTAGTTTTAACACAGGACTTAGAACATTAACAGAAAAATGGAAATGTCTTTAATTTAGATTACTTTTTCCTTTGAGTGATCTTTCTTTTTCACCACATAGTCCTTGTATCACAGACGGTAAAGAATCTACCTGCAGTGCTGGAGACCTGGGTTCTATCCCTAGGTCAGGAAGATCCTCTGGAGAAGGGAATGGCAACCCACTCCAGTATTCTTGCCTGGAGAATCTCACAGACAGAGGAGCCTGGGGGACCACAGTCTGTGGGGTTGCAAAGAGATGGGCACGACTGAATGACTACTACTACTGCATAGACTTTGGACAACATCCTTTACTATATTAAATTTTACATTTCAGAGATGAGGGGAACTATCACATTTTAGCAGTCGAAGTTTTATCCCAGGTCATGTAATGATGGTGATTTCCTAAATCACCAGTTTTCCTCAGCACCCCACTCCTATTTTCCATTTTCAGAATGTGTTGGCAACTTTTAGATAAATTTGAAGCTTTCTGTCCAGCAAAATGTTTAATCCCTTGAGGATGTTTAAAGTGTTAAGACTGATGGATCTGACAGAGCTAAAATGTAATAAGAATTGCTGTTTACAGCCATGATGATTCATTGGATGACAGTTTATTTATCTTTTTACGTATCTTCTTTCTGATTCAACAGCTCCCCCACGGTTCGCATTGTGCATTCAGGCTTGGCCTGTAACATTGAAGAGGAGCGCTACTCAGAAAGGGTCTACACTATACGGGAAGGGGAAACCCTGGAATTGACCTGTCTAGTCACGGGACATCCACGTCCACAGGTGAGTCCCGAACCGTGAAACTGTGGAAAACTCTCTGACTTGTCTTGCAAATCAGAAAAAAAAAAAAAGTGTGTGTGTGTGTATGTATGTATATATATATATATATATATATATATATGTTTTGACGATTTAGCTAAAAATGTATATGTGTTTGTGTGTATATGAGATCCATATTATATGTGCAATGTAAGATAAGAGTGGTAATTGTTGAACATTCAAGCTTAAGTAAGCATGTAGAATAGACAAAGAGAAATTATTTGTTTTGGTACTGTGAGAAATTTAAAAGACACTAGTCTGAGAAAGCTTTTAAAAAGACAGCTGCAAAAATATCTCTGTCAGGTAACAATTCAAATGGCAATGAGTTTATTTTAGAACGTGGAACATGATTTCATGATGACATAATTGCAGTGGAGGAGGCGTTTGTTCTAAAAATGTGATGCACGAGGTCACAGGTACTTTTGTTACTCCTTGTCATTATATTCAGAGAAAACCTTGAAAAACAGATGTTTGCATGTGCTATGTGAAATCAGGTTCTCAGAGTTAGCAGCTACAGCTTTTACAAGATAAGTACCAGGAACAGAAATTGAGACTTTCACGGGGCACTAAAGTGATAAATAATGAGCAAAGAAAAAAATTGTATGAGTGAAAAAGAGGTTAGATAAGAGATAATATTGTTAGGCTATATATCTGTGATTTAAAGATTTAATTCAGATCCAAAATTTTCAGGATGTTTTATTCATTAATTGCTAGTTATTATTGTCATATATTTAACTTGACTGTTCAAAATATAGATTATTATTCAACATAAACACTGTTATGAAAAAGAAGTCTCATTTGGTAGACAAAGTTATATACTTTATTTGTATTACAGAAAATTTCCAGTTAACACACGACTGTACAGGGGAAAGTAAAGAACACTGTGAAGATTATAAAATCTCCCATCATTTTAATCTTGTCTTTCGGTCTTGATATCCTTAACTCTTTAATTCTTGAGGCTGTTTTGACTCTGCCATTTTGACCCTGAAGAGCAAATGAAAATAAGCATGTGAACTTTATAGAATGAAACAATGGATTGATGAGACCATGAGTAAACTTTAATGAGGAAATATGTTTTATAAAAATTATGCTGTTGAAAAATGGAAAACAATAAAAGTAATCTAAAAATTATTTTAAAGTATTAAGATCCATAGTGGCTAAAATTACAAATTATGATACTTTCTAAGAACTGAAAATTTATTAAAGAATAAATGTGTCTCAATAAAACTGAGTTATAGAAAATTTGAGGCTTCCCAGTTAGTGCAGTTGTAAGGAATCTGCATACTAGTGCAGGATACTCAAGAGAAGTGGGTTTGATCTCTAGATCAGGAAAGTCCTTTGGAGTAGGAAATGCCAACCTGCTCCAATATTTTTGCCTGAAAAATTCCATGGACAGAGGAGCCATGGAGTCATAGAGTCAGACACGACTGAGCAACTGAACATACATACACAGAAAATTTGACCCAATGAATTAGATTTGGTAGAAAAAAATGATTGCCAAACTAAATACACAAGCCCAGAAACAATAATTGTTGAAACATGATGTAGGTAAATAAGTTGATATTTAAATAGCATTTTTTTATTTAAAGATTTGTATAGAAAATACTGTAGTCCAATTAAAATAATTTGAGTTATATTAAAAATAACATTAACTCAAGAATATTATCCCAAAAAGTTCAGTGTTGCTATTATTTTTTTAAATTTATATGCATAGAAAAAGAATTCCAGAGTAAAAAAGTTGAAATCAAAACAGGAATGTCCAAGTAAACCTAAAAGAAGACACAAGAGGATACTCACTGATGACCCCCTTATTCTTACAATGACTGTAACGAAATTCTGCACATTCTAAACTAAAAATGCAACTTACATTTTAATTCATCCATATATTCTGCTCCCTCTATCTTCATACTTACATTCCCTCAGTCTTAGACATTTCTTATTTTGTCCATACATCTTCTCTTTCATGCTTCAGCAATCTGGATGGAATCTTTGAGCTCTGAGCAATCTAAAAGAGAAGTTCTGAAAAACAGAAGTAGATCATTGCCTTATTCATTTTTCCTGATAAATTCCATTTTTGGAATCATTTCAGTGTATTCTAATCCTATGAAAAATTTATTATTTTGGTATCATTATTTCTGCATTCCTAGAAGCAATTCAGGTGTTTGCAGGTGAATCAGTTTCAGTTTATATTGCATATTTGGAAAATTAACTGGGCCTCTTCTTTGTCAACAAGCTGTATAAGGAAGGCTGACAAATCAGCTGGGCCTTTGCAACCTGTCTAAATACTAAAGGGTGTGCTGTTGGCAGCTGGTTTTCTCAGGATGAATTTTCTTGGCTGATACCATGAAACTGAAAGGTTTTCTTGCTCCTTTGTTTAATCTGAATATGATAATATTTGGAAATGCAGTGAAAATGAAAAGTTCCTCATTCACTTTTCAGATTTCTTAATCTGTTACCTATTTCTCTGGCAATGAGAGTCATAAAGATTTCCATTTCCACAAGTATTCTAAGGCAGCAATGTAAAATTTCTTTAAAATAAGTGAATAAATTCACTTATGAGTGTGGGACTACCTGGGTATAGTTCAGGATCCTTCTTGACTACTAGCGTGATCGTGGAAAAGTTCCTTAACCTCTCTGCACTCTGCATCTCAGTTTTCCTGTGTATATAATACAATAATGGTAACCATCATATCTATATCATTGACTCCTTTCAAAAGTTAAATGCAGGTTATAAAAATATATGCACATATGTTACATATATACATATAAACAGATGGCACATAATAAAATATATACTGGCTTTTTATTATTTTAAGTAATTTATATTTGGTCTCTACTGTTGAACATATTTGAAATAAGCAAATTTTAGAAATGGTTCTTAGCATTTATATAGTCTAAATTAGATGCATTTCAATAAGTTTCACTATTTTTGTGTTTTAATGCATTGCAGAGCCTTTGCATCTTTGTTAATTAACTTTTCTTAGCTTGCAAGGACTAGAACTAAGTCCTCCTAATTTAAGAAAGGCTTATTACAAAGATATTAATATATGGAAAAGTAAGAATGGAGACAAGGGTTTGTCAATAAATCTACCAACCTAGTGATATTGTACCTCTGTACATTCATAATTTCAGAATTTAGCTACCTACACTCTTAATTTTCCTTTTCTTTTTTTCCTTCTTTTCTTTTTTCCTTCCTTCTTTCCTTTTCTCCTTCTTCCTCTTTCCTTCCTCTCTTCTCTTTTAATGTTACAAAACCAGTGAGAAATGAATTATAAATACAGTTCTCCTATTAATGATTTAAACAATAGGATATTTAATAGACTGGATCTGTTTACTGTATCAGGTGAGTGTCCAACTGAAACAACTAATATTTTTTCAGTATATCTTTGGATAGGATATGGGAAAGGGTCTAAGAGAAATATCCAAAAATTTATTAATCACAAAATCTTATATCAATAACTACTTTCACATTTTCCCCCATACACACATAGACACAAACACATACGCACAGAAAGTCTCACTCCCTGGTGATATACATGTTTATTAAGTTCATGGTTACATGGGGAAAATGTAGCCCCATAGCTTGTTTAGGAGATAGCTCTTATAGCCTTTCTGATCATTGATATCATGCCTTCAAATATTACTTTTAATATAGTCTATAAGTAAGTAAGTAAAGTCACTCAGTCGTGTCCGACTCTTTGCGACCTCATGGACTGCAGCCCACCAGGCTCCTCAGTCCATGGGATTCTCCAGGCAAGAATACTGGAGTGGGTTGCCATGTCCTTCTCCAGGGGATCTTCCCGACCCAGACCCAGGGATCTAACCCGGGTCTCCCTCATTGGAGGCAGATGCTTTAACCTCTGAGCCACCAGGGAAGTCCCATAGAAAGACTCTTTTGGTTCAACACTCTAAATACTGTACAAGTACTGATACTTTTTATGCCCAGTACATCAGTATTAACCAAATACTTTTTAACATTTAATAAAAATCCTTATGAATTTAAAGGGTCATTTTTCTTCCTGAGGAGATCCGAATTTATTTACAGCTATTTCAGAGTTCATCATTTGTTTAATTCCACGAACAGTTCCTGATGCTTAGAAGAAACACTTATCAGACAATTCCCGATACTTGCAGAAGCAACATTCGTCAATGTATCTAATGAGATAATACGCGCAGATCATTTAGCAGAGTGCCTAGCAAAAAGTAAATACTTAGTCATCATCATATTTATGATTGTATTACTGATACAAAATAATATTTTTTCTATAAACTTAATAATTCTAAGCTATTATTGTCATCACTACTCAATTGCAGGTAACCCAGTAGAGTAGGTAGGGTATTCTTCACTCTCTCATTGAAGTTGGGCTTGGTCACAAGCATGGATTTAGCTCATGTATTTTGAGCTAGCTGTAATCTGGGCCAGTAGTTGTGTCTACAATGGAAAAACTGACACACTTCTGATACTAGATAGTATATAGCTAGTCATCTGATAAGTGAATGCGTTTCAATTCTCACGGAGAAGGATTTAAAATTTGCTTTTATGTGAGACGGACAGCAGTGCGCTTGCACAGTTCTGCCCTAGCTCAAGATGAACTGTCTCACTCTTTGTAACATTATAGTGCACAGAGAACTAGATCATCTTCATAATCTACATAACATTATACTAGTCCATTATATTGATTATAACACATCATTTTGCCTGCTCCACAAGCATGATGATCTAGAAGATTTGATACTGTTTATGGGTAATGTGTGGATCTTTTATTAAAGTCCTAAGAATAGAGTCATACCACAAACCTTTAGATTATAGAACAAGACTAGACTTTCTACAGCATAGTGCTAATTGACATTTGAAAAGTTGCTCTTTGGTCAATAGGAAGTAAGATCCAGTTGATACCTGCCCCCTTGGTCAGGTGATTCTGTAACACATTCTACTTCTACATGGTTCCTTGGAAGGTCCCAGAAGAATGGAGCCCCTGTCACTCTCAGCAATGTCTAGCATAATAACACTTTGTTTTATTGGTTTTTCTCCTTCTCCATGTCACTGTTCACAGTCCCCTACTTTGATTCCCTGGAATTAATTCTGAAAATAAACTACTACTTGTAAATTCTTATCTCAGATTTTCCTTCCTGAGGCAACTCCAGGATAAGACAGTACCTGTCTTACTTTGTGCTTCCCTTGCTTCTGACCTAATGTTGCTTAATTCTGATTCAGGATTATTGTACTTCTACTTTTCTTAAAGACTTGTAAAGGTAAACCACATGTCACTAGGCAAGGTAGGATGGTCAATTAAATTTTGCTTTTATTTCTTAAGACTTTTATATAATATAATTGGCATGGCTGTAGATTATATTGTCCTCACTTATTTTCCTCTTGAAAAAGAGTGTTTTGTACTTGAATTAATCTAAGCATTGAAAGTTTTCATGTTCATTCACAAGGATTGCCATGTGATGGAGATTTCCTATATAAATAACAACTGAGGATTTGTTTGGTTTCAACAGTTTTGCCTCTCATCAAAATTGGATCTCCAGGGTGATCGGAAAATGGATCTCAAAACAAAGTCAAAATAACTGGATATATAGATCACATGGAAGTTTGAAATTAGATGTGTCTTTTTGAAATCTGCATCTTTCAATGAAATATACAATATATATGAGTTTTTATATATATATATATATATATATACATACAAATCATTGTTTTATTACAGCAGTTGACATGAAATAAGCTTTTTAAGATGAGGGCATTTCCAGAAAAGAAGGAAATCACTATTGCCTATCAATATATAGTTGAGGATCTGTTGGTTGTATTGTACATAGTTAACATGGATCATTTTAAAGTAAATAGCTGTGATTCTTTTAAAGTAGAAATGTTGTATAACTACATAGACATTGATGATTTGGTTTTGTATTTTTATTATTAGAAGAATACTCCCATTGATATATTTTCAGTATGTATTATTTGATGTATGAGGAGATTTCTAAGTGATAGATACCTTACAATATATATTTTCCTTTGATTTTTAATATTTTTTGAAGTACTTATTGAATTGCCAGGGTTTCCTTAGTAGCTCAGCTGTTAAAGAAGCCACTTGCAGTGCAGAAGACCCTGGTTTGATTCCTGGGTCGGGAAGATCCACTGCAGAAGGGATAGGCTACCCACTCTAGTATTCTTGGGCTTCTCTGGTGCCTCAGCTGTGAAAGAATCCACCTGCAATGCGGGGAGACCTGGGTTCGATCCCTGGGTTGGGAAGATCCCCTGGAGAAAGGAACAGCTACCACTCCAGTATTCTGGCCTGGAGAATTCCACAGACTGTATAGTCTGTGGGGTCACAAAGAGTCAGACATGAGTGAGCAACTTTCGCTTTCACTTGAGCTGTCAACAAAATCTAAATGCACTAATTTCAACATAGTCTTAAGTGAATTTTTTTCATGATGGGATGATAATTTTTCTATTTTCAAGTCTATATTTTATATATATGTATATATATACACATATATATATATATGTATATATATACACACAGAGAGAAGAAAAAGATAAATTTACAATACAGTGTGAGTTTTGGGGGCATAATCAATGGTAAGTGTTCATTTATAGTTGTATGAATCCCTGCTATTTTAAAAAGGTAGCGTGAAAACAAATATATTAATAGTAGTGATCTACTTGTGATCCTGTTGAATCAAGTTTACCCTCTTCATTTCTGGCTGGTACATTAAAGATGCTAATTAAGAGAACTGAATTTAGTTTAGAAACTCCAATGGAATGTACCACTCCTTAGGTTTACTTTAAAATATTGAGATTTGAGACTTAGCTTCAATAATTTAAGTTACAATTATAGCAAATACTACCTATCTAATCTATATTAAAGAATATGCTATCAGTTGTAATTAAGAATCTATACAGGTGCTAGTTGTAAGCATGGCACATGTATTTCAAATTAGGCTCATCACAGCCTTTTCCTGAAATTCTCAGAGATGCTTCAAACAAAATCAATAAGAAGTAAAACCTATCTATGATCTGAAAAAGTTAACTCATGCTACGCAAAAAACCGATTGTTAAAAACAAGTATTTCTAGGACTGAAAAATGAGAAAATAGTTATTCGGAATGACTCATTTTTTTTTTTTTTAGAATTATTAATCTTTTATTTTGATTTTCTTTTATTGCCACTTAACAAAAGCCTAAAAATAACATTTATTTTCCTGACAGTTTTATCTGTTTCAATCAACAAACATTATTTTTTTTTCCTTTTTCCCATGGAGCATGAGGAATCATTATTCGATAAAACTTGGTCCCTTCTTGTTTGCTTACTTGCCTTTGGTGATGATGTTGGGTCAGCTTGAGAAATACAAAATCCTTAGTTGATTAGTGTCTTCACTGTTGGGTATCATCAGTTTAGTTCAGTTCAGTCTCTCAGTCATGTCTGACTTTTGTGACCCCCATGGACTGCAGCACACCAGGCTTCCGTGTCCAACACCAACTTCCAGAGCTTGCTCAAACTCATGTCCATCGAGTCGTTGATGCCATCCAATGATCCCATCCTCTGTCACCCCCTTCTCCTCTTGCCTTCAGTCTTTCACAGCATCAGGGTCTTTTCCAGTGAGTCATCTCTTCTCATCAGGTGCCAAAGTATTGGAGTTTCAGCTTCAGCATTAGTTTTTCCAATGATTATTCAGGATTGATTTCCTTTAGGATGGACTGGTTGGATCTCCTTCGTCCAAGGGACTCTCAAGAGGCTCCTCCAACACCATAGTTCAAAAGTATCAATTCTTTGGTGCTCAACTTTCTTAATAGTCCAACTCTCACATCCATACATGACTACTGGAAAACCATAGCTTTGACTAGACAGAACTTTGTCAACAAAGTAATGTTTCTGCTTTTTAATATTCTGCCTAGGTTGGTCATAGCTTTTCTTCCCAGGAGCAAATGTCTTTTAATTTCATGGCTGCAGTCACCATATGCAGTGATTTTGGAGCACAAGAAAATCGAGTCTCACTGTTTCCATTGTTTCCCAATTTTTTTGCCATGAAGTGATAGGACCATGACCTTCATTTTTGAATGTTGAGTTTTAAGCTAGCTTTTGCACTCTCCTCTTTCATCCTCATGAAGAGACTCTTCAGTTCCTCTTCACTTTCTGCCATAAGGGTGGTGTCATCTGAGTATCCGTGGTTATTGATATTTCTCCCGGTAATCTTGATTCCAGCTTGTGCTTCCCTGATAGCTCAGTTGGTAAAGAATCTACCTGCAATGCAGGAGACCCCGGTTCTATTCTTGGTTTGGGGAATATCCACTGGAGAAGGGATAGGCTACCCACTCCAGTTTTCTTGGGCATCATAGCAATCTGTATTTCTTAAGATTAACTTTTAGGCATACAGGTATGGTATAGTACTGAATCTAACTGACCTTTTAAATTGCTTTTATTGCTGTTGTTGTTCAGTCAGTAAGTTGTGTCTGGCTCTGTGATCATATGGACTGCAGCATGCCAGGCTATAATCAGAACAATTTACCATCTTGAATAATTCTTCACAGTGCCATCAAGAAGATGGACTGTAGCCAGTCATTTAATAACACAGAAGTATTACATGTGTTATTATATAAAATGCATGTAAACATATTTTATAGATATTAAAATTCTATATCAGCTGAAGTATAATATTAGCTTAAAGCAAAAAGTGAAAGTGTTATTCATTAAGTTGTGTCCGACTCCTTGTGACCCCATGAATCGTAGTTCACCAGGTTCCTCTGTCTGTGGAATTCTCCAGGCTAGACTACTGGAGTGGGTTGCCATTCCCTTCTCCTGGGGATCTTCCTGACCCAGTGATAAAACCCTGGGTCTCCTGCATTGCAGGGAGATTCTCTACCACCACCAGGGAAGCCCAATAATAGCCTGAAGAGTTCCCTAATTCCAGAATTGTATAAGTGTCTGAATATCATGGCTGTACATTGTGTTAGTTTCCTAGGACTGCCACAATACAGTCCCACAAACTGGACGGCTTAAAACAACAGAAGTTACTCTCTCACAGTTTGGAAGGCTAGAGTTGTGATATCAATGTGTCAGTGTGCCCGAATGCTCTCTGTGAGATTCTAGGTAGAACCCCTCCTCACATCTTCCCAGTGTCTGGTGGTAACCATCAAGATTGGTGTCCACTGGGTCTCAGCCACATCATTGCTATCTGCGCCTCTGTTGTCACCTGTATGTGTGTGTGTGTGCACATGTGTGTCTGTCTGTCTGTTGAATGGGCATTTTCTTCTTCCTATAAGGATACCAGTCATACTGGTACACGCCAGTAAGATCTCATCTTAGCTAATTACATCTGCAATAGCCCTGTTTACAAATTAGATCACATTCCGAGGAACTGGCATTTAGTATTTCAACATATCCTGCTGCTGCTGCTGCTAAGTCGCTTCAGTCGTGTCCGACTCTGTGTGACCCCATAGACGGCAGCCCACCAGGCTCCCCCGTCTCTGGGGTTCTCCAGGCAAGAACACTGGAGGGGGTTGCCATTTCCTTCTCCAATGCATGAAAGTGAAAAGTGAAAGTGAAGTCGCTCAGTTGTGCCCGACGCTTGGCGACCCCGTGGACTACAGCCTACGAGGCTCCAACATATCCTAGGGGTACACAATTCAACTCATTTGTCATTTTAAATTACATGGTTTATGCGTATACTAGGGCTGCTTATAAAGAGCACATTATATATGCAGTGACTATTGTGCATCATTAATCTTCAAGGGATTTACAGTGTTTTGCCTACAGATTTAGTATTTGTTTTCCCACTTGCCTACACCCCTTCCCCTTGGCCAGCTGAGTCAGTGTCTTGTTTGTTACCTCTTCCATAAAGCCTTGCTTGGTCAAAGATGCTTGCTCAAGTACCCTTTCTATGTGATCTCAGAATACCAAGCCATTTCTTACCACAACACATCATAGGATCCTGCTTTGGGGAGTGAGTAAGATTTTAGATTCTGCAGAAAAATTCCATAGTTTCACATTTCACCTTCTCTACTTAAGTTGTCCAAAAAATTCTCTTGAGTTTTTCCATAACATCTTACAGAAAAACCCAAATGAACTTGTTGGCTAACTCAATATAGTTAACTTCCATTTCACTTGTTTTCCTCATGTACAAAATGACAATTGTAGTAGTAAACATGTGTTCATTAAGGGTCAAATAAAACCATACAAGAGAAGACAAAAATCTTGAATAACAATGATGATAATGATAGAAATAATAGAACAATCATGTTGCTTTTCTGTTTCCTTTCTCTCTCACTGAACTGTAAACTAGAAAACAAAGGGCTGGGTCCTGCATTGCCATTTTCTATCTCAGAATGAACATATGCCATGATTTGCCTGGGACAGACCTGGTTTACAGCTAGTGTTCTGGTACACTTGTTGATGTCATTGTCTTTCAGTCCCCAGAAGTATCCTACTTTGGAGGATAAAATATATGGAACCATAAACATAAAAGTTTTCACAGAGGGGTTCTTGATTATTTATTAAAGGGGTAAATGTGGTGGGCATTATCACTTGGGGATAATTGTTGAATATTTTAATTAGTTTGTTTCCTTTTAAAAATACAAAATTGTGTCTGTAAATGCCTGTGTCATTTACCTCTTAAAATTAAGCATTGAAGGAAATCTAAGATTCACTTGTGTTTGGAAGCCACACACCTCAGTGCCTTCAGGGTTGCATTTAATGCTCCCTTGGTGGTCTCTAAGAGTTTTTAATGTGTCTTCTTATTTTACTACCCAGCAAGAATTTAAAGACACTTGGGAAATGGGACTCAGTAATATGAAGCTATTACATCTCTGTAGTTGAAGAAGAGTCTAGTTTTAAACCTTCATGCTACTTTTGACAACAATACACTTTTAAAAAAAAATAGATATAACAGGGCAACATCAGGGGACTCAAGGAGCATATTCTTGAGCATATTCTTAAGCTCTGTAGCATATTCTTAAGTTACAAAAACCTGCTAATTCATTGCTTGGACTTTGTTATTTAAATGACAAAGTCTTAGTATTATGTTTAAATAACAGGGGAAAGATGAAAGTGTAATTTTCATCAGAAAAGGGAAAAATTAACATCGATATAAAGTAGAACAAAATTTGAAAAGTGTATGCTAAGACATGTTTGGCCTCATATTGTCAGCTGGCCCCACTTAATTTTCCTGAAAGGCTTTGAGAGAGCATAGTGTCAAAGTTGTACATATGGTGAAACAGAAAATCCAAAGGGAGTTAGTTCTTTTGTAAGTACAGGGAATTTAGATGCATGATATTGGATGGATGAACCTTAGGCACTTTTTTCTCACATTTGAATTCCCCTGAGAGAAAAATGCACTGCCTTTGCCAATATTTTAGTTAACAAAATGAGTAAATATTCCAATACTGTGATGACATTCTGTAACGTTCCGTTTTTCAGTCTGAATATTTCCAGTAGTTTGATTTCTTCATAGATTAAATTGAAAACTACATTTACTTTCTTATTAGACATATGCATAATTGGGCTTCCCTGGTGGCTCAGATGATAAAGCATCTGCCTGCAATGCGGGAGACCCAGGTTCTATTCCTGGGTCGGGAAGATCCCCTGGAGAAGGAAATGGCAATCCACTCCAGCACTCTTGCCTGGAAATTCCCATGGACGGAGGAGTCTGATAGGCTACAGTCCATGGGGTCGCAAAGACTCAGTCACGACTGAGCGACTTGACTTTCACTTTCACTTTCATGCATAATCTAACTCTACAACTGCCCTCAAAACCACTTGTCTACTTGAGATTTTGATGATTTGCTCTGACTGCTTTTTCAGTTCAGTTCAGTTCAGTCTCTCAGTTGTGTCTGACTCTGCGACCCCATGGACTGCTACACGCCAGGCCTCCCTGTCCATCACCAACTCCCGGAGTTTACTCAAACTCACATCCATTGAGTCCGTGATGCGATCCAGTCATCTCATCCTCTGTTGTCCCCTTCTCCTTCTGCCTTCAATCTTTCACAGCATCGGGGTCTTTTCCAATGAGTCAGTTCTTTGCATCAGGTGGCCAAAGTATTGGAGTTTCAGCTTCAGCATCAGTCCTTCCAGTGAACATTCAGTACTGATTTCCTTTAGGATAGACTGGTTTGATTTCCTTGCAGTGCTTTTTAGTAATCAAAATAAGTCACACACTTGGCTGTGACTATTTAATGTGGCTGCCTATTATAATTTATCAAAAAATGCAAACCAAATTTTTTATTGATTTATGTGATTTTATTATGAGTCTCTCTCTGTGTATCCATCAGTATACACTTGATACTTCTTAAACAGATGGTGGCAGTTACTAGCAAGCTCTTATGTTACATGGTCATTAGTTGGGTTTGGACAAGGAAAACAGAAATCATTCGGATTATTTGAAACTTTTAAGTATACAAAATCAGCAAAGGTTTACTGTATAGCACAGGGCATTATACCCAATATCTTATAATAACTTAGAAGATAATTGGTAAAAGAAAGCAATAAATCAAAATGCTCTTCACCTGAATCTAAAATAATACTTCATTTGTTTATTAAAAAAAAAAAAAAAAAAAAAACCTCTGAATTTAAAGCTGAAGATATTTAACAAAGGAAATAAGTTACTGGGAATGGGAGAGGCTGAGAAGGAAAAAAATAATCAATATATGGCTCTTTTTTTTTTTTTTTTAAATGTCATCCATTCTCATGCCAGTGCCAATCTATTGTTTGAAACCAGTGAGAGTCTGGGAAAATATATGTAATCTGCAAATGTTTAGCATCTGCTTAATGATACAGAGTAAAGTTCGGTTCAGTTCAGTTGCTCAGTTGTGTCTGATTCTGCATCCCCATGAACTTCAGCATGCCTGGCCTCCCTGTCCATTACCAACTGCCAGAGTCCACTCAAACCCATGTCCATTGAGTTGGTATGCCATCCAACCATCTTATCCTCTGTCTTCCCCTTCTCCTCCTGCCCTCAGTCTTTCCCAGCATCAGGGTCTTTTCCAATGAGTAAGCTCTTTGCATCAGGTGGCCAAAGTATTGGAGTTTCAGCTTCAACATCAGTCCTTCCAATGAACATTCAGGACTGATCTCCTTTAGGATGGGCTGGTTGGATCTCCTTGCAGTCCAGGGACTCTCAAGAGTTTTCTCCAACACCACAGTTCAAAAGCATCAATTCTTTGGCACTCAGCTTTCTTTATAGTCCAACTCTCGCATCCATACATGACTACTGGAAAAACAACAGCCTTAACTAGATGGACCTTTGTTGACAAAATAATTTCTCTCCTTTCTAATATACTGTCTAGGTTGGTCATAACTTTCCTTCCAAGGAGTAAGCGTCTTTTAATTTCATGGCTACAGTCACCATCTGCAGTGATTTTGGAGCCCCCAAAATAAAGTCTGACACTGTTTCTACTGTTTCCCCATCTATTTGCTATGAAGTGATGGGACCGGATGCCATGATCTTCGTTTTCTGAATGTTGAGTTTTAAGCCAACTTTTTCACTGTCTTCTTTCAGTTTAATTAAGAGGCAACGAGGAAGCGTTAAAAACAGACTTATGAACAAACAGGTCACAGGCATCCATCACAACAGTGGAGAGGGTACCACCTGGGAAATGCTGGCTGGCTTTCCAGGCAGTTTTCCACAGATGGACTTTCACCTTGGTGAATAAGGCTACATTAGGTTCTAGTACTCATGTTGTGGGTTCACAAGTCTGATTTTGTTCATATAATGAAAGAAGATAGAGATCAGTTTGCATTTTCTGAATTTATAAAGACTGATACACATACAAACAATACAAAAATCAGGTTAGGCATCTATAATGAGAAATGCTGTTGCAGATTACAACAAATTATTCTACCTGTTAATCAATGTAGGTAAACTACATTCAAAGCAAAATATTGATCAAAATGTCAAAATTTTAACGTGTAATGGCAAATTGAATCTGCTTTTCTGTGAATCACAGAAGCTAATTTCTGTTTATCACAGCCCCTTTATTTCTCATTCAGTCTCAAAAACTTATTCTCTTGTATTATGATCTTAATAAAAACATATGTAGTAAGGGGATTTCTTTAAAAACTAAACAAAGAACTACCATGTAACCCTGAAATCTCACTCCTGGGCATATACCTGGAGAAAATAACAATTCAAAAGATACTACACCTTTATGTTCATTGCAGCATTATTTACACTAGCCAGGACATGGTAGCAACCTAAATGTCCATCAACAGAGAAATGGATAAAAAGATGTGGTACATATATACAATAAGATGTTACTTAGCCATAAAAAAAGAACAAAATAATGTCATTTGCAGCAACATGGATAGACCTAGAGGTTGCCATACTGAGTGAAGTCAATTAGACACCAAAAGAGAAGTATATGGTATTGCTTATATTTGAAATTGTATAAAAGTGTGCAAATGAACTTACAGAACATAAATAGAGTTATAGATGTAGGAAAAAAACTTATGTTTACCATGGGATAAAGGACAGGGGAGGGATAAATTGGGAGAATGGGACTCTAATATATGCACAATGATATACATGGGGTCGCACAGAGACGGACATGACTAAAGCGACTTAGCAGCAGCAGCAGCAGCAGCAGCAATAAGAACCTGATGTATAGCACAGGGAACACTACTTAATAATCTGTAGAGGCCTATATGGGATAATAATCTAAGAAGAACAAACAGTGGATACATACGTATTTATAGCCAATTCATATGCTATACATATGGACGGGGACAGGTGCTCTACAGTGGACAGGGGGCCTGGCGTGCTGCACTTCATGGAGTCGCAAAGAGTCGGACATGACTGAGCAACTGAACTGAACTGAACTGAACTGAAAGATGTCCATGCGGTAATCACTGGAACCTGTGAATGATAAGGCAAAAGGAACTTGGCAGGTGGTATTAAGTTAACGATTTTGAGATGGGAGATTACCCTGGGGCTCCATGTGAAAGAGAGAAGATGATATGCTGCTGGATTTGAAGGTGGAGAGACTGAAATGAACTGAACTTGAATATGGAGTGATGTAAAAGTTGCTCCAAGAAGGCAATGGCAACCCACTCCAGTATTCTTGCCTGGAAAATCCCATGGATGGAGAAGCCTGGTAGGCTGCAGTCCACAGGGTAGCAGAGAGCCGGATACCACTGAGCGACTTCACTTTCACTTTTCACTTTTATACTTTGGAAAAGAAATGGCAACCCACTGCAGTGTTCGTGCCTGGAGAATCCCAGGGACAGGGGGTGCCTGGTGGGCTGCCATTTATGGGGTCGCACAGAGTCGGACACGACTGAAGTGACTTAGCAGCAGCAGCAGCAAAAGTTGCTCAGTCTTCTCCACTGTTTGCGACCTCATGGACTATGCAGTCCATGGAGTTCTCCAGGCCAGAATACTGGAGTGGGTAGCCTTTCCTTTCTCCAGGGGATCTTCCCAACCCAGGGATTGAACCCAGTTCTCCTGCATAATGGGCGGATTCTTTACCAGCTGAGCCACAAGGGAAGCCCTTGAAGATGAAAAAAAGCAGCAATGATTCGAAGGAAGTAGGCAGTTACAGGAAATTGGAAAAAGCAAAAAAAAAAAACAAAAAAGAAAGAAAGAAAGAAAGAAAGAAAGACAGTTTTTCTCCTTGAAACTCCGAAAGATGCAAGTTTGACATCCATTTTTAAACCCCTTTTTTTTCACCACAGCTGTTAAGAAAATACCTATCTCTGAATTTTAGCCTCTAAGCTTGTGTAATTATAATGTAGCAGCAATAAGAAACTAATATTAAAGCAATAGCCTAAAGAATATAACACTAGAAAAGATGTAAGTATGCATGCAATTTAAATGAAAGCTATAATTTTAATTTTAGCTGGAAATATCCATATGAACTCATAATTTAATTTTCTTTTTTGAAAATATATGCTTTCCCTAGCTAAATCTAATGAAAATTTCTAGAGATAATGTCTCAAAGAATGCCTCATAGCACCTGGATTTTGATCTCTAAGTAAAATTTCCTGGTAAATGGAATTAGATCTTGTTGGAAGAATGATTGATTCCTATCCTGGGGCAGGCAATTAGATAAGGTGAACCTAGATTTTTATTCTGGCCGTAAAACAAAGAAAGGATCAAAGATGACTTAGGATCATTTCCGAAGTACACAAAAGCCAACTGGAAAGGGCTTCTACTGGTCAAAGAATAAACAATTTGAATTTCAAAATGACTGTATTAATGTCAAATGCATCAAAATCTTTGTATATAATAATACTAACAAGCCAAAACAAAACAACAAAAAATTAACGATTACATTTAGAATTTGCTAACATATATTCATTTTCCTGAAAATACCTTCTGTAAAAACTATTTCAAAGTAAGCAAATTGTTGTTAAAGAAAATATCTTCTTTGGAAATGAATTTCAGCTAATACACACTGAAATAAGTATAGAATTTAAGGATCAATGTTTTTAACCTCCTCCCCAAATAATGGATCTAGGCAGGGATCATCAATAACTGCTAAAATTATTAGATGGAATATGTTGAGGAAATTTAAAGTGGATGGTTCAGGATAAGCACACCTGGATCCCCTGATCAGTACTAACTTAACTGACAATGGGGCAACCAGTATTCTATGCTTAAACACCAATACAGTATACTAATGCATATATATGGAATTTAGTAAGATGGTAATGATAACCCTGTATGCGAGACAGCAAAAGAGACACAGATGCATAGAACAGTCTTTTGGACTCTGTGAGAGAGGGAGGGGGGTAGGATGATTTGGGAGAATGGCATTGAAACATGTATAATATCATATGTGAAAAGAATCGCCAGTCCAGGTTCGATGCAGGATACAGGATGTTTGGGGCTGGTGCACTGGGATGACCCAGAGGGATGGTACAGGGAGGGAGATGGGAGAAGGGTTCAGGATGGGGAACACATGTACACCTGTGGCAGTTTCATGTTGATGTATGGCAAAACCAATAGAATATTGTAAAATAATAAGCCTCCAATTAAAATAAATAAATTTAAATTTAAAAAAGCACTAGGGAGTACACGGTGCTACCCATGGATTACTCTATTTCTGTTCCCAAATAAATTTAAAAGTGAACCTAAATATAATGAAGCCTATAGAACTAACTAGCAGTTTCTAGAAAATAAGGAGTTAGGAAACAATGTTAAATAGTACCAGAAGGCAGTCACCTAAACCTGGATTGTAGGAAATGTATGGTACAGATCACCTAGTACATACTGTGGGTGGCGGAAAGTTACAGAGTAAGATGTATAAGCGTCATATCATTCCTATGGAATGGGTAAGATTTTTCCAGATTCTCACTGAAAAAAATATTCAAAAGGACTCTCAAGACATTTGGGAACTATTGAACACTATTGTATTATACTAAGGAATCCTGTTCATATGTAAGATGTAGTGGTTATGTATTTTGATGTAGTAGTGATATTCCTAGAGATAATATGGAGTACTTACAGAATATATGATAACAGTGTCTGTAATTTGCTTAAGACATTTCAAGGTAAGTAAAATAAATGATTAAAAATGACGAGAGGAAGAAAAGGGGAACTCTAGATGTAAGTTGTTTGTTGAAGCTGCGTGAAGGGTATATATGAGCTCATTAAAAATTCTGTTTACTTTTGTGTAGGTTTAACATTTCCAGAATATTATGATAAATATCAAAATAGCATTGGATTGAATCTAGCACATGGATGACAAATAACTGAGTCTGCAGAGTGACATAACTCAGAGCTGGGCAGGGAGAGTTTTAGTCTGGAAAGCATTTTAAAGCAGATAAGCTAAATATCTAAATACCTAAGCATTAATTAACTGTGATATGACTAATAAATAACTATGTCAGTGTAAGATCTATAGCATGTTGATTTGGCCCATTTATGTATTGCAATATGATTGCATTTATAGCATTAGCTAGCACCTTTATTGTGTCACCTGATTCTCTGCTTTTGTGTTTCTTAGCAACTTTGGTTCATATAATATAGTACTGTTGACTGTAATCACTAAACTTTGCATTAGATCATCAGAACTTAATCATCTTCTAGTTCAAGTTTGTACACTTTAACATCTCCCCACTTCTGTCAACAACAGTTTCTGGTAACCACCATTTTCTCTGTTTCTGTGAATTCAGGATTTTTAGATTCCACATATTGGTGATATCACAGAGTTCTCATCTTTCTCTGTGTAGCTTATCTCGCTTAGTGTACTGCTCTCAAGGTCCATCCATAATACAGCAAATGGTAGCGTTTCCTTCTTTCTCATGGATAAATAATATTCCACTGTACATATACGCCATATTTATTCATCCATTGACAAGACACGTAGGTACCTTGGTTGTTGTGAATAAAGCTGTAATAAATGTGGAAGTACACTTATCTTTAGGTCTTGTTTTTAAAATGTTATTTTTAATGTCAGTAAAAACATTTATAAAAATTTAAACCTTAAACATAATAACTTCCCCTTATATTCATCATAAAGTTGATTATATAATAGTATACAAAAGAATTAATTTGCTTTTTGTTTTGGTGAATAGATAGATAAATGTATGGAAATATTAGATTTAGAAATAATTGCAAATATATGGGAAAACAGTGGAAACGGTGTCAGACTTTATTTTGGGGGCTCCAAAATCACTGCAGATGGTGACTTCAGCCATGAAATTAAAAGACACTTACTCCTTGGAAGGAAAGTTATGACCAACCTAGATAGCATATTCAAAAGCAGAGAAATTATTTTGCCAACAAAGGTCCATCTAGTTAAGGCTATGGTTTTTCCAGTGGTCATGTATGGATGTGAGAGTTGGACTGTGAAGAAAGCTGAGCACTGAAGGATTGATGCTTTTGAACTGTGGTGTTAGAGAAGACTCTTGAGAGTCCCTGAACTGCAAGGAGATCCAACCAGTTCATTCTAAAGGAGATCAGTCCTGGGTGTTCATTGGAAAGACTGATGTTGAAGCTGAAACTCCAAAATTTTGGCCACCTCATGCGAAGAGTTGACTCATTGGAAAAGACTGATGCTGGGAGGGATTGGGGGCAGGAGGAGAAGGGGACGACAGAGGATCAGATGGCTGGATGGCATCACTGACTTGATGGATGTGAGTTTGAGGGAACTCAGGGAGTTGGTGATGGACCAAGGAGGCCTGGCAGACTGTGATTCCTGGTGTCACAGAGTCGGACACAACTGAGTGACTGAACTGAACTGATAGTTATTTTTATTACTAAAAATTATACATCAAATCCAGTTACCTGGTAAAGCTGTATCTAGGGTACAACTTAAGCCATATCATCTGAGTTTAAAAAGAAGTAAAAATGTGTGCTCGTGTGTGTTTTGGAGGGATCTAAGAGTTAAACATAAAAATAAAAAAGACTAAAGGAAAATATGATTCATTGTTTTGGTTTTAATCTTAGAGTAAGGAAGTCTTTTTAAGGATGAAACCCTGATGCCATAAACAAAAAAGTGGTATGTTCCAGTGCACTAAATAATAATAATACAAAATAAGTTTTGGAAAAAATTCTAAACTAAAAACAAGTACTAAAGTGGGAAAGAATATTAAAATATTTACTATTCATATCTAAGACAAAGGTAATGCTTTCAGCAAAATAAAAGCAGGGCATATGTAAGAGAAAGTATTGCAGCTCAATAGAAATAAATATAAAGAATATGATTAGGCAGAAACAGAAACACAGATGTCTCTTAAAGAGACCAAAATTAGCTTCTTTAGTCCCTAAGTCCTGTCCTTCTCTTTGAGACCCCATGAACTACAGCTTGTCAGGCTCCTCTGTCCATGGCATTTCCCAGGCAAGAATACTGGAGTGGCTTGCCATTTCCTTCTCTAGGGGGTCTTCCCCGCAGTGATTGAATCCACTTCTCCTTCATGGGCAGGCAGATTCTTTACCACTGAACTACCAGGGAAGCCCAAGATTAGCTTAGTGTGACACATACAATAAGCTTGTAAAATTAAAAATGGAGGCCTTTTAAAAATTCTGTTAAGTTGGCTAAGATAAAAAGTGATTTATATCTCACTATCTGCAAGTATGTGAGTGAATGAATAATCTCATTTATTTCTGGTGTAATATAAATTACTAAGTTTTTGTCAGTTTCAAAGTGTAATTAAAAGCAATTAATCTAGATTTTGACAGAAATTACATTTCAGTGCATTTATCTTGTTGTTTAGTTGCTAAGTCAAACCCAACTCTTCAACTCTCTGGACTGTATCCACCAGACCCCTCTATCCATGGGATTTCTTAGGCAGGAATGGCTAGGGCCATTTTCTTCTACAGGGGATCTTCCCAACCAGGAGATCAAACGTGCATTAGCTGCACTGGCAGGTAGATTCTTTACTGCTGAGCCCATCTGGGAAGCCTCGCATTTACCTTATATTCTCGTATATGTCTCTGATGTTACATAAATATGGATTAAAGATTTTTATTGCAACATTTTTATACTAGGAAAAATATAGAAACATCTTTTGCTAGTCTAAAAATAGTAGAGAAGGAGACAAATCCATTAACACACACACATGCACACCAATCCATAAATTATACAATTTAATACTATGAAGTTTTTAAAAACAATAAAATCTTTATATATATTCTGAAGGTTTGTTGTTGTGCAATGTCCCAGGATATATTGTTAAATAGTGAGGGGGAGGAGGAGGACAAGACAAGGGGAAAAGCAGAGTGCTAACATCCATCTGAAAAATTCATGAAATAGCCCTGAAAGAACATACAAAACAAATTAATAATAATATGTCCTATTTTTATCAAGGGAGACATAGGATGGAGGGAAAGATACTTATATTTAACTATATATATTTCATGTTTCTTTGAATTGTAAATTTATGTATATATTAATTATTCTTTAACTTAAAGTAAAAAATAAATAATATTCCCAAAACATTAGTGAGGATAAATTAATGCTCAAAATTCTCCAAGTGAGGCTTCAGCAGTATGTGAACCAAAAACTTCCAGATGTTCAAGCTGGATTTAGAAAATGCAGAGGAACTAGAGATGAAATTGCCAACATCTGTTGGATCATCAAAAAATCAAGAGAGCGCCAGAAAAACATCTACCTCTGCTTTATTAAGTACACCAAAGCCTTTGACTGTGTGGATCACAACAAATTGTGGAAAATTCTTAAAGAGATGGGATTATCAGAACACCTTACCTGCCTCCTGGGAAATCTGTACGGAGGTCAAGAAGCAATAGTTAGAACCGGACATGAAACAATGGACAAGTTCAAAATTGGGAAAGGAGTACATCAAGACTGTATATTGTTACCCTGCATATTTAACTTATATGCAGAGTACATCATGTGAAATGCTGGGCTGGATGAAGCACAAGCTGGAATCAAGATTGCAAAGAGAAATATAAATAACCTCAGATAAGCAGATAACACAACCCTTATAGCAGAGAGCAGAGAAGAACTAAAGGAGGGAAAAGTTGGCTTAAAGCTCAACATTCAAAAAACAAAGATCATAGCATCCAGTCTCATCACTTCATGGCAAATAGATGAGGAAACAATGGAAACAGTGTGAGACTTTATTTGGGGGGCTCCAAAATCACTGCAGATGGCAATTGCAGCCATGAAATCAAAAGACACAAGACACTTGCTCCTTGGCAGAAAGATTATGACCAACCTAGACAGCATATTAAAAAGCATAGAGATTACCTTGTTGACAATTCTGTCTAGTCAAAGCTATGGTTTTTGTAGTAGTCATGTATGGGTGTGAGAGTTGGACCATAAAGAAAGCTGAACATCAAAGAATTGATGCTTTTGAACTATGGTGTTGGAAAAGACTTTTGAGAATCCCTTGGACTGCAGGGAGATCCAACCATTAATCCTAAAAGAAATCAGTTCCGAATACTCATTGGAAGGACTGATGCTGATGTTCCAATACTTTGGCCACATGATGCAAAGAACTGACTCAATAGAAAAGACCCTGATGCTGGGAAAGATTGAAGGCAGGAGGAGAAGGGGACGACAGAGAGTGAGATGCTTGGATGGAATAACCAACTCTATGGACATGAATTTGAGTAGGCTCCAGGAGTTGGTGATAGACAGGGAAACCTGGCTGCTGCAGTCCATGGGTCACAAAGAGTTGCAAATGACTGAACTGAACTGAATGAAGAAAAAAAGTCTTAGTCCAGTGAGATCTTTCAATAAGCTCACTGCTTGGTGCAGGTCTTTAGAAGCCTGAGCCAGAATATGGAGCCCTATTTAATATTTCACTAAGTATCTTGGATGACAAATCTCTCTGTTGCTATGCTCCTGTCAGTTTATGATGAAAGTTGGTTTCTCTGAGTACATAAAGGACCTCCAAGGGGGCAGTGTGTCCTAATGCCACTGCCAGCTTTCCAGTATCAGTTCTGGCCTTATGAATATATATTTCAAGGTTTATAATTTCATCATTACTACTGTAAATTTTGAAGTTTCCCTGGTTGCTCAGTGATAAAGAATCTGCCTGCCAATGTAGGAGACACAGGTTTGATCCCTGGTTTGGGAAGATCCCCTGAAAAAGGAAATGGCAACCCACTCCAGTATTCTTGCCTGGGAAATCTCATGAACAGAAGAGCCTGGGGGCTAAAGTCAATGGGGTTGCAAAAGAGTTGGACAATACTAAACAAGGATAACTATCATTTTACATGTTAAATTTACTCCCAGTTGTTGTAGATACTTCTCTGGTTTTCCATGTTCATTCTTGTAGCCATGTAGATTATGTATCTAAGAGGGTTTTCTTTCCTTTCTTTAGCCTTTACCCTCCTCTATAATTCCTTGAGCTTCCCCTCCCTAACTGTTTTCCCCGTCTGCTGGCTGCTGCTTGTAATCCTCCTGCCTGTCGTATTCTTCCTCTTCACTCCATCCCTGGGCCAGCCCTGGAAAATCTCTGCTCACTGTCCCAGAGCAGCACCCATATAGAGGAATTACTTACTTAGGGTGAGGTTTGTGGTTATCAGCATTTCCAGGAAAATTGAGGGAGTAGGATTTGTCAGCAAGTTCAAAGGTGTCTAATTCTTATTGCCAAGACATTAAAAAGATGCATTAATAATTTAAGCTTCTAGAGCTTTTAATTAATCCTTGTTCAGTACTGCTATGTTCCTTGCTCTTTTCCTTTCTGTTGGAGAACATTTCATAGTTCTGGTGGATTAGGTCCAAGTGATTTATGTACTTTTCCCTAGTTGATATATTCAATTTCCCCTAATTAGTATTAAGGCGATTATTTGCAATTAAATAGATTTCTTCTCTCAAATCTGTCTCTGGTCAGGGCCCAATCAAATGCATAGGAATTGGTTAGTGGGTATATGTGTTCTATAATTGTTAGTTAAATTATTTATAATTATGCACCCCAAAACATAGTTATGAAGTATCTTCTAGTGCTAATCAAAGAAAAGTGATCAAGGTCTAAATGTACAGTTAGTTATTTAAGACTGGCATCCTTGAAAGATAGAAATCCATCTTGTTCGTTATTTATCCTCATTGCATATCCTTGTCATTGTTTATCTTCTATCATAGTATCTTAGATCAAGTTTCCTGGAAGTAGTTACTGAGATAAAGACTGGTGTGTAAGGGATTTGCTAAGGAAGTACTCACAGGGGAGACTGGTAAAGATGTGGGGAAATAAGGTCAGAGCAGAAGGAAGCAAAGAGGATGTGATATCAGGCAAAGGCTCTTAGAGAGTGGCTTCAGCCTGATCCTGGGGAAAGTCTACAGTGTAAGTTCTAACTTCGAGGCTTCCTAGCCATGAAAGCATCAAGGAGCTTAGATTCTCATTGCAGATTAAGACACAGAGAAGTTGACCAAAGTTGTAGGAACAGTAAAAATAAATCACTATTGAGCTCAAAGGAAGAATGGAATTTTTTTTTACCACCTTTCCACAGAATTATCATACTTGAAAAAAAAATCTTGAGATTTAGTTGACATTTTCCTAGATAGAGTTTCACATCCTGAATAATAACTAGGATACATAAACTGAACTTTGCCTCAGGACCTTCCAGTTAGAGGACACGAATCATTTAATTATTTAAAATAATATATTTTTAAATGTTTGCATCATATGGGCCTTCTTTTAGAACAAATACTCCTTTAACTGAACTTAACCTAATATTGAGTTAATAATACCATTTTGGGATCTGTACTGCACATTATAAAACTGGGATGAGGGTGTGCCAAAGTTATTAAGTATGACTCTGTGGGAATCTCCCCTGTTCTGTACAAATAGGGAAGGATTTCACAATGCATCATGCTTCCATGTCATTTCTTGCTCTATTATCTTTGGATAGAATTAGCTTCTTAAATTGATTATTTCCTACTCTTTATTTGAGGCCAAAGCCCAAATAGTATCTTAGATATGACACCAAAAGCACAAGGCATAGCAACAACAATAATAAAATTGATAAATTAGACTATGTCAAAATTAGAAACACATGTGCTGCCAATAAGACCAAGAAGTAAAGTGATAACCCATGAAAAAGGAGAAAATATTTGCAAATAATACATCTGATAAAGAACTTGTATAGTGAAAGTGAAAGTGGTAGTCGCTTAGTCATGTCTGATTCTTTGTGACCCTATGGACTGTAGCCTACCAGACTTTGTCCATGGAATTCTCTGGGGAACAGTACTGGAGTGGGTAGCCATTCTCTTCTCCAGGGGATCTTCCAGACACAGGAAATGAACTCAAGTCTTCTGCATTGCAGGCAGATTCTTTACTGTCTGAGCCATGAGAGTATATAAGCAACATTTATGAATCAGTTATAAAAAATCAATTAAAGAATGGGCAAAGGATCTGTATAGACATTCCTCTAGAGAAGATGTGCAAATGGACAATAAGTACATGAAATAGATGCTGAAATCTTTAGTAACTAAGGAAATCAAAACCTTAGCAATATAACACTTCATTACCACTAAATTGGCTAAAAACAAAAAGAAGTATAATAGCTAGTGTGATGTGGAGAAATTGAAACCCTCTTACATTACTAGTGGAAATGTAAAATGATGTAGCCATCTTGGAAAACTGTTTGGCAATTTTTTCAAAAGAATAAACATAGAGTTACCATATGACCCAGCAATTTCACTCTTATGTATGAAAACATGTGTACACAGATGTTCACAGAACATCATGTGTTCACAGAAAACATGTTCACAGAACACAGAAAACATGTGTACACAGAAAACATGTGTAGAAAACGTGTACACAGATGTTTTTAAAGCACTACTTGACCAGTAGTACACCAGCAGTAGACCAAAGTGGAAACAACTCAAATATCCATTAACTAATGAATGAGTAAATATAATATAGCACATCCATACAAAGGAAAACTATTCAGCAATAAAAATAAATGAAATAATAACGCATGCTACATATAACAGATGAACTTTGAAAACACCAGGTAAAAAATGTCAGTCATGAAAGACCACCTGGTATATACTCCAGTTTACAAGCAAAGTCCGGAATAGGCAAATCCATAGACATAAAGCAGATTAGTGTGTACTTATGGCTTGTGAGGATGAAAACAGATGGTGGTGGAGGCAGATGATGAATGATAGCTAATGGCTACTGAATTATTTTAGAGGGAACCAAACTAGTTGAAAATTTGGTTTTGATGTTGGTTGTAAAACCATACAAATATAATAAACATTGAGCTGTAAACTTTAAATTAGTGGATAATATGGTATGTGAATTATTCCTCAATAATATCTCAATAAAGTTGTTTTCTAGAAAGCCCTCAGCTTAACCGTGGCTTCTAGAAAAAATTTCTTGAAACTTAACTTGGAGCTCATTTCCCTTTCTTTGGGTTGCCAGGGTATCTATATTATCAGTCATATTTCATGAAAATTCCTCATGTGGATGGCTTTACCTCTAAACTAATAGTTCTTCAAGATCAGAGACCGTTGTTTTTGTTCAGTCACTCAGTTGTGTTTGACTTTATGCACTGAAGCACGCCAGGCTTCCTTGTCCTTCACTCTTTCCCTAAGTTTGCTCAAACTCATGTCCACTGAGTCAGTGATGCCACCCAGCTATCTCATCATCTGTTGTCCCCTTCTCCTCCTGCCCTCAATCTTTCCCAACATCAGGGTCTTTTCCAATGAGTTGGCTCGCTGCATCAGATGGCCAAATACCAGAGCTTCATCTTCAGCATCTGTCCTTCCAATGGATATTCAGGGTTTTCTACAGATTGACTGGTTTGATCTCTCTTCTCCTTCACTTTATTCCTCTCCTCCTTCTCCTGTGGCTCCCTCCTCCTGCCCTCTTCTTCTTTCTTCCCTTTCTCCTTTCCCTTCCTTGTTCTCCTCCTCCTCATAATAACTATTGCTATTATTATTTTGCCAGAGTCTAGCATAGATGTAACCCTTTTGAGCCTATTTATAATTTTATAATATTAAAATCAACTTTGAAATACTTAGGGACAGTTAGTAAGTAATTCTTTCCTTACTGTTGTTGTTTCCTCTTCAGTTGTATCTGACCCTTTGTGGCCCCATGGACTGTAGCCCACTACGCTCTTCTGTCCTTGGGATTTCCCAGGCAAGAAGACTGGAGTGGATTGCCGTTTCCTTCCCCAGGGGAATCTTCTCAATCCAGGAATCACACCCACGTCTCCTCCATTGCAGGCAGATTCTTTACCACCAAGCCACCCGTAGAAAATGCTGTGTGCAATACTTTTCCTTTTTTTTTTTTTTTTAAATGTAGGCGAGGTTTTGCCTTGAAATTATGGATGATAAAGACAAGTTTCAACGGCAGATAATCAATATTTGCATGCAAAAAGTGATAGAATATACTGGGCCATTAATGTCATGATCTTATGAAAGAAAGATCAGATTCATTTTGATATTTTCTCATAGTATAGACTTTATCAATTATGATTATTTTATCTTTTTTTAAAAGCACCATTAAACTTTTCAAACATTGTTAATTGGCTCTACCTTTTCCTTTCCTCAGTATACTTGAGTGAAAAATGTATTGAACAACTACAACTTTGTTACTCAATTGTTATTTTATGATTTTTATGACAATATTTCATTGTCATCTTATTTCATTAATAAAACAAATGTAATTTGATATGAATTTTGAAGACATCTTTATGAAACTATTTTAAATTTGTTTTACATTAAAAATTATTCTCGAAGAAAATAGAAAGTCCCTTACCTCAGTGATTTTCAAGATTTTGTGAACTGAACTCTTCCCTAAACAAAATCATAGTCAAAATCCAGTATATAAATCATATAAGAACAGAGTTACATTCCTTTTTAGGAATTAAAAAGAGGGTCAAGAGACCCAACCTCTAGCCACAGTGCTCTTCTGGGCCACCTCCAAAGAATGCCTAAAACTCCTTAGAGTAAAAACCACTGCCTTAGTTAGGTGGAAAGTAGGTCTTTGCATCTCTCTGCACCTGGGGTATTATATTTTTATAGTAACCAATTACCTTGAACTAAGCTAAATTAATGGCATTTTGCTAACTGATTAGCAAACACTGTAACCCATCTCACATGCATATTGTTTAATCTAGAGTATTTTTTATAAAAAGCGTTAATAGGTTAACTCAGTGGTGATACATTCAGCTGATAAAAACAGCTATGAAATGGATAGCATGTAATATGTATGTTACTAGAAATATTTAAAGTGTCAATTTCCACAAATGGTTCACCTGAGTAAAAAAAAAAAACAGTTATTTTTATAGTAAAATTATGTTATTCCCTTTTTTTTTTTTTCTTAATTAAAAGTGCTAATTGGAGAACAGAGTAAAGAGTGGAGTAACAGCTGGCATGGGGATTGCTTATAACCTGAATGTGACTTTGGGAATGAATGAAGAGGGAACCATATCCATCCACTCCTTATCTTTATCTCGATCTAAATCTCTCTTTTCTCCTTGGATTACCTACCTGAGTATCTGTTTCAGCTCTGCTGTTCACCCAGAGTAGAATCTTCAAATAAAGCTCTAGCTTTCATTTCAGTTTCCTCATCTAAGCAAGAAAGATTATAATGCCACCTTCCTCATGGGGTTGCATGTTGTCTAAATGATACAGTCCACGTAAAGCACTTAGCAGAAAGTCTGGCTTATAATTAGGGTTCTATGAATATTAACAGTTGACCTTTAAACTAGCTGTTTCTTTTCCCTTTTCTCCCTCTTCCTTAAATTTCTTTTTAACATTTACTGTGTTTCTCATTTTTACTTACTGATGAAAAAAAAATTGCTCAGCATTTTTGTTTGACATCTGAAGCCTTTAATTTGGGTGTACTTTAATGAAATAATAGTTTAAAAGGGAAAACAAAGCATTATTACTCATAAATATTTAGATAATAAAAACTGGTCTGCACAAAATAGTGAAATATCAACACTTAAATTAATAAACAATGGTTTTACATATGCTGTGATTCAGTAAGTGTGAAGTCCTAGATTAAATAGTTTTTATAGAAGTTAATCATTCTTAATGGAAAAAGAAAATTATTTTAGAAATTCAGAGGAAATAGGGAACTAATATTTGCCTTAGGGGAATCACTTAATAAGTACATTTTTATTAATGACAGAAAGTTATTTATAATTTTAATAACTTTTAAAGAAGTATTTTCTGATGTTATTGGCACTGATGTATTTAAAGAAAGTAATAATTTCATAAGCTTAAGTGATTTATTCAAAATTAAGAGGTACACAGCCAGTCACAGGGCCAGGATAGTAACTCTGAGGTTATCATTCTTGCTACTCTGATGCCTCTTTCCAGGCTTCCAAGGTCTTTTTAAATCTCAGTCTCTATTTCCCCAGATTCCACTTATACTCATTTATTATCCTCTTTTATGGAGGGCCCAGAATCATAGTTTAGACCTTTAAATTTCATCTGCATTTCCATTTTTAGAAAGAAAAAGAAAGCTATACACACTTTTGGAAAGCAAGCCAGCAAACTCGCTCACACGGTTTCCTATACTCTTATAGGTATTTTCTTTTCAAAATTCGTGGGAGGAGGGCAGAATTATATTAGTGATTTTCAAGTGTGCTTAAAAGATTAAAAATAAAATGGAGGCAGTCATTCAGAGGTGCCACTGATGCTAATGCTAGTGGAAGGAAGGTTGTCAGGGGCGTAGCCAAGGCTTTGGGTGAAGGAGAAAGTAACTGATGCTGATACTGAGATTTGGAACCATTTTAGATTCCTTTCCCTCACAGTTAGGATCCAGAAACTTGCCCTGGCTACTGTCAAAGGATGTGCCTTTGTGTCCAAGTGAGGAGTCCCATGCAGGAAAGAAAACAGCCTAATGAGACAGAGTAAATGTCTGTAAATGTCTCTTTACCTCAAGGAAGCTTCTTGAGATAGACTTAATCATGCTAAACACAGATTTTCTCCATAAGATTATGGTAGAAGGAATCAAATGAAGTAACAGATCTTTGTGATTTTAAAAATAAAATATATATATATTCCCAGGTATTTATCTTACTTTGGGTATATAGTCACACACACTCACATGCTCATATGCATGCATGCGTAGAATCTGTCCTAAGCAAAAATAAGTATATAATAATTTGTAACTTTCTTTAAGTGATGATCATCCCTCTATAAACTGTTTAAATAGTTTAGTGTTTTTCCACCAACAGATTTTGTCCTAAAAACACTGTGAAATAACTTGATTATAGCCCACTTCTAATCTCAGGTCGCCTTATCATTTTAATGATACATAAACCAAGAATATATATAAAGAGTATCATCATTCCTTTTCTCCAATAACATTAATTTATATGCTCTGAATATGCTAGACTCTTTATTTTACATTTTCTTGTCCTGTTAAATAATAGACAGCGAAGCTCTTTTCTCTCAGGTTTCCTAAATGACAGATGTCCATATTACCAACATGGATATGAATGCTTCTCTTGCTAGTTACACCACTTCAACATGACTGACGTTGTCTAGCTTATATAGCCATTTTAGTCTGTTCTACTAGACAGAATCAGGATTGCATATACATGAGATAGAAGATTCTGGTACTCTGAAAAGGGCAGAAAAACTACATTGCCTTTTTTTCCTTTTTTTTTTTTTTAAGAGCACAAATAACCTTGATATAGTGTTTAAGTATCTAATATTGCTTAATGGAAAAATCCATGGTACAGTTCAAACGAAATGAAATAATGATGTAAGTTAGGGTGCTCCTTCAAAGAGCATGTTAAGTAGATACTTATGCTCTTCTGAGTTCAGCCCACAGCAGCCATGCAGCCTCAGAGCTTGTTATGGAATTTCATATTCCTTTAATGGAAATGGCTCCATGCTGTGCTTTCACTTTTCCAACTGTGGCAGTAATAGTTAGTAATCAAGTCATAATGTAATAATCACAAGTACAGGGAAATGCTGGCTGATGTAATAGGCTGCAAGGGGAAAACAGTGGTGTTTTTCCAGACTTCATTTCACCAGTCTTTTTGTTGTGTGCTGAAAGAATCTAGGCTCTTAGGTTAAAAACTGCCCCTTGAAATTGTCTATACAGAAAGACCATATCATTTGCTTATTCCTGCTGAATTTTTCTTATCTGAGTCTCAAAGAGACCCCAAAATTTGGGAATTTTAAGTTGACATCTGAAAAGTCTGTATGTGAAGCATTTCATTCTTAATTCTCAAGTCCCTCACACACGTTACTGATATTTAGTGAAGAGTATATCAGTAAAACATTTCTATTCAGTATCGTGCAACTGTCCAACTTCTTTCAGAAACCGATTATTTATAATGTTTCAGGAATTTTCATAACAAAAGCTACTTGCTTCTTAGAAAATAAAATTATTACTTTACTGTTTCTTATATTATGATCCCTGAGACTGTTTCAGTTAAGGTACAGAGTCCTCTAATTTAGAAATGTAAAGTATATACTTGTTCTGTAAAAACTATCTGGTCCACTCTACATTTTTTCAATAGGGAAACTGGTGCCTGGAATGTTAACTAACTTTCTCTGTGCAGACTTGAAAGAGTGGTGTGAATGAATATGGTTAATGATGATAATGGATCATTTGAAATGACCTGTTGTTTCTCTCTGCAAAAACAAATATATTACATAGGCTATCTGAAGAAAAGTTTTGTACAAAGACCCATGAAATACAATTTTACAGTATCAAGTAGTGATCTTGTTAGAGTATATTTATCTTAAGTATATCATTCAGCAATTTCCAACTGATTAATTGCATGAAATTGTCCTCTCATTGGACATTTCCTTGATCAATAAGGACTTATTTCTTCCTCAAGTATTAAGTAAGAGGTCTTTGTTCATAGGGGCAAGCCTTGCTTCAGAGTCCTCTGTGAAAACCATATAGTTACCCCTTTTGAAAGTTCACCTATGCCATTTGGCTTTTATGACAGATTTACATTCATACCTATTTTTCATTAATAAAAGAAATCCAAAAATGATTTTCACTTTTACAAAACAGTTATCTTACCAATGTAGATCTTTCATAAAAGCAAAGTAACATTTATGGGAAAAAAAAGAAAGGAGGGGAGGGCTAGCAGGGGAAGTCTGTAATCACAACAGTGTTAACATCTTTTAAAAATTAAAACTTATGAATTTGAATCATATTTTGCTATTGTTATCATGTCCTCTGCAGTTTTTATCTCTAAACACTGATTCCTGTCAACCCTGACAATAACATATATAATTCCTAGAGTTCATGCTTCATGACTGCTGAGAATGTTTTGTGTGTAGTTTGAAGTAGAGTTTATGATAGTATTCTCAGATCATCACAGGGCAGAGAGAACTTTGTAACCCAGATTGCATTCCTGCTTCATAAATAATTGCATCATGTTTTGACACAGAAGAGATCTGGATTATATTTAGACTTTTGACAAAAGCAATTCACGTTTTAAAAGACAGAGGGTCTGAAATCATCTTCCATCTTGCCTTCTCATTCATTCCCACATGTAAGGACAAATTGTCTCTGAATTCTATTCCTTGGCTGTTCCTGCAGCCCTGTCTTACTTAAATATCTGAGATATTCCAGTCACTGCTCTTGTAGTACTATTCTTTTTATTAAATTTTCCAAAATTCCTTTCATGCTGAAAATCCCATTCCTATATATAAAAGGTAAATAAAAGTTTTTGAGGACACTCAAATAGGTTAAGCCTTGATCATATTACTCAAAGTACTTAAGGAAAATGACTAATGTTTAAAATTCAAAGAAAAGTGAAAAGACATTGTTCAAGACAACCAATGAATGTTTCTTAAGTACAGCACATTTAAGTAAAGCACATTTTGGCTATAATGATGAGCACTTTACTTTTCAGGTTTACCTTTGGCCTACTAAAGGCTTTACATTTTCTCAGAGTTATTTTAAAAATAAATCAAATTATTAGTCATCTATATACTACTTATAATAAATAATGTTGGTAACCCTAATAATACAAAATAAAGCCCCTGAATGTATAAAACTGAGCCTTTTAAAGTTGGTAAAAGAAGCAAGAGGAGACCAGATGGTGAAGTAAAATTTCATGAACTCACCTCATCTTATAAACATCAGAATCACAACTAACTGCTGAAAAATATAAAGAAAAATGCTGGAACCTATCAAAACAGATATATCCAAAGACAAAGAAGAAGCCATAATGAGGTGATAGGAAGGGCACAATCATGATAAAAATCAAATCCCATACATGCCACGTGGGCTTGGAACCTGGAAAATAATTATCCCACAGAAGTTCTCCTACAGGAGGGAAAGTTATGAGCACCACAACAGGCTCTCTATCCTGAGAGTCTGACAATGGAAGAAGTCTCAAAGAATCTGGCTTTAAAGGCCATCAGGTAATGATCACAGAAACTCCACAGGATGAGAAACAGAAGCTCCATTCTTGGAGGGTACATACAGGGTATTGTGGGCACCAGGACCTGGGGACAAATGACAGTGACCTCATAAGAGACTGGGCCAGACCTATCTACTAATATTGGAGGGTCTCCTGTGCAGGTGGCAGGCAGCTGTGGTTCATTATGGGGAACTGGTGGTGGTAGTTTTGGAGAGTACTCTTTGGAGTCAGCCCTCTTTGAGGCTGCCATTTTCTCACCCAAACCCAGGTCCACCCAACAAACTGTAGGCTTTAGTGCTTGGATGCCACCTCCCAAACAACCAACAGGTTGGGAACACAGCCCCACCCACCAGCAAACAGGGTTCTTAAAGTTATCCTAAATACTCATATCAGATAAAATATACTTTAAAACAAAGGCTGTGAAAAGAGATAAAGAAGGGTACTACATAATGATCAAAGGATCAATCCACGAAGAAGATATATAACAATTATAAATATATATGCACCCAACATAGGAGCACCGCAAAATGTAAGACAAATTCTAGCAAGTATGAAAGGGAAATTAACAATAATACAATAATAGTGGGAGACTTTAATATCCCACTCAAACCTATGGATAGATCAACTAAACAGATAATTAACAAGGAAATACAAACTTTAAATGATACAATAGACCAGTTAGATCTAATTGATATCTATAGGATATTTCCACCCCAAAACAATGAATTTCACCTTTTTCTCAAGTGCACACAGAACCTTCTCCAGGATAGATCACATCCTGGACCATAAATCTAGCCTTGGTAAATTCACAAAAATTGAAATCATTCCAAGCATTTTTTTCTGACCACAATGCAGTAAGATTAGATCTCAATTACAGGGGAAAAAAAAAAAAAAAAAACTATGAAAAATTCCAACATATGGAAGATGAACAACATGCTTCTGAATAACCAACAAATCACAGAATAAATTAAAAAGAAATAAAAATATGCATAGAAATGAATTAAAATCAAAACACAGAAACCCAAAACCTGTGGGACCCTGTAAAAGCAGTGCTAAGGGGAAGGTTCATAGCAATACAGGCATACCTCAAGAAACAAGAAAAAAGTCAAATAAATAACCTAACTCTACACCTAAAGCAACTAGAAAAGGAAGAAATGGAGAACTCTAGGGTTAGTAGAAGGAAAGAAATCTTAAAAATTAGGACAGGAATAAATGCAAAAGAAACAAAAGAGACCATAGCAAAAATCAACAAAGCCAAAAGCTGGTTCTTTGAGAGGATAAATAAAATTGACAAACCATTAGCCAGAGTCATCAAGAAACAAAAGGAGAAAAATCAAATCAATAAAATTAGAAATGAAAATGGAGAGATCACAACAGACAGCACAGAAATACAAAGAATCATAAGAGACTGCTATCAGCAACTATATGCCAATAAAATGGACAACTTGGAAGAAATAGACAAATTCTTAGAAAAGTACAACTTTCCAAAACTGAACCAGGAACTAATAGAAAATCTTAACAGACCCATCACAAGCATGGAAATTGAAACTGTAATCAGAAATCTTCCAGCAAACAAAAGCCCAGGTCCAGATGGCTTCATAGCTGAATTTTACCAAAATTTAAAGAGCTAACACCTATCCTACTTGAAATCTTCCGGAAAACTGCAGAGGAAGGTAAACTTCCAAACTCACTCTATGAGGCCACCATCACCCTAATACCAAAACTTGACAAAGATGACCTCCAAAAAGAAAACTACAGGCCAATATCACTGATGAACATAGAGGCAAAAATCTTTTACAAAATTCTAGCAATCAGAATCCAACAACACATTAAAAAGATCATACATCATGACCAAGTGGGCTTTATCCCAGGGATGCAAGGATTCTTCAGTATCCACAAAATCAATCAATGTAATACACCACATTAACAAATTGAAAAATAAAAGCCATATGATTATCTCAATAGATTCAGAGAAAGACTTGATAAAATTCAACATCCATTTATGATAAAAACCCTCCAGAAAGCAGGACTAGAAGGAACACATCTCAACATAATAAAAGCTATATATGACAAACCCACAGCAAACATTATCCTCAATGGTGAAAAATTGAAAGCATTTCCCCTAAAGTCAGGAAAAGACAAGGGTGCCCACTCTCATGACTACTATTCAACATAGTTTTGGGAGTTTTGGCCACAGCAATCAGAACAGAAAAAGAAATAAAAGGAATCCAAACTGGAAAAGAAGTAAAACTCTCACTGTTTGCAGATGACATGATCCTCTACATAGAAAACGCTAAAGACTCCACAGAAAATTATTAGAACTAATCAATGAATATAGTAAAGTTGCAGGATATAAAATCAACACTCAGAAATCCCTTGCATTCCTATACACTAACAATGAGAAAAGACAAAGAGAAATTAGGAAACAATTCCATTCACCATAGCAACGAAAAGAATAAAATACTTAGGAATATATCTACCTAAAGTATCAAAAGACCTATATATAGAAAACTATAAAACACTGGTGAAAGAAATCAAAGAGAACACAAATAGATGGAGAAATATACCATATTCATGGACCAGAAGAATCAGTATAGTGAAAATGAGTATACTACCCAAAGCAATCTATAGATTAAATGCAATCCCTATCAAGCTACCAGCAGTGTTTTTCACAGAGCTAGAACAAATAATTTCATAATTTGTGTAGAAATACAAAAACCTCGAATAGCCAAAGCAATCTTGAGAAAGAAGAATGGAACTGCAGGAATCACCTTGCCTGACTTCAGGCCACAGTCATCAAGACAGTATGGTACTGGCACAAAGACAGAAATAAAGATCAATGGAACAAAATAGAAAGCCCAGAGATAAATCCACATACCTATGGGCAACTTATTTTTGACAAAGGAGGCAAGAATATACAATGGAGAAAAGACAATCTCTTTAAAAAGTAGTGCTGGGAAAACTGGTCAGCCACTTGTAAAAGAAGGAAACTAGAACACTTTCTAACACCATATACAAAAATAAACACAAAATGGATTAAAGATCTAAACATCAGACCAGAAACTATAAAACTCCTACAGGAGAACATAGGCAAAACACTCTCTGACATAAATCACAGCAGGATCCTCTATGACCCACCTTCCAGAATATTGGAAATAAAAGCAAAAATAAACAAATGGGGCCTAATTAAAATTAAAAGCTTTTGCACAACAAAGGAAACTATAAGCTAGGTGAAAAGACAGCCTTAAGAATGGAAGAAAATAATAGCAAGTAAAGCAACTGACAAAGAATTAACCTCAAAATATACAGGCAACTCCTGAAGCTCAATTCCAGAAAAATAAACAGCCCAATCAAAAAATGGGCCAAAGGACTAAACAGAAATTTCTCCAAAGAAGACATACAGATGGCTAACAAACACATGGAAGGATGCTCAACATCACTCATGATTAGAGAAATGCAAATCAAAACCATAATGAGGTATCATTTCATGCCAGTCAGAATGGCTGCTATCCAAAAGGCTGTAGGTAATAAATGTTTGAAGGGAACCACTAATGGTGGGAATGCAAACTAGTACAGCCACTATGGAGAATAGTGTGGAGATTCCTTAAAAAACTGGAAATAGAACTGCCTTATGACCCAGCAATCCCACTTCTGGGCATACACACCAAGGAAACCAGAATTGAAAGAGACATGTGTACCCCGATGTTCATCGCAGCACTGTTCACAATAGCTAAGACATGGAAGCAACCTAGATGTCCATCAGCAGATGGATGGATAAGAAAGCTGTGGTACATATACACAGTGGAGTATTACTCAGCCATTAACAAGAATACATTTGAATCAGGTCTAATGAGGTGGATGAAACTGGAGCCTACTATACAGAGTGAAGTAAGCCAGAAGAAAAACACCAACACAGTATACTAATACATATATGTGGAATTTAGAAAGATGGTAGCGATAACCCTGTATGCAAAATAGCAAAAGAGACATAGATGTATAGAACAGTATTTTGGACTCTGGGAGAGGGCGAGGGTGGGATGATTGGGGAGAATGGCACTGAAACATGTATATTATCATATGTGAACCAGATCCCCAGTCCAGGTCCAATGCATGATACAGGATGCTCGGAACTGGTGCAGTGGGATGACCCAGAGGGATGGTATGGGGAGGGAGGTGGGAAGAGGGTTCAGGATGGGGACCATGACTACACGCATGGCAGATTCATGTTGAGATATGGCAAAACCAATAGAATATTGTAAAGTAATTAGCCTCCAATTAAAATAAATAAATTTATATTAAAAAAGAAAAATTCAAAGTCAATACAGCATATAGTATTTCAATACTTTTTTAAAAATTTGTTTATTCATTTATAGAAAACTGCTATCTATAATTAATCTCTATGTGATGGATTTATAGGTGGAGTGTGTATCTGTTGATACACTCCCCAATTTTCAATAATAAATGTATATTTATTAAAGTATTTTAAGTGAAAAAAACAATTGTGTTTATGTATGGAGTACTATTCATAAACATTACGATGACCTCATGATAACCTCAAACTGAAAATCTACAAGAGATAACATATAGAAAAAAGAACAAAGAATCCAACACAATGCTAAAGTTAGTCATCAATCACAAGAGAAGAGCATGAAAGAGAAATGGACAAAAATGACTTACAAAAATAAATCCAAAACAATTAACAAAGTGGCAATAAGTGCATATATGTATCAATGATGAATTTAAACATAAACAAGTAAATGCTCCAACCAAATGACATAGACAGGCTGAATGGATACAAAAATAAGACTCATATATATTCTGTCTACAAGAGACCCACTTCAGATCTAAGGACATACCGAAAGTGAAGGGATGGAAAAAGCTGTTCCATGCAAATGGAAATCAAAAGAAAGCTGGAGTAAAAATACTCGTACCAGACAAAATAGACTTTAAAATAAAGACAGTTACAAGAGACTAAGAAGAACACTACATAATGATCAAGGGATCAATCCAAGAAGAAGATATAACAATGGTAAATATATATGCACCCAAAATAGGAGCACCTCAACCTATAAGGCAAATACTAAGAGCCATAAAAAGAGAAATCAACAGTTACACAATAATATGAGGGACTTTAGCACCCCACTTTCATTGATGGACAGATCATTTGGACAGAAGATCATTAAGAAACCACAGATCTTAAACGGCATAGTAGACCAGATGGACTTGATCGCTATTTATAAAGCATTCCATCTAAAAGCAGCAGAATATACATTTTTCTCAAGGTCACATGGAACATCCTCTGGGTTTGATCACATGCTAGGCCACAGATCTAACTTTGGTAAATTTAAGAAAATTGAAATCATATCTAGGATATTTCCCAACCACAATGCTACGATATTAAAAATCAATTATAAGAAAAGAAAAAACTGTAAAAAACATAAAAGTTTTAAAAGAAAACATAACTAGGGGAAGATAAAACACTGCATGTTTTGTGTATAATCTATAAAACACTGATATTGGTCAGACATGCATAACTTAATAACATTATCTATAGAAAATGGTGGAAAATAAAATTATCCTGACAAAATTTCTGTTTGCCAAATTTAACCTGAGAGGTTTGGAATCAATAGGCACAATGAACACAAAAAACAACCAATGGTAGAAATCCCAATTAAATTTTGAAATGAACAAAATCAAATGGGTGAATCAAATTTTTTATGTAATTAACATCAGACATGATGGAGTGAAATGAAAATACTCAACCAGAAGAATGTAAATAATTTAATTTCTTTTTCAGCGAATTAACTTCCCCCTGGAATCTTAATGTTAAAGTTTGTTTTCACACTTAAAATATATTTGCATTGGTATAATTATGAAAATATATGTATTCATCAAAAGGATCACCTTCAGGACTGAAAGTGGAGGAGTCATTTTCTTCCCATTCATGATTATACTTGTATATTTAAGTTCTTGAAAAGGACTGTGTGACCAAGTACTTTGTAGTATTATCCCCTTATAATCTGCAGAACAAACTCATCAATTCATTCAACAAATGCTTATTGATTGCCTTTACTATTTAAGCCTCCATATTGAGAGTTGGACATATAGAGATAAATAAGATAGACATAGTTTCTGACCTCACAGAATTAACAGGGCACTTATAATACAGTGTAGTAAATATTTTAAATGGAGAATTTGTGGATAGCAAGAAGGCAGGACATCTTACCTAAGCTGCAAGAGTCTAGAAAGTTTTCAGAGAAAGTGACTTTTAAGTTGAGAATTAAATAATTAACCAGAGCAAACCAGGAGCATTGGAGAAGTGTAGGAACAGAAGATTAGGACTTCGGACAGAAGAAAGCACCTGTCAAAAGCCAGTTGGTAAGTAACAGCTTGGCACTTTCAGAGAACCAGAAGTCAGTCACTATAAATTAGTGGAAGCTGCAATGCCAGAGCCTAATGAGACAATAGGGAACAAACTGCAGAGTTTGGAGAGGTCCATCTAAGACTCCGGGCTGAATGTGATCCATCACGGAAGTATTTTAATGAAGATATTGATAGAATCAGACTCTAGCTTTAGAGACTATTCTACCTATACACTGAGAAATGATAGAGCATGGTAATACAGAGTACAGTGGCAAAATGAAATGAAAGGAAACTAAGTAGAAGATTATTGTAGTTACTCAGGCCAGAGATGACGATGACCTCTACCAGGGTAGTGACAATGGAGACAGAAAATGTTGGACTCATTTTAGAAGTATAACCAGTAGGATTTAGTCATTGAGTAAGTGTGAGGGTGAAGGATTACACAGCATTTAAAAAGTGTAGGATTTCTAGTTTGACCACTAGGAGGATGACATAGTGAATTAGTTATCATATGTTTAATAAACACAGTGGAGTAAACAAAGGTCTTGGGAGTTAGCCAGAATTAGATTCGGGTTCCAGTTTTATCGCTACTATTGTGTGTACTATTTACTTAGTTTATTTAAACCTTATCTGTTTCTTGGCCTATAAATTGGGGTTAGCAGGGATATCTCCTACATGTGATTGCAAGGTAAAATGAGGTGATAAAGGTAACAGCTTAGACCAGTGCCTAGCAGTAGTGTTAGCTAGTAATAACATTAATTTTAATAATATTAGTGAAGATTTTTGGAGAGTAGAGATTATGATTTTTGTATCCCTTGTGTAGAAAGTATTGCAATATGTGATTTTCTATTCAAAATGCTTGATTAGGAAATGGGGAACTTCTGTGTTATTAAGAATTTGGTCTCACTAGTTTGCTCACTAGTTTGGTCAGTTGGAGAAGGCAGTGGCACCCTACTCCAGTACTCTTGCCTGGAAAATTCCATGGACAGACGAGCTTGGTGGGCTGCAGTCCATGGGGTCTCTAAGAGTCGGACACGACTGAGCGACTTCACTTTCACTTTTCACTTTCATGCGTTGGAGAAGGAAATGGCGACCCACTCCAGTGTTCTTGCCTGGAGAATCCCAGGGACGGGGGAGCCTGGTGGGCTGCCCTCTATGGGGGTCGCATAGAGTCGGACACGACTGAAGCGACTTAGCAGCAGCAGCAGCAGCAGCAGTTTGGTCAGTTATTAACATGAAGGCCTCTGAGGTGAAAAAAATTATACTAAAGTCACTGGTCCTCACAGAATACTTGTTATCTCTCTAGTTTTCAAAGATTTGCCCAGCCATTTACAAAGAAAAATTGTCATATCATAAATCAGCCAGTTTAAAGGAAATTAATTTATACAACAAGATGAAACATTGGCTCTACAGCAATGTCAAATTTATGCCACTACATTTAGTCTTTCCTCCATGAACTTAAAAAGCAAAGATAGTAGAATACTCCAGCTACCTTCAGTAGAAAAGTTAACAACCAATTAAAAAGAAAAGAAAAAAAATGCCAAACTGTGGAATGTATTTAAATGGATGTTTGAAGTATGGATTTTGCTATCATGGAAATATTTATACACATATATATTTAAATATTAATCAATTGTTATAATGCAGGCAGTGGTGTGCTGGAGCCAGCTCTTAATGGCTTGTGAAAAAAATCGTTAAACATGGAGACTATTAAAAATTAAGTGATATGATCTTACCATTGAATAAATTATATTAAAACTAAAGGTAATAAATCATCAAAACTAATCACATCCTCATTATTTTGCTGCATCTTATTATTGATGATCTTGAAGTTATTTATATCTGCTGTATTTAAATGTTGGAATGTTACATAATGCTGTAACATCTCTTCTTAAGGCTATTCTCAATGTCATTATATTGGTAATTTGAAATCAGCCTCATTTGAAGTATTTGCATCACAGAAACTGGTAAATGTTACAAATCAAGACTTTTGTTTAATTTTGTTTGGCGAGCTGGTTGTTAAATATTTATTAGCATGCCACTGAACAAAGGAGTAAGTTAGGGATCAAACTCTTGTAGCAACTTTAAAAACAAAACAATTAAAAACATTTAAATGGAAAGTCTAAAGTATTTTTAAAGCTAATTCCGGAGTTGGTGATGGACAGGGAGGCCTGGCATACTGCGATTCATGGGGTTGCAAAGAGTCAGACACGATTGAGCGACTGAACTAACTAACTAACTAATCTGAATGATATTGACTAGGGGTAAGTCAAGGAAAGCACTAATCACTAAGAAATTTAAAAAAATTATTTGGTGCTTACATAGCCAGCAAAACTTAGAATTTAGAAAACTTAGTTTAGTTAAGCCCTGTGTTATTGGTAAGGCTGAGCCACCAAACTTATTTTTAAAGATATTCTGCTTCAGCAATGTCACAGAAGGAAATTTTATTGTGTTAAAAACATGCTTTAAAAATGTTGAAAACTGTAGCTTACCTAAATGTTTTTGCCTACTTGGAGGAAAGAATTGTGAATATTCGTAATAACTATTTTCATTGGTTTCTGTTCAACATTTTTAAAATTTATTTATTTACTTTTTAAATTGGAGAATAGTTGCTTTAAAATGTTGTGTTGGCAACAAAGGAAACTATAAGCAAGGTGAAAAGACAGCCTTCAGAATGGGAGAAAATAATAGCAAATGAAGCAACTGACAAAGAATTAATCTCAAAAATATACAAGCAACTGCTGTAGCTCAATTCCAGAAAAATAAATGACCCAATCAAAAAATGGACCAAAGGACTAAACAGACATTTCTCCACAGAAGACATACAGATGGCTAACAAACACATGAAAAGATGCTCAACATCGCTCATTATCAAAGAAATGCAAATCAAAACCACAATGAAGTACCATTTCATGCCAGTCAGAATGGCTGCTATCCAAAAACCTACAAGCAATAAATACTGGAGAGGGTGTGAAGAAAAGGGAACACTCTTACACTGTTGGTGGGAATGCAAACTAGTACAGCCACTATGGAGAACAATGTGGAGATTCTTTAAAAAACTGTAAATAGAACTGCCATATGGCCCAGCAATCCCACTGCTGGGCATACACGCCAAGGAAACCAGAATTGAAAGAGACACATGTACCCCAATGTTCATTGCAACACTGTTTATAATAGCCAGGACATGGAAGCAATCTAGATGTCCATCAGCAGATGAATGGATACAAAAGCTGTGGTACATATACACAATGGAGTATTACTCAGCCATTAACAAGAGTGCATTTGAATCAGTTCTAATGAGGTGGATGAAACTGGAAACTATTATACAGAGTGAAGTAAGCCAGAAAGAAAATCGTCAATACAGTATAATAACACATATATATGGAATTTAGAAAGATGGTAATGATAACCCTGTATGCGAGACAGCAAAAGAGACACAGATGTATAGAACAGAATTTTGGACTCTGTGGGAGAGGGCGAGGTGAGATGATTTGGGAGAATGGCGTTGAAACATGTATATTATCATATGTGAAGTGAATTGCCAGTCTAGGTTCGATGCATAAGACAGGGTGGTTGGGGCTGGTGCACTGGAATGACCCAGAGGGATGGGATGGGATGGGGAGGTGGCTGGGGTTTTAGGATGAGGAACACATGTACACCCATGGCGAATTCATGTTCAGTTCAGTTCAGTTCAGTCGCTCAGTTGTCTCCGACTCTTTGCGACTCCATGAATCGCAGCACACCAGGCCTCCCTGTCCATCACCAACTTCCGGAGTTCACTCAGACTCGCGTCCATCGAGTCAGTGATGCCATCCAGCCATCTCATCCTCTGTCGTCCCCTTCTTCTCCTGCCCCCAATCCCTTCCAGCATCAAAGTCTTTTCCAGTAAGTCAACTCTTCGCATGAGGTGGCCAAAGTACTGGAGTTTCAACTTTAGCATCATTCCTTCCAAAGAAATCCCAGGGCTGATCTCCTTCAGAATGGGCTGGTTGGATCTCCTTGCAGTCCAAGGGACTCTCAAGAGTCTTCAGCACCACAGTTGAAAAACATCAATTCTTTGGCGCTCAGCCTTCTTCACAGTCCAACTCTCACATCCATACATGACTACATGTAGAAACAATAGCCTTGACTAGATGGCTGCAATCACCATCTGCAGTGATTTTGGAGCCCCCAAAATAAAGTCTGACACTGTTTCCACTGTTTCCCCATCTATTTCCCATGAAGTGATGTTAATGTATGGCAAAACCACTACAATATTGTAAAGTAATTAGCCTCCAATTAAAATAAATCAATTTATATTTAAAAAAATTGGGGCAAAAAAAAGTTATGTTGGTTTCTGCCATGCAACAACTGGAATCAGTCAAAATTATATGTACATTAGTATCCTGTCCCTCTTGAGTCTCCCTTCTACCCACCCCATTTTACCCCTCTAAGTCATCATAGTGCTCCAAGCTGGGCTCCCTGAGTTATATAGCAGCTTCCCACTGGCTTGCTGTTTTACTCATGGTAGTGTGTATATGTCAGCTCTGCTTTCTCAATCCATCCCCTGTTCTTTCCCTGTCGTGTCATGAGTCTGTTCTCTACCTCTGCATCTCTATCCCCACCCTGCCATTATGTTCATCAGTGCTATTTTTTAGATTCCATATATATGCATTAATACACGATATTTATTTTTCTCTTTCTGACTTACTTCACTCCATATAATAGGCTCTAGGTTCATTCACCTCATTTGCACTATCTGATAATGTCTATAAAGATGTTAATTTGCCAAAGATTTGAGAGCAGAAAAATTGGTGAAGAAATTTTTAGTGACCACAATAAAATTGAAGCCCAGAGGTACAATTTTAAGAGAGATATTCAGAAACAGTACCACTCTGTTCCTTGAAAACAACTCAAATTATTAAATTATTCCCCAAGGACACCCCTGTTGGCTCGGATGGCAAAGAATCTGCCTACAATTTGGGAGACTCAGGTTCAATGCCTGGTTTGGGAAGATCCGCTGGAGAAGGGAGTGGCAACCCACTCCAATATTCTTGCCTAGATAATTCCATGGACAGAGGCTGTCATCTGTGGCATCACAAAGAGTTGGACACAACTGAGCGACTAACACACAGGGACATCTTGATTTAAAGAGCTTGCTTCTTGATTTTATTCATAGATTCAAGGAATAGTAATAATATAGGAAATTTTATGAAAATTTCCTTGATGAGATCATATGAGAAAAGAAAAACAAAAGCAGCTTAAAATCCACACACTTAAATACATCTTGGTTCTGTAGATTAAGTTCTAAGATTTGATATTTAGTGGTGCCAATTCTCTATGATTCAACTTAGAAAAACTTAAAGCCATAGTATCTGAGTAGCTAGGATGTCATTAGGAAGATGCGGCCAGCCAGCTAGGCAGGCAGGTGAAGGCTATACAGAGAGGAATTATCCTTGTGAATATTCCTTTATTCAGTGTCTGCCCCACAGCCTGGTAGGCCATGCAACTCAAACTTTTCAGTGAACTTATAGGGGGACTCATGATGACAAAACTCACAATAATTTCAAGTTTACAAGCAGAAGGATTTTTCATTTATTTATCCATTTATTTATTTAGAGAAATTGAGCTGGTAAAGTGGCAGTTTCATTCCTTGAGTAGAATATTCTTTCCTTACTTGAAAGCTGTAAGGAAAGCTACATTTTGATCAGGCGAGTTAGGTTTATAGTTCAAGATAAAATGACATTAGGTTTCAAAAATCTGTGCTGTTTGTCTCTGTAGAATAAAATCCAAGGTCCCAAGTCCTGTCAGAGCAAATACTAAGAATTTTGTATCACATTTTTCCTGTGCTTGATCAGGGACAAAAAGATCAGGATTTTTTTTTTCCTTTTTCTTTTTTTGGTGCTGGGCCTTCAGGAACTGCACTTATTTATTTATTTTATTTTTGGCTCTGTGTGTGACATGTGGGATCTTATTTCCACAACCAGGGATGGAACCCATGCCCCCTGCATTGAAAGTGCGAAGTCTTAACCACTGGACCACCACCAGAGAAATGCCCCATCTTTGTCTTTTGAGTCTTAAGTTATTAAAATCTTCTGTCCTTCAGATTGATGGGCTTGGTGGGGCTGTGCAAGCAAATTCATGGGAGAACAATATTACAATTTTTATTTGTGCATATTTTCAACATTTTATATTTAAATATATTTTATATTGTATATAATAAATAATGATAATAGTCAACAGTATATAGTGCAAACCATGTGTTGGATACTTAAGAGCTTTAAACTCATTTGATGTTTAAAACCAAATTTAAACACCATTTGATGTTTAAAGTAGCCTTGTAAGAAAAATACAGACGAAGCCCAGATTGGTCACATAGTTTGTCCAGAAGAGTGAACCTGAGATTCACACCACGTTGTCTGGCACCAGACTGTTCTTAACTATTACATCATGCCACTTCCCAAAGGTAATTTCTAAGTATAATTAATAGATGAATGAATCCACATACATTAGTAAACGATATTTATTGATACATCTGTGTAAGTGAATCCTTCTATAAATCTCAGCAGGTTCTTTCTGATTTGGAAGAAACTTTCACATGTCTTTGACTATACCATACTCTGATCTGCTTGTTGTGTGCCCAGTTTTGTAGTCGAAATGTCTATGAGTAATCATGATTCACTGTTTACAACCACTTCCATGTATATTCACATTTTTGAGGTGATTTTTTTGACATCATCTATAATAATCTTAAGGTCACTTTTATAGCATTTACTTTCATGGATTAATGAGTGTTCTTTTCTTAATAACTAATATAAAGACTGGAGAATTCTTCACTCTGCTTGTGTAATGTGAAAAAGAAAGAAAAATTCTCTGCAGAAGTTTTCAGTATAGCACGCTGCTCCTAGGTTGCCTGTTTAGTTAACTCTTGTTTGTCTATTTAACACAGGTAGGCTTATAAGACAAGGACACCTCATTCAAGGAGAGAGGTTAGTTTCTTTCATCTGAGCATGGCCAACACCCAGATGGTTAAACATATGCAACAAACGAAGAGTAATTCAGAAAATAGCATCAAGTGTAAGGAGGAAAAACCTTTTTTTTTAAAGTGAGATTCTTCCTCAAGGTATTTTTGCTGCTGTACTTGGCATGTTGTTAATAGAAATATTACTTTGGCTATTTTAGTTTTAGTCTCCATACTTTTGTGATGTAGCACTTGTGACTTCAGCCATCTGTTTTAACATCTTATGATATATCATTCTTAGCTGCTTTTAGCAGATGAATCTTTCACAGGGAAGTTCATGAAACTTAATCCTGCCTTCTTTATTACATCACCTTTTTCCTTCTTAAAATTATCTGGATATCACAGAGCTAACATTACATTCTACTACTCACCACGTACTTGAGATAAAAGAGGAAACAGTAAGATCAAGTCCTTGTAATTGTAAAAGATTCTGGCTAAACATCAATTTGTCCATTCTAGTATAAGTTTTGTGTCTTGTTTAAATACTGAACTTGGAATTAAAAAAACAAAACAAAACAAAAAATCTTAAAAAGTATGATAGGGAGCAGACATCAATATATTCCATGTTCTAAGAGCTGCTGATTGGCTCGTCTTTTAAGCCTATGTGGCTTTCACTGTCACTGCTGTGTGATATGACACTGAAGTAACTTGCTTTTTCTCAACATTCATCTCATTTTTGTCAGTGTTATTAACTGAGTGGGCTAGAATGCTAATAACTTTAAATAGCCCATTGGTTGTCATAGTAACTGATATTAAAGCTAAATATGTTTCTTTCTTGGATTTCACATTTAAATCATTGCTAGTATTTGCATTCTTTAGAAACTGTATGGGCTGAGCATGGAGTTCGTATAAAAGGACATTGACAATTTAGGTTGATTGAGGAGTTGATACAGTGGCATCTGTTTTTAGCCCCAAGGTTATATGATTTGTTCAGACTCAGTCCAGTTTCATTTGATGTATGTTCAGAGAACCCAAGAAAGGTGTCGGTCTAAATGTTACAGAGGTGGTATGAACAAAGTTTTACTTTTAAAAATTGTGTTTACTCACTCTGGGCATTTTCTATGCTGCTTTTATCTTATTTATCTTTGTGATGATTTCTTTAATGTTTCTAAACTGTTTTTAAAATTACAATCTGAGAACCAAGATGAGAGAGCACACATTCAGGAAATCTCTGTAAGACTCCTAGATACATCCTATCTGCTCTCTGTCTTAGGTGAATTCTGTTCTTCCTGTCTAAGGGCTCAGTAAAAATTTCACTTCCTGCTTAAAGCCTGACTTTCCCTTTCATTTCTCTGTTGTTATACTTTTCTAACATATGTGCACTGCATTGAGCATACAGAAATTTTTATAGTTCTAGAAAATCTCTGAGAAAAAGCAGAATCAGTTTCTTTTCCTCTCTCTTTTTATATATATATATATATATATAAATTCTTCATTTGTCAGCTATTAATTCATGTTACACTAATTTAAGGAGCTCTCATCTGGAGTTTTTAATCTTTTTCACCAGTCAGTTCAGTTTTCCACATAGCATTATATTTTGGGCCAGGCCATCTTTATCCCCCCCTCCCCACCACCACTTAAACCACCATTTTCATACCTAGAACCAATTTGAAGCTGAATGAATGTTCTCCCTTGATCTCTGGAGATGCAGAGTTATTTTCTTTCTAGGTTCCTACCCTTAACTTCCAGAAGAAAGAACAGTCTATTAGCAGCGGCAGCTTATCTGTTGAATATAGATGAAGTATCCTAAATGTTGGGCAGTTTTGTCAATCTCCTATATAATATTTTGGTGGTGACAGTGTGTACTCTCCCTTCCTCCACATTTCTTGAACTAGTTCTGTTATGAATATGCAGTATTCTTCTCAGCTCTTGGATCCCTCTCAACTCTCAGATGCCTCAGTTTCCAGAATTCATTCTCCTATGACAGCGAGTCCTTATTTTCTAAAGCCAGTTTTCTATTTAAAGAAGATAGATAGATAAATAGATAATCTCTCTATGCTTCTCAGTGGCAGCATCTGCTTTTAGTGTTAATCATGTAACAATGGAATATTAGTTTGTGGGTTGCCAAATAATGTTATAAAGAAAAGGGTTCTGGGTTCAAATATGGTTTAGAAAATACAAATTAAACAAGCCAAACAGGTTTCCTCCCCAGAGACCAATGAATATTGTGAATTTCTTCAAAGGGGAAGAACAAAAACAGCATTTTTGAAACAGGTTTACTTTGCAAAGATTTTAGGATGCTCATTCATGTAGACTTACTTTTTTAAAAAAAGTTCAAGCAATAACTTCAAACAAGGGTCAGTAGATAGAGAATGTTAAGGGAATTAACCTTATTATTTTCAGGTTCCTTACACTTTCCTGAAATTAATGTGCTTGAGAAAAATGTTGGTGGTATTTAAATTCCTTTTCCCCACTCATGATAATTCCTCTTATCCCTTTCTACAAAGAAAAAAATATAGTTCACAACTTTGATCTTATCATTAGTACATTATTTCTAGAGGGTGAAAAAGCTTTTAGGGCACAAATGGAAATAAATCTTGATGTTCAAAAAGTGAGTATCTGTATTTGGGTAAGAAATTCTACTGCAACTAAGTTGGTTTTTATTTCTTTTTTCTTTCAAGAAATTTAAGGTGACTCTAATAGAGTTATTAGCTGACAGGTTACTGGAAGTAATTTTTAATGATGTACCATTAGACTAATGATATTATTCCCAAAGCTTGGAATAATTTCAAAGGATCAAATTCTTACATTCTTATTTATATGAGCAAGTTTCTCAGTTTTTAATCAGGAAAATTAAAAGGAAAACAAATATATGAGGGTACCTGGTTTTTCAAAAGTCTTTTAGGAGCCCCAAAAGTGTATGAAAACCACAATTCTACCTAATACTTTTTAGGAAGTATTGTTCTATGATTTAAGGTTCTTATTCTCATTTCCAGGTTCCCATGTCCTTGCCCTCTTCTCAGGCTAACTGGCTCTGTCTTGGTAGAGCTCTTAAAGAACTGTACATGTGATTAATTATACATTAGTCAGATAACTGGTAATATCTTTAGGATTCAACCATTACAAATATTTCAGTGAGCAACATATGTGCTAGACACATTTCTAGGCACTGGACAAATCAGCCATGAATGAATGACACAAATCCCTGTTATCATGGATATTCCAATAAGGGAACACACATAATGGACAAATATGTAGCTAAAAATGAGTAATAGATGAGGAGAGCTGGAAGAGGTAGTCAGGGGCAACTTCAAGTTTCAGTAAATTGTTGGGAAAACCTCAATGAGAAGCTTGAATTTGAGCAAATACCTGAAGGGAAGTAAGGAAGTGGAGCAAACATTCCAGAAGAAATAGCAAACACAAGATCCCTGAGGTAAGGTCATGCTAATTATTGATGAGGAAAGAAAATATTCTATTTAAAATGACAAATAAGTAAAATCACTTGGTTCACTGTTGGAGTACTAGAATATTTTTTTTCCCCAGAGAAATGACTTTTTTTTTTTTTTTAATGTGTAAGGTAAGCACGTGAGTGCATGACTTGGTTGGAAAGAAAGAAGCAAATAAATAAACTGTTCTACTAGAAAAAGTACTGAAATTTGATAGTAAGGGGAATCACAGAAAGAGAGCAGGAGAGTCAAATAGTGAGACAGAAGGAGGGAGAGAGGAAACCAAGAGAAGATTTCTGATTGTATGCTTTTGCTAAGTGTCAGCCACTGATAAATTCCTGATGGGAATGAAGGGAAAGTGGCTGAAAGGTTTTTAGAAGCGACCTAATGGATATAGAGTTTTGGTTTTACAAGATGAAAAGTTCTGGAGATCTCTTGCATAACAATGTAAATATGCTTAACACTACTGAACTGTACAATTGAAAATGGTTGTTAAAAAAAAAAAACACTATAGAAAACAGTTGTTAGTTTTCTTCTTTTATTGAGGCATTAATCTCACTTTTCTTTCTCCTTACCCTTTTGTTAATTCCTCCCAATATCTATTAGCAATTGCACCATTGTATAATAATAATATTAATTGCCTCTGTACTTGTTTGTCTTTCCTTTGAGAATGTATGCTCCATGAAGGCACAATCCAAGGTCTAGTCTCCCTTGCATCCCTGCAGTTCTGGTAATGAATGATCCATAACACGTATCTATCACATCTTGCTAACTATGTTGAGTGAATTAAGAATAAAAACATCAGCCATTCCCTCTATCACCTGCAATTTCAACCCAACCTAAAAAAAAAAAAAGGAAGAAAAACAAAGAGCTAAATGGGGAACAAGAATCAAAATTATCAAATCACTAAGAGGTACTCAGACATCATATTCATTGGACAGCAGAGCCATACCATTGCCTAAGCAAGTTGTCCATCCATTAACTATTTTGTAAATAGGATAGACTTTAATTTTCATGAACATTACTGATAGTTGGCTGATCTTGAATAGCAAGTGATTTTCTCAATTTCAGAAAATAAAGGAAGCTGCCAAAGAAGTATTGCCTGAGATATTGACCATATGTTAGATTTTTCCTATTTTAGGCATTTCTGTTTTTATTACTGTTAGAAAAGTTTTTTTTATTTCTTGCAAACTTAAAATACGTAACATGTCACATGTAAATGTTATTTTCTTCCTTTTCTGAAACATCACTTTCACCTTATCCTTTTCCTCACCTTTTGCTGTCTCTGTCTATATTGTAACATGCAGATATGTATAGCATTTCCATAAGCACTGAGCTTCTAATGCAGATTGTGATTCCAAACTATGCTTCTGTTAACACTCATGTTTCATCACCAAAATGAAATAATAGTGATGTGTCTCAATTTTCAATGAAAACACGTTAACACAAGAAATTTTCTTAATTCTACATATTCTTCTATAAATAATTTTAAAATTTACTGCTATGACTAGCCCAATAGATTATGAAATAATAAGTAGCTAACCCATAATAATACAAATGTACAAAATTGTAGTTAAATGCATGCAAGATGGTGGAGTAGAAGAACATGTGCTCATCTTCTCCCTCTGGAACACCAAAATTGCAACTAGCTGTTGAACAGCCATCAACAGAAGGATTTTGGAACCCACCAAAAGATACTCTATGTCCAGTGACAAAGGAGAAGCTGCAACAAGAATGTAGGAGGGGTGCAATCACATTAAAATCCAATTGCATACCTACCGGATGTGCCTGCAAGCATGTGCTTGCTGCTGCTGCTGCTGAGTCACTTCAGTCGTGTCCGATGTGCATGGGTGCATGCTAAATTGTTTCAGTTGTGCCCTACCCTTTCAACCCCGTGGACTGCAGCCTGCCAGACTCCTCCATCCATGGAATTCTCCAGAAAAGAATCCTGGCTCTTCTTGCCATGCTCTTCTCAGGAGAGGGGAGGGGATCTTCCTACCCTTGGATAGAACACATCTCTTACATTTCCTGCATTGGCAGGCGAGTTCTTTACCCACCTGCCTGGATGGTAAGAAAGCTCTTGTACTGTTGGGAAGGTTCGAGGCTCCACCTCAGACTTCCCAATCTGGAGATCCTGCAAAGGATCTGGGAATCCCTAGGAACCTGACTTTGAAGGATAGCAGGGTCTGATTACAGAATTTCCACAGAACTAGGGGAAAGAGAGATTCTTGGAGGGCACAAATAAAGCCCTGTGTGCACCAGGACCAAGAGAAAGGAACCATGTTCCCAGAAAAGACTGAGTCAGACCTGCCTGTGCGTATCTGAGGTTCTCCCACGAAGGCGTGGATCAGCAATGGCCTGCCTGGAGGACAGGGGGACTGGCAGCAGCAGTCCTGGGGGAGTGTGTTGGTTTAAGTCCTTATGGTTTAAGGCTTGGAAATGTTCAGTAGGACATACCATGGACCATTTATTTTTTCACTCATTAATTACATTATTTTATCCTCCAATACTTTATGTGTCCATATTTAATATATCTTTTGGGTATTCCTATTATTTATAATGTAGCAAACTACTTCAAAACTTAGTGTCTTAAAGTGATCATTTTATTGTAGCTCATTATTTTGTGAGGAATTTTGTTAGACTTCAGCTAAATTATTCTTCTGTTTTTGTTTGCTTGTGTTTTGTTGTTTTGCCAAAGTTATTTGGTGGCATTTATGTAGCAGTCAACCCATTCTAGATGTTTCAGCAAGGCTTCACTGACATGTGGGCTGCCTTGTCAGAAACGGCTGAAAGACTAAGCATGCTGCAAAGGAAAGCTGCAGTCTCTACATATGGAATCTCTCGAATGATGGCCACAAGGGAGTTGTACATCCTACAGAGTGGCTTGGACTCTCAGAATGTGTTTCAGAGGATAAGGGGGTCGCTGAATAGCCTTTTATGACCTAACCTTGAAGAAACACGGCAACTTGTGCCCATTTGCTGTTATTCAAAGCACTTACAAGGTCTGCTCACATTCCAGTGATAAAAGCATAGATTCCAAATTTTGATGGAGAAAACCAAGGGATTTTGACTGTGTTTTAAAATTACCACAATATCTTAAATCCTATTTTTTCAATATACATATATGTGTGTGAAGGGTGTATTGATTTAATAAATGATAGATAAGAAGATAAATAAGTAAATAGCACAACTTAAAAATACAGTGCTATCCAGAATTCTCCAGTGCCATTCCATCAGGCCTGCCCCCACATCATCTTTTGTAGATTTTGAGTAGTCTGCTCCCTAAAAGTCCAGAGAACTATTGTGATTTCAGCAGCTAAGCACTGCTGTGAGAAGATCTATGCTGGTGTTGCATTTTTTTGCCACAGTCTAAGGGCAGGAGTACATTGACTCAGTGTCCAATCTAACATAAAACATTAGATACAACTGTAGCAGAGACGCGTCCCTTCTACCCCAGAATTTTCCTTCATTATCCTGTACCTCTTAACACCTCTTCCTGAGACTTTTTAAAGGCATCCTTTAGTCCCTTTGGTTACAACCCTAATAGACTGTGGGTCTTCTCTTAGAGCTTCTTCCACAGTGTGAAGGTCTGTTTCCCTGCCATGGAAGTGCCAGGTTACAGGTGCAAGGTCTCCCATTGTGTCTTCTCATTATCAATTTTTAGGAACACAAACTGTTACATAAAGGAAAATACAAAGAACAGACTTTTACGAGTTTTTTCAGCTTTTAAGCTCACTCCTGCCTTACTTTTTATAGGAATATCTAAATCTGTTTCTCTTAAAATAAACATAAGGGAGCCTCTGATTAATCCCTGTCTCATCTTAACAGATATAAATCCCTGTCTTATCCAAAAATTCCGAAGAAGGTAGAGTGACCATAAGGATTTTGATAGAAAAGATGAACTGAAGCATAAATCTAACTTTTAGGTTTTAGACACTAATATTAACATCAAACATGCTAATTTTTTCCAAGTTCTTATCAGTTCAGTTAGTTCAGTTGCTCAGTCATGTCTGAGTCTTTGCGACCCCATGAATCGCAGCACACCAGGCCTCCCTGTCCATCACCATCTCCCAGAGTTCACTCAAACTCAACGTCCATCGAGTCAGTGATGCCATCCAGCCATCTCATCCTCTGCCGTCCCCTTCTCCTCCCTCCCCCAATCCCTCCCAGCATCAGAATCTTTTCCAATGAGTCAACTCTTCGCATGAGGTGGTCAAAGTACTGGAGTTTCAGCATTAGCATCATTCCTTCCAAAGAAATCCCAGGGCTGATCTCCTTCCAGAATGGACTGGTTGGATCTCCTTGCAGTCCAAGGGACTCTCAAGAGTTTTCTCCAACATCACAGTTCTAAAGCATCAATTCTTCGTCACTCGGCCTTATTCACAGTCCAACTCTCACATCCATACATGACCAGTGGAAAAACCATAGCCTTGACTAGACAGACCTTAGTCAGCAAAGTGATGTCTCTGCCTTTGAATATACTATCTAGGTTGGTCATCACTTGTCTTCCAAGGAGTAAGCGTCTTTTAATTTTATGGCTGTAATCACCATCTGCAGTGATTTTGGAGCCCCCAAAATAAAGTCTGACACTGTTTCCACTGTTTCCCTATCTCTTTCCCATGAAGTGATGGGACCTGATGCCATGATCTTTGTTTTCTGAATGTTGAGCTTTAAGCCAACTTTTTCACTCTCCACTTTCACCTTCATCAAGAGGCTTTTTAGTTCCCCTTCACTTTCTGCCATAAAGGTGGTGTCATCTGCATATTTGAGGTTATTGATATTTCTCCAGGCAATCTTGATTCCAGCTTATGTTTCTTCCAGTCCAGCATTTCTCTTGATGTACTCTGCATATAAGTTAAATAGGCAGAGTGACAATATACAGCCTTGACGTACTCCTTTTCCTATTTGGAACCAGTCTGTTGTTCCATGTCCTGCTGTAGCATTGTTACTTGAAATTATTTACTTTGACAAACCTAATACTTTGTTGCTCTTATGCACACTATTTTGTTTTCTAGGCACTAATAAGATTTATGATTATTCTGATGCTCAGGGATTGTATATTTTTCCAAATTGGAAGCAAAACAAAAATACAAGACTATAGTTTGCCTGCTGCCAACCACTTGCCAATTTTAAGGCTCATTTTATTACTATAAAGCTGTATAACTTTACAGGACATTAGGGATTTGTCATGTAAATTTTTAAAGATCATTTTCTTTCTGGCTTTGAATACTATCATCTGAATCATTTCCTTGTGGCTACTGTCTAGCTCTGCTTTTTGCATATTCATGGAGAAAATTATCTTCTTTCATTATTTTCCTAAACTTTTAAACATGACATTTCCTCCATTGCTTCTATGAAACTTATGTAAGATGTGGAAAGGTGTTTGCTCTTTACTTTATGTTTCATTATTGCTGTTATCCATCTTATGAATCTCATGATTTTTGAGGAGTCATCAGTTTCTTCTCTTTTCATAATACATAGCATATTTATTCTTTAATGTAGTAATTTATACTTTCACCTATTTAAAAATTATGTTGACTCTATCAACCTGACACTATATTAGGCATATGGAATATATTTAAGTCTACACCCTTCTCCTTCCTAAGAAGCTCCACATCTGGCTCCCTTCCTTAAAAGCTACCCTTCTCCCTCAGTCTAAGGTGCAGAGATGGAGAGCCTCTTGTCCTGCAAGGCTTTTATTTTCTTTGTGACCAAACTGGTCCTGGCTCCAACAAACCAGTTAAAATACAGCCTGAAGAACAGCCTCAACATTAGAAATAAAGTATTTGTAATTAACAGAAATGTATCAACAAAAAAATCCAAGCTATTTATCTGTTAACTAAGGATCCCACTGAGTAGCAGTAACGTGTTCTAGTACTGCCTGCCCTCCTGTCTCTTTCAGACCCAGGACTGCGGCCCTGCCTCTGCCAAGTGTCACACATTCAAGGATCCTTTGGCTTTTGTTGTTTTTATTTGTTATTATATATTCAAGTGTTCTAGTTTGCATTTTGTTTTTTTTTTCTCCTTCATCTACCCTCAGAATTCATGTTTCTGATTCTTTCCTGTAGCCTTTCTTTAGTTTCTAGTAGAAACCTTGCAAACTTGGACATTTAGAAAATAAAAGGAATAAGTTGTCCTGTTTGTGAAATTTTCTGACCGTATTCTTAGATCTCATTCCTGGAAAAAGTGTTGTTCTTTCTAGGGTCATAGACATTGAGTATGTGACTCATTCCATAATTATTTAGGAGTTATCTAGCTCAAACTTCCATACCTGTCAGCAGTTTCTGAATGTTGGTGTATATACTGTATCTGTTCTAACATGTGAGTATTTTGAGTTGCATGCGAGGACTTTGGGAAATAGTGGCCTCCTAGAAAGTGTTGAGATAGGTTGTCTCTATATTTCTGAGTTGCCTGTTAATGCCTCTATGTTTTACTAATGATGATGATATTAGAAATATTTTGAAATGATTGGATCAGGACCTTGAGAAGGGCTGATAAATGTGGGTCTAGCTATTAAGGGGAGAGGACTGAAAAATGGAACTCATCAACTAGTGAAAACAGAGGTTAACAAGCAATGCTTTGCACATAACTGGTGCTCAATATATGTAAAATAAATAGACAGAAGGTAAATATATTAATAAGATCAAATCACCAATGAGCTTGAGTATCAAGTTAATGTTCTGAATGGACTGCTGAGTAAAGAGGATGGCGAAGCACAATGTAGTAGGTGGGGCTGGAAAGACCTGGCCTGTGAACCAAAATGCCCTGAGTTTAAGCTCTTCTCTACTGATCACTAACTTTCTATGACCGTGAACCAGATGCTTGACCTCTCCTTACCTCAATTTCATCATCTGCAAAATAGGAGTAACAATGGCAACTACTTCATACTGGTGTTATAAGTATTAAATGAGATAATGTTTTTCAGTTCAGTTCAGTTCAGTCGCTCTTTAAAAGCACTCCTAGAGTTAGGTAATATAATTGGTTGCTATTATTCTATTTAAGCAGATAGTTGCAAATAAGAGTAAGTTAAAAATATTAAACTTTTAACTAGGTAAAAAAGTTTTAAATGTTTATAGCAGTATTTTCTTTTGTGTTGAAAATAAAAATACATTTAATATTCTGTATATTTGCCAAAACTATGACCACTGTACCTAAAGTCTTATAATTTGCTGTTTTCATGTATATCTTGGACATGTTTGTGTATCAGGATATATACATACATATATATACATATGTATGTATATATATATATATGCTTTCATAGTTGTTTAGAGTTAGGAAGGAACTTTGAAATAATTTCTTCTACTCTTCTCCCTCCATATTATGGATTGATTCTAGTTTACAGGAGAACTGCAGTTTTTCAGATTCCTTGTTGTTGTTGTTTAGTCAGTAATGTCTGGCTCTTTGCAACCCCATGGGCTGCAGCACATCAGACTTCCCTGTACTTCACTGTCTCCTGGAGTTTGCTTATACTCATGTCCATTGAGTCGGTGATGCCGTCCAACCATCTCGTCCTCTGTCATCGCCTTCTTCTCCTGCCTTCAATCTTTCCCAGCATCAAGGTCTTTTCCAGTTAGCTGGCTCTTTGCATCAGGTGTTTTCTTAGAAGTATGCACTTTGCAATCCTATACAGGGTGTCATAATTAGTGTCTGGTTCTTTTGTTGTTATTTAGAGTGACTTGGGCCTCACCAATGCAAAGAGGAAATAGCTCTTGCTATTATAAAACTTCTGATTCTCTATAATGGACAAAGCCTTCATCTGTGCAATCATGTGAAATATCGCAAACAGAGCAGTGGCAAAAGTAAACATGAAGTAACATAATCTTTTTAAACCTAGTTAAAAATAATGAATTGAATACATGTGTTGAGACTGTTTGTTATAAAGTTGTAAAAATGACAATTTGAATGGGGAAGGAGACTTAAGCAAATAAATCATTGGAATATAAATAGCAGCTGCGCAGCAGAAAGCAGGAAAAGAGAGCTGAATTCTAAGCCAGCATTGTTAAAAAGAGAAGGAATGGGATTCGCCTCACAGGACCCTTCCTTTCCAGCAGCCTTGTAAACTTAGGGTATCAGGTATCTGTAGAAGGGGCATACATTCTAAGTTGCTTCAGTTGTGTCAGAATCTTTGCAACCCCATACACTGTAGCTCTCCAGGCTTTTTTTGTCCATGCGATTCTCCAGGCAAGATTACTGGAGTGGTTTGCCATTTCCTCCTGCAGGGGATCTTCCAGACCCAGGGATCGAACATGGGTCTTTTATGTCTCCTGCTTCAGCAGGCGGGTCCTTTACCAATAGTTCCACCTGGGAAGCCTTGTAGAAGTGGAGGAAATAGCAGAACTAAAAAATTGGGAAAATTGGCTGAAAACTGTTTGAAAAGCAATTAGACCCTGATCCTCTCTCGTGACAGGAGAAGGCAGTGGCACCCCACTCCAGTACTCTTGCCTGGAAAATCCCATGGACAGAGGAGCCTGGTAGGCTGCAGTCCATGGGGTCGCGTAGAGTCAGACACCACTGAGCGATTTCACTTTCACTTTTCACTTTCACCCATTGGAGAAGGAAATGGCAACCCACTCCAGTGTTCTTGCCTGGAGAATCCCAGGGACGGGGGAGCCTGGTGGGCTGCCATCTCTGGGGTCGCACAGAGCTGGACACGACTGAAGCGACTTAGCAGCAGCAGCAGCCTCTCTCATGAACTCTGTGTGGTTGATAGTTCTTCCTCTCACACTCTGACAAAAGATGAATACATTATATTTTGGAAAGAGCAAATGAGAGAATCTCTGCCTAGGGAAATGCGAGGAGCACTAAAGTAAAACAGGGTCAGCAAATGAGCACTGAGTGCTTAAGTTGAGATGCCTCATACCCAGCCCTAGCTTCCTGCCACCTCACATCCAGGATGCTGGAAACATGGTACATACTGCAGGCATGAAAATGGAAGCTGCTTGTATAGGTAATCTTGGGTGGATGGGCAGAGAATCTTGAAAATACTGATATCACAGGTCTCCAAATGGCTCAGAAGATCATCATATATAGAAGATCACAGTCAACAAATTCCATGCATGGCCATGGAATGTCCAATCAACTTTTTGATATTTTATGCTTAGTATGAACAGAGAGCTATAGACCACTACGTATTTAAGGAAGTCATACAAGATGAAAGGTAGAGGTGAAAAAAAAAAAAAAAGGAAAACTATATATACAAGGAAAGACGCTAAACAGGAAGTGAAGTTATCTTCAAACCTGTTTTTTAGTACTCTTAGAGTGGGCTTTCCCATGTGACACAGTAAAGAAAGTGCTTGCCAAAGTAGGACATGCAAGAGATCTAGGTTAGATCCCTGGGTATGGAAAATTCCCTGGAGTAGGAAATGGCAAGCCATTCGAGTATTCTTGCCTGGAAACTTCCATGGGCAGACAGAGGAATCTGGTGGGCTACAGTCCATGGGGTCGCAAAGAGCTGGACACGACTGAGTGACTGAACACTAGTGGTAAAGAACTTGCCTGCCAATTCAGGAGACATGAGACACGGGTTTGATCCTTGGGTTTGGAAGATCCCCTGGAGGAAGGCATGGCACCCCACTCCAGTATCCTTGCCTGGAGAATCCCATGGACAGAGGAACCTGGGGGCTACAGTCTATAGGGTTGCAAAGAGTCAGATATGACTGAAAAGACAGCATGGACTTAGTCTTAGAGTGATAAAACGCTTTTCCATCCATGAGACAATAGTATTTTATTTAAAATAGTTGTCAAACATAAACAAGCTATTGGAAATTAAAGATCAGAGAGTTGTGAGAGAAATCTGAATAGGAACTTTGGAAATTCAGAAATATCAGAAAGTAAAACAAGCAATGAAGTTGAAATTAGGAGGGAAAAAATAGATAATTATTCTGGGAGGTTCACTGCTTGAATAATATAAGTCTCAGAAAAAAAAAGTAAAGAGTGAAAATGGAGAAAAAGTAACTATCAAAGAACTAAGAAACTTTCCCATATCATATGGAGACCACAGGGAGAAGCGGGCTTCCCTTGTGGTACTAGTGGCCAATGCAAGTATCTTATGAGATGTGGGTTCAATTCCTGGATCGAGAAGATCTCCTGGAGAGGCGGGCATGGCAACCCACTCCAGTATTCTTGCCTGGAGAATCCCATGGACAGAGGAGCCTGGTGGATCCCAAAGAGGGACTGAAGCAATTTAGCACACATGGACATTCTTAGATAATACCTGCTAAAGAAATTGAGAAAGCGATCTATCCAGATTTGAAAGGTAGAAACTTTTGCATCTTCCATAAGATAAGTGAATGAAATAGTTAATGTATTTGTATATACTGAGATATATAAGCATATTGTTGACAATTGAGAATGAATTAGTAATAACCATATAAAAAGAGATCAGACAAGCAAACTCACAGTAATTTATATCAAGAAAATCCAAACCTGGAATAAGAAAGTATGGATTACATAGCATCCTCTAGAGCTCAGCCTTGAATAGCATGCTTATAGGCACAGTACTATAAACACTTAGTGATTAAGCTAAAACAATAGACATAATTATATTTGGGAATATATGGGGATAAGAAGTGTGTTTTGTGTCTGATCTGTGTGTCTTTGTGATGAGGATGAGTGAGTCTGGGCAATGGAGAAGAACTAAATCCCGTTTTCTTCAATGGATGCCAATGCAGATTATTCTAATAAAAAAGTTAGAAGAAATTATATAAATGTTATTTAGGTATGTAGAAGCAAATGTCATAAAAATAAACTAGAAGAGTTGATATTTATCTTCTCTGATAGGCAGGGAATGAGTTCACAGGGTTTTCGGTAGCATTTGTGTTTTAAAGACAAATTTCTTAAAATCATTTGCTGCTAAATTATACATAGAATTTTAAATAAAATTATAAGATGGAAGTGGATGTTTTTCCTCAACTTTATAATACTTCCAGATTCCTCATAACTAGATTTTAAGAGCAAAATCTGAGGGAAAATCTTCCCAAAGTCCCTTTTACTTGGGGAAAAAAGAGCCTTTGTTTTCTGTTGTTTTATTCAAGAATTTAAAGAAATATAAGAAAAAGTTACAAGAATTCTATATTATCACCTTTACCACTGTTTGTTACAGAATCAATTCCTTTAGGAAGTGAGGGTGAGAAATTCAGGTATCTTTTAATAATGGGTTGGAGAAGTCCTGGCACCAGTGTAGTTTACTTGTCAACATATCTTTAAATCTGAGGCTGCCAGCAACGAATCTCCATGTAAAAGCTAGCTGCAAACTAACTATTCATATCTTGCAGCCATTTTTCCTCTGCTCCCTGTCCTCATCTCAATGATGCAGAGACCATGCTTATTCTGTTTTTATCATTATACAAGAGACGAAAGGGAACCGAAGACTGTTTTGGGTAATGTGTATAAAAATACATAGACACAGAACCCACACTTTCAATTGCCTTCTCACAATATAGCATCTTCTATCCCTTTAACTGAGATGTTTCGTTGAAAAATGCTTCCTCCTCATCTATGTGCCACAAACTAGACAACCGTTTGCCTTGAAAGCTTGACTCTTATTTTACAGAAGCTTTGAAAAGCAGTGTTCATATAGATACAAGAATCACACTGAAATGATAAATGGAAAATGATTTTAAAGAATTTAAATGATTATATTTACAAAGGTGTAAATAAGATTATTTTACCATGTATTGGGTATGAGAATATACATGACCAAAAATATGTTGATACTGAAGGCCAGGGAGAGGCCTTCAAAGAGCAAAGACTGTTTGCTGACTGTAGCAAAGAGTGTAGCAGAAAAGATGAATACACAAATTTAAAAATTACAAGAGTATAAAATTGCATACAAAGAGTCTTATTTATTTAATTCTGGAGGGTGCATGACTTATAATGAAAGTACATTTTTAAAGGCAAATAAAAGAAATATCACATTAAAATTAATAAACCTATGTTATCTTTCCTACTTCAGTATGGTGGGCATTTGTTCATTCATTAAACTAATTCATTGTAATTCCATAGGTAGTTTTTATGGAGACTACCTTAGGTAGTTTTTAAAAACTAATAAGTAGTTTTTATTTATTTATTTTAAAAGAATATAAGGTTTATTGTTACTTTTCTTTACAATCCTTTTATTTTTTAAAATATAAATTTATTTATTTTAATCGGAGGCTAATTACTTTAAAATAATGTATTGATTTTGCCATACATCAACATGAATCTGCCATGGGTGTACACGTGTTCCCCATCCTGAACCCCCTCCCTCCTCCCTCCCCTTACTGTCCCTCTGGGTCGTCTCAGTGCACCAGCCCCAAGCATCCAGTACCATGCATTGAACCTGGACTGGCAATTAGTTTCATATATGATATTATACATGTTTCAATGCAGAGTAGGCTTTTAAAAACTACAGTTTTTAAAAGCCTACTCTGTGTCAGGCATTCTGCTAGCATGTTCTGATGCAATGCCATTGGGACATGGTTTCCAGTTACCACTTGAAATGTAATGGTTGGTTCCACAGGATTTAATATCCTCTAAGCAAGGCACTATTTAATAGAACCTTTCAATAATTATGTAATCATTGAGAAGATCCCTTGGAGTAGGAAAAGGCAGCACAGTATTCTTGCCTGGAAAATCCCATGGACAGAGGAGCTTGACAGGCTACAGTCCATGGGGTTGCAAAGAGTTGGACACAACCGAGCGACTGAGCACACAAAAATTACTGAAAAACAGAGCTGCTGGTGTGTATCGTAGATGGTGTATAGTTGAAGTTAACAATTATGGTAGATGAATATTAGCTATAGGTTATTGGAAGAAAACACTGGAGTAAGTTTTTCTGGGTGGTTACTGCCAAGGAAACAGTAAAGTGAATAAAAACATTCTCTGTCATCATTAGCCAAATCCTATCTCATTTTTTTCTTCTCAGTTGCCCTCCGAGTTAAGTATAATTGTTTCCATTTTGCTAATGTGGAATGTGAAGTTCTAGGAAAACAGAGTAGCTATACCAGAGTCAGAGTTATACACATGGACTGCCAGTTATCTCTAGCAAATCAGGCTTATTTGGGATTGCAGTTCAAGGTCCGCAAACACAATGAGCCATGTGCAACAAGGAGAGAACTCCTTTATCCTTGGGAAATGGAAGTTGGGAGGGATATAGTAAATAAAGAGTCCATTGGAGGAATTAAGAGTTTCAAGTACAGTGACTTTCATTGGCTGAATTCCAACAGTCTCTTATTGCTGCACTATGGCCAGGCAAGAAGGGGACGTTCTTTCTTCGTCCCCGGACTATCTTCCTGGGAAATGAGAACTCTTTTCTGGCCTCTGTACTCTTTTAACTTCTATTCATTAATTTCTTACCTCTACTGTATTTACCACTGGGTTTTTTTACCACTAACACCACCTGGGGAGCCCCTGTTCATTAATTTCTACGGCAAGATCACAAAGCAATTATAATATAAAAGGGGTCTCAATCTAGCATTCTGTATAAGCAACGTTTTATTGTTCCCTTACCTAAAAAAAGTTCTTGATAGATAAACATTGCATTGCCTATTTGGGTATTAAGCATTATTGTTACCCTAGTGGGAAAGATCTTAGAATGTATAATAGAGTTTTATGATACTATAAAATACTTTGGAAAGCAGGACAATTAGTCAGAGAAAATGGTTGATGGATGTAAGAGCATGGGGAATCTGTCATAGTATTTTCCCATAGAAATTCATACACATATTTAAGGTCACAAATAATTCACAGGAGAACTTTTCTTTTGGTTTAAGGATGACCTTTCATTAAAGGAAACCCCTTTGCTAAGACAATGAACTAAAGAACCTCTACATCATTCATCAATGTCAATACTTTATACACACACACACACACACACACACACACACACACACACACACACACATTTTTTTCTTTATTTTGGCTCCAGACGGAACTGACATTTTAATGGGGAAGATAAATGGTTCCTCAACGGATGAAAGGGTAGCTGTGGAGATTAATTCAGTTTAGTCATTCAGTCATGTCTCATTCTTTGTGACTCCATGGACTGCAGCACTCAGGGTTCCCTGTCCATCTGGTCGCAGCAGCTCAAACTCACGTCCATAGAGTAGGTGATGCCATTCAGTCATGTCTCATTCTTTGTGACTCCATGGACTGCAGCACTCCAGGGTTCCCTGTCCATCAGGAACTCCAGGAGCTTGCTCAAACTCACGTCCATAGAGTAGGTGATGCCATTCAACCATCTCATTCTCCACCATCCCCTTCTTCTCCTACCTTCAATCTTTCCCAGCATCAAGGTCTTTTCCAGTGAGTCAGTTCTTCACATAAGGTGGCCAATTATTGGAGCTTTAGCTTCAGCATCTGTCCTTCCAATGAATAATCAGGGCTGATTTCCTTTAGATTTGACTGGTTGGATCTCCTTCAAGTCCAAGGGACTCTCAAGAGTCTTCAACACCACACTTTAATTCTTCAATGCTCAGCTTTCTTTATAGTCCAACTCTCACATCCATATATGACTATTGGACTCTCAAGAGTCTTCAACACCACACTTTAATTCTTCAATGCTCAGCTTTCTTTATAGTCCAACTCTCACATCCATATATGACTACTGGAAAACAATAACTTTGACTAGAAGGACTTTATTGATAAAGTAATGTCTCTGCTTTTTAATAAGCTGTCTAGGGTGGTCACAGCTTTTCTTCCAAGGAGCAAGCATCTTTTAATTCCATGGCTGCAGTCACTATCAGTAGTAATCTTGAGCCCCCAAAATAAAGTCTCTCATTGATACCATTGTTTCCCTTTCTATTTTCCTAAAAGTGAATGGACCAGATGCCATGATGTTGTTTTCTGAATGTTGAGTTTTAAGCTAACTGTTTCACTCTCCTCTTTCACTTTCATCAAGAGTCCCTTTAGTTCTTCTTCACTTTCTCCCATAAGGGTGGTGTCATCTGCCTATGTGAGGTTATTGATATCTCCTGGCAATCTTGATTCCAGCTTGTGCTTCATCCAGCCTGGCATTTCAAATGATGTACTCTGCATATAAGTTAAATAAGCAGGGTGACAATATACAGCCTTGACATACGGCTTTCCCGATGAGGGACCAGTCTGTTGTTCCATGTTCAGTTCTAACTGTTGCTTCTTGACCTGCATACAAATATTTCAGGAGGCAGGTCAGGTCAGGTGGTCTGGTATTCCTATCTCTTTAAGAATTTTCCACAGTTCGTTGTGATCCACACAGTCAAAGGCTTTGGCGTAGTCAATAAAGCAGAAGTAGATGTTTTTCTGGAACAATCTTGCTTTTTCAGTGATCCAACGGATGTTGGCAATTTGATCTCTGCTTCCTCTGGCTTTTCTAAATCGAGCTTGAACATCTGGAAGTTCACGGTTCATGTAACTTGAAGCCTGGCTTGGAGAATTTTGAGCATTACTTTGCTCACATGTGAGATGAGTGCAATTGAATGAGTGCATTCTTTAGCATTGCCTTTCTTTGTGATTGAAATGAAAACTGACCTTTTCCAGTCCTGTGGCCACTGATGAGTTTTCCAAATTTGCTGACATGAGTTCAGCATTTTCACAGCATCATCTTTTAGGGTTTGCAGTAGCTCAGTTGGAATTTTATCACCTCCACTCTCTTTGTTTGTAGTGATGCTTCCTAAGGCCCACTTGACTTTGCATTCCAGGATGTCAGGCTCTAGGTGGGTATTGGATCATGAAGATCTTTTTGTATAGTTCTTCTGTGTATTCTTGACAACTCTTCATATTTTCTGCTTCTGTGGAGATATCCTATAGCAATAGAAATATGTGTTGCTGTGCATCAGAAAGAGAGATAGGAACCTAAATGAAACTAGTGGTTTCACTATTTTCCCTTTTGTAAGTCCAACTTTAAAGCAAACACTTGACTTTTGTTATAATTACTTGATGCAGTGCCTCTCCCCCAAGTCATGGTAACGTTCCTAGTAGTTGAGTTACACCTGTTTTAAAGAAGCATTAAAGTGGCATTTTATATACTCAGCCTTGCAGCATCAAGTGAATCTGAATCCCCATCTTCTGGTCTGGGCATCCAATCATGAGTTGCTTGCACAGAGTGTGTGTAGTCACTCAGTCATGTCCAAGTGGACTGTCAGCTCCATGGACTGTCGTCCTCCAGGCTCGTCTTTCCTTGGGATTCTCCAGGCAAGAATACTGGAGTGGGTTGCCATGCCCTCCTCCAGGGGATCTTGCTGACCCAGGGATTGAATCCATGTCTCCTATGTCTCCTGCATTGCTAGATGGATTCTTTACTTGCTGAGACATCTGGGAATATCATCATAAAAGTTAGGTGAGTAAAATTTGAAAACCTGCAGTCATTCCATCAGATATATCTAGGCTAGGCTTCTTTCATATAACCTATTTTCCAAAATAACACACACACTCATTTTCATGCTCTCTATATGTATAAAATTTCTTAAATTCAGCTGACTCAGCTGAATGTTATAAAGAAAACACTTGATTAAATTAATTGCAATAAAGTATGAATAATTACCAGATCACCTGACCCGCCTCTTGAGAAAACTATGCAGATCAGGAAGCAGAAGTTAGAACTGGACATGGAACAACAGACTGGTTCCAAATAGGAAAAGGAGTACATCAAGGCTGTATATTGTCACCCTGCTTATTTAACTTATATGCAGAGTACCTCATGAGAAATGCTGAGCTGGAAGAAGCATGAGCTGGAATCAAGATTGTTGGGAGAAATATCAATAACCTCAGGTATGCAGATGACACCACCGTTATGGCAGAAAGTGAAGAAGAACTAACAGGCCTCTTGATGAAAGTGAAAGAGGAGAGTGAAAAAGTTGGCTTAAAGCTCAACATTCAGAAAACTAAAATCATGGCATCTGGTCCCATCACTTCATGGCAAATAGATGGAGAAACAGTGGAAAGTGTCAGACTTTATCTTTCTGGGCTCCAAAATCACTGCAGATGGTGACTGCAGCCATGAAATTAAAAGATGCTTACTCCTTGGAAGGAAAGCTATGACCAACCTAGACAGCATATTCAAAAGCAGAGACATTACTTTGCCGACTAAGGTCCATCTAGTCAAGGCTATGGTTTTTCCAGTAGTCATATATGGATGTGAGAGTTGGACTGTGAAGAAAGCTGAGCGCCGAAGAATTGATGCTTTCCAACTGTGGTGCTGAAGACTCTTGAGAGTCCCTTGGACTGCAAGGAGATCCAACCAGCCCATCCTAAAGGAGATCAGTCTCGGCTGTTTATTGGAAGGACTGATGTTGAAGCTGAAACTCCAGTACTTTGGCCACCTGATGCAAAGCGCTGAGTCATTTGAAAAGACCCTGAAGCTGGGAAAGATTGAGGGCAGGAGCAGAAGGGGACAACAGAGGATGAGATGGTTGGATGGCATCACTGACTCAATGGACATGGGTTTGGGTGGACTTCGGGAGCTGGTGAAGGACAGGGAGGTATGGCGTGCTGCAGTTCATGGGGTCGCAAAGAGTTGCACATGCGTGAATGACTGAACTGAACTCATGAATTAATGGAGACCACCATCCCCAGAGCTGCTTTCAAGTGAATTGATGGGCTCTTGCTGCTGCTGCTGCTGCTGCTAAGTCACTTCAGTCGTGTATGACTCTGTGCGACCCCATAGACAGCAGCCCACCAGGCTCCCCCGTCCCTGGGATTCTCCAGGCAAGAACACTGGAGTGGGTTGCCATTTCCTTCTCCAGTGGGTGAAAGTGAAAAGTGAAAGTGAAGTCGCTCAGTCGTGTCTGACTTGTAGTGACCCCATGGACTGCAGCCTACCAAGCTCCTCCATCCATGAGATTTTCTAGGCAAGAGTCCTGGAGTGGCTTGCCGTTGCCTTCTCCCCGAAATTGATAGGCTAAGCACTCACTAATCATGGTTTAGGAGATATCAGAAATGTAGCTTCTGCTTCTGCTCTATACCTTCCTTTCTGGGTAATATATTTTTATCTAAAACCTCTCAGTTTTATGTTTTCTAAAGCACCTACTACCTCTATAGCAATAATCATTAATTCCTTTTGATTATTTCCATAATTTCTTTACATATATTTTTTTTATCTGTCCATTATCATATTATGTTGCTTTTCATTTTCAACTTGTGCCTTCTTTCATGGTAGGATATTCACAAAGACAGGGGTTCCTTGACATTGCCTATGCACTATACTTCTCAAATTCTTCTAATTATCCAGTTACTCTTTATTATGATGATGGTTATTATATATATATGTATATATATATATATATACTTGTATAAATGTATACGTATATATATCTTATATAAATGTATATGTGTGTATATATATATGTATATAACTGAAAACACTCCTATAACCCAATTAAGACACAGAAAATGGCCCACACAATGTTACTCCTCTTAAAAACATTTCTTACCAAGAATAGTGCTATCATCTTATTAGTTTTGGTAAGATCACTTTGTTTTATCAGATGCTTCAGTGACAAGGTTAGAATAACTGAATGCACCCAAGATATTTCAAGGAACGAAATGTTTAGAAAGAAAGATTGCTGCTATACCTCAGAAAAATATATATTTGTACCATAGCAAGGCTGAAACACAAATTTTATTTAAAATTTATTGTTTCAAAAAACGAGGATGCCATAGCAAATGTGCAAGCAAAGGACAAAAACTCTAAAAAATGTTTATTAAAATAGTGACTTTTAAGACAGATAATTGAACTTATAATGATCTTATTTGGCAAGCGCAGAAGACATTTTTTCTAAAGAAGAAATGTATTTTCCAATGCATTATTGCAAATATAATAATAAAATAAGCATTTCACTTACTGCTCCTTTTGGTACACATTCCCTTGAAACTTTAAAAATTAACGAAAATCTTCCTCAATTAAAAGTGAATGTCTAGTATTAGGTTTATATTGAGGAAGACTTTTATGTTTCACAATAAACTGATCAAAAAATATTCCTTTCCTTTTCCTATGTAAAAACATCTTATTGAAGAGGCTGATTTGCTCATCTGTAAGAAAGTTTAGAAATCATTTTATGCCACCTGATGTGAGTAACTGACTCATTGGAAAAGACACTGATGCTGGGAAAGATTGAAGGCAGGAGCGGAAGGGGATGGCAGAAGATGAGATAATTGGATGGTATTACTGACTCAATGAACATGAGTTTGAGTAAGCTCTGGAAGTTGTTGACCGACAGGGAAGCCTGGCATGCTGCAGTCCATGGGGTTGCAAAAGAGTCAGACATGACTGAGCGACTGAACTGAACTGAAGATGTCTTATACATTTTGTCTTCCTTATACATTGTGGTCTTCAGGATCACACAAAATATGCTTTGGTTTCCCTAGTCAGTGTAAAGCTCATATTAGACTTTCATTAAACTTCAAGGGATGCAAAAGATAATTCTCAGATAACTTTCTGAAATAACCCAACTCTATAAATGCTATAATGAAATATTTGATGAAGAATAGCATGTAATTGCAGAACTGAGCACAGATTATATACATCAGATGCTTTAAAAACGCTTTCTTATTTTGGATTTTCTACTTTTAACTCATTTTTGCTTTCTATTAATTAAAAATACTCTTTTATATCCCTCTGTAGTATTTGGAGTCCTCTGGGTTAGTCATATTTTTAAAAAATCTGGTTTTGTTTTGTTATGTTTTATTTTGCTTTTACATCATCAGGTGTGGAGAAGTTACTGGAATGTATTTCCTTTTTATTACTGAGCTTTTCACTTTTTTCTCTTCCTAAAACTGCTGAGCTTTAAACTCTTTTCATAAAACTTCTGTGAATAAAGTGCCCTTCTGGGAACATGGTGTTTTCACTTTTATTTGAAGAGGTCTATAGGGTAACTTAAAGCACAGACATTTCAATTAATAATGTTTTTATTATTGCTGAATGGGTAACTTTTTTTTTTTTTGGTGTGTGCGTGAGTATGTACAAAGCTGAGTTTCTTAAATGGAGTGCAATATTCCTCAGAATTACATGGGGGTGTTAATGAGGCCCTTTATACTTTCTAATGACTGTCCAGGGAGTTTGGAATAGGCAAGTGGATGCCATATATAAAGAGGCGAGCATTAAGCACCTACAAACAATGAGACACTGTTTTGGGGCTAGGATACAGACCTCCTGAATCCCAGACCTCAAGTAATAAACAAATGAGCATACATTCTGATTTCTGACATTAAGTAAGTGTCCTGAATAAATCTAAACTAGATTACATGATTGAGAATAACAGAAACCACTATTTTATACAGGATACCAGAGCAGTCTACAATGATAAAATGACATTTAAGCATAGCCTTGAATGAAGTAAAGAGAAAGGAGAACAGCAAAGACAGAGGGCCTGAAGCAGAAGGAATATTGGTGTGTTTTTCAGCAATATGTGACCCATGAACTTCCAGATGTTCAAGCTGGTTTTAAAAAGGCAGAGGAACCAGAGATCAAATTGCCAGCATCCACTGGATCATCGAAAAAGCAAGAGAGTTCCAGAAAAAACATCTGTTTCTGCTTTATTGACTATGCCAAAGCCTTTGAGTGTGTAGATCAAAATAAACTGTAGAAAATTCTGAAAGAGATGGGAATACCAGACCACCTGACCTGCCTCTTGAAAACCTATATGCAGATCAGAAAGCAACACTTAGAACTGGACATGGAACAACAGACTGGTTCCAAACTGGGAAAGAAGTACATCAAGGTTGTATATTGTCACCCTGCTTATTTAACTTATATGCAGAGTACATCATGAGAAATGCTGGACTGGAAGAAGCACAAGCTGGAATCAAGATTGCTGGGACAAATATCAAAACCTCAGATATGCAGATGACACCACCCTTATGGCAGAAAGTGAAGAAGAACTAAAGGGCCTCTTGATGAAAGTGAAAGAGGAAAGTGAAAAAAGTTGTCTTAAAGCTCAACATTCAGAAAATTAAGATCATGGCATCCAGTCCCATTACTTCATGGCAAATAGATGGGGAAACAGTGGAAACAGTGTCAGACTTTATTTTGGGGGCTCCAAAATCACTGCAGATGGTGATTGCAGCCATGAAATTAAAAGATGCTTACTTCTTTGAAGGAAAGTTATGACCAACCTTGGTAGCATATTCAAAAAGAGAGATATTACTTTGCCAACAAAGGTCTGTCTAGTCAAGTCTATGGTTTTTCCAGTAGTCATGTATGGATGCGAGAGTTGGACTGTAAAGAAAGCTGAGTGCCGAAGAAATGATGCTTTTGAATTGTGGTGTTGGAGAAGACTCCTGAGAGTCCCTTGGACTGCAAGGAGATCCAACCAGTCCATTCTAAAGGAGATCAGTCCTCCATGTTCTTTGGAAAGAATGATGCTCAAGCTGAAACTTCAGTACTTTGGCCACCTCATGCAAAGAGTTGACTCACTGGAAAAGACTCTGATACTGGGAGGGATTAGGGGCAAGAGGATAAGGGGACAACAGGCGATCAGATGGCTGAATGGCATCACCGAGTCAATGGACATGAGTCTGAGTGAACTCCGGGAGTTGGTGATGGACAGGGAGGCCTGGCATGCTGCAATTCATGGGGTCACAAAGAGTCGGACACAATTGAACGACTGAATTGAACTGAATTGAGGAGGAAGGTATGACTGGAATCCAGTGACTGAGAGGTGATTTATGGAGATGAAGGAAGATAGAAGGTCTGATGAAAAGGATTGGTTTCCATTCTACTTGTGAAGTGAAACCAAAGAAGAGTTTAAGTAGAAGAGGGAATTTGTTGCTCTGTTCAGGTATACTGGTGACATTTGCATGGGGGCTAATTTTGGAGTTGGTAGAAAAAAAGTGGATCATGTATATTTTGAGTCAAGTTTTTTTTTTTTTTTTTTAATAAATATTTGTATGAGGGTGAGAGGAGAAGAGTAGTCAAGGATGATTCAAGAATTTTGGTCTTAGGAGCTAAACAAATGGTGGGTGCCATATATACAAACAAGGAGTTTTGACTACTGAATTTTTAACTGTAAACTTTAAGGACCTCTATATTCTTTATAAATTAAAAGTTTGTATAACAGATCTTTGGTTTCTAACATTTTGTGCTAAAAGTGAAAAATCTGTGATTCATTCCAGAAAGATTATCTGGATTCTTGTTTCTGTTTCATCTCAAATTTTGATGAACAATGCAAGTCAGTTGATTATGTCATAGTTAGACTTCTTCAGTTTGCTTAACTTGATCTTAATTTTTATCAGGGAACTAAGGTATTTTAGACATCATGACCTATCATGACCTTACTTTCTTGGACTGGGCTCAAGAAATATGTGATTTTTTTTCAAAGCTCTCCTTTTTTATGCACCAGAATCTCTGCTATTCTGAATTAATAATAAGTCTGTCTAAATTAGATTTAGGTTGTGAGAAAGGGAAAACTTGCCTTACTCTGGGGGAGGCAATAGCTATTTTTACAGGAACCTGAATATTATAAGAACTGAATATTCAGGGTGTTTGCACTAGTAAGTTATATTAATAGATAACTCAATAACAGATTTCTAAGAACTGGGTCATAGAGAATTATTAAATTGGTACCTTGTAAGTTTTTTTTTTTATCAACTTAACTTATATTGCAAAGCAAAGTTAAAGAGTGAATTTTCATGAAGACTCTCCTCTATGTTTTATGGCCTAGATCAAGGAAAAAGTAAAAAGCTTCTAGAAATATTAGCTTTTTATCCTTAAGGCTGATATTACCTATAAAATTTTTAAAATATTTCAAACAAGTTGATTATTGGGTATTTCAACACTTTGCTAATGTAGAAAAAGCCAACACAAACTGTATTCCCCTCCCGGAAGACACTGAAGATGCTATTCATTCATTTAACCATCATTATTAGTGTTCTGTAAGGTGCCGACAATTATTGCATCATCAGTCTTTACCCAACATCTAGGGAAGCATTTGAAAAAGTAATCCAAGTTAGCATTCATTGTGCTTTAATGAATGGGACCAATGGGAAATAACCTATGGGAACAACCTATGGGAAATAACATCTTGCCTACTTAGCATTCCTTCATCCCAGAAATAGTGTGGGATTCTTTATCTACTTCCATCAATTATCTATGACTTCTAAGCACTAACTTCTCCTAAACAATTCCAACTAAAGTTAGTTGCATCCTTCACTTTTGTTCTTTGGGACACTTAAAATAAAATCATCTCCCCACAGTGGACTCTTCTCTATAATCCTGTTTTCTTTGACACTGATTCTTCCTCTCTTTTACCTTGCCCCTTGACCCAGGCTTTGAAACTGGTAGAGTTCTTGATCTGAGGACCATTTCTGGGTCTTCTGATCTAGCATCGAGTAGCCATTGAGACCGTGTGGGAGAGTTAGTTTTTCTTGGCATGAATCTAGACAAGTAGGAAGCAGGAGACAGGAAGAGATAAGATGGATACATTTCTCTTTATTTCATTTTTCAGAGAACTGCAATGAGAGTGTTTCCAGTTTGCAAATCTTGCAGATAATCCTGCAGGCAGAAACAGGCACAGCAGGAGCAACATACCTTTTCACTGCCATACATTTTCCTTGCCTCAGTCACACTTTCTGCATTTTACCCCCCTTCATTTCCCTAGACTTGCATCTCCCAAAGAAACTGTCAACAATGTCTTGCTTTGGGCACTGCTCTTTCTAAAGGATTGGGACTAAGATAGATGGCATTATTATTCTATTCATTTAGCAAAGATTGTAGAGAATAAAAAGGTTTATAAAATCCCCTTCTCTCTACACTGTTACCATCAGTTGTTCATATCATTATTTCTATTAATAGTTCTGAAACAAAACAAAACAAAAACTTTTTCAGAAGACATAAAACCTTCTTTTTTTCTCCCTATGATTACTCCAGGAATTTTAAATAAAAACCTATCCCTGGGCAAAGCTTGTAATAAATGCATCGTAAGTGAATACATTGAATGGTGAGATTTCACTAATAAGATTTTTGGCATGTCATAATAGGAAACAATGCAGAAAATTTTGTGACCTGATACGGATATATAAGATTTGTGTCAGTATCTTCTCTTTACTTCCTCTAAAATCTAGTAGTAGTTGATTTTGGAAAGTAAGCAATTCTAAAGACAGTATTATAAGTGACACTTGAAAGTTTTCTCTTTCACATACTTAATATCATGCACTCTTTTAAAACCAATAAGATAATGAAGATTTTGATCATTTCGGTATATCCTATAATTGTATAATTAGATATCATAATTGCATGTTCAAATGATTACACATGTGAACACTAATTTCTTAAGTATAGACACTTATTTTAACTATGTAAATAAACAGTAATTGACTGAAGTGACAAAAATCAAATAAATACTTTCATCAAAAATGGCAGGGAAAAATAAAAATGCATATTTATTGAAATTACCTCTCAGTGAACTCTAGCATTTTCTGTTTATTAGAAGTTTGATAGGAACTGTACTAATTTTATAGTAAGACATAACAAGATTGCATCTTACCTGAAATAGTGAATGTATATGTTTATTAGAAGAGGCAACAATCCTTTCCATTAAATGCCATGGTAGCATCCTAGAATGTACATCATCTCCTATTATCTGTTCAGTTCAACATACATTTATTTGCTTTTGGTATTGTGTCCTTAACACGAGTCACTGCTATGAAGTATTGACTATTTGAATATATTTGCTGTTTGGCGGCTTCTTGGCATTAGGCATAGAAGTTAACAGTGGTCGATGCACATTTGGAATAATGAGATCTTGTGCATGTGCGTGCTGTCACTTCAGTCACGTCTGACTATTTGCAACCCCATGGACTATACCCCGCCAGGTTCCTCTGTCCATGGTGATTCTCCAGGCAAGAATAGTAGAGTGGGTTGACATGTCCTCCTCCAGGGGATCTTCCTGACCCAGGGATCGAACCTGAGTCTCTTATATCTCTTGCTCAGATGGTAATGAGATCTTGCTGCTGCTGCTGCTGCTAAGTCGCTTCAGTCGTGTCCGACTCTGTGCGACCCCATAGACGGCAGCCCACCAGGCTCCCCCGTCCCTGGGATTCTCCAGGCAAGAACACTGGAGTGGGTTGCCGTTTCCTTCTCCAATGCATGCAAGTGAAAAGTCAAAGTGAAGTCCCTCAGTGGTGTCCGACTCTCAGCGACCCCATGGACTGCAGCCTACCAGGCTTCTCCATCCATGGGATTTTCCAGGCAAGAGTACTGGAGTGGGGGTGCCATTGCCTTCTCCAAATGAGATCTTAGGTACTTATAATTTTTTACTTAATACATATTTGAAAACCACTGATGATAAAACTGTATCCAAACTTTAATTAATAGTTGAGAAACAGTATCTACACCTCATGTTATTTTGTATGTCTTTGTTGTTTTACTGGAGAACATATGATTGTAGTTTCATATAATTGCATATATATAAACAAATGTTAATATGTATTTATATAAATATAAACATTTTTATATATTGAATATATACTTATATAATATATAAAGTATTTGTATACACATATTATTGGGGCAGTATCCAGAATTATGAGAGGCAAGTTATGTATTAATATCTCTGTCACTTGCTATGTGATTTTAGCTTTGGTATCTACCTGTATCCCCTTCATGGATCACAGCCTTGTTGTGGCAAAGGGGCTTGTGTAACTCAAAGAAGCTGTGATCCATATCATGCAGGGCCACCCAAGACAGACAGATCGTATTGAAGAGTTCTAACAAAATGTTTTCCCATTAATCATGTACATATGTGAGAGCTGATCCATAAAGAAGGATGAAAGTTGAAAATTGATGCTTTTGAATTGTGGAACTGGAGAAGACTTTTCAGACTCCCTGGACTTCAAGGAGAGCAAGCCAGTCAATACTAAAGGAAATCAACCCTGAGTATTCCTTGGAAGGACTGATGATGAAGATGAAGCTTCAATACTTTGGCCACCTGATGCGAAGAGCTGACTCATTGGAAAAGACCCTGATGCTGGGAAAGATTGAAGGCAAAAGGAGTAGGCGATGGCAGAGGATAAGATGGTTAAATAGCCTCACCTACTCAATGGACATGGATTTAAGCAAACTCTGGAAGATAGTGGAGGACAGAGGAACCTATAGTCCATGCTATAGTCCATAGGGTGACAAAGATTTGGATGCAACTTAGTGACTAAACAGCAATAACAACAAAATCTACAATAAAGTTAATAAAAAGAAAACAATTTATTTATAAAAGGTATTTTATATGCTATGTGTACTAGTTTTATTTTTGAACCAGTCAAGTAGTTGAAAATATTTTAGGGGTTACTCTAAGTTGAGTGAGTTTCATCTGGTCACTTACTTTCCTAAAGGACCTCAATTCAAAGTGTAGAGCTGTTGGTAACATCCATTGTTAGAGGCCCTACTTCATGATTTTAAAAATGTTTGAATTTCCCCTAAGGAGAAAACATGCTTTTAGAGGTTGGGGGTCCCTGGTGTGACAAAGTAGTGCTGACGTTACTCTGCTAAGTCTTGTTTTGAAGGTGAATCTGATTGATGTCAGATGAGAATGAGGAGAAAATGGCTGTTATCAGTCAGGTTTCAGTTATAGATAACAGAGTCTATTCTAGCTAGTTTCAGCATAAATGGGTTAATTGAGGTAATTAATTGCTTACAAAGCTCATTTTAAGGCTGCAAGGCTGATTCTACTGGAGTGACTCCCAGCGTTTACCCACCAGTGAACTGTTTCCTCTTTTAGAATCACAAAGTAGTTTCTTAGCCAGTGAATTAAAAAAAAAAAAAATGGATCTTAGTTATGATTGATTTCTCAGAAAATATCTTTCTTTCCACCTAATTTGTTTCTGAATTGTCATTAATAAAACAGAAATTCTGTTTGCAACCTTAGTGCAAATGAGTCTGGTAAATGTAATTTTCAGCTTTCTGGCTTCAGATTGTAAGAAGGCATGCTACTCGGAAGTTGAAAGAGATGGCAAGCAACCAATGACCTGTATCTTGTTGTCCAGGGGGGCAATTATATGGGATGATTTCACATTCGTCTGTCTCTAGAAACAATTTGGTCTTCATTCTATTTGGACTTGGTGGCTCTGTGGTAAAGAATCCTCCTCCCAATGAAGGAGGTACAGGCTCCATCCCTGGATCAGGATGATGCCCCTCGAGGAGGACATAAACCCACTCCAGTATTCTTGCCTGGGAAATACCATAGACAGATGAGCCTGATGGGCTTCAGTCCATGTGGTTGCAAAAAGTCAGACACAACTTAGCAACTGAGCACGCATGCTCATATTTGGACAAAAGTCAAGGTCTCAAACTTGTTATCAAAGACGTAGGTCTTGAAGTTGCCAGCATGTTGAAGATATTATATCAATTTCCTACTGTTTGTGGAAACCACTCTGTCTTAGGACAGACTTCTTTGTAGACCTCTTTTAACTTTAAAATCCTTCTCTCTTTTTAGCCCAGCAAACAGGTTCTATTCTGCAGAAATCTACAGATATTCTTATTTCCTTCCTATCGCAGAAATATTCAGTCCTGAGAATCACAGGATAATTTTGTTCTTTATTGTTCATTTCCATTTAAATTGGGGAAAACAGTCTGGTAGAAATATAAATTAAGCTTTCCTGGTGGCTCAGATGGTAAAGAATCTGTCAGCAGCGTGGGAGATGTGGGTTTGATCCCCGAGTCAGTAAGATCCCCTGGAGAAGGGAATGGCAACCCACTCCAGTATTCTTGCCTGGAGAAATCCACGGACAGAGGAGCCGGGCAGGCTACAGTCCGTGGGGTCGTGAAGAGTTGGACATGACTGAGTGACTAACACTTTCATTTTTTTTTTTCAGAAATATAGATATGTGCCAGAAATATTACAGTGTGTTGGTAAAGTTGAATGATGTGTTCTCTCTTTACTAAGAGTTTAGGCACCATCCTTTTTTCTATCTGTTCTGAGAGAAAAATTCTTTGATCTTCTTGAATCAAAGCTACCAGCCTGAATTTCTGTTAGTAACACCAGAGCATGACTAAAACTAGACTGATTTCAGACAGAACTTCTCCATATATTCCTTGCAGGACCTTGGACAAATCACTTTACTGTTTTCAGCGTCAGTTTTCTCATCTGTAAAGTGGGGCTGTAGTCCCTAATTGATATGACTGTGAGAATTAAATGAGATATCATCATAAAGCATTTTCCAGATCAAACTGTTAGTAAATTATTGACTACTTTTAGTAGAAATTCAGAGTCATACAGATGCTTGTTAAAATCCTTTAACCACTAGTTATTGATTATATGGTCTTAGGAAAGGTATTATAGTTAACCTTTTTGAATATAGTATTCATTTTTTTATTAAATTTATTTACTTTTTTAATTATAATACTGTATTTGTTTTGCCATACATTGACACGAATCAGCCATAGGTGAACACAATCTCCCAATGCCGAAGCCCCCTCCCACCTCCCACCCCACATCCTCTACTTGAATCATCCTGTGCATCAGCCCCAGTATTTACTAGAATTTAGTAATTTGCAAATTAAGTATAATAACATTTTCTTTTAGGATTTTTATGAAGACAATTATGCAGAAGTGACTATATAGAATCTAACTAATTTTAGTTCCCATATCTTCCCTGTCTAAGCTTTATCCAAAATTGACACAAGGAAAAAAGAAATTCTTGCAGTATTTTACTATGACATTAATCTAGAGGGCTGGAATATTTCAAGTATGTTTGAGATTAGCATACCATTAATACTCTCTGATTTGTAGCTCCTGATATTAAGCCACTTGCTTGAATATTTAAATGGTTGTCTTTCATTTTTATTATTTATAATGCCTCAGTTTGGTTTTGCATGTCTTCTTCTGATATCCTTCAATCACTAGGATGTTGCCTCAAGTTCAAATTCCAAGTCAACAACTATGAGTAAAGATCATTTGCACCTCTGAGTATTGTAAGGTGCCCATAAAATATCTTACCCTTCTTATTCTTGTTTTTCTAAAAGTTGCTCAGATGTTTCAGGGGGAAAGTATGTGATAAAGATTTTTCCATAGATTGAAAATGTACCTATAGGAATTGAAGATGTTAATTTCTCTTTCTAGTTTCAGGTGCCCAGAAAAGTACAGAAGGACAGATAATTTACTCTCAAGTCTATCTTTAGGCCAATTCAGTGTATCTTTCTTTCAATATTTTAGATGAATTATTAGAAAACATGAAATATAATTGTACTTTATTATATATTTGGTATAATCTGGCTAAATTTATTTATTAGGAGAAGGTCAGAATATCATAATTATAAACATTTCTGCCACGCCTACATGCCAAAAGACATTGTCATTTTTCTGAAGTGTGTTGGGTTTTTTTCAGCATTTCAAATAGCAAAATTTCATTTTGTTACATTATGAATAAATTTAAATGCAGCTTTAGTAGGGTGCACTTGGAGTGAGTGAGGCAGAGCAACTTTTTTTATTACATTTCTAATACTCTGCAGTGTCTGAAATACTGTTAATTTAGATTATATTCTATTATAAAAATCACTAAAGAATTTGCTACTTTGCTTTCAGCAAGATTAAGTGTGATAGTGAAAAATGCCCCATAAGAAACCCATAGGGAAAAAGTGAAAAACTAGCTGTTTATCAGCAACACTGAAAAAATACTTAATAGTTAAAATTTGTGGTTAAATAAATATTGATTATTAAGTATAAAAGTGCTAAATTTAAATCAGAGGAAACTTTTAAAGTTCTGGAAGAAACACTATAGTGAAACTTGACTACACTCCTGTATATATCCTCAAACTGCCAAAAAAAAGTGTTTGGAATATACTGTATGCCATTACAGCACCTGCTCCTTCATAAAATTAACTTATTGATGACTGAGCTCTAAACACTCAGTGTAATGATTTATTTATTTTTTAACCAATGGTTTATTCCTTGTCTTATGAGCTGGCACTCTGATCCTTTAGATGCCTTAAATAGAGCATTTCCAGTGTATATAGTTTATTTCTTTGAATGCTTCTAGTTACTTTTTCAAGAGTAGTATTTTGATTATTTTGTACTTGGAAAAACAAATCAAATGTTTATAAGGTCTGCAAATGTTAAAAATGGATTTCTTATTGTTTAACTTTTTCATGACAAGTTGTCTTTGTCTGCTAATTGCCAAATGCAGAAATAATAGTACCTTAAACAAGATAAGTTTCAATTCTGTCTAGAAAATGAATCTAGATGTCGAAATTATTGGAGAAAGTATAATCCCTTTATGGTGTCATGAGTGACCCACCCTTAGCACATATGACTTCTGCCTTGGAGTTAGCTCACAAAATAAGATGGGTTCTGCAGCCCTAGCTATCACTGTTGAATTTCAGGCAAGAAGGAAGAAATGGGAAACACAGAAATGGGTCCATGCCCTTCTCTTTTAAGGAGTTTCTTTAGAGGGCCCTCACAACACTTCTGCTACAAGGTATACATATGTGCAGAAAGAATAAATCTAGGAGGTCTGAGAATACTGTACTTAGAAAGGCCTGCTTGAAAGGTTGGTAGTTGCTTGGCATCTGGAAATTTGGATTTCAGGAAGGGTTGCTCCAGTCCCCCTCTGATTAGAATGGTTCATTGCACTTAAATTTTTTCTGCAAACAATATGATTGGCATGGAACACTTGCTTTACTTTTGCAGACTGAATTTTGATATAGGCAGGGCAGATGATGCCTATGTGACCAGACCCAGTAAAAACTGAATCTCTAGTAAGCTTCTCTGATAGATTATTTCATAAGTGTCCTTAGCTAATGCTAGGGGAGTTAAGTGCCTCCTTGTGACAACATGGGGAGAGGATTCTTTTAAGCTTATTCCTGTTTTCCTTTAAATGTTATCCCCTCATCACATTTCTCTTTTATTAATTTTGTTTTGTATCCTTTCACTGTAATATGTCATAGTCATGAGTATGACTATATCATGAGTCCTATAAGTCCTCTGTGAGTCATCAAACCTAGACTGATCTTGGAGACCTCTTAAAAGAAAAAAACATGAAAATTCAGTAAGTGACTGAATACTTACTCATTCACTCAAGTTATAAAACACATTTTAAGGTCTATTACAGATGTGATTTTTTTCCTTTTTTGGTACAAAGATAAATAGTATGATTTTAAATTTTTATTGGCCTTCTCTTTTCATCACCATGACTGCAAAGTTTTGGATCTGATGACTGCAAGAATGGAGTTGTCATTAACTGAAATGGAAAGATAGTGAGAGTTTGTTTGGAGGGGAGATCAAGAGTTTATATCTTGATCAATTTTGGATGTTACATTGTAGACAGAGAGTCGGTGGTGGTTTCAAAAGACCGGATTCAAGAGAGAGGGCTCCACTACACATATTAATTTAGAGGTCATCATCCCGTAAGTGGCATTTAAGGTACAGAAGGGATGAACAAGGAAGTGAGTGTAGATAGAAAGGAACAAGCATTATGGCACTCAGCATCCATTTAAAAGTCTGGGAGATGGGTAGAAACCACCAAAGCCGACTATGAAGCAGTGGATAGTAAAGTGAAAGTGAAAGTTGCTCAGTTGTGTCAGCCTCTTTGCCACCCTATGGACTATATAGTCCCTGGAATTCTCCAGGCCAGAATACTAGAGTGGGTAGCCTTTCCCTTCTCCAGAGATCTTCCCAACCCAGGAATCGAACCCAGATCTCCTGCACTGCAGGTGGAATCTTTACCCGCTGAGCCACAAGGGAAGCCCGAGAATGCTAGGGAGTGGGTAGCCTAACACTTCTCCGGCAGATCTTCCTGACCCAGGGATCAAACCAGGGTCTCCTGTACTGCAGGCAGATTCTTTACCAACTGAGCTATCAGGGAAGCCTGAAAGGACAGTAAGGAAGCAGAAAAACAAATCTCTTCCCAGTCGCCTTGTGGAAACTTGGGAGAATATATCTTGCTGGGGTTTTTTCCCTTGTTTTATAGCTTGTGTTGTTGTCCAGTCGCTAAATCATGTCCGACTTTTTGTCACCCCATTGACTGGAGCACACCAGGCTGCAGGGCCAAAATACTGTAGCTTGGACTTTAGCATAAATACTTCTGGTGAATATTCAGGACTAATTTCCTTTAGGATTGACTGGTTTGATCTCCTTACAGTCCTGGGGACTTTCCAGAGTCTTCTCCAGCACCACAATTTGAAAGCATAAATTCTTTGGCTCTCAGCCTTCTTTAGGGTCCAATTCTCACATCTGTACATGATTACTAATACAACCATAACTTTCACTATACGGACCTTTGTCAGCAAAGTGATGTCTTTGCCTTTTAATACGCTGTCTAGGTTTTTCATAGTTATCCTTCCAAGGAGAAAGTGACTTTTAATTTCATGGCTGCACTCACCATCCACAGTGATTTTGGAGTCCAAGAAAATAAAATCTGCCATTATTTCCATTTTCCCCCTTCTATTTACCATGAAGTGATGGGACCAGATGCCATGATTTTAGTTTTTTGAATGTTGACTTTTAAGCCAGCTTTTTCACTCTCCTCTTTCACCTTCATCAAGGAGTTCTTTAGTTCCTCTTCACTTTCTGCTGTTAGAGTGGTATCATCTGCATATCTGAGATTATTGGAAATGAAGTCAAATCTTTACATTTTAATCATATCTGAATACATTTATCATGGTATTGGCTTCCCTGTTGGCTCGGAGGTTAAAGTGTCTGCCTCCAATGCGGGAGACCTGGGTTCGATCCCTGGGTCAGGAAGATCCCCTGGAGAAGGAAATGGCAATCCACTCCAGTATTCTTGCCTGGAGAATCCGATGGACGGAGAAGCCTAGTATGTTACAGTCCATGGGGTCGCAAAGAGTTGGACACGACTGAGCGACTTCACCTTCACCTTCCTTGATATTTTTATGCCAGCTCTATTGCAATGTTGATTCATTTAACATCCTATCTCTAAAATTTGGATGGTTTTCTGATAAACAAATTCATAACTCATATTGCCTATTCTTCTGTTTTCATTTTCATATTATTTTTCTCCAATATTTCCAGCTCTCTTGAATGAATTTAGTTATATAAATTTACTTTTTTCCATTTATCAATTTTTGTTCTTGTCCTATGTAGTACTACTAATTGCTGATTCAGTAGGAATTTAAAATTTGACAATAGAGAAGTACCATCTGATATTTTCTTCTAAATTCATCCATTCATATTCAATGTATAATCCTATGTTTATAAAGATAAAATGAAAATATTAATATCTAGATATTAATTAAATTTATTAAAATTATAGAATTTACCCCCAAATCCCTCTATTTCAAAATGAACGTGGCTGAGTAGACTCAGTTTTCATTTGAGGAAATATTTATTAAAAGATCAATACCTCAATTAATTGAAACTCATTATATTGTGGGTGCCTTGTGGAGTGGGATTTTTCTCTAATTTATGTTTCATTGTCAGCAGAATTATAGTGTTAAGAATCCATTCAAGCAACAATGATTTTGTTAATTATTCTTATATCCTAGACTCAGTGCATTGGATTGGAGACACCAAAATCAAGAACGGTCCTTGATGTTGTAGTTTATTAAAGGCAAAATAGTTGTCTTAGGTCTGGTTCTTTAAAAGTAGAGTTTGAGATGAGAATTCAAATCCAAGGGGTTTATTCATTTCAGTTCAGTTCAGTCACTCAGTTGTGTCCGACCCTTTGCGACCCCATGAATCACAGCACGCCAGGCCTCCCTGTCCATCACCATCTCCCGGAATTCACTCAAACTAATGTCCATTGAGTCGGTGATGTCATCCAACCATCTTATCCTCTGTCGTCCCTTTTCCTCCTGCCCCCAATCCCTCCTAGCATCAGAGTTGGAGATACTGCTAGTGGAGTAAAAAAGCAAGATAGGAAAAGGAAGAAGCCAGACAAGGTGGTTTTAGGTGATTAGCCTCTACCTGATCCTGTGGAAGGAGCTCAAGAGTGTAAGTTATGCTTCAAAATCTGTCCTAAGGGAGACAAGGGAGTTGGGCTTACATAGTCACTAAAAAGCCATTGAATAGAGAGGAAAGTCTCTAGCACTTCTCAGCATCTGCCTCTGAGAGCAAAGTGGCCCCACAGACCTGAGACCTTCCAAATGTAAGAGGGCATCCTTAGGAGATGCACATGGAAAGCACAAAGGGACTATGAGAGATTCAGGCGGAACACCAGTTATCTATAACAGAAATAGCTAATTTACTTGACACATAATGAGTACTCTGGCAGAGAGATTTGCAAGGTGCTATGGCAACACTGAGGACAGGATGAAACAGAGTTCTATGGGAGAGGGAAGACTTTCTAATAAAATGATTTCTGGAGGATCAGAGGGAGTTAACTAGATAATGAGTGAAGGAAAAAGGAGAACTTTCATTTCAGGAGGAGCGTGGTGTACAAAGGCACAGACACATAGGAAAAAAAAAATCCTACCTTTCAAGCCTGTTGTGGGTTTAAAATCAACCAAAAAAATAAAAAAGCATTTTATTTACTTTTAAAGAAGTAAAATCCTTCGTTTCTTACATGATAGCATGCATGTTTCAATGCCATTCTCCCAAATCATCCCCACCCTCTCCTCTCCCTCAGAGGCCAAAAGTAGTATCATGTAAGAAATGAAGCACCAGTCTATGTTCGATACAGGATACAAGATGCTTGGGGTTGGTGCATGGGGATGATCCAGAGAGATGATATGGGGTGGGAGGTGGGAGAGGGTTTCAGGATTGGGAGCTCGTGTACACCTGTGGCTGATTCATGTCAATGTATAGCAAAACCAACACAGTATTGTAAAGTAGAATAAAGTAAAAATAAAATTTTAAAAATATATATATATAATGAAAACTTAAATTTTGGCTAAAATTAATACTACACATACAAATATTAGTAAAAATATGACTTATAAGAGAACTTGTTAAAAAGACTAATAAAATTATAATATACAATTGAAAAAAATAAAAAAATAAAAATGCTTCTTTGATTTTCACAGCAAAAAAAAGAAGTAAAATCCTGTTACTGGTTGTCTGGATTCCATGATTAATATCTTGGTTATGCTACAAAAGAAAAGACTTCCATGAAGCAATCTGCAGTAACCTCCAACACTTTTTAAAGCATTTGCACCAAAATGTACCCTCTTCTGTCACCTTTGGTTTGATAGGCTGCTATAGGTCCTATTGTAGTTCTCCATACATGTGTAGGAAATGACGGTGTTAAAGATAAACACAAAATTTACTTAGTATCTCTCACTGCTTATTTTCACAAGAGATGAATAAAGTCTTCAAAGTTCAAGCTGAAAAGAAAAGCCACAGTCAAGAGAATGATGAGAAAAAAATGTTTTCTCTGTTTTAAGTCGTATCTCATTTTCAGAAATACCCATGTCCTCACCTCGAAATTCTCCTTTTGTTTCCAATGCATTTACCATAATGATTCCCTCTCCTTCACCATTCTATTCTTTGGCTGATGAGAAGACCCCAGGTTGATGTTCAGACTCTCTTTTCTGTATTGCTTCCCTGAGCTTCTTATTCACACTACACACTTTAAACAATTCTTCCTTATTACAATGTGGACATATTAACAGATAGTAACTCTAACTTGTAGGAATCTTTTGAAGTTCTAAATTATTTTTAGTAGTAGTCATATTAGTGATAGTAGTGATCTCTAATATTGGTCAGCATACTAGAAAAATATAATGTTCATGCATAGAGTGAAACAGTTTGCAATTCCCAGGTGTCTCGGTGGTAAAGAATCCGCTTGTCAGTCAGTGTAGGAGACTCAGGAGATGCAGGTTCTATCCCTGGCTTGGAGAGATCCTCAGGGAGTAGTAATTGGCAACCCACTCCAGTATTCTTGCCTAGAAAATTCCAAGAGCAGCGGAGTCTGGCAGGCTGCAGTCCATGGGGTTGAAAATAAGTTAGACACGGCTGAGCACACACACACACAGTCTATAGAAGTTTTCAGGTTAAAAATTTGTTGCTTTGAAAGAAAATTTTTGTATAATATTTAGAAACAGAGTGACATTTTTCTATCATTTAAAATAGACTAATACAGTTTATTAAAAATTGAACCCGTATGATCTGGAGTCCTGATCCACACAGACTTCTATTTATTGTATTAAGTAGCTTAAAGAGAACATATTTTCTCTGTTATTTTCCCTGATATTAGTGCAGGATAAGGGATAACTTTTATTTTCAAAACTGTTAGAGCACTGTTTACTCATAATCATACCTTTATTCTTTTTAACACTATCACTCTGGAAATGACAAGAGCTATGACTGGCTTTGTTTAGTGCCCAAAGGCTCTGGTGGCAAATCACCCCAATAATTATAGCAGATCAGATGATGTTTATCTTACTTTTTCTCTGGATGTCTTTTACAGATAATGGATCTTTTTCAGAGTATGAACAAGGCTGAGACAAAGCTCATATTTGTCATCATAGATTGACCTGAAGAGTCAGGAGAATAAAGCTTAACGCCTTGACAACTGATAGAAAGTATCTTTAATTCACAAAACTCATTCACTAGATGTTAATTAAAGGAGTGAACCTAGAGGTCTGAGAACTGTCAAGGGCTAACTACTTACTGAGTTTCTACTATCTATGGAATACACTCTTTTGGATTCACCTAGGTCTATCTCTGGTCTGCACTTCAGGTTTTTAACATTTTCTTAAGCTATTTTAGTCAACAGTGATTTTATTTAAGACTACATAAAAACAATGATGTTTCAGAAATATCATTATTTGCAAAAAGCAAAGTAGAAAATTCTCTGTTGAGAGTTGGGTGACTCTAAGCGAAGTGTTATGATCTGCAGCCTAGGAGTATCTCCAAGCTATTCCTTTAGATTATATAGTTACCAAAAAGAGTATCCCCTGAAAGCGTAACATCTTTCTTTTTCTGTACATATTATTTTTAAAGGGGTTAAATACAATCATATATAACAATGCAGCATATCTGAGTAGTGAATGTATTTTATTCCTGCTTTGGGACTAGCAAGTTGTGCCAAATAACCCATCTCCTCTTTTCCCAGAGCTATAGAATTAGATTTTTAGAAGGAGCCTGGGAGACAGGAGCTCTGCATGGTAAAGAGTACACTTCCCAGCCTTTCTGGTAGCTATGGGTAGATCTCTATCTGAAGTGAGCCAGTGCCCTGAGGCAATATCCTAGAGCCTTCTGTAAACCAGATCTGGTAGGGACTTTTTTGTCTTTTCCTCTTTTCTTCTGCTAGGAATGGGATGTGAAAACTAGATTTGTAGCTGCTATTCTGGGCCTTGAGCTCAAGCAGCACATGGTAGTGCAGGCACTTTCAAAGAGCCTGAGTCCCTGAGCGGAGTCATTAAATTCTCACTGGTCTGCCACACTCCAGATTTTTTTTTTTTTTTACATGATGGAATCTAAATTTATCTTGTATAAATTACTGTTCATGTGTCTATCTTACAGCTGAATTATATCTACCTTCCCTCATAGCTCATTTGGGCTTTTCTGATAGCTTAGTTGGTAAAGAATCCACCTGCAATATAGGAACCCCAGTCTGATCCCTGGGTTGGGAAGATCCTCTGGACAAGGGATAGGCTACCCTCTCCCGTATTTGGGGGCTTCCCTTGTGGCTCAGCTGGTAAAGAATCTGCCAGCAATGCGGGACACATGCGGGTTTGATCCTTGGCTTGGAAAGATCCCCTGGAGAAGGGAATGGCTATCCACTCCAATATTCTGGCCTAGGGAATTCCATGGACTGTAATAGTCCATGGGGTTGAAAGAGTCAAACACGACTGAGCGACCTTCATGTATTTATCTTACAGCTGAATTATATCCACCAACACCTCAAGTTTCAGCTCAAGTTCTACATTTCATTCAACAGATTAAATATCTACTGAACTAATCAGGATTGGGATGCAGAGTTGAATTACCCATAAAGTATTTCTGTGGTGGGTGTGTGTGTGTGTGTGTATGTGTGTGTGTATGTGTGTGTGTGTGCATGCTGGTCCTTATCACTCCAGGTTTATCAATTAAAGTTTGGCTGTAAGTCATAGAAACCACCCCCCTCCCAAAGTATGATGTAAGATAGAATTTTATTTTTCTCCTATGTAGAAACCCAGAAGCTATACATAGTTTAGGTTAGGTAGGTGAAACTCCCATAATGTCAGAGATTTAGATTCTTCTGCTTTATAGATTCTCTGTGCTTGACTTTCATTCCATATCAGTTCAGGGTCCAAGATGGCACACAGCAGTAATGTGCTGAAATGAGCGAAATATGGAGGGCTCTTTCCCTATAAGAATATTTCTTCCTGAAACACACTAGCAAGAATGTAGCTGAAATGGGAAATGCCTTTATTTTGGGCAATCTTGTGCCTGATGAATACTGTGGGATTCAATTACTGTGGAAGAAGGAGAAATCAACATTCGGGAATGGGCACACTCTAACACATTGTAATAGTTTATTGTAATAGTTTGTTCCTTCTGCCTGGAAGCCTATACAATCTCCTCTGTAGACTTTGAGGTCACAACTTCTATCAGAGTATGCCTGAGGTTTCTTTATGGGCTTCCCTGGTAGTTTGGCTGGTAAAAATCCTTCTGCAGTGCAGGAGACCGCGGTTCAATTCCTGGGATGGGAAGATCCACTGGAGAAGAGACAGTCTACCCACTCAAGTATTCTTGGGATTCCCTGGTGGCTCAGCTGGTAAAGAATCCACCTGCAATGCAAGAGACCTGGGTTTGATCCCTGGGTTGGGATGATCCTTTGGAGAAGGGAAAGGCTACCCACTCCAGTATTCTGGCCTGGAGAATTCCATGGATGGTATAGGGGTTTCTTTTCTCATCAATTAGATGTATAACTTGGAAAACCTCCTTAATGAGTAAAGTTTTCTTTCCAAAATTCAGGAATATTTCCTTTCATTATTTATCTTTTTAAGTAGAGGGGGTAAAACCCTTTCTATAAGTGATTATTTTGTATTCGTTCTATACTTTTCTGGTTTTTCTATTATATTTCACAACTGCATTGTGTTTTTTTCTTTTAAACGTATTTATAATAAATTCAATATTTGTTCATAGTTAAATAAAATATAAATAAGAATTTTAAATAAGAAATTTTTGAAAAGAATATTTTACATATTCTCTTCTTTTACCAGTCCCACTCATAGAATTAATCAAGGTTAAATTTTGTGTGTATTCATGTGCTCCATTTATGTATTAATATGTATTAACATATTAGTGCATGCCTGTATGCTAAATCACTTTAGTCATGTCTGACTCTTTCCCACTCTATGGATTGTAGCCTGCCAATATCCTCTGTCCAGGGGGATTCTCCAAGCAAGAATACTGGAGTGGGTTGCCATTTCTTTCTCCAGAAGTAACATATTAGTATATATGTGCAAATGCATGTACACACATGTACTCTTTTTACACAGATGAGAATAGTCTCATTTTTTGTTAGCTTGATAAAACATTTTGTATGTTTATTCTTTCTATTACTCTATTCAGTTCAGCTTTAGAGTCAATTAATTTGTCACCACTTCCCTATCTTTTGATATTGTGTTATTTTCAGTGTTGTACTATTACATAGACATTTTTCTACATTCTTGTGTAAATGTTAGGTATATTTTAACTAGATAATTGCTAAGTTCAAGTCTGAATGTATTCATTTTTTGACATAATTTACTGGGTTCTGCTCCAAAAGGGAAGATTTTACCATCTTAACCTTCCAATCCCAGCTATGAATCTGCAACAGCACAAGATAGTATCAGTGTCTGTGGCTATTCAATAGGTGAAAGCTGGTTTCTCATGCTTGATTTACAGTTTTAAAAAGAAAGAAATTTATGTCGGAGAGTGTTTTGCCTATGTTCTCCTCTAGGAGTTTTATAGTTTCTGGTCTTACATTTAGATCTTTAATCCATTTTGAGTTTATTTTTGTGTATGGTGTTAGAGAGGGGTCTAATTTCATTCTTTTACAAGTGGCTGACCAGTTTTCCCAGCACCACCTGTTAAAGAGACTGTCTTTACTCCATTGTATATTCTTGTCTCCTTTGTCGAAGATAAGGTGTCCATAGGTATGTGGGTTAATCTCAGGGCTTTCGATTTTGTTCCATTGATCTATATTTCTGTCTTTGTGCCAGTACCATACTGTCTTAATGACTGTGGCTTTGTAGTAGAGCCTGAAGTCAGGCAAGTTGATTCCTCCAGTTCCATTTTTCTTTCTCAAGATTGCTTTGGCTATTCGAGGTTTTTGTATTTCCATACAAATCTTGAGATTATTTGATCTAGTTCTGAGAAAAATACTACTGGTAGCTTGATGGGAATTGCATTGAATCTGTAGATTGCTTTGGGTAGTATACTCATTTTCACTATATTGATTCTTCCAACCCATGAGCATGGTATATTCCTCCATCTATTAGTGTCCATCAGCATATGAATGGATAAGAAAGCTGTGGTTCATATACACTATGGAATACTACTCAGCCCTTAAAAAGAATAAATTTGACTCAGTTCTAATGAGATGGATGAAATTGGAACCGATTATACAGAGTGAAGTAAGCCAGAAAGAAAAACACCAATACAGTATACTGACACATATATATGGAATTTAGAAGACAGTAATGATGACTCTATATGTGAGACAACAAGAGACACAGAGGTATAGAGTGGACTTTTGGACTCTGAGGGAGAGGGAAAGGGTGGGATGGTTTGGGAGAATGGCAGAGAAGCATGTGTATTTTCCTGTAAGAAACGAAGCGCTAATCTATGTTTGGTGTAGGATGCAGGATGCATGGGGCTGATGCACAGGATGATTCAGGTAGAAGATGTGGGGTGGGAGGTGGGAGGGGGCTTCGGCATTGGGCGATTGTGTTCACCTATGGCTGATTCGTGTCAATGTATGGCAAAACAAATACAGTATTGTAATTAAAAAAATAAATAAATTTAATTAAAAAATAAAATAAAAGAAAGAAATTGAACATCTCTTTACTTAAATAATGCCAATTTGTAGTTATGGTTTTTTTCCCTTTTCTTTTCTTATCCATTAACTTACTCATCACCTAGTATACTATGTATATATACATATTATATATATATGTATATATATATATATATATATATGTATATATTATGGAAACTAACCCTGAATTCTGACATTTTTAATAGTAAATTGTCTTACATAATTTTTTAAAAAGAGTGAATATTTCAAAATGATAGTTTTTTTTTTTTTAGAATTTGTAATGTATTAAAAACCCTGCTCACTTGAATAATTGTAGACAGATCACTCCATATTTTCTTATGGAACAATTTCAGTTTTCTACGTTGAAATCTTTATTGCATTTAGAATTAATTTTGATATGAAAGGTGGGTTAGACAGTCAGCTTTTTTTTCCATTATGGATATATAGTCAATTGCCTGAACACTACTTACTAAACAAACTTTCTTTTCACTTTTCATTTAAAATATTTCCTGCATGAAATCCTAAACTATATACATATTTCTGTACTCTTAACGGTGTTGTCTTGTGTGATCCCTAAATCTCTCTGGGGACCCTGTGATCTTTACAGGAGTTTATGAAAAGAATGTTGTTTCTCACTATGCTGCTTTTGTAGTTAAAGATAAAACAGGCAGCATGTTAGCACAGAACAAAGCTGTGGCATCAGATTGTACTAGCAGTCTTTGTATCCTTCTCCAATTCACTACTATTTACTCACAGTAATAATAATACTAAAAGATCAGTGTCACTATTTTTGATAAATCAGTAAAAATTAGTATTCCTTTTTTAAAGATTTTTTTTCAATGTGGTCTACTTGTAAAGTATTTACTGAATTTGTGTTACATTTCTTGGTCTTTCATGGCTAAGAGGTATGTGCTATCTTAGCTCCCTGATCAGGGGACAAACCACCACCCTCTACACTGGAAGACAAAGTCTTAACCACTGGACCCTCAGGGAAGTTCCAGTATTAATTTTTAACATCTTAGAACACAGTTACTATATTTTTAATATCCTAAGTGGCAAAATGGAAAATTCCTAAAAGCATTTCTGCTGCTTACTAAAGTACAGTATTTGTCTCAAGACAAAGTCTTATATGAATGAGTTTTGTGGTGAATTACCCACTTTTTTTTTATAGAATATTGTTTTTGTTTTTTTTTTTTACTTAAAAGGATACTTTGTATACAATGGTTATTCAGACCTGAGTATTTGGTAAATATTTTCCCCAAAATGAATGAAATGAATCTATCATCCCAAATAAAACACCTTAACAATGTTTATTGTCGATGATAAATTTCACATATTTAAGAGAAAATTTAGAATTTTGGAAAATCTGACAACAGAAGCATGATAGCATCATAGTCACATATACTAATTTCACCAATCCTTATAGAAGACTATTCTATGAAGTCTGATGATATTAGCATATGTGAATGGTATTATATATTGAGCTATCTCAACATCTGGAAGATCTTCATAACTCAATGAAGTCATATTTTCCAGATGACTAATCTATGTTGCTGCAAAATCATGCATGAAAAAATGATCTATTAAAAGTGCAAGATAGACCAATGGGTTTTAGTGTCACAAAGAGCCGAAAGGGCATTGATATGATTTTCAATTCTATTTTGCAAGTAGGAAACTAACACTGAAGGAATTTTACTGTAGTCTCAAAGAAGACTGTCCACAGTTATCTAAAAGGCTATTGAAATACTACTCCCTTTATAGCCAGTCAAGATTTTCTTCAAATATTTCTGATAAACCCAACATGCTGCCACAGATTGCATGCAGAGGTTGATATAATTATCTAGCCACTTTTTTTTTTCACTAAAGAAGATACTGAAGAGATTTGCAAAACTATAAAGCAATTCCATTCATTGTACTCAGTTATTTTTGTCTTGAAAAATATCATTTTTGATTAAAAGTATTCCTTAAGTTAATGGCTTCAATTTATTAAAATGATTTAAAATGAGTTAGTAATACATAATTTAACATTGTCTTAGTTTTAGTTTCTACTACACTGATTAAGAATAGATATAATTTAAGTAAGCTAAAGATATAGGGGATCATTAATAATTTTTAATAAAGTTATTCTAATATCAAAAAGTTTGATAGTCTGTATCATAATTTCTACTCTCACTCTTTTCTCTTTGTCTCCCCCCCCTGCCCCCCACACGCATGCTCTTATTCTCTACCTCCTCCAATTCCTGGAAAATCACCAGTACTATAACAGTATTCTAAAACTAAATTATTATCTTAATATCATGTTTTGAATATCCAAAAACTCTAGGCCATTTCTATAACTCTTTTGATTCTGAACTTAGTTTTTATATTCTGAAATGTTTATTTTTAAAAATCAATATTGGTACCATATTGTGATAGTCAAGGAAAACTTGGCATTTAATTGGAATTGTGTTCTATTTATATCTTAGGTTTTATCTTAGAAATATATATATATATAAGAAAGAATTAGCATATATCTATATAAGGTGGTTCAGATGGTAAAGCGTCTGCCTACAATGCGGGAGACCTGGGTTCAATCCCTGGGTCGGGAAGATCTCCTGGAGAAGGAAATGGCAACCCACTCCGGTATTCTTGCCTGGAAAATCCCATGGATGGAGGAGCCTGGTGGGCTACAGTTCATGGGGTTGCAAAGAGTCGGACACGACTGAGCGACTTCACTCACTCACTCACTCGCTCATATAAGATATACAAAGCAAAAATATGTAATTTGCTTGTTCATTTCAATCTTTCTTTATTTTGTTACCTATAAATTTTGAAATTTAAGTTAAAATAGAACCCTAGATTTTCCCATGGAAATCGTACTTATCAAATCAGTGCCCATGTTACCCTTTGTCTTTGTATGAGCATATTAATAATCAGCTTGTGAACTACTTGAAATCAAGAATCATCCCATTTAATTTTTATTTATATTTTCTGTACAAAGTGTTGGATAAATATTTAATATGTATTTTTATGAATTACTTAACTTTTATTAATCTCTAAGTAAAATTTTAATTTCACACATAATTAAGGGCAACATGAATATATTTATACTGATATTGTAATGATTTGGAGAATTTTTAAAGATGCTTAGTGTCATTAGGTCATAAGTTTGAATTAACATTGTATCAAAATAGCATAAATAATAGTAGTATTAAATGATTTAAATTTTGATAACCCACTATTTAGTTTCATTTTTCTATGTTTCTTCATTTGTATTTTCAGAGGATTTCTATCAGTAGCTTTACCACATAAAAATAAATAAAGCAATATATTATACAGCAGGGACAAGAAGAAATATAAAACTGAATCTTTTTACATCCTGTTTTGATGGTACTTTACAGTACCATCACGTGGCTTTTGTTCAGGTTTATATAAACTACCCAAAAGTTTTCTTGAACACTAGCCTTTATTTCTAGTAAAACCCAAGTCTGATGTACACAGCTGTGTTGAAAAGAACAGTATTGTTTATAACAGAATGTTTTAGATATTCAAAGTGCTTTGGCAGTTTAATAGAAATGTTCTCTTTGGAAAAGTTTACACATTTTTTGAAAATAATTATTGATGTAAAGTGAATTCTAGTTATCAAACAGACAAGTCATTTGTGGGCTTATAACAGCAAAGCTATAAAAATGAAATAAAAATCATTTGTAACAACCAGGTGTATAAAATTACACATAAGCTCAATAAGCTACTCTAGTAATAACTTTAATTAACCAAATCAAATAGAAAATATTGTGTAAAATAATGAAACATGTCCAAAAAGAAACAGAGCCTACCTGTTGTTCCTATGCTAGGTAAATTAAAAATGCCTTACAGGGTTTGGAAAATAGAATTCTAGGGGCTCAAGGAAAAGAAACTAATCCATATTTCCAATGTACTACTTATATTTAACTTCCTTTGTATATATTAATATTTTTATTGTCCTTCACACTGATGAAACTATGAACTCTATGCAATTGAGTTCGAATTACATGTGCTATATAATAATGACACTGCATTTAAAATTTTTAATTTTACTGTTACATAAACTTTTCTTTTTAATTTTCAATAACTTGCCAAAAATGCCACTGTAGCAGTTTCTGAATGCCAACTCTCCAAATAAGTGAAAGTGAAAGTGAAATTTGCTCAGTTGTGTGCGACTCTTTGCGACCCCATGGACTGTACAGTCCGTGGAATTCTGCAGGCCAGAATACAGGAGTGGGTAGCCATTCCCTTCTCCAAGGGATCTTCCCAACCCAGGGATTGAACCCAGGTCTCCCGCATCTCAGGCGGATTCTTTACCAGCTGAGCCACAAGGGAAGTCCCTCCATATGAGTAATTGCTATTTAATTTTTCATTGAGAAAGCCAACCTAAAGTAACAATCTTTGTTGATGCTTGCTCAGATCAGGTGGACCAAAACAGCAGGAAGTGCCTCTGACAGATTCCAAGACTCAAGTGTCTTCAACGAGACTTTGAGGATTACAAATATTCAGCGACATCAAGGAGGCCGGTATTACTGTAAAGCAGAGAATGGCCTGGGGTCCCCAGCGATAAAGTCAATCAGAGTGGATGTGTACTGTAAGTAAATGTCCCAGAAATCTATAATTAAGTCAACTGCAGATATGTTTTGTCCTACAACTATTTTTATTGTTACATCTATTGAGAAAGACTAGAGTTTGTTCAAAAAAATAGAGTTATATTCAGTTGAGAATGACAAGTCTTTAAGGTTAAGATACCTCATTTAGCATATTTCCTGTAGAATCTCCATTAGAAATTTTCATAGTTTTTATGATTAAATAATACATATTAACTATAGAATATTTAAGAATTAGATTAAAATAAAATAAATATCACTGAAAATCCTATTAATGACTATTAGTGTTGAATGTATATACTTTCTATCTCTACATATAAGTATATAAATGCATATTTATATTTGTATAAAGAAAAATGCTGTGGATATGGTGATTGGTTTTGTTAACTTAACCTATGTGAATTTCAATTATTCTTATTTTGTAAAATGCACTTCATGAGTGAAGTTACTTGAACTGGCTTGTAAAAGGCAAAAATCTCTGTTTAGACTCTGTTTTGATCCAATTCTGTTAAAAGTAATCAGTACCTAGGGTGATGCTGAGCCTCCTGGAATGTGTTTGTTGATTTATTTTTGTTTTTGGTCTCATTTTTCTGCTCTTGGCTGTTAGCAAATATATTTAAAATCCTCTTGGTCTCAGTACTGTCTTCCCCACCAAAAGAAATCAAAGTCCTACATTCAAGTCATTTTTTTTGTATAGGTTTCTATTGCTCCATTGTCTTTTTGCAAATACTTACATTTTATTTGTTAACTCTTTAGTGCTATAATAAAAATATGTTTATGTTTAGTGATTCAGATATAAGTAGCAAGTGAGGCGTTCTTATTTTTTAACCCACCTTTCATTCTTTCCTTTTTTCTTTTTCTTTCAATACAGGATATAGTTGCATAGTTAGGAAAGTGACTGGAATTACATGTGGTTGATCAGATCCTATGCTGCATCTCATGTAATTGTTCGGGTGACTGAAAAGTGAGTGACAGGGTTGCATTTGCGATTCATCTTCCACATTCAGGAGCTTTCACTGTTCCTGGAAAGGATGAAAGAGAAGAAGCCCAAGCCCCAGTATCTCTAGCAATTCCCAGGCCTTCAGGCATGACCTGGAATAACTCAGGCATCTGTATCCCAGAGGCCGCTTTCTCCCTGTTCTTACGGGCCTTCTTGTTGGCCTTACATGTATGTTTTTGAACAGCATATCCTCTGCCCACCTCCCCTTCACATCAAATATTTATAGTAATATATACTTTTTTAAAAGACTATGTATAGTGTTTTGTTCATATATAATTTTAAATGGCACTAAATTTAATTTAAATGAGTCAAACACTTCTATAATATATCTTTTAGAAAGAACATACATGTGATTTTTGTTATAATTATGGTCATGAAGTTTTATAATACACAACCTTGATACCTTAGACACAATTCTAAAATCTAAAAATTTCTAGTGATTGAATGGATGTGTTTTGTTAAATATTATTGGTAACTTTTGCAGCAAAAGCTGATGAGAACTAGTTTGGTAGTGACATCTAACCTGAAATGACTTGAATGGAAAAGTAGAAAATACTTGATCTTCTTTATTTACCCTACTTCATCTGAATAATCATATGTTTTACTCTGGAAATAATGTGTTTGATTACACACTATTGCCACAGAGCCTGCTGGGTGTGTTATGTAAAACATGGAATATGTACTGTAATATCTTCCTAAAATCTGAAATATTCAGAAAAACATTTCCCTAAGGTTTTGAATACAAGATTGTGAGTTGTGTTCCCACTGCAATACATTTGATAAAACAATAAGATTGCATTGCTGGATTAAAAATCTAATTCAAGAGAGAAATGGCATTTTAAAAGACTTCCGAAAAGAGGCTTCTTTCCTCTTCTCACTGCAAGGCCTTTGCAGCACTGCCGGGCAGGATTCTCCCTCTTTTCTGTTGGCTCAGGGCCCTGCTGCCCAGAGTCAGCCGTGCCGCAGGATCTCAGTTCACATTGCACACTTGGGGGAACCAACAGCACAAGGCACCTTGTCTCCCCAGGTCCTGTTAGTCTTTTAAGGCTGGTGTCTCCTTCCAGGAGACCAGGCTAGAAGGCGCTAGCTCTTTTACCTTCTTCTCTGACTTACTTTGGGATTTTCCCCACACAGCCTGAACTTGGCAAAATCTCCTTCTCTGCTGTGCATGTGAAATGCCATGGTGATGCATACCATAGTGGAGTACTACTTTCAATATGTTTTTGATGACAAGGATTTAGTAGAAGGCTGTCTAAAATTATATCACTTGAGACAACAACATGTATTCAGAGAATAACATGTCAACTAGTAGTCCATTCATATGGACTCTATGAATAAATGTGACAGGTCTTTTGGGGAATCTATGTTTTATATATAATCTATGTGTTCTATATATAACAGTTTTTAGGCTCAAGTATGTTTACTTTGCATGAATATTTATTCCTTAAAACCTCCCCCATCATTGTCAATAGGAAGATGAGTATCGTATTAGTGCTGGATTGGAACTTGACAACCTTAACATCTAAAATTGGTTTACAGTCTTAAGATTCATCTGTTATTTGAATTTTGATTTGATGTCAGACTGGTTGATTGACTAGAAATTCATTTTTATAAACTATAAACAATTGAGCAACTTTACCTCAGGTGCTTTTACCTTAATTTTGAAAAATGCTAAAACTATAGGACTAATTTTGGTTTTTTTAATGCTTTAAGCCGTAGTTTTAGGATTGTCAATACACTATAAATTTCTATTTCCTTTTCTAAACCGGTTCATCCACATTGGTAGAACTTGAAATAGTATAGGCATAGAATGCAAAATAATCTGCAGGTTAGGATCATGTTTGCAACAGCCAGCTGAGGCAGACTATAGCTTAGATTTAGCAAAAATTCTAATAAATGGCATTTGAATTTAGCCTTGAGTTCCTCATGATAGTTTGTCTTTTAAAAATCTTCCATAAAGTACCAATTTTATAGCCGTCCTGGAGAGATTTCATAACCACAAAAATGTATATCTCACATTAAACCTCACTCGGTAATTGTGAGTTTCTAGATTTTATGGCTAATATTATCCTAAAAAATTATTTTGATAAGGAAATTTATTTTCTGAAGAGAAACCTGCTACAATGCTGACTGATATAAAATGAGATGATTTTATTATATAGTAATATAAAAATATTTGTGATACTGTATTAGTATTTTGATCAGTTTGGGAAGATTTTTTCATTTGAATTAACAATTCCTTCCCAGATAATCTTCTAAAATGTCTTGTAGTAACTGGACCTTGTAGGTTCCATAAAGAAACTACCAAATGTACTATTATTATTCTCTTTGCTGTTTTACTCTAGAAAATAGTTTACTCAGTGCTACTGTTTGGAGAAGATATATGTTTTTCACTTTATCATGACCTATGATTCTTTTCTTAAGAACTATAAAAGCATTTCAAAATGAATATAATTTTTTAAAAAGTATATTTACAAACAAGCAGATTTCATAACCAGATAACTTATATTTAAAAAAGAAATCTTACCTAGTTATTTATACAAATATTTCTGATCCAAAACTACTCAATTACAATCCTTCCTTTGCTGGGTAATAGCTTCTGAGGGTGTGAATACTAACAGCTATATGTTTAAGAGAAAATAAAGAGTTAGTTCTACTTAAACCTACTGTTTTCAAGATATTCATTCTTTGTGTCTTGTCCCTGAAACTATGCTAAAGCAGTAATAAAGGAATAAAACAATAACCAAACATGCGAACAGTGATAGAGGGAGTGGAAGAAGAAATGACAGAAGAACAGTTTTGTAGGAAATGAATCAGATCAGGAAATGACCACTGTTCAACATACCGAAGAGAGCTTGAATCAGAGCTGTCAGTATGGAGGGTAAAATGAGGCGCAGAATTATGGAATCATTAAAAACCTCAGGAACTGGTGACATCACTTAGCTTTTAGAGAGTCAGTCAGTCAGTTCAGTCGCTCAGTTGTGTCCGACTCTTTGCGACCCCACGAATGTCTCATGGTGGCCGATTACAGGCCTTGCCCGCTGGGAGCTTGCAGTCTGAACTGTCAGATTACTTAGCTGTCACATGATTTAAAGACTAGGCGCAAGACACAGTGCAATAGGTACTGTTCTTAAAGTCTGATTAGACTTCTGTAGGAATCGTGAGTGTTTTTGTCAATATTGGCAAAATTCCAGCAACTTTGTGGAAATTTCCACAGGAAGTGTGTTTTTCACAGAAAAACAGTATTTGAGTTAAGAAACAAAATTGTTAATTAAAAAAATGAATATTCAGAAATATTAATTTTTGCAATTAAAACTTGATGGAAGTAGCACTCTGACAGTGGCAGTGACGTGACAATACATTTGGCAGAATATACAGGATAAAGGACGCCCCAGAAACACTATGCCATTATTGCTTTTATATCAAATTAATATCCGCTGATATTAATATAAGCAAGTTTTATTGTTTTTTTGAAACGTATTGTTATCATTAATGAAGTATATTTTATGTGTCTAGACTAGAAGTAATTTTTAAAAAACATTTAGTAATCGCTGGCAAATTCTTAATTAAAAAAATGAATATACTGAAATATTAATTGTTCCAATTAAATCTTATAAAATGAAAATCACTCACATACTTGCTGGAAAATGCACATAAATTTTAGCCTAAAATTTTGGCAAAAGTTAAAATAATCCTTAAAACATTATCGCTTATCTGTCATACATTTCAGTTCAGTATAGTTCAGTTCAGTCACTCAGTCGTGTCTGACTCTTTGCGACCTCAAGAATCGCAGCACGCCAGGCCTCCCTGTCCATCACCAACTCCCAGAGTTCACTCAAACTCACTTCCATCAAGTTGGTGATGCCATCCAGCCATCTCATCCTCTGTCGTCCCCTTCTCCTCTTGCCCTCAATCCCTCCCAGCATCAGGGTCTTTTCCAACGAGTCAACTTGTCACATGAGGTGGCCAAAGTATTGGAGTTTCAGCTTTAGCATCAGTCCTTCCAATGAACACCCAGGACTGACCTCCTTTAGGATGGACTAGTTGGATCTCCTTGCAGTCCAAAGGACTCTCAAGAGTCTTCTCCAACATCGACAAAAACAAGATCCCTATATATGCTGCTTACAAGAGACCCACCTCAAAACAACGGACACATACAGACTGAAAGTGAAAGATATTCCATGCAAATAAAGACCAAAAGAAAGCAGGAGTAGCAATACACATATCCAATAAAATAGACTTTAAAACAAAGGCTGTGAAAAGGGACAAAGAAGTCCACTATATAATGATTAAAGGATCAATCCAAGAAAAAGATATAACAATTATAAATATATATGCACCCAACATAGGAGCACCACAATATGTAAGACAATTGCTAACAAGCATGAAAGGGGAAATTAATAATAACACAATAATAGTGGGAGACTTTAACACCCCACTCACACCTATGGACAGATCAACTAAACAGAAAATTAAAAAAGAAATGCAAACTTTAAACGATACAATAGACCAGTTAGACCTAATTGATATCTATAGGACATTTCACCCCAAAACAATGAATTTCACCTTTTACTCAAGTGCACACGGAACCTTTTCCAGGATAGATCACATCCTGGGTCATAAATCTAACCTTGATAAATTCAAAAAAATCGAAATTATTCCAAGCATCTTCTCTGACCATAATGCACTAAGGTTAGATCTCAATTACAGGAGAAAAGCTATTAAAAATTCCAACATTTGGAGGCTGAACAACACTCTTCTGAATAATCAACAAATCACAGAAGAAATCAAAAAAGAAATCAAATTATGCATCGAAACGAATGAAAATGAAAACACAACTACACAGAACCTATGGGACACTATAAAAGCAGTGCTAAGAGGAAAGTTCATAGCCATACAGGCATACCTCAAGAAACAAGAAAGAAGCCAAATAAATAACCCAACTCTACAACTAAAGCAACTAGAAAAGGAAGAAATAGAGAACCCCAGCGTTAGTAGAAGGAAAGAAATCCTAAAAATTAGGGCAGAAATAAATGCTAAAGAAACAAAAGAGACCATAGCAAAAATCAACAAAGCAAAAAGCTGGTTCTTTGAAAGGATAAATAAAATTGACAAACCATTAGCCAGACTCATCAAGAAACAAAGAGAAAAAAATCAAATCAATAAAATTAGAAATGAAAATGGAGAGATCACGACAGACAACACAGAAATACAGAGAATCATAAGAGACTACTATCAGCAATTATATGCCAATAAAATGGACAACTTGGAAGAAATGGACAAGTTCTTAGAAAAGTACAACTTTCCAAAACTGAACCAGGAAGAAATAGAAAATCTTAACAGACCCATCACAAGCATGGAAATTGAAACTGTAATCAGAAATCTTCCAGCAAACAAAAGCCCAGGTCCAGACGGCTTCACAGCTGAATTCTACCAAAAATTTCGAGAAGAGCTAACCCCTATCTTACTGAAGCTATTCCAGAAAATTGCAGAGGAAGGTAAACTTCCAAACTCATTCTATGAGGCCACCATCACCCTAATACCAAAACCTGACAAAGACACCACAAAAAAGAAAACTACAGGCCAATATCACTGATGAACATAGATGCAAAAATCCTTAACAAAATCCTAGCAATCAGAATCCAGCAACACATTAAAAAGATCATACACCATGACCAAGTGGGCTTTATCCCAGGGATGCAAGGATTCTTCAATATCTGCAAATCAATCAATGTAATTCATCACATTAACAAACTGAAAAATAAAAATCATATGGTTATTTCAATAGATGCAGAAAAAGCCTTTGACAAAATTCAACATCCATTTATGATAAAAACGCTCCAGAAAGCAAATAGAAGGAACGTACCTCAACATAATAAAAGCTATATATGACAAACCCACAGCTAACATTATCCTCAGTGGTGAAAAATTGAAACCATTTCCCTAAAGTCAGGAACAAGACAAGGGTGTCCACTTTCACCACTACTCTTCAATATCGTACTGGAAGTTTTGGTCACAGCAATCAGAGCAGAAAAAGAAATACAAGGAATCCAAATTGGAAAAGAAGAAGTAAAACTCTCACTGTTTGCAGACGACATGATCCTGTATATAGAAAATCCTAAAGACTCGACCAGAAAACTACTAGAGCTAATCAGTGAATATAGTAAAGTCGCAGGATATAAAATCAACACTCAGAAATCCCTTGCATTCCTATACACTAATAATGAGAAAGTAGAAAAAGAAGTCAAAGAAACAATCCCATTCACCATTGCAATGAAAATAATAAAATACTTAGGAATATACCTACCTAAAGAAACTAAAGACCTATATATCGAAAACTATAAAACACTGATGAAAGAAATCAAAGAGGACACTAATAGATGGAGAAATATACCATGCTCATGTGTTGGAAGAATCAATATAGTGAAAATGAGTATACTACCCAAAGCAATCTACAGATTCAATGCAATTCCCATCAAGTTACCAGCAGTATTTTTCACAGAACTAGATCAAATAATCTCAGGATTTGTATGGAAATACAAAAAACCTCGAATAGCCAAAGCAATCTTGAGAAAGAAGAATGGAACTGGAGGAATCAACTTGCCTGACTTCAGGCTCTACTACAAAGCCACAGTCATTAAGACAGTATGGTACTGGCACAAAGACAGAAATATAGATCAATGGAACAAAATAGAAAGCCCTGAGATAAACCCACACACCTATGGACACCTTATCTTCGACAAAGGAGGCAAGAATATACAATGGAGTAAAGACAGTCTCTTTAACAGGTGGTGCTGGGAAAACTGGTCAACCACTTGTAAAAAGAATGAAACTAGATCTCTTTCTAACACCATACACAAAAATAAACTCAAAATGGATTAAAGATCTAAATGTAAGACCAGAAACTATAAAACTCCTAGAGGAAAACATAGGCAAAACACTCTCCAACATAAATCACAGCAGGATCCTCTATGATCCACCTCCCAGAATACTGGAAATAAAAGCAAAAATAAACAAATGGGATCCAATTAAAATTAAAAGCTTCTGCACAACAAAGGAAACTATAAGCAAGGTGAAAAGACAGCCTTCTGAATGAGAGAAAACAATAGCAAATGAAACAACTGACAAACAACTAATCTCAAAGATATATAAACAACTTATGCAGCTCAACTCCAGAAAAATAAATGATCCAATAAAAAAATGGGCCAAAGAACTAAATAGGCATTTCTCCAAAGAAGACATACGGATGGCTAACAAACACATGAAAAGATGTTCAACATCACTTATTATCAGAGAAATGCAAATCAAGACCACAATGAGGTACCATTTCACACCAGTCAGAATGGCTGCGATCCAAAAGTCTACAAGCAGTAAATGCTGGAGAGGATGTGGAGAAAAGGGAACCCTCTTACACTGCTGGTGGGAATGCAAACTGGTACAGCCACTATTGAAAACAGTGTGGAGATTCCTTAAAAATTGCAAATAGAACTGCCTTATGATCCAGCAATCCCACCGCTGGGCATACACACCGAGGAAACCAGAATTGAAAGAGACACATGTACCCCAGTGTTCATTGCAGCACTGTTTATAATAGCCAGGACATGGAAGCAACCTAGATGTCCATCAGCAGATGAATGGATAAGAAAGCTGTGGTACATATACACAATGGAGTACTACTCAGCCCTTAAAAAGAATAAATTTGACTCAGTTCTAATGAGATGGATGAAATTGGAGCCAATTATACAGAGTGAAGTAAGCCAGAAAGAAAAACACCAATACAGTATACTGACACATATATATGGAATTTAGAAGGATAGTAATGAAGACCCTGTATGTGAGACAACAAAAGAGACTCAGAGGTATAGAATGGACTTTTGGACTCTGAGGGAGAGGGAGAGGGTGGGAGGATTTGGGAGAACGGCATTGAAACATGTATACTATCTTGTAAGAATGAAGCGCCAGTCTATGTTCAATACAGGATGCAGGATGTATGGGGCTGGTGCATGGGATGATTCAGGGAGAAAATGTGGGGTGGGAGGTGGGAGGGGGCTTTGGCATTGGGAGATCGTGGACACCTGTGGCTGATTCATGTCAATGTATGGCAAAACAAATACAGTATTGTAATGTAGAATAAAGTATTAAAAAAAAAAGGAAAAAAAAAAACCAAAAACATCAATTCTTCGGTGCTCAGCCTTCTTCACAGTCCAACTCTCACATCCACACATGACCACAGGAAAACCATATCCTTGACTAGACCGACCTTAGTTGGCAAAATAATGTCTCTGATTTTGAATATGCTGTCTAGGTTGGTCATAACTTTTCTTCCAAGGAGTAAACGTCTTTTAATTTCATGGCTGCAGTCACCATCTCCAGTGATTTTGGAGCCCCCAAAATAAAGTCTGACACTGTTTCCCCATCTATTTCCCATGAATTGATGGGACCGGATGCCGTGATCTTCGTTTTCTGAATGTTAAGCTTTAAGCCAACTTTTTCACTCTCCACTTTCACTTTCATCAAGAGGCTTTTTAGTTCCTCTTCACTTTCTGCCATAAGGGTGGTGTCATCTGCATATCTGAGGTTATTGATATTTCTCCCAGAAATCTTGATTCCAGCTTGTGCTTCTTCCAGTCCAGCGTTTCTCATGATGTATTCTGCATATAAGTTAAATAAGTAGGATGACAGTATACAGCCCTGACGCCTTGATGTACTCCTTTTCCTATTTGGAACCAGTCTGTTGTTCCATGTCCAGTTCTAACTGTTGCTTCCTGACCTGCATATGGGCTTCTCAAAGGCAGGTCAGGTGGTCTGGTATTCCCATCTCTTGAAGAATTTTCCACAGTTTATTGTGATCCACTCAGTCAAAGGCTTTAGCATAGTCAATAAAGCAGAAATAGATGTTTTTCTGGAACTCTCTTGCTTTTTGATGATCCATTGGATGTTGGCAGTTTGATCTCTGGTTCCTCTGCCTTTCCTAAAAACAGCTTGAACTTCTGGAAGTTCACAGTTCACATGTTGCTGAAGCTTGGCTTGGAGAATTTTGAGCATTACTTTATTAGTGTGTGAGATGAGTGCAATTGTGTGGTAGTCTGAGCATTCTTTGGCATTGCCTTTCTTTGGGATTAGAATGAAAACTGACCTTTTCCAGTCCTATGGCCACTGCTGAGCTTTCCAAATTTGCTGGCATATTGAGTAATTCAGTCTAAACCATACAAGTGGTTTAAAATCTATATAAGAAGAGTTACATTCCCAGATCTTTCACATTTCACACAGTTCAACACCAAACTACCTTTGTTCTCTAACCAACTTGCTAGTGAAATCCCTACAGATGACTAGAAATTTATTTTTTTCTGAGATTTTCAGCCAGAGAAACTTTGATCTAAGAAATGTGCAATCATCAAAAACAAAAGACAATATACTCTTTAATTAGAGTTATTAAATGTAAGTTTATGTACTCTTCACAATCCCTTCTCACACTTGATTCTGAGACTGCCTTTCTGGAGGAATATTGGAGAACCTGTCTAGTAAAACTGATGAACTCTGGAGAAACAGCTATAAATCCTGACAAGGTGATCCTTGGTGAAACAGCCCTGCTAATACACTCACAGTGAAGGCCACTGTTGATCAACAGAGCTAGCAATAAGCTGTTGTATAACTGAATCTTAGGTGTGAGTGTACCAGATGACCAGACATTTGAGAGAATCATCTAAAAACAAGAGAGAAACCAAGAAAAAGAAATGGGAATAAAACTCAGGAAACAAAAATGCTGCAGGGAGCAGAACTACAAAATAAATCACAGTTATATATATTTTTAATTAGTATTCCCAGAGAAGAAAGGGAAATGTTGCAATCATATAACAAGAATAGGAAAATAGAAACAAGGAATTTTCAGAGGACATCAATGAACTCTTAGAATAGTAAAAATGTTACTATATAAAATCAACAAAAAGAGTGGAAAATAAAGCTGAAGAAATCTTACAGAGACTAAAACAATCAAAGGGATAGAAGAAGAGGAAGATAATAAAATTAGAGAATTTGTCCAGCTAATCTAACATTTGAATAGAATTCCAAAAGATAAAATAGAGATGAAGAAATTATTTTCTAAAAAATAAAGAACTAAATCATATTTAGACAAATGTTTTCAATTACAAAGTTCCTACTAGGTGTCTAGCACATAGAGTAAACAAGATCTGCATCAGAACTCATTCACTTGCAATTTAAAACACTAGGAAAAAAATGAAGATCTTAAACATTCCCAATGAATTTTTCATTTTTTTCCAAACTAATCATATATCAAGAATTAGGATTCAAAATGACATAGTAAAAGTTAAGAAACTAGGAGATGTCTGAGTAAAACTTTTGAAATTCTGAAGGAATACTATTTTCAAACTAGAATTTTCCACCCAACCAGACATATTTTTTCAGGTATTAAAGAAGAAAGACATTTTTAGATTTCCAAATTTTTTTCTGCTATGTTCCTTTTCTTTCGACACTACTTTAAGGAATGTTCTACCAAAACTAATTTAAAATATAAGATATTGTATATAAGAGAGTATAGAATGGACTCCCAAAGTGATATTGAAGCAAAACACCATGGTGATAGCTATGCTGCAGAACTGAAGAACATTCAAGACTGACTGAAGCTGCCAGAAGAGCTTTCATGAAGGATGTCTTCATAAAAGAGATGCAACTGGTGGATTATTTGATGTATTAGAGAAGGATTCTACACTTATCATAGAAAACTTGATAATATGGTAATGATGCGTATGTACATGATTGAAGAAACAACTTGTGGGTGTTATTAATGAACACAAAAAGTTGTTTGAAATGAATTGTAATTGAAATATATTACAAGGTTCAACTCTGAAGATAGACTTTCGTGTAGTTAGTGGTAATAATAGCAGTTGAATTAACAAGTAGGATATAAATATAAGGAATATGGGGAAGGAGGAAAGTTGGTATAAGAGAGAAAAAACTTTTCTCAAGAGGTAGAAATCAGTAAGCCAATGTGAAAAATGGAAAAAAAAATCTGTTAATAGCAACTGAAGTGAAATGAAGTGAAGCGAAGTTGCTCAGTCATGTCCGACTCTTTGCAACCCCATGGACTATAGACTACCAAGCTCCTCTGTCCATGGGCTTCTCCAGGCAAGAATACTGGAGTGGGTTGCCATTTCCTTCTCCAGGCGATCATCCTGACGCAGGGATCGAACCCAGGTCTCCTGCTTTGCAGACAGACGCTTTACCCTCTGAGTCACCAGTAATAGCAGTTAAACATCTATAAATATGAAGGCAAAACCAAGAATGATTGCAGGATGCATTAGAAAAGGTTGCCATGATGTATTAAAAATACTTGAGGTTGTGTTTTATATACGTATTTGACTTTCTAACCTATGTGCATGTATAATTTGATAACTTTCAATTCATAAAATATAGATTTTAAAATTTTGCCTTGCAGGCCTTGTTATTAAGCTCCTATAAGTGAAAACTAATCTCATTCCAAATTTTGTTGAAGATTGTTGTCAATTCTAATTATATTTATACTTTTCTTTAATTCTCCATAAGAATTGAGGCTTTTGATATTTTTAAAGTTAATTTATTTTTTATTGAAGGATAATTTCCTTACAGAATTTTGCTGTTTTCTGTCAAACCTCAACATGAATCAGTCATAGGTATACATATACCCCCTCCCTTTGAAACTCCTTCCCATCTCCCTCCCCATCCTCTAGGTTGATACAGAGCCCGTGTTTGAGTTTCCTGAGCCATATAGCAAATCCCTGTTAGCTATCTATTTTACATATGGTAATGTAAGTTTCCATGTTACTCTTTCCATACATCTCACCCTCTCCTCCCCTCTCAATCTAGAAATATGGTACTGAAGAATTTATTTACAGGGCAACAGTGGAGAAACAGACATAGAGAACTGACATTCTTTGATATTTGACACCAATAAAGTTGACTGAAAGCTTTAAGAAAAGGATAGAGGATAGCATGGGGAACATTGTTGCCACATTCTAACTAATCCCCCCAAAGCCCCCACCCACCCACCCAAAAATTGATAGAGTAAAACGCTCTCACTCATTTGTTTACCGGTGGTTTAGGATGAAACATTTACAAAGTAAAGTTTGACCCTTCTTCATGCAACAAATATTTGAGAGACTGTTCAAAATAAAATTCCATTAAATTTTGTGAGGCTAAAAAGGAATTTATTAATATTATAATTTGTACCTTCATTGAGTTTGAAGTACTTAAAGAGAGAACATGAAATATATGGTTTATTTAAATGGTACATAAATGTTAACCAAGAAAATAAATAACATGCATAATACCACACAACAGGAATGATGTGTCAAACAGTGCAGAAAATGTATAGTGAAATGTTACTGTGGCCTCTGATCATAAAAAGAAGTAGGATTTACACTGTAGCTTGAAGGATGGGGTTTGATATGTATTTCTGCATGTCTTTTGGCATTTTTTTTTGTCCTGAACTCTCTTTTTCAAGGTTGTTTGTGTAGCAGACAGCCTTATATGTTAGAGGTTGTGTCTGCCTCCAGGTCTGAAGGAAGATCTGCTTCCTGATCAGGATATGGAAGGCAATGTCTCCCTTAGGGGCAAAGATTAGGCAGGTTTGCTAGCAGGACCTTTTAAAGATCAGAAGTTTCCTAAACTCAGAATTACTTAACTGTGTCACAGACTGGAACGACATTTATCTAGACTCCTCTCACATTGCTCCTATTAAATTGAGGGAGAGAACTTATAAAGACATCTGAGATGAGCCTTGGATAATAAAGTCCTTTTTTTCTGACCCAGGAATCATCTTCTGTCAGCTTCCATGAAGTTGTGGCAAACTAAATTTGTAGCTAGTAAATTGAAAAAATATACAACTCTTCAGAGTTCTTGACACAATAGGCTGAAATAAATAGAGGGGAAAGCCAATGATATTCTGTAATGAGTGAGCAGTCTGATTAGAAATACCAGAAGAACAAACTGTGCTTGGAGGAACAGTGACTCAAACGGTGGGTTTAGAAGAAAGAAAGCTTAATTTGCAAAGTGGGCTGTCATATTGTGTTAAGATTTTACTGCTAATGTTTTCAGATGAAATGAATGACCATCTGCTGTTTATGTGAAATGTAAAATGAAGAAATTATAATTTTAGGACTTCAGAATTACTGATGAGAGTCAGCATTCTCCTAATATTAATACTGGTTCATTTGCCCTAAGAAACAATGGTCACTCAAAAGACAGTATCTGTCTTTGGAGGAAGAGAGTATATTCTATGTTAAAAAAATAAAAAGTAGATTCACAGAATTTTGAAGTTCTCATACTGAGATAAATATTACTTTGAGGTTCTTAAGGGCATTTAAACAATTTTTTGAGACTATGTTTCTGTAATTCTTTCACTTATTCTCAGCCATGACTGTATTGCTCACAGGGTAATGGAGGTCATACAACTTTAAAGGTTAGGGTTTGATTAAAACTTATTTTTAAATCAGAAAGAAATTAGATTCAGGGGCATTAGCTTAATAAGTTTTCATCTGTGCAGACACTGTTCACACATGAGACAAATCTTTTCCAATATCTATTAAACATTTTGTAAGCCTTCTTGTTTCTGGAACATACTACCCACTTTCATTTCACTGTCTGTTAGATTTGTTTTACCTGAGAAACTAATGGGAAATTAGGATGACATGTTAACAATTTGTTCTCAAATACAATTTACCTGTGTTAGAAAGAATGAGAAACTTCACAGTTAAAAAATATCGACATTGAGTTATTTGAGTTCATTTTCATTAGACTCATCAACATGACTTCTGGACAACAAAGTTTAGAAAGAGGTCTACAGCAACTAATGGGGATTCTGGTAGCAAGACAAACTCTGGAAGAAAAATAATGTCTTAAGTCAATCTCATTAAACATAATTGTCTTAGCACCACCCCTTTTCCCAAAACATCAGCCTTGGATTTGGAAGGTCTTAATCATTGATGTGGTAATTACAGTGCTTATTAAAAATGGGTTGCTGTCATGGTAATTAGCCTGTTAATAAATTTCAAGACAGAATTTGCAATTTTTTTGTATGCTGCCAATGAACAATGCTTGCTTATCAGAGTTATTTACTCATGGGAAACATAACCAATCTAATTCCCAAGTAGTATTAGCATTACCAATAAAAGAACTTAATAACACACACACAAAGACCTTTCAGTGAAAGCTACAGTGAAAATGTAGAGACTCCTATCAAACCGTGTCAACATCATGCTGAGAATACTTGAATTCCTGTAATCTTAGATGTGAATGGGCAGATAAAGCTATATATTACATGCCTTTTAAACCCATCTAATTTCTTCTGCTTAGAGTCTTAAAGTATTCTTAGCTACTGTAATATATCTTCAACTTACAAGTGCTTGTTCAGTTCTTTGTGCCACTTTTTTAGATTTTAAAAAATGTCAATGCATTTCCTAGAATTTTTAGTATGCAAACATATGTCTGCTCTCTCTTTCAGGTGGCCATTTAGAATATTTTAACAATGGCATTCTGACCCCCTGCAGTTTTTTAAACTGATTTATTATTTCCACTTAATTCATTGTTCTTGGTATGAGAAAGTTTCCAAATATTTTAACTTATAGTGGACTTTCATATCATGTTTAAATTTGTTAATATTTCCCCAAACAACTTTAGATATCTGCTAATTCATAGTCTAAATTAGAAGTGTAATCCATATAATCAAAAAATTTACTTTATTGGTAATAAAAATATTTAACTTTTGAAAAAAATAAAGCAATAATATTTTCACTGTATTGATTTGAATTTGGCTTGTGGAAAAAATATTTTTAAATAGGCATTTGAAAATTTACATTCTGTTAACATATTTGTGCAGTTAATTGTATTGTAGCCTAAAGACAGAATATTATGTTTCATCCTACTTAATTTCACCTTATTTTTCACCTTACCTGTGCATAAATTAAGATTTTAAAATACTTTTGTTGTAGGATTATGCTTCCTATTTATTCATTTTATAGTTTTCTATTTCATTTAAAATATTATTTCCTAAATTTCATCTAATTCATTGTTTAAAATGTATCCTAGGGGCAACACCAAGACCAAACCACTTTAATATGCAGTGCTAGAAACACACCTCCAAATTTTAGGCTATCAATTATTACCTGTGGTAGACACTTTCCAGATGTTTTCCAGACCAGTATTAATTTCCCTAATACACAGGGGAACTCTATTTCACAGTCAGTATAATTGGAATCATGAGACAAGTTTGGGCCAGAGGAATGTGAGAGAAAGTGGTATGTACCCTACTCAGGCTGAATGTGTGAAACACCTCACACAATTGTTTACAGAGTATCTTGATTTTTCTATCTGCATACAGAGCCTCCTAAGTGTCTGAGGACTCACTGGTTTTTGGAGCCACACAATGCAAAAATTTTGAATAACAGAGTCACCATTTATTTATCCTTTTTTTTTTTTTTTTTTTGGCCATGACATGCGACATGCAAGATCTTAGTTCCATGACAGGGACTGAATCCATTTCTCCCTGCAGCGGAAGCTTGGATTCACAATTTCTGGATTGCCAGTGAATTCCCCAGAGCCACCATTTGGAGGAAAGCCACCCAGGACACCTAGAAGAGTAGGGGCAGTTGAATGGGAATTTTCATGAAAGAAAGATTTTTTTGTTTTGGAGCCACTGAGGATTTAGGGATATTTGTTACACTTATCCTAATCAGTGGCTTCTTGATTACTACTTTTACCTATTCTCCATTTCTACAGTGTATTTATGAAGTATACAGAATGTCTTCAAAAGTGTATCAGTCATTTTGGGTTTCTTTTTTTTTTTAGCACATTTTAAGAGTTAGAAGTAAATATGCATTAACAAAAAAATCTCATGAAAGAAAAGAAGTCTATTTATTATGGTACTAAATGAATAAAGTAATAGAATTCCCACTAATTCCACCTGTTTCACTGTCTCTTAGAGTTCCTCAGGAAAATTAAATTCTAATTATTCACAACTGTTACTAGTTTAATAATAAATCCTATGCATATATTTTTCCCCACACTTTCTCAATACCTTACGAGGGTTTCTGAGAACACTTTTCAAAGGCACTTTTGCATTCTTATCTTTGTCATAGGGGTGCTTCTGGCAAAACTCCAAAGGATATATATTGATAAAGGGAAGTGTGTTTAACTTAGTATGATAATAAATTATTCTAGAATGTTAGCAGTTTGATTTTAGCTTTAAGAGCAAGCTATAGATCTGGATCATTTGTATTTTCATAACTTTTATGTTGTGAAATATATTTATTATATCTATAAATAAATATGTAACTAATATAAATATTTGTAATTAATAATATAACATCATTAATATTTATAATTAAAATTATTGATTTTATGGAATAACTATAAAGTTATTTTTATATAGTTAGTGTTAAGCTGTTGATTAGCACACATTTTGACTTATTTAATTCACAATATCATTTTTATGTAATCAAAAGGTATCTTTTTAAGTTATACCTTCAGGATTTTCAAAGATTTCAACATAAATTTCAAGGAATAATTTGTTATTTCACTTCTAGATAAGAGGAAACATTAAATACTTTTTTGTTCTCTTCTACTGGTTGCATTTACAGTTGTCAAATTTAGTGGAACAGATTCTGAAGCATGGCCTTGGGTCTATAGAAAACTTAGTTCTTCTTAATGCCTAATAAACATTGCCTATTTCATACCTGTTCACTGCTTCTTATACAGAGAACATAATGGAGGAGTTGCTTGTAAACCAATTTAGTCCTATCTTTATCAAGCGTTCATTACTGATCAAACACAACCTCTTAAGCATTATTCAAAGAGCCTCTATAGGAATCCTTGCCTGATTCCATAGACACAACAAAAGTAGCTGGAAGCAGCTTTCTCTCAGTTGCTCTGCACCTGCTCCTACTGCCTTTAGGTCCTTGTGCTCATTCATCCTGATTCTGAAAATCCAAAGCTCTCAAAACTTTCTTGACTGGAGATACTCAAAGACATTTCCAATTAAAATCAGTCAGTTTGCAATGTTGAGGACTTGCTATATGGAAAACATTCTAACTAGAAACTATTGTGAGAGATGAAAGAAAAAATATAAGGCCTTTGACTTAAAGAAGTTAATAATTAGTTAGAGATTTGAAAAATAGCTGTAAAAACAACATGGTTGAAGAATAGGCTGCGAGTAAAATGAATATGTGTATAGAAAATACTAAAGAAAAGTGATATGAAATATGACATATGAGTTAGAAAATCTTTCCATAGATATATTAAGGAATTCAAGAAAATAGATGTAATTATTACATCAATGGACATTTAATTGCTCAGTTGTTAGTTGTGTAAAACTATGAATTCTTGAACAAACTTACTTACTGATAAGTAAGATTGCTGGGAGAAATATCAATTACATCAGATATGTAGGTGATATAATTCTAATGACAGAAAGCAAAGAGGAACTGAAGAGCCTCTTGATGAAGGTGAAAGAGAAGAGTAAAAGCTGGCTTGAAACCCAGCATTCAAGAAATGAAGATCATGGCATCCTGTCCCATCACTTCATGATAAATTTAAGGGGAAAAAGTGGAAGCAGTAACAGATTTTCTTTTCTTGACCTCCAAAATCATTGCAGCCATGAGATTAAAAGAAACTTACTCTTTGGAAGGAAAGTCATGACAAACCGAAACAGCATACTAAAAAAATTAAGTCATCATTTTGCCAACAAAGATCCGAATATTCAAAGCCATGGTTTTTCTAGTAGTCATGTACAAATGTGAAAGCTGGATCATAAAGAAAGCTGAGCTCAGAACTAATGATTTTGAGTTGCAGGACTGGAGAAGACTCTTGAGAGTCCCTTGTACAGCAAGGAGATCAAGCCAGTCAATCCTAAAGGAAATCAACCCTGAATATTCATTGGAAGAACTGATGCTGAAGCTGAAACTCCAATATTTTGGCCACCTGATGCGAAGGGCTGATCATTGGAAAAGACACTGATGCTAAGAAAGATTTAGAGTAGGAGGAGAAGAGGGCGACAGAGGATGAGATGGTTGGATGGCGTCACTGACTCAATGAACATGAATTTGAGCAAACTCTGGGAAATAGTGAAGGACTGGGAAGCCTGGTTTGCTACAGTTCATGGGGTTGCAAAGAGTCGAACATGACTTAATTAATTGAACAACAACAAAAGCAATGTTTTTCACAAATGTTGAATATTCTGATGAGCAACTATGTTGATATTTTTATGCTTATATTTACCAACAAATGGAAGCAAAGTCTTTGTTTCCAAATGCAGTAAAAGTTCTTTCTCATATCTAAAAGTATTTGTAAAAGTTTTATCTGTCATTTCAAAATGATAAATTCATAAGTTAAATGGAGTAAAAGGCCCTTGAGAAAACAGACCACAGAAATCTCTGTGAAATTGCTTAGCCTAAAATCAAATGGCAGGCATGTGTTCCTACTAAGTGAACCAGAGATTTGAGATTGGCATTCAGTGTTCTGAGTTCCAGTTCATTGACTCTCTGAATCCAGTTTTCTCCCTGAGGATTAAGTCTACTACTTTCAAATCTAGATTGCATACATATTTCATTTTTAAAAAAGGCAATATATTTATAAAATAATGTGAACTAATAAAATGATTTAAATCTGAAAATATATGAAGATGTTTAATTAGATTTGTTTCACATATTTTTAAATCTAGAAAATTCTGAGTCTCACTGAAAGGATAAAGTAAAAGTTTCAACAGTAAAGTACTGCACGTGAAGTTATTATGTGACTAATAGTTTCTCTAAATTTATTCAGAATGTATTATACTCTCAAATTTATAACAGTCTCAAGAAAATCTAGTAAACTGCTTCTGCAGCTCTGTCTATACCATGAGTCAGAAGAAATTATCTGAATTATTAATTCTTGGCTACTTTTATAAGATAAGGTAGAAAGAGTCTTGTAAAGGGTCAAAAAGCAATTAGATTTACCCAAGCTAAGAAGTTGTTTAAAATTAAAATAATTCCGACCTCTGATATTAAATTAAAGCAAACTTATTTTTTTTTCTTTGACAGTTAAAGAAAGTAGTTCTTTTCAGTCTGGTCAAGGACATGAAACATCTTACCTTTCTTTGATACTTCATATTTTGAAAGACTTAGCTCTCTTTTCTTGATAGAGGGAGAAGTTTAATTAACATTTTTAGCATCTATCCCAGCTGCTATGTGTATATGCTTCAGTCATGTCCAACTCTGTGTTCCCATGCACTGTAGCCCACCAGGCTTCTCTGTCCATGAGATTCTCCAGGCAAGAATACTGAAGTGGGTTTCCATTTTCTCCCCAGGGGATTTTTTCTGGCCCAGAGATTGAACTTGTGTCTCCTGTATCTCCTTCATTGGCAGGCAGATTCTTTACCACTGAGCCACCTGGGAAGCCCCATACTGGTATGAAAGTGAAAGAGAAGTTGCTCAGTCCTGTCCGACTCTTTGCAACCCCATGGACTGTAGCCTACCAGGTTCCTCCATCCATGGGATTTTCCAGGCAAGAATACTGGAGTGGGTTGCCATTTCCTTCTCTAGGAGATCTTCCCCATCCAGGGATTGAACCCAGGTCTTCCGCATTGTAGGCAGATGCTTCACCATCTGAGCCACCACTGGTATGACAACACCAAATACTGAAGTATCTGAACACGCCTACTTTCAAACTCTTAAATTGAAAGTGAAATGAAAGCAGTTAAACCTTGGTAGAGAAGAGTACAGTGGTTTTTGTTTGTTAGGTTTATTTTTTGTTTTTTATTCATTGTCACTTGGGTTTGTCACTGGGCTTAGAATATAAAATCCATGTTTTATGAGGTAACAGTGAAGCATATATGTATTCAAGGCATCCAGATGGCTGTGAATGAAGTAAATGAAGGGTTTGTTCAGTTTCAACCGTTTTCAGGTGTCCATCCCTAAGTTACATTCAAAATGTGAGTGAACACATAACGAAAGGCGTTTAGAAATCTTTTCCAATTTTCAGAATGAGCTAAATTAGAGAAAGGGTAACAGATGCCGTTTTGTAATCCCACCTCCACTATTTTATTCTAGTCCCTCATCGGAACCTCACACCTGGTTCCTGTAGACCTCTCCTACAGCAGCAGCGCTCCCTTGAATTTACATGCATATCATGGTCAGATCAATCTCTCTTAATTCAGGGTTCATCATAATACTTGTCACTAAACATTCTGCATTCATTCTGTTCATTTTCACTAATAACCCCCAAATTTCTTGCGTTTGTTTTTCTCCTCCTTTTTGAAATGTAATGCTTCATCTTCCCAAACCAGTGACCCCCAGGTCTCTTCTCTTTCCCTTTCCCGCTGTTCTAGCTGACCTCGGCCCTCTCCTGCTGCTGAAGAGCCTGGTCCACACTGTGTTCCTGTTGTGACTTCTGCATCATTCTCCCCTCTCTTTTGTCCAGTTTCCCAACCTTGTCTACAATTTAGGATTCCTTGCTGACTGCTTGAATTCGTTCTTCATCTCCACTCTTGGGAATTATAGCATCATTTTTTAAAAAAATTGTCTTCTTCAAACAGTTAGTGCAGTTATCAGCCTCTGTAACCTATAGGTCCACAGTATGTTTTGTGCATCTTCCAGGCCATTTCACAATTCAGTTTTTCATATTTTTAGTAAAGTTATGATTAATATACAGTATTTTTATAACATCACCATGATGAAAATATTAATATACTATTAATATCACTCTCTCTATACCCTGAGTTACATCAAACATGAAGTGGGAGAAATGAACTTTATAAATAGACTCAAATCATATGAAGGCAATGTTTGTCATTAAAATAGTCAAGTTGTATCTGATTTTGTTATCAAATGAGTTATCAAAAATCTACTTCAGAATTGTTTAGAAGAAATTGTTGAATCATACATAAAAGTTACAGATCTGTATTAATATTACTGTGTACATTGACAAGTATTATATGATGATTCATACCTGTAAATTTTGTCTTTCTGAAGGTCTTTTAAACACCCGGAGAGCAAGGATCACCTTATGTTGTTATTTCAGTTCAGTTCAGTTCAGTCACTCACTCGTGTCCGACTCTTTGCAACCCTATGAATCACAGCATGCAGGCCTCCCTGTCCATCACCAGCTCTTGGAGTGCACCCAAATTCATGTCCATCGAGTCGGTGATGCCATCCAGCCATCTTATCTTCTGTCGTCCTTTCTTCTCCTGCCCCTAATCCCTCCCAGCATCAGAGTCTTTTCCAATGAGTCAACTCTTCGCATGAGATGGCCAAAATACTGGAGTTTCAGCTTCAGCATCATTCCTTCCAAAGAACACTGAGGACTGATCTCCTTTAGAATGGACTGGTTGGATCTCCTTGCAGTCCAAGGGACTCTCAAGAGTCTTCTCCAACACCACAGTTCAAAAGCATCAATTCTTTGGCGCTCAGCTTTCTTCACAGTCCAACTCTCACATCCATACGTGACTACTGGAAAAACCATAGCCTTGACTAGACAGACCTTTATTGGCAAAGGAATGCCTCTGCTTTTGAATATGCTCTCTAGGTTGATCATAACTTTTCTTCCAAGGAGTAAGCATATTTTAATTTCATGGCTGCAATCACCATTTGCAGTGATTTTGGAGCCCCCAAAAATAAAGTCTGACACTGTTTCCACTGTTTCCCCATCTATTTCCCATGAAGTGATGGGACCAGATGCCATGATCTTCGTTTTCTGAATGTTGAGCTTTAAGCCCACTTTTTCACTCTCCTCTTTCACTTTCATCAAGAGGCTTTTTAGTTCCTCTTCACTTTCTGCAATAAGGGTGGTGTCATTTGCATACATGAGGTTATTAATATTTCTCCCGGCAATCTTAATTCCAGCTTGTGCTTCTTTCAGTCCAGCGTTTCTCATGATGTACTGTGCATAGAAGTTAAATAAGCAGAGTGACAATATACAGCCCTGATGTACTCCTTTTTCTATTTGGAAGCAGTCTGTTGTTCTATGTCCAGTTCTGACTGTTGCTTCCTGACTTGCATATAGTTTTCTCAAGAGGCAGGTCAGGTGGTCTGCTATTCCCATCTCTTTCAGAATTTTCCACAGTTTATTGTGATCCACACAGTCAAAGGCTTTGGCATAGTAAATAAAGCAGAAATAGATGTTTTTGGAACTCTCTTGCTTTTTTGATGATCCAGCTGGTGTTGGCAATTTGATCTCTGGTTCCTCTGCCTTTTCTAAAACCAGCTTGAACATCTGGAAATTCACGGTTCCCGTATTTCTGAAGCCTGGCTTGGAGAATTTTGAGGATTATTTTCCTAGTGTGTGAGATGAGTGCAATTGTGCGGTAGACTGAGCATTCTTTGGCATTGCCTTTGTTGTTATTTAGTCCTTTCCAAATGACCAGTGCAGTGCTGAACTAGCAGAAGGATATAAGAATCAGGTGTTTATTGAGGGATAGATTAATTTCTGAGAAGCACCAAGAACCAAAATCAAACTACTTGATTTAATCTCATTTAGAATGTGCATTTGAGTGTTTATGTTTCCTTAGACTTCCAGCCCCTCTTTTATGACCTCCAAATTCTTATAAATAGCATATATAACTTAAATCCTGTGGTTCCCCATTCTAGTCATAACATTGCCAAATAAATATTAATAATATGTAAATTCTTTACTTTTTTTTTTTAACAACTGCTTAACAGTTGTGTGCCAGTGAATTTCCTCAAAGTAAAGATGCAGTCAATTAAATGATGGTATATGTTCAGTGGGGAAAAGAGAGCTTCTGATAGTGGCAGTTCACTGCAAGAAGATGCTATGCTGTAGTTGGAAAACTCTGAGCTAGAAAACTCAGTTTCTTTCCTTTATTTTGTTTTCTTTATAAGTATGAAGCAATGTTGTCAACAAGAGAGTGACATCTGGAAATGGGTGACACCCTTTGAATAGTGTGCTTTGTGGAAGTGAAATTCTGCTTTACATATTATCAGGTACAGTGAGCCATTCAGTATTCATTCAATAAACAATTCTTAACTGATGTATGTGTGGCAGATTTTATATCAGTCTTTGTTGGAAACAGAGTGTTATACAAAATCAGCACAAATCATATCATGAGAGAGAATATGATCCAAGAGAGATAGTTAAGATACTTGCTGAAATGCTGAGTTAAAATTGAGAAATAATGGTTCCATGTCTTCTCATGCTGTCCCTGAGACTTTCTAAATTATGAATTCAATAAAGATACAACTTTATTGGGTCTCATGGGTTTTTTTCTAAATAAATAAATAGAACTAAAATATCCTTAATTGCCACCAAAATTTTTATATTCTTTGATTCTGAGTATTTTATAGAAAGATTGCTTCAGATTAAACAGAAAGCATTTAGAGTGAAGATTTTGAGTAAGTGCTGGGGCATGGAAGAAATTAAAGCTCTATTAAACAAAAACTTACTTTTGTCCCCTCAGAGCAGTTCTTAATAATTATAATTCTACTTTAGTAAATATTGTGGGGTACTTATTAGGTTTGGGGATATTAACATGTATAAAGCATACTATTAGATATAGCCTCTTTTGCAAGTATGAATAGATACAAGCTCATAAACACAAAGGTGTATTACAGAAGTTTAGGGAGTTCACTAAATGTTGGTATGATTGAAGGAAGAAAGCAATAAAGGAAGAGAAGACTTCGATCTGTTGAGGTGATAAAGGGAGAATATTTGTGACTGGAAGAATGGGACTGGCCAAGGGAGAATGTAGGATTACATGTTTAGGAGAGCTTGATTCTATTACTTAGGTGGGAGAGAAATTTGGGTAAAAGTTACAGGGCAAATGTTTTCTGGATATTTGGGCAGTGGCCTGGAATGCAAACTTAAGTGGTTTATTTATTATTGTGTGGGCAGTGAGGAGCCCTGGTTGAATTGCTGAGCAAGGATATGTGTATTCTTTGAAATGTAGAAAGAAAAAAAAATCAGTAGAAGTGTGAAGGATGCAAGAGAGAGAGAGCAAGAAAGGCCTCATTTTCTGCACTGTGACTTGGATCGCTCAATTTAAATAGCTTTCTGGAGTCTTCACAGCACGATGTTTGGTATCACAGTGAAATTGTCTTAGAATGATGTAATGTTGGTAATAGAGAAACTCTGGTAAATTTTCATCTTTTAGCATGTTATCTTCAACGAACTCAGCCAAACATTGTGAGCCTGAGCTGTTTTAAACTATTAATAAGTGAGTTTAGTGAACACACATTTTTGAGGGTCTACTCTTTATAAACGAATACTGAGTGTGGAGTGGGTTTTGCAATTAATAGGAATTTTACAAAAGAATGAGAAAGTAAATTTTGAAGAACCAAAAACATAGTCTCTGTGCTCTAATTTGGAGGAGAATGCAAAATCTATCTGAAATGAGGTAACAGATTATGATATGTGCATGCTCAGTGGAATCCAAATCTTTGCAATCCCATGAACTGTATCTTGTCAGGCTTCTCTGTCTCTGGAATTTTTCGGTCAGTAATACTGGAGTGGGTTGTCATTTCCTCCTCCTTGGGATCTTTCCAACCTAGGAAACAGATTATTATATGGTTTGTCAATTTGTATTTTAAAAGATGGAGTTTTTCTTTTTGTATTACATGATTTTCTTTCTCATTGAATTTTATCTTTTTGAAGGACATGTCTGCATAACTTTATAATACCAGTTCTTTTTTTTCAATGTATTTTTATCAGAGGTTAATTGCTTTACAATATTGTATTGGCTTCTGCCATACAACAACATGAATTAGCCATAAGTATATACGTGTCCCTTCTCTCCTAAACCTCCTGCCCACCTGCCCACCACTTCCCACCCCTCTAGGTTGTCGCAGAATTCCCTGTGATAATAAGAGTTATTTTTAATGTATTGTTTCTGGATTTTCTCACTCACCATAGGAAGTTTATAGCCATTTAGTTCTCTCTTCTTAGTCTCTTTTTCTAGGTGTTAAGCATGCGGTGTTAGGCTAGAACAGAAATGAGTCGCTATAATTGATAATCTTTACTATAATTTATAGGAAAAAATGAGATGGAATGACCCCAGTTAATATGCATATAAAATTAATTATTAAGCCTTTCAATAAAAATTATATGGCCCTTTCAAAATGTTTACTATGTATGAACTCATTTCTAATTGTAGGGTTTTTATATCTCTTCATACTTCTTTTCCCAAATACTACACTATGCTCACCCTAGTTTTCCTTGTGGACACCTCTCAGAACTCACCATTCCACTAACCTTGCGTGAAGACCCCACAGATATGCATCTGCTTCTTTGCAACTAGAGTGTGTCCTCAGGAGGTCTTGTTGGAGAAGCTTCTTTCTTCCTCATGGTCCTGAAGCCATATTGTGGTTCTTATCTCTGGTTATATATCTCAATCTCTTGGGGACCTTTAAAAAATTATAGATCTTAGTCAACCTCCAGATTCAAAACTAGGTATCTGCCTCAAAATTTTGAGCTTTTTCTATTTTGTCAAAATCCAAAGCTTTCCCTCAATGTTTTTGAAAATTGCCCTTATTTGTTGAGCCTTCTGCCACCTGGGTTCCACTTCTCTGTCTATATCACTGAGCAGTCCTTTTTCGCCCAGTCAGCAAGCATGGCCTATTTGATTTTACTCAAAACTCCATAATTACCAAGTTTCCATGATCACAGTAAACTGTATTGAAACTTGTCCAGCTATGATGGAAGCAAATTTGCACTGCAGAAATACAAACAGTTTTACCTAGACTCGATGGAATCATTGATCTTGTGGTCTCTCTGTGGAGAAGGAATGGCAACCCACTCCAGTACTCTTGCCTGGAGAATCCCATGGATAGAGGAGCCTGGTAGGCTACAGTCCACGGGGCTGCAGAGAGTCGGACACGACTGAGTGACTTCACCTTCACCGTCACCTGCTCTCTGTGTATTCAGATGTTTTGTGTCTTCCTGGTGCCTTTCTCCCTACATTCTCTTCCTCTTTCTTTCAGTACAGTACAACACTCTCTAACCTGTCACCATTTCCTCCCTCATGAAAAACAGCATCACTTTCCTCTGAAATCTAGTGGGATCTTCCTCCAGTCCTTCCAATTTCAGCTTCACCTTGATCACCTATAATTGTATTTTCAAAAGAATGATTTCCTTGGGGGAACTAGTTGCAGGTAGTAGATTAATAAAATTCCTCTACCTCTTTAGAGTTTCATAAGGAATATCTGGCTCTCTGTAACTGCACAGTGCCTAAACAATATCTATGACTGACTCTGCTTGCTTACACTTTTTATGTATAGGTATGTTGAGACCTAAGAGCAAACCTTTACCTTCAAGTCAAACATGATGATTGATAACTCTTTCAGGTGTTTTAAACACCAGAATTGTAAAGAAAAGTTATTTTCCAGTATTGCAATGATTTCTCTTAATATTGTCATTAATTATTATTATAATGATGATATAGAAAGCAGCTCTTTAATGATCATGTCCTAGAATCAATTATGTGCCGCTAATCTGGACATTACAGTCAGTAGAGCGGCATCCTTAAGAGTACATTCAATCAAGCTGCTGGGTTCCAATCCTGGATCTACCCTTGTCAGTTCTGTTAAGTGGTGTAACCATATAATCCATATGTTTTCATTTTTTGAATATCATGCAACTAATTCTGCTCATTTTGAAAATGGAGATAATAATACTATCATATATATACATACATATATATGAGTGCATGCTAACTCACTTCAGTGGTGTCTGATTCCTTGTGAGCCTTTGGACTGCGGCCGCCAGGCTCCTCTGTCCATGGAATTTTCCAGGCAAGAATACTGGAGTGGGTTGCCATCCTTACTCCGTATATATATATGTGTGTGTGTGTGTATATATATATATATGAGAGAGAGAGAGTTGTTTCAAGGATAAAGTTAATCAGGGCATGTAAAGTTCCTAAACCAATGACTGACACAAAGTAAAAGCTCAGGAAAGTCATCTTTTAATTCCTACTGACATGTGGCATGATAGGGATATAACAGACTAAGGAGTAATTTCAGGAAGGGTAGTCATCATTGTCACCATTTGAAACTTTATACCAAGTGAGATCTGAGAAAATCAGTAAGTTTGCAGGTTCCTTCCAAGTGTAAGGATTGTTAAAGTGAGTTAATCTAATCACAAGAAGCCATCTACACAGTTACTAGTTTTATGACCTTGGACAAATTACTTAATTCCTTATTAAAGGGCAATGATAATCTAGTCCATAGAGTTGTTATTGCCTAACTATCACAACTGCATTTACTAGCATTAATCAAATGCCTACTATTTGCTCAGCAGGGTTGAGCACATTGTATTTGCTATTTCATTCTTACAACTATAAAGGTTTTAGTAATATGGGACTGATATGGTAAGAATTCAATAAAGGATATCTAGAAGAAAAAGTTTAGGAATGATAAGAAGAGGCAATGGGATGTATCATATCGATCTTATTTGTTTATGTATAGGTGCAAGAGATTTGAGCACATAAAATAATTATATCATGATTAATATTATTACTACTCAACAATAATAAAAGTTAACATTTAATAGCATTTACTATGCACTATGCAGTATTTCTGGAGAAGGCAATGGCACCCCACTCCAGTACTCTTTTGCCTAGAAAATCTCATGGATGGAGGAGCCTGGTGGGCTGCAGTCCATGGGGTCGCTAAGAGTCTAGCACACCTGAGCGACTTCACTTTCACTTTTCACTTTCAGTGCATTGGAGAAGGAAATGGCAACCCACTCCAGTGTTCTTGCCTGTAGAATCCCAGGGACAGAGGAACCTGGTGGGCTGCCGTCTCTGGGGTCGCACAGAGTTGGACACGAGTGAAGCGACTTAGCAGCAGCAGCAGCAGCATGCAGTATTTCAAATACATCTTATGTTAATTTGTTAAATTTGCACATTTTTCATTTTACAGATAATGAAATTGAATATAAAGAAAGATAAATAGTATAAGATAGCAGGGCTATTTGATGGGATATTGGAGGAAATACAATAAAAAACTAAGATAGGTTGCTTGAATAAAATCTAACCTTTTTGCTTTGTAATACCAAGACAGGAAAGAAGGAAATCGAGAAAGATACAGATTAAGTAGACTGGCAGTGGCTGAGAAGGTGAAGACGTTTTGATGAACTAAAGTAAAGGGAAGTCATTTGATGAGAATTTGGACAGCGACGGGCTTAGAGGGCTGAGGAAATTCTGCGTATATTGAACATTTGTGAGGCACGGGAAATGCTGTTTATTTCAAGGAGGGTAGCTTGTGAAACATCATGAAAAGCTATTAGATTTATCTGCAGGTCCACTAGGCAAGGAAAAGGGAAACAATAGTGAGGCCACGTAGGAAAACAAACAATCTGGGTTTATAATTGCAGGGATAGGCTACCTATGTGTCATCTCAAGTCTGGGTAAAACATTGTTAAAGGGTGACTTGGGTAGAATGAAAGTTACCATCCTTTCAGTAGAGGTAATTAAGGAATTTAGAGCTAGTGAGGATTCATGCAGCACTGATATGGATATTGAAATCTCAGTCTGATGGAAGGAAACATGGAGGAAGCAGTTGTAAACTAGATATTAAAATTCCTTAAGAAGTTGATGGAATAAGCAGTTTAGCAGATGATGCAATATGAATAAGGAAAAAGAGAAGCTGCATTTGTTTAGTTCTCTGTGCTATACAGCAGGACCCTATTGTTTAATCATTCTCTGACTGCAAGGAGATCCAACCAGTCCATTCTGAAGGAGATCAGCCCTGAGATTTCTTTGGAGGGAATGATGCTGAAGCTGAAACTCCAGTACTTTGGCCACCTCATGCGAAGAGTTGACTCACTAGAAAAGACTCTGATGCTAGGAGGGATTGGGGGCAGGAGGAGAAGGGGACGACAGAGGATGAGATGGCTGGATGGCATCACCCACTCAATGGACATGAGTCTGAGTGAACTCCGGGAGTTGGTGATTGACAGGGAGGCCTGGCGTTCTGCGATTCATGGGGTCACAGAGTCAGACACGACTGGGCGACTGAACTGAACGGAACCGAACTAACAGTTTGCATCTGCTAATCTCAAACCCTCAGTCCATCTCTCTCCCACCCTTCCTGATTTTAACTTTAAATGGAGCTTTTAATTCATTGTTTTCCTTTATTAGGCATACATAGTTTCTAGATGTCTGTCTATAGCTCTCTGCTTTAGGTCTCTGGCATTTAAGAAATCTAAAATAGATAGGTAGTGAGAAGTTGCTCTATAACACAGGGAGCTCAGCCTGGGGCTCTGTGACAACCTAGAGGGGTGGGGTGGGGGCTGTGGGAGGGAAGCACTAGAGGAAAGGGATATATGAGTGGATATATGTATACTTATAGCTGATTCACTTTGTTGTACTACAGAAACCAACACAACATTGTAAAGCAATTCTCCTTGAATTAAAAATAACATTAAAAAAAAAGATATCTCCATAAATTGAAGAGAATAGACAGTTTACTTAGAAGTTCCTTAGCTGTCTTCCTGTCTTCCAGTTGTCAGTTATGGACTGAAGCAAACTGTCAATCATTGCTGCAATAGCATTTTAAGTTTCTTTCCAGAAACTTTAGAAAACTTTGCAGATTTAAGTCTCTATTAATCATTTTAACATAGTCCAATAAAACTGTTCATTAAACATACCCTGTGGTGAGATATAGTACAAATCTGGTCCTTAATGTCTTCACATTTTGATGATAGGTGTTTTCAGAGACTGAAGTTTTAAATTAAGGATTTAAAAGTGCTCCTAGGGTACACAAGAATATTTCCTCTATTCCCTAGTCAAATTACAGTATGATTATCTTTGCACTGTTAAGCCACAATTTTGTTGAAAAGACAATGCTTTTCATGGTGGTTCAATAAATACAAAAACTATTGCCAACAGTGATGGAAATTTGAAGAATTAAATGCAATCACAGAATCTCAAAATATAACTGATGTATACATAAAAAGAATACAATTTAAAGTTGAAAGAATGAAATTTTTCACCCCACTGTTTTTAATATAACATGTACTACCAAGATTTCCTCTTCTTGGGCTCTAAAATCACTGTGGATGGTGACTGCAGCCATGAAATCAGAAGACGATTGCTTCTTGGCAGGAAAGCTATGACAAACCTAGACTGTGTGTTGGAAAGCAGAGACATCACTCTGCTGACGAAAGTCTGTATAGGCAAGGCTACAGTCTTCCCAGTGGTCACATGGTTGTGAGAGCTGGGTCATAAAGAAGGCAGAGCGCCAAAACTCCTGAGAGTCCCTTGGACAGCGAGGACATCAAGCCAGTCAGTCTTCAGGGAAATCAGCCCTGAATACTCATTGGAAAGACTGATACTGAAGCTGAAGCTCCAGTATTTTGATCACCTGATGTGAAAAGCTGACTCACTGGAATAGTCTCTGATGCTGGGGGAAGGTTGAAGGCAGAAGAAGAGGACGTCAGAGGATGAGATAACTGGATGGCATCACCAATGCAATGGACATGAATTTGGGCAAACTCCAGGAGATGGTGAGGGACAGGGAGGCCTGGCATGCTGCAGTCCATGGGGTCACAAAGAGTCAGACACAACTGGGCTTCTGAACACCAACTTTTATTTAATCATTATACTGAGGTTTGTGCTACAATACAGGGATTGTACTTTAATGCACAGGAGAGAAAATGTGAGAATTGTGTCTTGTATCAAGCACATTCATATCACAATCTTTCAGAATACATCAAATAAATAAGAAAGTGGTATGAGAAGGCAATGGCAACCTACTCCAGTACTCTTGTCTGGAAAATCTCATGGATGGAGGAGCCTGGTAGGCTGCAGTCCATGGAGTCACGAAGAGTTGGACATGACTGAGCGACTTCACTTTCACTTTTCACTTTCACGCATTGGAGAAGGAAATGGCAACCCACTCCAGTGATCTTGCCTGGAGAATCCCAGGGACGGGGGAGCCTGGGGGCTGCCCTCTATGGGGTCGCACAGAGTCGGACACGACTGAAGCAACTTAGCAGCATGATGCAATAAGAAACATGAACAATGCATTTGATCCTGTCTCTATATTTAACAGTTAAATAACTGTGTGAAGGTCATAAATTATTTTTAAAGTCAGATTTTCTGTTGCTAAAGAAGGAACAATAGCAATAACTTTTGCAAAGCTGTTATGAAGAAACAGAAAGAGAGAGAAGAAGGGAAGAGAGGACAAATATTTATCCATTCATCTAATCACCTAATTGCAATTCTAGGGTAACTTAAAACATCTTTACCTGTGTGCTGTCTCTTTATCTGCATCTTCAGTTCCATACTGGAGTTTTATTATGGTTTTCTGGTTTCTTATGAGCTGATTGCTTTACTTCATCAGGCTCAAGTATTTATCTTGAAACTGTGCTTCCTAAGGAGGTTCCAAGGGGCCAGTTAACCTAGTTGAAAAAGAATTTTTCAGTAATCTCAGACAAAGGAATGATCTCAAGATAAGTATTTTTTATAGGGCACAAAAACTTCTGTGTCTGAATATTGATATATTGATATATTTTTATATCAAAACAGTTGAGTTAACTGAAATTTCATATAAAAAAACAACTTATAATTGAAAGTTTATGATTAAACTGATGATACAGTAATACATAGAACATAAAACTATTTTAAACACTTTTGTTAAAACCTTTATTATTGGTTATTCAGCCAAAACAATGGAATATTAATGATCCACATGAATGAACTTGAGCCTGGATCTTCTGAATTTATTATTTTACTAAATTAGCATTTCACCTCAAATACTTAATGTTATGTGTGGAGAATTTTTTTCAATTAAATTTTAAATCTATTAGCAGAATATAATTTTGTCCAGGATACAATATGAGTGAGTGAAAGTTGCTCAGTCATGTCCGACTCTTTGTGACCCCACAAACTATATGGTCCATTGAATTCTCCAGGCCAGAATACTGGAGTTGGTAGCCGTTGCTTTCTCCAGGGAATCTTCCCAACCCAGGGATAGAACCCAGGTCTCCCACATAACAGGCAGATTCTTTGCCAGCTGAGCCATGGAATACAATATATTATAATGCAAACACAAATATGATACATATCTAGGAAATATTCTTATACATTCCTTTGAGGTACAGTATTCTGGGCAAGTGGTTGTTGAGGCAAATTTTTTTTGAAGAGAGTTAAAAAATATATTCTGCTGTTTATGTTTTGGTTAATGAGCAAAGTATTTCTTCTAAGTCTAATTAGAATTACTGTTTGATAAATATACTCTAAGACTAAATTAGTGGAAATCTACTATTTAGAAGCTCATCTCTGTCTGCTGTTTTTATGTTTAAAGTAATTTTAGACTGAAGGGTATCAAGAGGTACAAACTTCCACTTGTAAAATAAATAAGTCGTGGGAGTGTAATGTATAGCATGGTGACTACAGTCAATAATATTGTATTGCATTTTTTAAAATGCTAAGAAAGTAAATCTTAAAAGTTCTCATCACAAGAAAAATAAATTATAACTTCATATGGTGACAGATGGTAAATAGATTTATTGTGGTGATGATTTTGTAGTGTATACAAATAACGAATCATTATGTTGTATACCTAATATAATCTTATATGTCAATTGTACCTCAATAAAATAGTGATTCAAAAAAATAACAAGAGACTAGATATTAAAATGCCATTTTCAGGGCAGGAGTCACCAAGATTCAGTCAAAGAAAAGCATGCACAAATGTCTCTTCGTAGATCTCACACTCATCTACACAGGTAATGGCATTGCCTTCCTTTATTATTATACTAATTGCAAAAGTTCTGAAGATCTGCCTTTGTGCACAGTTCAGATTTCAGCTGAGGAGACCTCATTTATCTCATAGCTAAGAGAGCTGCTTTCTCTGATATGCTCAGTAAAATGCAGGCAGTAGATTACTCTCTCCTGGATGACTTTTCATTTGTATGAACTATGACACTCTGTACCTTTGATTAACATCTAGGTTTCTCTGCCTCCTACTCTTTCACTGTGTGCACCACAGGTAGGTCCATAATACTGTGTTTTGAGTTTGAGGAGGAAAGCTAAAATGTGTGTGTGTGTGTGTGTGTGTGTGTGTGTGTGTGTGTGTGTGTGTGACATTACTAAGTATTTTCTGACTGCAATGGATTAGATTTACCATTTAACCATGGTGTGTTCATTAATTACAAAGGTTGAACAGCAGATGTAGAAACAAGTAGACAATTACAACCCATTATTAGTGAGAAAATTAAGAAGGCATTATTATACTTAGCTTGGTAATCTGCTGGTTTCATGGACATAGAGTTCTTTTCTAGTAAAGAGTTTTGTAAGAAACTGAAGCAGGTAATTGAAACTTAATCAAATGAAGATGTTAACTATAGATGTGACAATGAAAATTTTCAAAAAGATAAAATGGCCCTGAGATAGCCTGTTCTAAAAATGGATACCATAAGTAAGCATTGATAGTAAAACTTCTAGCATTTCCTCATTTTTTTAAGGTTCAAAATCAGTGGTTGTATGTAGAAAGCACTTTTTGTTCTCTTGAATGAAATAAGTGGTACTAGCTTAGGAGATCTGTAAAGGATGCTTTTAAATGCTTTCAAAAAAGAAAGAACACTATGGTAGGTTTCTAGGGTTTTCATATTATTTAAAAATTCTGACATCCTAATATAAACTGTTTTCAGCTGCTGCTGCTTAGTCACTCAGTCATGTCAACTCTGCAGCCCTGTGGACTGCAGCCCACCAGCCTCTTCTGTCTATGGAGTTCTCCAGGCAAGAATGCTGGAGTGGTTTGCCAGTGCCTCCTCCAGGGGATATTCCTGACCCAGGGTTTGAATCCATGTCTCCTATGTCTCCTGCATTAGCAAGCAGCTTCTTTACCACTGTTGCCACCTGGAAAGCCCATATATATAAGTACATACAAATATATAATGTATATGTAAAATATAAAATGAATTTGTATATACGTAAATATATGTGACACCATAAGTTCACAGGGGAGCCTATTGGGCTGCCGTCTATGGGGTTGCACAGAGTCGGACATGACTGAAGCGACTTAGCAGCAGCAGTAGCAGCTAAGTTCATATACTAAAAGTATCTTTTAAACTTTTGAAAATCACTTTTAACATTTCAGCTGAAAAACTATCTACCTTCCCTGAGTCAAAGGTAACAGCATGTAGAGCAAATCTCAACTTCACACATTTTGAGTTACATGAATGAGTGCCTTCTGAAAAACCTGGAGAAAAGTACCCTAACTGACCCCAACTATATTGTTTCAAACAAGGTAGTGTAATAAGATTGAAAACTCTAGTGTACATGCAAGCCTCCTATATTAGGTTTTCTACTATATTACTCCAGCAACTCATAGCTGTATTCTACTATGGATGTGAAAAGAAAATTGATTTAGATAGTACTGTGCTAAGCCATATTTCCCCCCACTGGAGCAATTTCTGTTAGTAATGTTCATTTCATAAAGGGGAAAAGGGAAAGAAAAGTGCTCTGTGGTTTATACGCCATGATGATCTTCTGAACATTAAGAGTCTAAATGTTATATAATGTCATACAGATATGATAATCTCACAGCAATGCATTTATTTTTTTATAGCCAAAGATAATATTGTAAGGATGTGTCATGTCTGAGAACTTTGACCTTACATTCAAGCTGATCTGTGAAGAAGTTTATTGAATTTTTGATGTTTATATATTTCCACCAGAGATTATGAGAAAAATTCCAAAGGACACTTGCCTTGAAAACAGATGTGCTCATATAATAATATAAAAAGCAGCATGTCTTGACTGCCTAATAGTTCAGCCCAGAGGATAGGCAGGCCTTCCCACCCACATAATTGATTTCGACCTGGCTTGCTGTCCTGGGAGGCTGTGTGTATTAAAGTCAGTGAGACTTGTTACACATTCATGCTATTTTACCACAGCAGCATTGCAAAGGGTCATTAGGTTCCAACTTGTAGATTAACAAAGTGACCATTTCCAGGCACTGCATGGAAACAGAAAAGATGCTGTGCATTCCAATTTGGATGGGATCAACTCTAGCCTCACATTGGATGTTATGGCAGGTCAAACTGTTATGAATTTATCACGGGCTGTTTGTTTAGTAAATACAGAGGCCATAAGACTGAGCACTTCTGTAAGATGTTGCCACGACCCTACAGTGAAAGCCACAGATAAATGAGAGAAACAATTGGACCTGGCAGACAAGTGAAATTCTGGAGAAGTAATCGAAAGACTGACATTTTACTAGGGTGTTAGAGCTTAATCTCATTATTTCTTTTTATTTCTGAACTGAGGTGCTTTTTAGGTGTTAATTATCACCAGATCGGTGAGAGAGAGCACCAAATATGATAAACCTATTAAATCCATCTCCTACCTAACATGGTGATTGAATGTTTAAATCTGTTCCCTTGAGAACCATGTACTGAGCTGTACTTCTTACAATCAGGGTTTAAATAGAAATTGAAATTTAGTCATTATTTCCATGATTTAGGAAAGATGTTTGGGCTTAAAATTAAACGATGCTTGTTTGCCTAATGACACAGGAATGTTTTCAGTCACCATTAAACTTGAAAATCAATAATGATATTTTTGTTTAAGAGGTGATTGGGAGGAGGAAAAGTGGATGGGTTCAACCGTCTCCATGTTATACTAGGAAGAACAGAAATGACAGCTGACTCAGTAACTGTAGTTGCCAAGAATAACATTTTTTTGCCGGTATCTAGTGACTTTGTGCTAAGTCGCTTCAGTTGTGTCCGACTCTTTGTGACCCTTTAGACTGTAGCCCACCAGGCTCCTCTGTCCATAGGATTCTCCAGGCAAGAATACTGGAATGGGGTGCCATTCCTCCTCCAGGGAATCTTCCTGACCCAGGATCGAACCTGCTTCTCCTGTGTCTCCTGCATTGGCCGTCAGATTCTTTTCCACTAACACCACCTGGGAAAGCTATCTAGTGACTGGTGAGACTTAAAAAGAGGTACTGAGCCAACTGTATCCCATGGCTCTGAAGCAGTAATTCCCATGCTTTCTTGTCGAGTCACTCTGGGAAGAACATTTTTCATAAAGGAGCAGTATGATGGCTTCAAGCTGCTCCTGCACCTTGGGGAGTGACAGTTGTATCAACTGAAAAGTAATTATTGATAAACTTTAGTGTGTAGGGGGTGTGTGTGTGTGTGTGTGTGTGTGTGTGAGCATGCATGCCACAGGTTTGCAAACTCAGGATAAGCTGTCAGCTCTTCTGTTTGCTTGCCTTAAGTGAAAACCTCTCAGTCAATGAGCTGTCTTTGACAGCAGCAGCAGAACTTCTCTTGATGAAGACAGAGCCTGGTTGGGGTAGAGAAGTAGCCACAAACATAAGCGTCACAGATTTGTGCTGTCCTTATCTAAAGTTCAGGAATTTTGTAAATGTTTTTCAGTAGATTGTATGCCTAGAGTTAATATCAGAGGGTTGGGATGTTTGTTGCCTTCTTTGGGAGAGAATCTGTTGATCTCCTTGCAATGCCCTGTTAGAAATGAATCCCCTCTAGTCATCTTTTTGAATATATGAAGAATATTTCATATTTATTCCTTTTAACTTTACTTCTAGAAATTTGCTTACATTCCTGTGGTCCAATTTCTTTTCCTTTCCCAGTGTTTATTATTGCATAATAAATTACTCCAAACTCAGTGGCTTAAAATAACAAATATTGATAGCTCACAGTTAACAAACATTTATTATCTCACAGTTTATGTATGTCAGGAATTTCATCACGGCTTAGCTGGGTCCTGGGGCTCAGGATTTCTCACAAGGCTATAAACAAGCTGTTTTCCAGGGGGACTATAGCCATCTGAAAGTTTAGGTAAAGATTCACTTTCAATCTTTAAGCAGATGACTATTGGCAGGTTTCATGACACCACTGGCTATTCCCCAGAGATAAAAGTCCCTTATCACATGGCAGCTCACAACACAGTGCCCGGTTTCTCATAGACCAGACAAGCAAGAGTAGGAGTGGACATCCAAGAAGAAAACCACTATGTCTTTGTAACTTAATCATGGAGGTGAAATCCTTTTACTTTTGCTACATTCTATTTATTAGAAGTGAGTTATAGCCCACACTCAAAGGGAGAAGCTTACACAGGTCATGAATACCAGAAAGAGGGGTCACTGGGATTCATGTTAGAAGTTTCCATTTACCATGAATGGGAACTTTAACCAGTGGTTTTAGTTTTTAAAGAAAAAAAAAGTTTACTTAGTTTTACAAAATCTCAAATGGGAAAACAATTTTACTTAGTCAGTTTTACAAAATCTCAAATGGGAAAACTATTTTACCTTTGTATTTTCATGTAAAGGGATTAAATTTGCATAATTTGATAGAGCATTTGGGAACTCTAGAAAATGTAGAGATAATAGAGCAAACACCTAATATCTACATCCTACTTTAATAACAGAGCAAGATCAGTGTAGCTAAAATCCCCTATGTACCCCTACTTTCTTAGGGATAATTGCTGTCCTGTCTTTGATGTTCTTTTCAATATATATTTTTATAATTTTATAATATATATGCATTATTTAACAATATACTACTATTTTGCTTCTTTAAAACCCTCATACAAATGGTCCCTCTGTTTTATCTATTCATATGCTCCCAAGAATATATGTTAAAGGTTGTTGGAAAAAGCAATAATCATAAGAGCAGAAAAAGAAAAGGGAGAATTCATATTTATTACTAAATGGAGATGAGCACTTTGGTATATTCATAAAGCTAAATATTATCATAATGGAAATAAATGAACTGGAATCACATATTAACATGAATTTATCTCACAAACCTTAATTTGGAGATAGAATATCTTAAATAATACATATGTTCACTCAACTAAGTTTTAAGTGGTTTAATGTTATTCTTGGTTACTCATTTTAAAATGTACTTACAGAACTTTTTTATTGTATCACTAAAGGCATTGTGTCGTCTAATATTCTATTGTTCTTCAGGTCACCAACTAGTTATGTGAGGTAATCAGAAAACATATTTCTGAAAATCCCTGGCATGTGTTAGCATTTTAATGATTAATTTCAAACCTTGTCTTAAGATTATGCTCATTGTACATGTTAGGTGTTAATAGGATATCTATGGATCCAACAGTTTGCAGTTTGGTGTCCTGGAAACAAATCATTCTTTCTTGGTCTTTTAACATCTTTCATTCTGAATGGTTAGACAGATGATGTATTTGGGCCCTCATCTCCCCACCTCCTTTTTCTGCCTAACAATTGGGAAAATTGCAGCAGCTGTGGCTAACTATTTACATTGAAAATAATAACATGTGTAAATAGGATCTTTCTAACTCTTCATTATTGGCAGCAGAAATAAGTGGGAATATTGGCCCAGCCTCATCATAGAAACAGAGCCACATCCAGAATGAGATAAAACAAATGATTATAAACTCAGAGCAAAACAAGAGAACAAATTAACAAAAGAAGGTGGTAATAATGTAATCAACAATACATGATCATCACAGAAAAATCAAAGTGATCCAGTAAATATATTACTTTAGAGAGGACTGGGCTTCATCTGTTGATTTACAAATCCAGAGTAATTTGAGAAGGATTGATAGGTCCCAGTGACAGTCAAAAGTCAGCTTGTGTTTAGGCATATCAAGATTCAGTAGAATATATGGTTAATAGCATGAATTAGACCATGCTATTCAAATCCATGTCTGGATTTGAAAATCAGTTCAGTCACTTAAGGGTTATACAATCATGAGAAGTTTCCTAAATATTCTAGTTTTTGCTTACTTATAATGTTCATAACCTCATAAGATTTCTGATAGTATTGAGTTAGTCTTTATAAAGCTTGTAGAACAGGAAATAATCTTTAAGCATTCTGTAAATATTAGCTTTGCTTATTAGTTAGACATACAGATTGTATGATTTTCTAATTATTTGAAAATGGTTAATATATTACTTTAAAAGAAATAATTATGTTTCTAATAATCTTCACCCTACCCATATTAGATATGTATTTACCTATAGTATCTACTATTAGAATTAACTTTCTAATTAATAATTTTAATTATTAATTTCATCAAAATGTATTGCATTGGACTCCCAGCATTGCATGGAATATGAGACAACAATTTTATCTTTCTTATCCAAGTTTTGTTTGTTTGCATTTGTTACATGTTTTTGTATGCATATATGTAGTATGCATAATATGTAGTAATTTTGTATTTCAGTAGTTATTAAAAATTATGAAACAGAATGCATTTTTATACAGCTTAACTTTTTTATTCCACATGACTTTGTTTGGAGTTATCTAAGTTAATACATTAAGATTTAGCTCATTTATTAACTATAGTATAGCAATTTCACTGAATAGTGATACTAAAACTCTTCTCTAATTTTTTGCCAGGAACTAATTGAATATATGTATAAATGTCTTCATGTGCACATCTGTAATATTTTTCAATGTATATATCTAAAGGTGGAATTACTTGGTCTGAGGGTACATGTTCAACTGTATTTAGTATTGTTAAAAGGCTCTTTAAAGTGGTTGTGTTAAAATTCATTCTAATAAGGAATTTATTGGATGTTTTGTTTCCCATATTCTTGTCAGCAGTTGTTTACTTTGCCAGTCAAACAGGTCTTAAATGGTATCTTGAAAATTTTTATTTGATATTTTTAATTACTAGTAAGGACACACACCTTTTGCATATTTATTGATACTAGCCTAGCTTTTCTGTAAGTTAGCTTTCCATAAAATTTCTCAATTATTTTTAGACTGTTTATTTTTGTTGTTTTTAATTTTAAGAAAGACCTTAAATTCTTTTGAAATTAATAATTTTAATATGTGTTACAAATATCCTTTCTCAGACTGTTACTTTATTTTTCTTAAATGGAATCATATGGTATTTGCTGTCCTGTGACTAGCTTGTTTCACTTAACATAATACCCTCAGCATTAATCTACACTTTTGCATGTTGCAGAATTTTCTCCTTTTTAAGGTTGAATAATATTCCATTATTTGTATAAACCACATTTTCTGTGTTCATTTATCTATTGATGGAAATTTAATTTTGTCCATATCTTGGCTGTTGTAAATAAGGCTGCAGTTACTTTTAGAGGTTCTGATAGCTTGATTGAAATTATTTTAGATGAATATCCAGAGGTTTGGTCAATGGATCTTAAGGTAGTTCTATATTTAATATTTTGAGGAATCTCAATGCTATTTTCCATAGTGCTTGTAGTGTTAGGCATTTCCACTGATAATTTACAAAATTTCCATTTCTCTAAACCTCAGCAATATTGTTGTCCTCTGCTGTTTTGATAATAACCATACTGATAGGTGTGAGGTGATACCTCATTGGAGTTTTGCTTTGCATTTCCCTGATGATTAGTTGCCAAATTCAGACTTACATTGAAGAAAGTAGGGAAAACCACTAGACGATTCAGGTATGACCTGAATCAAATACCTTATGATTATACAGTGGAAGTGAGAAATAGATTTAAAGGACTAGATCTGATAGATAGAGTGCCTGATGAATTATGGACGAAGGTTCGTGACATTGTATAGGATACAGGAATCAAGATCATCCCCATGGAAAAGAAACACAAAAAAGCAAAATGCCTGTCTGGGGAGGCCTTACAAATAGCTGTGAAAAGAGAGGTGAAAAGCAAAGGAGAAAAGGAAAGATACAAGCATCTGAATGTGGAGTTCCAAAGAACAGCAAGAAGGGATAAGAAAGCCTTCCTCAGCAATAAGTGCAAAGAAATAGAGGAAAACAACAGAATGGGAAAGACTAGAGATTTCTTAAAGAAAATTAGAGACACCAGGGGAAAATTTCATGCAAAGATGGGCTTGATAAAGGCCAGAAATGGTATGGACCTAACAGAAGCAGAAAATATTAAGAGGTGGCAGGAATACACAGAAGAACTATACAAAAAAAGATCTTCACGACCAAGATAATCACGATGGTGTGATCACTTACCTAGAGCCAGACATCTTGGAACAGGAAGTCAAGAGGGCCTTAGAAAGCATCACTATAAACAAAGCTAGTGGAGGTGATGGAATTCCAGTTGAGCTATTTCAAATCCTTAAAGATGATGCTGTGAAAATGCTGCACCCATATGCCAGCAAATTTGGAAAACTCAGCAGTGGCCACAGCACTGGAAAAGGTCACTTTTCAGTCCTATCCCAAAGAAAGGCAATGCCAAAGAATGCTCAAACTACCACACAATTGCACTCATCTCACACGCTAGGAAAGTAATGCTCAAAATTCTGCAAGCCAAGCTTCAGCAATACATGAACCGTGAACTTCCAGATGTTCAAGCTGGTTTTAGAAAAGGCAGAGGAACCAGAGATCAAATTGACAACATCCACTGGATTATTGAAAAAGCAAGAGAGTTCCAGAAAAACATCTATTTCTGCTTTATGGACTATGTCAAAGCCTTTGTCTGTGTGGATCACCACAAACTGGAAAATTCTGAAAGAGATGGGAATACCAGACCACCTGACCTGCCTCTTGAGAAACCTGTATGCAGGTCAGGAAGCAACAGTTAGAACTGAACATGGAACAACTGACTGGTTCCAAATAGGAAAAGGAGTACATCAGGGCTGTATATTGTCACCCTGCTTATTTAACGTCTATGCAGAGTACATCATGAGAAATGCTGGGCTGGAAGAAGCACAAGCTGGAATCAAAATTGCTAGGAGAAATACTAATAGCCTCATATATGCAGATGACACCACCCTTATGGCAGAAAGTGAAGAGGAGCTAAAAAGCCTCTTGATGAAAGTGAAAGAGGAGAATGAAAAAGTAGGCTTAAAGCTCAACATTCAAAAAATGAAGATCATGGCATCTGGTCTCATCACTTCATGGGAAATCGATGGGGAAACAGTGGAAACAGTATCAGACTTTATTTTTGGGCTCCAAAATCAGTGCAGATGGTGACTGCACCCATGAAATTAAAAGACACTTACTCCTTGGAAGAAAAGTTATGACCAACCTAGATAGCATATTCAAAAGCAGAGACATTACTTTGCCAACATAGGTCCGTCTAGTGAAGGCTATGGTTTTTCCTGTGGTCATGTATGGATGTGAGAGTTGGTCTGTGAAGAAAGCTGAGTGTGAAAGAATTGATCCTTTTGAACTGTGGTGTTGGAGCAGACTCTTGAAAGTCCCTTGGACTGTAAGGAGATCCAACCAGTCCATTCTGAAGGAGACTTGTTCTGGGATTTCTTTGGAGGGAATGATGCTGAATCTGAAACTCCAGTACTTTGGCCACGTCATGTGAAGAGTTGACTCACTGGAAAAGACCCTGATGCTGGGAGGGATTGGGAGCAGGAGGAGAAGGGGATGACAAAGGATGAGATGGCTGGATGGCATCACTGACTCTTTGGACGTGAGTCTGAGTGAACTCTGGGAGTTGGTGATGGACAGGGAGGCTTGGCATGCTGCGATTCATGGGGTTGCAAATAGTTGGGCACGACTGAGTGACTGAACCGAACTGTACTGAACTGAACTGATGATTAGTTAGTGGTATTTAGTTGCTAAGTCGTGTCCCATCATTTTGATGATTAGGGTTTCCCTGGTAGCTCTTTTGGTAAAGAATCCACCTGCAGTGAGGGAGACATGGGTTGGGAAGACCCCTTGGAGAAGAGAATAGCTACCCACTCCAGTATTCTGGCCTGAAGAATTCAATGGACTATAGATTCCATGGGGTTACAAAGAGGTAGACACGACTGAGTAGCTTTCACTTTCACTTATGTTCACCATTTTTCATATATCTTTTGGCCATTTTAATATCTTATGGACAAATGTCTATTCAACTTATTAGTCCATTTCTAAATAGCATTTAGTTTCTTTGCTACTGATCTGTATGAGATCCTTATGTGATTTGGAAATTGACTCCTTTATCTACTTGCAAATATTTTCTCCCATTTAACAGGTTGCTTTTTCACTTTGCTATGTGTTTCCTTTAGTTCAGAAAAATTTTAGTTTGCTGTAGTCACACTTGTTTATTTTTCCTTCTGTTGTCTGTGCTTTTGAATCATATCAATGAAATTGTTGCCAAGGCCAATATCCAGAAGCATTTCCCCCATATGTTCTTCCAGGATCTTTACAGTTTCCAGTCGTAAACTTAAGCCTTTAATCCATTTTTGCTCAATTTTTCTGTAAGGGGTAGATAATGATCCAATTCCATTTATTTGCCTGTGGCTATACAGTTTTCTCAGCACCATTTGTTTATCCTTTGTTGTTGTTGTTGTGTATTCTTGGTACCTTTGTTGATTAATTGGCCGTGTATTCATGGATTGACTTCTGGCCTCTGAGTTTTGTTCCACTGGTAGGTATTTCTGACAGCTTCTGTTTTTCTTATAGTCCGATACTGTTTTAATTACTGTGATTTTAAATTATATTTTCAAATCAGGAATGTGATGTTACTAGTTTTGTTTTTCTTTCTAAAGATTGTTCCAGATGTTCACAGTCTTTTGTGATTCCATATTAATTTTAGAATTGTTTTTCTATTTCAATAAAAAATAACCATTGGTATTTTGATAGGGGTTGCATTGAATAGGTATATCTTTGAGGTTTATGGATATTTAACAATATGAATTCTTCCAATCTGTGAACATTGGATATATTTCCATTGTTTATATCTTTTAAAATTTCTTCCATTAATATTTTGTACTTTCAGTGTACAGTCTTTCATCTACTTATTGTTTTCTGTTTTGTTTTGTACTATTGTAAATGGGATTGTTTTCATAATTTCCTTTTCAGATAATTCATTATTAGTGTATAGAAATGCAACTGACTTTTGTATGTTGATTTTGTTTCCTGTAGTTTCACTTAATTCCTTTACTGGTCCTAAAAGTATTTTTAATAAGAGTCTAAGTGTTTTCTATATATATGATCATGTAATCTGTAAACAGGGATGGTTCTATTCTTTCTTTTGAATTGTATTTCCTTTTATATCCCTTTCTGCACATCTGATGAGAGTATTTGCAGATTAATTAGGATAATACATGTAAAATGTTTAAAATTGCTACCTAGCGTATAAATCTTCACTGTCTCTCTGAAAAATAATATTCAAAATTATGAAATAATGACACACTTTATCACTATCAATACTTTTGCCTTATTTTATTCATATTAATGGTGCTGCCATAATATTATCATGGTTAATATTTGCTTTTTCTTATGCATCCTTTTCTTTAAAATATTTTATAACATTATGTTAGCATTTTATTTAGGTATATCTGCTGTAAAGACAATATCATTGGATGTTTTGAAAAGAAAATTCTTAACTTTTATTATCAACTTACATTAGTATTATTAACATATATTTTACATTTCTAGCATTATTCATTAATTTCATTTTATAGGGTTTCTTTGCTTTATTTCCTTTATATGTTTTATTTGTTCTAGTTTTACTTATTCTTTTCATGTATTCTAAAATCGCAGATTCTCTTTTAATAGATAAACCTAGCTTTTGGTGTGTGCATTCAACCTATGTTAAACTTTAATCAATATCTCTGCTCTTTTCATAATGCATGGGTTTTAGATATCTTTAAATCTGTAGCTCAGTCTGGAGGAAGAAATGGTATCCCACTCCAGTATTCTTGCCTGGAAAAATCCATGGGCAGTGGAAGCTGGCAGGCTACAGTCCATGGGGCCACAAAGGGGGGTGAGTGACTGAGTGCATGCACACACACACACACACACACACACACACACCCCACACACACACACACACACACACACACACATACACACACCATATTCTAGTTCATAAAACATATTTTTTGCCTTGACTATTACCTATATAACAGCTTTTTCAAGGACGGGATGGGTAGAATGACATTTATTCTACAATGCTCAAATTGATTCTGATTAGCTAAACTTTCTTTGCAAATGCAAATTTTGCTTGTCTTACATGTTAGAAAATATTGCATCAACTTTGGAGGGAGGGAAAGAGGAAATGAGAGAGGGAAATGGAGAGAGAAACTGAATAGAAAGCTGCATCTGGACCACATGGCTATTTTGTAAAGTGATCCAAATTTATACCAGTATCAGTTTGTAAAATTCGTCATCATATGGGTTTATTTCTAATTAACTACATGGACAATAAAATGTTTTTAAATATCCCAATAGAGGTCTAATTTGCAGCTGTTTGATTGTTTCCCTACTATTATCTACAAAGCAATCATGCATGAACAAAGACTGCTTGACTAGCTTTTAAGGAAATATTGACCATTAATACATTTTAATTAAGGAATATTGAAGCAGAGAATTTAAATCAACAAAATAAATAATGTTAAAGGATGGTGAAACTTCAACAGTAAGAAATTCTAATACCTGTGCATAAATATTTCTGTTTCACATTCAAAATAAGGAGATACAGAGGTAGACATGCATGTATTTATTTAGATACACACATATATGTATATGCATATCATTTAAAATAAATATAAGATATAATGAATGTATGATAAATATAGTGTGTGCTAAATCAAATAAGGAGTTTAAGCCATTATTTGAGAGGGAAGATCATTGTTTTATGTTTGTTCATAGAATTGATATCTGAGCCTTAAATATCAAATAACAGTTAGATACACAAAAAAGGGATGGAGATTTTCAGATAGAGGCAACTATCTCGGGCACAGAGGCAAAAAAATTCAGGGAGGCAGCATAGCCACCTACATTCTGGTTTCTGGAAGACTTGGATTTGAACTCTGTTGTTGAACTATTTTGTAGAAGTCATTTAATTTCTAAAACTCTGATGAATTCCAATGATAATATTATGTATATCAAAAGTATGTTCTATAGGTTTGATATTTTTATGTGCTTATGTGTTTTGAGCAGTTTTTAGCCCAGAGTAAGTGACCAATAAATATGCTATCAGTTATTATTATTATCTTGGCTGTAATCATTGTTACCTGTTTAAGACCCTGCAGTTATTTCAACATAACTTGAACACATATAAAAATTGAGTGCTATGATGGTAGGAGACAGCAGTCATCTAGGGCAGACTATGACCTGCTTTATAAACCTCACCGAAACATTTGAACATTATTTTTTGGCATTTGACAACTACTGAGGTAGGTGTCTAGTTCAAAATATAGAAACTCTCATTTGCTATATTGTAATGAATGGATGTAGGAATATGAGGAGTGAAACTGGAGGGAGAAATACTTAAAATATAAGCCAGAGATGCCTAAATTGTGGTGCATGCCTAAATTGTGGTATATGCAATAGAGATTGACATGTTAGAATCTAAGATGGACTTAGTGGATAGACCTTACTGGCTTAGAGATTTATTAACTTCAGCTGTTGAATCAAGGTTGATGAAGACATCTTGAACATGGAAAGTTTGGTCTATGATGACTCTATTCCATGGAATGATAAACACAGAAGGATATAAAGGGAAGATTATGAGTCCAGTTTTACACGTGTATAGATAACAAATGTTTAGAGAAGAACAAAATGTACATGCATAGCAAGTATTTGCTAAACTGGATTTTGGTTCAGAAGAAACTTCAGCTCAATATTCAGGTGAAAATGAACTCATACTTCATACCATGAACTGGGGGCTTACATAACAGCAATCTGGTATCTATTAGTTCTGGAGGCTGGAATTCTAAGATCAAGATCCTGGCGGAGTTGGATTCTGATGAGGCTTCTCTTGGCTTCCAGATGGTTGCCTTCTCACTTTGTCCTCAAGATGGCATTTCTTCTATGCATGCACTCATGATGTCTCTTCCTCTTTTATAAGGACATCTGTCCTTTGGGGTTAGAGACCCACTCTCATGAGTTCATTTAACCTTAGTTAACTACTCAAAGGTCATATCTCCAAATGCAGTCATATTGGGCTTCAATATTCACATTTTGGGGTGAACAGTTGATACTCAACAGTATCAATATAAGGTGAAAATTCTGATAAGTTGTGTGATAAAAACTGCCTCAGTCAAAAATTTAATCACGAGAAAAATAATCTACTTTTAAGACAAGTCTATTCAAAGAGATAAAATAATCTGTTATACTATCCTGTTGTCACAGGTAAACAATAATCAAAACTTATGAGGAGTGCTCTTGGTACAATTCCTAGCATAGAAAAGATGTTGAATTATTGTTGTAAATTAATGTTGAATGAAAACATGGCTGATTAGTTCACCAGACAATAAATGTAGACAATTAGAAGTTTATATTAGGGAACTGAAAAATCGGTTACTTTCAAATTCTTAGTATAAATATGATGAAATTAAAATTCAGACAGTCTAAATGCCTTTTAAAATGTCACTCTCTTAATGAATAGAAAAACTGGATCTGGAATTAATCCTCCTGTTTTATTTCACCTATGATATTTAATGATACATGATGATGGATGTATGTTATTTGCAGAGCAAAGTATAACAATAAAAAGGAAGAGAGGAAAGGAAGAGAAAAAGGAAAAGAAAGGGAAGCTATATCCACTTACTAAATAGGAAAGAAAATTAAATTATTGAAAACAGAAAATTAAAATTGCATCAGCTAAAATGGACTGTAATTTATGAATCTAAAATGATAGGCAATAAGCTATAGTTTTTCAAACTCACCGATCAAGATTATCTTAATATATTTATGATTAATTAGAAAGCAAAAAATTAAAAGAATGAAGAATAGAATAATGCAGTCACATTATGAATAAAAGAGGACTACTCCATTAGAATCTAGTAAAACATTAACTGATTAAAGTGTGTTTCTTGATATTGCCATGTTTAGGAAATCCAAATTAAATTATTAAAAAATGATGCTCTTCTGGTTAAGACAGGATATAGAATCATTACTTGCTTGAATTTATTTGTAACTCCTCCACTAGAATATTCTGATGAATTTATGAACTAAACAGCCTCTTGATTAAAGTGAAAGAGGAGAATGAAAAAGGTGTCTTAAAGCTCAATATTCAGAAAACTAATTTCATGGCATCTAGTCCCATCACTTCATGGCAAATAGATGGAAAAACAGTGGAAACAGTGGCTGACTTTATTTTGGGGGGCTCCAAAATCACTGCAGATGGTGACTGCAGCCATGAAATTAAACGACACTTACTCCTTGGAAGGAAAGTTATGACCAACCTAGACAGCAAATTAAAAAGCAGAGATATTACTTTGACAACAAAGGTCTGTCTAGTCAAGGCTATGGTTTTTCCTGTGGTCATGTATGGAAGTGAGAGTTGGACTATGAAGAAAACTGAGTGCCAAGGAATTGATGCTTTTGAACTGTGGTGTTGGAGAAGACTCTTGACAGTCCCTTGGATTGCAAGGAGACCCAATCGGTCCATCCTAAAGAAGATCATTCCTGAGTGTTCATTGGAAGGTCTGATGTTGAAGTTGAAACTCCAATACCTTGGCCACCTGATGGGAAGAGCTGACTCACTGGAAAAGACCCTGATGCTGGGAGGGATTGGGGGCAGAAGGAGAAGGGGACAACAGAGGATGAGATGGTTGGATGGCATCACCTACTCAACGGACATGAGTTTGGGTAAACTCCGGGAGTTGGTGATGGACAGGGAGGCCTGGAGTGCTGCAGTTCATGGGATCGCAAAGAGTCGGACATGACTGAGCAACTGAACTGAACTGATGAGTTTAAATAATGAGGTTTAGCAATTAAATATTTGTCATAACTTAATTTAAAATGTTTACCTCCCTTTGTGTTTCCATAGAACCTACATGTTTGTGTTTTGTTTCCTTTTTATATTAAAATTCTATATATCAGCAATAGTCTATTAGAATATATAGTAAAAATATATCTGATTTTATAAAGAAAGCTCCAAACTTTTAATGATGCATGAATGGATTTGATTTAGATATGTATTATCAATGTGGCTTAAGAATCTGAATAATATGAATAGACAGAAAAATAGTTTGAAATTGAAACTCTAACTAAAAATTGACATTTACTTAAATAATTGTGATATACAGTGGAACTATATGTAACTTTGTTTTGTATTTTTCAAGTCTCCTGTAACTGTATTGTCATATTTTCATAATTTAAAATGTAAGAAAGAAAGAAAAAAAAAGAACATGAATAGTATGGAGATGGTCGCTCTTCATAGATACCCAATAGTTTGTTTGGAATAATAATCAGATAAAAAAAAAAAAACAAAGAAAATGTTATGAAAATTTAGAATAATTGCCCTCAAATTGTTATTGTTATATTAAATAGTAAAGAATTACTTACTACAGTTGTAAATAGAGGAAAAACAGTAAAATTTCAAGTAATGGTAAACCATAATGAAAATACAGATTTTTAAAATTACATATTTGAACTTGATGACTTGATTTTCCCTTCCCACAACACTGTATACTTAGAATCGTTTGTTTAATATTTGTTACTTATAATTACTTAATATTCATCTTAGTGCAGTCACTGTACTATAACCACAGTTTTTTCTCCATGGCCTAACAAATGGCCAGGCACAGTAGATTCTCAATTAAATTTGTTTACCAAGCAAGTTAACGTTCTAATACATAGAGTTGTTTTCATCATCTCCCCAAAGTTTCTGGTGATCTTCATTGCTCCTAAGAATACAAATGTGTAGAATAAAAATATATACTGCTCTAACAACTTTGAGGGGCTTCCCTGGTGGCTCAGAGGTAAGGTACCTGCCTGCCAATACAGGATATGTGTGATCAATCCCTGGACCAGAAAGATTCCATGAAGTAGATTCCACTCCTGTATTCTTGCCTGAGAAGCCCTATGGTCAGAGAAGCCTGGTGGGCTACAGTCCATGGGGTTGCAAAGAGTCGAACATGACTTAGAGGCTGAGCTTGGACACATACAGCAACTTCGAACTCCTTGCAGTTGCCTGTGTATACCATGTTCTTTTATACCTCCAAGTGCTTGCTCATCCCTCTGCTAGAAAACAGTTAGCCTCTCCACTTTTCCATCCTCAGCTCAAGTGTCCTCTGTATTCCACCATCAGGCAAAATCTGTTGCTATTTATGCCTTGAATCTCTGTAAAATTTTGGATATGTTGTATAATCGCATATCTATAATATAGCTGTCTCCCATCATTACCATAGCGCCTTCCACCTAAGGATGTTTATATTTTTCTGTATTTTCTGCTTCACTGAGTTGTGAGATCTTACCAGGTAATAATTTCCTCTAGTTATTTTTCTATTTTTATCCTAGCTGAATGCTTGATACACAAATGGTAGACATGAAAGACTTTTATAGAGTAAATGAATTAACTTATCAATACATTTTGTAAAATTTCTAAATAGATGAGGGAGAAGATATTTTAAATACCTGCAAAATACCAAAGTTAGAGACAAAAGACAAAATAGTCAAAGGTTTACTAACATAGTACCAGGTTTAAATACTAACTTATGAATAGTGAAAAAGGTCAAAGTCAGCCTGGTGGCTTTGACCTGGTAGAGATGCTTCTGAATGCTTTTTATTTATGAAAGGAAATAATTGCTCCAGAAAAGGCCTGGGATTCAGACTTGACGAATGTGCATTTTCTTTGTTAAAGAAGAAAATGACAACATTTCATTTACTTTGAAACACCATAGTAGTTTAGTTATGAATTTTAATACTATTTAATGCCTTTTAAAAGTTTCTTTTAAGGAAAATGGAGCTATTCTGGACTAAGTTTTTTAGATTTCAGAGTCAGCACTTGATTCCCTCAACATGTGTTTTATAAGTTATCCATTCCTTGAGATGCATTCAAAGGGAAATCTTTGTAACACTGTAGCCACAGAGCAGAATCGGTTATGATGAAATTTAATATATATATATTTATAGTTAATCTGCTAAGCATCTCTATTAACCTTTGGCCTTAAACAGTTCACAAATAGAAAATTGGTAAAGAAATATATGCATATATAATAAATTGGCATAAAATTTTATATAGATGCTAAAATGATTACACCACCTATCTAAAATGGATGTTGTCACTGATGAAATTATCTCCCTTTGAACAATGAGTTATCACCTACTTTGCTTTGTCAATAAGAAACAATAGAGGAGAATTCTAGAAAAGTAATACCATTTTTCTATGAAATCTGACCTTTTCCCAGGCCAAGAATATAAGATTTCAGTTTAATTTTTATTAATTTTTAGTTTTTTTATTCCAGTTACAAATAAAGATTTCCAAATTATTTCAATGAAAGCAATATATATGTTTATATATTGATATTGATATATCTTATTTTATTTTTCCTAGTATATGAATTAAAACTATTTGTAACATTCATTGGGCTTCCCTGTTCACTCAGATGGTAAAGACTCTGCCTGCAAAGTAGGAGACTGAACTGTGTTCCATCCCTAGATCAGGAAGACACTCTGGAGAAGACAATGGCTACCTACTTCAGTCTTCTTCCTGGAGAATTCCATGGACAGAGGTCTAGTGGGCTACAGTCCATGGGGTCACAAAGAGTCAGACAGGACTAAGTGACTTACACTTTCATTTTTTTTCCATAACATTCATTAAGCTTTGGGCCATAATATTATTAAAGAAAATTGTCAGCCTTTTCAAATACTATTTCGTATTGCTGTTGCCATTTTTCTTCTTCCATTCTCCTTTTGGTTAACTGAGAATTTAGTAATTAAACCAGGAAGCAATTTATTATTGTATCTAAAAGCTAGGATTGGAGGCCAGAGAAAAGTGCTGGGTCCTATCAGTAAAGGATATGGACATTTTGTTTCTTCAGAAGTCTCTTGTTTTTATGGATAAATGCTAGGATTGGTCCTGGGTGATGGCCAGTATAGATAAATGAAGTCAGGATAATGAAGTACTATTCTATTTATCTATTGATCTTCCCAACCCAGGGACCAAACCCAGGTCTCCCACATTGCAGGTGGATTCCTTACCATCTGAGCCACCAGGGTCCCCAATATAGATAAATGAAGTCAGAATAATTGAACTATTATTCATCTACCATTTGATATTTATTTAATAATACCTTGTACTTCTTTGCCTGACTGGAACAGCATGAATGTGGAAAAGAGGAGAGGGAGATTCTATAGCAATATACTTAATTTCTTCAATTTCTGGATGATTAATATTTTATGAAAATCATCATTCAAAAGTCCTAAATTTTTATTCGTATATTTTAGTAATACTTCATTTCCTTGTCAACAATATTTCAAAATTCTTAGCAAAAATTGTTGATTTCTGATAAATATGAATCTTTTTTTAGTATTTGTAGGTTATTGGTGCCAGAAAAATAATATTTTAAATTGTAGATGCATTTTGATTGTAGTGTACAAGTATCTTTGGGTATTTTTTAGAGCAAAGAATGGCAGAAAATATTCTTCAAAGGAATCAGTTGTTCAGTTCAGTTCAGTCACTCAGTTGTGTCCTACTCTTTGCCACTCCATGAATCGCAGCACACCAGGCCTCTCTGTCCATCACCATCTCTCGGAGTTCACTCAGACTCATGTTCATCGAGTCCGTGATGCCATCCAGCTATCTCATCCTCTGTCGTCCCCTTCTCCTCCTGCCCCCAATCCCTCCCAGCATCAGAGTCTTTTCCAGTGAGTCACCTCTTCGCATGAGGTGGCCAAAGTACTGGAGTTTCAGCTTTAGCATCATTCCTTCCAAAGAAATCCCAGGGTTGATCTCCTTCAAAATGGACTGATTGGATCTCCTTGCAGTCCAAGGGACTCTCAAGAGTCTTCTCCAGCAGCACAGTTCCAAAGCATCAATTCTTCAGCACTCAGCCTTCTTCACAGACCAACTTTCACATCCATACATGACCACAGGAAAAACCATAGCCTTAACTAGACGGACCTTAGTTGGCAAAGTAATGTCTCTGTTTTTGAATATGCTATCGAGGTTGGTCATAACTTTTCTTCCAAGGAGTAAGCGTCTTTTAATTTCATGGCTGCAGTCACCATCTGCAGTCATTTTGGAGCCCCCAAAAATAAAGTCTGACACTGTTTCCACTGTTTCCCCATCTATTTCCCATGAAGTGATGGGACCGAATGTCATGATCTTCGTTTTCTGAATGTTGAGCTTTAAGCCAACTTTTTTCACTCTCCTCTTTCACCTTCATCAAGAGGCCTTTTAGCTCCTCTTCACTTTCTGCCATAGGGTGGTGTCATCTGCATATCTGAGGTTATTGATATTTCTCCCGGCAATCTTGATTCCAGCTTGTGTTTCTTCCAGCCTACCGTTTCTCATGATGTACTCTGCATAGAAGTTAAATAAGCAGGGTGACAATATATAGCCTTGACATACTCCTTTTCTTATTTGGAACCAGTCTGTTGTTCGATGTCCACTTCTAACTGTTGTTTCCTGACCTGCATACAGATTTCTCAAGAGGCAGGTCAGGTGGTCTGGTATTCCCATCTCTTTCACAGTTTTCCACAGTTTATTGTGATCCACACAATCAAAGGCTTTGGCATAGTCCATAAAGCAGAAATAGATGTTTTCTGGAACTCTCTTGCTTTTTCCATAATCCAGCAGATGTTGGCAATTTGATCTCTGGTTCCTCTGCCTTTTCTAAAACCAGTTTGAACATCAGGAAATTCACGGTTCACATATTGCTGAAGCCTGGCTTGCAGAATTTTGAGCATTACTTTACTAACATGTGAGATGAGTGGAATTGTGCGGTAGTTTGAGCATTCTTTGGCATTGCCTTTCTTTGGAATTGGAATGAAAATTGACCTTTTCCAGTCCTGTGGCCACTGCTGAGTTTTCCAAATTTGCTGGCATATTGAGTGCAGCACTTTCACAGCATCATCTTTCAGGATTTGAAATAGCTCAACTGGAATTCCATCACCTCCACTAGCTTTGTTCGTAGTGATGCTTTCTAAGGCCCACCTGACTTCAAATTCCAAGATGTCTGGCTCTAGATGAGTGATCACATCATCATGATTATCTGGGTCGTGAAGATCTTTTTGTACAGTTCTTCTGTGTATTCTTGCCACTTCTTCTTAATATCTTCTGCTTCTGTTAGGTCCAGACCATTTCTGTCCTTTATCGAGCCCATCTTTGCATGAAATGTTCCCTTGATATCTCTGATTTTCTTGAAAACATCTCTAGTCTTTCCCATTCTGTTCTTTTCCTCTATTTCTTTGCACTGATCACTGAAGAAGGCTTTCTTATCTCTTCTTGCTATTCTTTGGAACTCTGCATTCAGATGCTTGTATCTTTCCTTTTCTCCTTTGCTTTTCACCTCTCTTCTTTTCACAGCTATTTGTAAGGCCTCCCCAGACAGCCACTTTGCTTTTTTGCATTTCTTTTCCATGAGGATGGTCTTGATCCCTGTCTCCTGTACAATGTCACGAACCTCATTCCATATTTCATCAGGCACTCTATCTATCAGATCTAGGCCCTTAAATCTATTTCTCACTTCCACTGTATAATCATAAGGGATTTGATTTAGGTCATACCTGAATGGTCTAGCGGTTTTGCCTACTTTCTTCAATTTCAGTCTGAATTTGGCAATAAGGAGTTCATGATCTGAGTCACAGTCAGCTCCTGGTCTTGTTTTTGTTGACTGTATAGAGCTTCTCCATCTTTGGCTGCAGAAAATATAATCAATCTGATTTCGGTGTTGACCATCTGGTGATGTCCATGTGTAGAGTCTTCTCTTGTGTTGTTGGAAGAGGGTGTTTGCTATGACCAGTGCATTTTCTTGGCAAAACTCTAATAGTCTTTGCCCTGCTTCATTCTGCATTCCAAGGCCAAATTTGCCTGTTACTCCAGGTGTTTCTTGACTTGTCATATATTATTTTTGGTCGTATTGTCGAACTCATAAACTGAATTTCAGTGTGCTCAGCCTGCCTATTTTGAAATATTCAAATTAAGCAAAGTAGCTTTTAAGTTGTTTCTTGTCACCCTACTATGTCTATTTGGAAGGAAAATTTTAATGCCCAGGAAAGACTGATTAAATAAATAAATACCATGAGTTAACTAGTTAAATTTCCTTCAATGTGCATTTGAAAGAGCCAAAATTAGACCAAATAGTTTTATAACTAATTAGACAATAAAAAACTAGTGTCTTTAAGTCAGTCTCATGTGACTTACATTTATAAACATCAGTCAGGTATAAGCGTTGCTAAGGTTCAACAGATGAGATACTTTAGGTCAATCATTTCCCAAAGGGAAACTGTTCTGAGGAACATAAGACTTTCATTGAGTTAGTGCCTCAAAAGCAAAATTTCTTCCATTAGCTTTATTAACATCTTATTACTTTGCTGAAAAAGTTCTGCTTCTTAAGTTCAATGTATAAATATAATTTAAGTTGCATTAACTTGAGTTTGTGGCAGTGCCTTAGAACTGTACTTGGTTGATAGCTTAATATCAGACTAAAAATCAGCACCCATTTATTAAATTTACCTCCTTTTCTATAACTCGGTTTATGCTATTTAGTTGCATTTGATTCTGAATGATGTAATTTATGTTATTTTAAAAATACTTTTAGGTATAGTTTTAGTTAATATTTAGTATGGAGATATCCCACCTAGCTTACTAATTTATCAGTTATTTTGATTGATACCCTCTAGTTCTGCTGAAACAGTATGTCTGACCAAAGTCAATTATTTGATTCCTCATAGTCACAAATCTTAGATTCTTCTATCATTCTCAATAGCAGAACACTAGTCCTTAATTTCCTTTCTTTCTATGTTTTGTCAAATAAAGAAATGGCATGAGGCATTGTAAATTCACCCCCATGCTGATTCCATCTCTGTAATGCTTATGATATTCTTGCTAAAATTCTCATTATTTTGATGGAGATTGCTGTATCTCTTTTGTGAAAGTGGCAAAGGTTGCTATTTGGCTATTAAAAAAATTATTAGAAATCCCATAAAAGAAAAACAAACTGAAATAGTAAAGAAGGGGAGACAATTGCCAAAGATGTAGCCCTAAACCCATAGCATCCTGGCAAGTTACCTATTCACATGTGAGCATGTGTGCACGCATGCCAAGTCACTTCAGTCGTCCAACTCTTTGTGACCCCATGGGCTACAGCCTGTGAGGCTCCTCTGTCTGTGGGATTCTCCAGGCAAGAGAACTGGAATGGGTTGTCATGCCCTCCTCCAGGGAGCTGTGCATTTTGTGTAATTAAAATATACACTAAAATAGTCAGTCATGTTGGAAATGCAATTAAATTATTTGCTTGGGACATTATAGAAGCAGCAGTATACCCATCATTCTGAAACCGCTCTACAAAGATTCTCAGATTTTACAAGATTTTGAACATAAATGAAACAGTTGTGTTTAAAGTAAAATGCCTTTCTGGTCACCTGTATCACTCATTTGTTAAGGAAATCTAAATTTTTTTGTAGGATTGGCCATCCCAAGTATTTCCAGTAACTCCCTGAGATGCTTGCATGTATGATTCAAAAATGTTTTAGTCCCTTTAAATCTGATGTCCCAGAAGAAAAGACTGACTTAATCAGACCACCTCCTACAGCTTGGAAATTGCTCATTTCTGCTACTCTTGCCTCCTTTCTGCTCCTTTGGCCTCTGATATTTGTCTCTTGTGAGAAGGTTGCTCGCTGATACTGATTTTCTCTTCCCGGTTCATCTCCAGTACTCTTTTCCTTCTTTACTCAATCAGAAACTCCTTTCTGCCTTTCACGATCAGCTGGTTCAGTGGTGCTTCCCTCAGCAGAGCTTATATAAAGAGAAGATATAGCAGCGGAGAGAGGTTAAGTAAGTTGCCTTAAATTGGAGTATTAGTAAAGACTAGAGCAGAGATCTGGGAGATCACTTGTTCCCTGTGTAAGCAGCGAGTTAAATTGATTCCTATTCACCTTTAATTAGAATTAGTTTCATTCTGTTACTTTTTAAACAGGTATCAACTTCAGTAATAAAGGTAGGTGGACTCTCACAAGTGAGGCTTGCCAGTAGTGACTGTGCAGAGTCTACATTTGGCAGTATTGCTAATTTCCTCCAATTTTCAGAGAGTTAATCCAGACCATTAGGAGACAGCAGATGAAAGCAGAATCCTATATGCTGGATAATGGCTAGACTGCCTGATATATTCTAGCTGACACAAATTGTTTTGTCTGCCTGTGTGGAATCCCTGTTGATTAGTTTTTAAATTAATAATTAGAATGAGGAGCATTTGGTAATCAGTAGGAGGTGTGAAGCCAGTTATTTTCTTTGTACCATCAGGCCAGCACTGGAGTCATAAACACTCTTTATCTCTGGTGAGGTTTTTGCTGAACTGATTCATGTTTGCCCTTTTTACAAAAATAATAGGCTGCTTCCACTTTTGTTCTTTCAGACTTTTTAGTCTTCACCTAGGATTCCTCTGGGTTGTGTCTCATTTTGAGGTATTTTTATTTTACTCTAAAGACCCATTCTTACATAATGTGTTACCAAAGATACTTTTCCCAATACCAGAAAGTTGCTGAAGCATGTATTATGGATGAATAACCAGGGCTGTTAAAAGCAGGAAGATAAATGTATTTCCTTGAGAAAGTAGAAAAGGTAATTAATTGCATAGAAATATATATTTTTTGTAATGATGAAAAAGTAATATATATGTATTCACTATTAAACCTTTTAAAATTTCTAAGAATGAATTAAAGTAATGGATTAAAGCAGTAAACAGGGCTTACTTACAAAGCTGAAGAAATCAAAATGTAGAGCAGGTGTATCTTGACCTACAAAAATTGAACTATCTTGGTAATCAGCCACTGATGCTATTCTTAGGTATGAAATAAAGTAGGAAGTAGGACAAAAAAATGTGTCTTTATCTTGCCTATCAATAATTGAGTGAAATTTAACAAAAAAGGCTTATTAGAAGTTCAAAAGCTCTGTTGTCAGGACTCATAGCTGCAAGAGTAACAGAACACTTTGCCTTGAGTCTCTTTGTATCTCAATTTTGGCAGAGAACGTGAAGGCTGAGATCAATTTCATTCAGTTCAGTTCAGTCACTCAATTGTGTCCAACTCGATGCGACCCCATGGACTGCAGCACACCAGGCTTCACTGTCCATCATTAAATCCTAGGGTGTCAAAATCATGTCCATTGAGTCGGTGATGCCATCCAACCATCTCATCCTCTGTAGTCCCCTTCTCCTCCCACCTTCAGTCATTTGCAGCATCAGGGTCTTTTCAAATGAGTCAGTTCTTTGCATCAGGTGGCCAAAGTATTGGAGTTTCTGCTTCAGCATCAGTCCTTCCGAGGAATATTCATGACTGATTTCCTTTAAGATGGACCGATTCGATCTCTTTGCAGTCCAAGGGACTCTCAAGAATCTCGCCCAACACCACAGTTCAAAGCATCAATTATTTAACCCTCAGCTCTCTTCATAGTCCAACTCTCACATACATACATGACTACTGGAAAAGCCATAGCTTTGACTAGACAGACCTTTGTTGACAAAGTAATGTGTCTGCTTTTAATATGCTGTCTAGGTTGTTATAACTTTTCTTCCAAGGAGCAAGCATCTTTAATTTCATGATGCAGTCACTATCTGCAGTGATTTTGAAGCCCCCAAAATAAAGAATATTAGAGATACCAAGGGAAATCTCATGCAAAGGTGGGCACAATAAATGACTGAAATGGTATGGACCTAACAGGAGCAGAAGTTATTAAGAAGAGATGGCAGGAATACACAGAAAAACTGTACAAAAAAGATCTTCATGGCCAAGACAATCACGATGGTTTGATCACTTACCTAGAGCCAGACATCCTGTAATGTGAAGTCAAGTGGGCCTTAGAAGGCATCACTATGAATAAAGCTAGTGGAAGTGATGGAATTCCAGTTAAGCTATTTCAAATCCTAAAAGACGAGGTAGTGAAAGGGCTGCACTCAATATGCCAACAAATTTGGGAAATCAACAGTGGCCACAGGACTGGGAAAGGTCAGTTTTCATTGCAATCCCAAAGAAAGACAATGCCAAAGAATGTTCAAACTACCACACAATTGCACTAATCTCACACTCTAGCAAAGTAATGCTCAAAATTATCCAAGCCAGGCTTCAACAGTACATGAACCATGAACTTCTAGATATTAAGCTGGATTTAGAAAAGGCAGAGGAACCAGAGATGAAATTGCCAACATCTATTGGATCATCAAAAAGTGAGAGAGTTCCAGATAAAGCATCTACTTCTGCTTTATTGACTATGCCAAAGCCACTGACTGTGTGGATCACAACGAACAGTGGAAAATTCTTAAAGAGATGGAAATATCAAACCACCTGATCTGCCTCCTGAGATATCTTTATGCAGTCAAGAAGCAACAGTTAGAACTGGACATAGAACAACAGACTGGTTCCAAATCCGGGAAGGGAGTACCTCAAGGCTGTATATTGCACCCTGATTATTTAACTTCTATGCAGATTATGTCATGACAAATGCTGGACTGGATGAAGCACAAGCTGGAATCAAGATTGCCAAGAGAAATATCAATAACCTCAGATATGCAGATGCCACCACATTTATGACAGAAGAAGAAGAAGTAAAGAGCCTCTTGATGAAAGTGAAAGAGGACAGTGAAAAAGTTGGCTTAAAACTCAACATTCAGAAAACTAAAGTCATGGTATCTGGTCCCATCACTTCATGGCAAATAGATGATCAGTTTAGAAGTTGCCCAGTACCTCTTGCAAAGTGGACTGCTAGACCCTCCATGTCAGCATCTGAGACACTCCATTTCTGTTTTATAAACATTTGAGATTGGGACCTAGGGATGGAGGACAAGGAATTCTTTGTTGAGAGTGCTTCATTGAACACTCTAAGGTGGATTAAGATGTTAATGCTTCCCCCATCCAAATGAGAGGAATTTCAAGAGTTTCACCTTAAAATTCTGCAGACTTTTTCATTTACAAAAGACAGGGCTCCATAGTTCCTACACTTTCTCCTTCAGTCATCATGTCTACAGTCCTGAAGGAGTTTAGCCCCTTTGGCTAGTGAGAGTAGGAGGGAGGACTCAAACAACAAGTGTTGGCCAAGGGAAAAACAGGAGCTAAGTAAACCCCTCACACTCTCCACTTGTTGCTCCCAGAGTTTCAAGATATCAAGCTTAATTTAATATACAGCTGGAGGCAATGGAGAAAGTCTTAATTGGAAATTTCACAGGTCTTCATTTTAAGTTATTGAATTGGACATTTTAATTATAAAGACGTGACTGTTCTTGTGATTGACTACAGGGAACTCAGAAAGCTGTGAATATGTCCCCCAGTTTTATCCAATAGCAGGAAAAGAAGTAGTCTATCTAATGACAAGTGGCAGAAGGAATAAAGTTGATTTACTGCTATTAAATACTGCTAATTCAGTGAACCACCACATGTAAGGAGGAAATTTCGACTCAGGCAGATTGAAACTGGATGAATGAATGAATGAATGAACTTAAATTTTGCAGACTTGCTTTCAGGCTTCAGAATGAAGTTTAGAAAACAATCAGGGACAAATAAGGGTAAATGGCATGGGTGGCACACACCTAGTCCCTCCACCAACCAGTGAGGTCAGGAAAACCACTTTTTCAGGCAAGGTGCACGGAATTTCCCAAAGTGCTCTGCTGCGGCTCCTATCAAAGACTGGCTTCTGCACTAGCACAGTTCTCCCTGCTCCCCAGGAGACTCAGTATTCTTGCTGCCACCTCCACCACATGCTGTGAGGACAGATCTTTTCTTTGCATCAGTAGCTCCCGATTCAGAGTTTATGGTGGCTGTATCCAACTGTGTTTGCAGTAATACCATGGGTTATCATATAGCCATTTGAACACAATTACTCCATTTCTATTAACGCCACGCTGGCCGCTTAGACAGCCATATGAACAGGTCTCCTCACATTCACTGTTGCCACTTGCTCTTCAATATCTTCTTGGGGTTGCAGCTTGAGCAACTTTATTAAGTCAAATTTGCATGCAGAACACCTTCATTAAACCCTTCAAAGGCTTCCCACTGCCTAATACGGTATATGACCTGGTTCTGCTGAGCCCTGCCTGACTCTCAAGCTTCACCCCAGGTTTCCCTCCATTTCTCTGCCTTTGCTTCAGTCATGCCACTTCTATCTCGGTTTCTGGAGTTCACAAAGCTTCTGCCCATTGAATACTCCATGCATCATCTGAAATTCTCCTCAACCAGCCCTTACCAATTCCTTCCATGATGCTAGACTAATGTGTGGCCTTTTTACAGGTTCTCATAGCATCCTATACCTTCCTCCTAGCCTTTATCACATTTATAATTCAGAATTTTTGCTAATCACTTATTTTGGTAATTACTTAGTGCTTTAGACTTCCTTTCTTTTTCTCCCTCCCTTCCTGCTTTCTCTCTCTTTCTTCTTTCCTTCCTTTCTTTCCTATTGAAAACATTATGCCTAGACTACTGCCTGGAAAATGAGAGGAGGAATATGGTGAATGCTTATGAAAAATACATGTTGTCATAATATATATAATATGAGCAAGAAATATATTTAAAATGTATGCAATCTGATTTTTGGACTGAAAGGTATATACCCAAATTATACTTTAATCTACATTATGTTTTTTTAACATCCTTCCTTATACTTTTCCACATTTTTCTACTATTTTGATAGATAGCAGATAAAAACAAAAAAAATGTTTAAAGAAACAATTCATAATATCTCATCAATGTTCATTATTACTTGAATATAAACATATGTATATTTTTTACCAAAATGTACACGAATTTTACTTGGATACAGTGTCCCCTTTATCTATGTTGAATAACTTGAGACTTTTTTTTCATTGATATTGCTTATAAACATTTATCTCTGGGAACAAGAATGCTATCTACTCTCTTTACTTTCTAATTAATTTATGCAATGTATATGGTCATACAGAAGGTACTTTTATGAAGTTTATGCTACAGAGTTCACTAAATTATAATAAAAATTTAATTTACTATTGATATGTATATTTTCAAATTCAATTCTTTAAATAACTAAGTAATGGAGAAAACAGAAGCGTTACGAAGTGCTATAGATTATGATTTTGTTTTCTGTGGATATTAGGCTTATATTAGAAATAATGATTTTGTTAGCACTTATAACATACCTTGCTGAAAAGTACACTTGGAACACAAAGTCATATTTATTAACCAGAGATATTTTCTTATTTTCATGAAATTAAATTAGTCACTTCAGATTAAGAATGATGAACAAAAGAGAAAATTATAGATGATTTTTATGGCAGAGATAGAAAAAATTAAGTAAAATTTAGCACATTAACTAGCCAGTAGAATTATAAGTGCAATACATATTACAAAAAAGGTCTATTCAAGGAGTACAAAAATTTTCCCACTATGTGAAAAGATATAAACCCATTACCAATAGGTTTTTTTAAAAGCATTTAATACAATTTTGCAGCCATCTTAACTTTAAAACAGATTTCTAAATAAATTAGAAGTAGAAAGAAAAAAAAACAACTACTTAAACTAAGACTATTCAATTTAGAAATCCTAAATGACAAAAACAGAAAACTAAAATAATTTCAGGTAAAATTAGGATCCAGTGTGGATGCTTGTTTGCAGTCTTATTTTTTATATTAGATTTCTAGTAAATGTTCTAAGAAAGGAAAATAAAATTATTGATGAAATTATTTTAAAAATTAAATTTTGCTGATACATTATAAAATAGCCTTTTTAAAAATATAAGTGTATTTACTATACATGTATATATTTATATAGAATATATATATTGCATATATATATAAGATAAAAAGATGGGAATCTTTATGAGAGTAAAGACTTCATATGCAAACAAGGAGAAAATGAGAGACAGACTTTATGTTACCAACCAAAGCTATACAAGAAAAAATTATCATACTTCATTATATTCATATGTATATAGACAATTAAATTGCTTCCATATCCTGGATGTTGTAAATAATGCTACTATACAGTGGATCACATGTATCTTTTCAAATTAGTGTTTCCCTTTTCTTTGGATGTATACTAGGAGTGGAATGAGTGGAAATACTGGAAACATGGTAATTATTTTTAGTTTTTTGAGGAACATTCTTACTGTTTTCCACAGTAAATAGCACCAATTTACATTCCCATCATTGTGTAAGGGTTCCTTTTTCTCCAAATGTTGATTGATCCTCATCAACATTTGTGATTTTTTGCTGATGGCCATTCTGGCAGGTGTGAGGCGGTATCTCACTGTGGTTTTGATTTCTATTTCCTGACACTTAGCAATGTTGAGCATTTTTCATGCGCCTATTGGCCGTCTGTGAAGAATGTCTATTCAGGTCTTCTGCTGATCTTTTAACTGTGTTGTCTGATTTTTTTATATTGAGTTATGTGAGCTGTTTGTGTATCTTATCCCTTACTGGACATAGCATTTGTAAATATTTTCTCCCATTCAGTAGGTTGTCTTTTTGTGTTGGCAATAATTTCCTTTGCTGGCAAAAGCTTTTAAATTTAATTAGTCCCCATTTAAACATTTGGCTGCATTTAAAAATTATAGAATGTATAATGTATTCTAACCAGTGTGAGTAGATATGAACAAAATTTGAAAGAAGGGATCTAAATCTTACCAATAACTTCTCTCTTATAAATATCCTATGTTAAGAATTTGACTATAAATACTCATTGTATCTGTTTTCTTTTATAGATTGTTAGATAAAATTAGTCATTGTTCAAAAATCACTATACAGAAAAACATATGAAACATTTCTTGTTTTCAGTATTTGTACAAAATTTTAGAAAAATTTTTCATTTACCTAAAAGATGGCGCTTTTGTTTTTGTATCTGCAGAGTATATTACAAACTATTGAGATAAAAGATTTGTTTATAATAAAGTGCTTTGTTCTTGATTATTGATATATCTAACAATGATTTAATTAGTTTTTTATAACTTCAAAGTAACTTAAGTTTATTCAAGTTAGTCTGTCAGCATTACCTATTGTTATGTACATCCATCCTGTAGTTATAATAGTAACATACATTTTTGCCCATAAAGTGAAAAAGTAATATACTTGATTAGCTTTAGTGCCTACAAGTTTATTGTATGGTTATTTTCCTTAAGAAAACATATCTGGATTTCTTTTGCATAAGATTTTTGGAACTTCCCAGAGGGAAAAGCATTATCCAATACAGTATTTAGTGTGTCTTTGCCATCTGGGTCTTCAGATTTATTTGGTTTAATTCAAAGATTAAAGACAGAAAAATTGGACCAAATGGTGGAATAAACCCTGTGGAAAGCAGGCTTCTGCTGTGATTATTCTTGAGATTAATTGATTCTTTAACTTGTAACTACACCCATGACTTCAGTTGCAGTTAATAACTGATTAACCATAAGCACATAGATTAATTGTGTCAGTGCATACTGGGAGATGAGAGTGAACTCCTCATGTCACTAGGGTATCCCCTGTTTAAGTGGAGAATAAGACTAAACAAATGCTTCCACAACTTAGTTGACTTTATCTCAAACAAGGATATCTAATGTATATAAGAACTAATTTTGGATTTTTAAGGTAAACTATCTTGCATATATATAAAGATAGGGAAAGATTAGAAATAATTCCAAGTTTTCTAGTATAAAGGGCTGAAAGCTTAAATGAAGACATCTAAAAACTGACATACTACTGATAAAGGAAATCTTAAATAATGTTGAGTTGTAAAAATTCATATCATAATTATACCATAGAAATGATCATTATTTATTAAGACAGCTAATTCAAGCATCTACCATTTTCCTAGGACTCCCCATCATTTTATTTTTCCTTGCAAACTACTGACTCTTCCCTGCTTGTGTTTGAATATATGTCTCTCAACTTATAAGAAAACAAAACAGTGAAGACAAAGCAAGACTTTTGATTGCATGTTGTCTTCTAGCTACTTGCCAAACTCTTTCTTGTCATAGCCAAGTTACATGAAATAATTATGTACATTAGTTATTTCATGTTTTTATCTGTCTTTCAAAGGGCTTCTGTGGTGGCTCAGATGGTAAAGAATCAACCTGCAATGTGGGAGACCTGGGTTCAATCCTTAGGTTGGGAAGATGCCCCAGAGAAGGGAATGGCTACCCACTCCAGTATTCTGGCCTGGAGAATTCCATGGACAGAAGAGCCTGCTGGGCTACAGTCCATGGGGTTGCAAAGAGTCGAACATGACTGAGTGACTTTCACTTTCACTTTTCTTTCACTTTGAAAGATACAGAAAAATGACTACTAGTCCCACAACTCCACTGGCACAGTTCTGATGAAGCTCACCAGTAGTATATCTCTTGCCAGTTTTAAAATCCCTTTCCATCAGTGTTTTATAGTTTTCAACATATAGGTCTTTAGTTTCTTTAGGTAGGTATATCCCTAAGTATTTTAATCTTTTCGTTGCAATGGTGAATGGGATTGTTTCCTTGACTTCTTTTTCTACTTTCTCATTATTAGTGTATAGGAATGCAAGGGATTTCTGAGTGTTGATTTTATATCCTGCAACTTCACTATATTCGTTGATTAGCTCTAGTAGTTTTCTGGTCGAGTCTTTAGGGTTTTCTATATAGAGGATCATGTCGTCTGCAAACAGTGAGAGTTTATACCATGCTCATGGGTTGGAAGAGTCAATATAGTGAAAATGAGTATACTACCCAAAGCAATCTACAGATTCAATGCAATTCCTATCAAGGTACCAGCAGTATTTTTCACAGAACTAGATCAAATAATCTCAAGATTTGTATGGAAATACAAAAAACCTCGAATAGCCAAAGCAATCTTGAGAAAGAAGAATGGAACTGGAGGAATCAACTTGCCTGACTTCAGGCTCTACTACAAAGCCACAGTCATTAAGACAGTATGGTACTGGCACAAAGACAGAAATATAGATCAATGGAACAAAATAGAAAGCCCTGAGATAAACCCACACACCTATGGACACCTTATCTTCGACAAAGGAGGCAAGAATATACAATGGAGTAAAGACAGTCTCTTTAACAGGTGGTGCTGGGAAAACTGGTCAACCACTTGTAAAAGAATGAAACTAGATCTCTTTCTAACACCATACACAAAAATAAACTCAAAATGGATTAAAGATCTAAATGTAAGACCAGAAACTATAAAACTCCTAGAGGAAAACTTAGGCAAAACGCTCTCCGACATAAATCACAGCAGGATCCTCTATGATCCACCTCCCAGTATAATGGAAATAAAAGCGAAAATAAACAAATGGGATCTAATTAAAATTAAAAGCTTCTGCACAACAAAGGAAACTACAAGCAAGGTGAAAAGACAGCCTTCTGAATGGGAGAAAACAATAGCAAATGAAACAACTGACAAACAACTAATCTCAAAGATATACAAGCAACTTATGCAGCTCAACTCCAGAAAAATAAACGAACCAATAAAAAAATGGGCCAAAGAACTAAATAGGCATTTCTCCAAAGAAGACATACGGATGGCTAACAAACACATGAAAAGATGCTCAACATCACTTATTATCAGAGAAATGCAAATCAAGACCACAATGAGGTACCATTTCACACCAGTCAGAATGGCTGCAATCCAAAAGTCTACAAGCAATAAATGCTGGAGAGGATGTGGAGAAAAGGGAACCCTCTTACACTGTTGGTGGGAATGCAAACTAGTACAGCCACTATGGAGAACAGTGTGGAGATTCCTTAAAAATTGCAAATAGAGCTGCCTTATGATCCAGCAATCCCACTGCTGGGCATACACACTGAGGAAACCAGAATTGAAAGAGACACATGTATCCCAATGTTTATTGCAGCACTGTTTATAATAGCCAGGACATGGAAACAACCTAGATGTCCATCAGCAGATGAATGGATAAGAAAGCTGTGGTACATATATACAATGGAGTACTACTCAGCCCTTAAAAGAATAAATTCGACTCAGTTCTAATGAGATGGATGAAACTGGAGCCGATTATTCAGAGTGAAGTAAGCCAGAAAGAAAAACACCAGTACAGTATACTGACACATATATATGGAATTTAGAAGGATAGTAATGATGACCCTCTATGTGAGACAACAAAAAGAGACTCAGAGGTATGGAGCGGACTTTTGGACTCTGAGGGAGAGGGAGAGAGTGGGATGATTTGGGAGAACGGCATTGAAACATGTATACTATCTTGTAAGAATGAAGCGCCAGTCTATGTTCAATACAGGATGCAGGATGCATGGGGCTGGTGCACGGGATGATTCAGGGAGAAGATGTGGGGTGGGAGGTGGGAGGGGGCTTCGGCACTGGGAGATCGTGGACACCTGTGGCTGATTCATGTCAATGTATGGCAAAACAAATACAGTATTGTAATGTAGAATAATGTATTAAAAAAAAATAAAATAAAATCCCTTTCCAGTTCTGTTCTCACCTTGATTTTGTTTTACCATTTATTCTGTTCTCCAATCCCTGAAAGGGCATTTTAAAATACTTTTAAAGTTTATTTTCTATCCCAGTGATTTGTTTTGTCTCCACCTCTCTCACCACTTTATTTCCCCTCTGTCTTTTCAGATATCTCCCTTATTTTATTTATTTATTTAATTATTTTGCCTCCACTAGTTGTGGACCAGAGACCAGAGCTCTCTTCTTTGTCCTTTCCTCTTTTCATTCTGCACACTTCTTCAGTTGTTTCTTTGACACACACAGAATATCGGTATCTCCTGTTCAACATCTGTAGCCCACACTTCTCATTCTGGTTCTATTTTAAAACATTATGATTAAGAGAGCAATAGGTACTTGACATTGATCATGATCTAAACAGAAGTAGCTCCTTTCTCTAATCACGTCTTCCTTCACTCCATCCTCTGGCCAGATATAGGTTTATCATTACATTTCTTATTTCAGTTAATGCACTGTCTGCTGCCAAGCCAGGTCCTTCCTAAATTCTCACCTTTTCTTTAGCCATATATCCTACCAGTTACCCAGTACAGTTCATGTAAGCGTCTAAGCTTAAGAAAGGTAGTTTTCATCATTTTATATATGTGTGTGTGTGTGTGTATATATATATATATATATATAGAGAGAGAGAGAGAGAGAGAAATTAAAGCCATATATATACATATATGTGTGTGTGTGTATTAGTTCACGTAACCAATATATTCATGTAAGTCACATATATATGTAACTTATATGTAAGTCACATATATTTGTAACTTATATGTAAGTTCATGTAAACGTAGAAGCTTACATGAACTGCACTAGGTAACTGGTAATGTATATATATAAATGGCTTTAATTTGTCAGTTGCTGGCATATTTACTCAATCAAAGTAAAGTTTCCAGAAAAGTATTTCAATTAGAAAGGGATAGGTAGCATTTATTAGAAAGAAAAATGAATTTTCCTTAGGCTTCTCATTATAGTACATATGTATAGCATTGTTGAAAATTGACATTGTGCATATAGTTAAAGATTTATTTCACATTAATTTATTAGATCATTATTGAGTACTTTTATCCCTTATATCAGTTCTAGGAATAAAATAAGACTAACGTATAGATCTTATGCACATTGGGCTATGATTTATAGAAAACTATATTAAGCTTGTTATTTAAAAATATATAAAATATTCATGCATCAAATATTGCATTCAATGGTTTATTTGATAAATATGAAGAGTTTGACCTCCATTAAATTATATAAAATCAATCTCTTCGTTTCAAAAAACGCTTTGCATTTGTTGATGAATATCATCTGTAGATTTTTGAATTTTACCTATTTAGCTTATAAAACTGAAAGAAATTTAGAGAAGAAATAAAAGCCAGTAAAATATCATCAATAATGTAAGATAGCCCAACATGGTTTGGTAAGAGTATCTAAGCCACTAGTGTGAAAATTGATGATGAGTAAATGTAGAAAGTTATCTTACAGTGAAACAGTATAGCAGATACTCTCTATATCCTGGGAGTGTTGGAAGATCGTGATCTCAGCTGAATCCCTCTCATGAAACTACCTCAGCTGGAAAGAGCTGCCTAATCCAAGTTCAAGCCTCATCCCTCCCAGGCCTAATCTAGTGACTGATCGCTATCCTTTGTAGGACAACTCTGAAAGACCATCTAAACTCTGGAGCTCCTCTGGATCATATGGAGACTTTGTAGTGATGTATCACAGTTTAACTCCCCCTCACTATCTAATGCTATCGTCCCCCCCTTTTTTCTTTTCTGCACATAATCACAAAATTGACCCTGAGAGCACTGCTCTGTAAATTTTCTGAAAGCATATCTTCATCAGAGAATCATATTTTCAAGGAATAATTCTAGATAGTCTCAGGAAGTAGAGTCTAAAATAAGATGTTAGATCACTCATCAGCCCACTAACCAGCTGGCAGTGAGGATCCCACTGCTGGTGGTAGGTAGACTGTGGATAGCCTTTGAATGCTATAGAGGTGAGATTGTTAAAACCTTCACAGATGGTGAACAAGGATGGGTAGGTACCAATGGAAGGTAATGCTCTGTGAATTCAATATCTTTGGCTTTTGAGGAATTCAATGGAACGTAATAAGTACAATATAATCCATTTCTGCTGAGTTCTGTTTATACAGTGAAGAAAAGAATAAAAGACTGGGTGTGATTAGTCATGAGCTGAAGGTGATAAGTGAGGATAAGCAAGTCTCTTTACAGAATATAAAGAAAGTCTTATCTTCTTTAGCCAGAGTTTAGAAAAGCTGATAATAAGGCTTAGAACTTATTTAAAGTAGAGCAGAGTTCCAGAGAAATGTGAATCCTCAGCCTCAGCAAATCGCCCAAGCCAGGATCTGAACCCCAGCTGGGAATAAGCAGAACCCTGACTTGGACAGGTGGGCTGTATCTGGGTTTATGGTCTCAAAATGTTGAAAACCTAGATTTTCTTAAATATTGTAGACCTACATAAGTGTACCATTTCTTCCAATTGGAGAGTATAAATTCCATCTCACTTAAAGATGTTGCAGAATCTTCTTCCTTTTGTGGTAATATATACATTTCTTAGGGTATCCCTCACCTTCATTTCTTACCAGCAAATTAGTATGTAGGGTCAACAGATGACATGATCTGGCGTGGAAATGCTTGGTTTCTAAGGCAGAGGAGGAGCCTCTGCTATTCTTCCAATGAACTGCTGACCCTACCCAATATTTTCTAGTAAGAACCAAGAGAGTACACAAGGAGTAGGATCCTGAGGCTGCTGTACCAAGTGGGGCTGACAGTAAGACAGACTAAGATTATAGATGGAGAATAAGATCAAGCAGAGAGAAAGAATAAGAGTTTACTGATGTAGGAGCATTCTCCCATGATATAAGATGCAGACCCTAGCCAGGATAGCAGGAGATAGTTGTTGCTGTTTAGGATGGTGTTTGGAAGCTTGGGGAAAGCAGTGAGCCCCCACAATAAGAAGAATATGTGCCACAAACACTGTGTACATAGAATAAAATGGGATCAAAAGACCCATATGTAAGCATGCTAGAGTGAATTTACCTGTTAGAGCCTAAAAATGTTATTAACTCAGTGCTGATGACTGAGATGCAGGCATCACTGAGACTTAGGGGTGACTGTTCTTTGCAGACAAATGTTCACAGTAGGAGATGCTATTACAGAATTGGTCTTCTTGATAACAATGGGATGCTGAGATTACACAATAATAGAGCGGGAGGTGACAGTTCAAATGCATCCAGTGCACTAGACTCACAGAGAGCTGTGTGTGTGTCTGTGTGTGTGTGTGTGTGTGTGTGTGTATGTGCCCAGTTGCTTAATTGTGTTCAACTCTTTGCATGCCCTCCATTGAACTTTGCAGGCCAGAATACTGGAGCTGGTTGCAATATCCTATGCCAAGGGATCTTCCTGACCCAGGGATCTAACTTGCACTGACAGGTGGATTCTTTACCACTAGTGCATTTGGGGAGCCCAGAGAGCTCTAGAGACGGTTGATAGAACATAGCATCCCTTGGAGCAAAATAAGTGGGTAGTCAACAAGGGTATTGCCCCATATACACAGTTAAAAGAGATGGATAATCAGGAGGCTGAATATGGTGATATAATAAAAAGTCAAGACTCCTTGTTTAGTTATTGAACGTGGTAATTTTCAGACCAGAGTCCTGAAGTGCCGGTCATGCATTGGGTTTTGTCATATTTACCAAGAGTTGGACTGTGAAGAAGGCTGAGCGCCAAAGAATTGATGCTTCTGAACTGTGGTGTTGGAGAAGTCTCTTGAGAGTCCCTTGGACTGCAAGGAGATCCAGTCAGTCCATTCTGAAGGAGATCAACCCTGAGATTTCTTTGGAAGGACTGATGCTAAAGCTGAAACTCCAGTACTTTGGCCACCTCATGCGAAGGGTTGACTCATTGGAAAAGACTCTGATGCTTGGAGGGATTGGGGGCAGGAGGAGAAGGGGACGACCGAGGATGAGATGGCTGGATGGCAAAACGAACTCGATGGATGTGAGTCTGAGTGAACTCCGGGAGTTGGTGATGAACAGGGAGGCCTGGCGTGCTGCGATTCATGGGGTCACAAAGAGTCAGACACGAATGAGCAACTGAACTGAACTGAACTAAGCACTCAGTCACAAAATAGGGCAAACTATCTGTAGTCCATCATCATATGGAAGCGGTACATCTAAAATGGGGCATGACCAGGGCCAGAGTGCCCAGGAGCACTGTACAAGCAATTGCCCAGACCCCCATGACAGCTATTGGTGTTTTGCCAGTTTCTCTCTCTAAATTCATAACGACTATACAGAGGGTCTGTTTTGAGATAATAGTAGGGGAAAAAGGCTAAGCTTATTTCATAATGAGTCAGCTCAGTACATTTATGAAGGCTGGAAATTGGATTGTTATTTCAGGAGAACCCCACTATGTCATGTCCTTGATAGACCGGTAATAACGGAAAATTATCTCAGTGGATAGAACTTTGACTTGGGCCGTGTACCTGGTCAGTCATTTTGAGTGAACAGGGGAGATACGTTCAAGCATTTGGATGGACCTGTGGGTGTGCCATGAAGTATTGAACATTTGTATTGCATGTTACTGAGCACCAAAATTATCTACCATAGAAGCAGCACAAAATAATGAAGTTGACAGAGTAATGCAGACAGTTGATACCAACCAGTTTCTGTCATTGGCTGCCCATAGTTGGGACAACAGACTCATGAAAAGAATAGCTATAATGAGAGAGAGAGAGGCTATGCATAAGTTTTAAATTTCAATAATCATTCATGAAGTTTGGCCTGTCTAATGTCACTGCTACTGCTGTTAAGTCACATCAGTCATGTCTGACTCTTCCATCCATGGGATTTCCCAGGTAAGAGCACTGGAGTGGGTTGCCATTGCCTTCTCCTCTAATGTCACTACTGAATATCTAATCTGACAATAGACACCGCTTCTTCATGATAAAGCATTATCCATCAAGAATGCCAACCAGAAGATTATATTAGAATATTTTTTTACCCTGAAAATAACAGTGTATCATTTTGATTGAATTTGATGCATACTCTGAGTATGAACTTTTCTGCTGACCTTAGCCATCATCAGTCCTATCGAAAGCCTTTTAGAATGTTTTATTCTTAATATATGATCCTACCTAAACACCCATGGGACCAGAAGCAAATTTTATAGCAGTTAAGATGTAGCAGTGGGAACATTGCTATAGGAATCTCTAGTCATATCATATTCAATACCACTTAAAAAATTAACTTACTAGAGTTATAGAATAGTCTTTGGAGGAGGCATCTAAGTTTTGGAGAGATAATATCCAATAAGGAATGAGTACCATCTTCTGAGATACAGTATACATCCTAAATCAATGACCGTCACTATATGATGCTTTTATTTCCATTTCTTTCTTTCTTTTTTGGGGGTAGGGGGTGTTGGTGGAATACATAGGTTCCAGAATTAGAGACCCTACTTACTACCATCACGTTCAGTGATCCTCTTGGGGAATATATGTTTCCCTCCCCACAATGCTAGTTTCTGCCAGTTTAGATGTTCTTGTTCTCAGAAAGGGAAAATGCTTTTCTTAAATGACACTGCAAGAGTCCCATTAATCTTCAAGAGTTGGCTGTTGTTACTTTAGGCCTCCTGTGTCAAGAAATAGCAGATGCGAGGAATCACCATCCTGGAAGGAGTAACTGGCCCATATGGTCAGCTTGAAGATAAGACTGTTGTTATACAAGAAGGCAGTAAGAATATATTTCTTACCCAATTGATCCACTGAGCCATTTATTGCTATTCTGTTGTCCAGTTTTGGTGGTAAACAGACAAACGCATCACTAATGGCTTGAGAAGAGCGTGCTTACCAGGGGCTCAACATCCCCAGTGACAAAGATCTGGTAGTCTCACTAGATAAACTACTTATATCAAAAGATGTACCAGCCCAGGATGAGAGCAATATAGAATGGCAATAGTAGAAGGAGATGATGACTATCATCCTACCATGGTTTCTTTTTAAAAGATTCACCAGGAAAGGTGACTATCGAGAATCCTAGAATAGCATTTCTCAGATACAGTGACTTTTCATATCTGGCAGGTAGATCTGAGTGGCTGTTGAAGTGCACCCCCAGATCCTTTCCTCAGGGCTGAAGCACTTATTCCAACAGCCACTAAAACTTTTAACATTGATGGCTGTCAGCTAACTCCTCTAGGAATTATCCCAAGCCAGACAGAACTGTGCCTTCCCTTAAAAAGAATAAATTTGACTCAGTTCTAATGAGATGGATGAAATTGGAGCCGATTATACAGAGTGAAGTAAGCCAGAAAGAAAAACACCAATACAGTATACTGACACATATATATGGAATTTAGAAGGATAGTAATGAAGACCCTCTATGTGAGACAACAAAAGAGACTCAGAGGTATAGAACGGACTTTTGGACTCTGAGGGAGAGGGAGAGAGTGGGATGATTTGGGAGAAATGCATTGAAACATGTATACTATCTTATAAGAATGAAGCGCCAGTCTATGTTCAATACAGGATGCAGGATGCATGGGGCGGGTGCACGGGATGATTCAGGGAGAGGATGTGGGGTGGGAGGTGGGAGGGGGCTTTGGCATTGGGAGATCGTGGACACCTGTGGCTGATTCGTGTCAATGTATGGCAAAACAAATACAGTATTGTAATTAAAAAAATAAATTTAATTAAAAAAAAAAGTGGAGGAAAATAGGACACTTGCCAGGACTGGTTGATGAGGGGAAGGTTGAAATATAAAGGTTTAGCTTCCTTGTCTTAAGGCAGTACAGCCCCTCCAGTGTGGGAGGACCTCAGGGCTCCAGATGTCCTCTAGAGTTGCTGTGAAACTTAGATGCCGCTGCTGTATTGTTCCACTGTCCTTCTTAACCAGTCTGCTTCCTTCACTCTCCAACAAGTGCTGAAGACAATTTCCATTTGCTGAACACATATTTCTGTCTTAGGGTTTCTCTTCCAAGAAACCTGACCTAAAGCAAGTACACACATTCAGTCTATATTCAGTAATATAAAGAATAGGTATAAAACATATTTTAAAGGATATATATTTCTATGTCACTTAAACTATTATATATGTATATATGTATGTGTACATAAACGTATAATCTTACTTAAAATATTTTTTTAGCTGTGACATTATTTGACTTGTCTAACAGAAATCTTGTTTATGGCTTGCTGCTGCTGCTGCTGCTAAGTCGCTTCAGTTGTGTCCGACTCTGTGCGACCCCTTAGACGGCAGCCCACCAGGCCCTCCTGTCCCTAGGATTCTCCAGGCAAGAACACTGGAGTGGGTTGCCATTTTGGTTTTATTTGTTTACTACCTTCACTATTAAAGTGAAATCTTTTAGATTTTTAAAATAGTAATAAAAATAACAGACAGAAATGTCTTATGCTGTGCAGGAAGGTAACCCTGAGTGGCGTATTTGTTTTTAAGTGTAAAAAAATCATCTTGGAGTTTTTGAAAGAGAAATTCCTAAACATGGGTGAATCTAACAGGTAATTCTGCCAATACAATGTTCTGTAAACCATTTTCATAGGGTTGGCTTCTCACCTGAAACTCATCCAAGTCAGGGAAGAGCATGTTTAAACGATTGTTCAGCTTTGGCCTATTCTGACTGCAATTATGGACACCATTACCTAATGTGAAAAGAGCTAGGGATGCATCATTGAATGGAAGTTGAAAACTACAGTACTATTAACTGTTTAGAACCCAAAGAGCATTATCATTGTTACCCTGTTTCTCATTCAAATCTGTTTTGTTCCAGAACTTTCCAGCTTCAGATTTTTTTTTTAACAACACTGTTCATATCTCTAAAAAGAAACTGTAACTAATAGAAATTATATTTTGAACAAGAGAAAATAAGTTGCTTACAATGGACTCACAGTACCTTTTTGCAAGCCAGTAAGATGGAATTCAGCTCATCAGTCTCTTGTAGGATTTGATTTATATGTAAAAAGCCTAATCATTAAACAAGAGACCATTTGATGGAATTTAAAGACCTTTAAACATTTCATGGTAATGATGCTGTGATCCCTGAATACTCCAGCTTATTGAAACCAAGCATATATTCCTGTACAGCTAATAGCATGAATATAAACTGTAGTTCCTACAGCTTTTCCAAAAACCAGCAGTTGTCCTCTAAATTTTCACTACTAAAATTAGAAGCCATTGAGGTAACTGTGAAAACGATTCTAATGTTGGAAAAAAAATAAGAATATTGCAAAACTATAGGGCTGTCAAGCAGTTCATATTGGAAAAAAGCTTTTTAAAAACTGGGTAAATTTGGAATTTTGTTTTTACTTTGATTCCTTAAGGAAGCACTTAGTTTTCATTTTAGTTGCCTTTTTATTATTTTAACATATAATTATAAATTTTTTTGTGTGTGTTTATTTTAGTTGAAGTATAATTGACATATAGCATTATATTATTTGCAAGTATACAATATAATGATTCCAGTTTGCATACATTGTAAAATGATTACCACAATAATTCTAGTTACTGTCTGTCACTATACAAAGTTATGAATTTCTTTATAATAAGAACTTTTAAGATTTACACTCTTAGAAAGTTTCAAACATGCAATACAATTGTTTTAAAGCTAATACATTCCTTGATTTCATTTTCTCTTAAGAACCCGGGATGTGCTGTGTCAGAGGCTGGTAATCCGTGAAGACTATGGCCCATGAGCCAAATCTGGCTGTGTCACGTGCATTTGTAAATGTCATTTTATGGAACTCAGCAGCCTTCATCTTTCATTCATTTACCTGTTGTCTTTGGATGCTTTCCCATTGTAATGATAGAGTTTATCACAGTTGAGATAAAGACTGTGTGAACACAAAGCACAAGATATTCATAAATTGTTTCCAGAAAATATAGGTTAAACCTTGTCGTCGGTACTGGAAAAGGAAATGGCAACCCATTTCAGTCTTCCTGCCTGGAGAATCCCATGGACAGAGGAGCCTGGCAGGCCATGGTCCATAGGGTCGCAGAGAGTTAGACACAACTGAAGTGACTAAGCACACACGTCATGGATACACCTTTTTTAAATTAATTTTTATTGGAGTATAGTTCCTTTACAATATTGTGTTAGTTTCTGCTGTATAACAAAGTAAATCACGCATATATCCCCTCATTTTTAGATTCCCTTCTCACAGAGCATCTGTGTATAGCACAGAGTTCCCTGTGCTATACAGTAGGTACTCATTAGTTATTTTGTACATACTAATGCATATGGGTCAATTCCAGTCTCCCAGTTCATCCCACTCCCTCTTCCCCTTTTGCTGTCCATGCCTTTGTTCTCTCCATCTGTGTTTTTATTTCTGCTTTGCAAATAGTTTATCTGTATCATTTTTCTAGACCACACATAGAAGTGATATTGTATGATATTTGTTTTTTTCTTTCTGAATTACTTCACACAGTATGATATTCTCTGAGTACATCTATGTTGCTGTGAGTTGTATTATTTAATTCTTTTTAAGACTGAGTGGTATATATGTACCACTTCTTTATCCATTCCTCTCTTGATAGACATTTAGGTTGTCTCTATGTCCTGGCTATTGTAAATAGATCTGCAATGAACTGTGGAGTGAGTGTATTTAATATCTTTTGAATTATGGTTTTTTTCTAGGTCTATGCCCAGGAATGGGTCATTTCATAGTTCTATTTTTGTTTTTGAGGGACCTCTATACATTTCTCCACAGTGAGTGTAATCAATTTACATTCCCACCAAAAGTGTAGGAGGGTTCTTTTCTTCTCCACACTCTCTCCAGAATTTATTGTTTGTAGATATTTTGATGATAGCCATTCTCACTGATGTGAGGTGATACTTTATTGTAGTTTTGATTTGTATTTCTGTAATAATTAGAGATGTTGAGAATCTTTTTGTGTGTTTGTTGGTCATCTAGATGTCTTCTTTGGAGAAATTTCTATTTTTGGTAGACCCTCCCTCATTTTTTGACTATTTTTTTGATAATGAATTGCATGAGCCGTTTTTATATTTTGGAGATTAATCCTTTGTTGGTTGTTTTGTTTGCAAATATTTTCTCTAATTTGAGGGTTGTCTTTTTGTTTTGTCTATGATTTCCTTTGCTGTGCAAAAGCTTTTAAGTTTAATTGCATCCCATGTGTTTACTTTTGTTTTTATTTTCAAGCTCAAATTTACATCAAGAGTGTTCTGCCTCTGTTTTCCTCTAAGAATTTTACAGGATCTAGCCTTACATTTAGATCTTTACTCCATTTTGAGTTTATTTTTGTGTTTGATATTAAGGAGTTTTCTAATTTCATTCTTTTATCTATAGCTATCTCGTTTTCCCAGCATCATTTATTGAAGAGAATGTGTTTTATCCATTGTATATTCTTGCCACTTGTTGTCATAGATTAGGTTACCATAGGTGTGTGGGGTTATCTTTGAGCTTTTTATCTTGTTCCATTGATCTGTATTTCTGTTTTTATGCCAATACCATACTGTCTTGATTGCTGTAGCTTTGTAGTATAGTCTGAAATCAAGAAGTCTAATTTCTGTGTATCCTTTCTTGAGGATGTATGTAAAACAGCAAAATTTAGTTCCAATATTCAGTAATAAAAATATTAATGCATTTTAATAGTACCTTCTGCTAGTACATTTTAAATTAGCCAATGTGGAATATAAAATTTGAGATGAAGGAAAATTTAATCTGGCACAAGGTCATATTTTCTTACTACAAAGGTTATAATAATTTATAAACATACATTATTTTATTTTTTAAATATATGTTATGAATAATTGGAAAAGGAAGTATGGTAAAGTTAAGGGTCAACTGAGATGCTTGGAAATTTTTTTCTATGACTATAATTCATTAGCTAACCTCCTGAATTTCCTGATCTCTATCTTGGAACTCTGTTTTATGTGTCTGTTGACATGTATTAGAAATATGTAGTCATTCGTACTATTTCAGCAAATAGAGATCTTAAGCAATTATTCTTTCTCGTTACCTTCTATCACTGGAAATTTCTCTGCAAATGAGTTCAATGAACTCAATGAAAAAGAGTCTAGTTAAAAGTGATACATTCAATTAAGAAAATTAATCTTTGGTTAAATTTTATATGTTCAGTACTTTAAAGTCATATAACTCATAACACTATTTTTATGTTTTCTAGATTTGGATGATCCAGTAGTAACTGTTCATCAAAGTATAGGTGAAGCTAAAGAACAGTTTTATTATGAGAGAACAGTGTTCCTCCGGTGTGTTGCCAATTCCAATCCACCTGTGCGGTACAGCTGGAGACGTGGCCAGGAAGTATTACTACAAGGATCTGATAAAGGCGTTGAGATTTATGAACCCTTCTTTACCCAGGTAGGAACTGATGTAATAGTATTTCCACCCCACTGCTGGATATTTTCCTAACTGTGGCAGCATTGCAATACATCAAATACTTTTCTATTTGAAAAGATATTTTTTTGTTTTTTTTTTTAAAGCATTATATATTTAGTTGAAAGATCAGAGGACTCAAATAATGAAAAACAATTTGTTTTTCATGTAGTAGCTACATGTATCAAGTTACTTCTTGAAAACAAATTAAATGAATGTATCCTAAATATTTCTTTGTCCATAGGTTTGGCTGGATTGCCCGCTAAAGTCCATAATTATACGTTTGCTGTCTGCTTTGTTTTGTTTTTGTGTGTGAGAAATATTTCTTAAAATATTCTGATTTCCACATTTGCAATGGTAAATTCATTCTAAGAAAATGAAGAAATGTGTTTGAAATATATTTGGTTTTGGTTTTAAGGGAAAAATCTATCAAATTTTCTTTGTTCTTTTTTGATGTTGGCTTAGTTTAAGAATAGAATCATAATTATATAAAAGTTAATATATCTTGGTCATCAAAAACTTGTTTAATAAAAAGAACATTTGAATTAATTTTATATAGCATGCATGTAATATGGAACACTCTTCTGTAATGCATTTTTAAAAAATTTTATTGATGTGTAGTTGATTGAATTAATGCTTCTTGAGGAGACATGGAAGTTGTGGGAATTTTTGAATGCTGTAATTATAAAGATGTTTTTTGACATTTAGGGAAAAATACAAACCTAACTAACAAAGAAAATATTTTAAATTTAAAAATATGAACTTGGAAAAATTTCAAAATAATTGTGACTATTACTTTTTAATTATATAGGTAACAAGATAAACAAGAATCTGACTATACTCTAAAGTTTGAGGCATCAAATGTCCATAAGGAGAGAAACATATGACTAACTTTAAAATACTATAACTATTCTAACTTCAGAATGTTAAAGACTTTTACATTTCACATCCCAATTCTCTAATAATATAAGATTATCCTGAGATCATAAATTTCCCATCATCCCATTTTTTCTCAAATGCAGCATTAAATACATATTGCAGTTCATTATGCAATTTTTACTAAAATTCATTGTTTTTAGTTAGCAAAATAACTTAAAAATTTGTTAACACTATCTAGTAGCTTGATGTCCCTAAGGTTTAGAAATCTGAGTGAATGATCAACTATCTATTTGCTTCTTCTATTGTCAACTTCTTTTAAAATATAGGTGTTGTTAAAATTCAGAAAGCATAATTTTCTGTTCACATGATATTTACCGTACTAAGGCAATTCTCGGAGAAGGCAATGGCACCCCCACTCCAGTACTCTTGCCTGGAGAATCCCATGGTCCGAGGAGCCTGGTAGACTGCAGTCCATGGGGGTTGCTGAGAGTCGGACACGACTGAGCAACTTCACTTTCACTTTTCACTTTCATGCATTGGAGAAGGAAATGGCAACCCACTCCAGTGTTCTTGCCTGGAAAATCCCAGGGATGAGGGAGCCTGGCGGGCTGCCGTCTACGGGGTCACACAGAGTTGGACATGACTGAAGCGACTTAGCAGCAGCAGCAGCAGCAAGGCAATTCTAAACACATATTCACTAAGTCACAAAGAGTTGGACACGACTGAGCGACTGAACTGAACTGAACTGATTCACTAAGTACTGAAGCACCATAGGCAGCTTCTTACTTGAAGAAGGGTTTTGTCACTTAAAAATAAACACATGGGTCTTGCCCAGATTTGGGGGAAACTTTTATGCTTTCCAAGTAATGAAGACTTTGTTTTAAATAAGCACAATCAAATTTTTCATTCATTCTTTTAAATTTGTTGCTGTTTCTGTGTTAGCAACTCAAAAATGTATCTTAAAGAAGCTCTCAGACTAGTAACTGTTAATTCTGCCTTTTTAAAGTTACTTATTTTCTCTTCCTTCTTTATTTTTCTCCCATTCTTTATGAGAAAAGCAACTTTTTAATTTGAACATTTCAATACTGATATTTTCTTTGATGTGAGTATTATACTGTGCTGCATAATACATGCTTTTTCTGCTTTTTACTGTACTTGGACCTCTGCTACTTGGGCTCTCCAAATTAATTATCTTAAAAAGTGTTTAAGAAAAAAATTGTTCTTAAAATTCCATGCTCTGAATTCGCCTGCTGTAATTGCCAATAGGATATAATTTTAGCTTCCATTTTAAAATGTGTTTCCTGCCTTTGGCTACTTGATTATTTTATCTCTGCTTCTAAAATGGCTATGTATTTATATCTGTCTTAAAAATTATGTAGAATCAAGAAATGCTTCAGTATTTTTTGTGTTATATATGTACTTAATTTGTTAATATTAAATGTATTTTTTGTAGGCAAGATTGATAAAACTCTCAAACAGCAGCGCATGGAAAGTACTTATGACCACAGAGAATGTTGTCTTTCTCATGGACAAATGTTATTACTTGTCTTTCTTCATACCACACAAGCTGATATATTGCACACAAGTCCAAGTATTGTGGCCTACAAGACCATTTTGATCTTGGTCCACCTTGTTCTTGCTTATCTAACCTCCTATACTTCATTCACTGTTCTTAGTCACACCCACTATAGACATGCCCAGGGTCTGCATGTTCTTGATTCCTCCAATTAGAATGCTATTTAGAAAACATGGCAAGGATCTTCCTAATACTTAGAACTCATCACCTGAGAAAGACTTTCCCTGACAGATCTATCTGAAGTAACATCGTTTCCTTTTCAGTTACTCATCCCTAAAACTCAGTTCTTTTGTTTTTATTTTTTTCTACAGCACTAAAATTATAAACTTATCCTATTTGTATATCTGGACATAAAAATAATTATAGTGACTTTTTCTTTTTAATAACTCACATGGTACCTGACACATAGAAGAATCTCAGTGAATATATTGAGCCAATATTCCCATGAAGATGTCTGGATTTTTAACTAAGGAATGTGTGCTTAGTCACTCAGTTATGTCCTACTCTCTGTGACCCCATGGACTAAAGCCCGCCAGGCTCCTCTCTACACAGAATTCTCCAGCCACAAATATTGGAGTGGGTTGCCATGTCCTCCTTCAGGGGATCTTCCCAACCCAGGGATCGAACCCAGGTCTCCTGCATTGCAGGTGGATTCTTGACCATCTGAGCCACCAGGGACGCCCAAGGAATAGTTAAAATTATTAGCAAGTCCTGAAACACTCTCTGTAACTCTTACTTCTTTTTCCCCACTAAAGAAAGCTTAGTGAAATGTGAATGAGAATTATATTAAAATTAAATCAATTTTAGTGCAGTTAATGTCTGAACTGTTGATGATTTTCTTATAATTTTTAATTGATTTCCAATCTAATTTCACTGGGTGGGAAAGTTTCAGTCCTTAGAAGTTGAGACTTGCCTGGGATGTACTTCCTTGAATGATCCTTATGCACCCACAAATTGTGATTCCAAAATTGCTGAGTTTCAGTTGGGTCATATTTGTTAATTTTGTTGTTTGTGCATTCTACATATTTCCTGATTTTTTGTGTCTGCTGTTCTAAAAGCTGTTGAGAGAAGTTAGTTAATGTCTATGACTGTGACTGTGGATTTGTTTCTTTCATCTTCATTTTTATCAATTTATGCTTTTTATATTTTCAAAATATATTGCTAGAACTTGCAGAGTTAGAATTTTTATATCTTCTTAGTGGCTTATCTGGAGTAGGAAATGGCCATACACTCCAATATCCTTGCCTAGAGAATCCTGTGGACAGAGGAGCCTAATGGATTGCTGTCCACAGCAGCGTCGCACAGATCAGACACGACTGAAGCGACTTAGCATGCATGCATGCATTGGAGAAGGAAACTGCAACCTGCTCAGCGTTCTTGCCTGGAGAATTCCTGGGACAGAGCAGCCTGGTGTGCTGCTGTCTATGGGGTTGCACAGAGTCGGACACGACTGAAGGGACTTAGCAGCAGCAGCAGCAGTGGATTATCTGAGCGTATTATTTTTCTGATATTATAGCTTCCTGGTAAGCTATCACTCAGAAATGTACAACTGGCAGTGTTTCTTGCCTTATATCTGTTTTGTCTGTCATCAGTTTAACTATATACACTTTCCTTTGGTTGGTGGGCCTCTTTAGAGGGTGGTGGAGAGTAATAAATATTCATCTCTTTACTTTCAAACTTCATATTTGTAACACATTGCTTTTAACCAGAATATAGATTTTTGTTGCTGTTTTAAGCCAGTGGAACTATCTTAATTTTTAGTACATTTAATCCAGTGACTAGTATTAATTTTTTTTTACCATGTTAGGCTCTTGTTTTACTTCTCTTTCTTCTTGCCTTCTAGGTTTATCAGATATTTTAATTATTTCATTTTTATCATATATCTAACTAAAATTTAAAATTATCTTAATAGGTTTTATTGGTTACCTTAAAAATTACACTGTGCATGCTTAATTATTTACTACTTTAGCACTTCTTGAAGAATGATAAAACTTTAGAATAACTTAGAAGTATCTACCCTTTTTATATTTTATGCTATTTTTTGTCTAGTACTTTAATTCTACATATATTTTAAAATCAACAAGTTTTTTTGTTCTTTGAAAAAATCATTATTCATTTAAATTTACCAATATATGTCCTTTTTCCATTTTGCATTGATTTCTGTGTAAGGAAACATCTGAGCTTCAGTTTTTGCAGTTGGATATACATGTGTTCTAGCAACATTTACTGAAAAAGTCTTTCTTTCATCACTGAATTCCTTGGCACTTAAATTGAAAATCAATTGCCCCTTAGTATTAGAGTATTTCTGAGCTATTTATTCCATCCAACTGATTTATATGTCTGTCTTTAAAGACCACACTGTGTTATTTCCTATAGCTTTATAACAAATCTTAAAATGAGAAAGAGTAAGTCCCTTAACCATGTTCATCTTTTTCAAATTCGTTTTACATGTTTTCACTTCTTTGTATTCCCACTTAAGTTTTAGGCTCATCTTAATTTCTGTGGAAAGTATGATAAGATTTTGAGTGAAGTTTTGTTGAATCTGTCGATCAACCTGAGAACAATCTGAGATATGAACAATATAGAATGGAGGGTGATTGATATTGGCAATATATTAATACCAAGCAAAGCAAAATCTAATCTGCTCCATTTTGGTTTTAACTCTCTATCATGTGTAGTATTGTTCTATGAAAATTCAAGAGTATATGTTAGATTTTTCAATACCATTTTTTAATTTTTTAGATACTTTGAGTATTTTCATGTATATATGGATATTTATCATAAATGCATAGGGAGCTAATCATTTATTTAAGGAATTCTCAAGGGTTTCTTTAAAACAAATACCTCTTGGGTTAAGGGGTACGTGCATGCTCAGTGAACCCTTTGCGTCTGACTCTTTGTGATCTCATGGACTGTAGCCCACCAGGCTTCTCTCTCCATGAGGTTATTCCAGTAGAATACTGGAGGGATCTTCTCGACACAGGCATCAAACCTGAGTCTCTTGCGTCTCCTGCACCGGCAGGCCAGTTCTTACCACTGTACCACCTGGGAAGCCAGTTTTTGTATTTCCAGTGGTCCATAGTATGTTTACTTCTGTGCAGGAAACGCAAATGCAGACGCCTACTAAACTATCTGATACCGTGAATATGTGATCTGTGGGGGCTAGTATGAAAATAATAACTGGTTAGGCCTGCTTTTTAGAAAACAATATACGATCTGTTGCTTTCAGAATTCTATAGCTGACCAGCAGGACTGCCATTTTGAAGTTCTGCTTGAGTCCACAGTTTCTTCAGGAGGGAAGGACACATGTGATAACATTACTACTTTTGTATAATTGTAAATATGGGGAATTATAGAATAAGCTGCTGCTGCTGCTAAGTCACTTCAGTCGTGTCCGACTCTGTGCGACCCCATGGACTGCAGCCCACCAGGATCCTCCGTCCATAGGATTTTCCAGGCAAGAGTACTGGAGTGGGGTGCCATTGCCTTAAGCAGGGTTTCTCTAAAAGTTATCTTGTATGAAAAAATTAGAATTAACACATTGAGAATTCCAGGGCTCATTCCAGTCTCTAGGGCACATTTTTCTAATACAGACATAAAGGATGTAAAGAATATTTGTTTTCAGGGAAAGAACATTTATTAACCCATGAATTTATTTGATAACAAACAGCATTCTCTTTAGTACCTTCTAGCTGCATTGGAAATTTGGAAGCATGGTGAACTGTGACCAACCAGGAGGAGAAAGGAACACAGTAGATACAGCTTGTGGTCTTTATTTTTACAATGATAAAACAAAAATTTTATGTAGATTCTCATTCACAAAGTTAATCATACCTAGTTGTTTTTCCCTACATTGAAAGGTAACCCAAACATTTCTAAGTAACTATTCAGAATTGTGTAATTTAAATGAAAGCATCAATTATTTGGGGTATATATCATAGTTGCTATAGATTTAAAATTAACTTTACTTTGTATCCTTAAAATGCTTCCCAATATTGAGGGTTTTTTATTTTGTTTTGTTTTTTGCCTTCCTGTAATGCTTTTGCAGTTCTTAATGAAATAGGAATGGTATTTAGCAATACTTTTCTTTTTGCTTATCAGGCTACTCTGTATGTATATGTATTCTTATGTGTTAATGATTTCTTAGACTGTTGTTTCCCAAAAAGTGCTCTGTGTACTTTATTAGGAAAAAACCTTTCTATTTTAGTTTTGTTTGTTTTGGAGCACTACAGTGATATTTTAATTTATTTTCATAGACCCTAAGGCCTCTGTGGCTACATAGTGTAAATAAGATCCAGTTAAAAATGATTGAGATCTGTTTCTTACAAGGTTCAGGCATCTCTCTATCAGAGATACAGAGGTTATAGGCAAGGCTCCTCCTAACTTTGATATTACAGGGAGAAATCAAAGAGAACATTCAAGATGGAAAGCAATAGCATGTATAATATGCTATTATATGATGATAATATTTTCAAAGACTGGCCACCCCTCTGGTTGGCTGGAATAATGATTTGTATATGGGTGCAACAGTGGACCACAAAGCTGGAAAGATATATTGGGACTATATATACTGTGGATGGATTCAAATGACAGATCATAATCTGCTTATTTTTAATATTAGAGAATTACATTTGTTTTAAAGATATTATATTTTGCTGTTCAATAACTATGTCTTATTTTTAATAAAATAGAATTTCTAAGATAATGCAATACATCTGCCTCACATGCACATTCATACTAGGTTAATAACTATATCAACTTAAATTGAATATTTATTTTACCATACAGTAGAAATATAGAACCTTGACTGCACCTTTTTATAGATTATGCTTCCAGAATGAAATTGATCTGTGTTCCTGAGGTAGATATGAATTAATAAGCATATAAGTCTAAGAGGAATAATTATGCTTTTCATATTTGCCCTCACTTAATACTGGGTATGCTGGATAGCATATATTGTTATCTATTTAGAAGTAAATAAATTAACTTTTAGAGCTAAAAAATGAGTATGAATTGATTTTTTTTCTTTTTATTGATATATGAAAGTAAATATTAAAAGAAAGTTCAAATTCCTTTTCTAAGTTAAATAGCAATACTGTTTCAGGTTATGGGTATTATGTCATTAGGCAATAATCACCTTTGGTAAGAGAGGCGTTCCTTTATTTATTTAAAAAGTAGTTTTAAAAGTTTAAATCTATGTATTTCAACTAATCTTGTGAATATTAAAGAAACTTGTACTTAAATTTTGCAAAATATACGTATTCTTGCTATTTCTCCAGCGCTTTTATAAAGATGTTCATGACATCATCTTGTGCATTGTAATTACACCATCTAATTGCAAGACTGAACATATTTACATCAATTATGCAATTAGTTATAATTAGGCTAATTAGACTAATTATACAATTAGACAATGATTAACTGAAAGTTCCTTTTTACAAATCATAGAAATTCACATGAAAATATAAATCATTTTAGTTCAACCCAAATGATTCTCCATTCATATGATAGCTTAACCTTGGGAGACGGTGGACCTAGAAGTCACAGTAAGTTATTTCTCCATTCCATCAGTCGTTCTCATGTGTTCACTTTGCTGCTCTGATCTGCATAAGAATTAACTAGGATATGCTATACATAAACCATTATATTTATTGAACCATATCTGTCGGTCTTTAAAGGGTAGCAATCATCTCAAAAGTAAAGTTGCAAAAACTCACTATTAGTATTAGTACCTAGTTTATAGTCTTTATTTTTAGGTAACATAAACGCTAGCAGCATTTCTAACCACAAGAACATAAGTATATATAATATTGCAAGAATGCATCCACAAGAACGACCTCTTTATTTTAACAGCCAGAGCTTCATTGCTATTGGCTTGAATGTGCTTGACTATTTCATCAGTCCCTTGGGGCTTGCTTCCTACTTACCTTTTCTTGTTAATAGTGGGCTGTTCAATTCTTCTGCAGATGGTCCCTAACTCAGCTTCTTAAATCTATCATTCATCTTACCCTAATATTAATATTTTTTCATTCTTACTATTAAAATTAGAGTCAACGTGGTTCAAAAATTTTTACTGAATGCATTATGCTCAGAACAATGAGTTGTATTTATTCTTTTATTTTTTTAATTTTTATTGGACTATAATTGATTTACAGTGTTGCATTAGTTTCTGCGTGTGTGTGTGTGTGTGTGTGTGTGTGTGTGTGTGTGTGCTCAATCATATCTGACTATGCAATCCCATGGACTGTAGCCCTCCAGATTCCTCTGTCCATGGACCTTTTCAGGCAAGAATACTGGAGCAGGTTACCATTTCCTACTCCTGGAGATCTTCCCAACCCAGGGATTGAACCTGAAGTAATCATCTTTATGTATACATATATCTTCTCCCCTTTGGACATCCCTCCCACCTCCCATCCCATCCATCTAATTCATCACAGAGCACTGAGCTGAGCTCCTTATGCTTTACAGCAGATTCCCACTAGCTGTCTATTTTACACATGGTAGTGTATGTATGTCATTATTTCAATGAAGAGTTTTCAAACTAAAAATCTCTTACCTCTGTGACAGTCTTTAAAAGTATATTTTTCCTACATGCTTTCTATTTTCTGAGTTAGTGTCTTTGATCTAGTTATACCAGTTGTATTTGTTTACATGTTATGTATGTTTCTTGTAGTTTGCATTGTATATTTATATCAATACTGCCTTTTCCACTGTATAAGATAAGGTCACTGTAAATTCCATCCTACTACTTGTGCAGTGTTTTGCTGTGTGCTGTGCATAGTCGCTCAGTCGTGTCTGACTATTTGTGACCCTATGAACTGTATAGCCTGCCAGGCTCTTTGTCCATGGGGATTCTCCAGGCAAGAATACTGGAGTGGGTTGGCATGACCTTATGAAACATAAGTGTACAACTTAATGTGTTTTTTTCACAGAGACCATATTTCTCATAGTAGCATGAACATAAAGACAGAACTTTTGAGCACCTTCTCTAAGGTTGTAGTTAATTTTAAGTCAAAAGCTGATTATCTCTCAAAATTTCATAGACAGGAAGTTTGGCATAACATTTGAAAGAATTTGAAATAATTTATTTTCTCTGATACAATTTTTCTTTTTTAACAAAGACTAAGGAGAAGCAAGAGAGTTATCATGTATTTATTCTAGTAGTGCAAGTGAAAATATCTAATTAAAAAATATAAAGAAAGAATTAGTTTCCAATTGATTATTAATGTGGCAAGTATTATAGAAAGGGCAGAGAAAGTCAGAGGAATGTTATAAGAAATACAACATCATAAGCAAAGGGTAGAATGTGTAGTGGGAAAATGTGGTCTAATTTTTGTAGATTTTATGTTTTTATACATTTTATTTTTGAGTCATTATAATTATATACTATGACTACCTTACTTATAGAATACGATCAGTGGGAAGACCAATTTTAAGTACATCCTGTCAATCAACATATATTTTTAAGCAATGATACAAAAGGCTCCCTATTCAGTATTCTGAGTGATATAAGATGACTCTGCCCCTAGGGGTCTCATGATTCAGTTAAAGAACATGTCAGCATGTTGAGTAATAACTTACAACCAAATACTAAATAATGAGTTATAAATAGATATTTTGGCATAAAAATGTAATAGAAGTTACAAAGAAAGAAATTTACTTCTGAGAAGGTCAGAAAAGACTTTGCTTGTTTGACTTGTATGAATAGAATGCTAGATTTCTAATTTTTAAAAATAGATGTGGAACAAGCAACAAAGGTTTACTGTATAGCACAGGAAACTGTAGTCAATATCTTGTAATAACCTATGATGCTAATGTGCACCTGAAACATTGTAGGTCAACTATACTTCAATAATATATATAATATATTTACAACAAAAATAGACTTTATAGAGTAGATACAACTTTTTTTTTGAACTGCACTTCGGTTTTTTGCAACATAAAAAGATTTATATCAAGGAGTAGTTTTCTTTAAAAAAAAACAGCATTTAAAATTATGAAAAGTCATCTTAAAATAGTGATGAAACTAACTTGGTGTGAATAAATATTAAATAAAAATGATAAATGAATACATAATAAATAATTAGTTTGTGTGAGGAATAAGGGAAAAAGAAAAATTTTTCTTGGACTGCGTGGAGTCTCAAATGAGCCACTGAAGGTTTTTGAAATAAACTTTCAGAGTAGGAGAACTATTTAGTGTTTTCTAGTATGACAGTTTGAGAAGGCAGTGGCACCCCACTCCAATACTCTTGCTTGGAAAATCCCATGTATGGAGGAGCCTGGTAGGCTACAGTCCATAGGGTCACTAAGAGTCGGACATGACTGAGCGACTTCACTTTCACTTTTCACTTTCATGCATTATCGAAGGAAATGACAACCCACTCCAATGTTCTTGCCTGGAGAATCCCAGGGACAGCAGAGCCTGGTGGGCTGCCATCTATGGGGTCGCACAGAGTCAGACACAACTGAAGCAACTTAGCAGCAGCAGCAGCATGGCAATGACATGATGATGACGTGTATGGTGGGAGCATGCAGAGTGATTAGAGTAAAGTAGAACAGCAGTTTTCAGTAGTAGGCAGTACATTACTTTAGCCAAAATAGACACTCAGCTGAGTTTGTTAAATCCATGGTTGATGAGGGACTACAGCAAATATCATGCCTACAGATTGAAAAGTAAAGGCCATTTATAAAAGAAAAACTAAAAAATAATCGAAGGCATTTGATGCCGTTGAATGTGAGGTAATGAGAAACAATGAAGTGTGAATTATGACAAGAGTCGTGAATCTGGAATAGGGGAAAATGATGGTGGTGATCACTAAAAAGTAGTGGAATATCAGAAGAGAAAATTTATATGAGGTGAGGCAGCAAGTGTAAGTAGAGTGCAATGATGAGCTCATTGAGTTTGGTATGACCTTCTATGTCTTGCTGATGATAATTTTTTTCAGGCAGTTATCAAAATACATAGATGAGGTCAGAGGTCAGAGTTATAAATAGAAACGGTGGGAGAGGACATTCATGGAGAGGTCAAGGGGGATCCAAGAGAGAACAAATTCAATCTGGAAATGAGAGACAAGTCTAACTTGTTTTTTGGCAAAATATGAAGTGTCTTTTTCTTTTTGGTGTAGGAGCTCTGTATTGCAGGAAGAATAGAAGTCACTAAAGGTAAATAACAATAAAAAGAAGAGTCAGAAAGAATTAGAAAACCAAGATAGAATATCTTAAGAGATCCAGATGGGATGTGGAAATACTCAAGTGCAAGAGTGTAATGGCTAGCAAACATTGCAACTAAAAAGAAAGGAAAATTTGGAAAAGCAGGATTTCATTAATTGCAATACTATTGGCTATTTTCCCAAAAGTGTGTGGCTTAGAAATTTGTTAGGTATCTATGCTGCTGCTGCTGCTGCTAAGTCACTGCAGTCATGTCCGACTCTGTGCGACCCCATAGATGGCAGCCCACCAGGATCCCCCATCCCTGGGATTCTCCAGGCAAGAACACTGGAGTGGGTCTACACATAAATGCTAATTGAAACCATGATAATGCATCAGATTGCTCTAGAAAAATAGTATTTGTAGAAGTTTGCAGACTAAAATTTGTATAATAGAAAATGAAATAAATGTAACCAGAAAGTGTCTAAAGAATTTTATTTAAATTTTTTTACCTACACACAAGGTGCTGTCAAAATAGCAAAGGTAATCTAAAGTATTAGAAGGAAGTGGAGAAGTATACACACATAAAAAGGAAATGAAGATTTATTAAGATTTATTGAATTTTAACAAAAGAGATTAGTGACATTGGAAGTTTTAGTGGATTTGAAAAAATATACAGAAAATATGGATTAAATATAATTTGCCAGTGGAAATAGAAATAAGGAACACTGGCAGAATATAATCAATTCTATGTAAATAAAGAGACTTTATCATTTAATATGCATCTGAATGACACCATTTATTCTTTTATATATTTAAGAATTGTTATCACTGCCTGGTTCATTTTAGAATATTGACTATATTTATTAATGTCTATTGAATTCATATCAGGCACCAAGCAGAAATAAATTCTGGGGAAATAAATATGTATAAACAAAACGTTGAGTGCTAAAATATAAGTATTCATAGTACTTTTAATTGCAAAAGAATTCTTTTAAAAAGTATCTCACCTATGATAAATCCTCTGCTAGGTTCTTAAGACATGCTGCTGAGAACAAGACAGACATAATCTCTGCCCTCTTGGTACTTACTAGCAAGGGGGGAGTATGGCAGAAAATAAATCCATTACCAAAATAAGTTGGAAAAGAAACTGTTATAACAAGATATAAGCAAACCCTCCCAGAAATGAATTCCTCTTTTTCCAGAAAGTAAGGAAAGACTTACCTGTGGAAGTGAGGAGTGTTGGGACTGAAGAATGAGACAAAATTGGTTAGGCATAGAGAAGTAAGGAACCAGGCCTGTGCAGAGGGTCTGTGGCCACAGGAAGCAGAATATGTGTAAGGCATTAGGAAAATGAGAGGAGACAGGAGAGGCGAGGGAAATGCAGGTCCAAAGGGTTGACAGTCATGTTAAGAATTATTATGTTTATTTTTAAGAACAATAACATGCCATTCCTTTGATTTAAGCAGAGAGAGGGCATAATCAGATTTCCCTGTTGAAAAAAAAAGTCCTGATTCTAGATTAGATGATCATATTTGCTTGGATACCTAAGCTATACTAAGCACAATCAGAAATTTCTCAGCTGAATGTTGGGCTTAGAGCATTATATTTAAATATAAATAAAAGAATGTTCAATATTGGATGTGTTGCAAGGTCAATAAGAGAATATGAGATGGAGATACTGAATATATGAATATGAAATAATAATTGAAAATCTAAGATTCCTGTTGCTAAAAAAGACAGAGAGAATAGATTTAGAGGAATAGACTTGAAGTCTATTTTGGGATATGTTGAGTTTTCTACGAAACATAAAAATAGGCAAAATTGACGTAAAAATGTTGCTGTATACATCTGAAATTAAGACAATTCTGGAATAGAGATGAAGACTTGAAGAAAAGGGCAGGAATATAGGGCTTGCAGTATAAATTCATCAGCAAGGATAAAATCATTTAAGGAAATTTTATAAAGTGTGATTAACTGTGAAACAAATAGAATTCCAGAGAATACCATCAGTCAAGTGTTAAGGGGAGAAAGAAAATAAAGGAACCTAAGCAATGACATTCAGAGGTACGAGGAGAAAGATAGAGCATCTTGTTCAAAAAATTATCTGAGTCAACTGGTTCTGGTATAACATATTCTCTGTCTATGCTTTCTAGCTAAGCACACTTTTATATGCATTGTATATAGATAATATGAAAGCTCTGTAATATATTAAGAACATGTTTTAAATATAAATTCTAGAACTATACACAACTGACTCTTTGTATATTCTGTGGGTGTATTTGCATCTGCTTATACAGAAAAAATGCAGTGTCTTTCATACAAGAAATTTAAGATACGATTATTTATCCTAGTGATGAAAATATTGTTTTAAGGTGTGACTGTTTTAAGACTGAATTTTACCAATGAATGAAAGGAGTTAGCCAAATGCCTGTACACCCTGAAGAAGATTCATTTGACCTTTTGAAAACACTGTGTACCTGCCTATGCTTTTTTTTTGGGGGCGGTTCTTTTCTTTTCTTTTCTTTGGCAAATGAACAGGCCATGTCTTATGTATTAAATCACTAAGTATTCTGATTCTTTTGAATAATGTATGAAAGTATTGCAATTTTTAGGACTTGAATGAAGTCCTTAAGTAAAATAAAAGAAACACATGGTTCTGTACAGATGTTATCTGAAAAAAATTAACATTTTGAAAATTGCTATACCAAATGAGATGTCATTGGGAGACATTTTTACCATCTCCATAATTAAGTTACTTGTGAGAGGAACTATTTTGAGAGATGCATTAATAACTTTAGCTGGTAAAGAAAAAAATCCCAGGAGACCTTATTTGAATTGGGCAAGTTTTTTTCATCATCTTATTGTTGGTGGTGGTTCTTTTTATCTTTTGAATAATTTCAATGTTTTTGTATGGGCTTTTTGGTTCATCAAGAGTGGATAAGACATTTTTGGCAACTTGCCTAATTTGAATCTATCTGCAATTCTGCAGATTTACTCAGGAGATTTAGACTTTAAATTCCTGAAAGTAAAGTAACAAGAACAAAAATAATATAAAAACATCATGAATACTCTTTAAATGGTTTTAGATCTATCATCTGCCATTGCTCCATATACACAAAATATTTATGTATATAAATTTAATTATCTATCATTAGATTGACTTCATTAACTTTGTTCTACCAACAGTGTTTCATTTATTGTCTCATCTTCAGAATCCTTTTCTTTCATAACATTTCATGTTGAAGTCTGCATAGATTACACTGTTTGTTGAATAGACTCCATTATTAAGTACCCTGTTCTGATCTTTGCATAATAATTTGCATAACTACCACCAGAAATAGATCCCCCCTTAGGAAGCTGGTTTGCAAAGAAATTGTTATGAATTTTCATTGTTGTTTGTTAGTTTTCATCTCAAAGCACATTGCAGTGTGATTTTTAAATGCAATATATTTTTAAAATTTAGAGCATTATTCTTAAATAAATGACAATCTTCCATATTCTGATAATATGATTTAAAATATAATGTCATGATTCATCCATTTATTAATTCGGTTACCACTGACTTTTTCTAATGACTTTTTCTACATTTTCAGGGTGAAACGAAGATCTTAAAACTAAAGAATCTTCGACCACAGGACTATGCTAATTATAGCTGCATTGCTTCAGTGAGGAATGTATGTAATATCCCTGATAAGATGGTGTCATTTAGACTTTCCAATAAAACAGGTATGGAACTATAATCTGAATGTTTTATGTTCTTTTTCCACAACAAATGTTTTAAAAGTCTCTATAACTTTTAAGACCAAATGACTTCTATAGTATATGTAAGAACAGTGTCTTTTCTTTCCAGAAAATTCTGTGACACATGAAAAATTTTTTATAATTGGAAACTGTAAAATTTAACTGCAATAGGATCCCATGTAGGGCATTTGTTTATATAGCAAATCAAATTATTATTCCTTAAAATAATGCTTTCCTAGATATCGCAAATCAGCCTATATTTTGTTCAAAGAAATTTCAGAGAAATACTAGATTTTTCATATGAAAATTTATGTTCCAAGTTGCTAAAAGTGTTTTGTGATTCCAAAGCTGAGTAAAAGAACCTTTCCCTTACTCCGTTTCATGTCAAGAAAGCTAATTGGTAATTTCAGGTAGGTATTTTTAGGAAATTATTTTTGTAGAAAATGTCAAAAATTAACAAGATTTCCACTTAAGTTAGCCTGTGTTTAGTAATACAGACCTCAGAATAATTGCAAACATGTTGAGAAGAAATGCTTGAATGAAAAATCAGAGAGAGCATGTGAATGAGCTACTTTTATAAGTTATAAAAAATCACCATAATAAATTAGAATTTGAATGGATTTTGAGAAATTTTCAGTGGCAATTAATGAGTTTTTGATCTTGTGTTATTATATTAAAAGTATAGAACTTTAAAAAGTGCTTTACCCATTAACAAAAACTTTGAAAACTGTAGGTTTTGGTGTTCTTCAGTTTAGGTCCTGGGTCTGCTACTTGTTAGCTCTTATTAGATCTTGTTGAGCAAGTTACTTTACTTTTCATTGCCCCAGTTTCCTCATAAACTCATAAAGTTATAGGAAGGGATTTATGAATTAATGTATAAAGAATATGGAACACACTTATTTGTTCCGCTGACAGTGAGCTAGTAGTCAGCAACTCTATCTACTCATTTGGTAGAAATATTAAATCTAGGACTTTTGGAAAGATGAAAAAATTGTGTGCTCATACTTTGACCTATAAAAGGTCGGTTTTCATTTCAATCCCAAAGAAGGGATGCCAAAATGCCAAAGAATGTTCAAACTATTATACAGTTGTGCTCACTTCACATGCTAGCAACGTTATGCTCAAAATCCTTCAAGCTAGGATTCAGCAGTATGTGAACTGAGAACATCCAGATATACAAGCTGGGTTTCGAAGAGCTGGAGGAACCAGAGATCAAAGCGCCAATATCCTTTGGATCATGGAGAAAGCAAGGGAGTTCCAGAAAATCATCTATTTCTGTTTCGTTGACTATGCTAAAGCCTTTGACTGTGTGGATCACAAGAAACTATGGAAAATTCTTAAAGAGATGGGAACACCAGACCACTGTTTGTGTCTCCTGAGAAACCTGTATGCAGGTCAAGAAGCAACAGTTACAATCAGACATGGAACAACCAACTTGTTCAAAATTGGGAAGGAAGTACAACAAGTATATTGTCACTCTGCTTATTTAATTCTATGCAGAGTACATCTGCTTTTTTAACTTCCATGCTGGGCTGTAGGAAACTCAAACTGGAATCAAGATTGCAGGGAGAGATACCAACAACCTCAAATATGCAGATGATTTTACTTTAATGGCAGAAAATGAAGAGACCTCTCAGCTCCATCCTGGATGCCTGAACCATAGTTACTCCATTTTGATTTTTAAATGCACCATTTTACTAATGATTGAAGCAAATGTACAGTGCATGTTGACAGACGACAACACAGGCTGTTCTAGTTCAAGCCAGATCATGTGTAAGCCAAGCTGACTTCACCATGTCTCAATGTGTGTGAATATTTCTTCCATTCAGTGAAATGAGGAATAGCATAATAGTGGATATATTATTACTTATGTTACAGCCTTGCATTTAAGAAGTGCTTTATGAAATTAAAAGTATTTAATGTTTATCATTTCAGTTTGTCTTTATAACTACTGAGATGTAAACAGGTGGATTTTTTTAGTCACGTGTTTTCCCATCACCTGACACATAACAAACTGGCCTACAGCAATTAAAATATTTTCATTTGGACCCCTACTGTATAGCACCAGGTACTCTGCTCAGAACTGTATAACAACATAAAAGTGGGATAAGAATCTGAAAAGAATAGATATAAATGTGTATAACTGAATCCCTCTGCTCTACACCTGAAACTAACAGAACCTTGTTCATCAGCTATATTACAATATAAAATGAAAATTTTTAAAAAAATGTAATTTTTAATTTGAAAAGTATTCTCATTGGGTTGTTTTGAGGATGAACTGAAGTAAGAGAAAAATTCTTAAAGATTAAAGTATAATAAAATCGCATCTTTTTTTTAATGCTGAACAGATGCATGATTTTATTACCTTCCAATTTCCACAGCTAAGAAGGGATGGAGATAGGCTTGATCCCAATGTTTGAAGGGTTATTTTAAAGTAGGAGACTGACTAGCTATTCAGATCTTTTTGTGGATCTGAGAAAATGAACTTAAATCTGTCATAGTGTTTTATTAGAAATAAATGATTTATCCTAAGGCGGAAGGGAGAAGATCATCACAAGAAGCAATAGGCTTTCCAACTCCTAAAGTCTTGTAAAGCAGCTGGATGACTATTTCCAAGAAAATTTTTAAAAATCATTAGCTCAGAAAGCAGAGACTTGTCTACCTCTCTCACGAAGAACACAAGATCAGTTTCTGGTCTATTATTTTTAAGCAAAAATATTATATATCTAGATTGAACAAACAAACTATTATTCTCTTTTATGAATATGTTGAATATTTTCTTTTATAAATATTTCACAACATTTAGATTGACAGTCATCACAAAATGAGCTTCAGAGTTATGGTAAATAATTGAAGTGAAAAATATAAACTAGTACCTTGTTTGATTCTTTGTTGACTATAATCAGGTATGTCATGTGCCTGGTGTTTTTCATATTCAAATCAGGTTTGTTTAAGCACATTTCCCCTCTGATTGTACTCAAAGTTAGAAGAGTCCATGAATTTCAAATAAGTTAAGTTTTCATCATCTCCATGCAAATAGGTCTGTAAACTAACAAATAAGTCCATAGTTTTACTAACATCAGGAGATCCTAAGTCACCACTGCCATAACCAATATGAGAGTCAGGTATTTTTAAGTTTTCCTTCTTGTGAATCTCTAAATAAAAAGTTCTCACACTTCTAACTCTTAGTGTACACAATGTCAAGGCAAATGTGTAACTTACTGAGGGAAAAGATATTCTGTTATAAATATTGTAATGTTTGATTAATGTCCTTTGTAATATACTTAGGAAAGTATAACTTTGGTAATATTAATAATTTTGGTATAGAGATTAAATAATTTACTAAAAATGTGTATTTTGTACAGACAAAATTTCATTTTAACATCTTTATAGTCAAATAAACTCTTAAATTTCAATCACTCTGTCAACTGGACTTGCTCAATGCCCAAATGATACAGCATGTGAAGATGGAAATAATGTCTACTGTGGATGAGGGTTTCTAAAAGGTTTTGCAGCAGAACAATTGCATTGTGTAGTATAGATTCCTGAGCCTATTCCACACCTACTGAATTAGAATTTCTAGGGAATGACCTGGCAATGTATACATTTTAAACATATATAAATGCTTTGGAAAACAAATGTCTTTATTGTCAAACTGTTTGCCATGAACCTCTTATGCTTTGTGAATAGAAACTTCCATTGATAAAAATCAATTTTCTAGACCTGCTTAAAAAAGCAAACCGCTAGGTCTCATTTTAAAAGTCAGTGTTATCTATAGATTTACCAATAATGTGTTTTCCTAACTTTCTTACTATGAATTAGCATCATAGTAGAGCTTGAAATTATATATCTGTCATGGAGTATCCAATCATTTGTTGGTCTCTGTTGACTACTTGCCATGCTATGAAAAATTTTCTGTTACATAAATATTATTTATCATACTAATCTAGCTGTCTTAGACGTCATCATGAAAAATTCATAGAATTTCATAAAACATAAGATAGCATGTTTGTTGATTTTCAGTTGTGATAATCTTATAGCAGGGTCTAAAAATCATTTTGATCCTTTTTCAGCTCCCTTTTGGAAGAAAATGAATGTTACCTTTTGATTGGTAAATTCTTAATGTCCTTGTATTTTTCATAGTTTGTTAAAATAAACCTATTCAAATTTAAAAATTTAGAATACTAATACATGAAAGTATATTTTAAATTATCATAATTATGGTAACTATAAACTGAAATTTCTCAGATTATGTGTATTTCTAACACGAGGACACCTATAAATTATAATAAAACAGATTTAATTTATTTTAATATATTTTAAGTACTTATATGTTAATGACATGACTTCAAAGGCAAATAAGAATTAAGCATGTTATTTTAAGATGAAATACATATTTTATACCTACTTGGGAGGTTATGATGAATCCATAAAGAAATGAGACAGGTGGGGCTAATTTTACTAAATTATATATGTCTTCTGATTCAGTCTGCTCAAATTTGGCATTTATAAAATTATCCAATTAGGAGATTTTCCATAAATGTGTTACATCTAGGAACCAAGTCATCCCCAAAATATTACTGACTACAGAAATACGGGAAACATCTACATCCTCCTTCTCTTCTGCTTTCTCTCTTTCTTCTTTCTCCTCTTTTTCCCCTCTCTAATCTGTCGCAGTAAATTTTACCATGGAAAAAGAAAGAGGTTAGGACACATCTGTTCCCTTCATTATATAACCATTATCTGTTCTTATTACTTCATATAACCTGTAGAAAAGTTGTAATGCTCAGCAATTTCTGTGAGACCTAATATAAAATGTTGTGCATGCTGTGATCTATTCATGGTAGTTCTCTTCTATGTTTAGAGGAATTTAAATTCTCTAAGTGTTATGATAAATAAATAATACTTCAGTTATTGGAATTTTATGGAGTTGTCTGTAATAGGAATAGTGTGGACATAAGCATCTTCTCTTGTAAAACAGTACATCCCATTGTCATATATAACTAGTAAAAGATGAAAGGAAATGACTGGGGAAACTTTCCTGTCATTTGTACCTGAGTACTAACCTCATAAATATTTCTTAGCCATGTGTATATTTGAACTTCCTTCCATTAGGTGAGCTCCACAGCATCTAGCCAAACAGGTTATTAGCACCACTTATTAAAAGAGAAAGAAGAAACAGAAGGAAGAAAAAGGAAAATAAATGGAAAAAGTGTTTTATTTTTCATATACTAAAATCTTGGGAATATTGAATTGAAAAGACTCTGATGCTGGGAGGGACTGGGGGCAGAAGGAGAAGGGGACAACAGAGGATAAGATGGCTGGATGGCATCACCGACTCAATGGACGTGAGTCTGAGTGGACTCTGGGAGTTGGTGATGGACAGGGAGGCCTGGCGTGCTGCAATTCATGGGGTCGCAAAGAGTCGGACATGACTGAGCGACTGAACTGAACTGAACTGAATAGGCATAATTGAGCTGGACTTTATACAGAGAATGCACACTTTTCCACAACACTTACAGAATATTAAAATTGACTTTATTGGTTTTAATAAAGTAGCATTTGTACTCATCCACCCATAGAATATATTCTTTTCACATCCATCATGAAACTCAGGATATTAAGAATATTCTTCAATCTTTAAAAGATCTTAGTCCTGAAGACAGGAGTATTTTGTTGCTGTCCCATGGGGGCAGGATGAGAAGGGCACGACCAAGGATGAGATGGCTGGATGTCATCATGGACTCGATGGACGTGAGTCTGAGTGAACTCCGAGAGGGTAATAAACAGGGAGGCCTGGCGTGCTGTGTGATTCATGGGGTCGCAGAGTCGGACACAACGGAGTGACTGAACTGAACTGAACTTGGGAATATGAATGCTTTAGCAGATTTTTTTAAAATTATACATAATGCAGGTTTTCTAAACAACAGTATTTACTACTAACGACACCAAAAGAATACAAGCACTACTATTACAATCTTTTTGATAGGCCATATAATTAGAGAATGAGCTGTTTCCTACTATTCTCTTGCATGAATTTTGAAGTTCAAAAGCCTAAGATTCATGTTTGTTTTTCTCAAACTGGAGATTTTATTTAGCTTCTCTAAACTTGTTTTCCCCTCTTTAAGATAGAGATGACACAGAGATCCATATTATTTTGTTTTATAGGCTGTGAATGCCCTTAAATGAAAAACTTTTAGAGATTCCAGCACATAACAAATCCAATAAATAGTAGTCATCACTGGGCTGTTAACCTTGATAATGGCGAGAAAGAATAAAATTGGTATCCTCAGTAATCATGGTGAGATGAGGACAAGAATCTTAGACTTTTGCTATGATATGGTATATAGCTTCAGTCATTGATTACTAACCTTCATATAAGTTCTATATCATTTTTAAATTACTTTTATCAGTGGATAAATTAATACTACTATTTTCCCAAAAAGTATAATGAATACTTCTTCTGTCATATGTCCATCAAACTATAGTTGACAAAATGTTTAACAGAAATAGAAAATACTATTCTGTGAAAATGATAAGGAATTAAATAAACTTGCACTTGTGTTGATATGTAACAGATTCTTCATCTGGGCGCTCCATCATTTCCTACGGTAATTGAACCTATATATGCCCTTTCCTCATTAATGTAGCTTCATAATATGAGCATACAGATCTTGAGAATGCAGTGAATCTGGGGACAGAAGCAATGGTCATTATGGAGCTTCAACTTTGGTCTGTCTGAGACTATTTTCTGAACAACAATGTGACCCAAATTTTCCAAAATTCTATTACCATAGTAACAGGAAGTATGCATATTTCTGGGATCTCTCTACACCTGTAAATTTTATTGTCCTAGCAATGAATTTTTCAGGTTCACTACATCCAAAGTGAACTTAGACTGTGAACTCTTATATGCAATATTCTTCATAAACTATTAACTTGCCCAGACAACGTCATAACTCAGATATAGTAGATAGCTAAGCAAAGAAAATTAAAAAAAAAAAAAAACCTGTTAATCAAATGAAAGGCAACACTATCATAAAAGGGTATAAATTATTGAAATCCTATTTTTAAAAGTGAAAGTGTTAGTTACTCAGTCATGTCTGATTCTTTACAATCCCATGGTCTATAGCCTACCAGGCTCCTCTGTCCATGGAATTCTCCAGACTACTGGAGTGGGTCACCATTCACTTTTCCAGTTGATCTTCCCTACCAAGAAATCAAACCCAGGTCTCCTGCATTGCAGACAGATTCTTTACCATATGAGCCCCTAAAGAAATATTGTCTTACAACTTAACCAAATACTTTGAAGTATGTCAAATAGTCTGTATTGTAGCAAACATCTAGAACAATTCATTGATGATATTTCCCAGCTTTACAGTTATTCTTCAAATGCTATTAAACTATAATTATAATTAAACAGTTTAAAAGTTATTTACAAGAATAAAGGAGTTCAAGTCATGTGTTATTTCTTTCAGCAAGTTGGGTGAGATCATGCTAAAACAAAGCAATAGAATTTTTACACGTTAGAACAATTAATTTTTAATTTTAGATTGCAGATTTTTAGACCTCAGTTTAGTACTTAATAAGGTTCTATTGTTCTAGTGAAACTGTTGAGAAATGTGTTATTATAGATAATAATTCAGTTGCTGAAAATGCACTTTAAGGTTCTTATATGGTTTTGAACTTGCCATGTACAACTTGTAGTCTGGAATATTTTAATGATTATTCACTGACAAAGTTCATTTAATATATTACTGGATCTCATGATGATATACAATAATTTCCATAAGTGCATGTAGCTAATTCCAATTTTTTTTTTTTTTTTTACCCAATCCTAGAATAGATTATATCAGTGAATTGTCTTGAGGGTTTCCAACCATCCCAGTTTGTCCTGGACTCAATGAAAGTCTCACATCCTATAATCTCAAGCAAGCTAGTATAATTGGTCACTTAATGATCTAATTCACATGCAGCCTACCCTCGCATGGAATATGAGTCTCAAAGTCAGTTGTTAACACCGGTTCACATGCAACCTTAACTGGTTCTACATAAAGAAGCATTTTTGAGAAAAACCAAGGTGTATATCCTGACTCTCCCCAGTTGTGTGACCAAGCCCTTTGACTCTTTGAACTTGCTTTTGCTAAGCCATGTTGATAGCGTGCTATGGGTGGATAATCGGTTGATAGAAACAGAATATTTACTCTCAGATTTTATTTTTATTTGCATGGTAACACAAACATCAATGGAAAATTAGTTGAAATGAGATGGCTACAAAGAAGAAGATACAGCCTATATGTACACAGCTACTCTTAAGCTCCAACATTCATGCAGGCAAGTTTCAGGCTTGCAGAATTTGATAAAATTAATACCTCATTGTGCTGTTGTACTTTTATACATAAGGCTTATATTACTATCTGAGAAAAAACAGCAAAAAAATAACCCGTGGGACTCATGAACCTACTTGAGGAAATTATTGCAAACCTTGAGCCCTCAATATTTTGTTTACAAAAAGTCACTGCCAGAGAGGTTTTCATCTCATTCAAAAGAAGTGACCATATTCTTGGTCACTGTCCTGCCTCCAGCTCTAAGACATTTAAAAGTACACATTTCCCCATAGAACTTTTCCTTATTACACAAACTAAAGATTAAATGATATTGTATTTAAATTGACTGGAAAATGGTGGATTCTAAGTATTATGGTATTATGGTTGTTAGATTTTTAAAAAAATTACCATTGTGAAGAAATCAATGAAGAGTTCCAAAATCTCAGTTAGCCCTTTGGTTGTCCTTTTTACTTATTGAAAGTATCAGTGTTACAGTAGACTACTTTGTACTTTTCAGCAGAAATATTAAATCACAAATTCCAGCTTTTTCAATGGTTACAGAAATAAGTGAATATCAAATATCTTATACTCATTAAATGTAAAATATCATACTTAGCTATGCTGTGCTAAGTTGCTTCAGTTGTATCCTACTCTTTGCAATCATGTGATCTGTAGCCCACTAGGCTCCTGTGTCCATGGGATTCTCCAGGCAAGAATACTGGAGTGGGTCGCCATGCCTTTCTCCAGGGGACCTTCCCAACCCCGGATCAAACCTGCGTCTCATGTTTCCTACATAGGCAGGTGGATTCTTTACCACTAGTGCCACCTGGGAAGCTCCAAAATATCATATCACTAATATGTGTATTTGTAGAGTTCTGTGTATTCTTGCCACCTCTTCTTAATATCTTCTGCTTCTGTTACATCCATAACATTTCTGTCTATTATCAAGCCCATCTTTGCATGAAATGTTCCCTTAGTATCTCTAATTTTCTTGAAGAGATCTTTAGTCTTTCCCATTCTGCTGTTTTCCTCTATTTCTTTGCATTGATCGCTGAGGAAGGCTTTCTTATCTCTTCTTGCTATTCTTTGGAACTCTGCATTCAGATGCTTACATCTTCCTTTTTCTCCTTTGCTTTTCGCTTCTCTTCTTTTCACAGCTATTTGTAAGGCCTCCCCAGACAGCCATTTTGCTTTTTTGCTTTTCTTTTCCATGGGGATGGTCTTGATCCCTGTCTCCTGTACCATGTCACGAACCTCAGTCCTGTACAAAAAGATCTTCACGACCAAGATAATCACGATGCTATGAACACTCACTTAGAGCCAGACATCCTGGAGTGTGAAGTCAAGTGAGCCTTAGAAAGCCCTATGAACAAAGCTAGTGGAGGTGATGGTATTTCAGTTGAGCTATTTCAAATCCTGAAAGATGATGCTGTGAAAGTGCTGCACTCAATATCCAAGCAAATTTGGAAAACTCAGCAGTGACCACAGGACTGGAAAAGGTCAGTTTTCATTCCAATCGCAAAGCAAGGCAATGCCAAAGAATGCTCAAACAATTGCACTCATCTCACACGCTAGGAAAGTAATGGTCAAAATTCTCCCAGCAGGCTTCAGCAATACGTGAACCATGAATTTCCTGATGTTCAAACTGGCTTTAGAAAAGGCAGAGGAACCAGAGATCAAATTGCCAACATTCGCTGGGTCATGGAAAAAGCAAGAGAGTTCCAGAAAAACATCTATTTCTGCTTTATTGACTATGCCAAAGTCTTTGATTGAGTGATCACAATAAACTGTGGAAAATTCTGAGAGAGAAGGGAATACCAGACCAACTGAGCTGCCTCTTGAGAAACCTATATGCAGGTCAGGAAGCAACAGTTAGAACTGGACATGGAACAACAGACTGGTTCCAAATAGGAAAAGGAGTATGTCAAGGCTGTATATTGTCACCCTGCTTATTTAACATATATGCAGAGTACATCTTGAGAAACGCTGGGGAGGAAGAAGCACAAGCTGGAATCAATATTTCCAGGAGAAATAACAATAACCTCAGATATGCAGATGACACCACCCTTATGGCAGAAAGTGAAGAAGAACTAAAAGCCTCTTGATGAAAGTGAAAATGGAGAGTGAAAAAGTTGGCTTAAAGTTCAACATTCAGAAAATGAAGATCATGGCATATATTCGCATCACTACATGGAAAATAGATGGGGAAAAAGTGGAAACAGTGTCAGACTTTATTTTGGGGGCTCCAAAATCTGCAGATGGTGACTGCAGCCATGAAATTAAAAGATGCTTACTCCTTTTAAGAAAAGTTATGACCAACCTAGATAGCATATTGAAAATCAGAGACATTACTTTGCCAACAAAGGTCCATCTAATCAAGGCTATGGTTATTCCACTGGTCATATATGGATGCAAGAGTTGGACTGTTAAGAAAGTTGAGCACCGAAGAATTGATGCTTTTGAACTCTGGTGTTGAAGAATTCTCTTGAGAGTCCCTTGGACTGCAAGGAGATTCAACCAGTCCATTCTAAAGGAGATCAGTCCTGGGTGTTCATTGGAGGAACTGATGCTAAAGCTGAAACTCCAGTACTTTGGCCACCTCATGCGAAGAGTTGATTTATTGGAAGTTGACTCATTGGAAAAGACTCTGATGCTGGGGGGATGGAGGGCAAGAGGAAAAGGGGATAAAATGTCTGGATGGCATCACCAACTCAATGGGCATGAGTTTGAGCAAACTTCGGGAGATAGTGATGGACTGGGAGACCTGATGCGCTGCAATTCATGGGGTCACAAAGAGTTGGACATGACTGAGCGACTGAACTGAACTGAATATGTGTATTAGTAATGAGTAAATTTTTACATTAGTTCCACTAGATTTTTATAAAACCTTTTGGTAACATACATACTTACTTACATAATGAAAAAAATTGATACAATTTATATTCCTACCCTTTATTAAAATCAAGTATACTAATCAGTACCAAGTAAATATAAATTAAAAAAAAAAGTAGGGATTGATTATTATCTCATCAAGGAACACTTCTGGAATAAATTTTCTAGTTTAAAGAACAGGAAAAATGCAAACAACTTTTGTTGACGGAAGGAATGTGCATTAATATCTGACATTTTTTCCCACTGATACTCTGGTATGATGAAATACATATATTATTGTTAAAATGTCATGCTAAAATATTTGTTTTTTCAATGACTTCTGACCTTAACCAAACTTCTCATAGGCTTTAATATCCTGTGGTGTCGCTAAGATTAGCCTTGTGGCCATTGTTAACTTAAATTCATACAGTCATTTGAGCAACTTCTAGACATAATTTAAAAGATCCATATTGGTTCATAAAGGCTTTGAATTAAATTTGAAAATTAAAAAATCCACACAGTATTCCCTATCCTGAGAGCAGAGTATCTCATGTATTGTTCAGTTCAGTTCAGTTAGTTCAGTTGCTCAGTCATGTCCTACTCTTTGTGACTCTTCTTCGTGAATCGTAGCACTCCAGGCCTCCCTGTCCATGATCAACTTCCGGAGTTCACTCAGACTCACGTCCATTGAGTCTGTGATGCCATCCAGCCATCTCATCCTCTGTCATCCCCTTCTCCTCCTGCCCCCAATACCTCCCAGCATCAGAGTCTTTTCCAATGAGTCAACGGTTCGCATGAGGTGGCCAAAGTACTGGAGTTTCAGCTTTAGCATCATTCCTTCCAAAGAAATCCCAGGGCTGATCTCCTTCAGAATGGACTGGTTGGATCTCCTTGCAGTCCAAGGGACTCTCAAGAGTCTTCTCCGACATCAAAGTTCAAAAGCATCAATTCTTCAGCACTCAGCTTTTTTCACTGTCCAACTCTCACATCCATATGTTACCAGAGGAAAGACCATAGCTTTGACTAGACAGACCTTTGTTGGCAAAGTAATGTCTCTGCTTTTCAATATGCTATCTAGGTTGGTCATAACTTTCCTTCCAAGGAGTAAGCGTCTTTTAATTTCATGGCTGCAGTCACCATCTGCAGTGATTTTGGAGGCCCAAAATAAAGTCTGACACAGTTTCCATATCTATTTACCATGAAGTGATGAGACGAGATGCCATGATCTTAGTTTTCTGAATGTTGAGCTTTAAGCCAACTTTTTCACTCTCCCCTTTACTTTCATCAAGAGGCTTTTTAGTTCCTCTTCACTTTGATGTCATCTGCATAGCTGAGGTTATTGATATTTCTCCCGGCAATCTTGATTCCAGCTTGTGCTTCTTCTAGCCCAGCGTTTCTCATGATGTACTCTGCATATAAGTTAAATAAGCAGGGTGACAATATACACCCTTGCTGGACTCCTTTCCTGATTTGGAGCCAGTCTGCTGTTCCATGTCCAGTTCTAACTGTTGCTTCCTGACCTGCATATAGGTTTCTCAAGAGGCAGGTCAGGTGGTCTGGTATTCCCACCTCTTTCAGAATTTTCCACAATTTATTGTGATCCACACAGTCAAAGGCTTTGGCACAGTTGTTATAGGGACTAAAATGAGAGAGATGAACTGGAGCATAATGATAGTTGATCAGAAATTTGACTTTAAGTCTAGACTTTGACTGTAAGTGTAGATGCAGCTTGTACTTTTGGTTTGCTCTTGGGGCACTTATTTCCAGAGCATCACAAAGATTTTGGCTTGTCCCTCCATTTTCATTTGTTTACAACATCTGTTCTAGGAGACACTTTTTTTTTTTTTTCTGATAACATCATACTCTTCTTTATTTTCTTGCACTGTTCCATTGCTATAGAAAATACGTATGTCCAGTTGTTTAGTATTATGTCTTAGCTCATGTTTTGAGCAGTATTTCTTTCTTTCAGCTCCTTTTAGTCACTATTCCTTACTTGGTATATTGTACTACCTGACATTTTTTTTTTTTTTACTGAACCCTTCAATCACATACTATCGAGTGATTGTGTAGTAAAGTCAACATTATTGATTTCTGATAGACACATTTTGTACTAGAAATTTATGGAGGAGATGGCACCCCACTCCAGTGTTCTTGCCTGGAGAATCCCAGGGACGGTGGAGCCTGGTGGGCTGCCGCCTATGGGATAGCACAGAGTTGGACATGACTGAAGCGACTTCGCAGCAGAGGCAGCCTTGTCCTCTTGTTCAGTTCAGTTCAGTTCAGTCACCCAGTCATGTCCGACTCTTTGTGACCCCATGAACGGCATCATACCAGGCCTCCCTGTCCATCACCAGCTCCCGGAGTTTACCCAAACTGATGTCCATTCAGTCAGTGTTGCCATCCAGCCACCTCATCCTGTCGTCCCCTTCTCCTGCCCTCAATCTTTCCCAACATCAGGGTCTTTTCAAATGAGTCAGCTCTTTGCATGAGATGGCCAAAATATTGGAGTTTCAGCTTCAACATCAGTCCTTCCAATGAACACCCAGGACTCATTTCCTCAGTTAATTGTACCTCTTTCCCTGCTTTGACAAAAATGAAAATTATCAAGAAACAGGATGTACAATTTTTTGGCATTAATAGATGTGACACTTGTATGAAGCTACTCTTAAGTTGCATTTTGATTTTGCATTGCAACGTTGTGCACAGCCAAGCAAGAGGCAGAATTTTTAGTCAGTCAAGTAAAACACTAGTAGGTAGTGGTTTGTCTTTAGTATAATCTGGCAAGACAGGTTTGCTTTGTTTTACCAAAAAGAGTTTGTAGTTCTAAAATGGTAAAATATAGGCAATATCATACAGTTTGACTTAATAGGTAACCATAAATAAGAAATTTTTTCAAAATGATTATTACATATTAAGTACAAATTAAAATAATATATTTTCAAAGTTGAAGGAAAATCACAACAGGAAGTAAATGAACAAGCTCTTAGATAAATAAACAGTGTGATACAGGGTCTTATAATTTTCCCTGGAATCGAATCTACTAAGATAACTGTCTGAGAGGTACAAAATGGGTGGAAAGAAGCAAAACTCCTTCTATTCTTAACTGTATTTTTCTATTTCTCTTGTTGTTGATCATGAATACTTAATAACTAAAGTCCTGCCTCACTGCGTTTTGTTTTCAGGATTAGAATTAGCTCAACCTGTTGAAAATTGTAATGTTTATGTCTTTTTCATTTTGGAAGCATAAGGTAAGAGCAATCAGATATGATATCCATATAGAATTATGACAGTGTGTACTACACAGCAAAATAATAACTGGATTTCAGAGAACCTGAAAATTCAGTGACTATGTAACTATCTGCGTACTAAGCATTGTTTTGTGTGTTTAAGTCAAATGTTAAATATGAACAGGTTTAGAAAAGCATTATTATATGCATACAGATCCACAGTCAAAGAATATATAATATGGATTTAATTCTCAAGTCACTGGAGAGTTTAATAGGCAATTCAGTACATATCAATATTAAGATGAAGAAAAACAAAGCATAATTTGACATTGCAAACAAATAGTATTTGTTTCCTCTGAAAAGATATTTCATTAGTGCATATTAATCATGCAGAATGGGAAATATAGGTTTAATAAAATCTATGTTGAAAGCATTGGAACTAGAGAGGGAAAGTTATATTATATTTTCAGTACCTTTGAGAAATAAAATATTGGCAGGACATTTTTTGTGCATGCATTTCTCATGTGTCGAGAGGATTTGAATTTGGAGGTGATTCAGTAAATGTTTTATCTTTTATTAAAATCATATTTTTAAAGTTTTATTGGCTTTTAGTCTTTCCTTAAGCAACGTTTTATTTTGTGCAGCTTTTTAATTCCTTCACATATGTTACACTACAGTATTATCTTATTCAAAAAAGAAATACCTCCCTTATAATATAGCTGCATTGTCCCAGAATATGACAACAGTATATTTAAAAGTACTCTGAATGTCTGAAATCCCAAGATAAGAAACATAACTATTTTAATAGGCCTAGATTGACTCATGTTGGAATTAGGTCTCTAATAAAATTCTTAAACAGCAGTTAGTATTTATAATGTGTCAACATGATACAGTAGTGACATCTATTACAAGGTCTAGAGTGTAAAATTGTCATTTTTCTGAAGTGCAAGCCACAAATTTGTGGTTTTGTAATTTAGTCCAATAAATTGGCTCCTGCTGCTAAGTCACTTCAGTCATGTCCGACTCTGTGCGACCCCAGAGACGTCAGCCCACCAGGCTCCCCTGTCCCTGGGATTCTCCAGGCAAGGACACTGGAGTGGGTTGCCTAACCACACACAAAACTTGGAATCAAATCCCTCTTTTTGAAACATTCATTTTAACAAACTGTGCTCTGATTCAGCCTCTCTTTTCCTTTCTTTTTCATTTAATTAACCATGGGGAAAGAATATCAATGTAAGCACAAAGTAAATAATAGTTAATTGTTGTGTACTTGAAAGGAGAACATCTCCTAAAAACATATTTAGCCCTTTATAAGTGAAAATATACACAGAGCTCACGTTTCCCAGGGCAAGCCTTGATTTAGATTCCTCACTCCAACATTTTCAGGCTGCAGCAGAAATTCCAGCTAGAAGGTTGTAGCAGACACTTGGTAAGGGCCGAAGTACCCATGATGCAAGTGCCATGAGTCTTTGAGTTGTGACCCAATTCAGCAATCAAGATATGATATTCTATTTTATGAAACTACTTCTAGACACTAACATAAATAATCATTTTAATGCTTAAATGTGTTAAGTATGAATGTATGCGTGATTCATATACTTTGATTTATTTAATCTGACCTTTGGTCCAGTATTGTATTTAGCAAAATATGACTACTTTTGTCCTTTGCAAAGTAGTATTTGATAGTTAACTTTAAAAGCACCAGCAAAAGTCTCTCTCTCTTTCTCCCTTTTTCTCTTTATCCCATGATAAATACCTGAGGATACGGCTATATTTCTTCTTTTCTTGCCTTTTAAAATTGTACCTGCCTAATCTGATATTTTAATATTGACAATTGAAATAGAAGAATAGTTGGTTAATAAGTTTATCTTTGTGAATTTGTTTGCTATTCCTTGTAATAATACACTTGTTTTTCTTACTCTTTTCTTAGTGGCATGTTGTCACCTCCACTGTTCTCCATTTTCCTGTCTCAGGAATCCTTTCCGTGTTGAAATTTCTCCTCCTTACCTTGTGAAGTCTGAGAACTTAAATAACTGAGCCCATTATAGTTTTGTATAAGTTAGAAGTACAAACACTGAGCAATGGCCTAAGAGCCCCTTTTACCATCACTTCAGAATTTTGGCTTTTAAATCATGCCTTAAGGGGTTTACAAGACCTTTTTTTCTTCTATTATAAATGATAGAGATTTCTATAAGCCTGACTAGAAAACTATGTCTATTTTTTTCCTTCCTTAGGCTTTATTATAATGGATGATATTAATGTTATCCCTTCTATTAGAGCAGCAGAATTAATTCTTCCTCTGGCATAAATATCACCAGGAATTTAATTAGAACTTGAAAATTATTAACTTTATTTCATTCTGGAGTTTATTTACTGTGTTTATCTATCTGAAGTGAGACTGACTAGATTAGAATCTCAGCTCTGGAGCCATTCACTATGTATGTTGCCATGGCAAACTTATCTACACTGTTTCTCAGATTGATAATAAGTAAAATAGTTAATGAAACTAGTCGTCTCATAAAATTACATAAGAAATATGTGTAAAACTGATTGAAGAGTGCCTGGAACATATTAAGATCTGTGATTTTCTCCATCTAATTGCAAACACCTCAGGGCAGGATTTTTGTCTGTTTTTTCCTATTACTTCCAGTGTCTAGAATAGTCTGGCACATAGTTGCTCTTAATAGATGTGTTGAATTAGTTTTTATTTAAATAAAACATAGGTTATTCCTTTGTTGGCCATCAGTTTATTTAGTTGCTATCAATGACATGGCTAATTAAGCTCATGATGTGATTTCTAATCTTTGCTGTCTCTTGGAACCAATTTAGATATTTGAGTAATCTGAGTACAGATATGTCATAAGATTAGGGACTATATGCCAAGGTTTTTTTCCTAATCAAGGTAGAAATTTGGCCTGGGCAATACTTTGGAAACTAACAAATTCCCCTGGAGAGGCAAACAGAGTTCCAGCACAGTTAACTCTGTTCAACATTATTCTTTCAGATTAGCTATGAGTCATATTAGCCAAATTACTGTAAAATGAAACTTCCATGGTGGTCCAGTGGTTAAGACTCTGTGCTTCCAATTCAAGTGGCGTGGGTTCAATCCCTGGTGTGAGAACTAAGATCCACATGCCATGGAGTGCAAGTGAAGTCACCTAGTCGTGTCCGACTCTTTGCGACCCCATGGACCATAGCCTACCAGGTCCTCTGTCCACGGGATTTTCCCGGCAAGAGTACTGGAGTGTGGTGCCATTGCCTTCTCCAGGGGATCCCGACCCAGGGATCGAACCTGGGTCTCTCACAGTGCGGTCAGATGCTTCACCATCTGAGCCATCTGGGAAGCCTGTGCAGTGCAAGTGCAGCCTAAAAAGAAAAAGGTACAAGAATTAATTTAAAAATATTTTAAAAATCTAATCTTTATAAGACCAATAAGACGGAACAAGAGACTGACTAATAAGAGGATACCTTTTGCACAATCCCTCTATGTTATAACACTGGTTGTACAAATGCCAGCTGCCTCCATTTCAGCAGCTGTGAGAGCCAAAGCAGAATTGTATTGTCTTGTTTTCTTTGCTACTCTAATGAGGCCTCAAGAAGTATAGCTAGGAGACCAACACCAGATGGTTTTAGGTGATGTTTTTATCTGTTCTGCTGCTATATCATTCTTAAGGCAGAACCTTAAATCTTAACTGATTTTTTTAAATTCTATTTTGAATTTACTCACATGCTGTCCTCTTATGACAAATGGCTTATGCCTCTAGTTTTGGTATCAGGGACATAATTTGATTTAATCAGATGGTTTATTAATAGTAATATGTTTGCTGATACTGAGCAAAAGTTCAAAGAAGTATAAATAATATGCTGTATTATTTTTGTGACTGGTACTCTAAATTTTGATAGAGAAAATCTTTGCTATCATCTTGTTAGTGACATAAAGCATGGTTATTTTAGATGGGTTAAACAATTAAAAACCTGAAAGGCCTTCATAACTAGTACTTTTTAATGAAAGGTTCATGAAATCCTGAGTTTTTCATGCTGATTTTTTTTTTTTGGGGGGTGGCAGGTTAAGTTTATAGGTCTTATGTGGAGCTCCTGTTCTCTAATCTTTAAATTCAGCATTTTTTTCAATAAAACTTTATTGAGCTCACAGTTCTTTGCAAACAGTTTTGTGAGTGTTCTTATTACAAATATGAAAACCATCACCTTCTTCACAGATAATTCAATTCTTAAATATTTCAGAGTGAAAGGGGAAGGTAAATATTCTAATGGTGGCTTGGGTATGTGGCTAGAATGTTCAAACTACCACACAGTTGAGTTCATTTCACATGCTAGCAAAGTAATGTACAACATTCTCCAAGCTAGGCTTCAACAGTGTGTGAACCAAGATCTTCCAGATGTTCAAGCTGGATTTAGAAAAGCAGAGGAACCAGAGATCAAATTACCAACATCTGTGGGATCATAAAAAAAAAGCAAGAGAATTCCAGAAAAATGTCTACCTCTGCTTCATTGACTATGCTAAAGCCTTGTGTGAATCACAACAAACTGGAAAATTATTAAAGAGATGAGAATACCACACTGCCTTACCTGCCTCCTGCGAAACCTGTATACAGGTCAAGAAGCAACATTTCAAAATGGACATAGAACAATGGACTTGTTCAAATTGTGAAAGGAGTTTGTCAGGGCTGTATATTGTCACTGTGCTTATTTAACTTATATGCAGAGTACATCATGTGAAATGCTGGGCTGGATGAAGCACAAGTGGGAATCAAGATTGCTGAGAGAAACATCAATAACTTCAGATACTCAGATGACACCATCATATAGCAGAAAGCAAAGAGGAGCTAAAGAGCCTTTTGATGATGGTGAAAGAGGAGAGTGAACAAGTTGGCTTAAAACTCAGCATTCAAAAAGCAAAGACCTTGGCATCTGGCCCATCACTTCATGGGAAATAGATGGAGAAACAATGGAAACAGTGAGAGACTTTATTTTCTTGAGCTCCAAAATCACTGCAGATGGTGACTGCAGCCATGAAATTAAAAGACATTTGCTCCTTGGAAGAAAAGCTAATACCAACCTAGACAGCATATAAAAAGCAGAGACATTGCTTTGCTGACAAATTTCCTTAGAGTCAAAGCTGTGGTTTTTCTGTAGTCATGTATGCATGTGAGATTTGGACCATAAAGGCTGAACACTGAAGAACTGATGCTTTTGAACCATGGTGTTGGAGAAGACTCTTGAAAATCCCTTGGAATGCAAGGAGAGCAAACCAGTTAATGCTAAAGAAAATTAATCCTGAATATTCACTGGAAGGACTGATGTTGAAGTTGAAGCTCCAATACTTTGGCCACCTGATGCAAAGAACTGACTCTCTGGAAAAGACCCTGATGCTAGGAAAGATTGAAGGCAGGAGGAGAAGGGGACAACAGAGGGCCAGATGGCTTGATGGTATCACCAACTCAGTGGACATGAGTTTGAGCAAGCTCTGGGAGATGGTGAAGGACAGGGAAACCTGGCATGCTACAGACCATGAGGTGGCTGAGTTGGATACAACTGAGCAACTAAACCAGGGTATGTTGTAAGGAGAGCTATTATAAGCTGCTATGTTTATATAATTCAAAGCAGGAAGGAATTCAATTGCTTTGGACAAAAACTAGGAACTTGGTAAAGAAATTTTATTGCCATTTGACCATAATAAAGTGGTTTACCTGGTGAATAAGCAGTTGAAAAAACTCCCAGGCAACAGGAATAACAAGTTCACATTATACTGATTTTGTGAGGAGGGCATCTTTGCAAACTGGCCCTATCCCTAAAAAGCCAGTATCTTCTAGAACTGAAAATTCCCTGGAAAAGAGATCCCTTGGTTGGAAGTGCTTAGCTTGGATTTTCCTTCCATGAGTGATGACCCTCAAGCTTCAGCTGCAACTGCAAATGACACTCAGCTTCTGATAAAATTGAATGAGACCATGTTTTGCCAATTTCACCTGTTGGAAGGAACAGTAAGGGATTATTCACCAAAGGACGGAGATGTGTGCGGTGATGATGTTTTTCCCATCATGTTTCAAAAATATTATAAAGATTTTTCAGGCCATTAAGTATTAGTACCCCAGCTATTATCATAACTTATTGACTAAAATAAGCTTTGACTTAATCTTTTGTATCTTTTGCTCACCTTGGAAACCAGTTTGTAGTTCTATTTTTTTCTGTTTGTCTTGTTTAATTCAGATATATATAAAACCTGTTATAATTTATAAAGTCTGATTTCATTGAAGAATACCTATTGGCAAATTTCTTTACTCATTGTTTTGTGAAATAGTCTGGTCAAGGATAACAAATGCACACAAAATCAGAGAACAGGAGGTGATTTAAATATGTGAAGTCACCCAAGACAATGAGAGAGAACAGGCTTTTTGTCCTATTAGGATGTAAAACTGAGTGCAGGAGCTCTGGCTGTTTTTTTCACTGTTATATTCCAGGTGCCTATCACAGGCCTTAATACACAGTAGGTGCTCAATAAATATGTATTAAATGACTATGTTGAAAAGTGTTATACTGGGCAGAACAAACAATATCTAAAAGCATTTATTCCTAGTAACAATAAAAATAAACAATAAGTAATATTTTGTCAATCAAACAAAACCTATCTAGTGAAACTCTTTTTGGAACTGATGTTATTATGCAGTATGTCTCTTTTAGGAAATTTTATGCTCCATGAAGCAACATATTTACTCTGCTTTCTCAATCATTTGCAGGACTATCTGTCCTATGAACATTAAAAAAAAATGAAAAATGCTTGTTAGCTTCTATATCTGTAGCAAAGGCTCTCTCATGCTTTAGAGATTATTTATGATTGCTATTCAAATATTGTCATATCCTGGAGCATTGTTTTATAGAATGTCCTAGTAATATATCATCCCTGGACTTCATGAGAATCAATCAACTTGTCAATAATGATAATATTAGAATAATAATTTCAACTACATAGGTGGATTATTTTGAATTTTCAAATCAACTTCTAATATATTCTCTCATTTTTTATTATATGAAATGCTCATTGAAATGTCTGTTGAAAATGAATTTCAATGAAATGCACAAAAATATATGATTCTTGTATCTCAGTTAAATGACTTCTTTTTGCAAGAGAAATTTTACTCCTCAAATCTATATATATATAGCATGTCTCTCCATATAGAAGCTGGACTTGGTTTGTCTAGCATGTGAATATTCTTTCAGTTTGAAAAATGTAGATCCTTGGAAAAGAAACAGAAAGTTAATTGTATATATTTTCACTTCCTCTTCCTTTTATTCATGCTGTGCTGTTACTCATTTTATTTTGTGCTTATATCTTGATGAGTAAATGTGCCCCAACTCACCACTGATTTTTTTCCTTATTTTTTCTGTATACTTTTCACATTATCTCCATGTGGCCAACTATTGATCATTGAACTTACATGGAAAGGGTGCCCTAGGAGACTCTGTCACTGCCTTGCTCTGGAGGTTATTGTTTCTTTTGAAAGTTTCTTTTCCATGTCCTTCTGTCTGAAAACTCTCTCTAGACTAATTAATGTGTTCAGACAATGGAGAATGTTGGAAAGTTAAATCCCATAGAACAGTCCTTAACCAATGAGGGACAGGGGTTGGTAGATAAACACCCCAGTCAGCCTCCTCATTTTTCAGAGGGAAAGTTCTAGGATGTGTTCTTTCTAGTTTCCCAGAGGGTTCCCAATGGCGGGGAGTCAGGTTTCCCACAGTGACCACCACTCATTCCTGTTCCATTACTGGATGTTTTCCATTTCTTTATCTCTTCTCTACTCCTTCAATATACTTCCTGGGATCTTCACCCTAATGATCTACTTATATCAGGACTGGCTTTTGGGAGGATTCAAGCTATGACAAATACCAACCTAGTTGTGGATTTTTATTGTAGTCCTTTCTTTTAAGTTTTGGTGGTAGTGTTTTTGTTTTTTGTTTTTTTTTGGTTTGGTTTTTATGTTCTTCCTTCCTTGTGGTTTTTCTCTGTGACTCAATAGTCAGTTTCCTTTCAATCAAGGAATTATATGTCTTAGGGTATTTCTAACTCAATCCAAATGGCAGCTTTTACTGTAGTTAACTACTTCACATCCATTTAATCAGAGTCAGAGATAGAAATCTAAGTTCTTTTTAAAATTGCCCAGATCCATGGAGGACTAAATCTCTAAAAATATAAAATGATTATCATTGCATTGTTTTCATTTTTTTAAGAAATGTTTATCTTCAGCAAGCTATTATGTTAGGTAATAGCCAAATAAAGCACCAAAAAGTCATTGACCTTGGCTAAAATAGTATTTTCTTCCTACAGAATGTATTCTTAATTAACCCCAAGCTAAACCTTTGTATTGCCCATCCAGAGGACCTCATGAGGAACTGACTCACTAAAATTAATGGGTATGAATCCCTGCCTACAAACTCAGGTTTGAAAGAAATATATCTTTATTATTCTATAATTTAACTTCATTTTTATTTCAACTATCTATTTTGCCATAATTTCAGAAACTGGTAACATGGATTTCCCATTTACACAAGATTTTGTTTAAATTCTAGGGGTTGCTTTTATTTTACCATGGTGTGGGATATGAGACTTAGATCTCTGATGGGCATGGATCACCTAACATCTCCTTCATTCCAATTGCCTTGTCACATTCAGTTCTGACCTATCTCTCCGCTTCTTACATTCCATCATCTGGGGCTGGGGCTATTCCCCTGAGGCATGGAGCCTGCCCCATGGACTCACTGTGTCTGTCTAGCCAGTCGCACTTAGTGACCTCAACCAAGAAGGGACACAGAGATCCCCCTTGCTCTTGAATATACAAATGTTTGGGGTTTGGTGTGGGAGCCAGGAAGCCAGTCCTCTTTCTGTCACAGATCCACTGAAGTAACTGTTGCTCAACCCAAAAGAAACTTTCCTTTTTGTTTGCCAGGAGGGGAGGAGCCGAAGAGAACTTGGGAAGAGTTCTCTTCCTCAGAGAGATTTCCTAAAATATACTTTCCATGTTTAGTTATTAAAGGGTTTTAGGATTTTGGAAAATAAAAACCACAGACTGTTTGGTCTCTCCTCTCTTTCTTTTCCCTTCCTTTCTTTTTCCTTTCTTTCCATCCCTCCCAGGACCAATAATTTATAGATCTATCTATCTACTGTATTTGCCCCCCAGAGCATATCAAACATGCTAGAATGTAGACATACTGATCTTAAGGAAAGAGTCAAGTCTCTCAGGCAATTGCTGTGATGACCCATGCCTTCCATCATTGAAGGCTGGCAAGATTCTCATTCTGGAAGTCAGATGGGCACTTATTTATCAGCACTGTGTACATAGATAATTTATGGCTGGTATTGTGTGTCATGTTAAAAACGGACTTCGTTGGAATAATTTTTATGTAATTTGAGCCATTTGGTGATAACTATAAACATGTTTAAAATAATACGTGATGTTTATTTCATTTTTAGGGGTATAGTTGCTTTACAATGTTGTGTTAGTTTCTGCTGTACAATGAGGTGAATCAGCTATAAGTAAACATATATTCCCTCCCTCCCACTCCTCCCTCTAGTTTCATCCATCATCCATTCAATGCTTCTTCACTTAACTTGATAAACTGCCTTTGTTTACTTTGTGTAGTTCACCTTTTCCTACTTTTTACATTGGTTTGATGAACATTCCAAATAAAAAGTAACATACTCTCCACTCTGTGTTTCTCTTGTCCCTTTTTAATTTCTATGTTTCATTTCTTTATTAACTTAAAAATGAACTTCAAATAGTAATCTGTCTCTCACATGTTGCTGTGAAGAATGACTAGATGTCTAGATCCTGCAATATGGTTTTGACCAATGCTTTTGTCTCATGGTTATTAAGGAAGCTGATGATCTCAATGGCTTTGTACATTTGTTCTTATATAATGATGGAGTAGTTCAAGCAAAGCATGCAATAGACATTTAAAGAACACTCAGCCATGAACATGATTTAATGCAATGAGATCAATCTTTCTTAGTTCCCTAATTACCTACGTAAGTACAAAATAAGAAACAGTGCATTAAATCAATGTGGTTGAAGAGTGTAAAAACACTGTTTAAAATAATACCATTCACTTGCAATTCACTTTTGCCTGAGACTTTAAAGGCTCTAAAAAATGCTGAATCTTGAAAAACAATAGTTTCAACTTCCAAATTAAAATTGTAAAGCAAAATTAATAAATGTTTTACTATGTGTCCTCAAAATATACAAGTATATTTAAAACAACTCATCCTTATACAAGTCTATTTCAGGGGCAAATATTTCTTGACAATATCACCATTGTGTGTTTCTATAATCTAAACATATACTATTAATGGTCCTTAGGCCTTGGGATTTTTAATTTACTAAAACATGGTGTAAAACAAATGAGTCTTATTAATATAACTATTGGACTCTCTAGACTTGTGTTTTAACTAAATACCTTTGTAAAATTATAATGTTTACCTCAAACTGGGCTGTAAGAATTTCTACTATTGTTTCATAATGCTATGTCAATAAATAAGTATACTATCTATTTTTAAAAAAATTTCATTAGTAGTATCTTTTTATCAGTTTAGCAATATTAAATAGTATTTTGAAATACTTTCTTTTCTACCAAATTCTGCAGTGCCTTTTGTCTCATTTTCGTTTTGTGACTTTCTCAACAGGTTTTTAATCATAGATTTTTATAATTTAAAGTCAGCACCTCAGAAGGGCAATTAAATTACTTTGAAAATTTGTATATTACTTACAATGATGTTAGAAAGTCTACAATGTTTAAAAGGTCACCCAGGCATTCTATGCCTATTACACAGAACCATAATTGTAACATGGAATTGTTTTCTTATTCTCCCCTAGCATCTTTTCAAATTTGTTTTTTATTGAGGCAGCACTGACCTATATTAGTCTACAAGTTTCTTTTTTAAATTTTTTTAATACTTTATTCTACTTTACAATACTGTATTAGTTTTGCCATACATTGACATGAATACAATACTGTATTTCTACTTCTGTATACCCTGCAGCAAGCTCACCACCCAGAATTTTGTTTCTGTCTATCACCATACAGTTGATATCATTTACTTATTTTACCCTTCCCCTACTCCTTTCCCTTTGGTAATCACACTCTGTTCTCTATATCTACATTTTTGGGGTGGAGGTTGTTTGGATTGTACATTTCTTTTGCTTTTTATTTTTTTATACTCCACATATGAGTGAAATCATATGGGATCTGTCTCTGAATTATATCACTCTTAGTATAATGCCCTCAAGGCATATCTATGTTTCCAAAGGCAAGATATATATACAGTGGAATATGTATATTCATTTGAATATTTATATATTCCATCAAGGGAGAATACTAAACCTCGTAGGGAGTTTAACTTTCATTCCGAGAAAAACTCTCTCCAACTCAGCTGAAATCAATATCTAAAAGCAGTTACACAGCACAGTTGAACACTTTATATTCCAAATATGGATAGATTTCAGTTTTAAATTTGGCCTCAAATATTTCTGAATGTGTGAAATCAAATATTAGCATAGTGCATTTCCTCTGTTCTTATTTAATAATGTGCTACATAGACTGACACTGTGATATAAGCCGAAAAGAAAGTACTGTGTCTGAACAGTTTTTTGTGCAGTTTCTACTTTGTTGAAGAAAACTGTGCAATAAAGCATTTTTTTTATTGAATGGCTATTTATCTACATTTTTTTACATAAAAATTTTCAAGCAACTTACTTTCACTGGGGAAATCAGTATAACCCAAATGTTGGAGTGGTGGCCATCACAGTTTGGTGACTATTTTTGAAAAACAGTTTATTTGCTTCTAAGTTTTAAAACAGTGGTTATGAGAGCTCACATTGCCTAAACTTTCTGAACAGAGATTAGAGGTGAAATATTGGAGATGCTTTAAATTACATGATTCTGTTATTCCTTTCAAGATGAAAAACCAGGGCCACTGCCTGGTAAAAACCTCTGGCAATCTTTTTCCTTACTTGATTGTGTTCAGTTTGCAAAATATGTATCATTTGACCTGAGGATGATCGTGACCATGAAAATACAAGAACTAAACAGCTTCAATATTTACACCTGGAAGGAGAAAAACAAATGGTGGTTGCCAACATTAAAAGAGAAAGGGATTTTTGTTTTAAAACTTTAATTCTTCTCATCTTTCTAATTGTGGAACAATTCAAGAATACATAAAATTTAATTCCCCTCTCCATGTGTAAGATTCTGAGTAAAATTCCACAGGTTTACGCCACATAATTAAATAACCATTCTATATGGTTTAAATTTGATCAACACAAGAGGATTTTTGCACAAAAGAACAGTATTTCAATTGTTTGTGTAAATATAAAACATACTGTTGAAGTCTAGCTCTAGTAGATCTAAATAGGCGCATGTTCTTTTGTTTGTCTTTTAGCATCTCCGTCAATTAAACTCTTGGTGGATGACCCTATTGTTGTAAATCCTGGAGAGGCCATAACATTAGTGTGTGTCACGACAGGAGGAGAGCCTGTACCCTCTCTCACATGGGTCAGATCCTTTGGAACTCTGCCTGAAAAGACTGTTTTGAATGGAGGAACTTTGACCATACCTGCCATCACCTCAGAAGATGCTGGCACTTACAGCTGCATTGCCAATAATAACGTGGGAAACCCTGCAAAAAAGTCCACCAACATCATTGTGAGAGGTAAGTTTCCCTAGAGGATGTTACAGCATAAATTTCTAGGTTAGCCAGGCTATGATAAAGCAAATAATGTTTGTAAATAATGTTCTTCAATTATAAAAGTAACCTAAGATTTCTGAGTCTTAATAACACTGCTTTATATTTGCATTGAATAGTTCTCATAACATATTCTTAGTGATACTGTGGAATAGTTTTATATATATATATAAAAAGCTTAAAACCCAAATTTGTCATAGAACATTATGCATTGTTATACAGATTCGGTATAATTTTAAGGATTTAACAAATGTATCAATTTAATGTTCAGTAAACATTTATTGAATCCCTATTATATGAAGAACCTTAAACTGTGGGATTACATGGAAATCTATAAACATTTCCTTGCACTCAAGGATTCTACTGTCAGAGTGTTAAATGTATCAATTTAGAGCCATATGATACAGTGTTTGGCAAGCATAGGCAAATGCTATGGACATAAAAATAAAAATTATAGTAGTTTCTGGCAAATATTATTAGGGAATATCTAATAATTTGTATCAGGTCTTGTAGGCTGGGTAGAGTTTTAACAGACTGAGATTAGCTAAAGTCATGGAAAAGTTAGAGTTAGGAAAAGGTAAAGTTTATTTGAGGAATTGATGTAAAAAGTAGGTAGTGACCTGCTGCCTACCCACCACTGTCAATAGCAGTGATTTCTATAGCTAGCGTACTGGTGCTGCATGTGGAAGAGATGCTCACTTTACATTTCAGAGAGGGTAAAGTCTCTGTGCAAGGAGAGCATATTTCTTCTTGTCTCACTTCACTAGCTTGGCTCTGGCTTCGGGACTGAGGATGGATATCCGTGCCTCTAAAGTTAAAATAGATATCCATATGGGCCTCTTCTAGTTGACAAATGAAAATTTTTCATGATGGAAGATTGTAATGATAACAAAATATAATTGGGTATATTGAGATAAACATGTGATTTTGTGAACATAGACTAGTAGTTTTAATGACCATAGTTATCTGTTACCATCTAAAGTATCAGAAATATACTATTTGGTCAAAAATACACTCTATTCAAAATATCACAAGATGTTACAATGTAAACCAAGACACTGTACATACTGCACTATCTACCACAAAGCTGTACTCATACAATATGTATTTAGCAATTGTACTTAGTAATTGTCAGATAGACCATTATCTTAGGATCATAATAAAATAAAACTTCATGCCTATTCAGCTACTGCAATGTTGTCTTATGAAATCAAATGTTACTGAAAGAAGTATTGTTTATACTTAGGTTTGCTTTTAAACCATATATCAGCCATTAGCATATATAACAAGGAAAATCAGTTGATTAACTTGTTCCTAAAACTTCAGACTCAGAACCAACCCAACTTATAAGTCAGTTTTCATATCAATCTTTGGTGACTGTGGTCATTTAGATTTCTAAATCTAATTTAATCATAGACTCATCTGCAACCGTATTGAATTCCTGAATAACTGGCAAAGTGTCCAGCATAGTGGTATTGCTCTACCCTCCATAAAGAACTCAATCAGTTCACAGCAAATATATACTCCTAGAATGATTTGCTTCTTCCTAGCCCATCTAGCAGTTTTCATCTGTATTCTTACTAAAGATAGCTTTTAGCTTTGACATGAATGACCTAAAATAAATAAACCCTTATAATGTATTTCTTCAATTTATAATTTCTCTTTTATGCCTTTAATTTATCTGAAGTGTCCATTTGCATAGTCATATTACCAGTAGAATTTCTCTGCAGTGGCATTCACATAATTCATAAAATCGAGTTTATATGTAATCTTGCTGAATATAGAAATAGCCTTGGTTAACAAGTCCTAGGTTAAACTGTGAGGAGAAAAACTGCTACAGCAATATGAGGCATTTGATTTCTGCCACAAAGGACAAGAAATTCAGTTAAAGAAAAATGGTTTTCTTCTTATTATAGCAAATAAATTATTTTCAAGTCTTTTGAATTTGTAGAACTCTGCCATGTCTTAGATTAACTGTGTCATGGAAACACAAAAATAGAACTCTGGGCTCGTTTTCCCCCATACCTTTCCATAATTAAATCAAGAGCCATAGACCAGGTTTTCTAAGCAAACATGAGGATATTCTACGCATAGAGATTCCACTATCATTTGAGAATATCCATGAACAAAACAAGATTGTAGGGAGCAGACAGGAAAAAATAAATTCTAGAAACGTTTGCTTTTTCAAAAATAGAAAACACTCTAAATAATGTAGTTAACCATCTATGTAGATAGTGAACTCCAAAACTGAAGAGGAATCTCATAGGTTTTAATGTTTTGTTGGACATTCAGAAACAGAGCAGCAATTCTTTTCTTATGATCTTCTAAGAGATTATAGTGATTAAGCTACATTTCTCCCAGGTCAGAAGAGAAGTTCCATCATACATTTGGTAAGAAAATTATGCTGTTGTTTTATCTACATGTTGGTGACCTGAGCTCAGTTTCCACTTTCCCACCCAAAGTTCTCTTTTGTGATGAGTCACTGTATTTAGAAATACCCACATTTCTCTTCTGTTATGAACTGAATGAGCCACTGTGTTGAGCAAGCATGGTTCATAACATGATCAAGACATTACTATATTTTAGTGTCCTGCAGTTTTTAAAGTTTTTATTCAGTCACTGAATCTTGCCCTGCTTCAGAAAAAAAAAAGTCAGGCAGATCCCATGGACCTTTGGTTCATTTTTAGAAATAGAGTCTTGCAGTGCATTCAAATCACAGTCATACATTTAGTTCAGAGTTTTGTATGCATGCCGCAAAATAGTAATACAAACCCTAAAGGAGATCAGTCCTGGGTGTTATTTGGAAGGAATGATGCTAAAGCTGAAACTCCAGTACTTTGGCCACCTCATGTGAAGAGTTGACCCATTGGAAAAGACCCTGATGCTGGGAAGGATTGGGGGCAGGAGGAGAAGGGGACGACAGAGGATGAGATGGCCAGAAGGCATCATTGACTTGATGGACATGAGTCTGAGTGAACTCCAGGAGTTGGTGATGGACAGGGAGGCCTAGCATGCTGCGATTCATGGTGTCACAAAGAGTCGGACACAACTGAGCGACTGAACTGAACCTGATGTAATGGAAAGTTTTCTCCCCCTGCACAGGTTGGGGCAACTTTGGGCTGGAGACTTTCAGTGGGCAAGGGAACGAGGGGCTAGTCTGATTGGCTTCTAATTGTTTGTCTGTTTATTCTCTGCCCTGCTCTCTACCACCCTGTCCCTGATCTGATAGCCAGATTCTGATGTTCCTGGCTTGGGGTAGTGTAGGAAGGTTTCTCCATATAATTTTATTTTTCTTCTGTGGCACATTAATGGACTCTTCCATGGTAGCTCGGTGGTAAAGAACTTGCCTGCCAATGCAGGAGATGGAGTTCTAATCCCTGGGTCAGGAAGATCCCCTGCAGAAGGAAATGGTAAACCCATTCTTGCCTAGGAAATCCTGGACAGAAGGACCTGGTGGGCTACAGTTCATGCAGGCTCAGTCACTTCAGTCATGTACAACTCTTTGTAATCCTGTGGACTGTAGCCCACCAGGCTCTTCTGTCCATGGGATTCTCCAGGCAAGAATACTGGAATGGGTTGCCATGCCCCCCCCCGGGGTTTTTCCCACCCCAGTGTGTAAACCCACATCTGCCTGCATCTCGTACATTGCAGGTGGATTCTTTTACCCAGTGAGCCATATGGAAAGTCCTACAGTTCAGGGGGTTGCAAAAGAGTTGGACATGACTTTAATGACTAACTGACACTCATTTAGTGACTAAATGACAACAATCTAAAAGAGATACACAACTGTGTGGGCCAAGGAGAGATCTCTAGTCATACATTGTCCCAAGACCATCACTGTGCCATATTCCTTGAACATTGTGTACCTTTTCCCTCCTGCCTGTCTGCTGACAGCTTCTCTCTCCTTGAGGCATCCAGCTCAACAAGAGCCCAAGACAAGAAGCCCATATTATCCCTCCTCCCTGTATGACTCACCGCTGTAGGCAGAAGTGCTTACCAATAAATGCTGGGAGAGCACAGAGATTCCAGCTTCTAGCCTGTGGTCACACAGGTTTTGATTTCCTCAGATATGTCCAGGCGTCATTTCAGCGAAAATATTTCAGTGTTTTGGCTGGTCCCATGCAGTGCCCCTAAATAGGCCTGAGATGGAATAGGCTCCTGGGTGCCTTGGCCTGAGAAGCGTCATCTCACAATTTTATTCAAAGATATCTTTCCAGTCAGCTATCATCTTTGATACTTTTCTGTGTGCTTCAGTTCAATTCAGTTCAGTCACTCAGTCATGTCCAACTCTTCGCAACCCCATGAACTGCAGCACTCCAGGCCTCCCTATCCATCACCAACTCCTGGAGTTCATTCAAACTCATGTCCATCGAGTCAGTGATGCCATCCAGCCATCTCATCCTCTGTTGTCCCCTTCTCCTCCTGCCTCCAATCCCTCCCAGCATCAGAGTCTTTTCCAATGAGTCAACTTTTTGGATGAGGTGGCCAAAGTACTGGAATTTCAGCTTTAGCATCATTCCTTCCAAAGAACACCCAGGACTGAGCTCCTTTAGAATGGACTGGTTGGATCTCCTTGCAGCCCAAGGGACTCTCAAGAATCTTCTCCAACACCACAGTTCAAAAGCATCAATTCTTCGGTGCTCAGCTTTCTTCACAGTCCAACTCTCACATCCATACATGGCCACTGGAAAAACCATAGCCTTGACTGACAGACCTTTGTTGGCAAAGTAATGTCTCTGCTTTTCAATATGCTATCTAGGTTGATCATAACTTTCCTTCCAAGGAGTAAGTGTCTTTTAATTTCATGGCTGCAATCACCATCTGCAGTGATTTTGGAGCCCCCAAAATAAAGCTTGACACTGTTTCCACTGGTTTCCCATCTCTGTGCTTAATTATCTGTAAATCCCTAGAATCACAGAATGGAGTTTCTTTCACTTTTGAAAATTGTACATAAGAAGGAGTTTTACCTTACACTCGTGAAATTCTGTGGATTTAGTTCTCTGTCAGAGTGAATCAGAAAAAGTCTATTCTATTATCTGGTTTTACAAGATTGTAGAAGGATTATAAGAATTTTCAGAATTTCTAGCTGATGCTCTTATGTGATCATCAGTAAGTCCTTTGGTTCTGTCTTATAACTATGCTCTGAATGGGACCATGTCTTGCCAAGTTCACTGTTGCCACCCCTTGGGTAAGCTATCAGCATGTTTCCCTCATTGATTAAAATAGTCTTTTTATTAATCTTCTTTCCAGTTCAGCCTCTGTTTTAAAAGAGGCTGTTTATCCACTGTATTATATATGGTGGACTAGGCTGAGTTATATAAGGTAGACAAGGCTTCACTGGTGGTTCAGTGGTAAAGAATTTGCCTGCATTGTAGGAGATGCATGTTCAATCCCTGGGTCAGGAAGAGCCCTTGGAGAAGGAAATGGCAACCCATTCCAGTCTTCATGCCTGAGAAATCCCATGGACAGAGGAGCCTGTCGGGATATAGTCCATGGCATCACAAAAGAGTTGGACATGACTCAGGGACTAAACAATAACAAGAGGCCGTGATAACAAATAGACACATACATAGAATTATCCAAAACAAAAATCTTCTAGCTTTTATTATGGAAGTCTTTAAGATGTTCCCTAGTTGATTATGTTGGCAGTGGCATTGTTTGTGTGATTGGTATGTGAAGTGGGTGCATGTAGTAGTAGAGAGTCTATTTCATGGAGTCATTAGGCACCTAGGGTGATGATGTTTCTGTCATCTTCAACCTATGGCTTCTATGATTGCTCTGAATATTACCTCCATCTCTGTCAGCTGCAAGTGGGAAGGAGCTTGAATGAGCACACATGGAACACTTCTATCTGTTGCATATGTATTAGTTCCAATCACATTCTGTTGATCTGTTGGCTACATAGTCTGTTCTGTTGGTACATAGTCACACCACTGGGTGCCAGGTGTAAGAGGGCACGGGTTTTGGTCAACTGCAAACCATCTCTGTTACACTCATTCAAGAGCCATCTCATTTCCTGAAGGGGTCTCCCATGGCTTCCCACTTACCTAAAATGGAATTCACATTCCTCACTTGGTCATTTCATGTCACTCTCTTCTTTACTCACTTTTCTTTAGATACATTATTCTTGTTCTTCTTCACAACTCAGGACTTAAACATTTGTTGTCCTTTCAGCCTGGGATGTTAATTTTCAAATAGCATCTTCAGAGAAATATCTCCTCTGACTCCCCTATCTTAGATAATCAACCCTTAATCCACTGAATGATCTATTCTTCTTATCACGTAAATGCCTGGAGTTGTTTTATACATTGAAACAACTTACTGTCTGTCTATTTCATGGCACTATATATAGGAACAAAGAAATTATCTATTTCTCAGGTTTATCAATGACGTATACCTGGAGCTTAAAAAATTGTTCAGCATATATTAGATTCTCATAAATAAATGTTGAATGAATTAATCACTTTTAATGATTTCTTCTGGACTTCTATTGCCTGTTGATACTCTTAAGTATATAATAAATAATATCAAACAAAATTAGGAAGTTCTACAACATGTTAAATCATATTAAACATACTACTCATTTGAAAGGCCACATTGTTCTAATTATCCATTGCTGTGTAATAAGCCACTACAAAACAATAGCTTGAAATGATATAATTTATTTATTTACTCACAAATCTGGTGGTTGGCAAACTTAACTAAAATATCTAGTACTGTGTGTGTGCATGCTCAGTTGTGTCTGACTCTGAAACCCCATGGCGTGTAGCCCTCCAGGCGCCTCTGCTCATGGGATTATCCAGGCAAGAATACTGGGTTGCCATGGCCATCTCCAAGGGATCTTCCAACCCAGGGATCAAACATGTATTGCCTGTGGTTTTTGCATTGGTAGGTGAATTCTTTACCACTGAGCCATCCAGGGTCTCATATAATTGCACTCAGAATATAATGGGGCTGGCATCATCTTCAAAGCTTTTCCAATCAGATGTCTGGTTTCTAGACCAGAATGTTTCAAACGGCTGGGCTCCTTAGGTTAGCCTCTCTGTCTCTCATCTCTTGGTCTCTCGTTTCTCTCATTCATTTTCAATAGCCTCTTTACATGGTTTCTCCCCTTGGCAGCCTCAAGGTCCCAGACTTGTACAGGCTCCCAGATTAGAGTGTGTCTATGCTGTTAAGTCATGCAGTATCGTTACTGCTCTTGTCTACGCATCAAGTCAGTGCCAGAGGTTGGCCTGTTTCCAAGAGGAGAGCAAATATTTTCACCTCTTGGAGGGATATGAGTCAGAGGGTCTGCAGATGTGTTCGAGAGCCACCACAGCAAGCCGTATTCTTCATTCATCCTCCTCTGCTGCCTCAATGCACGTTTATGCCTCTGTCTTTCCCTTTTCCTCCTTAATTTCATCAACCCCTATGTTGAACCATGGCTTCTGCAAAACTGATGTCCTGAACCGATGTCCTCTTTGCATTTTAGAATTTCTCCAGTTTATCTTTGTCGGCTGTGATCTCAGATTCCTAATATGGAGGACATATTTTGTCAATATTGAAATAGATTTAACTTTTATGGAAGAAGTCAATATGTATTCAGCAAAGCATGAACTCACACTTTCCTAACTGAACAAAAATATACTGTAACCTCCAGGAATATCATAACCTCTGCTCTGAAAAGCATTGATTTACCTAATTCTATTATATCCACATAAAAGGACTAAGATCTTTAAAAATTTGAGTTTTTATATTAAAGATATTTGTTCAGAACTCATTTAATGGTAATATATCAAATATTAGTACTGCTAATATTTCAAAATTATCTTTAGGATTATTACTGAAAAATATTATAATTCTAAAATTCTGTGAAAAAAATGTTAGTTTTTTGAGTATGCTGGTTCTGTTTAAGAAATAGTGTTATTATCGTTTTGAGCATTCATCATGTACTAGGCTACCAGGTACACCATATACAAGACATTTTTGATAATTCTGACATGTCCATGAAGTAAAAATATTATTATCCTTATTTTAAAGAATAATAAAACTGAAGAGTAAGCAGTGAAATAAGTTTGCCCAAGTACAAGCCTTATTTAATCAGTGAAGGTGAGGTTCAAAGCCCACATAGTATGGTTCAAGGGCCACTGTCTTAACCAAGGTACCATAGTGCCTTTCAAAATTCAGCCAAGTTTTTAAAAATGTATAACTCCTCCCTCTGTCCCCAAACTGAACTAACTAATGTCCTATTTTCCTCTACCATTGCCTTACCAAACACTTATTAGGAATTCTTTCTGGGTTGTAAGTTGAATACATTTTTATATACATTAAAAAAAGATCCCCAACACTGTATAGTCCTTCCCATTATAAAAGATCAATTGAATTATGAAGGACAAAGATACAAAATAGCTGCACAAATAAGATATCTAGTATAAACAAGGAACAAAACAAGGACTATAAAGTGTGTTCATTGTTTTCACTGAAAGGTATATATCTATAAGCTATTGATCAGAAATTCAGAGTTAATTGTCAATTTTCCAGAAAGATTTGATCTTATTTAGCTCCCGGTGTGTTTTGAAATGTGAATTACTTGTGAACTACCAATTACAGGGTGGGCCCAGTTCCTCCTAAGCATTTAGATTAATCAAATTAAATTTCCAGCCATCAATAGTTTTCTTCCATAACCTTTCAGTAATAAAAACTGTAATGATAATAGCTGAAATTGTAAAAAACAAAAACAAGCAAACAAACAAAAACACACTAATCTTTTAACATTCTCCAACAGCTAAACTGTTTGCTGTGTGCAGGTGTCCCAATTACTCATGTAGATTAAATGCTCTATTTCTATTTTCCCAACTTAATATTCTGTAGTAATTACATCTCCCCAAAACACCACAGAGAATTTTAGTGTATTATGTTGTGTTGCTCTGAAATAGTTTCATTATTATCTTTTTAAAAATTAATCAGGGCTATACAAAATGTAAAAATTACCAATTTGGTAGTTCTCATCTGAATATAGATAACTCACTTTTTCTCTTACAAATGAAATAAATCTAACTTCCTTTGTTTGTTGAAATAACACAGGAGGAATTATAAAATACAATTTTAAGTAACAAGTTTATCTGGATATTGTATAATCTTATAATTAATTTTATATAATTATATACAGATAGCTTAGTCATACATCTTATTTTATTAAAACTTAGGTTGTCCCACTCAGTACTTGGAATCTGTCACATATACTTTAGTCAAAAGGAGATGCATCACTTGGTAGTAGTGCTTTAAAAGTCAATTACTTGTTAACAGCCAGAAAAAAAGAAGCTTATTCAAGTACGTTACTTTTAAATTTCTTCTGTTTCTTTGAAGGCATTTATATATTTTTTGTTTGTTTCATTTTTGACTATCCCACACTTGTAAAATAGAACCAAAACAATGATATATTCAGATTTTTTATCCTGTTGTTATGGGAGGTACTTATTTCCCAGGCCTATGGTCTCACCACTCTTAGTCTATATGGATTAAACAGTCTGCAGACAGTAAAGAGAAGCAGGAAAAAGATCTATGATATGGACTTGGCTTCCTTTAAATTAGCTCCCAAACTACGAATAAAGAGGCCTCTGCATACTTTCCTCTACACCAAGAAATTATGGTTCCTAATTTTCAAGTACTTTTTGCACTAAAAGTCTATGATTCTACACTATCAAAACATACCAAGACCTGTGCCCATTTCTGAATTCAGTTCAGTTCAGTTGAGTTGCTCAGTCTTGTCCGACCCTTTGTGACCCCATGGACTGCAGCACACAAGGCTTCCTTGTCTATTACCAACTTGAGATGGTTGATGCCATCCAACCATCTCATCCTCTGTCATCCCTTTCTCCTCCTGCTTTCAATCTTTCCCAGCATCAGGGTCTTTTCCAATGAGTCAGTTCTTTGCATCAGGTGGCCAAAGTATTGGAGTTTTAGAATTAGCATCAGTCCTTCCAATGAATATTCAGGACTGATTTCTTTTATGATGGACTGGTTGGATCTCCTTGCAGTCCAAGGGACTCTCAAGAGTTTTGTCCAATGCCAGATTTCAAAGTATCAATTATTCAGCAATCAGCTTTCTTCATAGTCCAACTCTCACATCCATACATGACCACTGGAAAAAAACCATAGCTTTGACTAGATGGACCTTTGTTGACAAAAAATCTCTGCTTTTTAATATGCTGTCTAGGTTGGTCATAGCTTTTCTTCCAAAGAGCAAGCATCTTTTAATTTCATAGCTTCAGTCACTATCTGCACTGATTTGGGAGCACAAAAATAAAGTCCAAAGTCTGTCACGGTTTCCACTGTTTCCCCATATTTTACCATGAAGTGATGGGACCAGATGCCATGATGCTAGTTTTATGAATGTTGAATTTTAAGTCAACTTTTTCATTCTCCTCTTTCACTTTCATCAAGAGGCTCTTTAGTTCTTTTTCACTTTCTGCCATAAGGGTGATGTCATCTGCATATCTGAGGTTATTGATGTTTCTCCCAGCAATCTTGATTCCAGCTTGTGCTTCATCCATCCCGGCATTTCACATGATATACTCTGCATATAACTTAAATAAGCAGGGTAACAATATATAGCCTTGATGTACTTCTTTCCCAGTTTGGAACCAGTCTGTTGTTCCATGTCCAGTTCTAACTGTTGCTTCTTACCTTCGTCCAGATTTCTCAGGAGGCAGGTAAGGTGGTGTGGTATTCCCATCTCTTGAAGAATTTTCCACAGTCTGTTGTGATCCACACAGTCAAAGGCTTTGGTGCAATCAATAAAGCAGAAGTAGAAGTTTTTCTGAACTCTCTTGCTTTTTTTAAGATCCAGCGCGTATTGGCAATTTGATCTCTTGTTCCTCTGGCTTTTCTAAATACAGCTTGAACATCTGGAAGTTCACGGTTCATATACTATTGAAGCCTGGCTTGGAGAATTATGAGCATTACTGTGCTAGCAAGTGAGATTAGTGCAATTTGTGGTAGTTTGAACATTCTTTGGCATTGCCTTTCTTTGGGATTGGAATGAAATCTGACTTATCACACTTTATTTTTGTTTACAAATTTGCTCATACAAATATGTGATTACAAATACGTAGTTGTACAGATATGATTGTTCAAAAACATTGAACTTTCAAACTAAATTATTTTTTAAAAAATGTGTTTTAGTTTCTTACCTTAGAATGTTAAACCAGGAAGATAAATGCAAATGGTACTTTCAGTAGATGTGTAAAAGATTTCTATTCCACTCTAGATCTGTATCAGTTGCTATAAGGGACAGAAAAAGAATGGGTACAGTCCCTGAACCCCTCGAGTTCTTAAACTTACAGGGAGACAATCAGCAGGGCAACTCACTCCATAGACTGTGGAAGATTATAACTTCACAGTAGAATAGGCAGTGTGCTGTTGTAAGTTCAGGTGAAGAAACAGTTAATTCTGATTAGGAAGACAGAGGAAAATTCCCAAGATGGTGGCATTTGAGAAGGTCTTTGAAAAATGAGAATCCTTTCATATGTAGAAATGAAAGTCCCTCTTTCCTTTTCTGCTCAGAATATTGATGTTAAGTAGCTTTTTGAACTTTCTCCATTTTCTTATTTATAAAATATCAGAAACTATTAATAGCTTTTTAAAAGAAAAATAACTGTGTTTAACTTTCATATTTGATAGTAAATATTTTCAGAATTAGGTAGTTTATGCATTTTATTTTGCAATTTTGAAATAATGCCTAAACATTAATATTCTGCAGTCTTGAGTTGCATAAGATTTTATATAAAAGTCTTATTGAATTAGTCAATTTTATGTTTACTATGTTTTCTGTTTCCTCCTTGGTTTCCAGCCAATATTCTTCTAACACTAGTGCCTTAGTGTTTCTAAATGCTTCAGGAAATATCTAAATAGAGATAATCAACCTAATTCATGTATTATAACTCATCTGGACTCGATAAGATGAGTTCTTAATTTTAGCTTTCAAAGAATCTTTTATATTTTTCTTTTTTAAAATATTATTGCCTCAGCAAATATAGTTATCTGAAAATTGTGTGTGCATGGAAATCAACACAGTTGTTCCAGTCTTTCTTAGAGAAAATGTATCTGTTAAAATCAATCAAATATGAGTGATAAGAGAAAATTTATCTGTGTAAAGTTCATAAATTCATTCCAAGACTAATTAATTAATTTCCAAAGTCCAAATACAGTATTGTAATTAAAAAATAAATAAATTTAATTAATAAAAGGGCAAGTAAGAAATGAAAAAAATAAAAGTAAAAGATTGACAAAAAAAAAAAAGTTAGCTACTTTTTTTCTAATTAGAGAATTTTTCAGTCAAGGAAGCATTAGGATTGGTCTTCCCATGATTGCCCCACATGCAATTTTTTAGTTAATATGCACAGGGATAGCACAATTCACATTCAAGTTCAAGCCATCATTGAGTGGATGATGTGAGCCCACTGCAAAAATGAGATAGAAGAGAGTAGCATTTTATTTATCTGCATAAATCAGTGGTTTTCAGTTGGGGGCAGTATTTCCTTTAGAGGACATTTGTCAATGTACTGAGTCATCTGGGGCTTCTCAGGTAGCCCTAGCCTACAGGCCAGTGTAGGAGGTAACAGACATAGGTTAGACTGTTAGGAAGATCTCCTAGCAGAGGAAATGGCAACCCACTCCAGTATTCTTGCCTGGAGAATCCCACGAACAAAGGAGCCTGATAAGCTACAGTCCATAGGGTCACAAAGAGTCAGACATGACTGAAGTGACTTGGCAAGAGACATTTTTTATTGTTATGATGGGGAGTGTGGTGTGCCACTAACATCTGAGGGTAGAGGCCAGGGATGCTGTTAAATACCATTCAATACACTGGGCAACCTTCATATTAAAAAATACCTGGTCCAAAGTGTAAATAGTGATGCTATTGAAAAATCTGGCCTAGGTAAAGGTTTCCTTATAGCCAGCTAGAAAGATTCACAAAGCTATACACTGATGTGGGCACACACACATAGTTAATTTCCAAAAGCATTGTACATTTTGACACAACATTGATGTCAGATTTTAATCATTCTTGACACATTTTTTAGAATTTCAAATGTCAGTTGTTCTTAACCTGACTTGCTTGTTTCTCTGTATCTTGGAAAAATGTATCGATTAGCCCAGCATTTGTTGTTGTTGTTCAGTTACCCAGTTGCGTCCTACTCTTTGCAGCCCCATGGACTGTATCATGCCAGGCCTCCCTGCCCCTCACCTTTGAGCAGTGTCTCTTCTCTGTGGTCCATATTTATGAGCTCCTGTCTCCTGGGTTATAATGATCTCTCTCTGTGAGTCTCAATTGTTTACCTACTCAGTATCTTAGCCTCATTCCTCTGAAGCTCTTCACTCCATTTGCCAACACGTCTCACTTCATTTGTTAAAGTTTTTCAACGTGCTTCCTAATTTTGAAATGTAATATTTACTCTAGTAGTAAATATTAATGTACTAAAATGTGCTGCCTCTCCCAGGTCATCCATTGAACCCACAGAGTCAATGAACACAGCCAAATAAACACAATTTTTTCATGTATGGTGCTCTTAAGTCCTATACAATCTCCATGTTTCCAGTAGTACTAGAAGATAACCTGTCAGATGATCTAAGACATGAAAGTAAGGTGGTGGAAAATAAAAATAGATATTTCTGTAGCTTTTATCAATCATTCTAAACTTTCTCCTAATTTATCCTGTTTGTGTGTGTATATGTGTGGAAATAGAGAGTGTATATGTGGTCGAAAGAGCTTATCTTCATACACTGTGGGTTAAATACTGACTTTTTCTTTACTGAAACTTATTTTGAAGGACTGTTTCTACCATGGCACATTTCATTTCATTTCACATTGACTATTAATTTAGTCTGATGGAAGTAGGAAAACCTGAAAAGCGAGGCATGTGATTGATTGCAGTTGGTCTGTTAATTTAGAAGTTATTTGGTGTGAGTGCTCAGAGAAATGATGTTCACTTCATAGCAAAATGTCAGTCTTTTTTTTCCTCTCACAGTAATGGTAATCTAGACTTGGTGTCCCTGTGCTTTTGTTATTAGTTTTAATATATTATTGTCACACAGTATCCTCTTGCCTGGTGATAATATAATCTGAGTATATTAAAACACTGTCTTAAAAATGTAATGTAAAATATGACTTTATTTTAAGAAGTTTAACAGAAATCGTCAGCATGCAAGCATATACCTTATTGGACTCTTACGAAGTGGGCACATCTGTGTCTGCAGCCCCCTGATTGAGAAGCAGAGAATTAATGTTAATAGCTCTCAGGAAGCTTCTCTCTTGCCACTCTTTCACAGCCTCACTAAAATGTGACTTCTGACCTTGAACGTCCTATACTAGTTTTGCTGTTTTAATGGAATTATATACAATACAACTTATTTCTAGATTTCTGTCCCAATATTATGTTTGTGATATTCATATGCTGTTATGTATAGCAAGATCTTTTAATTTTAGTATAATATTCCATTGTATGCACAGAACAGAATTATTACATTTGGCTATTTATGAATTTTTGAGTTGTTTCCAGTTTGAGACCATTGTGTGAAAAATTATGCTCTCAGTATTTTTGGACCAGTCTTTGGTGAACATATTTCTATTCGATGCATGCATGCTAAGTCTCCTCCATCATGTCCAGCTCTTTGTGACCCCGTGGACTGTAGCCCACCAGATTCCTCTGTCCATGAATTCTCCAGGCAAGAATATACTGGAGTCGGCTGCCATGCCCTCTTCCAGGGGATCTTACCACCCCAGAGATCAAACCCGCCTCTCCTGCAGCTCCTGCACACGGATTTCTTTCCTGATGAGCCACTGGGGAAGCCCCTTCTATCACATAGGTACCTAGTAAGCATAGGATAAGAAAATGCTGATATCTAATACCAGACAATTTTCCAATTTACACTTCTGCAAGCATTCCTCTTGTTCCACATTCTTGTCAGCACTTAATGTCATCTGCATTTTTCATTTTAAACACTCTTAATTGGAGTCATGGAATCACAGTGTGATTTTAAATTGCATTTATCTTATGGTTTGTGAATTGAGTAAATTTTCAAAAGATTTTGACCACTCAATTATCTGTTTTTGGCAATCACCTGTTCAAGTCTTGGCCCACTTCCCCCTTTTGTGTTTTACTTTTCTTCATTTGTAAAATTATTTATGTATTTGATATGTCATTTATTTAATATATTATTAAAATTTTTCTTCTACATTGTGGCTTACCTTCTCACAATCTTAATGCCATCCTATAATTAATAGGAAAATCCTCCATTTTGATGCAGTCTAAATTATCCAAACCAAAAAAAAAGGAATTTAAGAAATCTTTTTTATTCTTTAAGAAAAATTTTCTTAAACCTAGATAATAAAACTGTACTCTTATGTATCTTGCTAAACATTTCATTGTGTTACCTAAATATTTGATGTGTAATTCACTTGAGATTGAATTTTCTATGTGGTTTGAGGTAAGACTTAAGATAATGTTTTGCTTTTTAATTTTCATCTCTAGTTAAATCATTACCACTGATAAAATTGAACATTACTTCCCATTATACTGCTTCATCACATTTGTCATAAATTAAAGGATTAAATACGTGAGTCTATTTCTTGATTCGTTTCTCTTCTATTTGTCTTTGTTTATCCCTATGTTAATACTACTATGTCTCAATTAGTATAAAATTGTATGAAATCTGGTAGAGCAAGGATTTTTGCTTTTTCCTTTTTCAGTCTTCCCTTGGTTGGTCTTGGCCTCGTTTGTTTCTGTATGTATTTTATGAGCAGTTTATCGATTTCTACTTGGACTCCTAAAAAACCTGAAATTTTTATTTGGACTGAATTGAATCTGCAAATCATCCAATTACTGGCATTTTCTATCCCTCCATTTATTTGTCTTTAATTTCTTTCACAACAGTTTGTGATCTTCAACGGAGTTATCTTAAACATCTTTTATTAGATTTATTCTGAGTATTTGAGAATTTTGTTGTTTTTATCCTTGGCATTGTAAATAGTATCATTTTTAAAGCTTTATTTCATATCTATTTTAATGTGTTTATTTCCTATTTGTTTTGATGCAAAGTGACTTTGTATATCAACCTTGCTAAATTCAGTTATTGATTTTAATAATTATCTTAGAGTCTCTTGAATTTTCTATGTATATAATCTATTGGCTTCAAATAATGAACGTTATACTTTTTTTTTACATATGTATATATATTTCTTGTTTTGTTTTGTTGCCAAAAATGTTGAAATTACATGTTTAATAGCAGTAGAATATTATGTACTCTTCTCCCTTTTGCAATGCCAAAGGGAAAGTTTTAAGAGTCAAATCATTAAATACAAGGTTTGTTGTTTTTATTGTTCAGTCATTAAGTCATGTCCAACTCTTTGCAACAACCTGAACTGCAGCACACCAGGCTTCTATGTCCTTTACTGTCTTCTGGGGTTTGCTCAAATTCATGTCCATTGAGTCAGTGATGCCGTCCAACCATTTTATTCTCTGTTACCCCCTTCGCCTCCTGCCCTCAATCTTTACTAGCATTAGGTCTTTTTCCATGATTTAGACAATTTAATGAAACTGTTCTGTTCATACTGGCCAAGAACTTTTAATGAGTTCTAAATGCCATAAAATAATTGAATTAATGCAAACAATGCAAGAAAAGAATAGGGGGACGAGGGTATGTGGAACATGTAGAAATCAAACATTAAGCAGGAGGAAGAAAATAAGAGAGAACATATGTCAATGAAATATACAAAAGCAACAGAGAGACTTAAACAATCCAAAACTTTGTTAATGTTTTTGATAACATTAACAAAGTTGGTTAATTTCTAAAAGGACTGATTAAAAAATTGATAAATAAAAATTCTAACATCAGGTATGAAAGAAGTATCATTACTGAAGAATTTACAAACTTAAAAAGACAGTGAAAGGGTTTTATGAGCAACTTTATGCAAATATATTTGACAAGTAAAATAAACACATTTACTGAAAAACACAAGTCATCAAAACATAAGAAAAAATTTAAAGATGAATACCTTAATATTAATTAAAGATATTGAATTCATCATTTCAAAATTTCCTAAAGAAACATGTCCAGATGACTTCACTAGTGACCTCTATCAAATCTATTGGAATAAACAATGTCAGTCCTACACACACAAACAAAATTAATAATATTAAAAAGAAGAAGAAATTCTGATTCATACTACAAGACCACCATAACCTTAGTAGCAAAATAATACGATAATAGATTACATGGAATGAAAATTTATACCAATATCCTTTATAATCATAGACACAGAAATCCTAACATGTTATCAAATCAATTTCACTAATATATAAAGAGAATAATACAAATAATTATGTAGATTGTATCTAAAAATGTATTGGTTTAGCATTCAAATAGCAATTACTGAAATCACTAGATTACAAAGAAAAATAATATTAATATTTCAATTACTATAGTAAAAATCCTGTGCTAAGTTGCTTCAATTATGTCCGACTCTTTTGACCCTATAGACTGTAGCCCACCAGCCTCCTCTGTCCATTTGATTATCCAGGCATGAATACTGAAGTGGTTGCCATGCCCTCCTCCCAGAGATCTTCCCAACCCAGGAAATGAACCAGCATCTCTTGTATCTTCTGCACTGGCAAGTGGGTTCTTTACCACTAGTGCCACCTGGGAAGCCCCACTACAGTTTAAAAAAATATATTGGTTACAATTTAACATCAATTTTAGAAATAGAAGGGGTCAATTGGATAAAGCACAAAGACAAAAACCCACTTAATAGTAAAATACTGAACACTTTCCTTCCCAAGACTGACAAGAGAAAGATGTCCCTTCTCATCACAGCTATTCAGCATTATACCTCCTGCAGTTTCCTCTAGTGAAATGAGGAAAAAGAAAATCCTGTGGATTATAAAGGAAGAAGTACAATTATTATTATTCTCTGATGACATATTCTTAATGAATCTATGAAAAACAAAAGTTGCCATTACATATGGATAAATTCATTTTTAAGAAAGTTAAAAGCTTTTGTTCAAAAGAGACTATTAAGAAAATAGGCCAGAGATGGGAAGAAAATACCCTCTCACATGTTATGACAAATGACTTATATTCTGATGGTATAAATAACTGTTGCATCTCAGTAATAATAATCAAGCCAATTTTAAAAATAGAAAAAAGGTTTGTACAGACACTGGTATGTGAATGGCTAATAAGCACATAAGAAAGTGTTCAGTGTCACTGTTCATCAGGGAAATGCCGGTTAAAACAACAGTTAAGTCCACAAGATCCCCACTAAAATGCGTTCATGAAAATGATTTACATCATCAAAAACTGTAGGAAATGTGGGGCACCTGGTACTTATAAACTTCCAGTGGGAGCATAAAGTCATAAATCCTTGAATAACATTAGCAGTTTTAAAAAAGTTAAGCATCATTTGCATTATGATATAGCAATTTTTTTTCCTAGGCATTTTTCAAAGAGAAGTTTAAATTATATCCATAAAAATTCTTGTGTGTAATGTATACCGTCTTTTTCCTATTAGTCAAAACATAGAAACAGTCCAGATGCCCATCATCTTTAAAACAGATAGAAAATAGCCTGTTATTTATATAGTTATATATATAGTTGAAGACTTTTGACAATACAATGGAACGAAATAATGGTACCTGAAACAATAGGATGGATCATAACAACCATACTGTTTAACCATAGTTAAATAAATCAGATGTACAAAAGTAAAAAGTGTATGATTTCATTTATATGACGTCTAGAATAGATAAAAGTAATCCTGTTTAATGGAAATTACGTTGGTGGTTGCTTCTTGGCAAGGGCTCATTCACTAAGATGGCACTTGGAAGAGTGATGATAGGATGATAGTGATGATATGATGATAGGATTTCCTGCATCATAGAAATGTGGGTTTCACAGTGGTCTGAAGGTGAACGTGGTAGTCGCTGTGCTGTCGAACTCTTTGCTGCCCCACAGACTGTAGCCTGCCAAGCTCCTCTATCCATGGGATTCTCCCATGCAAGAACACTGGAGAGGGTAGCCATCCCCTTGCCCAGGAGATCTTCCCAACCCAGGGACTGAACCAGGTCTCCAGCATTGGAAGCAGTTTCTTTACCACCAGTCTCAGCCACCGGGGAAGCCCATTAGATCACAGTGGTCTAGACCTGTTATGTTTGATCAGATGGTATATTTAAGATGTTAGTGTTTCACTGTATGTAAACTATACTTCACTACAAAAAAAAATATATATATATATAAAACCAAATCCATAAACATGTTTTCTTTTTCACTATCTTAAGGTTTTGTAAAACTTAAGTAAACGCAGTCTTAACTGTTTTATTTAATGGCTTAGGAAAGAATTTTAGGGAGAAGCCACTGTCTAGGCCTGCAGATTGATTTGTACAAAGATTTTCAATTGCAAAATTTCTTTAGGAAATATAGAACTATAAATTTCAATTTTTAAAAATTTTGTTTGTTTTTCCAAGAACCTACATGTGTTATTTAAATTGTTGAGTTTATCGGTATAAAATTGTTACAAGTACTGTAGTTACTTTTTATTTTTTTGGTTTAGTGATGTGCTGATAAACCAGTTTTGGGAGAAAAATAACTTAATTTATAATATTTGCCAATATACCATCAAAACAACCTGTTTCAAGTCATATAGTTGGAAGACATGCTGTCTTGAGCAGATATGGAGTAGTTCCAACAAACTACTTTTGTAATTTGTAATTAAATAAAAATACTGAAAATTTATGTCTTCTTTATTTGGTTTTATTGGTTTTTCTGGATTTGATTCAATGTTATTAGTTATTGTAAAGGACTAACTCTGCACCTTTATGGTTTTTAAAATTTTTCCTCTGTTGTACATATGGTTTGTATTATAATAAATTCTACCCTTATTTCCTTACTCCTAAATCTGTAGATTCAAAATGCAAATTATTTTAAATCTCTGAGAGCATTGATTGGATTATTACTTTTTAACCTTTTAAAAATTTTCTGTGTAGGTTTTCACAGCTATAAATCTCTTTCTAGACATAATAATAACTGTGCCTCATGAACTTTGGTATGTAATATTAATTATTATTATTCAATTTGAAATACTCTCTAATTTCCATTATGTCGATCAGTTTTAAAGGAGGGATATCAAAGTCTCTATATATCATTTTAAATTTGTCCATTTCTGCTTTCAGTTGTATCAGTTTTTGCTTCACCTATCTTGCTGCCTGTTTTTTGTCTGTTTGTTTTTAGTGTATACACGTTTAAAACTGCTACATCATTAATGTCCCTCTCTGAATCTGGCAATTTTCTTTGCTGTGAAGTCTGTCTTATCTGATATTAATTAACGTAGTTCCTCTTTCTTGCTGTTGAAGTTTGAATGTTAGGCATTTTTCTTTTTCTTTTTACTTTTAATCTTAATTATATTTGAGGTGAGTTTCTTGTAGGCAATGTATAATTGAGTCATGGATTCCTTTTCTATTTACTCTGCCAATCTGTGTTTTAGTTGATGCATTTATACCATTAACATTGAATACAGTGATTAAAATGTTAGAGATTAAGTATGCCACTTATCTTTTTGTTTGCTGTTTGTTTTCCACTTTTCACTTTTTTCTTTTATTTGTCTTTCTGTGGATATTTGAATATAGAGAACTTGTATATTCTGGAATGGGGAGTAAATGTACTTTTCCCTATTTTTCCCATGAAATATAACTAAATTTTTAAAAGTTTCCATTTGATTTATTTGTAGTGTTTGTGAGTATGTCTCTTTTTCCAGTTTCCCACTCCCACCCCATGGCTGAATTCTAACACTTTTGGGTATTTTTGTTGTTGTTGTTGTTTGCTTAGATATTTTAATAGCTTGCCTGATATGTACTTTGATGTGATTTTGTGTTTATCCTGCTTGGACTTTTCTGAGCATTTTATGTCTTTGGTTAGTCTGTTTTCTTTATTCCACTTCTTTTTCCTCTTCATTGATTCTATTTACACTTTTATTTACACTTCTATTTAGACTTTTCACTGTTTCATAGTTCATTTATGCTCTTTCCTATCTTTGCCTCCTTTTCTCCTCCACCTATGCTTCAGTATTTCTTATTGCCCCATCTTCTAGTTCACCAATGCTGTATTTTATTGTCTCTAATCTATTATAAAGCACACTTACTGAGTTAATTTCTTACATAGTTTTATTTTTTTCATTGTGAAATTTGCATTCGATGTAGTTTTATATATTTCAGTTATCTGGTGAAACTTCCTATCTTCTCCTTTTGCTTTCCCCAGTGTTTCACTATATTTTGTTAAACATTCTAATCATAACAATTTTAGTATTTTTATCTGAGAACTCCAGGGTCTTGATTACCTGTGGTCTGTTGTTATTCTCTATTTGACTTTGTCCTATCTCTTGACAGGCCTTATCCTCTTGTTGAATGTGTATTATTCTATGTTAAAAATGGCTCAGGATTATGTTGTGTTTGTTCAGATAATTTCTTTTCAATTTTGTTTTTCCAGGCAGAGTGTATATACTTTGATTATCTAAATTCAGTCAGGAAATGACCAGATTCAAGGCTAGGCTGGTAATGATCTGTCTGCTATTTGCCCCAAATAAATATCCTGGGCTATTCACTGGAGCTTTTTATTTGGATTTTTAGCCTCCAACTACAGGCAAAAAAAAACAAAAAACAAAAAACAAAAACCTTGAAAGAAAAGTGCTGCAGTATGTTAGCTCACCTTTTTGTTTTTTTCATTCTCTGGCATTTTGACTTCTCAAGTTCAGGTTGTCTGAACTGATATTTGATGCTTTCAAAAAAGACTTAAGGATTTTTATTGACTTTTCTAATTTTTCTCCATGGGAAAGATGGTCAACTACAAATGACCCTAGTAAAGTCAGAAATAGAAGTCTGATTCAGTATAGTTTTAACAGTGATGTGTTTGTAGCAGTGGAGACTAACTTTATATTTGAAGAGCAATGATGATAGAACATAGGAAACTCAAACATTTTGAGCATGTAAAATAATCAAGTAGTTTAGATTTGTTCATTTTTCTACCATAAATGGGACATTTTTTAAGCTCCTACAACTAATTGAAATTTTTATACCTCTTCATTTTTGAGGAGCAAAATGCGATAGAATATGATAATATTTGCAGCTGATGTATTTACATGGTAAAGGTGCTAACAGTAGCATAATTTTCCCATAATATAATATAATGATTACCAGCACAGAAACAATAATTGGCAAATGGCTCAATCAGCAAATAATGAAAACTTTTAATTGAGCAATAAATTCATAGTTCTTTCTTTGCTAATGGAAATGTCTTAATTGTAGGCACTGTGCAATGAAAATAATACGTTAATGGATATGTATTTTTCCAGTGATAATTTAGGAACTGTTCATAGTTACCAGCTAATGTGATATAGCAATCTGTGTAATTCAACCACTTTATTTAAGAAACACATCATTTCCAAAAATAAGCTCATGATGGTATTCCCTTGCCAAATAAACTCTAGTGCTTTTTTTTTTTTTTCAAAAGCATTTTGCATTCCAATTTCCTGCCTGAGTTTCTTTACCCTACAGAAAGAGCCCAAATGCACAAATGACATATAAGCTTGGAGACTGCATTAATGCATGAGTAATATATTCTTTTCTAAAATTTCTTTTGTTAAGTAATATTTAAAATATTATTTAGAAATACTTTCTTTTTATAGTGTTGATACTTATATCTTTTCAGTAAGTTGTTCTATGCTTCTGTTTCAGTATCTCCAGATTAAGGGCAATATGACCTTCACATAAACCTTTGGAAATGTATACATTTAGAGGATACAGCATTGTTTTAAAAATTGAGAGCTAGTTTGCAAGGTAAAACAAGAATGAGAAATGTATGCTGTTCCAGAGGCAAAAAAAAAAAAAAACCATATTTCACAAATGCCACTGCCTAAAGGTGGTATTTCAAATGGCAAAGAATCTGGTTTGCAATGCAGGAAACCTGGTTTCTATCCCTGGGTTGGGAAGATTCCCTGGACTAGGACATAGCAACCCACTCCGTTATTCCTGCCTGGAGAATCCCATGGACAGAGCAGCCTGGTGGGCTACAGCCCATGGGGTCGCAGAGTCAGACATGACTGAGCCACTAAGCACAAGCACAGCACAGGACTGGGGCAAACAGGAGGCAGAGCAAACCCAGTTTTGATTCTGTTCATTCCGTGACTGAATTCCATGACAAATCTACTCTCTGTGCCTTGACAACATTGTAAGATGTCTGAAAGAGTTGAGGCAGACTAGGCTGAAACTTGAAAATATGCCACTTGTGACACCAAGGTGGATCACAAGCCAGATTTCAACAGATTATGGGAGTGACTAGGATTTAAGAAATAAAGATAATTGTTCAGTAAGGCTGAGAGAAAATAAATAGTAATATAAAATTAGGGTGGGTTTCCCTGGTAGTTCTGGTGAAGAATCTGCCTGCAATGCAGGAGACCCGGGTTCAATGCGTGGGTCAGGAAGATCCCCTGGAGAAGGGAATGGCAACCCACTCCAGTATTCTTGCCATGGATAGAGGAGCCTGGTGGGCTGCAGTCCATGGGGCTATAGAGTCAGACACAACTGAGCAACTAACATAAAATTAGGCCATATAGCTCTTAATATTTATAGACAAGGTATTTTTAAACTAAATAGTCAAATATTGTTTTCTCATTGAAGTAAAACTCATTCAAGGCCTTTGTGGAAGAAAATTAGTCTGATCCTGTGTCCTCAAACCAATACCTATATAAATAGAATAGATATCTCTTCAACCATAAATCACTGAATTAAACATACAATATAAAGTAAGTAATTTTTACTACTCTTAGTTTCTATCACATTCAGCTTTGTTTTAGATTAATATTTTCTTTTTCTTCTGCATATGTGATGACAGAGGACAGATCTAATGCCTGAATTATATAACTGACATATAGTATCTGTTTAATTGAATTAGAGTTTTTAACCTCCCCCTACCCATAGCTCTTTCAATTTTTTTCAGTTCCAGGTGGATTGCAAATGGAAATTAGGAGTAAAAACAACAATTGACTGAAATAACATAGTATATTTGGTAGCATTTGTTTTTTAGCAACACACCATAAAACTATTTATTATCAGCATTAATACTGACATTTGGATTCAGTAAATATTTTCTATAGTAAAACCCACTGTACAGGGACAGAGAATCTGGCTGTCCTCATCACTAAGCTTTATTATCAGATTTACCATCAATTACCTATATTTTTCATATTTGATTTGCCTGCATTCAAATATTATTTTGTGCAGGTTTCTACCTCCACTATGTTCAGAATGAAAGTATACTTGAGCTAGTCTTCTTTCCTAAAGGTTAAAGTAATGAAATTTCATTGTGGCTTAAATTTTTCTCAGTTTTAGCAAGCAGAAACATTATAATCAAAGCAAGAATTAAATGTGACTTAGTTCTTTGGAGCAATTACTAGTTTGTACATCTCTCAATCCATTAATGGTACATTATCTACCTAATCTGTACCCTCCTTCAATGGCTAAAAAAAAAAAAAAAAATCACCCAAAGAATCTACAAATTAAAGACAGTCCTTCATTACTATGTCAAGTGAAGAGTAAGTAACCTTGCTGAAGTTCGGAAAGGTCTCTTCATGAATACCAACTGCTGATCAGATATTAGCGATGCCCATAGCATGATGTCCTAAATGACTTTGAGGTATTATACAGTCTGGATACAAAGGACTGTTAGGATTAATGTGTGATAATGGCTATAGCTATATGAAGAAGTAGGATTAAAAATGTCACATATTTGCATATTTGGTATGCTTAGTAGTCAACATAATTTTTTTCAAAACTTTACTTTTGAAAGGTTATTTCCCTCATGAAAAATATGTGAGAGAAGTTACCTAAGGTATTCCCTTCTGTAACTTTGACTCATATTTGAGAAGGAATAAACAGTTATATAGATTGTGCTGCACTAACATCTCAAATATAAATTGGACTTATATTTTAAGCATTTGATACAGATGTCTTATTTTATATGCTGCTATTGTAAAGAGTTTCTGTCATCGATGCTCTGAGCTAACTTAGGTAAGTTTCTACTTACAACAACACAAATCAGCCATAATTATACATATATCCCCTCCTCTTGAGCCTCCCTCCCCTCCTCCTTCCCATCCCTCTAGTTATCACAGAGCACCAGGCTGAGCTCCCTGTTTTATATAGCAACTTCTCGCCAGTTATCTATTTTACACATGGTAGTGAAGGCAATGGCAGCCCACTCTAGTACTCTTGCCTGGAAAATCCCGTGGATGGAGGAGCCTGGTGGGCTGCAGTCCATTGGCTTGCTAAGAGTCAGACAGGACTGAGCTTTCACTTTTCACCTTCATGCATTGGAGAAGGAAATGGCGACTTGCTCCAGTGTTCTTGCCTGGAGAATCCCAGGGATGGGGGAGCCTGGTGGGCTGCCGTCTATGGGGCTGCACAGAGTTGGACACGACTGAAGCCACTTAGCACCAGCAGTGTATATATATGTTGGTTCTATTTTCTTTGTTCATCTCACTCTTTCCCTCCCCTTGTGCCCCCAGTGTTAACAGCAGCACTATTTACAGTAGCCAGGACATGGCAGCAACCTAGATGTTCATGGACAGATGAATGGATAAAAAAGATGTGACACATATAAGCTCCACAGTTTCTATGGGAGGCTGTCTTGACTTGGCTGACTCTTGAAGCATATGGCTCTGTAGTTGACCATCAGGATAGATTGGTTGTTCTGTCCTGTCATTACTTGTAGGGTATTCTGACCTCAAAGTTATTGCTGCTCAATATCTTTTAGAATCTTAAAAATATCGAATTTATGGAGGAGTTCAGGTAGGCTCTTTTTCAGCTGTTCCTTTAGGTCGGTAGTTTTTCATCCCAAGGCATAAATCAAAATTGTAGCCTAAAAATGCAGATCCCCAAACCCTACCCTAAAGTAACTTACTTGGAATCACTGAGGGATGTGGATCAGATACTGTGATCCTGATGCTTACTTTTAATTGAGAACCACTGACTCAGTGATCTAAAATCAGTCCCTAAATTGATATAGCAGTGTATTGCCTCAACCCTCACATATTAGAGTCCTCTTTGCTGAATTCTTCTTCGCTTAACCTTTGAGTCTGTACTGAAATTTTTTTTTTTTTAAAAACAAATGGCCTTCCAAAATTGTTCCCTAAATTATTCAAAAGTGGTGTCCCTACTCTCTCTCGTATGTTTTTTCTGGAGGACCATAGAAGTGGTTGTCTTTCCCTTGTACAATTGTTTTGTTTTATTCTACAGACGCTGTCACTTTTATAACTAGCTGTTGTTGTCGTTTAGTTATCAAGTTGTTTCTGATTCTTCTGTGACCTCATGACTGTAGCTCACTGGGCTCCTACATCCATGGGATTTTCTAGGCAAGAATGCTGGAGTGGGTTGCTATTTTATTCTTCAGGGGATCTTTTGGATTGGGGATCGAGCCCACGTGTCTTGCATTGGCAGGCAAATTCTTTACCACTGAGCCACCTGGGAAGCTCTTATAATTGGCTATGTGTTCCTTTTAATTTTGGCTGCTATAAGGTTTAGTATATAATCTCTGTCTTGCCTCAGTGAATAACTATACAGAGGTTTATTATATTTGTTTTTCATATCAACTTCACTCTGGCTTTGCCTTATTTTCCTAACTTGATTCAATCATGGATTTCTTATTTCTTGTTGTTTTTGCTGCAAGATGCAATATATTAATAATAAATGTTGAAAGTCCTTCTTAAACTATGGCAGGGTATAAATGCAGCCTCTGACTTATGTTAAATCCCACCATGCAGAGAGTGGCAAGTGATAATTACACATTTACAGCAGTCATACTAACTTAAAAGAACACAACTAGGAGTTGAGATTCAATGAAAGAAAACAAAAAATGACAGAAAATATAACTACGGAAAGAAAGAGCACAACTGCATGTGATAAACCTCATCTTTTGTAAAAGAGATAAAGGAACAGATTAGGAGAGGAATAAACTTGTTTGACTAAGCATATGCTGATAGTGGAGACAAGAGTTGTTAGTCATCAACAAAGAAAATGGCTGAGACCAACAAGAGACATACATAGGCTAAAAATACCTCCCCGCAGCCTTTATTAAAGAAAAATAATAATTATATCATAATGAGATTATGAGTTAAAGTAAATTGATTATGATAGGCTTTCAAATTGTAAAGAAAATGCAAAATATGTTCCAACTCCTTTCCTAAAATTAGCAGCAACATATGTAATATATTTTAAAATAAATGCTTTTAAAATGCTTAATCTTGTAATGTAGAATAAAGTAGAAAAATAAAATAAAATAAAATGTTAATCCAAAAAAAAATGCTTAAACTTTTAAAGCTGTAGCCCTAAGATGATGTGTTTTTAATTGTACAGAAAAAAATATTTTATAAATCCAATGCTTGAGTTTTAACTTTGCTATAAACAAAAATCCTTGTCTATTTAAAAGAGGAAAGATAAAAAGAGTAAAGTTTTGCAGAATGTTCAGGTAAGGAAACGTTTTCCAGATCAGCTAAATTTAAATTCATCCTCTATTTGTTTACTTCTATATTTTGTTAATAAAACAAAACATAGAAGGCTAATGTATGGCTATATCACCTAGATCAAATAAATAGATTCAGGAGAATAACTTTTGAGAGAATGTTTAGAATAACAGCATCATAAAACTTTCAATGATTTGCTACCAAGTTTCATGTCAACTTCCTAAGGAATGTGTCTGGTCCATAGAGTATGGTCTCAAACATTTATTTCACTTTATAGATTATATTTACAGATAAAATGAGAGATAAAAGGAGAGTCACACAGATATTTCTTACAGTTGTGATATGAAAAGTTTTAATTGAGGCCCATGGACTCTGAAGTGCTCTATCACATAGCAAGCTAGCAGGTGTTTGGAAATAAGCAAGTATAACTCATTGAGGTGGGTACAGAGGATTTTACTAAGGGGACATCTGTGCTGAGACAGAAACCATGGACGGAAAAGCAAGTGGTAAAGCAATAGTGTAGACAGAGAAGAGAAAAGAGAAGCACAGATTCAGGACAAAGGAAGTGAAGATAGAGTTGGTCTGACAGCTAGAAACAAATGGTCAGGCTGAATAAGACCCGACAGGTGCAGCCTGGAACTTACACAGAGCTGCAGTTCCTTGGAGCACTGTCCTCACTGGTGATGACGGTTAGAAGTTCTGGGAGATCGTGTACACCTGTGGCTGATTCATGTCAATGTATGGCAAAACAAATACAGTATTGTAATGTAGAATTTAAAAAAATAAAATATTGAAAAAAAAAAGTTCCGTTACTGGTGGAAATCAGATCTCATTGGAAAAGGTTAAATGTGAGTGGTTTATATTTTCATATTTTGACAGTGAAAAACAAAAGAGAGTGAATAGGAAGTAGTTTCACTAGATAAACTGAGGACAATTTATTAGTGGTCTCTTTGTTTTGTTTTAATTAACGAGGAGCTTCTGATCATGTTTATAGATACATAGGATGGGCCTCCTTGTGAGGGAGAATTTAAGAAAAAAGACAGGGAAAAATTGAAAATGTGTGATATTCTGTATGAACCTGGAGTTGAGATCAGAAGCACAGCTGAAGAGGTTAGCTCTAAAATGAGGACAAAACTTGTATCCTCAGAGAAGGAGGAGAATGGAAGTGATTGGTTGAAATCGCAGAGAAATGCCTGCTTCGTTGTAACTAGTTGTATTTTTCTAAGTATTCCCTTCCATAATACGTAGTACAATGAATCCTTATCTTTATTACTCTGTAAATAAAGTTATTTACTTCTATGCTTTTCTCGACCGCAATGCTCTTCATCTTTGTCCCTCTGGTAGCCAGCAGAGTGATAGTTATGTTGGGAGTGCCTGGGAGACATTGAAGAAAAAGCAGCTGACCTCTATGGGTCGCTTACTCAGCGTCGGCATACTCAGAGCTTCACGGGTTAATTTCATCATCATCTCCATTTTACAGATTTAGGAGAGTGGGTAAATTACACAAGGTCACACCACTAATAAATGATGGAATCATGTTCAAACCTAGACATCTGACCTCAGAATACTTACTCTTAACTGTTACATATGTTGACTGTCTTGAGACACCATTGGCTCTCAGAAGAAAGTTGATGGTCTATGACAATGACACATTATGGCCGAAATTTGCTTCCATTCTTAATACTTCAGTAGTTACAGTTTCTTAGGTAAAGAGGGGGAAGATACTTTATATTGGCCACTCTCAACATCTTTGTCATTTTGTGAAGAAATGTAAGAATAATGCGGTTTTGTATAATTTTCCTCTGGCTTTGGCTATGTTGAAACGACCGTAGAGATAGATTAAGCTGTGTGAGATCAATTTAGACCCTGTTCTTAGGAATACTTGTAGGATTTCTTCCTTAATAATATTTCAAGTGTTTTAATCAGAGTAAACAATTTCTTGAGGGCCTTATAAAATAAAAAAGATATGTTGTGGCCTCTTTTAGTATGTTCTTTAATAATTCAATAATCCTCTGGATGAACTGATGGCCCATCTCCTTCTCCTCTATCTCTGCATTTCTAGAGGATGGAAAGATAATCGTTTTCATTGGGAGCACCATGTGGCTTGTAGGATCTTAGTTCCCTGACCAGGGACTGAACCCGAGGTCCTGGCAGTGAAAGCACTGAGTCCTAACCACTGGACCACCAGGGAACTCCCAAGGTTAATTGCTTTCTAGACAGTTGTTCTCAAACTTGACAGTACATCAGTATCACCTAGCAAAACTTTTGGATTTGGATAGCTCAGTTCTACCCCAAGAAGTGCAGTTTCGGTGTGAGGGGCACCAAAGAACTTGCATTTCCCATAGGTTCCCAGGTTTTGCTCTTGCTATCAGCCTAGAATGCACACTCTAAATACTAATACTCTAAACTGTCGATGTCATAGATTTAATTTCAAATAGTATACATACCTTTAATATATTCCTAGCCTTATTATCTAATAATTTCCTTTAAGAAGGAGTTCAGAGCAATTCTTCAAACACAAAAGTCACTGTTTCTGGTAAACGTGTCCTAACACTGTGAACTGGCTTATAGCCAATGACTCTCTAAGTAATGCAAACAGTTGATTTGACATGAGAGGTAAATTGTGAAACCATTTTTTTTCTTAAGGTGCTCAGCATTTTTTACTTCTTAAAGTGGTATTTTCATTTGGTTTCAGTAACATGTTGGACCTCTGTCTTGTTCTTATAACCAAGCATCCCACTATCCATCTTTTTACAGAGCTTGGGTCCTAGTTTGGCTTGTCTTCTTTCTACTTTTTAGAAGTATGTGAATCTTACATCTATGTCAGCTAACAAAGCAGATATTTCCATATAACCCTCAATATACAACATCTGCAACACCACTCTCCCTCCATGACCACCAATGATAACCTTGCTGGGCCATGCTCATAGATTGTGAATGTGCATTTCCTATTGTGTAATACTTACTGAATACTATCTGGATTTATCTTTAAATTGAGACTGAACACCTGTGTACCTGGGTCATACTCCTTTGGTTCCAGAATGCATGATTGCTTAGTTGCTTCAGTCATGTCCAACTCTTTGCGACCCTACGGACTATGGCCTGCCAGGCTCCTCTGTCCAGGCAAGAATACTGGAGTGGGTCACCATGCCCTCATCCAAGAGGTCTTCCTGACCCAGGGATTGAACCTGCATCTCTTATGTCTCTTGCATTGGCAAGCGAGTTCTTTACCACTAGTGCCACCTGGGAAGCCCTTGGTTCCAGAATAAAATGATGTGATTAACAACCCTGTAATTGAGGGACAGATCGACAATGAGTTCAGTAAATTACATTGTTATGATCATCATAAGGATGTGGTTATAATGCTGCTTGTTGTGTATTTCACTTATGCAGATTCAGCAGATAAATTCTACTCAGATCTCTGGACCAAGAATATGTTCTGTTTGTTGTTTGTTTGTTAGGAATTGGGGTATTTTGATCTTGTAGATATAGTGAAACATCAAATTAGTGTTTTCCTCTTTGCCTTTGTTCCTGTAAAGATCAGAGCCAAGTTATAGCCCAAATAGAATTTTATAGGATATAAAAACATTTCTATACCACCATCATTTTGATCTTAACTCATTTTCTTATTTGCCCAATTTTCTTATTAAAAGAGGAAAGGAAAACTGTAACATATATTGCTAAAGTTTGCTTTAAAAATATCTAGAGCAAGGTAGGGTGTACTTTTTAGAAGAGAAATATTACACATTTCACTTTATAATATATACATTAAAGTTTTAGTTTTTGGAGAAGGCAATGGCACCTCACTCCAGTAATCTTGCCTGGAAAATCCTGTGGATGGAAGAGCGTGGTAGGCTGCAGTCCATGGGGTCGCTAAGAGTCAGACATGACTGAGAGACTTCACTTTCGCTTTTCACTTTCATGCATTGGAGAAGGAAATGGCAACCCACTCCAGTGTTCTTGCTTGGAGAATCCCAGGGATGGGGGAGCCTGGTGGGCTGCCATCTATGGGGTCACACAGAGTCAGACACGCCTGAAGCGACTTAGCAGCAGCAGCAGAACAAGGTAGGGTGTACTTTTAAAAGAGAAATATTACACATTTCTTTTTATAATATCTACATTAAAGTTTTAGTCTCTTCAGACTTCACTTCAGCAGTTCTGTCATCTTTTGGTTGCTCACAAACCAGAGTCTTGTCCTGTGGCCTATTATCAGAAATCCTAGACCCACAGGGTATTAAATATTAACTAGGGATTACCACATTGGAAGAAGCACAGCTTTATAAAGGGTTTAAATTAACCTCCCTAACTCTCAGATATACTTTTACTCATGTGATATTTCATCTTTGAACAGTCTACTACAATGTGTGTGTTGTGACTGTAACATTATTTTCTTTTCATTTGAAACTTTATAGCAATGAATTTCCTAGGCATATTCAGTTTCCAGGGCTTCCCTGATAGCTCAGTTGGTGAAGAATCTGCCTGTAATATTTCATCTATTTCAGTAATATGAAAGACTATGGTATAAAAACCACGATGATGTAAAAGAAAAATTATATCAGACACTTTATAAATTATCAAAGACAGCAATATTCAAGACTGTTGCAAAGGAGTCTACTGTTGCAAAAGAGGGGCGAGATAATATGTAACCATGCTGAAACAAAAGAGGGTTTTTAAATGCAGGGATGAGCTACTGGAAAAGTACTGAAGATTTTAGAGGGGAAGTTGGTCAATGTGATTAAGCCATCTGTGCTTGCCATGTTGTCTTCAAACTTAGGCTCCTACCCTCCTATAGAAACTGGGCGCTAGAAGTACAATCTCTTTTGATAATTACAGGCATACCTCATTGTGTTGAACTTCACTTTATTGTGCTTCTCAGGTATTGTTTTGTTTTGTTTTTTACAAATTGGAGGTTTATATCAATCCTGCACTGGAGGTTTATGTCAATCCTGCATTGAACAAGTCTATTGGGGCTTTTAATTTTTCTTTTCCAGCAACATTTGCTCTTTTGTCTCTTGTGTCACAGTTTTGCAATTCTCATAATATTTAAAACTTTTTCATTATTATTATATTTGTTATGGTGATCTGTGATGTTACTATTGCAAAAAGTTGGGACTGGCTGAAAGCTATGGTGATGATTAGCATTTTTAGCAATAAAGTATTCTTTAATTAAGGTATGTACTTTGCTTTCTTAGACATAATGCTAAATTGCACACTTACTAGACTATAGCATAGTGTAAACATAACTTTCACATGCACTGGAAAACTGAAAAATTTGTGAGTCCATTTATCAAGATTTGCTTTATAGTGGTGCTGTGTAGCTGAACCCAGTGTCTCTGAGGTTAGCACTTTTTAAATGGATGGCTCCTAGCTCCTTGAAAAAGCCATTTCTGGTTATAAAATTTGCATCTCAGAGAAACGGAAAAGTTACTCTACCATTGAAAGTTTTCTAAAGGTAAATGCTCCCAGAGGAAAAGGAAGACTGGGGCCTGGAGTCAGGACAAAGCATGTCTAATGTTTAGTCACACTGGGGAGAGTGTTTAGTTGGCTTTGTCAATGGTGCTGACATTTCAGATTCTCACAAAACAGGTTAATTTATGATAATATTTATAAATTCCTAGTAAATACAGGTAACTTTCATCTGATCATTCAATATATTTAGGTTATTTACCTTGCTGTTTACTATGAAATATGAAAGAATAGATTTAAATGATTAAATAATTATTATAATTTAAATGGAAGGTGTGTGGATCTTGTTGCAATCTTTTGTGTGTCAAAGCAAATGACAATCTCATGTGCCTAAACGTGGGCAGCAAATTAAAAGGTAGAAAATTAAATAAGAATTTTGTGGTCTGCAATTATGACAAAGTAATTTATAAAAATCCTTTCTTTCTCAACAAAGACTAGCTTTACAACAACTGTTCAAAAGATAAAATTCAAATGAACTAGAGAACTAAGATATGGTTCTTGACAATTGTGATGCATGTGTGCAAAGTCAACTAATTTATTTATTTTCTGAATATTATACTTCCCTAGTCATAGAAGTCTGTAGAAAGAATTTTCAAGAAGGAAGAAAGAATCCGTAATGTAAAATGATATGAAGTACAAACTACAAGTGATAGAAACGTGGAGAAAAACTGAAAGATACCTTTGTATTAATGAAATAAGAAGCTATTGGTAACCTTTGAGACTTCAACGTCAGAGTAGCACCAGTGAAAACCAGTGTGTGAACTGCCCACCTGAATGAGTGCATTTTGACACAAGGAAACAATTGGTTTTTCTTTTCTTTTCTTTTTTTTTTTTTAAGAAAATTGAAACAAATAATTTGTAAGATTATTCATTTAGGGAACATCTTCTAAGTTTTGATGTGATCTAAACAGCTTTCTACTCTAAGATTAAACATCATATTGTCAGGGGAGTGTAATCTCCTCAGTTCTGTCTCATCACAACAAAAATTTGAAGCAACAGTCGTTAAAGCCTCTGGAGTGTCACAGCTCTCAGATAGACCGTGTTACAGCTCTCAGCTCTTGGAAAGACCGTGTTATAGCTCTCGGGACAGATCAGTGTTACATCTCCGTGTTACAGCTCAGTTTTATTTAGAAAATAAAAGGAAAATACATCCACAAAGCATGAAGGCATGCCGACCCAAAAGACGTGAAGAGACGAGAGCGAGCCCCAGCCATGTGGCTCCTCTTTTTATATGTTATTTTTTTCTCCCCCTGGGCCTGTCCTAGGTAGATTGGGCTAGCCAGGAGTGCTGTTTGTTCTACCTGAGGTCCTCACTCAGGTCCTTGGATCTTCCTTTGTTCTATTTTCATGAGCTTTTCCCTTCCTTTTCTTTTATCCACCACCATTCTAAACTCCTTTTTCCTATTCTAACTACCTAAAAATATTGAAATTTCAAAAGAAAGTGTATAACCTGGGTGCAAGTTATCAGGGAACAGGGAGAAAGATTGGTAGATGGGCAGGATCCTTTTGAAAAGGGGAAGGTACACAGCTTATGAGGCAGAAAATAAGGAAAGCAAAAAGAGTAATGACTTTTTAGTTTATTAATCTCATTATTTTCTTCCAGTTTTCACTACTACATAATCAATTCCATAAATACTAAGGATGTGCTATTTTCTCAAAGACGCCTTTCTAAGTTGCAGTTCATGTTTTGGCTGTTTCTAGTCCTAAGTTTTTCAAAATTAATTAAATTATAACTCATCTTGGATTCACTCTTCTCATAGTGAATGGGTATATTTAATTTGATAGAAAATGTGAATTCAAAATACCTACTAATTTTTAATGACATCAGTTCAGTTCAGTTGCTCAGTCGTGTCTGACTCTTTGCGACCCCATGAATTGCAGCACACCAGGCTACTCTGTCTGTGGAATTCTCCAGGCCAGAATATGGGAGTGGATAACATTCCCTTCTCCAGGAGCACTTCCCAACCCAGGGATCAAACCCAGTTCTCCTTCATTGCAGGAGGATTCTTTACCAGCTGAGCTACCAGGGGATACCTATATGCTGAATAAATCATGCAAAATGCCAGGCTGGATGAAACACAAGCTGAAATCAAGATTGCTAGGAGAAATATCAATAACCTCACGTATGCAGATGACCACCCTTATGGGAGAAAGGAAAGAACTAAAGAGCCTCTTGATGAAGGTGAAAGAGGAGAGTGAAAAAGTTGGCTTAAGACTCAACATTCAAAACACTAAGATCATGGCATCCAGTCCCATCACTTCATGACAAATAGATGGGGAAACAATGGAAACGGAAACAGATTTTCTTCTCACGGGTTCCAAAATCACTGCAGATGGTGACTGCAGCCATGAAATTAAGACACTTGGAAAAAAAAACTATGACAAACCTAGACAGCATATTAGAATGTAGAGACATTACTTTGCTGACAAAGTTCCATATATTCAAAGCTATGGCTTTTCCAGTAGTCATGTATGGATGTAAGAATTGGGCCATAAAGAAAACTGAGCACCAAAGAATTGCTGCTGTGACCTGTGATGTTAGAGAAGGCTCTTGAGAATCCCTTGGACTACAAGGAGATCAAATCAGTTCATTCTAAAAGAAATAAATCCTGCATATTCATTGGAGCAACCGATACTGATACTGAAGCTCCAATACTTTGGTCACTTCATGTGAAGAGTCATCTCACTGGAAAAGACCCTGATGCTGAGAAATATTGAAGACAGGCGGAGAAGGGGTGGAAGAGGATGAGATGGTTGGATGGTATTATCGACTCAATGGATATGAGCCTGAGTAAGCTCTGGGAGATGGTGAGCGATAGGGAAGCCTGCTGTGCTGAAGTCTTTGAAGGAGCAAAGTGTTAGACTCAATTAAGCGACTGAAAAGCAACAATACTATGAAATTATTTGTCTCTATTTATGACATTATATGGACACTTTGATAACTTATAGCTAATATATATTTTCTTCTTAAGATAGGGCTAAAATGGTAGGAATAGCAAAATACTAATGATGATAGTGCTATTTCAAATCCTGAAAGATGATGCTGTGAAAGTGCTTCATTCCATATGCCAGCAAATTTGGAAAACTCAGCAGTGGCCACAGGACCGGAAAAGGTCAGTTTTCATTCCAACCCAAAAGAAAGGCAATGCCAAAGAATGCTCAAACTACTGCACAATTGCACTCATCTCACACACTAGTATGGAGAAGGCAATGGCACCCCCACTCCAGTACTCTTGCCTGGAAAATCCCATAAATGAAGGAGCCTGGCAGGCTGCAGTCCATGGGGTCGCTAAGAGTCAGACATGACTGGGCGACTTCACTTTCACTTTTCACTTTCATGCATTGAAGAAGGAAATGGCGACTTGCTCCAGTGTTCTGGCCTGGAGAATCCCAGGGATAGGGGAACCTGGAGGGCTGCCATCTAAGGGGTCACACAGAGTTGGACACGACTGAAGTGACTTAGCAGCAGCAGCACATGCTAGTAAAGTAATGCTCAAAATTCTCCAAGCCAGGCTTCAGCAATACGTGAACTGTGAACTTCCTGATGTTGAAGCTGGTTTTAGAAAAGGCAGAGAAACCAGAGATCAAATTGCCAACATCTGCTGGATCATTGAAAAAGCAAGAGAGTTCCAGAAAACCTATCTTTCTGCTTTACTGATTATGCCAAAGCCTTTGACTGTGTGGATCACAATAATCTGTGGAAAATTCTGAAAGAGATCGGAATACCAGACCACCTGATCTGCCTCTTGAGAACTCTATATGCAGGTCAGGAAGCAACAGTTAGAACTGGACATGGAACAACAGACTGGTTCCAAATAGGAAAAGGAATACGTCAAGGCTGTTTATTGTCACCCTGCTTATTTAACTTCTATGCAGAGTATATCATGAGACACACTGGACTGGAAGAAGCACAAGCTGGAATCAAGATTTCTGGGAGAAATATCAATAACCTCAGATATGCAGATGACGCCACCCTTATGGCAGAAAGTGAAGAGGAACTAAAATGCCTCTTTATGAAAGTGAAAATGGAGAGTGAAAAAGTTGGCTTAAAGCTCAACATTCAGAAAACGAAGATCATGGCATCTGGTCCCATCAATTCATAGGAAATAGATGGGGAAACAGTGGAAACAGTGTCAGACTTTATTTTTTTGGGCTCCAGAATCACTACAGATGGTGATTGCAGCCATGGAATTAGAAGACGCTTACTCCTTGGAAGGAAAGTTATGACCAACATAGATAGCATATTCAAAAGCAGAGACATTACTTTGCCAACTAAGATCCATCTAGTCAAGGCTATGGTTTTTTCAGTAGTCATGTATGGATGTGAGAGTTGGACTGTGAAGAAGGCTGAGTGCTGAAGAATTGATGGTTTTGAACTGTGGTGTTGGAGAACACTCTTGAGAGTCCCTTGGACTGCAAGGAGATCCAACCAGTCCATTCTGAAGGAGATCAGCCCTGGGATTTCTTTGGAAGGAATGATGCTAAAGCTGAAACTCCAATACTTTGGCCACCTAATGCAAAGAGTTGAGTCATTGGAAAAGACTCTGATGCTGGGAGGGATTGGGGGCTGGAGGAGAAAGGGATGACAGAGGATGAGATGGCTGGATGGCATCACTGACTCGATGGACGTGAGTCTGAGTGAACTCTGGGAGCTGGTGATGGACAAGGACGCCTGGCATGCTGCGATTCATGGGGTTGCAAAGAGTCTGACATGACTGAGCGACTGAACTGAACTGAATGATAATAGTAATGATATTATTTTAGTCCACTTCTTTTTATCCTCTCAAGGAAGGGCTTATATCAAAAAGCAAAATTTATGACCCCTAAAAAGATTTTTCTTACCTTAATTTCTACTCTTACCTGCAGTTATTCTGAGCAAGGACCTTTAAAAGAGAATTTAAAATTCAACCATACTTTCCTTAAACAATTTGAATGACTAACTGCGGTAATTAGCTTTGAGTAAATTCACAAAGTAAATAGAGCCTTGATACTTCATAATTAAATAGAACCCCAATTTCCTTTCAGCATTTAATTCTGCATTCAAATTATCAAGGGTGCTATTTTAAACTACTTCTTGGAAATAGGTGTAATGATTTTTTTGTTCTTCCATTATTAATGAACTTTCATTCAGACTATAGATTGGCAATATTTATATAAAAGAAATGAGTATAAGAATAGCAAATAGTATATAAAATTCAAATAAAGAACCTCTTCCCCCATCCATCTTCTAGAAGTTTTAATACATATCATAATAACAGTTTAAATACATTTTATATCAAAATAAGATATAAATAAATATATATTATTATTACTTCCTCAAGCAACTGGGTGAGACTATGTTTTAGCTTAGATCAATAATTGCAACTTATACAGACGTGAACACACTTCATTCCTTTTTCATGACAGTTGGATATTTCAAAATGTGAATTTCCAAGATAGGACCAAACTGATAATTCAGTTTGAAGACGTCCTGGTGGTTTGGGAAAAGAAAGAACCACACTAGTGTTAGTGCAGATACTATATTGCATGGCTCTGAAGTGTGTTTTGCAATTCATTGTGTCATTAGACACAACTTAAAAAAATCAAGATATTTTCCTTTTCCTTTTTTTTTTCTAATTATAAATTTTATTTTTACAAGAGAATTATATTGTGTCTATCAATTTATGGTGCTTATAATGGAAATGCCTATAACAACAATGGAATCTAATTTTAGAGTAATTTTAATGATTTTCATCAGCTAATAGATTCTCTTAGTTTATCCTATGAGATACTAGTGTGAAAAATAAAATGTTCCACAAGTAAAGAGTTTTTATTAAGTATTATTTGTGCCTCTAGGAATATTTCCCTCCATGGATCACAGTCTTTTCATGGTGAAGGGGCTTGTGTAACTCAATGAAGCTATGAGCCTTGCCATTATGGGTCATAGTGAAGAGTTCTGACAAAACGTGGTACACTGGAGGAGGAAATGGCAATGCACTCCACTATTCTTGCCATGAGACCCCCATGAACATTATGACAGGGGTAATCCAAGCCTATTTCCCAACCACTAGTGCTGAAGAAGATGAAGTTGACTGGTTCTATGAAGACCTTTAGTATCTGTTATAACTGACACCAAAAACAAAACAAATAAAAAAAGATGTCTATTTTGTCATAGGAGATTGGAATGCAAAAGTAGAGACACAAGAGATACCCAAAATAACAGGCAAGTTTGGCCTTAGAATATAAAATGAAGCAGGGCAAAGGCTAAAGTTTTGCCAAGAGAACAACACTGATCATAGCAAACACCTTTTTTCATCAACCCAAGAGATGACTCTATACATGCACATCATCAAATGTTCAATACTGAAATCAGATTGACTATGCTAGCCTGGAAAATCCCATGGATAGAGGAGCCTGACAGGCTACGATCCATGGGGTCGCAAGAGTCGGACACAACTTAGCAACCAAACCACCACCATGCTCTTTGCAGCCAAAGATGAAGTAAATTTATAAAGTCAGTGAAAAGAATACCTGGAGCTGACTGTGGCTCAAATCATGAGCTCTTTATTGCAAAGTTCAGGCCTAAACTGAAAAAAATAGAGAAAACCACTAAACCTTCTAGATATGACCTAAATCAAATCCATTATGATTAAACAGTGGAGGTGATGAACAGATTGAGGGGATTAGATCTGGTAATAGAGAGCCTGAAGAACTATGGATGGAAGTTCACAACATTGTACAGGAGGCAGGGACCAAATCCCTCCCAAAGAAACAGAAATTGAAGAAGGTAAAGTGATTGTCTTACAAATAGCTGAGGAAAGAAAAGAAGCAGATAAGGGAGAAATGGAAAGATATACCCAACTGAATGCAAAGTTCCAGAGAACAGTAAGAAGAGATAAGAAGGCTGCTTAAAATGAACACAGCAAAGAAACAGAGGAAAACAATAGAATGGAGGAGACTTGAGATGTCTTCAACAAGGAGATGTCAAGGAAACATTTCTTGCCAGGATGGGCACAATAAAGGACAGAAATGGTAAGAAATTAACAGAAACAGAAGAGATTAAGAAGAGGTGACAAGAATACACATAAGACCTATACAAAAAGGTCTTAATGACCTAGATAACCACCACTGTGAGGTCATTCTCTTAGAGCCAGAAAAGTGTGAAGTCAAGCAGGCTTTAAGAAGCATTACTACAAACAAAGGTAGTGGGTGTGACAGAACTGAACTTTTAAAATTCTAAAAGATCGCTTCTGTTAAAGTTCTGCACTCAGTATGCCAGCAAATTTGGAAAACTCAGCAGTGGCCACAGAACTGAAAGGGATCAGTTTTCATTCCAATCTCAAAGAAGGGAAATGCCAAAGAATGTTCAAACTACAGTACGATTGTGCTCATTTCACATGCTAGCAAGGTAATGCTCAAAATCCTGCAAGCTAGTTTTCGACAGTATGTGAACCAAGAACTTCCAGACATAAAAGCTGGATTTAGAAAAAGTCAGAGCAAGCAGAGATCAAGTTGCCAACATCTGTTGGATCACAGAAAAAGCAAAGCTATTTCAGGAAAACATTTACTTCTGCTTCATGAACTACACTAAAGCCTTTGACTGTGTGGAACACACAGCAAACAGTGGCTAATTCTTAAAAAGATGGGAACACCACCTTACCTGCCTCCTAAGAAACCTGTGTGTCAGTCAGGAAGCAACAGCTAGAACCAGACATGGAAGAACTGAAGGGTTCAAAATTGGGAAAGGAGTACATCAAGGCTATATATTGTCAGATTGCTCATTTAACTTATATGCAGAGTACATCATGTGAAATGTCAGGCTGGATGAATCACAAACCGGAATCCAGATTGCCAGGAGAAATATCAACAACCTCAGATACACATATAATGCTGCTTTAATGGCAGAAATCTTGATGAGGGAGAAAGAGGAGAGTGAAAAAGCTGGCTTGAAACTCAACATTGAAAAAATGAAGATCACGGCATCTAGTCCAGTCACTTCATAGCAAATAGGAAGGGAAAAAGTAGAAGCCGAGACAGACTTTATTTTCTTGGGCTCCAAAATCACTGTGAATGGTGGCTACAGCCATGAAATAAAAGATGCTCCCTCCTTGGAGGAAAGGTATGACAAACCTCACTGCAGTTTAGTTCAGTTCACTTGCTCAGTTGTGTCCGACGCTTTGCAACCCCATGAATTGCAGCACGCCAGGACTCCCTGTCCATTACCAACTCCCAGAGTTCACTCAGACTCACGTCCATCGAGTCAGTGATGCCATCCAGCCATCTTATCCTCTGTTGTCCCCTTCTCCTCCTGCCCCAATCCCTCCCAGCATCAGAGTCTTTTCCAATGAGTCAACACTTCGCATGAGGTGGCCAAAGTACTGGAGTTTCAGCTTTAGCATCATTCCTTCCAAAGAAATCCCAGAGCTGATCTCCTTCGGAATGGACTGGTTGGATCTCCTTGCAGTCCAAGGGACTCTCAAGAGTCTTTTCCAACACCACAGTTCAAAACCATCAATTCTTCAGCACTCAACCTTCTTCACAGTCCAACTCTCACATCCATACAGGACCACTGGAAAAACCATAGCCTTGACTAGACGGACCTTAGTCCGCAAAGTAATGTCTCTGCTTTTCAACAGGTAATCTAGGTTGGTCATAACTTTTCTTCCAAGGAGTAAGCGTCTTCCTAATTCCATGGCTGCAGTCACCATCTGCAGTGATTTTGGAGCCTCGAAAAATAAAGTCTGACACTGTTTCCACTGTTTCCCCATCTATTTCCCATGAAGTGATGGGACCGGATGCCATGATCTTCGTTTTCTGAATGTTGAGCTTCAAGCCAACTTTTTCACTCTCCATTTTCACTTTCATAAAGAGGCATTTTAGTTCCTCTTCACTTTCTGCCATAAGGGTGGTGTCATCTGCATATCTGAGGTTATTGATATTTCTCCCAGAAATCTTGATTCCAGCTTGTGCTTCTTCCAGTCCAGCATTTCTCATGATATACTCTGCATAGAAGTTAAATAAGCAGGGTGACAAAAAACAGCCTTGACATACTCCTTTTCCTATTTGGAACCAGTCTGTTGTTCCATGTCCAGTTCTAACTGTTGCTTCCTGACCTGCATATATGTTTCTCAAGAGGCAGGTCAGATGGTCTAGTATTCCCATCTCCTCCAGAATTTTCCACAGTTTATTGTGATCCACACAGTCAAAGGCTTTGGCATAGTCAATAAAGCAGAAATAGATGTCTTTTGGAACTCTTTTGCTTTTTTGATGATCCAGCAGATGTTGACAATTTGATCTCTGGTTCCTCTGCCTTTTCTAAGACCAGCTTGAACATCAGGAAGTTCACGGTTCACTTATTGCTGAAGCCTGGCTTGCAGAATTTTGAGCATTACTTTACTAGTGTGTGAGATGAGTGTAACTGTGTGGTAGTTTGAACATTCTTTGGCATTGCCTTTCTTTGGGACTGGAATGAAAGCTGACCTTTTCCAGTCCTGTGGCCACTGCTGAGTCTTCCAAATTTGCTGGCATACTGAGTTCAGCATTCTCACAGCATCATCTTTCAAGATTTGAAATAGCTCCAGTTGAATTCCATCATTTCCACTAGCTTTGTTCATAGTGATGCTTTCTAAGGCACACTTGACTTCACATTACAGAATGTCTGGCTCTAGGTGAGTGATCAAACCATCATGTTTATCTTGGTCATGAAGATCTTTTTGTACAGTTCTTCTTGTATTCTTGCCACTTCTTCTTAATATCTTCTGCTTCTGTTAGGTCCATACTATTTCTGTCCTTTATTGATCCCATCTTTGCATGAAATGTTCCCTTGGTATCTCTAATTTTCTTGAAGACATCTCTAGTCTTTCCCATTCTGTTGTTTTCCTCTATTTCTTTGCAATGATCGCTGAGGAAGGCTTTCTTATCTCTTCTTGCTATTCTTTGGAACTCTGTTTTCAGATGCTTATATTTTTCCTTTTCTCCTTTGCTTTCCACTTCTCTTCTTTTCACAGCTATTTGTAAGGCTTCCTCAAACATGGAGTAGCCATCATGGCCAACAAAAGTCCAAAATGCAGTACTTGGATGCAGTCTCAAAAATGACAGAATGATCTCTGTTCGTTTCCAAGGCAAACCATTCAATATCACAGTTATCCAAGTCTATGCCCCAACCAGTAATGCTGAAGAAGCTGAATTTGATCAGTTCTATGAAGACCTACAAGACCTTTTAGAACTAACCCCCAAAAGATGTCCTTTTCATTATAGGGGACTGGAATGCAAAGGTAGGAAGTCATGAAACACCTGGAGTAATAGGCAAATTTGGCCTTGAATGCAGAATGAAGCAGAGCAAAGACGAATAGAGTTTTGCCAAGAAAATTCACTGGTCGTAGCAAACACCCCCTTCCAAAAACACAAGAGAAGACTCTACACATGGACATCACCAGATGGTCAACATGGAAATCAGATTGATTATATTCTATGCAGCCAAAGATGGAGAAGCTCTATATAGTCAACAAAAACAAGACCAGGAGCTGACTGTGGCTCCGATCATGAACTCCTTATTGCCTAATTCAGACTTAAATTGAAGAAAGTAGGGAAAACCACTAGACCATTCAGGTATGACCTAAATCAAATCCCTTATGATTATACATTGGAAGCGAGAAATAGATTTAAGGGACTAGATCTGATAGATAAAGTTCCCCGATGAATTATGGAATGAGGTTCGTGACATTATACAGGAGACAGGGATCAAGACCATCCTTATGGAAAAGAAATGACAAACCTAGACAGTGATATTAAAAAGCAAAGACGTCACTATGCTGACAAAGGTCCACACAGTCAAAGTTGTGGTTTTTCCAGTAGTCATGTACAGATGTGAAAGGTGGACCATAAAGAAGGCTGAGCACCAACAAATTGATTCTTTTGAACTGTGGTGCTAGAGAAGACTCTTGAGAGACCCTTAGACAGTATGGAGGTCAAACCAGTCAATCCTAAAGGAAATCAACTCTGAATATTCCTTAGAAAGACTGATGGTGAAGCTCCAGATATTTGGTCACCTGATACGATGAACCAACTCATTGGAAAAGACGCTGATATTGGGAAATTGAAGGCCAAACGAGAAGAGGGCAACAGCAGATGAGATGGTTAGATAGCATCACTGACTTAATGGACAGGAATTTTAGCAAACTCAGGAAATAGTGGAGAACAGAGGAGCCTGGTTAGCTGCAGTCCATGTCTGACAAAGAGTCCAACACGACTTTACAAATAAACAACAAGAATATTTTAATGTGAATTTTAATATGTTCAAAGTTCTGTGGAAAAGCAAAAATTTTACTATCATAATCAATCCTCAGTTTATTTGTTCTTTAACATGATTTTTATTAACCTGTTTTGAAAGCATATGAACAAGCCCTTTGCATGAAATTCCATCTCTTTATCAAGCAGGGATGAGTCACTGATACCATGTTTTCAGCTGATTTTCTTGTACCATTATATGGCTGGGACACAAAGCTAGCTATTTAGTGTGATGGAATGAGGTCTCCTGAGTTTTCTGTACATTAATACTGTTATCTCATCAAATATATTTTGCTCCCTAAACAAAAACCTTGAATCCTAGAGGATATCAAGAAATTTATTTTCTCTATCTTGTTTCCCCCTTGCATCTTAGAACATAAGACTATCAAGCAGGAACAAAGTTAACATAGATAAGGCTGAATGGAAACAATTGGAATCTGTAAAGTCAATCCTGTAAAGTTGACAGTTAAGTCAACTTTAATCTGTTTTAATGAAAACTGTTAAATACCAACTGTAACAAGGAACCCAGGAACCAAGGAACCAGGTTCTGGATTGGGGACAAAAAGGAGGGTTTAGGCACGGGCCCAGTCCCCAGGTGTTCACAATCTCTCTAAGAAGGCAGGTAGGCATTTAACTCTAATAAGACTGATTATTCGTGTGTGTGTGTGTTAGGTTGCTTCAGTCTTGTCTGACTCTGCAACCGTATGAACTGTAGCCCACCAGGTTCCTCTGCCTATGGGATTCTTCAGGCAACAATACTGGAGTGGGTTGCCATCCTCTCTTCTAGGGGATCTTCCCAATCCAGGGATTGAACCCCCATCTTCTGCGTCTCCTGCATCAGCACACGGGTTCTTTACCATGAGCGCCACCGGAAATCCCCAAGACAGATTCTTATCTACTGTCATTTACTATTGCAGATTGCTTTGCTGATGTAATATGTTTCCAGTTCTTTATTTAGCTAGCATCCTGTGGGACTAGCAAGTACTTTTTCCACTCAGATATATTCATTGTCCTTTACAGAGAATACATGAATAGAACCAATTTTTATTTATCTGATTACACTATTAATTATCTCTAGATCCATTCTTCTTAGCAATATTTATCAATTTTTCATGTTGACTCGAATCCTACTGAGATGATAATAAGTGATGTATTTGGAGGTTTTTAACTAATTTATCTACTTGGAATGATGGTCAGTGGTCAATCTGTCTCATCATCCTTCTGAAACAGATTCTTAGCAGATGTTCAGAAGCTGATACCTGATATTTCTTCTAATTTAAAACATTTTAAAAATGTTATTTAATGTTCTTTTTGTTCAAGTATAAATTTCATTTTAATATGTACTAATATGCATTGCATAATTCTTGGAACATATGACAAACAATTAGTACATTTTATCATTTTAAATCTATAACACTAGACAATATATAATCTCACAGTACCCCCATTGTCTTTATATGCATATTGTATTCCTGGAAGCCATGAGCCTAGACTTCTCCGAAGCCCACTGGTGTTTAGCTCAAGGATAAACTCAAGAAGTAATCTAATTTTAAATAATTGAAGTCTGCCTTGGAACTTTAGTCATCCACAAGCAAAAATCCACTTTTCTCTCTAGGACAAGGTCAGCAGCAAGCCATACCCAGATCTTTGCAGTGGGCTTTCATTTATACACTAGTTTCATTCTATTCAGAAAGTACCTTTGTAAATCTCAAAGTAGAGGGCTTCAGTGAGTGCAATGAGAGTGTCCTGGCAAGTAGTATCTGGAAAGTGAATGCAGGCCAGTTGCATTCAGTTCTCACAATATTATGAAAGGGGGCTGTGGGTTGTATTGCAGTGTTTCTAAGCTGATTATCCAGAACAGAGGCTCAGCTTGATGCCAGTTCTTTTACATGCATTGCCAGACTAAACAAGTACCTTTTGAGGTTCATCCATCACAATTTATGATACATTAAGCTAAATCTAATGTTCTCTGAAGCTGGTGTTATGGGATTTTCTATATTCAGGCTAAGAAATTGCATTTGGGGAAAGGGATTTCTCCTCTTTTTCTCCATAGAGTTTCTTTAGTTCTACAGAGTCTTGTTATGTCTATTGCAGCACTGTTATATTCTGGTACTAATCGCAGATTGATTTTAAGTATTTGAAATCTTAACTGGTAGCAGGAAATGACTTTAAATTAACATTGTATGAACTACTATAAATTGTTCGCTGGAAAAGTGTGTTTAATTATAAATGAAGAAACCTGTTTCCCAGTTGATTAACTATATTAAACACTTTATATTTTCAAAGATCTACACTATTGTTAATAAGCTATTTCTCACAATGAGTCTCAGAGGGAGTCTAATACTATCACCTCCTATTTTTATAAATGGTGCACTTGACCCATAAAAATTAGATTGCCCATATTGGACTACATAGAAATTAAAAACTGAAATGGGGTTTCAAGTTCTTAATGTACCTGTGCCTAGTTAACAGAGCTATGCTGTTAGTTTTCTGAGCACCTAAAGTAAGTTAGAAAATTAAGTAAATTTTTCAGATGGCTACACACATACACACACACACTTTTTTTTTTTTTCCTTTAGAACATTTCTGTTCTGTATGTAAAACCAGTTATTTTGTTATGGAGTAATATAAAACAAACACAAAAGAGCTAGCTCCACAGTCAATTAACCATGCTACTTATTCTGATATTCCTCACCTCTTGCTCATTGCCAAACTGAGTTGTCCCTCTTGTCCCTCTCAGAGTCTATCTTTTGAGAGACTAATGTGATAGACTTTGGCCAAATAGTAGAATTGTCTGATACTGAGATCAACAAATATTTGTGGCAAGGAGTTCAGTCTTTAAAGTCTACTTGGTTATATTGCTCTCTATTAAAAATATAATTGTATTTATGAATTGATTATTAAATTTATAATCTTTAATATTTTTACTTTGAATTTTAAAAGTTTTCTCTCATAAATAAAACAGTCCAGGATGTATAACATGGATATTGATATCTTCTTATTTTTCTATCAGTGGCTTTTGAATTGTTTAGTAGTTTAAATCTCATTTGTCTGATGAGTTTGCAGTTCTCTCAACATCAGTATCCCTTTAATATGTCACTGTACAGAGAATAGAGCTAGAAAACAATAGCTACCTCATGAATAAATTTTAATCATTGAAACATCAGGGTTTTTTGTGGTGTTTGTATATGACAACCAATTTAAAACTTCTGAGTGGAATTTATCCTAAATGTACCTCCATATGAACTTATTAATATGTATATAATTTTTTATCTTTGAAAATTATGTATTACCTGTTTCATCTTTTTAAATGTAGGTTATTATTTCTCTATAGAAAAAGGATAAGGAAAATTCTTATCAAATGAAAGGAAACTTTAGCTTAAATGTTGTGAGTGCTAAGGAAAGTAAATGCCCCTTGACATACTATGTTTTGCTAAGTCACTTCAGTTGTGTCCGACTCTGTCCGTCCCTGGGATTCTCCGGGCAAGAACACTGGAGTGGGTTGCCATTTCCTTCTCCAATGCATGAAAGTGAAAAGTGAAAGTGAAGTCACTCAGTAATGTCTGACTTAGCGACCCCATGGACTGCATTTTAGGTCTTTTAAATAAAAGAAAATGACATTCTGTGGTCTTATAATTTTGTTTGTGCTGTAGAACTTCAACTATATTTGAATTATATGTGCACAGTATTTCATATCAGATGTAAGTAGCCAGATGTGGAGATTTTTTTTAACACATTTTGCTTCCTAAATATAAAAGTCACGTGCTTTGGTTCCTTATTAAAATATATAAATGTGACTCTACATAATGAATTACATAATTTCTCCTGATTTCATCCTAGAGTCATGTACTAATAAAATTATGGTTGGAATAAATAAGTTTCATCAGTTGCATTTGGAAGATGTAACAAACAATATAAGAACCTGACTTAAATATTTGTCTTCAGGTGATTTTGTTAAGACTGCAGCCTTGTGCATTTTCTAAACAATATTTTGGAGGATTCTCCTCTGTGGTTCAGACTTCTTTAAACTCATTAAATATTTCACATATTTTTAGACATAAGTATCATATGTACAGATTAGATAGATAGAACTATAAATTATGAATACACAATTTGCCATATGTAAGGATCGAAGTTATGTCTATTTTGTTCATCTCGTGTTATGAGGGTCTTGCTAGTGCCTAGTTCTGAATACGAGCCTCATAAATATTTCTCGAATTAAAAAAAAAAAGACATACAAACACCTTTGTGATATTCATTTAGCTCTTCTTGTTAAGATGCAAACAAGAAAGCAGATGAAAATACTTGAGGCTGAAAAGTAAAGAAAATTAAAATATCGCTTTATTATTTAAAAATGAATTAATTTCTAGTGTGTTCTCAAATAGTTCTAAATCCGTAGTATTTCCTGGCCTTTTTGGAACTGAGGAAGATCAAGTAAGACTCAAGAAAGTCTACCCAGAATGCAATTAGTAGGCCTCCAATCTCTAAATTCACAACATTTTTGCCAGGGTCATCATATATTTAAGTTTAATGGTGAAAGAGAATGAACACTTTTATTCTGATAGTTATGTTTCAGTGCATATGCTCCATTTCATTGTGTAGGCATGATGATGTTGGAAAGGGGCATGGATAGGGTATTGGAGAAGAGAAAATGTGTACATAAGAGTATTACTGCATTAAAAAAAAAAAGCTATATTACAAAATGAATACCATAGGATCATTCAAAGTTCAGAACTGAAGACCTTAAAAAAAAAAAAAAAAAAAAGACGCTCTTCTGGCAGTTTCAGGTAGTCATGATTACTGACACAAGCTGTGAGAACAGCAATGACCTTAGACCCAGAAGGCACTGCTGTTAGGATACAAACACAGCATGTTTTCCAAGCCATCTGCCAAGAGGTTCTTTGGCCATCTGCATGAGACAGCCAGTGAATGGTTTCTACTGAAGACATCTATGTATGGTGGAACAGAGCTATCATAGCAATTTTTCTGAAAAAACATTTTACTTCAGTTCAGTTTATTTCAATACTATATGAAAGTGCCTCATGAATATGAAGTGATATGAAGTAACTGAATTCTTACCAAACTAGTTTTGGTCAGCATGTAAACAGAACTTTAAAATTTTCTTTAATATGAAATTTTCACAGTATTTGAGTTATTTGAGAAATGGTGCCATAATAGGTATGACATAGGTAAGAAATTGGGCTTAATGATCCAGATAATTATTTTTAATTCTAATACCTAAATGTCTTTATAGAAACATATTTCATCATTTGTTCAAAATTCAAAGGAAACAATGTTTAAGTTATCATATATATATTTAAAACATTTTTATATTCCTGAAAAATATCATCTGATTTATAAAAATCCATTTTAGAGCCTGTAAGTAATTTAGTTATTTAGATTGTTTCTAAATTACCTAAAAGAGTTTTATTAATATGTACACTACTTGGAAATTGAAGAAACACATATACATTTTATTTTATTTTGTTTTACTTTATTTCAGACCAGAGATGACTACCTATATATAGTGAATTAATCCCTAACATTATGAAAGTAACACTAATTACTTATGGAATTTTTGTTTTAGCATTAAAAAAGGACGATTTTGGATCACACCAGATCCTTATCACAAAGATGACAACATCCAGATTGGGCGTGAGGTGAAAATATCTTGCCAAGTAGAAGCTGTTCCTTCTGAGGAGTTAACATTTAGTTGGTTTAAAAATGGGCGTCCATTAAGAAGTTCTGAGCGGATGGTTATTACGCAGACTGATCCGGATGTCTCCCCGGGAACGACCAACTTGGACATCATTGATTTAAAGTTCACGGATTTTGGGACATACACATGTGTAGCATCTCTGAAGGGAGGCGGAATATCTGATATCAGTATTGATGTTAATATATCCAGCAGCACAGGTAAGAGCATATTTATGATTTAAAAGATGTTCACATTGAAAACTTTTTTTAATGTTGAATATATAAAATAGTCTTCAGTCAAGCGAAGAACATTCTTATTTTCAAAAGTTTCCTGAAATCAAAATCTTAACATTCTGAATGCCCAATAAATATCATAAGAGATTTTGATTTTTGATTAGATTTAGATTTACATGAAGTTTTGTTTAGATTTACATGAGGTTTTACAGAAATAATGCACATAAAATTAATAGTGTGGGCTATAATAGATACAGACTTCTGGATTAGATTGTACCAGGTTTTAGATTATTAACTAGGAATTCTCTGTAAAGTCTATAATTATATTAATTGATAAAGTTAAATACCAAATGTTGAAAGAATTGGGACAATTTTCAGAAAATTGAAACAAACAGAAACTATTTATTCCTAAGAATAAAATACCAAGAGATAAGTTGAGTATTAAAATATATGTTATATAAGAAATATATTTTCCACCAAGATAAAAAAAAGATAAACATGTTAAAATTGTAATCAGATGTGACTCTTTGTAGACCATTATGTTAGGATCTCTTCACAATGAGACTGACTAAATATAAAAATATATTGGAATGAAATTTCTTCTATTAAGACCAAAAAAATGTTATCAATTTTCTCTCAATCAAAGGAACATCCTTAAGTGAGGACAATTGCAGAGCTTTGGTATGGAGGACATATTAGCTTAATTTTTAGGATGTTTTAAAGCCCTGCAATTTTATGAACTGCAATGAGTATGCATTTGGAGAACTCCAGTGTAGCTTTATTTGTTTTGACAGCTTGTTACTAGATTGAGGTTTAATTTAGAATTTTCATATAATCGGAGGGTGAGTAATATGTGTTGAAAACAAAGAGCACAAATGTAGATTGCAAACATACTGTTTTGAAGGAATTAAAATAGTCAACGTCTTCTTTCCAGTCAGGCAGTATTTTGATTGTTGTGTGTTAACAGATGGACTTGTGATTTTGTGTCTTCTCATGATTCAACTGCAATACATGCTGAATTTATCTTACTTCTTAAGGGATATAGTCCATACTTCTGGTGACCAAATGTGCTTGCTTTTCACCATTCTAGATCATTTCTAAGGAATATTCAATTCTAGGGTGATGGAGAGTACTTGTGTTTGGAAAGATGTTCTTTCCTAGGTAACAAACAAACAAAACCCACAACAATAACTATTTTATTCAAAATTAGTGCTATTCTCTAGGAGATGGACTAATTTTAGGATATATAAGGAAATCTGTTGATATACTCAGTCATCATTCATTTATGTATTTATTCAGTCAGCAAAATAGCCATTGAATGCCTACATCAACATGCTAGGGGACACCTGATATATAATAATTCCTACAAGAGTAAGAACAATTTTGTGAGATCCGTGGAATTTCCCCTTATTTATGAGAGACAATTTTCAAGTGGTCTACATTCAATTATGACCATTGCTTTGTTTTTTGCCTGGTTTTTGCTTGTTTCTTTTTGGAACTGGTGACACAAACTCATATGCAAAGAATCAGTGTTCCTGTCCAAACAGAGCACAGTCTATATACAATTAAATTTAGAGAGAGGAGGGAGGAGAAAATGGAGAGGAGACAGGAGCATTATATAATTATTCACCAAATGAGTCCTAACACTCATTTTTATATAACCTAATAATATTGCCAGTTTGAAACTATGTGTTGTAAATGACCAGCATTAATTTATGAAATTTCCAGACATTTTTCCAGGAAAATGATAAAAGATGATCAGAGAAGTAGAAAACACTCAAAATTACCTCTTAGTAATAAAAATGTGGTTGTAATAAAGTTTTTTTAATCATTATCATTTTTTTCTGGTCACCGAAGGTGATAATACCCAAAGTAAAGGGGATATATTTTTGTTTGTTCGCTTGTTTTAAACATTTTATTTTGTATTGAAGTATAGTCAGTTAGCAATGTTGTGGTAATTTCAGATGAACAGTGAAGGGTCTCAGCCATACATATATATGTATGAGTTCTCCCCTCAAATCCCCTCCCATCCAGGTTGGAACATAACACTGAGTAGTGTTCTATGTGCTATATGGTAGTTCCTTGCTGGTTATCCATTTTTAATATAGCAGTGTGTACCTTCCCCAAATGACCTTCCCAAATCCCTAACTGTCCCTTCCTCCCCCGCCAACCCAGCAACCATAAGTTTGTTTTCTAAGTCTGCCTCTTTCTGTTTTGTAAGTAAGTTAATGTGTATCATTTCTTTTTAGATTCCACATATAAGGGATGTCATAGGCTATCTCTAAAGGAGATATGTTAAATCCTTTTCCAAAACATTTCACTTTTCTGTCCTACCCACCACAGACAGACCTGGTTGTCTGTCCCCTCACTTGAGTGGAAACTCCATGAAGCCTGGGAACTTGTCCGTATTGTTGATTGATGTGATCTCAGCCTTTGAAACATTACACGGCACTTAGAAGATAATAAATAATTATTAAATCGAAACAAACTAATTTGTGCATGTAGCTTTCCCTTTAGGTTTGCTTTCCTCCTCCTATTATTACCTTCCCAAGATAGACATTGGGTGTTGTAATTCCTGATCATATAATTCTTTACTGACTTTAAGAAAAGTCATGCAAAAGACCAATTTATACTATGATTTAATGTGCTACAACTCTCAGGGACAGGACTGGCTCCATAATTTATGGTGTCCAGTAAAAATTGTTAAGGCATGTCCCTTGTTCAGAACTTGATAAGAATTTCTTGATGGCAATATCAAAGCATTAAACCATTAAGCCTTTCTAAACATGGCTGCACAGGTGACACGCGTGCAGGGCAATCTGTGCAGGGAATTGTACTTTGATAGAGATTCACAGAAGATGGTGTTGAAAGGATAAGTCACTGAAGGAGATTTCATATTCTGTTTTCATGCTGAAACTGGATTTGATGTTTCATTTTGCTCACAGTACAGTAGAATACCAGACTGCAGCATAAAGATCTGTAGACCAGATTGTGTGATTCAGTTGGTATCAATAAAAGTTGTATTTATTCCTGCAAAGTAAGGAAAATACTTAAAGAGGGCTTTGATATGAAATATAGAGAGATTACTGGGAAATAGAGTTTGAACAAGCTATAGCATGCAGGATCCTATGACGAATGGCATCACTGACTTGATGGATCTGAGCTTGAGCAAACTCCAGGAGTTAATGATGGACGGGGAAGCCTGGCGTGCTTCAGTCCATGGGGTCCCAAAGAGTCAGACACGACTGAGTGATTGAACTGAATTGAACTGATAGCATGCAGGAAAATCCTGAACTATATTAATTCTATGAACCATATAGAATTCAGAGGAAATTCACACAAATTGGGTGAGTGAAGTCAAAGAAAAGGAAACTACTGTTTAGATGTAAGTACATAATGTGAGGCCATATTGGGTTTTGTTAATTATACTAGTTTAGGGAATGGTGATGGACAGGGAGGCCTGGCATGCTGCGATTCATGGGGTCGCAAAGAGTCGGACACGACTGAGCGACTGAACCGAACTGAGGGAATTTATAATTGTTGTTTCTTATTTGTTAAACTGTGTATATGTTAAATGTAAGCAAATTTAGGATGAAATTTTAAATTAAAAAAATCTTAACCTTTGTTTTCCATATAGAATCTTATATTGAATCTTAGTTGTTACTGTTTTAAGATATATATATATGAAATTCATTGAAATGAGAATGAGGTACCATTAAGATATTTCTGCCTAATAGATTGAAAACTGTTTCTTTAAATGACAAAAGTGCAATTCCAGATCTGCTTTTGAGGACCTTAATATTGAAATATAAAATACCTCAGGAAGGTAAATTCTAGTTTATAGAATTATTAATATTTTTATAAAATGAGGATTTAACTAAAAATAAACTTTAGAGAGAGGCTCCATGTGTTTTGGAGTTTGTCTCCTGCATCTGTTTGAATAATGAAAATTATGATGTATGTGATAATAGATTATGTCTTCTTCTTACTTTAATTCCTTATTAGAAATATTTTTTCCTCCTGATCCTACAAACATGCAAACTGTTTTATTGTGAGTATTTGTTGTTTTGTCAATTTAGAATTCATGTTCCTTGCAGATTCTTTGATTGTGTTACTGCTCTGTGTGTCTGGCTGTATGTCTCATGGTGACAGATAATGGGCCTTGCCCATTGGGAGCTTACAGTCTAAGTTTACTTAGCTGTCAAATGATTTAAAAACTAGGCACAAGATATAGTGCACTAGATACTGTACTTAAAGTTTGATTAGATCTCTGTAGGAATCGTGAATATTTTTATCAACATTGACAAAATGTTGGCCCAGGACTATTCCACAGAAAAACAACATTTGAGTTAAATCTTGATGGAAATAGCACTGTGATAGTGGTGGTGAAGTGAGAATACATTTGGCAGAATATATAGGATAAAGGAAGTCCCAGAAATACTATGTGATTGTTTTTTTTATGTAGAATTAATATCAACTGATATAAATACAAGCAAGTTTTATTGTTTTTTTATTTTATTATCACTAATGAAGTATATTTTATATGTCTAGACTTCAAATAAATTTTAGAAAACATTTAGTAATCAATGGCAAGTTCTTACTTAAAAATGAATATACTGAAATATTAATTGTTGCAGTTAAATCTTATAAAATGAAAATCCTTCACATACTTGCTGGAAAATGCACATAAATTTTAGCCTAAAATTTTGGCAACAGTTAAAATAATCCTCAAAATATTATCACTTATCTGTTATACATTTCAGTTCAGTTCAGTCATTCAGCCATGTCCGACTCTTTGTGACCACATGAATTGCAGCATGCCAGGCCTCCCTGTCCATCACTAACTCCCAGAGTTCACTCAAACTCATGTCCATCGAGTTGATGATGCCATCCATCCATCTCATCCTCTGTCATCCCCTTCTATTCCTGCCCCCAATCCCTCCCAGCATCAGAGTCTTTTTCCAGTGAGTCAACACTTTGCATGAGGTGGCCAAAGTATTGGAGTTTCAGCTTTAGCATCAGTCCTTCCAAAGAACAGCCAGGACTGACCTCCCTTAGGATGGACTGGTTGGGCCTCCTTGCAGTCCAAGGGACTCCCAAGAGTCTTCTCCAACACCACAGTTCAAAAGTATCAGTTCTTCGGTGCTCAGCTTTCTTCACAGTCCAACTCTCACATCCATACATGACCACTGGAAAAACCATAGCCTTGACTAGATGGACCTTTGTTGGCAAAGTAATGTCTCTGCTTCTGAATATGCTGTCTAAGTTGGTCATAACTTTCCTTCCAAGGAGTAAGTGTCTTTTAATTTCATGGCTGCAGTCACCATCTGCAGTGATTTTGGAGCCCCCCAAAATAAAGTCTGACACTGTTTCCACTGTTTCCCCATCTATTTGCCATGAAGTGATGGGACCAGATGCCATGATCTTAGTTTTCTGAATGTTGAGCTTTAAGCCAACTTTTTCACTTTTCTCTTTCATTTTCATCAAGAGACTTTTTAGTTCCTCTTCACTTTCTGCCATAAGGGTGGTGTCATCTGCATATCTGAGATTATTGATATTTCTCCCCAAAATCTTGATTCCAGCTTGTGCTTTCTCCAGCCCAGTGTTTCTCATGGTGTACTCTGCATATAAGTTAAATAAGCAGAGTGACAATATACAGCCTTGACATACTCCTTTTCCTATTTAGATCCAGTCTGTTGTTCCATGCCCAGTTCTAATTGTTGCTTCCTGACTTGCATATAGGTTTCTCAAGAGGCAGGCCAGGTGGTCTGGTATTCCCGTCTCTTTTAGAATCTTTCACAGTTTATTGTGATCCACACAGTCAAAGGCTTTGGCATAGTCAATAAAGCAGAAATAGATATTATACATTTATGTAAGTATAAATGTATAGATTTTCAATTTTCAGAGGGCTTGCTGAATAGCATTCTCTTGCCTCCTGTAGTATTGTTCTGCATCAAGTCCTTTGGTGCTCCTGAGCTTGCATGTGTTCCTTTGCATGACCTGAAAACTTGTAGGTTAATACTAAACTTTGAAGTTTACATTATGCCTAGAAAATACAAACAGTGAACCTGGTGATCTGTGGAATTTCATGGTGAGACATCTGGTGGGCAAATATAACAGAAAATTCGATACAAATTTGATATATTTTTTTCTTCCCTGTTAAGGAGAGGAGCATTTTATAAAGCAGAAAATAGAGAAAGATTTAGAGGATTAAACTGGAGCTAACAATATAAATATAGGTGCAAAGAGAAGGTGAAAAATTGAGACAGTTTGAAATTTTCTCTTTCAGTATCTACCTGACTAGATACTATAATTATGATAGTTAAGTATCTGTGCAAGTATTCCCATCTATGAAATGAAAATTCTTGATAATATAGGACTATGGTACACAACTAATAAGAATAGTTAATGAGCATGAGAGCAAAAGACAAATGATTATCTTATTGGATTTGCTTCTTTGCCATTTTCAAGTTATAGAGGTGTTAGAGACTCATGAAATTGTGCTTATTAGAACTAAAGTTTTAGAGAATGACAATAGTGAGTGATAGGTTGCTTTATACAAGAAGTAAGACTAACACATGTAAGAGTTGACAATGATTTGACCAGAGGAAGCTTCCATGTAGCCAAAAAGTTATGTGATTGGTTCCTAAATTACTGGACACAGAAATCATTTTCTTCCTTGACTCCAAAACTGTGAGTTTCAACATATGACCGCCAAATGGAGATAACTGATGGAGAACAAAGGTTAGAAATCTTTTTCTGTACAGTCTAACAGTAAATATTTTCAGTTTTTCAGGCTACATGGTTTCTGTTGCAGCTATTCTCCTTTGCTAATACAGTAGGAAAACTGCCATGGCAATAAAATAATTGGGTATTGCTTTTCTCTAAAGAAACTTTATTTAGAAAAACAAGTAGTGGACCACATTTTGCCCATAGGCCATAGTGTGCTAACCTCAAACCTAGACTTCTGAAACCCTGTTTATTAAGAAAGAAAATCATAACAAACCTGAACTCTGTGAACTTACTATGAAATTAAGTTAAATATACATATAATTTATTTGTGTATACAAACAGTAATATATTTTCTAGTGATTGAGGCAAAAATCTTGGTTATTCCTTATTTCTCATGTCCATGTATGCAGTTGACCCTTGAACAACATGGAGGCTAAGGATGCTGACTTCTGAGCTGTGGAAAATCAGAGTATAATGTTGTAGAAGGGCCCTCCATATTCTAGGTTCCTTCATATCTGAGGGTCCACATCCTCAGATTCAACCAACCCAAGATCATGCAGTGCTATAGTGCTTGTCTATTAATAATCCATGCAGTTTGAATCCATATGGTTCAAGGTAAACTATATTTTACTGGCTCCTTGTTAAATGAATCATTCTCTGCTAGGCTATGCAGTTTTCAAGGGTTCCTGAGATTACTTTGCAATTGCTCGTCTCATTCCTAGCATGCAAGATTTTCTGCTGCTACCTCCATTCTGTTTGTGAACTCCTTCACCCTTTTTTTTTCAATCAATTTCTATATATTTAATTTTGAATGGCTGGGGAAAGAATAAAAACAAACTTTAAAACAGTGAGACATACTCTGAACTTTATAGCTTCTCCTGCTTATGGACGCATCTGAATGGATGATTGGCTGCTTTTCACATTGGTTTTAGGCAAAGTTTCATACAGATTGTATTTACTCTTTAGATGTTGAAAATTCCCATCTTTCAGTTGACTCATGTTGATTGTAAGGGATATAATATCTGTCCTTGATAAGGCCCAAAAAGAAGGTGAATATTTTGATGAGGTGTCAATAGGGAAACTGTCCCCTAAAAACTTCAAATTATCTCTTCTACAGCCTTTCCTACTTTCTTTTCATAATTGAAAATGCCTCTTCACCAGCATTGGGACTGGAATTAAGCATGGCACATCTTTACTGTGTTTCTTATACACTCAAATTCCTATAGTGCTTAATGAACTTACCAGAGGAAAAAAATGAGCTGTGAAATACTATTTTTATTGACCATGTACAAAGAACATTCCTTAGGAAATATTCATCTGTGGCATACTCATAAAGATACCTAATTCCATTCATTTGTGCTTTTACAGTAAATGGTGCTATTAATGTCAGCCTACATGGCAGGCATGGTTATAAAACTCATATTTAGGTATATAAAAGTTTAACAAGAAGAAAATTTTATGCTTAATGTTGCCTATCACAAAATAAGTTTTACTCTGTAAATTAAATGTGTTTTATATAAAATTCATTTAATAATTCAGAATTATTTATTCTGCTCTGCTCATGTTCTGTGTCTGGTGAAGATTTTCTGCATAGGAGACATGTAAACACAATAGTCTGGAAGTGTTGGGAGTAGTTAGGGTAATTGTCTGGAATCTTTGTTTAACTGAGAAGTACAATTTTTACTCAGATTATATGTTTAAAATCATAAAAGAAAAAACAGCAGTTTTCTAAAAATGGTGTGAAATGAAGACACTCAGTCGTTTCCAACTCTTTGTGATCCCATGGACTGTGTAGCTTACCAGGCTCCTCCATCCATGGGATTTTCCAGGTGAGAATACTGGAGTGGGTTGCCGTTGCTTCCAGGGACTGAATCCAGGTCTCCCACATTGTAGGCAGATGCTTTATCATCTGAGCCACAGGAAGCCCAAAAATGGTATACTGACACTAAATAAGTTCGACAAAATGTCAGTTATCCACATGAGATATTATTTTTGTATTATTATTGATACTATCATTTAGCTTCAGGTAGCACTGACTCTTTGGAGCTAAAGTACAGTTCCCTATTGATATCAGCCATTCAAACAGTCAAAAACAAAATCCATGCTTGAATATTTTTAGAGTAAGATACCTCCAGAAGGCTTAGCAAATGTCACATTAAAATATGCTGAATGACCTAGGAGAGAAATTGCTAAAAATGTACAAAATAAAGGTGTAAAAATGTATTAAATCAATTGACAGCACTTTATTGAAGCTTCCTGCAACTTCTGATTTTTTTTTTTTTTTTATAAAAATAGGAAACCCATGACAAGAGATGAACACAGTATTTACAACTTAAGTCATTGGTACTTTTTCCCTTCCTTTTGGTATATCTGACCTTTGTTTCACAAGCCTTCAGCCTTAGGTAATCTATTCTTAGTGGAGGAAGATTTAACTTTGAGAGACAAAGGTTAACTGACAATTCAAGTAGGAATAATGCCAAGTGTTCTAATATGGCAAAGGGAAATTAAATAGAGCTGTCATCCACAATTCAGGGATTAATTCATTAAATGTAGTGCATTTTCAATCCCTCCAAATATTTATTAAACAACCACTGTAGGGAGAGGGATACAGGAAGAAATAAAGATGTGTAGGATCTTATTCATGGATTTTTATATCCCCAAAACTCAAAACTTTTAATTAACAGATAGTCTTGCATTTGCTTTATAAATTATTAGAGTGATATAGAAGAATACAAGATGAAACTATTCATTCTATTCCACAAGAGTTACATAAAGCAGGTGGTGTCTGAGCTGGATTAAGAATGGGGGTAATATGGCACTAGATCTTTGAAGAAAATGAATGTAATTGGATCTCTTTCACACAGTCAAGGATGACCACAGAATTTTATCATTGTAGCAGCATGATCAGATTGGTGTTTGGAGGGTTTATTCATTGGATGAATTTGCAGTGTTCCAAAATGAGATAATTAGAGGAAGGATGGTAAAGATTTAGAAGAGCATTCAAGAAACATTTCAGAAGCTTCACACTCAATCAACTGGGGAAAGAAAACTTTTCCTCTGTTTCTCCAATAGTGTAGACTACCTTTGCATCATGGTGAGGTGTTCAGTGAGTCATTATTTAGCAATAATGTGAAAGAGGAGGCAGAAAAATTTTGTTAGGAAGTAAATTAAGGCATTGGAGATACACATTTCTTTAACAGATGTGTCATGTGAGAAAAAATACAGAAAGTGTATGTGTGTGTGTGTGTGTGTGTGTGTACTTAGTCACTCAGTCACGATCAACTCTTTGTGATGCCACCAGGCTCCTCTGTCCATGTAGTAGTCCAGGCAGGGATACTGGAGTGGACTGCCAAAAAGCTTAGCTGGTAGAAACTGCATGAGACTCACTCACAAACTATATCTGAGAAGTGAGATAGCCTCTTTCCATCTTCAATTCTTTTTCGCCACAGCTTTAGGATACTTTGAAGAAATAGAATGAAAAATGGAATATGATTTCAAAAACTCTATGTGTGTGGTATTTGTGGGTGGTTGGGGGTGGAAGTTTATTCAGCTGAAGAGTTTGATAGAAATCAAATGAGGTGCTGAGGGACACTCACAACCTCGTTACAGGGCAGTTAAGTCAGTCACCAATGCACTCAAGTCAATTTGAGAAGTGTCTGACTGACATCAGGCAGCTGAGTGTGTGTGGAGCCTGGGACTTGGGTCCAGGCCCAAATTTTTACTTAATAGCATTGTGACCTTGGGTCTGGCTAGACCCCAAAACTTCCATCTGTAGAATAAAGGGATCAGCTGGATAACTGATTTCTAAATGGTGTTCCAATGACAACTAGAGATTTCTAAAAACTATCCTTGGGGGCTGCTAAACTGCAGGAGGATAGTAAGGGTAGTAACCAGTTGAGAGTTTTACCTTTTTATTTATTTACCTTCCAGTTTCAAATAGAACAAAGCCTATCTCTCTTTGTTATATAGAACTTCTGTCTAAGGTTATATTTGGACAGAGAATTCTGACTCAAGTTCACAAACATATATGTGTGCACACAGTAGTAAGCGCACATAGTTGAAAGCCATTTGCTTAGATGAGTTCTTCCATTCCTTCCAAAGTATGTTCTTCTTTTTATGGTTCCAAAGTGTTCAACTTCATTTCAGCATATGGTAATCCCACATTCTGAGGGAAGGATGTTAGGTCTGAATGAGGGATTTAAGGAAAAGTCTGAAAGGATAAATCCGTTTGGGAGTAGTTGTACCTGAAGGGTTGATAAGACATCAAGTTTCTGGTGACCAGTTAGAGAGAAGGGTTTGATGTTTGAGAGAAAATTCAGAAGTAGAACATGGACCTCACAATCAGTTTCATTATTTAGAAGTAGATCATCTAATCCAAGAAGAGAATATGAAGCAAAACAAACAAAATAATGTCCAAGAATACGGTGGAAAAAGTAGAAACCATGCAGAAAAAAAAAAAAAAAAGAATAGTCAGTGGAAATCAAGGAAAAAAAATGCCTTAGTTTGTGTGAAAGACAGGAATATCCAGTGGCATCCTTCATGTACAACAGCTTTAGAGCCTTCAGTACCTTTTCAGCAGCATGAAGAGGCATGTGAAAGATTATATTTGTTTCAAGTACTTTAATATTGATGCATAGATTCTGATAATAGAAGCAAGCTCTAATTTTTCTTCAAGTGAAAGGTTTGGGAATTGAAAGAGGGAAGGTGGGAGCAAAGGAGACAGAAAATAAAGGAGAGAATGAGAGAAAGAGATTTATAGACAGTAACAATTACACTGGAGCAGGCAATGGCCCTCCACTCCTGTACTCTTGCCTGGAAAATCCCATGGACGGAAGAGCCTGGCAGGCTGCAGTCCAGGGGGTCGCAAAGAGTGATTTCACTTTCACTTTTCAGTTTCATGCATTGAGAAGAAAATGGCAACCCACTCCAGTGTTCTTGCCTAGAGAATCCCAGGGACGGGGGGAGCCTGGTGGGCTGCCATCTATGGGTTTGCACAGAGTCTGACACAACTGAAGCAACTTAGCAGCAGCAGCAGCAGCAGCAGCAATTACACTAATTCTGTTTTCAGTGAGATCATTTAAAGAAGTGAGAAGGAATATTTGAAACATTTTTAGGTGGCCTTGCCAGGAAGTTGAAAATTGTTTTGAGAAGCATAAATTTTATCAATATTGATACTGCTTACTTTGAGGAGAGCATAAATGCAAAGATTGGCTGCATTAAATTAATTCTGTTTCCTACAGTAGCTGATTAAACATTAATCATGTTTTTATAGTAGGGTTTTCTCAAAAAATTGAATCTAACTAATGATGAAAATAACATCAGATTTACAACTTTCTTCTAATTATCATCTTAAAACATCCAACAGTTTTTTTTTTTTCCTTAAATTTAAGAACAAAGGTTCTATCTTATGTACATGCCCATTCACTTCAGTCATGTCCAACTCTTTGTGACCCCATGGACTATAGGCCACCAGGCTCCTCTGTCCATGGAATTTTCCAGACAAGAATACTGGAGTGCATTGTCATGCCTCTTCCAGGGAATCTTCCTGAACCTGAGATCCAACCAGTGTCTGCTGAGTCTCCTTCTTTGCAGGCAGATTCCTTTACTGCTGATCCACCAGGCAAGCCCCGTTCTACCTTACAACTTATAGTTTAACAGTGGTTAATTAACAGTCATCTAATTACTGTGTCATGCGTTGAGGACTTCCTCACTTGGCAGAATTAAACACTTTTTGAAATTCCAGGATTACACTGAGATAAGAACGAGTCAATGAGAAATAGGAATGAATGCTCAATTTATGTTTCTTACACCCTTCATTTACAAATTCGAGCAATGGGGACATGGAAACTATTTAAATTTTAAATGACTGTATAGAAATTCCTCTAATCTATAGGGCTGAACACCATTAGTTGGTTTCATAATTTGCACTTAAAATTATAACTATCAATACTTTATGCAAGTTAAAGAATTGTGAAAATTATATTCATTAACTGATGAAAAATAAGTGTCTCCATCAAATTTATAGTAGCGAATGGATGTAAATCAGGATATATTATTAAAGCTACAATACCAGGACTCACTCTGCATCTCTTGACTAGAGAAGAACATAGAGGTGTGGGGAGATTCACTACTGATAGAATTATGATAACACTTGGGATTTTTATGTTCTTTTTAAATGACACTACCAAGCGACCATTATCAATTGAAGAACAGAGAAATAAATAGAAGTATCCATAGAAACTAGATCCATAGATTAACAGTTTGATCACTATTTTACTTTATGTAATAGCAATAAATCTAAAATCCTAGATCTCTGGCATTAAACAGAAAATTGTTATAGTGACATAATTTGTTTGTATTGTCTAGGTTTCGTTTTACAGTTTGGAATGTCTTCAATCTAAGCTATTTCTTTCAATAACTCCAAAATAGAAGTTAGAACTACCATTAGTACAAAGGACTTTGCCCTCTAAATCAGCTTACATTTAATGTGAAAAGGACCTCATTAGTTTTCATAGTCTTAAGTTTTCATCCTTCATGGTGAGATATCAGTGAGGTTAGGCCAGAGATTAAATAAATTTAGTAAATCATTACAATTAGGATTTTGGTGGCACAATTTAAGAACATTTATGATCTCTGGATATCTATTTTTAAATAGAAGCAAAAGATAATTTGTTCAGGTTCCTAGATACCTATTTTTAAAAGAAGTTTAAAATATTTCTAAATGTCTCAGTTATTGGAATTGTTTTTAAATACTGAGAACATTTATAAATTTCCTGGTACCTTTCATTTTATAGAGTGGAAAATGAGATCCCAAAGTTTAGAGGTACTTGTTCACTTCCTATGATCACATCCTAATTCAAGTTTATGATCTCAGATTCCAAATTCAGTATAAGCTTACAGCAGCTTACATTAAATGGGTATTTCCCTTTACTATCTCAGGTGATTCTTATATTTAGTTATACCATTTAACAAAGGCCTTGCATGAAAGGATTACTGTTGGCAGGTATTAAAATATTTTAAGAGGAATTCATGAACAGTCTAGTCGGGTCATGTGTTGGATTGATGGCAGAGCACAACACTCTCCCCTACTCTGAGAACATCACTTCAAAGAGTGTTAGGATGTCAGGTTCTGTTTGCCTATCTCATATCCCTGTCAATAAAATGAGACGAAGCCTTACCCTATTCTGAACTAGGTGTATAGATTGAGCAGTATTCTTTTCACCCAAAAAGATCACTTTCAGCGTTATGCTAGGTTAAAAATCCTCTAGTGCAACTGAACATAATGATACTTGTCTTGTCCTAGCTTCCTGAGAAGAGAGGACCCAGGGTTTATATCTTTAAAATCCTGCCTAACCGCATCTAGGGGTGTGTGCTCCTGAGTGGCATAAATTATGTGTTAAAGTAACCTGAGACTATACACTGAAACTTTCAGCATGCCAGTGTAGATAACATTGCCAATGAAATATTTTTTTTTTAACTTTTATAGCAGTATAACAAAAACAGAATAATACTTGAATTATAAGCATGTAACTTAGTATACACACCCAATTAAAGAAGCGAAGTATTGGCATATGCTGAAGTATTTCAAAATGCTGAACACAGGTCAGTTCTAACTGCAAAACCTAAGCTCTTTACAAAAGACACACAGCTTCTCAATGGAACGAACACAGGTAATATAATTTCAGGCTCGAGAGAAAAACTATGAGAAATTTATTTTTGATAAGTGACTCCATCTCAGAAAACCCAAATTATGTCATGTCTGCCTTCTTACCTCTTTGACTAAAGAATTAGAACCTGAGCAGTCCAGCTGAGTGAAAGTCAACCTAAGAGAGCCTAGGCTCAGAAATGAGAGTTTTAGAAAAGAGAACATGGCGATAATCTCAAGAGGAAAGAAGAAGTGAGGATACCAGGTTTGTTTCAAGTACATAAATAAATCAGGTAAATAAATCAGAGTTTCCCAAATTTTAGGGATATTCTATCAGTAATAATGATGAGATTAGCAAGATGTGAACTGAGAAGCATGTGACTGCACTTTAAAAGAGGTTCCATGCACAATATGAAATATATTGGTAATTAAAGTATGCAAAGTAGAAATAATAAAATGACAAGTAGCTCAAATGTCTGCACTCTAAAATGCATTTAGTGTGAATAACAGTGCACTATAAATGAAACATAAGTAGCCCACTGTTACCGAGACTGTCTAAATAATACTTGTAAACAGAATATATTTAGTTGACATTTAAATGGAAAGATCCTTGCTTAGGAATAAAATGCAATGTAAAACTACATTAATAAAATGATACTAAACTCTATTCACACATTTGTTAGCTGAGAATGAGTTATATATCCTTCCTGTCAATGACGTTATGTGAGTTTTTATGTAGATCCAAAATTAGGCCCATATTTTTGTTGTAGCATTCTATACTTCTACAGAGTGGCAGGTTGAATCATAAAATGCAATCATGCATGTGTAGAAATTTTCTTAATAAAGTCACCATGTGTTATAAGAAAAATTCTATGTTTTAATTGACCAGTTATCTACTAATTGGAGAAGGAAATGGCAACCCACTCCAGTACTCTTACCTTGAAAATCCCATGGACAGAGGAGCTTGGTGCAGCTACTATTCATGGGGTCGACTGGTTTTTGCTATGCTCTTGACAAAGCATGAAAAAGCCAGCTTTATTTAGGTTAAAATGTTTGTTAAAATGGTGAGAGTGTCTATTTCCACAGGATAAGGCATATTCATTGGTACATAACCTGTGATGTAGTTAGGGAATTTGTAAACCATAGACATTATTCAGACTGATCATTTATAAAAGGCCAAACAATGTCACATGGATTCTACAAGGAGACAAATGGCCTTTTTATTATAGAAGTAAATTGATTTTTCTAGCCATTTGTCATTGAAGAGTTTACCTCTGTGACCAACAGTTGCTCTTGAAAATAAAATAAATTGTGAATTTCTTTAAAGCATTTTTTTCTATGCTTTCATTAAGTACATTTGATATATAGTTTATAGCTTATCCTCTTTTTAATTTAGAATTCCTCATCCAAAGAAGCGATCACATAATTAACATGACCAGACAGTTTATTTTTACTTATTTGTCCCTGGTTTTCATGGCAACACCCTGACCTTTGTGAAAATGGACAGCGTTGACATTTTGTCATCCTCATAAGGGAGGAATATATGTATTTAGGAATGTCCAAACCTCATTACTTCATAGAAATAGACTGAGACCTAGAATATCTGCATTATGTGCTATTTTATAATACTATCCAAACACACAGATCAACTTATTGAATCTAATGGCAGAAATCTGCAACCTGCTTTCTTTGGATGGCTTTAGGGAATGTCTCTGACTATTTAGATTAAAAAGGTTCATTCCTATCCTTTCCAAAATGTCATCTTCTTCAAATAATGTCATCTGAAATGAACCACATATTGCCAAGAAAGCTGAAAATGGCAATGATAATATATATACTACATACACAATGTATAATTATAATACATATAATATTTAATATATTTATAAATATGCATAATATACATTTATATAAATTTATAAATAAAATATAAAATATATAAACATAAAAAATAAATTTATATAATATACATACATATTTAATTTCTATAAGATATAATATATAATTATATATATATATATATATGTACACATATATTACCAGTCAGTCAGTTCAGTTGCTCAGTCATGTCTGACTCTTTGAAACCACATGGACTGCAACATGCCAGACTTCCCTGTCCATCACTAACTCCCAGAGCCTGCTCAAATTCATATGTATCCAATAGGTAATGCCATCCAACCATCTCATCCTCTGTTATCCCCCTTCTCCTGCCTTCAGTCCTTCCCAGCATCAGGGTCTTTTCCAATGAGTCAGTTCTTCCCATCAGGTGGCCAAAGTATTGGAGTTTCATATATGTATATATATTCAGTATTTGAGACATCACAAGTATGAATAAAACAAAATCTTGGCCCTAATATAGACATATATACAGAACAATAAAATATAGTCATAGCCATTAATGTTTGTTGTGGTTTAGTTGCTAAGTTGTGTCTGACTCTTTGTGACCCCATGGACTGTAGCCCACGAGGCACCTCTGTCCATGGCATTTTCCAAGCAAGAATACTGGAGTGGGTTGCCATTTCCTTCTCCAAGGGACCTTCCTCACCGAGGGATTGAACCTGCATCTCCTCATACATCTCTTTCGTTTGCAGGCAGATTCTTTACTTTTAAGCCACCAGGGAATCCCTCATAGTTGTTGATGCCACCCTAATAAAAGACAAAGATGAGAATTTTGAGAATTTGTTATATGATAGACCTTATGGTCAAGATTTTAGGTGTATTATACTGTTTAATGCTAAAAAAATAAAATTGAAGTAAGTAATATTATGCTCACTTTAGTTAAACTAAGATACTGGTTAGGTAACTTTCCCAAGGTTATTTAGCTAGTAGGTGGTAGAGCTGAATCCAGGCTGCCAGACCTGAGCCTTGCTCTTTAAAAGTATATTATACAACTTGAAATATGTTTCACTTCACAGAATGCTCTAATGTAACTTATACCATTTTATTTTTAAATTCGCATTAAATTCTTTTCATCAGCCTTGTTTGCTGATGAGAAAACAAAGACAAACCAAGGTTGTACAGTAAGTGGTAGTCACTGAGTCCAGGTAAAATTTCTGATTTGCTCACTTACAACTGTTCCAAACTCTGCATCTCAATTTAAAAGGCCTTCTGACTTAACAATGATCAGTTATTGAGAATTCTCCTTATTTATCAGCTTTCATCATGCACACTGTAAGTTCTGAAAGTAGTTAAAGGTCTAATTTATCTCCCTTGCCCCAGTCTTAAGCATATGTACCTATTTGAGGGGCTGACAAATGTGTACTAAAATGAATTGGTAGTAAGTCCTGCCTAGTGCATGTTTCCATATATGCAGATCTGCCCTTGTTACTCCAAAGTGTTAATTTAAGCCGTAGTGCATTTATGCATATATTTAAATGTATTTGGACAAATCATGGCACAATTTTTTAGAGTAAGTAGGCTAGGGCACAACTGTATTATGGAATATCAACATTCTATGAATTTGGGACTATCTGAGCTAACTTTTAAGCTCTAGGACTCTCCTGCTTGACACTTTTAGTTTGTATCTGTTTAGAATGTGATATTCAACTTTTAAAGTTTAAATTCTTAATCAATTTCTTATCCCTAAATAACTATATTTTCCAGCTTTATTCTGCATTATTTAAAAAAATAACATATACCAAATATGATGTCAAACTTGACTAACAGTAGAGAATTGAGGAATTGGCCCTTTATTTCCCAGAAATGGTTATAGATTGATTACATTTTAATCAAATGACCTGGTCATATCTTAGTTTTTAGGTTGTTAAATACTAAGTAAATTACTAATAAAGTAATTACTGTTTTAGACTGTGAATTTTAAATCATTATAACTAGGCTCAAACACATCTTTATTAATCAAAAGAGAAACCATTACCATCAATACATTTTTATCAATGAGAAATAAGTTTGTTTTTTTCCTGGAGCGTAAAAATCTGTGCTTCGAGATTCGATGAACTCTTGGAAAGTGTTTTCTGCCTCCTGTTGGTTGTGGAAGCATTTTCCCTGCAAAAAATTGTCTAGATGCTTGAAGTAGTGGTAGTCAATTGGTAAGAGATCAGGTGAATATGGCGAAAGAGGCAACACTACATAGCCAAATTTGTTCAACTTTAGAAGTGTTGGTTGTGCTATGTGTGGTAGCGTGTTTTGCCGAAGAATTGGGCCCTTTCTGTTGACCAGTGCTGGCTTCAGGTATTGCAGTTTTCGGTGCATCTAATTGATTTGCTGAGCACACTTCTCAGATGTAATGGTTTTGCCAGGATTCAGAAAGCTGTAGTTGATGGCAGCAGACCACCAAACAGTGACCGTGGCATTCTTTTGGGGCAACTTTTGACTTTGGGAAGTGCTTTGGAGCTTCTTCTCAGTCCAACCACATTGCTGGTCATCACTGGTTGTCATACAAAATCAACTTATTGTCACCTGTCACAATCCAATTGAGAAATGGTTTATTGTTGCATGGAAGAAGAGAAGATGACATTTCAAATTGACAATTTTTTGATTTGTGGTCAGCTCAGCGGCACCCCCTTATCGAGTTTTCTCACCTTTACAATTTGTTCCAAATGCCGAATGACCATAGAATGGTTGAGGTTGAGTTCTTTGACAGCTTCTTGTGTAGTTTTAAGAGGATCAGCTTCAGTGATCCTCTCAGTTGGTCACTGTCAACTTCTGATGGCCACCCACCATGATCGTCATCTTTAAGGCTCTCATCTCCTTTGCAAAACTTTTTGAACCACCCTTGCACTGTATGTTCAATAGCAGTCCCTGGGCCAAATGCCTTGTTGATGTTGTGAGTTGTCTCTGCTGCTTTATGACCCATTTCAAACTGAAATAAGAAAATCACTTGAATTTGCTTTTGTCTAACATCATTTCCCTAGTCTAAAATGAATATAGAATAAACAACAAGTAAAACAATGTAAAGCGAGAAATGCACATTAAAATGATGTGTAACGTAACTACATTTATTTAAGAATATATTCCAAAATCAAATGGCAAAGTCTACAATGCAAAACCATGATTCTTTCTTTTCTAAATAATTAAAATCTTAGCATTTTATTTGCTGTTTTGACTATTATAATATCTCCGTTCTTATTAAAGAATAAAAGCAAGTGCTTCTTTTGTGGTCCGTATCTTCGAACATTCTCAGTCTAGTTCTGATTCCTAGCTTGCTAAAAGGTTAACATAATTTGAGTTACCGGCAAGCAGAATGATCTTGGTCTCATTTTTGTTGTTGTTGTTGTTCCAAAGAAAACAAGTGTTTCACTTGCAATACTTTACATAATCAGTCAGTGACCGTCATTCACTTCTGTATTTCAGTATATGAGAAATATACAATAAGTCAGGAAAGAGAAGTGAAACCCAGAAAAAAAAAAGATATGCTTTCACATCTTTGCCCCAGAATATCAGCAAAACATTGTATTCTTGACATAGATTTATATTAATGATTCTATAAAATATTTTATTATAAGCTCAAGTTAGAAAACCAGATTATGTGAAGATCATAACAATTCGAGATGCTTGAAAACTAAATCTAAGCAAATGCTACATAAGCATCCCCAGCTTAAGGCCCCATTTACTTGTCTGTTTCTGAGGCAGCGAAGATAGAACCTGTGTTTATTTGCAACTGGCCCTGTATCTTGTTTAGCAGAGAAAATATGATTGCCACTCAGGGAATGATTTTCTGTGTTGCTATTTCATCTTACACTTCGTGTTCCACTGAAGCCCTCGGAGACAATTCTTGTGCCATAGCAGCACCTGCTGGGAGAGGGGAGTTGGAACAGCCACAACTGTTGCCTGCCAAACCCGTTATCCTGATTGAGTGACACTGCATGTCCTCCATCTCCTAATACTAAACTTTCCACAGTTGTTAGTCCTCAGAATCTTGCCTCCTCCCATAGATTTCAAATCACTGGCAGTACCCTTATAATAAGATTTTATTTAACTCTTAAAAAAAAAATAAGCATTTTGCATGTGTGTGTGTGTTTATGTGGGTGTATGCATGCCCATTTCCCTTTAGACTTTCCAAAAGCACACATCATGGTATTTTAATCTCATGTTTGTTTTTAATGCATGCTTTCATCCTGCTCTGTAGCTAGATTTGTAAATCACTGTCAATCTTGCTTTATTAGCATCTTCTGCTTTATTATGGGTGAGTCAGTAAAAAAAAAAAAAGTAAATCACTGTCAATCTTGCTTTATTAGCATCTTCTGCTTTATTATGGGTGAGTCAGTAAAAAAAAAAAAATGTGTGTGTCAGTGCAAAAGGACAGTTTTTATCCACAGCATATGATAAGAGAAGTATTTATGCTTATTCATATCATGGACAGAAACAGTAAGCTTGCCATATGGTATGATGGCATGTTTAAAAATATATCTATTTCATATGTGATTTACAAAAAAGACTGTAAGTAATACAAATCTTAAAATATGGGTCTAAACTGACATTCTGTTGTAAAGCCAACTAGCCTTTTCTTTACTGACGATGGAGGAAAGCCACACCATAGACAAATTACTCACTACTACCAAATATTTCTAATATTTTACTTCCTTGCATCTTTAGTTAGTTAGTTCAGTCACTCAGTCGTGTCCGACTCTTTGCAACCTCATGAATCGCAGCACTCCAGGCCTCCCCATCCATCACCAACTCCTGGAGTTCATTCAGACTCAGGTCCATTGAGTCAGTGATGCCATCCAGCCATCTCATCCTCTGTCATCCCCTTCTCCTCCTGCCCCCAATCCCTCCCAGCATCAGGGTCTTTTCCATGAGTCAACTCTTCTCATGAGGTGGCCAGAGTACTGGAGTTTCAGCTTTAGCATCATTCCTTCCAAAGAAATCCCAGGGCTCATCTCCTTCAGAATGGACTGGTTGGACCTCCTTGCACTCCAAGGACTCTCAAGCATCTTTACTGTGCCCAAATTAAAATCTAGTGTAAGACCTAACTTTATGAAAGCCTATTGTTTTTGTGCTTTTTCAGTTAAAAATAGAGTTCATGTGTAAAAAAAGATCTTGAAATTCATATACTTTATAACTAAGCTCAAATAATCAAGAGGTGATTATTCATCAATAGTTTTCTTACTGCGGTTGCTTAGTAACCTTGATTGGTGCTCCATCAATCAATCAAAAATGTATTAAGCACCTCTAAAATAACACATCACAAGGTATGGAGCCATTTCTGAGCAAATAGATAAAATCTGATACTTACCTTAGAATGTTTTAGCTACATATATAAGGGAGTAGACATTTTGTCATAATACATTGATAGAGTAAGTCAGACATACTGTTATTCAGAGATGTGGAGTGTGATACAAAGATACAGAAATTAGGAAAGACTTAAGAGAACAGGAAATTTCAATGGGGCCTTAGAAGAATTGGGAATCATTGTATGGGAATTATTTTGGAAAAGTCGTTCCTACAGGGAAAGATGGAAGGCAATGAGTAGGAAATGAGCCAAGTGTTAAGCCAACCAAAGTGAAAGTGTTAGTCACTCAGTGGTGTCCGACGTTTTGAAATCCCATGGACTGTAGCCTGGCACCAGTCTCCTTAGTCCATGGAATGCTCCAGGCAAGAATACTGGAGTGGGTAGCCATTCCCTTCTCCAGGGGATTTTCCCAATCCAGGGATCAACCCCCAGTCTCCTGCATTGCAGGCAAATTTTTACCATCTGAGCCACCAGGGAAGCCCAAAAGCAGACCAAAGGTAACTTATCTAAGTTGAATAGAGAGCTTTTCAGAGAAGCACTATAAATTAATAATGGTGAAAGGTAAGATGGAAAACAAACAATGGGATTTAGTCTAGTTCTAGAAAATGGGGAGCTGCTGACGCTATTTGAGTTGTAGAATAATATTTTAAAGGAAGATTAGCTCAGAAATAATAAGATGGTTTTAGAAGGAGAGAGAAAAATCATCAATTAGATTTTAGTGATTTATTTATAAAGGGGAAGATAATTCAGAAGAAAGTGCAGCAACGCAATATATTATACCATATTAACCTATGGCTCTGGGATATTCTTCATATTTAAAAAAACACTGCAGAAGTACTCTGTGTGCTGCATATCATATAAATCACCATATTATCTCCATGTTTGTACAAAACAGGAAGTATCTATTGGCAGCCTTTATTTCTGTCATGAGAAATGAGCTTTTAGAGTTTTGCTGTCTTTCATCAAATATTGTTACCCATCATGGTCTCTGAAAGAAAGCATATATGAGAAGCCCATTAATAAGTGAGGAGTCTTCAGCATGTTGGATTTCTTTTGTCACCTTGAATATCTTTCAAACACACCTTCCTAGATATTTTAATTGACAAAAATTATTAGGAAAATGATTCAAGCTTATTTGTTTAAAAAGTATTTTGGATATTTGGATTAGAATTATTTTTATATTGAAGAGAATTATCAGATTTGCCTTATATCATATGAATGTTTTCCAATGGCCACTTGTAAATTCCATATATTAAGGCTGTTATTCCAAATCTTAGTGATATGTTCATCAAAATGTGTTCATAGCTGTACGAGGTACATGGTAATTAAAATATTTCAACCATTAGTATGTAAAGGTCTTAAAACATAGTTTATAGTTATGATATTATTCTCTCTTAGATTGAAGATGCTTAATTGAATGGAAAAAAACTGAGTGTAGTTAGAACCAGATGCTGACAAGTGCACTTAACCACAGGCTTATCTTACTTACCCCATGTGTGTATGTCAGTCATTCAGTCGTGTCCGACTCTTTGTGACCCCATGAACTGTAAGCCTGCCTGGATCTTCTTTCCATGGGATTCTCAAAGCAAGAAACTGGAGTAGGTTGCCATTTCCTTCTCCATGCTTAACCCATAGTCCATTACTAAAAGGCATTACTGATATGCCATTGATACCTGTTGCCATTGCAAGCTATTTAGTTCTTCGCATGTGTGCTCAGTCCCTTCAGCCATGTCCGACTTTTGTGACCCTTTGGACCCTTGAGTTTCCTCTGTTCATGGGATCCCCCAGCCAAGAATACTTGAGTGGGTTTCCATGTCCTTCTACAGAGGATCTTCCTGACCCAGGGAGTGAACCCAGTTATCCTGCATCTCCTGCATTACAGGTAGATTCTTTACCCACTGAGCCACTTGGGAGGCCCATTCAGTTCTTTCAGTTCAGTTCAGTCGCTCAGTCATGTCTGACTCTTTGCGACCCCATGAACCGCAGCATGCCAGCCCTCCCTGTCCCTTACCAACTTCTGGAGTCTACCCAAAACCCATGTCCATTGAGTCGGTGATGCCATCCAGCCATCTCATCCTCTGTTGTCCCTTTCTCCTCTCGTCTTCAGTGTTTCCCAGCATCAAGGTCTTTTCCAATGAATCAGCTCTTCGCATTAGGTGGCCAAAGTATTGGAGTTTCAGCTTTAGCATCAGTCCTTCCAAAGAACACTCAGGATTGATCTCATTCATAATGGACTCGTTGGATATCCTTGCAGTCCAGGAGACTCTCAAGAGTCTTCTCCAACACCACAGTTCAAAACCATCAATTCTTCAGCACTCAGCTTTCTTTACATTCCAACTCTTACATCCATACATGACTATTGGAAAAACCTTAGCCTTGACTAGACAGACCATTATTGACAAAGTAACGTCTCTGCTGTTTAATGTGCTGTCTAGGTTGGTCATAACTTTTAATTTCATGGCTGCAATCACCATCTGCAGTGATTTTGGAGCCCCCAAAATAAAGTCAGCCACCTTTTCCACTGTTTCCCCATCTATTCAGTTCTATACCTTCATGTAAAATCATTTTTTGATTTTTCAAAACCTCTAAATCCAACTATATCCATGGGCAAGTCTCATGCTTCAAGAAAGTGAAAGTGAAGTTGTTCAGTCGTGTCTGACTCCTTGCGACACCATGGACTGTAGCCTACCAGGCTCCTCTGCCCTTGGGATTCTCCAAGCAAGGGCACTGGAGTGAGTTACCATTTCCTTCTCCACGTGCTTACAAAGCTAATGTGTAATGTGTTGGCAGGAAAAAAAAAAAACAACGAACAAACAAACAACTGCTGACTTAGACACTGACAAAGCACTCAAGTGTGAGAGAATATGTTTCCTTTAAAACTTTGAGGTCTGAATTAAGGATTTTCTAACCTTTGAGTTTCAGTCACTAGGTCATCAAGCTTGAAATTCACATAAAGTCTACAGGAAAGTTTTACTTCAATTGTTTTTTTGAAGGTTAAAGAAATACAATAAATTCAGTTCATTTGGATTAGTTAAATCTACAAATTCACTATTTACTTGAGTCTTAACTTTTTACATGTGTTTACATAGACCTAGTCAGCATGAGCATGCTTGAATTTTGATTTCTGAGATTCATTTTTATAAACACAAAATATTATTTTGGTCTTATTTATTTATGTTTTAAATATTGATTATACATTCCACTTTAAAACATACATATGTGTTATAAATTACTTTTCCCTAAAATTCAAATATATTAATTAGTGCCATACTTATTTTAGGATTCTTGAAAGTATGAATCTGGATGTCCTTCTGGAGACAATTCTACTTAATTTATTATAATTTCTGTATTAAAGAAATGAATTTTATTTAAATATCTACTATTAAAATACACTATACAGATTTATATATTTTAAAGCAATAAGCTCATAATAAGCATATTCTGATTTTTTTGTTTCTAACAGCATACTTTCTCATATAGTTGAGATGAACTAATTTTCCCCTTGTATTCTTTTGAGTGAGGAAAATAAGCCCACCATTTTTGAGTAAAAGCTAAGATTGAATTTCCTCACTTTCCTTCCTAATGAAGAAATGAAAGCATTTTTATTTTCTACACTTGCTTTAGTTTACAGCCTGTGATACAATGGAAAAGTTGACAGAAAACCAGTTTGCTCAAATTACTTGCCTGTTTTTTGTTATGTTTAGAATGAGAAGTTTTGGTGCCATATCATGTTTTTGAAGTCTCTATGATTATAGCATCTCCTACAATAGCATTTAAGATAAGAAAAATCAAAGCAAGGTCAGCGTATTATAGGCTATATATCAGAGACTATATGTATCTTGGTGATAGGAGAGACATTTTTCTAGCAAATATATGAATAAACCAAGCTATAGACATTTCTTACATTTCTCCTTAATTTGATGTTTTTGTTATGAGCCAATATTTTAATAAAAAAAACTTAGTTGATTAGAGAAAGAACATAAAACCATTATGACCAAATTAAATAATATATCCTATGGGCACTTTTGTTGTTTGTTTTGTTTTTAATTTACAATTTATCTATCCAAATCTTAAATGAAAGGTGAAAGAAAAGGAAAACCTCAAGAGCCCTTTTTGACTCTCTTAACTCTCTTTGAGATCCCATGCACTGTAGCCTGTCAGACTCCTCAGTCCATGGAATTCTCTAGCTAAGAATACAGGAGTTGGAAGCCACTTCCACTTCTTCCCAAACCAGGGATCAAACTGATGTCTCCTGAATTGCAGGCAGATTCTTTACCTTTTGAGCCATCAGGAAGATCCCCTTAACTCTCACATACCTCCCCAGATCTCAATAACTACTATATTTGAAATCTATATTAACAATATATTTTAGTGGAAATGGCTAGTTGAAATAATTGTAGAATTATTACATTTGGTCATTATTGCTTTTTAAAAAAATATTTATAATTTTTATCTATCATATTTATTTCTGTTATGGATTTTCCTGGTGGCTCAGCTGGTAAAGAATCCACCTGCGATGTAGGAGACCTGGGTTCAGTCCCTGGACTGGGAAGATCCCCTGGAGAAGGGAAAGTATTCTGGAGAAGGGAGAATACTCCAGTATTCTGGCCTGGAGAATTTCATAGACTGTATAGTCCATGGGGTCACAAAGAGTGGGATACAACTGAGTGACTTTCACTTTTCTGTTATAGTCTTAGCATTTTATCTTTTCTGCTTCTTAACTCCTTTTGCTCTCTCTCTCCTTCTTCCTTCCTCAGTTATTTCATAACTTCCTGGTTTGTGTCAACCAAAAAGTAGGGCACCAGGCTTTAGAGATAGAGCAAGACACTCTGTGCCTTCACAGAGCTGTGGGGTCAGGGATATAGACATGGGAGAAAATACAGAGTGAAGCCATGAGTACAGCTGAAGTGGGTATACACCCAATATGTGGTCAGGAAGAGTGAACAACCAGCTCAGCCGAGGAGTGGGCAAAGGGACCACCTAAGTGGTAGCTTTGAACTGAATCTCAACACGTGGGACAGGCAGGAGTGCTAGAAGACAGGGCCAGACTTGCTGAACACAGGGAAGAACTGCAAGAGCACTGAGGTTCACTGTCAGTGGAACTGTAAGTAAATGAATGTTGTAGGAGTGAGTGATTCTAGAAGAGCGTTTCTAAGACTGTGTTGTCTAGATCAGTGTATCTGGAGTGACACTCTTGTTGTTATGAAAAATGGAGTGTTCATCAAATGAGCTTTGGAAAATAGGCTGCATTATCATTTTAAGTTTCTCTGAGTTCTTGAACCCTACAATATGCTAATATGCATAGCACATATTATAGAAGAGTGAAAGATGAAGAAAAATATACTCAAAATAAAATTCACCAATAATTCTACATTCAGAGAGAACTGCTGTTAGTGTTTCAGCGTAGTTCCTTCTAGGCTTTCTTTTCCTCTACATTTTCCCTGTGTAAGTCTCGTTTTCCTCTCTAACCCAGAGATCAACTGCCTCACTGTCTTAATTTGCACATTTGGTATAAACATTTTTACTGAGTTCCTATTAGCTCAGAGACTGCAAAATAGAGTGGGGATTCTGCAAATATAAAGGTGAATCGTGTATCTTCTCCCCTCTAAGAAGCTCTCTGCTGACATTCATTGGCATGTGTCTTTTCTATATAAAAATATGACACAGTATATACTGTTCAGTATATATACTCACTTATTAATAGTGGTTATAGCTGGCCATACTATTCACAAGAATGCTTTTCTTGCTTCACAATATAAATATCTTTATCAATAAATGTGGGTCAATTACATCATCACTTGAAAATGCTCTATCATAATCTATTATGTGACTATATCATGATTTTTAAAAAATAAAATCTGTCAGTCTGATTTCAATTTCTTTTTTTTTAATTAAAGCAGTATTTTAGGATGAACACTCTCATTGAGGATTGAAATTTTCATAGTGACAGAAACATAATTGCATTTCTGATGATAAATCTTATGACAGGGAAGCAAGAGAACAGGAAGAATTAGACTGGTGACAGAAAGACCACTTAGCACATTGTCACAAGAAGAAATAATGATGAATTTACTAAAAAATCTTCCTATAGCCATGAAAAGAAATGGGGAGATATCAGAGAGATTTTTGATAGACAAACCAAAATTTTGGAAGTGATGAGTTAGAATAAATGCTAAACAAAGAAAAGTCTATAGTTTTTAATTAGCATATCAAGTGTCCTCATAATTATTAGCTATCAACTAAGTCAAGAAATAAATAGTGCTTAGGTTTAAGGACTTGCAAAAATTTTGGAAAATCATAATAGGCTGCAATTACAGACTGAAAGAATATTGAGGTAAAGTTATAATTCTTATTATAACCCTACAAAACAGAGATATTCATGAGAACAAACAAAATCTCCTAACAGAAAAAATATAATAATAATGATAATTTAGAGCATTCTAGAAAATGGAAAACATAATGTGGAGAGAAAGAGGGAAGCCTATAAAAACTTAACATTTTAGGAACTTCTTAGCCAAGAAAGCTGCAAAGAAAGGGTTAACTCTGAAATAAAAATTTCAAAAACATCATGGAAAGAGTGGAAAATAAGCTGTATTTTAACTGGACTTTGGTATTTGTTTTAAAATGAACAAATATATTAAAAAATAAATTTGTAACTTACCTAGATTAAAACTGAGGTTTACATTTCTATAATTTTTATTACAAAGGAAGAAAAGTTTATCTAACAAATGATTACATTTACAAGGGAGTTTTTTTTTTTTTTTAACTATTTAGCATGATAAACTTAAAAAGAATATAGCTAGCCAAGGATCTCTTTTTGTTCTACTGGCCTAATGTAATAAGATCTTTGAAAATTCATCTTCTTAAATCAGAAAATGGATACTTTTATTAGCCCTCTCTATCTTTAATGTTTTACTGTTTGCTCCTATAATCAGAACATTAATACTCTTGGAGTTGGTTAAATATCAATTCTTAGTTTCAAAAATGAAGAAATTCATACTCAGAGTTTTTAAGCTTGGCCAAGGTCATGTGACTTGTTTTTGGAAGAGGTGAAATTTTCTAATTTTAAATAACACTCCATTAAATAATCTTTTAATATATAATTTATTTTCATTTATTTTGTACAAATGTAAAATAATTTGGATATTGATTTTGCCATATATGGGAATTATTCTAGTATTTTTATATATAGCTATTTAAGGCAGATATATAAGATACAGTACAGAAAGATAAGGTAATTTGTAGCATATGTGTTACATACACCGTCACATTTCTACCTAGACTGTTTTATTGTCCCTGAGATGCCCACCAAGAGATAGGCAGGGAAAACTGTTCCAGTTTGTCCATAGGAACAAAGTAATTATGAGCAAAAGGAGAGGAGTACAGTGCTAACTCGTTATTCCTTTGAAACACCATAGTTTGCTAAAGCCTGCTTCAGGGTTCATATCACTACATCAGCCACCTGCTATCAATTTGCCTTAGTTTTAATTCTGCTCAAATCAAAGTATTTATCTTCTCTTATTCTCAGTTTTCTCATTTGTTAAATTTTAATATTAAACATTTGATTCAAGGATGGTCATGAAAATTCATGAAAATGTAAAATTCCTAACTATGCCAGGTACACAATAGGAGCATAATTAATGTTAAATGTTGAGGTTATTGCTGTTATTCTGTATCCTTTCTCATGTAGGGTGAATAAATATTTCAGCTTTTTTTTTATCTTATTGTTACAAGGTGATGCTTATTTAGTATTGTATCATTCTCTGGTGGTTCACTTCAAAAAGGACAAATTATTTAGCTACATTATTTAGTCGTTTATATTTACAAGAGTAAATGATTTAATCATATAGGTTTTTTTAATGCAGCCATATTTAAACATGTTTTTGTTAATGCCATTTCCTAGAATGTATATATATTTCAAGAAGATAGTGGTAAACGTTTCATGTTTTCTAATTTCTAAGATGCTGTGCATGGTTAAATAGTTTTTTAAACTAGAAGTAAATGAAGGAATTAAATGGAAAAGTAGACATGAAGATATTTAAACAGCAAGATAATTAATTCTGAATTCACTTTGTAAATTTTGTTTTCTGTATATATAAGAGAAAAACAGTTCAACATTAGTAGAAAAATATATTAAAGGTTAAATATGTTTGTTTTTGTTCCTGGGCACTGGAGCACAGTAATGCTAGAAGGGCAAATAAAATTTTTGCCTTTTTGTTCATATGCAGTATTACCACCAAAGGGGAAAATGTATGACATTTTCACAAGGATAGAATTATGTGTATGTTTCTGGTTATTCTTATTCTGCCATTCTAATTTAGCCCATGCTTTTCTTACAGATCCTCTATTGTGTAAATACTTTTGAATTCATATACATTTGTATGAGAAGTAAAAGTCTTCCAGTGGAACAGGAGATACCTTTTTAAAAAATTAAAAACTCATTGAATAATATTTCCCTTTTATTAGTTCATGTTTTCAAGTGTGATAAAGTTAACTTCCTATAAAATTCCTGATGGTCTAGTGGCTAAGAATCTGCACTCCCAGTACAAGAGACCTGGGTTTGATTCCTGGTCGCAGAACTAAGATGCCACATACTCCAACTATAAGCCCAGACACCACAACTACTGAGGCCACGCACCGCAACTAGAGAAGCCACCACAACACAACAAAGACCCGGCACAGCCAAAATAAATAATAAGCCATAATTTTTAAAAATCAACCTAATTTTCTAATAAATATCTTAGGCATCATCAGAAATTAGCTTTACTTGAGAAAATTACATTCCTATATTGTTGAAATATATTTTTCAAAACTCACTTGAAATACATTTTATAGAAATAGTGGCAATGTCATGACAACCTATTTACAATGATCTCAAAATGTGCTCAAGGCAAATCATATGAAATTCAAATGTCAAAAAATATTAAAAATCAGAAAGAATGATACATTCAGTTGTCAGAGTATGGCATTGTAATCCATGGTTCCACTTCATTTTCTCAGGGAGAGAACAAATCCTAAACCTTAGCAGTTTGGTCAGTTTCTAAATCAGTTTTCAGAACTTTGGATTTTATATCAGAGGTTCTTCTTTTTCCCCTTCCTATTGCATTTACTGTACCAACTAAGTCTATAATATCTCTTATCCCTTTCTTATAGCATCCTTGGGTAAGAGATAATGGCCTAGGAAGCAGAAGACTGAAAAACTTAATCTTACCTTAGCAAGTAGGATCACTCTTTTGTGAAATGCAGATGTTAAAGACCCAGTTAATGGTTGATAGTGACAAATCATGGAGTAGATTGGGTCCAGTTTAATGCTTATTTATCTTGATAATGTTTGAAGTCCTCATTTGAGAACATGAAAACAATTTAGAATTACTTAAATGAGGGTATGTGCCACTTATCCCAAGGTCTCTGTAATTTTTGTCATCTGAATTGTCACACTTCTTCAACCAGCAGAAATTGTTTCCTTATGATTTTCTGTGTTTGAATATGCTTTACCAGTATATACTAACCTTGAAAAATTTTCTTTTTCCCATTTCAAGTTCCACCCAATCTGACTGTTCCACAGGAAAAATCACCTTTGGTCACCAGAGAAGGAGACACAATAGAACTGCAGTGTCAAGTAACTGGAAAACCTAAACCCATCATCCTTTGGTCTAGAGCGGATAAAGAAGTCGCAATGCCTGACGGGAGTATGCAAATGGAGAGTTATGATGGAACACTGAGGATTGTGAATGTATCTAGGGAAATGTCAGGAATGTACCGATGTCAGACCAGCCAGTATAATGGATTTAACGTGAAACCAAGAGAAGCCTTGGTGCAGCTCATCGTGCAGTGTAAGTACATTTTTTTTTTTCTATTGGGGGACAAGGGAAGAAAATTAGGTAATTTTTAGAGTTGCATTAGGAATCAATATTTCTACATTATTGCTACCCAATTTAAACTATAATTTCCCTAAGTCTGCCTATTATTTGAGCTAATACACACTAATGGAAAAGAATTGTATTAGTACGTGTGTGATGATTATGATGGTGTTATGTCATTGGTTAAGGCCAAAGAATCAACAAGCCTAATGGTTAAAAACTGGCTGTGTGCAATGAAGCAAAATGGAAATTGGAAGTAATTGCTAATTCAGATTATAATACTCTTTTGTTTTCACTGTTTATGTTTCTGCTTCAGCAATTGCCTGTCCTTTGCCCAAATTATTCACCTATTTCAGGGTGTCCTTTGCTTAAACTGTGGAGACCTAATCATTGCAATACTATGTTTGCTATCTGAAATTGTATGAGTAGACTACATAATTGTAGTAATATTGAGATAATTCAGGCAGATATTAGGTGCTGATTTTTTGCTTTACTTTCCTAACAGATAATTATTTAACTCTGAGAGCTGAAAATGATAGATTTTTAGCTATTTTCATTGAAAGGGCTAACAAAAAATGCAGCCATAGTGTGCTTTGTATTTGGTTTTAGTGTAAAAATGCCTAAGCTCATGAAATTAAGAAGTTTAACAATGTTACTGGTGTTGGGTTATTAGAGAACGATGGCTTGGTATTTTGGATAGCAGGTGCTATGGGTAATACTGAAGAGAAGAAGCAAGCTAAGCACAATCTGTTCAAACTCTAGGAATGTTGCTGTAAAATTTAGTTGAGGTATTATTTGTTATTTACATGGTGGCAAAATCTTTAAGAAAAAGAATGAATTGGAAGTAACTATACACTTCAGTAAGCAATGATGTTCTTTTCTTTTGTGGTTCTTTTCTAACACAGAAAATGGAAAATAGAAATCAGTCCAAAAATCTGTTTTTATATTAGTCATAAAGATGTTGGCAGATTGAATTATCCTACTTTAAATTTGGAAAAATAACTGAAATATGGAAGGATTATGTTTGTAACAGATACCAACACACATGTTTATGTATGAGGACTGTGAGTGTGAGTAATGGGAGGGGAAAGGGTCTGGCTGCTGTTTAACCCTTTCCTGTCCCTATACGTTAGAAACTCAGCTTTCAATGTGCTGTTTGTCCTGTAGATAAGCAAACTTATACTTGTCAAGTATCTTACTAGTTTTATCTGTAAAGAATGCAGCTCTTAAATGGAATGTGGCACAGTTGAATGTTACCTTTTTTTTTTTTTTCTCACTGGCCTTTATACTCACGATAATAAGCTCATTGGGTAGGAGGTTCATTTGTAAACAAGTTTCAGAAAGAAAAACAAAAATTTAAAGAGACCTCTCCTCAATTCTCCAATAAATAAGAGACACCCTTAGGTAATCAGGATGTGGATTCAATTTGGAGTCCTTCATTCTTGTTGGTAATCACAGGAATATGTTTTTCCTCTAGAGCTATGCAGGAAGTTTCAGTGTTCCTAAAGCTATTGGGCAATTCGTTTTCACTCTGCTGACAACTCTCTGTGGAGGCTGTGACACCAGTCGAAGCTGTGGAACCCATTGGCTCTAGGGAATTTTGAATTAAAGTTTCAAGAGCCAGGATCTTTAATCTCCACAGAATATACTAACCTCTAGGATTCCTTTGGTGACCTAATTTCCCCTGTTTTTGCTTCCTAATAGATTTCAGATATAATAAGTTCAGCACCAGATCTTAAATTCAATCCTGTTAACATCAGATGAAGATAATACTAGCAAAGTTGTCTCTAGTGTCACAAGGATGTAATTGACTAGAAGACATCAACAGACATAGGCAAAGCCAAATTCATTTCATGCACAGGAAAAGATCTGCATCCCAAGGTGAATTTGCAGAGCAGAAGGTTTAATCTAACAACACTTCCTCTTAGAGGCAAGTTCCCCAGCCTACCATGAAACACGGCTGGGTGCCAGCAGTCTGGCCAGTTGCTGGTGAGAATGCCCTAATGTCTTTCAAAAAGCTCTCTTTCATGTATTCCCAGATCTTTTGAAGAATCTGGTTATGTGTCTGAGCATCTGCCAGGTACAAATAACTGGTAACAACTCTAGAAGCCTTAACTACTTAAGGCTTATTCCTGTAAAACTAGTCATGCAGAAATCTTTATAACATTTTAAAATGATAAACATTTTAACTTTTATGGTGATCTCTTAAAAGAATGAAAATAATATGGTATTTGTACTTAATTGGGATAGCTGTGCCACATGTGCTAATAATTCATATAGAATATAAAATAAGTTATTTCATATACTTTATATATCAGATATCCATTTGATATATAAAGCTATGGTTTATGCATTTTGTATTCAGCATAATATATTTTATGTTATAGCTAATTAGCAAATGCATTGAGTAAATATAACAAATGAATGGAATATATATATATATATATATATATATCTTCGCTTCTTGTATAATTTGTTCTTTATTATTTAGGGTTCAGGAATATCTGAGGACTAGCAACATAACAGTTTGACAGCTGAAAATGTCCAAGTGTATAAAAGGAGGAAATGTCGAATACTCTAACTTGTACCTAACACATTTTTCAGGATGTGACCTCTACACTTTAGTTTATTAAGATATCCTTTCTTAAAATATATTACACTGACAAGTTCTGTGACAGTCTATTTTGCGCACACACACAGTATGTATATATACACAAAAATATATATATAAACATATATTTATATATAATTGCATCATTTTTGAAACAGGAAAGAATGAAAAATAGGTGGTCATACTAGATTAAAAAATACACACAAAAATGTGTCTCTAAAGCATATTTTCCCTTGTTAAGTTTCAGTTGTGTCCAATTAAACAATAACCAATCAAAAGAATTAAAGAATTAATTGAATTAGTAATTGATGAGCAGAAGTAGTAAGGCCTAAGTATAAATAGTATAATTGTTTTCATATTGCATAAAAAATGAAACAGTCCACTTAGCTTAATGTTCTAAATCTTCAAGTGAGATTTGTTCTTAGCCAATCTGTTAAAATTATACAGTAGTCATTTATTAAAACTTTTTAAATTATTTACTATCCCCAGTTAATTTGCTTCTTCTTAAAATGTGTGGATAGTGATTTAGCAAGTGACAGAAGCCTGGAGGTATTTTACGCCATTCTATGTCCTATTAAGAGTAGCTTAATTACCATAATGAAATGGTTTAAATTATTAAATTTTTGTGCACGGTGCTCATTCCTGAAAGCTGATGCTTATTTTATAATATTTTTAATTTCTACAATAGCAAGTTAGGACAAATGATATAGACTGGAATGAGAAGTTCCAAATATAAGGTCTTGAAAAACAGTGGTTTAAAATTCATCTAAATTTTTAAAAATGCTAGATGAAATTGCAGCATATATTGTACAGTTTTTAATAACAGACCTTTAAATATTCAGCACTATTTAATTTCATTCACATTTTTTGAAAATATGTAATAATTATTTTAAGTTGCTTATGTTTATTTGAAGCAGTATTAGCACAGATCATTGAAAATAAAAATGTTGCATGGGTTAATTGATTCATTATTTAAAAATTATAGTATGCATGAGCCTATTGAACAAAACTAGAGCACTTTCCTAAACATACTAGCAGTAGTTAAAGTGATTTTTACATTTTTCCAGTAAAATAATGATCATTTAAATAGTAATTAGGTGAAAATGTCATTGGAATAACATATTCAAATGTTTATATTAAATGAAGACGTCCAGTTATGCCTATGGTCCTCTAAAAGAAATTATTGCTCTTTGAAGTGTATATATGTATATTACATACTGTTATTTTGATTTCATAAATTAGAGCATTTTATTTTTAATAAAAGCCAAACTTTAAATGGTTTAGTCTCAAAGCACTGGTAAAATCTTTCAGTGAAGTAAGAAATCTTTTAGTGAAGAAATATATTTCAATGTATTTTGAGATATATTTTCTTGAAACTCAAGTGAAGAAGATATATACTACATTGGATGTCAGTTTTAACCAAAGCTTTATTGTCTGTAGGCACTTACAATTAAAGATATTTCTTTTATAAGATATAAAGTCCACACGAAAACTCCAAAACTGACAAGTGTTAAAATGTATTAAGTAACCATCTTCCAGCTATCTTCAAATGCGATTCCATGCTCCCTTTACTTACAATTTCTGTTTTCCAAATGAAGGAAAACTATGAAGGAAAACAATCAGAGCTATTGAAAGACCCATGTTCCTTATCTATTTCCAAAACAAGACCAGATTGTATGAAAAGGAGGGAACCATAGATTAAAGCCATCATCACTTATTTTTTTACTCAAGAAGCTTATTGAAGAGTGCATGTTTATTTCTTTCAATCAAATGAATATTCAACCAAAGCAGAATATCATGGACCTTATAAAGAAAAGGAAAATTAAAGACAGATTGGAAAGTCATGTAACAGATATGCTGACTATTGTTGGATGAATTACTGAGTAATTTTCTACAGTGTTGAGATATATAGGATAACTGAATTGAACAAATATAATGATAGCATATTGAAAAGCAGAGACATTACTTTGCCGACTAAGGTCCGTCTAGTCAAGGCTATGGTTTTCCCAGTGGTCATGTATGGATGTGAGAGTTGGACTGTGAAGAAGGCTGAGCACCGAAGAATTGATGCTTTTGAACTGTGGTGTTGGAAGAAGACTCTTGAGAGTCCCTTGGACTCCAAGGAGATCCAACCAGTCCATTCTGAAGGAGATCAGCCCTGGGTATTCTTTGGAAGGAATGATGCTAAAGCTGAAACTCTAGTACTTTGGCCGCCTCATGCGAAGAGTTGACTCACTGGAAAAGTCTCTGATGCTGGGAGGATTGAGGTGAGATGGCTGGATGGCATCACTGACTCAATGGACGTGAGTCTGAGTGAACTCCGGGAGTTGATGATGGACAGAGAGGCCCGAGCGTGCTGCAATTCATGGGGTCGCAAAGAGTCGGACATGACTGAGTGACTGAACTGAACTGAACTGAACTGAACTGCTTTTTGGTTTATTTTAAAACTACTGTGACTAAATTGATCTAAAGATAATATGAGAGACTAGGTATTGATTAAAGAGGAAACAAGGAGGCAGTTAGCCATATTCACCCAGGGAGATGTTCAAGGCTATACAAGGGAATTTATAAGTAAATGGACAATAATTTTACTTAAAAGAACAATAATATTCTTTCTAACATGACCTGGAATGCTCTACTTATTCAGATGTATTCTTATTTTCATATTAATTCATCCCATCTCTTCTCAGCCTCATAGCCATGGTAATTCAATGATGCCTCTATCATAGACTTATATACCCCCATTCTCCTCTTCCCACCAGTTCTTCAACTCTTCAACCATTTAAGTCCTGCCTCAGTCCTCCCCCTTTAGTAAGCCCCTTAGTTACTGAGAAGGGCCGTCCTTGATAGCCCTGTGGACACTGGTGTTTAGTATGCACAATTTAGAACTTCAAAGTAAAACTACATTTTGAACATGCGTATTAGATGGCAACAACAATAACATTAGAAGATATACTTCTTTCAAAATCACTGGCTATTATTTCACTGTTGTTGTTCAATTCCTAAGTTGTGTCTGACTCTTTGCAAGCCCATGGACTGCCGCACGCCATGTTCCTTTGCCCTTTACTATGTCTCGGAGTTTACTCAAATTCATGTCCATTGAGTCGGTGATGCTATCTAGCCATTTCACTGTTGACTTCATCAAAACCCTCTGTACTATTGCTTATAGAGTGAGTTGGAACAACAGAAAAAGTCCTTCTCATGGATTTATTTCTTTCACCAGTATGACTTGATTCTAAAAGACTCATAAAATAAATTTACACTCAAAAGTTGAAGACAAACCCTTAAGGTTATTCAAAAGAGTGTATCAGAAACAGAAGGTAACGACAGCAAAAGAGTGTACAACCACTGCGCCTGTATGAATGATAACTTTGAGAGAGTATTCATTTAAAGAATTTTCTTTGACCTACAGAATCATAGCTTTTATCCCTTACAATGCCTGGTACAGTCAGACATGACTAAGCACACACACACCCACACTCATGTTATTAAAAGATAAACTGAGGCATGTTGAAAATTTTAAGCAAGCTCTTAAACTCATATTTGAGCAGAAATTGATTCTGATCCACCAGCACCAAACTGGAAGTGATTAGGAGTGCTCCATAGACAGGAGCTTGTGGCGAAATGTATAGGAAATGCAAAAACAAAGTAAGCAAGTTATTGACTGGCTATAGTTTAAAGCCTCCCTGATAGCTGAGTTGGTTAAGAATCCACCAGAAATGCAGGAGACCCCCATTGAATTCCTCAGTTGGGAAGATCCAAGAAGGGAAAGGCTACCCACTCCATTATTCTGGCTAGAGAATTCCATGGACTGTATAGTCCATGGGGGTTGCAAAGAATTAATCACAACTGAGTCACTTTTACTTTCAGTTTCAGGCCTGGTTGTCTGTTTGTGATTGGTCATCTTTAGATTTCAGTTTTGTAACCTTGATCCTTTCATAGGCTTTGATTTTGGTTTGCTTACCCCTCAGTCGAATGGCCTCTTTGTTTAATGAATTTAACATTATATGTATATGGCCCATGGCCAATATCTTAATATCTCTGAGCTTTAGTTTTCTATTTCCAAGAAAAGAAAAACATTTTCCATTTTTAATTAACATTTATTTGAAATAACTTTGCAAAGCTCCTAGAATATTGCTCACCAGGCAGCACAAAATACAAATTATGATTATCATTTTAATGTATCAGTTCTGAAATGTTTTAATGTAAACTATCCAGTGTCTTAGTACAAATTATTCCTCGTCTACCTTACTGTTTCCTGTTTCCTTCTCTAAAGACCTTTTGATCCATTCCTACTATAACTTAAGGTCTTTGTGGGCCAAAGCTGCTCTTACATTTCTAGGATGAGAGCAGCTGTAGAATTGGTAGATTCTTGATTAACTGATCCATTTCCAGGATCTCTGCACTTGAGATAAGGTTAAAGCAAAAACTTTAGTAATAAGAAATGTAAAAATTTATCTTCTCAAGTGAATGTAGGTTGGGGAAAATATTTATATTTACCAAGAAAATAATATTTTAATCATTAACTTTTCATATTTTAACATGAATGATTATTAAATGGAACTAAGTATTTATTACACACGGTTCCTTTATTTGAATTAAGTGGCCATATTTGTTCTTCTGATGTTTGAAGAAGTTATTAAAAGCATTAATCAATGAAACCTTGAGGCAGTCTTAATATTTTGAAAACATTAATATTTGTGCTATTTTCTCCCATCTTAGCTTCTACATCCCCCAGTAGTTAAGATCTTGTCTTAAAAAGAAGAAACTATAGCCTTATATGATAGTGTACAATTTAAACTGTTTAAAATAAACTCTAAATTTTTTTAATTAAATTTATTTATTTTTTTAATTACAATACTGTATTTGTTTTGCCATACATTGACACGAATCAGCCATAGGTGAACACAATCTCCCAATGCCGAATCCCCTCCCACCTCCCACCCCCCATCCTCTACTTGAATCATCCTGTGCATCAGCCCCATGCCTCCTGCATCCTACATTGAACATAGATTAGCGTTTCGTTTCTTAGAGGAAAATATACATGTTTCATTGCCATTCTCCCATACCATCCCACCCTTTCCCTCTCCCTCAGAGTCCAAAAGTTCACTCTCTACCTCTGTGTCTCTTGTTGTCTCACATATAGGGTCATCATCACTGTCTTCTAAATTCCATATATATGTGTCAGTATACTGTATTGGTGTTTTACTTTCTGGCTTATTTCACTTTGTATAATCGGTTCCAATTCCATCCATCTCATTAGAACTGAGTCAAATTTATTCTTTTTAAGGGCTGAGTAGTATTCCATAGTGTATATGAACCACAGCTTTCTTATCCATTCATCTGCTGATGGACATCTAGGTTGCTTCCATGACCTGGCTATTATAAACAGCGCTGCAATGAACATCAATATGTCATATAAGTATACTTTACCTCATTTCCCAGATTTAATGAGAAATTATAATGGAGCTGCCTTGAGAAAAAATATTTGTTTAAAGATTTTATTTTTATGTTCCTCCTGAATATTTGAAAATTGAATGTCCCAAGTGGACATGATATTTTGCAGAGTCTTTATGATGAATTTACTTTAGCTGAACTAAGATCATGGCATCTGGTCCCATCACTTCATGGCAAATAGATGGAGAAACTGGAAAAAGTGGCGGGGGGCGGGAGGGGCGGTTTCCTCCAAAATCACTGCAGATGGTAACTGCAGCCATGAAATGAAAAGACACTTGCTCCTTGGAAGAAGAACTATGACCAACCTAGACAGCATATTAAAAAGCAGAGACATTAGTTTGTCAACGAAGGTTCATCTAGTCAAAGCTATGGTTTTTCCAATAGTTATGTATGAATGTGAGTTGGACTATAAAGAAACCTGAGTGCCAAAGAATTGGTGCTTTTGAACTGTGGTGCTGGAGAAGACTCTTGAGAGTCCCTTGGATTGCAAGGAGATCCAACCAGTCCATCCTGAAGGTGATCAGTCCTGAATGTTTATTGGAAGGACTGATGCTGAAGCTGAAACTCCAATACTTTGGCCACCTGATGCGAAGAGCTGACTCATTTGAAAAGACCCTGATGCTGGGAAAGATAGAAGGTGGAAAGAGAAGGGGACAACAGAGGATAAGATGGTTGGATGGCATCACCAACTCAATGGACATGAGTTTGAGTGAACTCCGGGAGTTGGTGGTGTTCAGGGAATCCTGGCATGCTGCAGTCCATGGTGTCACAGAGTTGGACACTACTGAGCAACTGAACTGAACTGAACTGCTCCTGCCATCCTGGGCTATCTTCTTGCTTCCTTGTTCTCACTCGTTGAGAGACAGCGATAGGGTATTTAATCTAAGAAAATTGTCAAAGACAATGGAAATTCTCATTCTAAAGTGAAAGTGAAAGTTTCTCAGTCATGTCCCACTCTTTGAGTCCCCATGGACTGTAGCCTGCCAGGCTTCTCTGTCCATGGAATTCTCTAGGCCAGAATACTGGAGTGGGTAGCCCTTCCCTTCTGCAGAGGATCTTCTCAACCCAGGTCTCCCGCTTTGCAGGTGGATTCTTTAACCTCCCATTCTAAAGAGCTTCTCAATGCAGAATACCAACAAGATGTCTTCACTGAACTGTGGAGCACAGATCACCTGGAAAGATGATCAGTTCCTCAAGTATATGGATCTTGTAAAGAAAATAAGCACTTTTTTTTTCCTGGTGCCATCTCTGCTTCCATCTTAATGTAGAATACAGCCATAGTTTAAAATTTAGAAAAAAAAAAAAAACTTTGTTTAAAAGTTTTATTTTCAGCATCTATGTGAAGAAGTGAGATAGGAACCAGCCAGTTTTAACAGTATAGTTAAAAGTATTGACAACTTAACTCAGGCAAGTATTGGTTGATTGATGTTGTCAGTTAAGTACTTCTGCCCACCCCTGTTATGCAGATATGAATTCAAATAGATGATTGTAGTATTACAACCATAATACTAAAAAGATGGTTTTCTCTCTTGAAAGCCTTCATATATTTGATTAAATGTTGTTTGAATGAAGGTTTACATTGCCCCACTCCCTGGGATATTTTCTTATCCTTCTCCCTTCCTCATTTTATGAAAATGCATCCTTTAAAATCACTGCAGATGGTGACTGCAGCCATGAAATTAAAAGACGCTTACTCCTTGGAAGGAAAGTTATGACCAACCTAGACAGCATATTCAAAAGCAGAGACATTACTTTGCCGACTAAGGTCCATCTAGTCAAGGCTATGGTTTTTCCAGTAGTCATGTATGGATGTGAGAGTTAGACTGTGAAGAAGGCTGAGCGCTGAAGAATTGATGCTTTTGAACTGTGGTGTTGGAGAAAACTCTTGAGAGTCCCTTGGACTCCAAGGAGATCCAGCCAGTCCATTCTGAAGGAGATCAGCCCTGGGATTTCTTTGGAAGGAATGATGCTAAAGCTGAAACTCTAATACTTTGGCCACCTCATGCGAAGAGTTTGACTCACTGGAAAAGACTCCGATGCTGGGAGGGATTGGGGGCAGGAGGAGAAGGGGACAGCAGAGGATGAGATGGCTGGATGGCATCACTGACTTGATGAACGTGAGTCTGAGTGAACTCCAGGAGTTGGTGATGGACAGGGAGGCCAGGCGTGCTGAGATCCATGGGGTCGCAAAGAGTCGGACACGACTGAGTGACTGAACTGACCTGAACTGAAGTAAACATAAACATGTTTGTAAATATATGTGTGTAACTGCAAAACTCCTGTACCTTTTTAATAATTTTTAGTTAAAAAGGGTTTATTCCCTCATCCAAAAATAAATATATTCTTTCCAAATATAGAATTGAGGCATTTTCTAGTGTGCTTTTCTCCCATGAAAATAAAAAGATAATAATAATAAATAAATCACACACAGAGTTTTACAATAATATATTTCATGAACATGCTTGTGACTTGATCAGTTTATTTTATAAATATACCTGCCATGAAACATTTCGTGCAGAGGAAAATATAAAGTGTGCAAAAAACATGAGTTTCTGGTTAGGAAAAACAGTATAAGCACCTTAGAAGTTAGGTAACAATATAAGAAATTGGATGATAGAAAAGCACTTCAGTCAGTGCATGGAACCAATCAGGAAATGAGAAATCAAAGGCTAATATTGTCCCAAGAAGACATGACTTCCTGTCACTTCAGCAAGAAAGATACATTAACCAATGTTTAATCCACTTATGAACATTGATCATACAGAATTTTAGCTTATGTGCTAGCAATTTTTCCTTAGGTATTATCAATTGTTTGATTCAATATCATATTTTAATATTTAACACCAGCCAAAAAGTTTTGCATATATTATATTATTGGGGATTATGTTATATTATGTGAATAACTTTTAACCTAGTAGTGAACTGTCCTATTGCATAACTTACCAGAGGGTCTTCTTAGTTTCACCTACATTCAAACTCAACTCATGGGGTTACTATAGACACATATTGAGTCAAATGCACTTTTGCAGATATAAGACAGGAACCACAGCTTGCCAGCATGTCCACCTGTCCCCACTTCTGAGGACACTTGAAAATTATCAACAAATTTTGATTGTCATAATTAGAAGAGGGATGCCACTGGCATCTAATGCATAGATCTTGTTAATTTTAGAATGTTTGGAGGTTTCCCTGGCCTCTAATCTTTTGGTATAGTAGCACACCCCTCCCTCATATCATGACGATAAAATGTATCTCTAGACCTTGCCAGATGTCTTCTGTACCCATCAGGTATGCTTAATTACCAGGCATAATCAAAATTATACACATCTGGTATGCTTGCGATGGGCAAAATTGTACCCAAAGGGGTATAAATTATACCCATTGAGAACCTCTGCCTAGATGATGGCTTGTGTATAAGGAGGCAAGATATCTGTAATTTGGAGATGAGGACTCTGGCAGAATTCTCTGCCCCATAGGAACCAATGTCTCTTGTAACAAATCTATAGGTACAACTTCCAAAGTCCTCAAAGTCAGAAGAGTCATCAACTACACTAAGCTCTAATTTATGTCTAATCTTATTAACTTTCCTCTTAATCCAGAAACAATACCAAAATGTTGCTTAAAAAATAGTTGTCATTCTTCTCTTGTCATGGAAATCAGAGCTAGAACTTTAAAAGAAGGTCAGAGTCTCATGCAGTAGGGAATTTTTTTTTTTTTTAATGCATTTGTTAAACTTTTTTGGTAATTCTTTTGCTTTAGTGTTTTTCTCCATTTGGTCATAATAATTGCTGTTGTATAAATTATGAAAGTATGTTTCCAATATACCTTACTTTTGTCCCTTAAATTGCTATTTATCTCATTTCCAGTTTTACTGCTGTGCTTATGTTCTTTCTTTGCTGGACTTTCAGCAGGCATCTGGGTTTGGGAGGCAGTAGCTGTATTTCATCCTTGGATCATTTTGATCATCTTATGAATTTCTTTCTTCTGGCAAATGAGTATTTCCTTGAAGCTTTAAGGATTCTAGTAGGCAAAAGCAAAAATCCTTCAACAGGGAACTTTGAAACCTAAACTGGCCATGCATTGTGAATTTGAAAGACATTCTCTGTTGATTTCACACTTATTAGAATTATTTTAAAATTGGAAATTACTTTCTTAATTACAGAATATTTCCAAAAGGAAAGGAGTCAAATAATTATCTTGGAAATCGGTCAATATGTGGAATTTGTCCTTTAATATTGTTTCTCAATAAATTAAGTAAAAGTATTTTTTCTTGAGAAGGATAATTATGTAGCATGAGTACTTAAATTTAAGAGGGATTTAAATATGCAAAATTAATCAAGGGAAGAAAATGTTCAAAATTAAGCAGGAAATAGAAAAACATTTAAGAAAAATAGGACAGTATTTTTTCAGTTCAGTTCACTTCAGCTGTTCAGTCATGCCCGACTCTTGGCGACCTGCAGCCCATCAGGCCTCCCTGTCCTTCACCAGCTCCGGAGTTTACTGACTCATGTCCATTGAGACAGTGATGCCATCCAACCATCTCATCCTCTGTCATCCCCTTCTCCTCTCGCCTTCAGTCTTTGCCAGCATCAGGGTCTTTTCCAGTGAGTCAGCTCTTTGCATCAGGTGGCTAAAGTATTGGAGTTTCACCTTCAACATCAGTCCTTCTAATGAATATTAGAAGGATTTCCTTTAGGATGGAATGGTTGGATCTCCTTGCAGTCCAAGGAACTCTCAAGAGTCTTCTCCAGCACCACAGTTCAAAAGCATTAATTCTTCGGTGCTCAGCTTTCATTATAGTCCAACTCTCACATCCACACATGACTACTGGAAAAACCATAGCCTTGACAAGACAGAACTTTGCTGACAAAGTAATGTCTCTGTTTTTTAATATGCTGTCTACGTTGGTCATAACTTTTCTTCTAAGTTGTTTCTTAGCATTTAGTTATTTGTGTTAAAATGTATGGTTGAAGTGGTAGAAATAATCTGATCTCTTCAGCTGTTCTGAGTTTCTGTTTGTGTCAATATGTTCCCTATTGACCCTTGTGTTTGAAGTATATGTTCTTAAACATAAGCTAACTGCTTTGTATATAACATAAGATACAACATAAGATAAAGTATAACACATTACTGCTCAGTGAAAGTGAAAGTTGCTCAGTTGTGTCCAACTCTTTGCGACCCCATGGACTATATCATCCATGGAATTCTCCAGGCCAGAATACTGGAGTGGGTAGCCATCCCCTTCCCCAGGGTATCTCCCGCACCCAGGTATCAAACCCAGGTCTCCCACATTGCAGCCTGATTCTTTACCAGCTGAGCCACCAGGGAAGCCCAACAATACTGGAGTGCATAGCCTATCCCTTCTCCAGTGGATCTTCTTGACTCATGAATTGAACCAAGGTCTCCTGTATAACAGGCAGAGTCTTTATCAGCTGAGCTGATAGGGCTACCAGGGAAGCCCTACAGTTCAGTTAAAAATAGAAGTAATTTAACTATATGAGGTTTCTGCTTGATGTGCTCACTTGAAAACATAAGATACAAATGTATAAACTGATTGATCACATATAAATAGATACAGATGCATTTTATGAAAATATTTAGAGAGATATAAATACATATAATGTATATCAATCTGAATTGGTGTAGGCTCCTTAAAGAGGGCATATTTATTGAGTGAGCGCTCATTACTGTTTTTTCTTCTTTGTCTTTTATGATGTTGAGATGTTAGTTCTGTTTTTACCTTCAAGTTATATCTTTATTAGAGCTTCCCTGGTAGCTCAGCTGATAATCAGCCTGTGATGCGGGAGATTTGGGTTCAGTCCCTGAGTTGGGAAGATCACCTGGAGAAGGGAAAGGCTGCCCACTCCAGTATTCTGGCCTGGAGAATTCCATGGACTGTATAGTCCATGGGGTTGCAGAGTCAGACAAGACTAAGCAACTTATACTGCATCTTTACTGATATTTATCTTTCTTTCCCCAAATTAGGTTTTGGTCTCATATTCTTCTCCTACTCTGTGCTCTCTCACTTGGCAATATAATGATTTAAACTATCATTGCTATGCAGATCTTCCTCCATGTATATCTGAGACATTCAACCAGCTTATATGAAATTTCAGTTTTGTCTCCTAATGAATTCTAAAATTTGATGTGACTAAAATAAGTTTATAATTATTTCCCATTATTATTTTTCTCCTTTTGAATTCCCTGTCCCACCTTAAAGGATGTCTCTCCTCCCTGTTCGAGTCACTGCCGATGGATTAGTGCTTTCTCTTCCAATGTGCAGCCTGATATATCCTTGCAGAAGCCCCCCAGCCATGAGGAGCAGAGGCTGCCTCCTGGATTTGAGGCCTCAGTGCCGTGGGGACCTAAGTGATCACCATACCCAACTCCCTCGTGCTGGCACCCTACTCCTCACACCAAAAATGGTTACCAGCTGCCTCCAGATAGCCCAGAACCTCCTGGTAGTGGTTTCCAGATCATGTGTGAGGATCCTGTGAATGGTAGGTGGGCTACTGCTGTTCCTCCTGAATCCTGGTTTTGAACTAGAGCTTGCCCAGTGAACTGGAGACCTATGATGCACAGCTGCTGATGGGGCAGCAGCTGCTGATGTGAGGACCAGCTCCATGGAGTTTCTCCATACCCCTCCTTCCCTGCTGCTGGCCTCAGCTCTTCTCTTGTGCCCAGATGTGCGGACTGAGCCACAGGGAGTGCTGCCTCCACCTGAGGGGAAAAAAAAGAGTCACTATTTGATTTTCCCTGTTTTTAAAATATGCCTTTGAAAATTAGAATATTGGATTCTGATATTAGACTATTTAAATTGTAGCTTTGATACTTTAAAAATCATTTCTCTCAATATTTTTTTTTTAAAATACTTATCATGACAGAGATTTATTTTCATTCATTATGTCATAGGTCTATCCAAGGATTAAATTAGATGATGTTTGATATGTGTTTAGCCCAGTGTTTGACACACAGATGTGTGCATGCATGCTCAGTTGCTTCAGTCGTGTCTGATTCTTTGCAAACTTATGAACTGCAGCCTGCCAGGCTTCTCTGTCCATGAGATTATCCAGGCAAGAATACTGGAATGGACTTCCATGCCCTTCTCCAAGGAATCTTCCCAATCCAAGGATTGAACCCGCATCTCCTGTGTCTCCTGCATTGCAGGCAGATTCTTTAACAAAGAACTATGAGGGAAGCCACCTGACTCATAGATAGTACTAAATGTTAGCTGTCATGTTTCAAACATTTTCTAAATTCATCCCTATCTCTCCAGTCCCACTGTCATTTACCAAAGGAGGCCCTTTTATCTCCTGCAAGAAATCCTACTACTTTCCCTCATCTCTGATCTTCCCTTTCCCTTCAGAACATTTCTATCAGATGAATGTTGCTTTATGAGCAGAAACATTTTCAGATGAAAATAACAGAAAGTTCTTGTCTGTTATGGGCAATAAAGTGTAGTGGATTCCAGGAGCTTAAATATTACCTTCTCAACCATCAGCTCAGTTCTTCATTTGTTTGTGTTATTTAGTGGTTCTCATTATTTCCAGCTGTACCTGAAAAAAACAGAAACAAACTTGCCCCTTTTTCCTCTCATCAAAGATTAACTCCAATGGGCCATGATTTTCTTGGCCTGAATAACCAAGCCGAAATCATGCAAAAGCATGAATGCAAGCATTCTTTGTTCTTTCTCTGTTTGAAAATTCTATATGACTACTCATTGCCTGTGATTCAAAATTCAGACTCTTAAATTGGAAAACAGGACCCTTCACCATATTCCAGTCAGGGTGAACAGTTCGTTACCCTGTGTACTTTTGAACTTGCTATTGCTTGTATTTCCATTTCCTTTGTCACAAATATTCATAAGAGTCACCTCTATGAACTCACTCTTTACCACCTTCAAAACAGCATTCAAATATCTTTTCTCTAATGGTAACCTCTGAAACCTCCAGCTAGATGTAATCTTTTTATGTTCCAAATCTGACCTTTTTTCTGTTCTTAGTAATGCCAACCGTCTAACTACTAATTGATAGATAAATTGAAATAGATACAGATACGTATGATATGAATCTGTACCTATATCTATCTATGCATGTCTCTGTTCTCTCTTTTTCTGTCTCTTTCTCATTAAAGTATAAGCTCTTCTCTTCATGAATCGTAATTGCTTCTTCTAAAAGAGCCTAGATCAGTAACTGTATCACTTAATAACTATTTGAAATGTGTACTTCTGGCTTTAGCTGTTTTTCAGTCATAATTTTGTTGATGAAAATGTTACACAACACATAGTTTTTACCTGAACTGTGAATATGGGTACACACTAGAATAGAGGAGAAATAGATGATAAATTGTAGGATAGATTCTGAATCTGTCACTGGGTTCTAATTCTAGTGGTGACATTTTAAATTGTATTAGTCTTGTCTTAGTCTCTGCCACTAATTTCTTTATGCGAGTGAAGAACTTAGTAAGGTGATTTCTTAGTAGTATTAAAGTTCCAAATTGTTAACAATAAGCCATTATAATTAATGTTTGTATTACAGAAAACACATATTCTAGTAACCATTTCAGGAGTCTCTTAGAAACTACATACTTGAATTAAAAGAAGATACATGGATGAAAACATTTCATCACATAAGTACTCAGGGTTAAAATAACCCAAATGTCTATTCTAATTAAAAGATGAGAGTAAAGATAAAAGAAAAGATAAATGTACCCGGTCTTTTGGATTCGACTAGAGACAACCTATAATTTCACACTCCTCGGGTTTTTTTGCATTTCTTGCATTAGAGAAAATGCAATACATTTGAAATCCCTTAGTGAAAAAGCATTCCTGGTACATTTAGTGACAACATTTCAGTGCCTGATAAATTTAAAAAAAAATAATATATATATATATATATATATATATATGGTGTTGCCTTGTGAATTTTACCTGAACCTTTCCCTTTTCTTAATTATGATTAATTTCATTTTATAGCAATGATCACTATGTATAATAGGACATATGTGCTAATCTAAGCATTGTATGTGCAGATATGTGTTACTTTGCAATTACTTATTTTTAAAGAATATAAATATATTGTCCAGTATCTTTAAAAAAATAACACCAGAATATGTCAAGTACCTAATTTTAAAATTAGATCAGCTGTTTTCTTTAGCAAGTGTATCTTTTTGAGAAGTTCCTGAGTCTTTAACAGAGAGAGCAATCTGTTTTTTAAAAAGTTCTGCTTCTAGTACTTTAAATATTAATACATCAGTTTATTTGGGTTAAAAAAAAAAACAAAAACCTAATTTGTTCAGGACACACGATGTATTTGTCTAGATTTGAAAAATATGTTCATTGAAGTGACCATTTTGACCTTGGGCTACATCCAAAGTAACGTGTAATAAGTCATGTGACAACACTACAAGAGATGTGTTAAGTTTCCTCCAATAGTCTTGGAAAAATATGATTATTTTCTTAGGTAGTTTTGGAAGAATTTTACCTCCCGAAAGTCTGACTGTGTGTCTGTCTCTTCCCTCCCCCAACCCTAGCCATATTGCCATATTCTCTCCTCTCTCCGTATATATATAATATATATATATATTATTTATATATATATATATAATATATATATTATTTATATATATATTATATCTATCCACACATGCATACATACATACACACTTTTATGTGATTATAATTTAAGCTTGTAGCTCCTTGTTTGAAGATGGAACATATCTTGTCACTGTCTGTTTTAAATAATCAGACTGGTATATTTTAGAATTCTACACAAGAAATTATCGATATTCTCCTTTCTGCCTGTTTCTGAAGATGAGCACCAAGCCATCCTATGTCATGGAGTACAAATGATCCTAATTTGTAACTTGATCATAATTCTTGGATTTTGACATTGATGACTGAATAAACAAGTGCTTCTTTTTCAAACTTTATTTTTTAATTGTAATTGGAGGCTAATTACAGCACTGCAGTGGTTTTGCCACACGATGAACTGGATCAGCCATGGGCGCATGAGTGTCCCCACCCTGAAGCCCCCTCCCTCCTCCCTCCAAATCCGTCCCTCAGAGCTGTCCCAGTGGCACTCAGTGGCACAGCTTGGGGCGCCCTCTTTCATGCACTGAACTTGGGCTGGTGCTCTATTTCACATATGGCAATATACATGTGTCAGTGCTATTCTCTCGAGTCATCCCACCCTCGCCTTCTCCCACAGAGTCCAAAAGTCTATGCTTTATATCTGTGTCTCTTGCTGTCTCACATATAGGGTACTCATTACCGTCTTTCTAAATTCCACGTATATGCATTAATATGCTGTATTGGTGTTTTTCTTTCTGACTTAGTTCACTCTCTATAATAGGCACCAGTTTCATCCACCTCATTAGCACTGATTCAGATGCATTCTTTTTAATAGCTAAGTAATATTCCATTGTGTGTGTGTACCACAACTTTCTTATCCATTCGTCTGCCGATGGACATCTAGGTTGCTTCCATGTCCTGGCTATTGTAAACAGTGTTGCGATGAATGTTGCAGTACACATGTCTCTTTCAGTTCTGGTTTCCTTGGTGTGTATGCCCAGCAGTGGGATTGCTGGGTCATATGGCAGGTCTATTTCCATTTTTTTTTAAGGCATCTCCACATTGTCCTCCACAGTGGCTGTACTAGTTTGCATTTCCACCAACAGTGTAAGAGGGTTCCCTTTCTCTGCACCCTCTCCAGCATTTATTGTTTGTAGACTTTTGGATAGCAGCCAGTCTGACTGGCCTGAGATGGTATCTCATTGTGTAAACCAATGTTTATTAAGAATCTTATTTGATCATATAGCCCCCAAATCTGGGCTGCAATAATTTTTTGCATATTTTGCATTTTAGTTAGTTCATATACAGCATTTCTTAACACTGATGTCCTTATTCATATGGTTGTTAGATAGATTCCCTTAAATGAAAAAAACAAATAGATTTGATAATCTGAATATGCATGCTCTTTGTTGACACTAGATCTCAAAATATCAGTGCTTTGAATTTTCAGCTTTAATGTTGAGTGGGGGCCTGAAAAGTTGGAGTCAGTCTCTCCATAAAATTCAAATAGATTTGTTATTCACCTGAATATACTAAAATTCATAGGAATAGAAATGTATATTCTTTCCCTTTAGCAATAGTAAGTTACATAAATTTAGTATAGATGAGATGCTAGTTTTTGAAAGTGTCTCATCTCTTTTATCTAGTAAATAATTTCACTTTATTTTGAATATAAAACATTGATAGCTTCAAATCTCCTTATACATTGTTAAAACAAAAATAACAAAATAACAGTAACAATGAACTACATTAAAAATTAAAGCCAAATTACAAAAGAACATTTACTCGCAATATGTTTTTTATGCCTCACTATGATTGTTTTGTATACTTCCACTTTTGTCTGTTTTGCTCAAAACAGTGACCATTCTTCCTACATTATAAACTCAAACATTGTGGACATTTGCTTTGCTATTATCCTTTTTTGTCACTATATTCAATTTTGTATTCATTGCTTGTGGTAGCATATAGGTCCTACTTCATGCATTGTGTTTTAAATATCACTATAAACAACACTGAAATTTAAAGCAACACAAGATGGTAGTGTTAATCTATTTATGTAAAATCTTTCCCTTAAAATTTCAAGCATATATTTCTCACATATTGGAACATGAAAGTAGGGCTTATCTCTCTAATAAATAACAACAAAAGAAGAAAACTAATAATTGTATTTTTCAGCTTTATGTGGAATTTTAAAACCATTTCCTTAAGGAATCATAGGAATATGTTCTTCTGCCTTCTTTTGTCAAGTTCACCATTTCATATCCTCTGATTCCATTTTAGATTGAAATCTTTTCACACCTTTTCCCTCATAAATGTTGAATTTCATGTGTGTATATAAATTTGAGAACTCTGAATTTAGGGTTTGGTTAAATCCTGAGATTCTGTCATGTTTCTCTGGGCTTTTCAGTTCTCTCTTCTTGTGTTTGTATTTCTTTCACAGCTGGCCATAATACAGAATTAGGATGTATTTTATTATATATTTTCCTACTTGATTTAAAACATTTATTAATGGGATATTTTTTCAAAACGAACACAAAAATAAAAAGTAGATTTGAATTGTATTCCTTTTCTTTGCATGCGCCTAGAATAATTCTTTTTGACTCCTTTGATGGTGGCTCTTACTGCAACTAGATTTTCCTAACTCGATCAAAAATGAAACCTGTCTCTATGGGTAGCAAGTGAGCATGAAGTCAGGAAAATGTTTTCCTTTGATAAGCTTGAAAAGTCAATTTCAAGGATAAAGTGCCTTGATAAAAGTGAATCAAGGTAGATAAACACAAATGGAAACCAGGAGAAATAGAGACATACATAGATATACGATATCTATCTACTTTTCCTAAATAAGAAAGGCGGTAACATAAAATACAGGTACTTTGCAACATGGAAGCATTCTTTTAAACAGGAATAAATAGGAAAAATGTATAGAATGTGGAAGAAAATGATAAAAAGAAAAACTACTAAGAAAGGGAATACGAAAGTATTTTAGACAAGTGCTTATCTATGAGTTATATAACATTTGAATAATTTCTATTAATTTTGAACATATCCTAGGTGTATTAATAAATATATCAGAAGTTTACATTCATGCTTTCATATTTACAAAAATGATGATACAGCTTCATTTCAAACGCAAAGAATCAGACACAACAGAAGTGACAGCATGTACACACACACACACACACACACACACACTGCACATGTTAGCTATATTCACAATGAATTTCTTTGCTAAGCCAGTTTTAAGCTCTAAACTGAATTATTGCAGATTCCAAATTAACTGAGTGATAATGAGAGTTTTAGGCTCTATTGCTTTTTCCAATGGAAATTTTAAAATATATGCAGGGTAGTCATTGAAACATATATACTAATATCTTTTTTTTTTTTTTTACATCATGGTTGCACTTTATTGACATCCTTTACAATTATTTTTTCTGTATTCTAGTAGTCAGATATCCATATTCTTCTCCAGTGTATTTATTTTCTAATTTCATATAAAATGATAAATCTATGTTCACAATACAAAGTGAAATAAAAATAAAATATCTGAATAATAGACAAATTGTCTAGCCTAGTGTGCTATGCAAGCCTTGAAAATCTAATAGATCTAAGGATGCTATAGAATGATGGAACCTACCTTTTTGAAAAATTAATATTTTAAATATTATCAATAATATTTGGATCATATAAACTGCATTTAAAACACCAAGCTTAATTAACATAATCTTACCTGGTTAAAAATGGAAGTTGGACATTCAAAGCACTGAAAGTTCTATGCAATCTTTATATTGAATAGCTGGAATCATTGACTACCTATCCTCACCTAATACCCCAAGTACTGAAGGAAACGAGGAAGGCAATGGCACCCCACTCCAGTACTCTTGCCTGGAAAATCCCATGGACGGAGGAGCCTGGTGGGCTGCAGTCCATGGGGTCACTAAGAGTCAGACACGACTGAGCGACTTCACTTTTCACTTTTCACTTTCATGCATTGAGAAGGACATGGCAACCCACTCCAGTGTTCTTGCCTGGAGAATCCCAAGGACAGCAGAGCCTGTGGGCTGCCATCTATGGGGTCGCACAGAGTCGGACACGACTGAAGCGACTTAGCAGCAGCAGCAGCAGCAACTGAAGGAAACAAAAATTGTTTATGAAATTCTAGTTATGAACTGAGGTAATTAGTTCTGTAATACACAGACTTAAAGAAAAAATTGATTAGCTTATTGAAATATATCAGAAAGCTGAATTTGACCCTTATTTTCACTGGGTAGAAATACAACCTCAGAGTGTACAGATTCAGCTTGAATGTCCTGGAAATTTCTTTTTTGTACATCTAATTTAAATTTCTTTTAAGAAGCTCTCAAAAGGTTCTCTGATTATCTCTAAGCTATTTTGTCAGAAAAGTTCAAAAAGCATATATTGAACATGTCAGCAAGTGGACTGAGTACTGAGGGTACAAGTGTTATTAAAGTCTGGTTTCTATACTTAAGAATTTCCTACGTGGCTGAGTAGTCAGAATATCCATCATTTCTGTGCTAGTCCGTAAGGGGAAATTTTCTACTGGGGCTTGAGAGTCAATGGAGAACATCAATAAAGGGAGATTCAGTCTTGTCTACTAGAATGGAAAATTTGAAATCTTTCTTAAGGTGATGTCTAAACTAAGATTTGAAGGATGATCAGGACTTAATTGATTGGAAACAGTGTATGGGACAGAGAAACCAGAATGAGCAGAGGCTTAGAGGACTAGAAATAGCATGTTGTTTATGAATGACAGAGGAAGTCAGTACTGCTAGAGGAAAATTGAAGACAAAGAAGGCACAGCTGTGGCTAGCAAGATATGAGGGGATGAAGTCCTGCTATGCTAGCTACAGAAATGAGTGTCTCTTCCACTGTCCTCTTGGCCTGAGATACTGAGTTGAAAATTCTTGCCTACACTTAATAGCATTCAGTAAGTATGTTCAACAAGGGACATTAAATGCACTTTTTTTTTTTTTAACCAGAGAGATGGAATCACAGTTTAATGTACAAATAATGCTCACTCATTTTATCACATATCATAGCAAAATATTTCTGAAGTTCTAGTCACTATAGGTCTGATTTTTTTTCCTTAAACTTTGTATTTCTAATACAACATATAACATTTGCTATGTGCTAGAGAAAAATGGATATTGATCAAGTTTAAAGATGAGAGACCAGTTCACATGTCAAGATTCTCTGATTACCAAAGGAGCTGGAAAGGGTTCAGGTAATCTGATCCACATTTAAACCACAACATTTAAACCACACATTAAATGTGTTTAAACCACACATTTAAAGAGTGGTCAAATTGAAGTCACCTGTATTTATGATTTTTTTCTGATTATAGTGACCTTAAGAAAAACCACAGTTTTTTTGTTGTTGTTTTTTTGTGTGTTTTTTTTTTTTTAAGAAAAAGCCAACTTTACTGGGACATCTAATCATTTTATTTGATCGTTTCCATAGTTCATTATTCTAGAAAACAGGATAATCTGATACATAAGTAAAAAAAAAACATTGTTATGTGCCAACTCATTTTATGTGATAATATAAACTAATAGGCCTATTTGAGTGCCATACTATACTATTTTATTGATCTATGGAATAAACATTGCATCAAATTATATTACCTGGTTAAACAAAGTTAACCTGGTGATATTTGCTTATGAAGTTTGAGTTCAGTAATGGAAATCTTTTCATGTAATTCCATGTTATTAGGTTAAAAATAGAAAGAATACATGTCAGCTTAACTTGCCAAATAAAATTTAATGATTTAACAGCTAAGATGTGCTCAAGGAGGAATAAACATTTGTATTAATTCTAAATAAGGATCTTAGACATTTTTAAATAAAATGAATATTGTTACAAAGAGTAAAGACACTTTATTGAAGGAACCGTGAGATCTCATAGAATGATCTACAATTATAACTATACAGTGTTTTAATTTTTAAAACTCCTTTAAAAACATTACTGTGTTTTATCTTTACTTACAAAGAAGATATTTTGTAGATAATAACATTGTAGCTTAAGAGGTTAAATGACTTAATTAAATCATATACCTGATTAGTGGCAGAACTGGGACCAGGAACTGTCAGTGTTATTTTTCATATCAATACTGCCAAATTCTACAAAATATTCAAATATTTAAGTCTGTGCTGTGCAGAAACATAAAATACACCATACTCTTTGACTGTAGAGCCCAAAGGATATGACTGAATCAGTGCACTCAGATCAGTCCTAGTAATTTGACACTGATTAGCAAAGTGGCTCAGGGAATATATGGTTTCAAAAACTTATTTCCACATGCCAGATACAGAGGGGAGTTATCACTGTTTATCTGCTTATATGAGCCAGTTGCAGGAACAGAAACAATTAGACATCAGCTAATTACTCTAACACTGCCTATTAGGAATATTTGATCTACCCTTAGCTTTGGAATTTTTATTTAAATTATACTTTTTTTCATAACCATTCTTCATTTTTATCCTGAGGACCTCTGAATTGTTTTTGTTCCTCTATGCACATTTGTCCAAAGCATACATCTTGCCCTCATAAAGTGTGTATGGAATTATACTTAAGTACATTTATATATTATAGGATATTTAAAGGCATGATTATACAGTGGTTGTTTAACATTTGCCATTTTATAATAAACTTAAAATTTGATTTGTAGACACAAATCAAAGTTCCAAATAAAACAAACATATTTAGAAATTGGATGTTTTCCAAATAATTTTCATCACAGGAAAATTCACCCTGTGCTTATTTAGGGAAACCTAAATCATATTTGAAAGTGATTATAGTTGAATATTTTTAGAATTTGCTTCACCTAAACTTAATACACTTCCAGCAGAGAAAGCAACTCACAGCTTTAAAATGAGCGCCATTTACACATTCAAAAAAATAATCTGGTACTTATTTATACCAATAAAAGTTCTACCCAGACATGATAATTGGGGAGCAAAAGGAGAGATCTAGAAATCATTGCAAAATACCAGTGCTTTTAAATATTATTACATTTCCCTACTGGTCTTCTTCCATTCTGTAATCATAGAGGAGAAACAAACTTGCTATAGTTAAGATGGTAACATTTGGAACAATCTATGTAAAGTTCCTTAATGCCCATAGTGCAGTGTTCAAGGTAAATATCTCTAGTAAATGATCCACATTGCCCTCACAAATAACAGGATACCACGTAATCTTAATATTGATTAAAATAGCCTTTAGTTTTATGTGTAGGTATATAGTAAGCACTTTGCAACTACCAAACTACTTTCTGTTACCTTTACTCACCAGACACAACAAATCCTATAGCAAATGCATCATAACATAAAAGAAATGCAACATAAAATCTCAACCTTCAATTAATTACAATTGATATGAAAAATTGTAGGGCAGCAATAATTTGGACTGGATTTGTGTTCTTAAAGCCTTTGTTTTAGATGTCTATAATTTGGCTTGGTCAATATATGTTCTGCATAATCAGTCACCTCTCTGCATTAGTCCTTTTTTTTTTTTTTTTTTTTTAAATCTTGACTCATGAGTTGAGTTTCACTTACAAGACCAGAATTTCTATGCATGCCAGGCCTCCCTGTCCATCACCAGCTCCAGGAGTTCACTCAGACTCGTGTCCATCGAGTCGGTGATGCCATCCAGCCATCTCATCCTCTGTCGTCCCCTTCTCTTCCTGCCCCCAATCCCTCCCAGCATCAGAGTCTTTTCCAATAGAACTCAGTTTATCAGTCATCCAGAATGCTGAACTCTATATAGAAAATGTGCCCTCCGGAAAATTTCTTGTATCTGTATAATTTTATGGAAGAAGATGGCTGTGTTGAGAAAGAGCATTGCCTGTCACCGTTTAGAAAGCTTTTCTAAGTATTCAGCCTGTTCAGGCCCGATAACCATATGTTGGGCTATGTTGCTGTTCAGTCACTCAGTCCTGTCCAAATATTTGCAACCCCATAGACTGCAGCATGCCAGACTTCCCCCCTTCACAATATCCCAGAGCTTGCTCAAACTTATATCGATTGAGTTTATGATGCCATCCAACCATCTCATCCTCTGTTGTGCCTTTCTTCTCCGGCCTTCAATATTTTCCAGCATCAGTGTCTTTTCTAATGAGTTGGTTATTTGCTTCAGGTGGCCAAAGTATTGAAGCTTCAGCTTCAGCCTCACTCCTTCCAATGCATATTCAGGGTTGATTTCCTTTAGGATTGACTGGTTAGATCTCCTTGCAGTCCAAGGGACTCTCAAGAGTCCTTTCCAACTCCACAGTTCAAAAGCATCGATTCTTCAACTCTCAGCCTTCCTTATGGTACAACTCTCACATCCATTCATGACTGCTGGAAGAACCATAGCTTTGACTATATGGACCTTTGTCAGCAAAGGAATATCTCTGCTTTTTAATATGCTGTCTAGGTTGGTCATAGCTTTTCTTCTAAGGAGCAAGTGTCTTATTTTCATGGCTGCAGTCACCATCTGCAGTGATTTGGGGGCCCCCAAAATAAATTCTTTCATTGTTTCCATTGTTCCCTCATCTATTTACCATGAAGTGATGGGACCACATGCTATAATCTTTGTCTTTTTGGATGTTGAGCTTTAAGCCATCTTTTTGCTCTCCTTTTTATCTTCATCAAGAAGCTCTTTAGTTCCTCTTTGCCTTCTGCCATAAAGGTGGTGTCATATGCATATCTGAGGTTATTTATATTTCTCCTGGCAATCTTGATTCTAGCTTGTGCTTCATCCAGCCCAGCATTTCACATGATGTACTCTGCATATAAGTTAAATAAGCGAGGTGTACTCCTTTCCCAATTTTGAACCAACCCACTCTTCCATGACCAGTTCTAACTGTTGCTTCTTTACCTGTATCCAGGTTTCTCAGGAGACAGCTAAGATGATCTGATATTCCCATCTCTTTAAGAGTTTTCCACAATTTGTTATGATACATACAGTCAAAGGTTTTCACGTAGTCACTGAAGCAGAAGTAGATGTTTTTCTGGTATTCCCTTTACAAGTTAAAGAAGAAAAGTCATATACTTCTTTCCATAAATGTATAAAAAGCATCTGTTGAAGTCAACTTTTTCTAAAAAAAGGGGAAAAATGGTGAAACAATTCTTAGAAAACTAGCAATAGAAGGAAACTTCCTAAGCATGTTAAAAAGAAGAAAAAACAGAGATATCATCATACTTAATGAGGGAAAAAAAGTGAATGATTTATTTCTTAAGGAAGAGATGAGAATGTCTTTTTTAACCAGATCTATTCATTATCATACTGGAAATTCTAGCTAGTACAAAGAGACAAGGAACAGAAGTAAATGACATCTTTGTTGAAAATAAAGAAATATAAAGGCTTTTGTTACAATTGATGTGATGATCTATGTAAAGAATCTCATAGAATCTACAAAAGATTCTAGAATAATTGAGTTTAGCATAATTTTAGAATTATTTTAGAATAATTGAGATTTCAGGATAAGTATCAATGTATAAAACAACTGTAATTCTGTATATGTCAAAAATACATAGACAATACATTAGAAAAGAACACCATTTGTAATAAAATTTTAAAATAAAATCCCATTTGTAATAAATTTTAAATTTTTAAATTTTAAAATAAAATTTTACTATATGCTACAAAAGGAAATTTGACAAAAGATGAGAAAGGCCTGCACAACAAAATCTTTAAAATATTATTGAGAGAAATTAAAGACATAAATAAGTGGAAAGCTATATGTGCTCATGAATTATCAGGCTCAGTATTATTAAGATCTCAGTCGTCATCAGTTTAACTTATAGAAATTCAAATAACCTCATTTGAAATTCTAAATTTTTTCAGTAAACATAAACAAGTTGATTCTAAAATTCATGTGGAAATATGAAGGAACTATAGTAGCCAAAACAACTTTAAAAGGAAGAACATAGTTGGATGACTAACTACCTGATCTCAAGGCTTATTTATAAAGAAGATGTGATTTTCATGTAAAAATAGATTCGTGTAACTATTATCTAGAATATAGATAAACCCACGTGTATATGGGACACCTCATTACTGGCAAATGTGTAAAGTCAGTTTATTGGCAAGAGGATAATTTTTCAACAGAAGTTTCCATAATAGCTGAAATTCCAAAATGAACCTTAATACATCCTTCACTCCACATACAAAAAATAACACAAAATTTATCATGAATTTACATTTGCATTTTCCTTGTGAGTAATAATGCTTAGTATCTTTTCATATGATTATTTACTATCCATATATCTTTTTTTTTTGGTCAAGTTTTATCAAAATCTTATGAAGTTTTTATCAAGTTGCTTTTTCACTATTGAGTTTTGAAAATTCTTTACATACTCTGGATACACATTTTTTTTCTTATCAAATATATGACTTGCAAATGTTTTGTCCCAGTGTTTCTTATTCTTTTATGTCTCTTTTAATAGAATTTTTAAATTTTGGTAATACATATAATTTCTTTATTTTACAAATTGTGCTTTGGTGTTGTATTTAGAAAGTTTTCCCTAATCTATGGTTACAAAGATTTTTCTGTATTTTCTTCTACAAGTTTTTCAGCTTTGTGCAGCAATGAAAACATTATTTTAAAAAGATATATTTGATTATATTATTACTAAACACTTGTTCTTTCAACAGCATTGATTGATAAAGGAATGAAAAAAACAAACCATGAACAGGAGAAAAATATTTGCAAATCTAGCATATGTGAAGAATTCTCAACTCAATAATGATAAAATAACAGTAAAATGTGGGTAAGGTTTAAATGGAGAGGACTCTTGAGAGTCCCTTGGACTGCAAGGAGATCCAGTCAGTCCATTCTGAAGGAGATCAGTCCTGGGTGTTCACTGGAAAGAATGATGCTGAAGCTGAAACTCCAATACTTTGGCCACCTCATGAGAAGAACTGACTCATGGAAAAGACCCTGATGCTGGGAGGGAGTGGGGGCAGGAGGAGAAGGGGACGACAGAGGATGAGATGGCTAGATGTCATCACTGACTCGATGGACATGAGTCTGAGTGAGCTCTGGGAGTTGGTGTTGGACAGGGAGTGTTGGTGTGCTGCGATTCATGGTGTCACAAAGAGTCGGAGACGACTGAGCAACTGAACTGAATTGAACTGAAGGTTAAATAGACACTTCACCAAAGATATATGGAATGCAAATAATCACATGAAAATTTACTCAACATTATTACTGTTTTCATCGGTTGCTTCAGTTGTGTTCAACTCTTTGGGACTCCATGAACTACAGCCCACCAGGTCCTCTGTCCATGGAATTCTCCAGGTAAGAATACTGGGGTGGGTTGCCATGCCCTCCTCCAGGGAAATGCAGATTAAAACAGTGATGTACCACATGTGATGTACTACACACTTGTTATTTATGAATGGCTAATATTAAAATGCCTGACCACACCAATGCTGGCAAATGTGAATAGGTGGAACTCACATACTATGCTATTGGGATTGTAAAGGTTACAAATGTGGCTAACAGTTTGGTGGGTTTCTTAGTCATTACAAATTCACCTATCATTATGATCCAGTCTTTCCACTCCTAGATGTTTACTAAGGAGAAATAAAGCCTTTCGTCTACTCAAAGACTGGTACACAAATTCACAGAATCTTATAACCAAAAACTAGAAGCAAGCCAAATGTCCACGGATAGATGACTAGAGAAACACTGTGGTATGTCTGTATAAGCAATGAACCAATACTCACAATAACATGTTTGAACCTCAAAATAATTAGTCTTAGTGAAAGAAGCCAGACAAAAAGAATGTATGATGCTTGATTTCACTTATCCTGAATTCTGGAAAATGCAAACTAATCTATATTGACAGACAGCAGATTACCTGGGAATGAGGGGAGTTGGTAGGAAGGAATCACCAAGCAGTGTGGAGAAACATGTCCTCTATCTTGGTTCTGGTGATGGTTTCATAGGTTTGTCAAAATACATATCAATACATATTAAACTACGCTTTACATGCAGTTTATTTTTAGTTGAACCTCAATTAAAGTGGTAATATAGGCTACTCTAATAATGCATATATTCATTTCCAAAAGATCTTACTAGATATGCTATGTCAAATATATTAAATTAAAATTTAATATAAAATAAGTTATTGAATTGCTTACTTTCCTTTACCATAACACATTGCTTTACTCTTGATTCTAAAATTCTATTATCATTCTATACTATTTCTTCATGAATTTAGGGATTAGAACAACTCTTTTTACTTTGAAAGCTTATATATTTTTGAGAGCTATAATACCCAACACCTCACAGTTAGCAATTTAATTTGCAAAGAAGTTGCATACATTTTTAAAATAATATATCCACAGCTGCCTGGAACCTAGGCTTTTAAAGAAGGTATTATCATTCTTAATAGCAGTAATGTACTTTGAAGTCAAGCTTTCTACCCTTCAGCTTCCTTGTGTATTAAATAGATACCAGAATGTCTTAGTGCTGTGAGAATTAAATCTGCCTGGCACACAGTAAGTATCAAATAAATAGCAGCCATTAGTATTAGTATAGCTTTTCAGTGTAATATACTTTCTTTTCTTACATATAAAATTGCAGTTATTTTTTAAGAAGTAAAACTTAAAGTTGTAAAGAATAAATGACATAAAATCTTTGCAGTTAACAAAGGTCAATGCTAGGATTCCCACCCAGGTGTTTTGGTTTAAATGTCACCACAATTAAAGCCTATTCATTATATCTGATGAGCTTATATCCTCCTTATGAAATTCAACTGTCTAAAAGTGTGTGGGTAGATAGTATAGATGTTCTGCTGCTGCTAAGTCGCTTCAGTCGTCTCTGACTCTGTGCGACCCCATAGACGGCAGCCCTCCAGGCTCCCCCATCCCTGGGATCCTCCAGGCAAGAACCCTGGAATGGGTTGCCATTTCCTTCTCCAGTGCATGAAAGTGAAAAGGCAAAGTGAAGTCGTTCAGTAGCATCTGACTCTTCACGACCCCATGGACTGCAACCCACCGGGCTCCTCCGTCCATGGGATTTTCCAGGCAAGAGTACTGGAGTAGGAGAGTACTGGAGTATTGCCTTCTCCAGTAGGTGTTCTAGTATGTCCTAATTTGTTAGGTATTTGTGCCCTGCTTGGCTATCTCTACATAAATTTAAATATGTGTCAGGATGATTCAAAATTTCGGAAGAGGTAGAGGGAGACAAAAGAGAAAGAATGAGAGATATTGCCATTTTTGTACTTTCCAAGCTGGCAGAAGAGGAAATATATGGCTTTCCTTATTTCCTTCAGAATATTTTAAATATTTAATATTGAATTTATTGTTGTCCAATAATTCTTATGTTTACCTCATTGTAAATATGTCTATCAATAGATTGCAAAGTGGAATAGCAAAAAGACACGTTTTTAGACTTTGGATATACTGAAAAAACATATTTTTTTGAGATGTTGCACCAGCTTTAGAATCAAGTAATTTTACATCTGTTTGGGCTATTAATGGTAAATCTGTAATTTTGAAAAACCTTTCTAAGCACTTCACCTTAATGATTAAAAATAATCAAACCACATATTATGTAACTACATATTAGTGCCTGTGTTCTAATATTGCCTATGATTTCACATATCAAAAAAATAATATTGAAGGTATCAGCTATTACCTTTATTAGGAGTACAGTGCAGAATAAATAGACTACATTGCAGCTATTTTTTGTTACCTGCTGAAATAATAATAGAATTTTGGCCTTCTGATTCTGCAGTTTATACCTAAGTCATATTTCGAATTGCCAGGTTTTAAATTTTACAAAACATTCAAGAGTTTTATTTGAGCTGGAGAATGAAAGGAGTAGTGATAATTAGCTTATATCTGAGAATGTATTTTTCATCTATTACATTCCATTCTGCATTTGTATTCCACTCTTTTTTGTTAAAGAGATAATTTAATAAACAGTTGATTAGGAAGGTTAGGTTCCAATGACCTCCCATGGTAGAACAACTTAAAGTTGAACAAACTTAAAATTCAACTTGGGAAAGGAGTGTGTCAAGGCTATATATTGTCACCCTGCTTATTTAACTTATATACAGAGTACATCATGTTAAAAGCCAGGCTTGATGAAGCACAAGCTGGAATCAAGATTGCTGGGAGAAATGTCAATAACGTCAGATATGCAGATGACACCACCCTTATGGCAGAAAGTGAAGAGAAACTAAAAAGCCTTTGATGAAAGTGAAAGAGGAGAGTGAAAAAGTTGGCTTAAAGCTCAACACTCAGAAAACAAAGATCATGGCATCTGGTCCCATCACTTCATGGGAGATAGATGGGGAAACAGTGGCTGACTTTATTTTTCTGGACTCCAAAATCACTGCAGATGGTGATCGCAGACATGAAATTAAAAGATGCTTACTCCTTGGAAATAAAGTTATGACCAACCTACATAGCATATTCAAAAGCAGAGACATTACTTTGCCAACAAAGGTCCATCTAATCAAGGCTATGGTTTTCCAGTAGTCATTTATGGGTGTGAGAGTTGGACTATAAAGAAAGCTGAGCACAGAAGAACTGATGCTTTTGAACTGTGGTGCTGGGGAAGACTCTTGAGAGTCCCTTGGACTGCAAGGAGATTAAGCTAGTCAATCCCGAGGGAAATCAGTCCTGAATATTCATTGGAAGGACCAATGCTGAAGCTGAACTTCCAATACTTTGGCCACCTAACGTGAAGAGCTAACTCATTGGAAAAGACCCTGATTCTGGGAAAGACTGAAGGCAGGAGGAGAAGGGGATGACAGAGGGTGAATTGGTTGTATGGCTTCATTAACTCAATGGACATGAGTTCGAGCAAACTCTGGGAGCTGGTGAAGGACAGGGAAACCTGGTGTGCTGCAGTTCATGGGGTCACAATGTCAGACACGACTGAGTGACTGAACAACAAACTTAAAATTGCATAGGGAAATAGAAATGGAAGATCAAGGTTATAAATATAGGCATTAAGGCCTTTATTTTAAAAGCCTTAAAATAATTAAAAATTCAATCCACAGTTAAAATTATATAAATGATATTACAGCCATTTAATTAGTAGTCATGAGTAATATATAATTAGTGCCCATTATTATTCATAATTGATAAAATAAGTTTCAGATTCTTTTGTGGGAAAATCCAAAATTATTTGTATCTTTTTATTTTTGCAGAAAAATACCTATTTTAAAGGAATTATGAGCGAGTGAATGATCTTTTATCTTTCTTATTTTATGACTTGCTGTTAATAGTTTCTACCTTATGGTCTTCTTATTGGATTCTGAAATGCAGAAGAGCTTGATCTTGCAGTTTTAAGACTGAACAAAGTTTATGTAACCTTTGCTTAAGGTACTCAGCTTTATTAAACTTTTTGAGCAATATGTTTCTAAACTTTTCTCCAACAAATATGTTTATATAACCCCAGGTCTCCCAAGATAGCTTCATGAATTTAACTTTTTTAGAAGTGGCTTGGTTTCCTCACTCCTCAATGAAACAGAGAAATTGTTTTCTAAGCCTTATGATATTTCACTTCATTTTGTTTTTTTCCTTAGAGCTCTTTTAAAACAATTCTCTTTTCCTTCTCCACCACCCATTACTCTAAATTTGTCATTTTTGGTTTTCATTTTTTTGGATGATATTTTATAGAAAATATTCATAATCTTATAATTACAAAGCCATTAATTTCCTGATAAATATGAAATACACACAAAATATTCATAGACTTTTGAATTTGGAGTATTCACAGCAGAATTAATTGTTTATGATATTGATACTTGTCACACTCTAATTCCTTTCCATTTTTATGGAATTCCACAAGTAATAGGTGAGAAACAAGAAATACTTTAAATTCTCTTTGCATTTTGAATATGAATAATGTTGAGCCCACAAGAGGTTTAAAATTAAAGCAATAATTCAGTAATGAAATAATTTTCCTTCAGCAGAAATTCAGTGATTTTTTTAAAATTTTTTTAAATTCAGTGATTTTTGAGAGCAAATGCAAAACTTAGAGAATAAAAAGCTTTTACTGAAGACTATACAAAATAATATTACTATCATCATTCTTAGATATACTTTATGAAATTATTAAATACTTAAATACTTTATGAAATTATTCACATTTTCCTACTCATATAACTAATGATGCATATGGTCAAGACACTGACCACTACTTTTTATATGAATAGATTTTGGATATAGACCAGTTTTTTAATGTGAAATATTGAAATGGCATTCCCAGTTTTTTTCAGCCAACTCTGTTAAATACTTTACTTTTATAAGAAACACATTAGAATTCAAGAAAATTACTCTCTGACTTGTCCTAACTGCAAATTCTTATTATGCTATTATATGACTGATATAAAGGATAGTTTTACATTAATGAAATTTGTTGCATTTTCTTTTTAATTGAATTTTTGTTTTAATTTGTTGCATAAAACTCTTTATGACAGATTCCTTATACTTATCCTTGCCTTATTTTAATATATGTGAAGAAATGAATTTTCACATTCATAGAATTATATTAAAGATGCTTCTGTTGAAACAAGAACTCTGATTTTAATATTATCAAAAGAAACTTTAAAACATTCAGAATAACTAGCATGTGTTTTCTTCTGATAATAAATTCAGCAAAAGATACTGTCCAACAAAGCTATTCTTATAGAAATAAACACACATAATACCATACCAAAATCACAAAAACTATTTAAACAATCATAGTTGATTAAATGGTACAGTTTTGAAAATTTTGACTTTTAGAATGTGATTTATTAAAATTCCATGAACATTTTAGTCCAAAACAGTATGCGAGGTCCAATCCTCAAGAAACTTTAGTTGATCAATAGTCCTTAAACTTTGATATTCAAGAGAATCATTTAGAGAACTTGCTAAAATGTGGAAACCCAGAATCTTACCCAATCTGCCAATTCAGAATACGTTAGGTTATTATCTGGAAACCAAAAACTCACCAGTTGTTCTAATGAACACAATTTCATCAAAGGCATTGTAGTAGATGATCATTTAAGAGAACATAAATGAAAGCAGAGCAAATAGAATTTAATTTTGTTTTACTTTAAAATTCTGATTTAATTCATCTGTTTTAGAGCTGTCTCATGTAATTTTCATAAAATGATGTTCATAACCATTTAATGGTATACTATCCCTATTTGATTAGACAATTGTCATTCTACTCTCATCAGATTTCAGGAATATTGTTTTGTTCTGAGCTATATGAGCTAAATTTGGAATTAAAAATTACAAATATTGAAATTTTATTTCAATATTGATGTTGACAAATGTGTATGCATCTACAAGAATAATACTGTGATGAGGCACGGTCTGAAAATAATGTCTTCAGATAATTGATTAAAGGAACTATCATTTGTGTTTTAAAAACATGCAAAGATTATGAGCAGTTACATTTAATTAGATTTTTCTGCTTTGTCAACTGTTATTTCCTTAGCATCAATACATGAAATTAATGGTTTATACTTTCCATTCAAAAGGCTTTCTATTTCTATCTTTTTTTAAGGGTTTTGCTCTTATACTTAAAATTGTTTTGCATAAATACTTGAATTAACTATTAAACTCTAAAGTGTAAGAGTTCAGAGCCTACACATAAGAGCCTACACACACAGAACTGACAGTACATTATTGACATTTATTGATCTATAGTTTAATTTTATGTTCATTTTTGTGTTGAGACTGAGTTTCTGTGGGGTATTTCTCACTGTGTGTTTGTGTATGTTTGCCTTTCATTTAGTGTGTCATCAAAACACTTCTGCCTGGGAGTCAACCAAACTGCAAAATTTTAGGACACAGTTCTCTGCAAACTGCCCTTACTTCTGACACCAATTGCAAGGGTTAGTTCAGGGTGTCTCCTAAACCACTGTTAGATTCAGTAGTTTGCTGAAAGGACTCATAGGACTCATTTAAAGCTTTGTATTCAAAGTTATAGTTATTACAGGCAAAGGAGATGGATTAAAGAGGAAGGCAGAGGAAGAGACACAGAAGTCTCCACCTGTGAGTCTTCCGTTGCCTTCCCCAAAGAGCCAGTATGCATTACCCTTTCAGCACTAATGTGTGGCAATATGCATGGAGTATTGCCAACCAGGGAAATTTATTCAGGCTTCAATGTTTAGAGAGTTTGTGTACCAGTCATGATTGGTTGATTGCCCACCTAATTGAAGTCAATCTCCACATTACCTAATTCTGTGTAATCCAAAGCTCCCACCCTAAATTACGTGGCCATTCTAGTGTGACAAACTCAAGACTGTCTGGTGTGACCAGCTCCCACCCTGGATAAAGACATTTCTGTCTGTTACGATGTAGGTATATACTAGAATCTGAAAGTAAAAGCCAGAACACTCTCGGTGAGTGCTGGGTTCCTGCCCCGGTGGATCTAAGGAATTCGAAGGGAGACAGCGTAGGCGAGGAAAACTTATTTATTTAGAAATATAAGAGAAATTAAGAAGAAGTAGTATAGTAGGAATATTTAGTGGAGAAAAGAAGCTGAATAACTTGGTTTATGTGGAGAACTAATAAAACCTCAGGACAAGAGATTTGCACCATCTACGTTGGGCCACTGGCGCCCATTTAAATATTGGAGCCTGCCCCACCTTGGGCTCCCTCTCTCACGGATCTTAGAAGCCAGGGCAAGTAAGTAGACATGGTGAGCCTCCATGCCCCAGATAGGAATTCAGCCAGAAAATAGAGTAAGAAAAGACATGGGGGAAACCATTCCAGTGACTGCCCCCCCATTATCTGGAAAGGCCTTATATACCTTTTGATTTTACATAGAGATCAATGGATAATACAAACTTATGTAGTGTCAGCAGCCCTGACTCTTATCGAGACCAGGCTTTCTCTCTGCATACTTAGTCGTATACACAAGTCTTAGGTGATTTGCATCATCTTCTGGTCAGAAGGCCAATTAACATTTTATAGCCCTTTTCTGATAAGGGTTTGTCAACCAGAAGACTTATTTGCCCTAATAGTGTTGTTCTTCCCAAAGTCTAGTGCCACTCTCAGAAAGCACTAAATAAAGTTACATTCTTACATAGCAAGGATACAACAATTTATAACAAGAAAAAAGGAGTACAGTGATTTATAACGAAGAGAAAAGTAATTAACTCAAAGTCTAGTATTGCTAACATCAAAACTACTATATTCCTATTTCTGCATTCTATTTACATTGATTAATATCCTCCCAGGTGCCTAAAAGTAAAGGATATGGAGGCCTGGTGGCAAACATTAACTCAACAAACTTCACTGAACTAATTCTTAACTCTAAAAGGCTCTGTATCTTTAAGATGTTTTGAGCTTCATGCCTCTCACAGTTGGGGGCTGTAAACAATCCACAAGTTTTAAAGCAGACCAGTCAGATACAAAGCCATCAAAGGGGTTTCAAGTTGAGACATTCTTTTTATATGCAGGAGACTGTTAACTGGAGCCCTAAGTTAATTCCTTTTAGAGGCAGAAGAGTGGAAAGCACAGTACAATAAGGCAGGCAGACTCTGGTTTGGGGGTAGATGTTCAAGAAAACCCAGGGGAACCCCTGAAGTCTGACTCACCTTGCCCATCAGGCCTCTCCACATTACCTTGTCATGGGTGGGATCTCCCGTGCTGGCTCCCGGCATCTCTAGGCTTAGTTATTTACTGTTGTGGTAGTTCAGTCCCTCAGTCATGTCTGACTCTTTGCCACTCCATGGACTATAGCATGACAGACTTCCCTATCCTTCTGTATCTGCTTTAGGTTGGTCAGATTCATGTCCACTGTGTTGATGATGTCATCCAAGCATTTATCCTTTGTTAACCCATTCTCCTACCACTCTCAATCTTGCCCAGCATCTGGGTCTTTTCCAGTGAATCAGCTTTTCACATCAGGTGTCTAGAGTATTGGAGCTTCAGCTTCATCATCAGTCCTTCTAATGAATATTCAGGGTTGATTTCCTTTAGAATTGACTGATTTGTTCTCCTTGCTGTCCAGGAGACTCTCAAGAGTCTTCTCCACCACCAGTTCAAAAACATCAATTTATTGGTGCCTAGCCTTCTTTATTGTCCAACTAAAACATGTATACATGACTACTGGAAAAACCGTAATTTTGGCTATATGGACCTTTGTCAGCAAAGTGATGTCTCTGCTTTCTAGTATGCTGTCTAGATTTGCCATAGCTTTTCTTCCAAAGAGCAAGCATCTTTTAATTTCATGGCTGCAATCACCATCTGCAGTGATTTTGGAGCCCAAGAAAAGAAAATCTTTCACAGCTTCCACTTTTTCTCCAGCTGTTTGCCATGAAGTAATGAGATTGGATGTCATGATCTTCATTTTTTGAATGTTGAGTTTTAGCCAGATTTTTCACTCTCCTCTTTCACCTTCATCAAGAGACTCTTTAGGTCCTCTTCCCTTTCTGCCATTAGAGTGGTATTATCTTCATATCTGAGGCTGTTGGTATTTCTTCTGGCAATCTTGATTCCAGCCAAGCATTACATATGATCTACTCTGCATATAAGTTAAATAAGCAGGATGACAGTATACAGCCTTGACATACTCCTTTCCCAATTTAGAACCAGTCCATTGTTCCATATCCAGTTCTAATTGCTGCTTCTTGACCTGCATAATGGTTTTGCAGAAGACAGGTAAGGTGGTCTGGTATTCCCACATCTTAAAGAATTTTCCTCAGTTTCTTGTGATCCACACAGTCAAAGGCTTTAGCATAGTCAATGAAGCATAATTTTTTTAATTCTCTTGCTTTTTCTATGATTCAGTGGATGTTTGTAATTTGATTTCTGGTTCATCTGCCTTTTCTAAATCTCACTTTTATATGTGGGAGTTCTCAATTCATGCACTGCTGAAGCCTAGCTTGAAAGAGCATTACCTTGCTAACATGTGAAATGAGGGCAATTTTACAGTAGTTTGAACATTCTTTGGCACTGCCTTTTTAAGGATTGAAATGAAACTGACCTTTTCCAGTCCTGTGGCCACTGCTGAGTTTTCCAAATTTGCTGGCATGTTGAGTGCAGCACTTTAACAATATCATCTTTTAGGATTTTAGGTAGATCACCTGGAATTCCATCACCTCCAGGAACTTTGTTTGTAAGGCAAACTTGACTTCACACTCCAGGATATGTGGCTCTAGGGGAGTGACCACACATCCTAGTTATACAGGTCATTAAGAACTTTTTTTCTTTGTATAGTTCTTTTGCATATTCTTGCCACTTTTTCTCACAGCTCTTTAAAGCAGAAAGATAAAAGTTTGAATGAGTTAGAGATAGCTAACATGGTCCCTAGCATAAAGAACAGTGTAGGAAAAAAACCTGATAATTTTGTGAAATTCATTGTAAATACTATTTAATAGCAATTTAAATGCATAGGTTTTGAAATTAATTACTCCCTGGCTGTTCAGACAGTAAAGAATCCACCTTCAATGCAGGAGAACAGGATCTGATCCTTAAGTTGTGAAGATCCTCTGGAAATGGAATGGCTACCAACTTCAGTATACTTGCCTGGAGAATTCCATGAGCAGAGGAGCCTGGTGGTCTACAGACCATGGGGTCACAGAGTCAGACAGAAGTGAAGTACTTTCACAGTTTATTCAGTATGAGGGCTTCCCAGGTGGCACTAGTGGTGAAGAACATGCCTCCAAATGCAGGAGACATTAAGAATGGTGGATTCAATCTCTGAGTGGGTAAGAACACTTGGAGGATGGCATGGAAACCAACTCCAGTATTCTAGCCTGGCGAATCCCATAGACAGAGGAATCTGGTTAGCGATGGTCCATAGTGTCACAAAGAATGGACACAACTCAAGCCACTTAGTAGACATGCACACATTCAGTATGAAATATTTTAGGAATATAACTGAACTAGGTAGTGAAGGAACATTTTGGAAATAAAATGTTGATAGAGGGAATGGTTTTAGGTGTGTGTGTTTTTTTTTTTTAGCAATTTATATCATTTTATGGATAACTGGGATGCAATTTGAAAGATATTCTTAATAGTGTCATTTTATTAAAAGAATGCTTCAATCATCATATTAGTAGAAAAATATTTTTTAATCTTTTCCTAATAACAACATCTTTTTCATCAGAGGTGCCTCTTTTTTTAGTGTATGAGAAGAAATGTTGTATGTGTGTATTTCCACAATAAATAATCAAAGAAACAAGTCAAGCTCAAGGAATAATAATCCAGTTATTGGAGAAAGAGGTATACAATTTCAGGATATTTGGTTGAAAATGTTTTCATATCACTCATTTTCCTCTTGTTAGTATTAAATATATAAGTGATTAGGTTAGTCAAAGCATATTGCTGTGTCATTAATCAACTTCATGCATGACTCAGGAATCATCAGGACAATTCTGAAGCTATTTTTGTCTCACAATTCATTTCTTAGAGCTGAGCTCAAAATTTAATTCCTCTGACATATAGAAAGTGACACAACTTACATAGGTATGTTCATTACATAGACGCTTTTAGCAAAGTACAAATAAGTATATTATTGTTGGAGAACTCAGGTATCTAACTACTCTGAGAAATGTACCAATAAATGATCAGAATGATATCTTCTTCTAGAATATTCTCTTCTAGAGGGAAAATCATTGTACAAATAAAACTAACTGTACTGCTGAGATTTCCCTGGCAGTTCAGTGGTTCAGACTCTGTGCTTCCAATTCAGTGGGCAAGGGTTCAATCTCTGGTCAGGAAACTAAGATCCCACATGCTGTGCCACTCATTCAAAAACTATACTGAAACATTTGTATTGGATAATAAATTTGAGATTTTTTTTTTTTTTTTTAATCACAAGCTACTGTAGTATATGGGCTTCCTGGAGGTTCATTGGTAAAGACTCTGCCTTCCAATACAAGATTGTAGTGTTCCATCCCTGGGTCAGGAAGATTCCCTGGAGAGGGAAATGGCAACCCACTCCAGTATTCTTGCCTGGAAATGCCATGGTCGGAGCCTGGTGGGCTATATAGTCCATGGGGTTGCAAAACAGTTCGGCATGACTTAGCTACTAAACAACTACTACTGTAGTATACAAATTATTAGTAAGTGGTTCTGTGCTGTGTTTAGTTGTTCAGTCCTGTCCAACTCTTTGCAACCCCATGGAGTGTAGCCCACCAGTCTCCTCTCCATGGGAATTTTCCAGGCAAGAATATTGGAGTGGGTTGCTATGTCTTCCTCCAGGGGATCTTCCCAAACCAGGGATCAAACTCAGGTCTCCCGTATTGCAGGCAGATTCTTTACCATCTGAACCACCAGGGAAGCACTTAATTATAACAAACATGGAACTGTAAGCAATTAGCTGCCTTGTAGGAAGAAAACTCTTAAGATTTTTAAAATATTGTTTAAAATTCTAGGGTAATTGCTTAACTAGAAAATCACCATGTGTTTCTTCTGGTAATATTGACACAATTTGCCAGTCTATTCTATTTCTTTTGAATAAAAATGAAGATTTATTTTCACTGTATATATTTTAACTCCAGTTACTTCCAAACAATGAAATTTCAATTTAGACCTGCCATTGAGTATTGTTCTTCTTTGCACTTTTTTTTTTAGCTTATGCTCACACCAAGGATTTGAACTGTGTGAGAATTTCTCATTGTTATTACTGGAAGCAGTTTTGTTGCCGTGGTGTAAAACTCAACTGCTGATAGCAACTGTTAGTTATACTCTTTGACAAAAGATTATACTTAAAACTAGCTTTTCTCACCAAACCATTAAATATGAGGTGGAAGCAACTATTTTTCTCCTATTTAAGTTGCACAATTATTAATTTTTCTGAGTCCATTACAGAAAGCTAACATACAAGGCTCTTTTTGTATTTCAAACTTTGAGAGGGATCCAAGAGAGTCCTATACTAAACTCAAAGGTATGATGAAAATTATCATATTTTCACTAGTGGATTTAAAGTTACCAAATAATTTCAATATTAAGGCCATTAATGACTGAACTTACCTGTTTTGACTTAGGACATAAATTTGAAAAGAATAGAGATATTAGGATCTATTAAGGTAAAGTATTGAGTTATGGCTGGTGTTGCTATTTGGCAATGGTTCTGTGTGATTAATTATCTGGACAACTTAATACATAACAAAATAATTGTGTTCTAAGTACTGAGATGAGAATACTATTTCTTTTCTTTCTGGAAACTATAAAATCTTCTTTACATTTCATCAAGAATTTAAATAATCTTCAGGAGATGACCTTTCTAAAGAAAAGGATGTCTTTCTTATTATTATTCAGTATACTAAAGTTTCTATTGCTGTATATGACATTTCCACAGAACTTTAAATAGAAATATTAAAGAACAGAGCAGGAAGCACATTCATTAGAATAAAAAGTATCTAGCTATATGACCCCAGTAAGACAAGGTAATTTTACTAACAATACTTAACCCATATTGAAGGGCCAGATGGTAGCTAGGGAAAAAAAAATCACTGAGCAGAAAGCCTAATTCAGTGTGTGCTCTGACACTTGTAGCCATGATCCCATAATCATTTATGGAACTGATCAACAGCTTGCTTCTGTATTTCCCTGCTGTGTTTTATTTGTCTTCTCTATGTTTGATTGTATATATAAAGGCAGCTTAATAACTAGAAGCTTTATCATTATACCTGTTCTAGCATTTAATTTAATTTTAAGCATATTACTATATGTAACAAAGCAAAATTTGATGTATTTTACAAATAAAATATATATTTTGTTACCTATCTGTACCTAATATGCTTGCTGGAAATTATTTTACATCTTTCATCTTACTTTTTAAAATATAATATTTCAAAGACATCATTTTCCATTGTGCATTTTATATAACTAGACATTAGCAGAAACTCAAAAAATAAAAGAAATGGTTAACAGTTTTGAAGAAAGCTTAACAAATGTCAACACGTTTTACTACCTGTACCTTTTAAAATACTTCTCAACATCTTTTATTTAAAGTATACTCAGCCCTTAAAAAGAATAAATTTGACTCAGTTCTAATGAGATGGATGAAATTGGAACCGATTATACAGAGTGAAGTAAGCCAGAAAGAAAAACACCAATATAGTATACTGACACATATATATGGAATTTAGAAGACAGTAATGATGACCCTATATGTGAGACAACAAGAGACACAGAGGTATAGAGTGGACTTTTGGACTCTGAGGGAGAGGAAAGGGTGGGATGGTTTGGGAGAATGGCAATGAAACATGTATATTTTCCTGTAAGAAATGAAATGCTAATCTAAGTTCAATGTAGGATGCAGGATGCATGGGGCTGATGCACAGGATGATTCAAGTAGAGGATGTGGGGTGGGAGGTGGGAGGGGCTTCGGCATTGGCAGATTGTGTTCACCTATGGCTGATTCGTGTCAATGTATGGCAAAACAAATACAGTGTTGTAATTTAAAAAATAAATAAATTTAATTTTTAAAAAAGTATAATGTAAATTCTCGAGAAGAATAGAACAAGCAGAATTTTCCAAACAAATTTTACTTTCAAACTTTTACCTTTTGATTTATTCAAGAGGTGTTTAACAAATACTTGAAATTCCATAGTAAACAAACCTGAATAAGTTTGCTACTCTCGTGGAGCTTATGTTGTTGTAAGTTAGCCTCCTAGGACTAGGGCACTACAGAATCTTTATAGTGTCTTTCAAACTGGGGGCAAGGAAATACACTAAATGCTTCATGTATGTTATTCCATTTAATTTACAAAAAATAAAAAACTTGAGGCTTAAGAACTATTATCAGTCTCATTTTACAAGTGTGACCATGAAGCCTGAGAGAAATTTAGTTCACATATTTCAAGGTAATGTGTCTTTGTTGTTCATTCACTCAGTCTTGTCCAGCTCTTTGCCATCTCATGAAATGCAGCATCAGGCTTCCCTGTCCTTCACTGTCTCCTGGACGATGCTCAAACTCATATCCATTGAATTGGTGATGTCATCCAACTATCTCGTCTTTTATTGTCCCTTTCTCCTACTGCCTTCAGTCTTTCCCAGAATCAGGGTCTTTTCCATGTGAGTAACTCTTCGCATCAGGTGGCCAATGTATTGGAGCTTCAGCTTCAGCATCAGTCCTTCCAGTGAATATTCAGGGTTGATTTCCTTTAGGATTGACTGGTTTGATCTCCTAGCAGTCCAACAGAGACTCTCAAGACTCTTCTTCAGCTCCACAGTTCAAAAGCATAAATTCTTTTGGTACTCAATTTTCTTTATGGTCCAACTCTCACATCCAGACATGACTACTGAAAACCCATAGTTTTGGCTATATGGACCTTTGAAGGCAAAGTGATGTCTCTGCTTTGTAAATATGCTGTCTAGGTTTGTCAAAAATTTTCTTCCAAGGAGCAAGCATCTTTTCATTCCATGGCTGCAGTTACCATCCACAGTGATTTTGGAGCCCAAGAAAACAGTCTCTCACTGTTTCCATTTTTTTCCCCATCTGTTTGCCACAAAGTGATGGGAATGGATGCCATGATCTTCATTTTTTTGAATGTTGAATTTTAAGACAGATTTTTCACTCTCCTCTTTCACCTCCATCAACAGGATCTTTAGTTCCTCTTTGCTTTCTGCCATTAAGGTAATGTCATCTGCATATCTGAGGTTATTGATATTTCTCTTCGCAATCTTGATTCCAGCTTGTGCTTTATCCAGACCAGCATTTCTCATGATGTACTCTGCATATAAGTTAAATAAGCAGGGTGATGATGTACAGCCTTGATGTACTCCTTTCCCTCATTTTGAACCAGTCCGTTGTTCTATGTTCAGTTCTAACTGTTGCTCCTTGACCTGCGTGTAGGTTTCTCAGGAGGCAAGTAAGGCAGTCTGGTATTTCCATCGCTTTAAGAATTTTCCAGTTTGTTGTGATCCAAACAGTCAAATGCTTTAGCATAATCAATGAAGCAAAAATAAATGTTTTTCTGTAATTCCTTTTCTTTTTGATGGTCGGTAGATGTTGGCAATTTTATCTTGGTTCCTCTGCTTTTTCTGAATTCAGTTTGTTCATCAGGAATTCTCAGTTCACTTACTGCTGAAGCCTAGCTTGAAGGACTTTGAGCGTTGCCTTGCTAGGAAGTAAAATGAGTACAATTGTGCAGTAATTTGAACATTCTTTGGCATTGCCCTTCGTTAAGAATGAAATGAAAATTGACCTTTTCCAGTCCTATGGCCACTGCTGAGTTTTCCAAATTTGCTGGCATATTGAGTGCAGCACTTTAACAGCATCATCTTTATTTGAAACAGCTCAGCTGCAATTACATCACCTCCACTAGCTTTGTTAGCAGTAATGCTTCCTAAGGCCCACTTAACTTCACACTTCAGGATGTCTGACTCTAGGTGAGTGACCACACTGTGGTGGTTATCAGGGTCATTATGACATTTTTGTATAGCTCTTCTGGGCATTCTTGCCATCGCTTCTTAGTAGCTTCTGCTTCTGTTAAGTCCTCACTGTTCCTGTCCTTTATTATGCCCATCTTTTCATGAAATGTTCTCTTGGTATCTCTAATTTTCTTGAAGATATCTCTAGTCTTTCCTATTCTATTGTTTTCTTTTATTTGTTTCCGTTGTTCAGTTAAGAAGGCTTTCTTATCTCTCCTTACTGTTCTTTGTAACTCTGCATTCAGATGGGTATATCTTTCCTTTTGTTCTTTGCCTTTTGCGTCCAATGCGGGAGACCCAGGTTCAATCCCTGGGTTGGGAAGATCCCCTGGAGAAGGAAATGGCAATCCACTCCAGTATTCTTGCCTGGAGAATCCCATGGAAGGAGAAGCCTAGTAGGTTATAGTCCACGGGGGTCGCAAAGAGTCGGACACGACTGAGCGACTTCACCACCTTCACCTTCTCTTTTTTCCAACTATTTGTAAGACCTTCTCAGACAACCATTTTGTCTTGTTGCCTTTCTTTTTCTTGGGGATGGTTTTGATCACCACCTCCTGTACAGTGTTAGAAACCTTTGTTCATAGTTCTTCTGGTACACTCTCATACGTCTAGCAAGTGATAAAATCTAGATTGATATCTCAGAACTCTAAAGTACCCTAAGTTATATAAAAGACTGAGCCTTTATAATAACCTGCCCTGCCTAAGATGCACCATATATATTAAATTTGAAGCTGTAATTTTACTTTCATAAAATCAATAAACTGAGTTGAGAAAATAGTAGCAGGAAAACAGGCACTAGTGGGCGGTTGAACTTTTGACTTTAATGTTTCTCTCAACACTGAGAGTTCTGTGACTTTATGAAATATTCAGGATCCACTTGATGAGACACTCTTTGTGATTCCTGCCACATTTATCCTCTGGCAGCCAGTGTGGTCCTATGTAGCTAACCATTTAATGCAAGTATAATGCTTGTATGTAGTTCTAGCTCTGATAAAATGCATCTAAATGGAACCTATTTGGAAAGAAGTAATCCATTATTTATATTACCTATATCATTTCCTCTTCCATTGGTACAGTCACTGAGGAGTTAACTGGATGTGTTTTGAGTAGCTCTTGCCAACAGACTATTTAAGCTGATGCTATATTTAGTCTCTCCCATCATAGTGCTAACATTATGTAATTCAGGAGATTTTAAAACAGATTAGTCATGTACTGTCAACTGCCAAGATTAAAAAATGTAATCTTGCCACCTTGTGTTTTTATTTATGTTTAGTTCATTTTCTAGTAAGAATTTCCTCAGAAACATCTGTTTTATTGTCTATACATGCACGCTTTTATTTCATTGCAACTGTCTTGTACTGATATTTTAGGCAAGTTCCATTTCCCCATCACTTCACTGTAAATATTTCTGACCCATACAGATGTAAAAGGCCACTGAGACTTGCTAGTGGAATTAGGGCTAACTATGTAGACACAGAACACAGAAGTTTACGGTGACATTGGGATTTGTAGAGCTTACTAGAAAGATACAAAGGAAAGTGAAAACTAGACAGAATCACAGGTGCATATGATAATTATTTATTAGTATAAGGTAGTGATTTGCTTGGATTTGCTTCCAATATAAATTAAAAGAAATTAGAACAAAATGCCTTTGATATGCTTTCTTTAAAATGAAGGATGGGGGAAATGTTAGTGTTCCAGAAATGGCATATTATCATTTAGTGTTGTACACTCCTCACTCCTCATACATGAGATTGTGTTGTGCTTGAGAACACATTATCCAGGTGTTATGGTGCAGAAACAGTTGAAAATCACTCTTCTAAACATATCTGTTTTGAAATGGGTCTCATTCCTACTGGTAAAACCATTATATAACATAAATTTCAATTCTACCTGAGAAGACACAGGTAAATTAGATCCTCCTGAGATTTATTAAAGCTCTGCTTCATTCATCCCTCTTTCCATCTTATGAACGGTACCCTTGCTATCATATATTAAAAGCTGCACCTGTTCATTCTTCTTATTAGCTTTTAGTTTTCTGCAAGTTTTTCTGCCACTGTTTAGCTTATTCCTGTCTGTGATACATGATATTCTTATCTTGGCATCAGACTGCTCCACTGGGTCTCTGGTGAGCTGAAACACTGTTGTCACACGCATAACATCAACATCCTTTCTATCAGCCAACATAGCAAGTATAACCTTTGATTTCCTGGTATCTCAGTTTCTTTTTTTTAATTTTTATTTTATTTATTATTATTATTTTTTACTTTATTTTACTTTACAATACTGTATTGGTTTTGCCATACATTGAGACGAATCTGCCACAGGTTTACATGAGTTCCCAATCCTGAACCCCCCTCCCACCTCATCACCAAATTCAACTTTGTGATCATAGCTGTCTGAGTTGTGGATTCCAAATTAAACTAATAAACTTGATTTTTTTCCATCAACTCCAATGTCCTAGCCATTCCTATATATATATATATATATAGGAATATATATGATATAGGAATATAGGAATATATATATATACATATCCTAATTATTCTGCTTAGTTTTCTTTGACCCTGATTTTTTATTCCTATTCTTTATAATTTTTGGAATAATCATTACAATTATCCAATTATGAATCTCAAGACACAATATCCAACCCTACAGAAAGTGGACAAAAGACAACCCTTCTCCCACACTTCTACATGGCATTGCTAACTAGTACCATCTTAAAATTCCATCTTCATTATGATAGTAGTGAGAGTATGTACTGAAAATTTGAAAGGTACTCTTTCTTGAAGACTGTTTGTAATGTCATTTAGGACCATGGTTCATTGGAGGTACAATAAGTTGGTATACATTCTTTATGATGGAGTAATAACTCACTTGTGACATTTTCAAAATTTATATTTACCCTTTTTATACTTAGGGCTTCCCTGATGGCTCAGATAGTAAAGAGTCTGCCTGCAATTTAGAGACCTGAGTTCAATCCCTGAGTCAGGAAAGTCCCCTGGAGAAGGGAATTGCAACCCATTCCAGTATTCTTGCCTGGAGAATTCACTGGACAGAGAATCCATGACAAGCTTCAGTCTGTGGATCACAGAGTCAGATTCAACTAAGCAACTAACACTTCCACTTTTCATACTTATTTAGAACTGTGACTGCATAGTTCCTCTTTCCTCCTATGCTAATTTTTTCTGCAAGCTGAAATTGTAAATTTCACTGAGTGAGTTGGAGGCAAAGGTTGTGAGTGAAATAATAAAAGAGGGGAAACGTAAATGCATAGAAGAGTAAGAAATAAGAGTGGGATGAGTAGACACGAGAAATTTCAAGGTGTTGAACAGATGGAGGGGTGTAGGTTGACATGAATGGGGTGGGTGTGGTGAGCAGGTTGGAGACAGAAAGTCTTCCTGGGAAGGACATCTCTAGATTGTTATCCCACATATTCCTCCTTGCCTTTCTGTTTTCATGACTGTGTTTAGAGGAAGGGAGAAGAAACAGAAAATAAATGTTTAGAGTAAATGACACCAAAGACAGGAGACTGAAAGTATTCAAATGAATGAGCTTATTGATTGGAGGTATTGGGACTCTCACTTTGAATCTTTTGAATGCTTATATCCATTTGACATTGATTTTTAATGCTATAATGCTTATCTTAGAACATTTAATATTCTGTTTTTCTTTTCAGAGTTAGTTTTGGGCAAATATTATTTGTCTTTATTTGTGATTATCATAGCCTCTTCACTTTTGTATTTTAAACTCTTGATAATTACCTACTTATTGGCTATAATGTCATGTTGACAATATGTTAATTTTTTTCTGAAAGGATTTGAAATGTATTAGACAGATTTTTCTAGAGTGGATTGAAATGTTATGAAATAGTTGTATTAAACAAATTCAGTGACTTCTACTTTTAAAATGAAGACCTTCATCTTAGTCTTCTTTTCTTATCTATCTCCATTCCCATGACATATCCTCAGCTCCCACATAACATCAGAATTACAAGCTTCTAGTTTCCGTTTACTCTGGTCTCAATATATTCTACTCTCTATGACAATTTTTAAATAATATGTAAAGTGGTATTATGTTAATGACATTAATCTCAGCACTATTATTTACGTTTTATTATACCATTACATACTAATATTCACCCTATGTAACTGTAGCATGCTTTACAGTAAATTATAAGAACCCCCTAGGATATTCTATCTCAGCACCCTTTTCCGTACATATTTTCCATACCTTACAAGACATAATAATTTATCAATGAAAAACAATGTTGTTTTTTGAGGCCCTAATGGTGTTATATTACTATATTTTTACATAATTTAATACCAGTTAAAATCCCTAGTACATAATAGGAACTTAGTAAATATCACTAGCATTCATTTCCATTGATTATCAAAGTGGGTATTATTCTAGTATTTTTGTGACTCTTATGCATATTTAGGAAATTAATTAAGCAAAAATTTTATGTACACTAGTTTTGCTCCTTAAAGTGATTTTCTGTTTTCAGATCATCAAGGTAACTTTCTTCTCAATTTATCAATATGGTAAGTATCAGTTACTTCTTCTGTACCTTGGAACATTCAGAACACAGGCCTTACACCATCTGCATAGGAGAGAGAATATCTTAAACTGCTCCATGGTTCCTGAGAAGGAATAGGTCTTATGGATATTATGAATATGTGATGGTAATGACACTTTTACCTTGGCCATTTTAATGCCAAGTTCTCAGTTACATCTCGACAGGGCATATCATGAAAATATTCTGTGACAGTGTTTCAATAGTAATGAGGAGACTGACTCATCATATGTGCTAACGTATTAGCAATGAGAAATTCAGCTCCATTTGCTCAGCCAGCCTTTCACCCAAAATTCACCTTGAGCATATAAATACTTTAATCCTTCACTTGAAAAACTGTCATTTTGAGAATGATAGTTCAGATAATATTTCTGTGAATAAATTTCTTTAAATAAATAGAGGTAAATACAGATTTTGTCAAGTGAACTGCTAATGAATAAGTAAAAAAGATAGCATATTAGATAGACAAATAAATAGACAAGTAGACATAAAGAGACTGGGACAAAGCTATAAGCATCATTGTAATAGCTTTAAATCAAATTAAAGCTGCTTTGAGGAAATATGAGAAGTTGCACTGAAGAGTTGTGAAGTTCTTTCCCCAGAATGGTCCTGAAAATCAACAACATTCTTAACCAAGGTTTCTACATAATTTGTGATAGAAAATCAGATACTCTTGACAGATTATGCTAAAAAGTGTAGAACAAGTAAGTTCTATTGACTTCAGTAATTAAATCAGTGCTAACAAATCAGATATAGCTTACCACTGATACTTAGAGACAAACAATGTGTGACGTGTTGGTAAGAAAACAAAGATAGCATGCTGAAAACCTACTTGTGCATTTTGGGTAGATAGTTTCGGTCAGACCTTTAATTTTTCTGAGATGTTTCTCTTTTGGATATTTCTCCAATAGCTCTTTTCCTCAATAGTACCCCATAACATTAAACATGAATTTAATCGGCCTGTAGATAAGAATCAGAAAGAAAATCTTGCACCAGTATTTTCAGAGAAGGTGATTTGGATTTTCTGGGATCAGTGTTGGCAGCTGCTTAGGTTGTCAGCCTTCATATTGTTCTTGCATTTCATGTGGTCATTAGTGCTGAGTAAAGCATCCCAGTGCTTTATAATTAAATGGGGTAACAACCCAATCACTGAAGGGCTTCTTCTTCTTTTTTTTTTTTTTTGGTACAAATAATAAAGGCACAGATGTAAAGGAAGCCTATAAAACGTCTTGTGCAAAGGGCTTCTGTATCCATTTGTGCACAATTGAGTTCTGTATATGACACTGCTCCTGAATGGCAATCAATTGATATCTCTGTGCCATCTGTTATTTTGTGTTTGTGCCGAGTGCTGGCACCATAGGGTAAAAGCAGTGGTTTGTGAGCACTGCAGTGTTCTGATACTCACTTGAAACCTGATATTCCAGCAAGGATTCCTCAGGGTGTCGAAGCTTAACAAAATGTAGTGATGCTTTTAAGTAAACAAGGATAGTAGTCAGAACAGGGGTGAATCACTTTTATGGAGCAATATGTAAAACCCAAGAAAACTTAATTCTTTATTTTCTTGGGAAAATGTCCCAGTTGCAGATAGTTAATGGTGCCCTGATGAAGTGGATGACACCTGTATTAATCCTGTAGGATAAGATGATGAGAGCTGTGATTCTTCCAACAATGCTTCCCTTTTCACTTGAATGCAGAATTATTGAAATAATGTAGAATTTGTGAAGATGTTCCTTATATATTCATAATCAATATATAATTCTACCCCATAACCACTGATGGCCAATTATTTATTAGCTCCAGGATAAACCATTCAAGTAAAGATTTCCTCAGTTGTAGGAGAGATGCCATACCCACTCCAGTGTTCTTGCTTGGAGAATCCCAGGGACGGGGGAGCCTGATGGGCTGCCATCTATGGGGTCGCACAGAGTTTGAAGTGAATGAAGTGACTTAGCAGCAGCAGCAGCAGCAGGAGAGATGCCATATTCCACTACTTACATGGAGAGTGGATTTTCCCATTGTGGTCTCATTTTCTTTGTAGCTGCACAGTATCTTGTGTCCAACACAGGCTATTTTGGGTAGCAGCATGTCAGGGAGGGGATGAGTGTGCGTTTAAGAAAACTATTAATAACCTCGCTCCAAAAATTTATCTGGCCTAACCACACTATAAATCATTGTAACATTCACTCACTAGTATTTTTAAAAATGAAAAATTAGCAAGAACTTTAATAAGATAAAGCAAGATATTTGCTTATCAATGTAGCATCCTATGGCATCTAAATGCTTGCATGTAAATTACTTATAAATGAATATTCCTTTATGGTCAGTTCACTTTTTTCAACATTTTTTCTAGGAGAAACACTTATATTCACGAAATTATACTGGCTTTCTCAAACAAAATAAGTTAGCAGAAAATAATGTTGACAAATCAATTATTCCCTGCCATTGTATTCTCTTATATTGTTATTCTTTATTCAGTCTTCATATAAAAATGTATTCCTTATTAAAACAGCTAAATTAGAATAATACAACTGAAAGTAATAGGGAAAATTAAATTTTCCACAAAAATACTACTATATGCATGGACCTGAGCTTGATGTTCCCTGCAATTTAAAAATAAGCTAAACACAGCCTTTTGGGGGCCAATATTGAATGACAGCTGCTATTAAACAGGGCTTACCTAGTGGCTCAGATGGTAAGGAATTTGCCTGCAATGCAGGAGACCCGGTTCAATCCCTGGTTCAGGAAGATCCTCTGGAGAAGGGAATGGCAAACCACTCCAGTATTCTTGCCTGGAGAATTCCATGGACTGAGAAGCATAGTGGGCTACAGTCTGTGGGGTGGCAAAGAGTTGGATACAACTGAGCAACTAACACTTTCACTTTCATTATTAAACAAGGAAGAGAATGTGATAATACTAGTTTTGGTCATCACTTGTTGAACATTTATTACGTCAACTATATGTAAAGTCAGAAAATATCTAAATATTCTCTCTAATGATTACAATCAGTAATCTCTATGTATTATTGTATATTTATTGAATGTTTCTATCTATAAAATTTCTTAGCAAGCATCTTTCATATGTGCTAATCTGTACAGTATATACAGCATATATACTGATATTTGTTATTACTTCTTTTTAACCACTTACACATCTATTTCATTCACTCTTCATTGACAAAGAACTCATTGACAAAGACAGAATTGAGTCTGTACCTAAAATTCACAAAATAGACTAGAAAATCGAACCTGATCAAAAGTATGTGACTTGCTCCCAGTCAGTAGGAGGAAGAGACTTCTGGTTCCTTGTCTATAGCTTTTGTACTTTATTCTTCTCTTACTTCTGTGTTGTTGTCTTCAGAAGGCCCTAAAGCAGAAAATGAATGAGAAAAAATGACAACAAAAACGCACTACTGCCTATTGAAGAACAATTCCTATTTAAAAGAAAATTTGTGAGGGAAATTCAACAAATGCTTACTTAGAGATTTCAGTACTAACTGCAATTTAGAATGACTGTTATTACGTTTATACTAAAATTTTGTTGGTGGAATTTCACGGGTAGTCCATTGGTTAAGACTCTGTGCTCCCAATCCAGGTTTATTCCCTAGTTGAGGAACTAAGATCCCACATGCTACAGGGGCAGCTAAAAGAAATCTGTGGGTTACTTGAGTATTAGGGATGAAAGAGCAAAATATAAACTTCACTTGTATATAAATGTTGTAATTTTGTTAACAGAAAATTTAAACATGAAAATTTTGTTAAACAAAATGAAAATCTTGTTAAACAAAATGAAAATCTTGTTAAACAAAATGAAAATTTTGTTTAAACATTTAATTTTGTTAACAGAAAAATTGAAACATCCAGGAGTTGGTGATGGGTAGGGAGGCCTGGCATTCTGTGATTCATGGAGTTACAAAGAGTCGGACATGACTGAGCGACTGAACTGAACTGAACTATGCCCACACTCATGCCAAATGGTCCTGGCAGTGATCATACACTACCCTGAAAACCACTCCAGCCACTGACTTCTGGCTTTCTGATCTACTTTCTCTTTCCTCCTCTGGTTAACTGCTATCCTCTTCCCTACTTGAGGGTCCTTATCATCAGGTCCTTCATTCAGTTCAGTTCAGTTGCTCAGTTGTGTCTGACTCTTTGCAACCCCATGGACTGCAGCACGCCAGGCCTTCATGTCCATCACCAACTCCCAGAGCTTGCTCAACTCATATCCATTGAGTTGGTGATGCCATCCAACCATATCATCCTCTGTCACCCACTTCTCCTCCTGCCTTCAATCTTTCCCAATGTCAAGGTCATTTCTAATGAGTCAGTTCTTCGCATCAGGTAGCCAAAGTATTGGAGCTTCAGCATCAGTCCTTCTAATTAATAATCAGGACAGATTTCCTTTAGGATGGACTGGCTGGATCTCCTTGCAGTCCAAGGGACTCTCAAGAGTCTTCTCCAACACCACAGTTCAAAAGCATCAATTCTTCGGTGCTCAGCTTTCTTTGTAGTCCAACTCTCACATCCATACATGACTACTGGAAAAACCATAGCTTTGACTAGACAATCCTTCATCAAAAAATACCTAACTAGTGTTTCATAGTCTTTAATCCCTGTAGGGTCCTAGGTTGGCCTGACCCTCCCCTGAACAGACTTCATTCTGACTCTTGTTCAGGTATAGACATGAGGGTTTTCCTACAATAGAATGCATCCTTACCTGGTTCTCCAGAGCCAATCAAGTGGGTGCTAATTGCTCCTATTTCTTCACTGTCCTGTGAGCAATCCCCTAGGTGTAGTCAAGAAAGTGATGCTTATGGAAAGGGGGAAACAATGGGAGCCATCCCTGGCAGGTCTTTTTGCCTCTGTACATGCTGAAAACCACACTCACACAGCACAGTATCTACTGAAGAAGCTACAGAGTTCCTTTCTGTTTGGGTTTTTTTGCAAATATTTTTCGTACTACCGAAAGGAGTACTGGAATTAAGCAAATAAGACCCAGGTTCAATCCCTGTATTGGCAAGATCCCCTGGAAGAGGAAATAGCAACCAACCCTAGTGTTCTTGCCTGGAACATCCTGTAGACAGAAGAGCCTGGAGGGCTATGGTCCATAGGGTCACAAAAGAGTCAGACGTGACTTAGGGACTAAACAACAAACATGGCACTTTAATAAATATGTTATATCTGAGTTTGGGGTTGATTTGTTTTTACAAGGTTGGAATTGAAAACTTGAAGACACATTTACTTTGGGGATCCTCATCACCAGTCATTGTGACAGTCCCCTCTGACCTCTAGGACAGATAGTGGGAAGTGGCAAAATAAAAGCTGAGTGCTCGTCAGTAATAGCTATTGCAAAAGGGCTCAGTATATGCCATGCTGAGCAGATGCAGAATTCAAGGCTATAGCATTGGTACTATTGCATTACTATTGCAAGAACTATTGCATCTCTAGTTCTAAGTTGGCAGTAACAAGCATTTTCTATTGCAGTATTTTGATATGGTCGCTAGAGTACATCCAGTTCAATAGGTAAGGAGAAACCACAGTGTTGTAAATCAACTGTATATGATTTTAACTGGTGAATGGATAGACTGTGTAAATATTTTTGAGAAATATGATGGAGATCACTGGATACAAGTATCCACTGGAAATCATTGTCCTGATTTGGACATAATGGCATTGATCTACTGATTATAGACATGAGAGCAGGAATCATTTATTTTCCATATGGAAATTTTATGGGTGCTTTGATTATATTTTTCATATTTGTATAATAAGAACTTACACTCAACAGTCTTAGAGATGAGAATACGCATGGAAAATGGAGAGATTTAGTAGAAGGTATGCCCATGTTTGGGTTTCCTCAGTGGTAAAGAATCTGCCAGCCAGTGCAGGTGACAAGGTTTCCATCCCTGGGTTGGGAAGATTTCCTGAAGAAGGAAATGGTGACCCACTTCAGCATTCTTGCCTGGAAAATCCTATGAACAGAAAAGCCTGACAGGCTGCAGTCCATGGGATGACAAGAGTCGGACATGACTTAGCAACTAACCAACAACGACATATACCATGTTGCATCTATAAGCTTTCATTGAGACTTTTCCTTATAGGATAGTGCAAAACCTAGGCCAAAGTTATTTTTGGAAGATTTGGCTTCCCAAGTGGCACAGTGATAAAGAATCTGTGTGTAATGCAAGAGACATAAGAGATGCAGGTTCAATCCCTGAATCAGGAAGATTGCCTGGAGTAGGAAATATCAACCCACTCCAATATTCTTGCCTGGAAAATTCAAGGGACAGAGGACCCCAACATGTTACAGTCCATGGGGTTGCAAAGAGTCAGACATGACTGAGCATGCACCTTTATCTTTACAGTTAGATAAAGTTAGATAAAGGTAAGCAAAGAAGCTTGAGGAAACCATATAACATTATTTTTAAAATTTCATAAAAGGTAGAAAATACTTATAAGTGGAAATAGGATTATTAACACTTCCCTAGAGATTATAATTCTGCTTTATCTACTAAAGCTTGAAGAATTAGAAATACATGTCAGATATTGTTTTGACGTGCCAGGAAAATTGAGTACTGAGTATAGTATATTGTTTTAATAAGTGAAGAATCAAGGCTGAGGATGCAAAGACTAGTAGGTATGTCTTGAAGTGTGGAAATCAGAAATCTAATTTGAGATATTCATTGGAACCATCCAAATATTGTTATGTATTTATATTGTTGTGTGTTCAGTTGTTCACTCATGGCCAACTCTTTGCAAAACATGGACTGTAACCTGCCAGACTTCTCCGTCCGTGGAATTTTCCAAGCAAGAAATACTGGAGTGGGTTGCCATTTCTTACTCCACGGGATCTTCCCAAACCAGGCATCAAACCTGCATCTCTTGCATTGGCAAGTGGATTCTTTACCAATGCACCACCTGGGAAGCCCAATCTATATTGTTACTAATATGGTTATAAAGTCTTTAAAGTATCTTTAAAGTACTAATCTACTTACAGTCTTATAAAGTAGTCATATAAAGTATCTTCCCTGAATTGGGAAGATCCCCTGGAGAAAGCAATGGCTACCCGCTCCAGTATTCTGGCCTGGAGGCTTTGGACATGACTGAGAGACTTTAACGTATAAAGTAATACCAATGCTATTAATTCTATGTTAATAATAAGTTAATATTCAAAATAATTTCATTGAGCACCCCACTAGGTATTATGAGGATGCATTTTGTTGGATGAAGAAGAAAATTAGTCAAAACTCTCTTCTCTATGTTTTTAAATTTTTTATTAAAATGTAATTGATTTGTCACATTGCTTGACACAACAATTAGCATTTGGTAGTATTATGATGTATAACTTATATTTTTAATTCTTGTCTACTAGCTCGGGCTCAGAGTTTCTTAAAAGGTAGAAAAAAATGTCCTGTGTGGGTGTTTCACATGATTCCTTATCTCAGTGTTTCTATTTATTGACATAAATACGTACTTTTATCCCAAGGGAAAACAATAGGTACTTTAAAATCAGGGATGGTCAGAACTTTTCAAAATTTTGAATATAGACATTTTTATGAAGTCAAATACTCACTCAACTGTGTTTATGGTTCAGTCCATGCATCTATTAATGTGTACAGAAAGTCTAGGAAAGGGCTTATTTTTCAAATTCAGTATTTAATATGAATGTACAGTTTCCAAAATACATCGCAAAATGTGTGAATGGAGATATAAATATTACCTTGCATCTCTGAATCGTTCTTCAGGAAAGATTTAGTACTTGTTAATAGGGTTTCTGTAATATTTTCCCAGTGTTTGCAAATGTAGCATCGCTGACTTGGCAGAAGCAATGAAAACATCTCTTCCTCTGTTACCAACAATAACTCCCAGAAGCTGCAACTTCTGATTTATAGTTACTTGATATACAAAAATTTGCAGCAGATTAAAAAGTGCCTTGCTTCTTCTGTCATTATCACTAAGTAAAATATAGTAAAACAATAGGTGGGATTTTTTCGTAGTTATTGACTGTTTTGAAGTATATCCTGAAAGCTCCACTATAGAGCCCTGTACTTAATGTCAATAGCATAACACAAGCTATCTAAATCACTACCTGCATCTCTCACTTCTACACAAGCATATTTAATGTACTTCTTGACTACTAGCATGTATGCTGAATGCTTTGTTAAATTGATAAGTAGAGATGCTCCCCTCTCCCTGCCCTCCTCCCCTCTCTCCATGTCTATAAATATACTCTCTATGTCGGTTTCTCCGTTGCTATCCTGTAAATAAATTCTTCAGTACCATTTTTTCTAGATTTAGTATATATGCGTTAGAGTACAATATTTACCTTTCTGTTTCTGACTCACTTCACTCTGTATAATAGGTTCTAGGTTCATCCACCTCATCAGAACTGACTAAAATGAGTTCCTTTTTATGGCTGAGTAATATTCCATTGTGTATAAGTACCACACTTCTTTACCCGTTCATCTGTTGACGGACATCTAGGGTGCTTCCATGTTCTAGCTATTGTAAATAGTGCTGCAATGAACAGTGGGATACATGTGTCTTTTTCAATTTTGGTTTCCTCAGGGCATTTGCCTAGAAGTGGGATTTCCTAAGTAATATGGTGGTTTTATTCCTAGTTTTTAAGGAATCTCCATGCTGTCTTCCATAATGGCTGTATCAATTTACATCCCCACCAACCGTGCAAGAGCATTCCCTTTTCTCCACACCCTGTCCACCATTTATTGTTTGTAGACTCTTTGATGATAGCCATTCTGACTGGTGAGAGGTGATATCTCACTGAACTTTTGATTTGCATTTCTCTGATAATGAGTGATGCTAAGCATCTTTTCATGTGTTTGTTATCCATCTGTATGTCTTCTTTGGAGGAATGTCTGTTTAGGTCTTTTTCCCACTTTTTGATTGGGTTGTTTGTTTTTCTGGAATTGAGTTATATGAGCTGCTTGTATATTTTGAAAATTAATCCTTTGTCAGTTGTTTCATTTGCTATTATTTTCTCCCATTCCAAAGGCTGTCTTTTCACCTTGCTTATAGTCTCCTTTGCTGTGGAAAAGCTTTTAAATTTAATCAAATTCCACTTGTTTACTTTTATTTTTATTTCTGTTACTCTAGGAGGTGGGTCATAGAGGATCTTACTTTAATTTATGTCTGGTGTTCTATGTTTTCCTCTAATACTTTTATAGTCTCTGGTCTTACATTTAAGTCTTTAATCCATTTTGAGTGTACCTTTGTTTATGGTGTTAGGAAATGTCCTAATTTCCTTCTTTTACATGTAGCTGTCCAGTTTTCCCAGCCCCATTTATGGAAGAGGCTATCTTTGCCCCATTGTATATTCTTGCCTCCTTTGTCAAAAATAAGTTACTCATAGGTGCATGGGTTTATTTCTGGGCTTTCTATCTTGTTCCATTGGTCTATATTTCTGTTTTTGTGCCAGTACCATGCTGTCTTGATAATTACAGATTTGTAGTATAATCTGAAGTCAGGAAGTTGATTCCTGCAGCTCCATTCTTCTTTCTCAAGACTGCTTTGGCTATTTGGGGTCTTTTTATTTCCATATGAATTGTGAAAATTTTTGTTCTAGTTCTTGAAAAATACCACTAATTTGATAGGACTTGCATTGAATCTGTAGATTACATTTGGTAGTATAGTCATTTTCATAATATTGATTCTTCCTACTCAGGAACATGGAATATTTCTCATTTTTTTATGTCATCTTTGATTTCTTTCATCAATGTCTGATAATTTTCTGCATACAGTTCTTTTGTCTCCTTAGGTAAGCTTATTCCTAGATACTTACTTATTTATGTTGCAATGGTGAATGGGATTGATTCTTTAATTTCTCTTAAATTCTATATAGTAACAATGAAAAATCAGAAAGAGAAATTGAGATGCTATTTTTGAAGCCTAAATTAGAGCAACATATTAATTTAAATATTTTCTCCTTATGAGTGGTTCCTGTTAGTATTTTTCATCAGACTGTTTATCTTTGTTATGATAAGTCAAATGAGTAAAATAAAACAATGTGGTAACTATATTTGATGATGTAATCTTGTAGCCACAGGTATTATAATCATTTTGGTTTTCTTGCTTGGTTTTATTTGTTGAAAATATTTTTGTATAAATAGACAATACATGAAGAGTCTTTAACCTTCAAAGAAAATAAGATAACTAAAGTATCCACTAAATATACACCCAAAAAAGCACTTTGAAGGAGCCAGGAGCAAAAAGAGAAAACCATGCAACTTCTACTTTCTAATATTTTGGTGATGGAGTTCATTTTTATAGCTCTTTGCTGCCAAAGTGAAAGTGAAAGTCACTCAGTCATATCCGACTCTTTCAGACAGCATGGACTATGGTCCATTGAATTCTCCAGGCCAGAATACTGGAGTGAGTCACCTTTGCCTTCTCCAGGGGTCTTCCCAACCCAGGGATCAAACTCGGGTCTCTTGAAAGACTAAAGCAAAATATCTTCCACTAAGATTGGCCCAAGATTAGGCTTTTCAATTTCATAGCAGAGTTTTCAAGGATAATACTTTTTCTGAGTCCCTCTCTTTATTTATGAAAATTTCTACATCTATTAAGTTAACTATAGTGTCAGTGATCTATAGTATCTAGATATCTGATTTGTAAAGGATGAATGAATTAATATTTAATTTTTCAAAGTAGCAATCTATTAAGTATATTCTGACTTAGAGCAAACACAAAATGCCTATGTATAATAAGTCTATATATAAAATGCAACATTTAAAATATATTTTTGGCAAATCCACATGGTTTCATGTTTTACCTATTGAATCTATTTTCAAATAACCATTTCATATTTGGGTGTAGAAATATGGGCTGAAAATAAATAAGTGAATTTTTAAATTATGATTTCATACATGAACATAGAAAATGAGCCATGTCTCTGTGTTTTTTATTATTAATATTTGTCTATGTGAAAGAAAGAAAATATTAAAAATTTTAACATTTTCATTTTAAGCCCACTTATTTAATGTTTTCAAAGATACTTCATATTATCCTGCAAAAAAAGTGAGAGTCTTGAACTCTAGACTGACTACTAAAGTAACACTCTAAAGGATTTCTGAGGATGGGATTTGAAAACTGACATTTTTTTCCTAGTTAAAGTTCTAGAGTTAACTTTTACGCTTTCTGAGCTTGACAATAGACATGCATGTGGTTGTGTTAATCTTAATATCCTATCTTATTAAATATAATTTATATAGCACATAATTGAAAACTTGGCCCCCATATCCTTAATAACATAATTTGGATTGAATATCTCTCAAGTTCTTACCTAAATTCCAAGGGAATGATGAAGTTTGAAAGATATAAAGCAAGTTTGTGTATCACCTAAAACCGAATTTATTAAAATTGCAATCTCCAACTATCTGCAGATTATCTTTGATAATAACAAGAGCAGATGAGTAAGAAAAGTATATTTCCTTCCTAAGTGTAAAGTTATATTTCAAAAAACACCATTTTAGGAGGACTATTTTCAGCAAAATATGAGAACAAAATCTGTATTAGGCAACTGAGAAAATGAGTGAGCAAATGGAAGACATTAAATAAAACAAAGACAGCACATTAAATGCAATATATTAAACTAGTGGCATTATATTTGCTAATGTCTGGCATTATAGAGACTTTTGAGGACCAGTCTTGTTTTACGTATTCAAAGACTTAGTTGTAAATTTGTTTTCATATATTTCAGATATATAAGGCAAACTCCTGCCTGGCCCTCTTACCAACTGTTAAACTGCTTTTTTACTTTTTGATTTAAATTATAAAGACACACCAAATGCAACCATTCATTCCAGAGGAGCCTATTAAGTGACTATTCACTATTAGTGGGTGAAAAAACTTGATTAGTCTTTGTTCAGTTTCTACACTGGTGGTACACTGGTATTATCGATCTACTTTTTCCTCTTTCCTCCACACTCAAGGAACATATCAGTCCCTCTTTATTGTGCCACAGACCTTTCCTTCCTTAAAAATGCAGGGTGTCTACTCTATTGAATACCTTAACTTTTCCTCTTTCCTTTATCTTTGCCAAAATACATTTTCATAAAATGTGTCCTCTGACCTTGCCTTCTGCTTGCTTCACAATCCTATTTCTGTTGTCTCTTTTTTTTTTTTTTTTGACATCTCCAATAGGAATCACATTTGCTAGAAGAATCCCTGTCACACATGAATGATGTTTTATAATTATATCTTATTTGCATATTGGAAATATAGTATTAAACAACCCTTTTTTTAATTGTTAAAAATATAATTTTCTATGTCCAAATAACTTTTTATAGATCTCTCAATTCTTCTTTAATTCCATCAGAAACTAAATTCTCTTGGGAAACTTTTTTCATGAAACAATGAAGTTGTCACTTCTTAAATGTGAAACTTGATATAAAATGTAAAATTTCTTGCCCCAGATTTTCAAGGTTTAGTTCAGTGATCATTGGTAAGCTACTACATCTTCTAAAACCAGATCCTTCTGTGTTATAGAGTCATTTTTCATTATATAAAAGGTGAACTAGATGATTTCCATGCTTTGTTGAGTCCTGAAACCTATTCTAAGGTGATAGGTTAATGAGTCAATTCTGTTTATTTTAAATTTAATTATTTTTTTCTTTTTTATTAATTTTTATTGGTGTATAGCTATTTTAGTATATTGAACTAATTTTTAAACTAAAATTTTACAGCATGCATCAAGTTCCAAAATATAAGGACAGTTACATGATATCATAGTCTATAGACCAAGTTCAAAATTTATAGTAAAATTTAGTATGTTATTTTTCATTTACTGTGTATTATAAAATCAAACATGAGCACAAGTTGAGGATATTGAAATTTCATTTTCTAAGACCGTTTTTCTGCTTAATTGAACCATCTAGTTGGCTTAGAGTTTAAGTATTATAAAAGGCCAGTTTTATTGAAGTGATTCATACTGCTTATGAGTCTGAAATATTCCTTTCATAGATGAATACCAAGTGCAGAAAAGGTTGAGGTTTTGAAGATTAGCTTCTTGTGGTTCTTCTGCATCATCACTAGAACTTCATCTCATATTGTTTGACTTTGTTGTTAGCAAGTCAGTTTTCCAGCTTTCATCTAAGTCTTAATTTTAACTTTGAGACAAGTTTGTTGAATTATATAGACCCACAAGATAGCTCTAAGAGGCTTTAAAGGGAAATCAGACAAGTTTTTAACTGACTTCATCAATCAAAATGCATTGTATAATTGCTTTTACCAGTTTCCTAAGTTTCCCACTCAAATTATCAGCTGAATTTAGCAGTGTGCTGTGATGTAATTAGTTTACATTTTGGTACAACTTCCTTATCTTGTCACACAACTGTAACAGTTTTTGAACCAGACCTGAACCTCAAACTATACATTACTAAAACTCTAGATAATTGACCTTAAAATATTTTCTGAATAATAATATCATACATTTTCTTCCTTTCATGTCACCCTTTTTTCTCATGAGGCAAGTTCAGTTCAGTTCAGTTCAGTCACTCAGTCATGTCCGACTCTTTGCGACCCCATGAACTGCAGCACGCCAGGCCTCCCTGTCCATCACCAACTCCCAGGGTTTACCCAAACTCATGTCCATCGAGTTGGTAATGCCATCCAGCCATCTCATCCTCTGTTGTCCCCTTCTCCTCCTGCCCCCAATCCCTCCCAGCATCAGGGTCTTTTCCAATGAGTCAGCTCTTCACATGAGGTGGCCAAAGTACTGGAGTTTCAGCTTCAACATCAGTCCTTCCAAAGAACACCCAGGACTGATCTCCTTTAGGATGGACTGGTTGGATCTCCTTGCAGTACAAGGGACTCTCAAGAGTCTTCTCCAACACCACAGTTCAAAAGCATCAGTTATTCAGCACTCAGCTTTCTTCACAGTCCAGCTCTCACATCCATCCATGACCACTGGAAAAACCATAGCCTTGACTAGACAGACTTTTGTTGGCAAAGTAATGCCTCTGCTTTTTAATATGCTATCTAGGTTGGTATGAACTAATCAGTTGAAGATTTCTACAATGTCTGTGTTAAATGTACTTTCCTCCCAAATTAACAAAGAAGTAAATATAAAATGTCACCTGGAAAAAATAGGTGTTATATTACTCTTATTAAAAATTCCTTTTACAATGAAATTATTCAGTTCAGTTCAGTCGCTCAGTCGTGTCCGACTTTTTGTGACCCCATGAATCACAGCACGCCAGGCCTCCCTGTTCATCACCATCTGCCAGAGTTCACTCAGATTCACGTCCATCGAGTCCGTGATGCCATCCAGCCATCTCATCCTTGGTTATCCCTTCTCCTCCTGCCTCCAATCCCTCCCAACATCAGAGTCTTTTCCAATGAGTCAACTCTTCTCATGAGGTGGCCAAAGTACTGGAGTTTGAGCTTTAGCATCATTCCTTCCAAAGAAATCCCAGGGTTGATCTCCTTCAGAATGGGCTGGTTGGATCTCCTTGAAGTCCAATTATTACCAAATATATATTTCCAGGAGTCCCTCAACATTAAACTATACATATATATATATGTGTGTGTGTATTTTAAAAATTGAGATATAAATGACCTAACATTTCAGATGTATAGCATAATGATTTAATACGTATATATTGTTAAATGATTGCCATTAGTCTAGTTAACTTCTATCATCACATAGTTATAATTTTTTAATAAAAAGTAATACTTCAGAATAATCATCTACCATTTCAAATATAGGTTATGCTCTTGCTCAGTCATATTCAACTCTGTGACCTTTTGGACTGTAGCCCATAAGGCTTCTCTGTCCATGGGATTTTCCCAGACAAGAATACTGGAGTGGGTTGCCATTTCCTCCTCCAAGGGATCTTCCTGATCCAAAGATTGAACCCGAGTTTCCTGTGTCTCCTGCATTGCAGGTGGATTCTTTATCTGCTGAGCCAAACGTACATAGTTTTGAGGTAGAAAGGGTTATTTTAAATGATTAATCCTGTTTCATTTCCTAATATTAGAAAAAGAGCACAAAGAGTCTTTAGATACACTATTGTAATCTAGTTGAGCTTGTGCCCCACTTCTAAAAAGTGATATTACATCTTTTTTATGTTGGTCTTTCGAGTTAAAGTGCATATGTTTAATTTAAAAATTACAGAAATAGTCCAATAGTGTTTTCTTCTGACTCAACATTTTTTCTTGTGTGTTGGCAACATGCAAGAGAATTATATTAACTAAAACTTGAAATAGTGTTGGAGACAGTGAGGCAACTGCACTGATTCCCCTGATCAATGCAATGGAAAAAGGTGAAGAATGCTGCCTCCCAGGGGAGCTATACATAGTGAAAATATTATATGTCGAGGACATTTAGTCACAGTAAGAAGAATGTAGAGAATAAAATGAAACAAACTAATGAATACAGTGTAGATGGAAGAGAGGATAAGAAATTTTAATAGAGGAAATTTAGAAGAGATACAAAGTATTTTTTGTTTTCTTTTGTTTTTTGTTTTAACAAAAATGAGAAGCATAAGGTTTTGACAAGGTGAATTGCTTAGCATGCAACTCAATTTTATTTTTTGTTGTTTAGTTTGTTTCTGTAAATCAATATTCAGTAAAGCTTTAATAAAGATGACTGAATGTGAAACTATGATTCTTTCTGACCCTATGTGTGATTTAATTATGTATGAATTGTATTCATTTATATTGTTTCACCCTCATTACATTTTTATACAAAAGATCAAGTCAGAAACTGCAAAACTGTGAACAGATATAATTTTTTGTCACTTATAAATCTTTTGGAGAAGTCCTTCTCACTTAATAGATGTTTTTTTAAAGTTGTTTTAAAGTATGCAGCTACAGGGAACAACAGAAGCAAGGAGACGGGGGAAGGGGATGCAGCTTTTCTGGTCGCAGCTTTAAAAGCGAGTAGCCTAAAGGCGGGCTTCCGTGGTGGCACAGTAAGTCCTAGGTCGGAAAGATCCCCTGGAGCGGCACCCACTCCAGTATCCTTGCCTAGAGAATCCCATGGACAGAGGAGCCGGGTGGTCTACAGTTCGTGGGGTCACAAAGAGTCGGACACGAGTGAGTAACGGAGCACACAGGAGAAAGCTTCAGATTTGTTGTGATGAATGCTGAAAACAAAAGATGTTCCAGCTAAATCAGTGATTATAATCATAAACCTTGAGCACGAGTGTCACAAGTTCAATGTCCTTTGCAATTTTATCATGCTACTTCACTAAAATCTCTCTTAAACATAGCCACGTGCAGGTATGTTAACTAAATAACTACAAGGAATTTTTTTGGGGGAATGTCTCACTTTTTTGTTAGTAAGACACTGCTCATACATTTTAAAAAATGATATAGTTGTTAACAAACTTTTCCCAAGCATATTACATATAACTACTTAATTACAGCATCTTGCACAAAGTTGACCATTAACCGTTTAAACAACAAGAAAAATGTAAACAAAGCAATGAGAAGGAAACAGGAATGAAGAATAGGAAATAGATTTTTTTCTACCTTATTTGCATATCAGTTGCAAATAAAATTATATTTAAGGTGTAACATGATTTGATATATGTATACATTGTGAAAAGATTCTTCCAAGAAGAATTAATGCATCCATTATATCATATATTTACCTTGTGTGTGTGTGTGTGTGTGTGTGTGTGTGTGTGTGAAAACATTTAAGTTATTCTGTCTTAGGAAATTTCAGTTATACACTACAGTGTCGTTTGCTGTCATCACAATGTTACATATTAGATCCTCAGATCTTATTCATTTTATACTTGAAAATTGGTACCCTTTTACCAACTTATTTCTTCCATCCCCCAAGCCCTGGCAACCACTTTTTAGCTCTATTTTTATGAGTTTGACTTTTTAAATAATAGATATAAGCATAGTTAGAGATATATTCCATTTATAAGTGATACCTTGCAATATTTGTCTTTCTCTGCCTGACTTATTTCCCTTAGCCTTCAAGGTCGTAATGTTGTTGCAAGGGTAATATTTCCTTTTCTTCTCATGACTGAATAAAATAGTTCATATATTTTGAATATTAACTTATCAGATATGTGGTTTGCAAATACTTTCTCCTGTTCCACGGATTGCCTTTTCAGTTTGTTGGTGGTTTTTTTTTTTTCTGTTTATTTGTTTGGCTTTTTAAAAATTGTTTGTTTTCTGCTGTGCAGAACCTTTTCAGTTTGATATAATTCCACTCGTTTGTTTTTGATTTTGGTGTCTTTGCTTTTGGATTCAAATCTAAAAACACATTGCCAATATCAATGTCAAGGAGTTTGCCCACCAAGTTTTGTTCTAGGAGTTTTATGGTTTCAGGACTTATGTTTAAGTTTTTAATCCATTTTGAGTAGATTGTTTTACTATCAAGTAAGTTTTCAGGACACAAAATCAATATAGAAAAATAGTTGAGTTTCTATACACTAACAATGAACTGTCAAGAAAAGAAATTAAGAAAATAATCCAATTTACAGCATTGAAGAGAATAAAATACTTGGATATAAGTTTATCCAAGGAGTTGAAAAATCTATACACTGAAAACTATGAGGCACTGATGAAATAAATCAAAGAAGATATAAATGAAAAGATATTAATTACTCATGCATTTGAATAATAAATATTATTTGAATAATAAATGTTAAAATATCTGTATTGCACAATACAATCTATAGATTTAATGCAATCATGATCGAAATTTCAGTGCCATTTTTTACAGAAATAGGAACAACAGTCCTAAAATTGTATGCAACCAATTCAAATTCAAATATTCAAAGCAATCTTGAGAAAGAAAAACAAAGCTGGTGTCATTATACTTCCTACATTTAGGGTATATTTCAAAGCTATATTAATCAAAACAATACAATATTGGCATAAAAGCAGACACATAGTGTTACCAAACCAAGCATGTCTACTTGCTGGGCATGTGGCAAAGCCATCCTATGGATTCCTGGTAAAGGAAAGTACAATGGGTTTATTGCAGAGTACCAATCAAGGAGAATGGGTAGCCAGGGCTCAAGAGACCTGAAATCCCCAATATCTTTTAAAAGGGTTTTTAAAGACAGTGTGAGGGAGAAGGTTGCTGGGTGCCTGATAAGCTCATGCACATTTCTCTGATTGGTTGATAGAGAGGTAACATGGAGGTGTTTCAGGAATCTCAATTATCAGTTATCTGGCTCCAACCACTTTGGGGTCTACTTACTTGTTGTCATCATGCAGTTAACTTCTTTTACCTGGTGGAGCATTTAGTATGTGAGAAACAGGTCAAAGATACAGCTCAGAATATTATCTATATTATCTCCCTTGAGGAGGAACTAAAGGTCTTTGATTTTGTTTTGTGGTTAAACTGTTATTATTTGATCTTGCTTAACTACTTTCTTTGTTTCTGAACTTTAAAAATTGAGTTTTCTGATTTAAAATATGACTTTCTTGATTAAATTTGATCTTTGGAACTTGGGGAAGGCCTAGAAGGCTAAAGCTTTTTTTTTTTTTTTTTTTTACAAGTAAGAGGCAAGCGACTGTTTCAGCATGTCCAATGGAACAGAACTTCGTTGTTTCAGTTGCTCAGTCATGTCTGACTCTTTGCACCCCTATGAACTGCAGCACACCAGGCTTCGCTGTCCTTTACCATCTCCCAGAGCTTGCTCAAACTCATCTCCACTGAGTCAGTGATGCCATCCAACCATCTCATCTTCTGTCATCACCTTCTCCTCCGGCCTTCAATCTTTCCCAGCATCAGGGTCTTTTCCAAAGAGTCAGTTCTTCGCATCAGGTGGCTAAAGTATTGGAGTTTCAGCTTCAGCATCAGTCCTTCCAATGAATATTCAGGCACGATTTTCTTTAGGATTAACTGGTTTGATCTTGCTGTTGTCCAAGGGGTACTTTCAAGAGTCTTCTCCAGCACCATTTGGAGAATGGAGCAGAATAGAGCGCCCAGAAATAAACCCAAGGTAGTATGGTCAACTAATCTTTGATAAGGGCACCAAGGATATGCAGTGGAGAAAGGATAGTCTTTTCAATATTGGTATTGGGGAAACTGGAGAACCACATGTGAAACAGTGAAGCTGGAGCTTTATCAGTTTAGTTCAGTCGCTCAGTCATGTCTGACTCTTAGTGACCCCATGGACTGCAGCATGCCAGGCTTCCCTGTCCATCATCAGCTCCTAGAGCTTGCTCAGACTCATGTCCACCAAGTTGATGATGCCATTCAACCATGTTATAACATACATAAAAATAAAAATAGAAATGTATTTCTCTTCTGGTTTAGAAGACATTTATTATCATCGTGAATAATGATGCTTCTAGATCTATTTCCACATATATCAAGAATCTAGTTGTGTGAGTTAGAAGGAAAACATTTTGAAGTTCATTTAGATTCTCCCTATAGCTATACTACCTATATGGACAGATGCTAATTCCATTTTATTCATAATTAATATCCTAGAAAAATACAAATAATTAAATCAATTGTTTTATGACAAACACCTTTTAATTATTTAGAGTTGTTTTATTTGTCACTTTCTTTTACACTTAGGAACATAATAGCTAAATAATAAATAGTATCTATAATCATAGAAAGCAAAACTTCCATAGAAGGCTTAAGTACTGAGTATACTACCATTTTTGTTATAAGAAAGAAATTGCAGTGATTCTACAGATTATGCATCATGTGCCTCATGTGAACAATACAAATGTACCAGTATTTTCAGTCACATAACAATAATTCTACACTGTAACTCCAAAATTTTATCCTGCTGAGAAAACTACTTAAAATATGAAGTAATAAATATTAGCAATCTCAAAGTGTTTAGGAAAAGAGGCAAATAATAATTTTGTAGAGTATATCACCAGATCTTTGGGGTAGCTTTCCTGCTAATTATTTACAAATGCTATAGACTATTTTATTTTTAAACTACATTTTCCAATATTGCCAGCTTCTATGTTCAATTCAATTCAGTTCAGTTCATTCGCTCAGTCGTGTTCAACTCTTTGCAACCGTATGAATTACAGCACACCAGGCCTCCCTGTACATCACCAGCTCCTAGAGTTCACTCAAACTCATGTCCATTGAGTTGGTGATGCCATCCAACCATCTCATCCTCTGTCATCCCCTCTACTCCTGCCCCCAATCCCTCGCAGCATCAAGGTCTTTTCCAATGTCTCAACACTTCTCATGAGGTGGCCAAAGTATTTGAGATTCAGCTTTATCATCAGTCCTTCCAATGAACACCCAGGACTTATCTCCTTTAGAATGGACTGGTTGGATCTCCTTGCAATCCAAGGAACTTTTAAGGGTCTTTTCCAACACCACTCTTCAAAAGCATCAATTCTTTGGTGCTCAGTTTTCTTCACAGTCCAACTTCACATCCATACATGCTGCTGCTGCTGCTGCTAAGTCGCTTCAGTCGTGTCCGACTCTGTGCAACCCATAGATGGCAGCCCACCAGGTTCCGCCGTCCCTACGATTCTCCAGGCAAGAACATTGGAGTGGGCTGCCACTTCTTCTCAATGCATGAAAGTGAAAAGTGAAAGTAAATTCTCTCAGTCATGTCCGACTCTTCGCGACTCCATGGACTGCAGCCTACCAGGCTCCTCTGCCCATGGGATTTCCCAGGCAAGAGTACTGGAGTGGGGTGCCATTGCCTTCTTCGATCCATACATGACCAGAGGAAAAACCATAGCCTTGACTAGACAGACCTTAGTTGGCAAAGTAATGTCTCTGCTTTTGAATATGCTATCTAGGTTGGTCATAACTTTCCTTCCAAGGAGTAAAGCGTCTTTTAATTTCATGGCTGCAATCACCATCTGCAGTGATTTTGGAGCCCCTCAAAATAAAATCTGACACTGTTTCAACTGTTTCCCCATCTATTTCCCATGAAGTGATGGGACCACATGCCATGATCTTCATTTTCTGAATGTTGAGCTTTAAGCCAACTTTTTCACTTTCCTCTTTCACTTTCATCAAGAAGCTTTTTAGTTCCTCTTCACTTTCTGCCATAAGGGTGGTGTCATCTGCATATCTGAGGTTATTGATATTTCTCCCAGCAATCTTGATTTCAGCTTGTGCTTCCTCCAGCCCAGCATTTCTCATGATGTACTCTGCATAGAAGTTAAATAAGCAGGGTGACAGTATACAGCCTTGATGTACTCCTTTTCCTATTTGGAACCAGTCTGTTGTTCCATGTCCAGTTCTAACTGTTGCTACCTGACCTGCATATAAGTTTCTCAAGAGGCAGGTCAGGTGGTCTAGTATTCCCATCTCTTTCAGAATTTTCCACAGTTTATTGTGATCCACACAGTCAAAGATTTTGGCATAGTCAATAAAGCAGAAATAGATGTTTTTCTGGAACTCTTTTGCTTTTTCCATGATCCAGCGGATGTTGGCAACTTGATCTCTGGTTCCCCTGCCTTTTCTAAAACTGGCTTGAACATCTGGAAGTTCATGGTTCCTGTATTGCTGAAGCCTGGCTTGGAGAATTTTGAGCATTACTTTCCTAGCGTGTGAGATGAGTGCAATTGTGCGGTAGTTTGAGCATTCTTTGGCATTGCCTTTCTTTGGAATTGGAATGAAAACTGACCTTTTCCAGTCCTGTGGCCACTGCTGAGTTTTCCAAATTTGTTGGCATGTTGAGTGCAGCACTTTCACAACATCATCTTCCAGGATTTGAAATAGCTACACTGGAATTCCATCACCTCCACTAGCTTTGTTTGTAGTGATGCTTTCTAAGGCCCATTTGACTTCACATTCCAAGATATCTGGCTCTAGGTGCGTGATTACATCATTGTGATTATCTTGGTCGTGAAGATCTTTTTTTGTACAGTTCTTCTGTGTATTCTTGCCACCTTTTCCTTAATATCTTCCGCTTCTGTTATGTGCGTACCGTTTCTGTCCTTTATTGATCCCTTTGCATGAAATGTTCCTTTGGTATCTCTAATTTTCCTGAAGAGATCTCCAGTCCTTCCCATTCTGTTGTTTTCCTCCATTTCTTTGCATTGATCACTGAGGAAGGCTTTCTTATCTCTCCTTGCTATTCTTTGGAACTGTGGATTCAGGTGCATATATCTTTCCTTTTCTGCTTTGCTTTAGCTTCTCTTCTTTTCCCAGCTATTGGTAAAGCCTCCCCAGACAGCCATTTTGCTTTTTGCATTTCTTTCCCATGGAAAAGAAATGGAAAAACTTCTATACTGAGACTAACATTATGTTAGAGACTAATTTACAGTTTGCTTTTGGCACTGTTTCCTCAGTCTGCTGTGTTGGAAAGAACATGGACTTTGAAGTCATGTTGTTTTGGGTCTGAAGTCTGTCACCTGGGCTGTGTGGGATGCTTGAGAATATAGCATCTCAGATTTAGTTTGTTCATGTGTAAATTGAAGATAATAATACACATTTTACAAGGTTCCTGTAAGGATTGAATGAGGTAATAAGTATGTGAAAAGTGCTAGCACACTCATATAGAGCACATTAATGGATAAATGTTAGCTGTTTAACTCTCTATCTTTTCTAGATACATTAACCAGATCCTACAGACTTAGTCATCTTTTTCCATGTCCATTCTTCATATTTTCCTATTGAATAAATTAGGCTTATTTAAGACTTGACTAGCAATCCTATTCTTTCTGACACCAAGTAAGAGATGTGTTTTCTAACACTATTTCTCTGATCCTCTGACATCATCTAGATATCTATAAATCAATTCACTTCTGACACTAACTGCCTAGCATTAGTGTAGAGCCTACAAGCTGAAGCAGTCAGTGCCACAAAACTGCTTCCACTTTAGACACCAGTCGCAATTCCCAGTTGTCCTTCTAACAAACCAACTATAAATTTGGGAGTTCCCATGACTTGGCAGTTCCTCCCATTTGATAATTTTGATAATTTGCTAAAAGGACTCACAGAACTTGAGAAAACACTTTTTCTTAAGCTTCCCAGTTTATTATAAAAGATACAGCTCAGAAAAGCTATGGAAGAAAAGCTATGAACAACCTAAGCAGCATATTAAAAGCAGAGACATTACTTTGCCAACAAAGGTCTGTCTAGTCAAAGTTTTTCCAGTAGTCATGTATGAATATGAGAGCTGGACGATAAAGAAAGCTGAGCTCTGAAGAATTGATGCTTTTGAACTGTGGTATTTGAGAAGACTCTTGAGAGTCCCTTGGAATGCAAGATCAAACCAGTGAATCCTAAAGGAAATCATGCCTGATTATTCATTGAAGGACTGATACTGAAGCTGAAACTCCAATACTTTGGCCACCTACAGAAAGAACTGACTCATTGGAAAAGATCCTGATGCTGGGAAAGATTGAAGGTGGGAGGAGAGGGGATGACAGAGGATAAGAGAGTTGAATTGCATCACCAATGCAATGAACATGAGTTTGAGTAAGCTCTGGGAGTTGGTGGTGGGCAGGGAAGCCTTGCGTGCTGCAGTCCATGGGGTTGCAAAGAGTCCAGACACGACAGTGACTGAACAGCAACAGTGATGTTAAGGAAACTGAACTTCAAAAAGATGAATGAAATAACCTGTTTATGTCCATTGAGAAGCACTAAACATATTTGAACCTAGGCTAATCTACCTTTAAGACAGCCATTTAGATCTGACCATGTGATACACTGAAGCTTTATGTTACTAAACAGATATATGTTCAAAATATTCTTATTTTATTTTTATCAACCATGCCCAAACTTATAAGATTCTTAGATAATGTTAGGTGAAAGATGATATAAAAAGATATTTTTAAAAATGAATAAAAATGACTCCTATTAACATGGAATTTATAGTATCAGTGTAAAGATAATATTGTAATATAGGTAAGTATACACAATTTAATATAATCAATGTGCAAATTCTTAGAAGGCAATAGCTAATTGCTGTAAATTGATGGGATATATATCTATATAAAATCTTTATTCTTCATTCCTGGAAGCAATCTCCTAAAAGTTTTAGAATTTCCTGAGTAAAAGGATCACCCTTTATTACTTATAAAAACTCTTTCCAACCATCCTGAATTCATGCTAGTAAGGTGAATCTTGGCTGATCCCTAGATATCTTCAGGATGTGAGCTGGTCTCCAGAAATACCACGCCATTGTTGAAAGATTGGAACTTCTGCTGCCACTACTTGACTTCAGGGAGAAAAGAAAGATAAGAAATCCAAAACAGTGTTCAAACACCAATGCAATTAATTTAATCTTTTTTTTGGTTGCCAATCAATAATTTTTGTCACTAGATATAAAAGTAGCTGGGGCTTCGCAGGTGGTGCTAGTGGTGAAGAACGTGCCTGCCAATGCAGGAGGTATAAACAATATATGGGTTTGATCCCTGGGTCAGGAAGATCCCCTGGAGGAGATCTTGGGTAACCCACTCCAGTATTCTTGCCTGGGGAATTTCAAGGACAGAGGAGCTTAGGGGCTACAGTCCATAGATCAGAAAAGACCTGGACTGACTGAAGTGACTGAACACGCAAGTATAATACTAGGTACTCGATAGATTCAGCAGGGTGATGCAATGACTGGGAATTTGTAAGTTTCCTTATAATAAAGCTAACACAGGAGGCAAATACAGTGGATGATAACATGGTATTATTCACAGGAGGAGAGATGCTTCACTTACTGTTGACCAAGGGTAGAATTTCTTGAGGTAAAAAATCTAAAACATGAGACATAGTAAAAGAAAGGGTGAAGTTCAGTTCAGTTCAGCCGTTCAGTCGTGTCCAACTCTTTCTGACCCCATGAATCGCAGCATGCCAGGCCTCCCTGTTCATCACCATCTCCTGGAGTTCACTCAGATTCATGTCCATCGAGTACGTGATGCCATCCAGCCATCTCATCCTCGGTCGTCCCCTTCTCCTCCTGCCCACAATCCCTCCCAGCATCAGAGTCTTTTCCAATGAGTCAACTCTTCACATGAGGTGGCCAAAATACTGGAGTTTCAGCTTTAGCATCATTCCTTCCAAAGAAATCCCAGGGCTAATCTCCTTCAGAATGGACAGAATGGACAGGTTGGATCTCCTTGCAGTCCAAGGGACTCTCAAGAGTCTTCTCCAACACCACAGTTCCAAAGCATCAATTCTTCTGTGCTCAGCTTTCTTCACAGTCCAACTCTCACATCCATACATGACCACAGGAAAAACCATAGCCTTGACTAGACGGACCTTAGTCGGCAAAGTAATGTCTCTGCTTTTGAGTATACTATCTAGGTTGGTCATAACGTTTCTTCCAAGGAGTAAGTGTCTTTTAATTTCATGGCTGCAGTCACCACCTGCAGTGATTTTGAAGCTCCCCAAAAATAAAGTCTGAGACTGTTTCCACTGTTTCCCCATCTATTTCCCATGAAGTGATGGGACCGGATGCCATGATCTTTGTTTTCTGAATGTTGAGCTTTAAGCCAACTTTTTCAGTCTCCTCTTTCACTTTATCAAGAGGCTTTTTAGTTCCTCTTCACTTTCTGCCATAAGGGTGGTGTCATCTGTATATCTGAGGTTATTGATATTTCTCCCGGCAATCTTGATTCCAGCTTGTGTTTCTTCCAGTCCAGCATTTCTCATGATGTACTCTGCATAGAAGTTAAATAAGCAGGGTGACAATATACAGCCTTGACGTACTCCTTTTCCTATTTGGAACCAGTCTGTTGTTCCATGTCCAGTTCTAACTGTTGCTTCCTGACCTACATACAGATTTCTCAAGAGGCAGGTTAGGTGTTCTGATATTCCCATGTCTTTCAGAATTTTCCACAGTTTATTGTGATCCACACAGTCAAAGGCTTTGGCATAGTCAATAAAGCAGAAATAGATGTTTTTCTGGGACTCACTTGCTTTTTCCATGACCCAGCGGATGTTGGCAATTTGGTCTCTGGTTCCTCTGCTTTTTCTAAAACAGGCTTGAACATCAGGGAGTTCACAGTTTATGTATTGCTGAAGCCTAGTTTGGAGAATTTTGAGCATTACTTTACTAGCATGTGAGATGAGTGCAATTTTGCAGTAGTTTGAGCATTCTTTGGCATTACCTTTCTTTGGAATTGGAATGAAAACTGACCTTTTCAGTCCTGTGGCCACTGCTGAGTTTTCCAAATTTGCTGGCATATTGAGTGCAGCACTTTCACAGCATCATCTTTCAGGATTTGAAACAGCTCTACTGCAATTCCATCACCTCCACTAGCTTTGTTCATAGTGATGCTTCCTAAGGCCCACTTGACTTCACATTCCAAGATGTCTGGCTCTAGGTGAGTGATTACATCATTGTGATTATCTTGGTCATGAAGATCTTTTTTGTACAGTTCTTCTGTGCATTCTTGCCACTTCTTCTTAATAGCTTCTGCTTCTGTTAGGTCCATACCGTGTCTGTCCTTTATCAAGCCCATCTTTGCATGAAATGTTCCCTTGGTATCTCTAATTTTCTTGAAGAGATCTCTGGTCTTCCCCATTCTGTTGTTTGCCTCTATTTCTTTGCATTGATCTCTGAGGAAGGCTTTCTTATTTTTTCTTGCTGTTCTTTGGAACTCTGCATTCAGATGCTTATATCTTTCCTTTTCTCCTTTGCTTTTCGCCTCTCTTCTTTTCACAGCTATTTGTAAGGCCTTCCCAGACTGCCATTTTGCTTTTTGTGTTACTTTTCCGTGGGGATGGTCTTGATCCCTGTCTCCTGTACAGTGTCACAAACCTCATTACATAGTTCATCAGGCACTCTATCTATCAGATCTAGGCCTTTAAATAACGGAGAAGGCAATGGCATCCCACTCCAGTACTCTTGCCTGGACACTCCCATGGGCGGAGGAGCCTGGTAGGCTGCAGTCCATGGGGTCGCTGAGTCAGATGCAACTGAGCGACTTCACTTTCACTTTTCACTTTCATGCACTGGAGAAGGAAATGGCAACCCACTCCAGTGTTCTTGCCTGGAGAATCCCTGGGATGGCAGAGCCCAATGGGCTGCCATCTCTGGGGTCGCACAGAGTCGGACACGACTGAAGCAACTTAGCAGCAGCAGCAGCAGCAGGCCCTTAAATCTATTTCTCACTTCCACTGTATAATCATACGGGACTTGATTTAGGTCATACCTGAATGGTCTAGCAGTTTTCCCTACTTTCTTCAATTTAAGTCTAAATTTGGTAATAAAGAGTTTATGATCTGAGCCACAGTCAGCTCCTGGTCTTGTTTTTGTTGACTGTATAGAGCTTCTCCATCTTTGGCTGCAGTGAATATAATCAGTCTGATTCAGTGTTGACCACCTGGTGAAAAGGAAAGAATAAAGAAAAGAACAAATTAGGAAGAAAGAACATCAGAAGTTTGTTGTCCAGAAGGGTTTGTCATACAGAAGCAGGAAGGAAACCTGTATTTTTGAAGCACAATGTTCAAGATGAGAGTAGATGGGTATATGGCCAGACCTAGAAATTGTAGGACCTGGTAGGTCTGGTTAACAAGCAGGGGTGAGTCAATAAAATGTTCTAAGAAGGCGAATAAAGGAGCTGTTTTCTCTTTTAAAAGAATATATGGCCAATCTCAGAAGGTGGAGAGAGGGTCAAAAGAAGAAGCGTGTTGGCCTGGTTGAAGATTGTTGCAGGACATATGTGGTGGCTCAGATGGTGAAGAATCTGCCTGCCAATGCAAGAGACCAGGATTTGACCTCTGGGTTGGGAAGATCCACTGGAGAAAGGAATGGCTACCTCCTCCAATACTCTTGGCATGGGCAGACAAGCCTGGTGGGCATTCATGGGGTTGCAAATAATCGGACATGACTGAGCAATTAACACACAAACATGAAAGATAACAGTGGTGGTAGTGAAGACTGAGAGAAATGTACAAAATCCTAATGTATTTTGAAGGTAGAATCAATATAAGTAACCATCTCTTATAATCACAGACAACATTTTTTAACAAAGACCTCTACTATTTAACCATTCTCACACATGCCAAAACTGTGTAAACCAGATTATAAATACTTCACAGAAAGTGCTTTCATTATAATCATTATGATACTGAATTTGTCAAAGACAGTACATATTTTCAGTATTAATTCCTGACTTGCTAGGATTTGGCACATTTGATTACTTCTTGCTCTTAGAAACATATGACTACTTTAATTTTTGTAACACAACTCTCTGGATCCACGTATATCTATGCTAGTTTATGTTTATTTTCTTTTAGGAACTTTTATTTTCCTTAAACTCTGTGATTATATTCAAGAGTAAATTCAAATTTGACATTCTCTGTGCCTTTACTATGGGATTCCCAGGTGGTACAGTGGTAGAGAATCAACCTGCCTATATAGGAGACACATGAGACACGGGTTCCATCCCTGGGTCTGGCAGATCCTCTGAAGTAAGAAATGCAACCCACTGCAGTATTCTTGGGTTATATATAAAACTTATTGGAGTATTCAAACTCCAGTATACAGAGGAATTTGGCAGGCTACAGCCTATGGAGACACAGAGTTGGACACGACTAAGCAACTGAACACCCACAGACACACAGTACCTTTGTTTATACTTACCTTGAGATATCTTAACAACACTGTATCCTCCAGTCACTGCTCCATTCTGAAGTTTAGATCCATGGGCTTCCCAGTTGGCTCAGTGGATAAAGAATGCAGGAGATGCAAGAGACATGGATTTGATCCCTGAGTCAGGAAGATCACCTGGAGGAGGAAATAACTGCCCACTCCAGTATTCTTGACTCAAATATCCCATGGACACACCAGCCTGGTGGGCTCCACAAGACTGCATGACTGAGCATGCACACACATTCCTCTTGGTAATATGAGGCACGCATTTTTGAGCATAAAATAGCCAAAATACTCCAAAAACCCTTTCAATGCTAACAACTGAAAATGCTAGGAAATACTCTTAAAATATTATGAAAGCATTAAAGTGGTTGTTAAAAACGCCATGCCAAATTTATGTGAATATAGTACAGTGAGACTACTTTTGTCCTGGGGATATTTGCTGATACAGGCAAATTTGAACTTCAGTTTTGATGGCATCTTGGGGCAAGAGGAGTAGAACTCCAAACCCAGGGTGTTTCCTGGGAAAGTGTCTACCAATAGTAGCTGGAACTCAAAAGACTGTTCCAGAGAATAGCAAGGAGAGATAAGAAAACCTTCTTACATGAACAATGCAAAGATACCGAGGAAAGCATTAGAATAGGAAAGACTAGCGATCTCTTCAAGAAAACTGGAGATATCAAGGTAATATTGAAACAAGGATGGGCACAATAAAGGACAAGAACAGTGAGGACCTAAAAGAAGCAGAAGCTATTAAGAAGAGGTGGCAAGAATGCACAGAAGAACTATACAAAAAGTCTTAATGACCAGGATAACCACCATAGTGTGGTCACTCACCTAGAGTCAAGACATCCTAGAGTGTAAAGTTAAGTGGGCCTTAGGAAGCATCACTGTGAACAAAGCTAGTGTAGGTGATGTAATTGCAGCTGAGTTGTTTCAAATTCAAAAAGATGATGTTAAAGTGTTGCACTCAATATGCCAGCAAATTTGGAAAACTCAGCAGTGGCCACAGAACTGGGAAACATCAATTTTCATTCCAGTCCCAGAGAAGGGACACACCAAAGATTGCTCAAACTAAACTACAGTTGTGCTTATTTCACATGTAGCAGAGTAATGCTCAAAATCCTTCAATCTAGGTTTCAGCAGTAAGTGAACTGAGAACTTCCAGATGTACAAGCTGGATATCAAAGAGAAGAACCAGAGATAAAATTGCCAATATTTGCTGGATCATAAGAAAGCAAGGGAGTTCCAGAACATCTGCTTCGTTGACTGAAGTAAAACCTTTGTGTGGATCACAACCAACTGTGCAAAATTCTTAAAGAGATGGGAGTACCAGACCACTTTACCTGTCTCCTGAGAAATGTGTATGCAGGTCAAGAAGCAACAGTTAGAACTTAACATGGAACAACAGACTGGTTCAAATTTGAGAAAGGAGTATGACAAGGCTGTATATTGTCACCCTGCTTATTTAACTTATATGCAGAGTACACCATGTGAAGTACCAGACTGGATGAATCACAAACTGGAATCAAGATTAATGGGAGAAATATCAACAACCTCAGACATGCAGAAGATACCACTCTAATGCAGAAAGTGAAGAGGAACTAAAGAGCCTCTTGCTGAGGATGAAAGAGGAGAATGAAAAAGCTGTCTTCAAATTCAACATTAAAAAAGTAAGATTATGGCATCTGGTTCCATCACTACATGGCAAATAAAGGAGGAAAAAATGGAAGCAGTAACAGATTTTATTTTCTTGGGTTCCAAAATCACTGTAGATGATGACAGCAGCCATGAAATGGCTTTTAAAACACTTGCACCTTGAAAGGAAAGTTATGACAAACATAGACGGTGGTTTAAAAAGCAGAGAGATGATTTTACTGACAAAGGTTCACACTGTCAAAACTATGGTTTTTCAGTAGTCATGTATGGATGTGAGAGTTGGACCAATAAGGATGAGAGCCAAAAACTGATGCTTTGAAATCATGGAGAAGACTTCTGTCTATATATTAAAAATATATTTTTAGAAAATAAATATCAGAAAGTTCACTAAAGATAATTCTATATGGTATACTTTAGGCAAAAAAAAAGTGATCATAGATTTGGAAGGTCTAGTAATGAAAGAAGGAATTAAGGGCAAATAAGGCTTTCCTGATAGCTCAGTTGGTAAAGAATCCTCCTACAGTGCAGGAGACCCCAGTTGGATTCCTGGGCTGGGAATATCCCCTGGAGAAGGGATGGGCTACCCACTCAAGTATTCCCAGGCTTCCCTTTTGGCTCAGCTGGTAAAGAATCCATCTGCATTTAGGAGACCTATATTTGATCCTTGGGTTGGGAAGATCCCCTGGAGAAGGGAAAGGCTACCCACTGCAATATTCTGGCCTGGAGAATTCCAAGGACTGTAAAGTCCATGAGGTCGCAAGAAGGTGGACAGACTAAGCAACTTTCACTTATCTTACTATAAGCTAGCATATATATGGGTAATTTAAAAAATAGTACAGGTTTAAGTTTATGATAATATTCAATAGATGTAAAATCAAGACAGTAAAATATGTCAGAATCTGATTTAAAGGAGCAATGTGTTCTAAGATTCTTATTTTAAGAGGATGGTAAAGATATTGATATTTTTAGATAAGTATGTATGTTGCATGCTTTAAGATAATCAACCAAATAATAGAAACTGTTAAAGTCTCAATGTATATCAGGAAAAGGGTTACAATATTGATATCATCCATTAATATAAAAAAGACAAAGAAAGGACACAGGAAAAAGAGAAATTATGACATGAAAAGGAACACTTATACCCAAATATGTCAATATACTAAATGAATAAAGTGAAGTGTTCTGGGTAAAATAAAAATATTGTCAGACTTATTTGAAAAAAGAATTAGAATATAACTATGTGCTGTTTAAAAGAAGTGCTTGATTTTTGCTGCCTGGACGCTGAGTGAGAGACTGAAGATCCCAGATGCTATTGCCCTACACTTCAGTCTATCATGCAAAGCCTGCCTGACCCACTGCTGTTATGGGTGAGAGGAGGATCTGGTGTACCAGGCAGAGCTGGCCCAGCCAGCTAAGTGATAGAGACAAAACGGTGAAATCCATGAAGAAAAAAGCAGGATTGGATGTGGAGTTGACAGCTGAATAAAGAAATCTCTCATCTGTTGCATGTGAAAATGCTACTGGAGTTAAGAGAGCTTCCTGGAGAATAATCAGCAGCACTGTACAGAAAGACAAAAACAAGGGAGGTGAAGGCAAACGCAAAATGATTAGGGAATATTGGCAAATGGTTGGGGCTAAACTTATCTGTTGTGACATTCTGGATGTACTGAACAAACCCCTCATTCCAGCAGCTAACACTGGCAAGTCCAAGATTTCCTATTATAAAATGAAAGGGGACTACCACAGGCATCTGGCTGAATTTGCCTCTGGAAAAGAGAAGGAGACTACGGAGAACAACTTAGTGGCTTTAAAGCTCCTAGTGATATTGCAGTAACAGAACTTCCACCGACACATCCCATTTGCTTAGGTCTTGCTCTCAATTTCCCTGTATTCTACTATGAAATTTTTAATTCCCTCAAACCGAGCCTGCTGGTTGGCAAAAGCAGCTTTTGATGATGCAGTTGCAGAACTGGATATGTTGAGTGAATAAAACTATAAAAACTACATTTACCATGCAACTATCATTAAAGACAGAGAAGACGATGGCACCACACTCCAGTACTCTTGCCTGGAAAATCCCATGGACGGAGGAGCCTGGTGGGCTGCAGTCAATGGGGTTGTGAAGTCGTACACAACTGAGCGACTTCACTTTCACTTTTCACTTTCATACATTGCAGAAAGAAATGGTAACCTGTTCCAGTGTTCTTGCCTGGAGAATCCCAGGGGTGGGGAGCCTGGTGGGCTGCTGTCTATGGGGTCGTACAGAGACACAACTGAAGCGACTTAGCAGTAGCAGTAGCAGTATTAAGTAATAATCTGGCACTGTGGACTTCAGACATCAGGGTGATGGTGAAGAGCAGAATAAAGAAGTGCTGTAGGATGTGTAAGATGAAAATCAGTGAGACATAAAAGGCAACAAGAGAAATCACCTCTGAACACTCCACACTCCCCATCCCACCCTTCTGAGAATGGTCACTGAGAACCACCAAATCTGACTTTTACCTTCAGTCTCAGAATTTAGGCTCCTGACCTATTTGGTCTGTGGTTGTTTTTATTTAATTTTTTTGTTTTTATTAATTTTAAAAAATAAATTTATTTATTTTAATTGGAGGTTAATTACTTTACAATATTGTATTGGTTTTGCCATATATCAACATGTATCCACCACAGGTATACACGTGTTCACCATCCTGAACCCCCTTCCTCCTCCCTCCCCGTACCATCCCTCTGGGTCATCTCAGCACACCAGCCCCAAGCATCCAGTATCTTGCATCGAACCTAGACTGGCGATTCGTTTCATATATGATATTATAAACGATTTTCAAAAGTTCTTACAGGCAAGAGTGAATTTCTGTGGATTTCACTGGTCCCAAGCATTAGGTTCTTTAAAACACTAACAAGACTGCATAGAGGCCTTTTCAGCATTACTGTATTGTCTCCTGCCAGATATGGCAACAGTGCCATTAGGAATGAAAGTTACATTTGAAAACCATTAGACTTTCAGGTGATGCAAGCATGTAAGGGATAGGTAAATCACACTGTAGAGATGTGTGTGGTATCATTTTCCTTTTTATTAGGCTGGGCTGGATGAAGCACAAGCTGGAATCAAGACTGCCGGGAGAAATATCAATAACCTCAGATATGCAGATGACACCACCCTTATGGCAGAAAGTGAAGAAGAACTAAAGAGCCTCTTGATGAAAGTGAAAGTGGAGAGTGAAAAAGTTGGCTTAAAGCTCAACATTCAGAAACTAAGATCGTGGCATCTGGTCCCATCACTTCACAGCAATAGATGGGGAAACAGTAGAAACAGTGTCAGACTTCATCTTTTGGGGCTCCAAAATCACTGCAGATGGTGACTGCAGTCATGAAATTAAAAGCTGCTTAATCCTTGGAAGGAAAGTTATGACCAACCTAGACAACATATTAAAAAGCAGAGACATTACTTTGCCAACAAATGTCCGTCTAGTCAAAGCTATGGTTTTTCAGGTGGTTGTGTATGGATGTAGAATTGGACTATAAAGAAAGCCGAGTGCTGAAGAATTGATGGTTTTGAACTGTGGTGTTGGAGAAGACTCTTAAGAGTCCCTTGGACTGCAAGGAGATCCAATGAGTCCATCCTATAGGAGATGAGTCCTGGTTGTTCAATGGAAGGACTGATGTTGAAGCTGAAACTCCAATACTTTGCCACCTGATGCAAAGAACTGACTAATTTGAACTGACCCTGATGCTGGGAAACATTGAGGGCAGGAGGGGAAGGGGATGACAGAGGATGAGATGGTTGAATGGCATCACTGACTCGATGGACGTGGGTTTGAGTGGACTCTGAGAGTTGGTGATGGACAGGGAGGCCTGGCATGCTGTGGTTCATGGGGTCACAAAGAGTTGAACATGACTGAGTGACTGAACTGAACTGAACTGCCTATTAGGTATCCCTACTATGCGACTCATCTCACATGCTAGTAAAGTAAAATTTAAGTTAAATAAGTTAAGTTAAATAAGTTAAAATTGAAGTTAAATAAGCAGGGTGACAATATACTTGCCTTGACGTACTCCTTTTCCTATTTGGAACCAGTCTGTTGTTCCATGTCCAGTTCTAACTGTTGCTTCCTGACCTGCATACAAATTTCTCAAGAGGCAGGTCAGGTAGTCTAGTATTTTCCCATCTCTTTCAGAATTTTCCACAGTTTATTGTGATCCACACAGTCAAAGGCTTTGGCATAGTCAATAAAGCAGAAACAGATGTTTTCTGGAACTCTTTTGCTTTTTTGATGACACTTACTCCTTGGAAAAATGTTATGACCAACCTAAATAGCATGTTGAAAAGCAGAGACATTACTTTGCCAACAAAGGTCCGTCTAGTCAAGGCTATGGTTTTTCCAGTGGTCATGTATGGATGTGAGAGTTGAACTGTGAGAAAAGCTGAGTGCCAAAGGATTGATGCTTTTGAACTGTGGTATTGGAGAAGACTCTTGAGAGTCCCTTGGACTGCAAGGAGATCCAACCAGTCCATTCTGAAGGAGATCAGCCCTGGGATTTCTTTGGAAGGAATGATGCTAAATTTAAACTCCAGTACTTTGGCCACCTCATGCGAAGTCTTGACTCATTGGAAAAGACTCTGATGCTGGGAAGGACTGGGGGCAGGAGGAGAAGGGGACGACAGAGGATGAGATGGCTGGATGGCATCACTGACTTGAAGCATGTGAGTCTGTGTGAAATCTGGAAGATGGTGATAGACAGGGAGTCCTGGCGTGCTGCGATTCATGGGGTGGAAAAGAGTCGGACACGACTGAGCGACTGAACTGAACTGTGCGACTAACACATGCACAAATCTGACATTCTATCAAGTTTCAAACTACCTTTCCTTTTTTCCCCATCTTCATCTCATCCCCATCATTGTCTAGGGCGTCATTTATGGTCCCATGACACTGCTTTAGTTCAAGTCTTTCTTTGAGTTTCTTCTCTTTGAGGTTCACACTCCTCCTATCTGCCACATAATCTTCCTAAAAGATTGGTTTACTCATATAAAGCTTTCATTTAAAGCTTTTAAAGGCCTTAAATACCAACAGGATAAAATTCAAAATCTATAACATGATGTTCAAGGATCCTTGACAATCTCTGCTTTTTTTAATTTTTATTTCCTCCCAAACTCTCCTGCACCTTTTGTACACTAGTTATACTATTATACTTCCCTGAACGCTCCCTCCTCCCTGTCTCCTCCTTACCTTTGTACCTACTTATCCTCTTACCTGGAATGTTCTCTCCTATTGTTTACCCACATGACAATTTCCTACATATCCTGAAAGATACAGTTCAAGTATCACATTCCTTGCCTGATCAGTCCTTATGGTGTTACTCACTTCTTCACTTTTTACCATAGAATATTTTTTCCTTCCAATTTTTAAACTAGCTATTTAAATCTTTATCTATTGTATTAAGCCATAAACTACATGCAGAGAGGGTTTTTTTCTTGTTCATTTTTTCTATTCTTAGCATTTGTATAAGGAAGATTCAAAAGTTAAATTTATTAATAAAATTAAAATTGATATGGTAGCTTAAACATATTTGTTGAAAGAAGCAAGAAGTGTCAGTCAGTAGACTGGCTGTGAGAAAGGAAAGCAATGCTATAAAAAGTAAATGGATTAACACATAAAGAATATCAAATGGCGCATTTGGTGTGATAGTCCTAAAACATTTTAGCATCTTCAAGGAAGGGTTTTCCGGGTTGAGCTGCTCAGCATTGATACTGTGCAACTCAGGGAGGGTGTCATATACTCTAGTCAAGGATATGGTTGTCTTGCATGGAGCAGTTCTGACTGCAGAAAACCCTGATTTCCTTTATTAAATGAATCATGTCATTAGATCCCAGAAAATAAGTATTATTTATTATGACCATTGGGAGTCATCAAGTAAAGGCCTATATTTTGCCTAACCTAAATGATGGGAGAAGTGTGTCACACATTTTGGAAATCTTTCCATCAAAAACAAAAGATTAGGTATCTAATGTAGGAAGTTTTAATTGTATAGGGAAAAAATTCCCAATTAAGCCAAATAAATGAACCATTGCAGTGGGTTTAAATCCATATCCACCTGTAGCATAATTTTCTGTTTGCTTACACATAAATATTATAAATTGGTCACATTCTTTCTGACCAAATAATTCAGAAAATAAATTTATATACTTGTGTTACCCATATTATTAAATACTTGGTATCCAGAATCCTAATGACTGAGCTTCATATGGGATAATTAGAATTTGCTTACATGAACCAGTGGCTTCATCTGCTGTAGAATTTCATGCTAAATGGATACTCTGTTTTTATACCTAAAACATCATTTAGTTGCTAACACTATAAACCAGAGCTTCCCTGGTGACTCAGACAGTAAAGAATCTACTTTAAATGCAGGAGACATGGGTTCAATCACTGGTTCAGGAAGATCCCCTGGAGAAGGGAATCACAACCCACTCCAGTATTATTTCCTGGAGAAGTCCATGCAGAGAGGAGCCTGGTGGGCTATAGTCCATGGGGTTGCAAAGAGTCAGACATGACTGGGTGACTAAGCACAACACACTGGAAACCAAACACACTGATGACAGTTTTTTCTGGGAAGCAGCTAGAAAGGAAAAAAAAAAAAGCTCTTCTAGATTCAGCTGAGGCTTCCCAGGTCTCTTAGTGGTAAAGAACATGCCTGCCAGTGCAGGAGCTACAGGAGACTTTGGTTCAACACCTGGGTCTGGAAGATCCCCTGAAGTAGGACATGGCAACCTGTTGCAGTATTCTTGCTGGGAAAATCCCATGAACAGAGGATCCTGGCAGATTACAGTCCATGATGTCACAAAGAGTCAGACATGACTGAGAGACTAAGCACAGACACACAAACCTGCAAATGCTATCTTAAGAGGATTAATCCTATTCACTGCCCACACTCAGGAATCATGTTTCCTTCAAAAGCAGAGACATTACTTTGCCGACTATGGTCCGTTTGGTCAGGGTTTTTCCCATGGTCATGTATGGATCTGAGAGTTGGACTGTGAAGAAGGCAGAGCGCCAAAGAATTGATGCTTTTGAACTGTGGTGTTGGAGAAGACTCTTGAGAGTCCCTTGGACTGCAGGGAGATCCAACTAGTCCATTCTGAAGGAGATCAGCCCTGGGGTTTCTTTGGAGGGAATGATGCTAAAGCTGAAACTTCAGTACTTTGGCCACCACATGAGAAGAGCTGACTCATTGGAAAAGATTCTGATGCTGGGAGGAATTGGGGGCAGGAGGAGAAGGGGACGACAGAGAATGAAATGGCTGGATGGCATCACTGACTCGATAGGTGTGAGTCTGAGTAAACTCCAGGAGTTGGTGATGGACGGGGAGGCCTGGAGTGCTGGGATTCATGGGGTTGCAAAGAGTCGCACACGACTGAGCGACTGAACTGAACTGAACTGACCCAGGCCCTGGAAAAGGAAATGGCAACCCACTCCAGCACGCTTGCCTGGAAAATCCCATGGGTGGAGGAGCGTGGTAGGCTACAGTCCATGGGGTCGCAAAGAGTTGGACACGATTCAGTGACTTCACTTTCACTTTCACCCAAGCCAAAATCTCCTAGCCTAAATATGTTCTCCACCTACCTGATAATAGCCCTTTCCTTTGGCTAGATGTATTCTTGAAAATAACTTCTCACAGTAAGAGTAGCCACTGGCTTATTGCAGATCACCTGTTTTATCTGTTATAATATCTTTTTCTACAGATCCTCCTGCTGTGGAACCAGCATTTCTGGAAATCCGGCAAGGACAAGACCGAAGTGTCACTATGAGCTGCAGGGTCCTACGAGCCTATCCAATACGGGTGCTGACCTATGAGTGGCGCTTGGGCAACAAATTATTGCGGACGGGTCAGTTTGACTCTCAAGAATACACAGAATATCCAGTGAAGAGTCTTTCCAATGAAAACTATGGGGTTTATAATTGTAGCATCATAAATGAAGCTGGAGCAGGGAGATGCAGCTTTCTTGTTACAGGTAAGGTGCTGAATTTTTTTTTTTTTTTAGATCACAGGAGCTTAGGCTCTTGTCGGTGTAAGAATGAAAGCATTTTGCAAATCCACAGAGCATATTATGAACAGCTTGCCTGTTCTATTTAGAGTGTCTACTCATTTATTTTCAAGGCAAGTCTATTTCAGTAGTTAAGATAGTTTATGTGCCTATAAAATAGGACAGAAGCTTATGTGAATTTGAATAGATTTAGTGATGAGGTTGGTTATTTTGAATATCACAGTAATAAAGTGACAAATCTTAACCAGCTATTTTTTTGGATCAAATTGCAAATATTAACACATATTTTTCTGCAAGTCTAAAAGCTCTTGCAAGCCATTATCTTTGCTGGTTTTAAGAGTGCTTTCTTTTTCTTATTTATTTATTAACTCAATGTATGGTGAATGTACATTTTATCATTGGCTTACAACTGGATCACAGATATTCAAAGGGAAATCAATATAGTTGTATTTGGTATATAATGAATTGAGAAAATTACTGCTTTTGATGTCATATTTTACTGTATTTAAAGAGATAGTAAATCTGTGTTAAACTATATATATATATTTATTTAAATTATTTTTGTAGTCTAAATCTCTTATTTTTGAGCTAGGGTTTAGGCATATCTTAAAAGAATATACTCCTTTGCATTATTATTTTGTTCTAGATAAAGTTTGTTGTAACAGTTATAGTGTTTATGCTACTATAAGAAGAAACTGGATATTATATGTAAAGCAATCACAAAAATTATGATTAAAATGTTTCAGAATTAATTAAATCTTATTCATTGGCAATATAAATTCTTATTAATAAGTTCTTACTCATAAGATAATTATCTAATATGGATTGCCTTGGGACATTTAACTTCCTGAAATAGGATATTAGGCATTAGTAGGTAAAATATAACTGACTAACCAAAGAATATGAAGACATCTTCTCCAATGGATCTTACCACCTCTTGGTTTTGCAATCTCTTTTATTAACATTCAGTTGAACTTAAGTCTTTTCTACTGTAATTCTTCAAGTGAATTGTTAAAATAAAAAATCTCTAGGACTGATACTTACATGATGATCTAATTTTTATCCCTAGGAATATATAAAAGGGTAAAAGAATGTAATGTATTACTCTAGAGGTAATTTAAATGGCATGATATACTTTCATTCCATATATATATATATATATATATATATATATAATCCAAAGAAATAAGAATCTTCAAAAGCAATTATTTTTCATATATTGGTACAAATGGAGCACTTTACTTTCTTTCATTATCCCTCCAAAATCAAAATACCCCATAAAATTAACTAAACTCCTTTCTCCAATCCTTTCAGCTTTATACACATTCTGCTTTTCTTTGGTGACACTGTTTTCTAACTTAGACTATATTAGATTACGCACCTCTGTGAGATTTTCATTTGTTGTTTATTATATGATCCAAATCCTATTTCTTGAGCTAGAAGACAAGCTGAGACTGGAAGAAACACTAGCTCCATTCTCCCACCCCAGATTCATGGTGTGCAGTAAGTAGATTTCAATAGCTGCAGAAAAGAATAAACCTGTTGTGGATTGCCCCATGGAGGGAGAGAAAATGACCCCAGGTATTAATTTGTTTCCAGTGTGCATTTTTCAGTCTTCAGGTCAACTTCATTTTTCAAGATCTCCACATAAACAAAGTTTTGAAGAAAAGAAAAGGAAATGATTGAATCTCAAATACAGTATAATTCCAGAAAATATATAAAGAAATTAATGCATCCATAGAATCAGACATCTGGAAGAAACTTTGAAAGGCCTTTTACTTTTTCTACTAAAACATAGCATAATTAATAGTACTATTAATTAGTATATAATATAGAATTAGTAGTAATTCCCCACAATTCAAAACTCTTTGAAGCTATGCAGAAGAGAACTAAGAAATATAATATATGCAAGGCTGCATATATTCATTATGCATATGTTCTTTACCCAAAAAACGAATCATTGAAGACAATTCTCTTTCCTTCCTCGAGGCCCAGATTAACTAAGAAACATTTAACATTTTAACGTTAGAACTATTTTACCAAATTTAAGAACACACTTCCACTTGCTTGTCGTGAATATCATGTAGTCACCTGAAAGTGGATTTGATCCGACTATACATCAAAATGTATAGAACTGAACACAAAGGCAATGGCAGCGGCATGTCTATATTTATTTTAGTTCCTGGGAAAGCTCAAAAGTTCAGGCCTGTTGTCTTCATATATATCATGAGTATGTGATGTGTGTCAGTGTTCAGTGGTAGGAGAGGAGGGTTGTGTTTACTGGAGAAGTCAGACGGGGTGTAAGAATATTTTCCTAGAAAGGAAAACAAGAAAGTAAGCAAAGGTATTTTAGGAAGAATGACCAGCCTAGCTTGTAATCCACCATCTATGTTAGGAAATATTAATTATAATATTACAAAGTACTGTGTAGTTCATTTATTTTTCTAGTATTGTTATAGTGAACTTAAGCCTGGTGTTTGTTTGTTTGTTTTGTGGTTTAAGCCTTTGTGATCTATAGCAATAACCCAAACACCATTTTATCATATTTTTCTATTAGAGAATTTTTACAAGTTCTAGAAATAAATGTGGAATTTTAATTTATTAGAATAAAACCACTTTTAAATGTGAAATTCCAAGTATATATGTATAAATACATGACATAAGTATTTTTATATTAATAAATAGTTCTATACTATTCAGCATGTCACTCCACTGGAGCATGGATTTCACTTTCTCACAGGTCCAAATGCTCCAAACTAACATTTGGAAAAAATGTTTTAAATACTCCAAAATATGTAGGCACATTCATTATATTATAGATATAAGTGAATAACATGCTAGGTTAGATCCTGGCACACAGCTTGATCCAGAAAAGAAAACCAGGAAATCTAGGATGATGAAGCAGATGGCCTAGATGAACGATTAGATGGAAGGACTCTTACTGAATATCATTTCTTTATTAGGAAAAAATGAGGATAAAGGATATTTCAAGGGGAAAATATGTAGTGGGCTGAGCAGTGTCCTGTGTATGTGCTCAGCTGCTTCAGTTGTATCATACTCTTTGCAACCAATGGACTGTAGCCCGCCTGGCTGCTCTATCTGTGGGATTTTCCAGGCAAGAATACTACAGTGGGTTACCATGTCTTCCTCCATGGGATCTTCCTGACCCAGGAATCAAACGTGAGTCTCTTATGTCTCCTGCATTGACAGGCGGGTTCCTTACCACTAGTGCCAGCTAGGAAGCCCAAATAGCGTCCCTCAAGAAGGTAAATCTATGTCCTAATCCCTAAAACCTGTGACTATCACTTTACATGGTAATGCATAATTAATTTAAGGATTTTGAGACAAGCAGCTTTTCCTGGATGGTTGATGTTGGCTTTAAATGCAATACTATGTACCTTAAAAGTAAGGCAGAGGGCATTTTGAGAGAGGAGAAGGCAATGTGAGTACAGAGGCAGGGATGCAGTTAAACCAGTGTTTCGATAAACTCCTTTCTTTAAAATGCTTCAAGTTAAATAGAACTGCTTTGCCAGATATCCTCAACTCTGATACCCTATTCAGGCTAAACCCCTGCACAATAGGCATAGCAACTTCTCACAGCTCGGAAAAGCTGTAAACAGTGGTTGCTTTTACCCCCTCAAGAGCTACCTGAAACAAGGCTATGAGTGCTAAAGCCTGGGAGGGAAAGCACCCTGGCAGGTTGCCTCGCCCCCTGCACCTGTCACTGATGTTGGTTTAAGCTCTACGTTGGTAAAGACCCTAAGGGATGCTTCAAGATTGAAATGTTATGCCTATTATATCATAAAGTGAAGATAAGATGTCTGCAGCTGCTTGATTACATAGGGTAACAGATGAGAGAGAATCTGTTGGCAGATTCTGTTGAAATGCCCAGGTTTAATGAAGATGCACTTTGACTTCCTTGAATATGAAAAACTAGGCTATCTGCATTAAAATGCATAGCAACCCACTCCAGTATTCTTGCCTGGGACATCCCATGAATAAAGGAGACTGACAGGCTACAGTTCATGGGGTTGCAAAGAGTCGGACATAACTTAGTAACTAAACAATAACGGCAACAGTTGATTTATGACATTTTAAATTACCTATGTCTTTTAAATTATTTAGTGATTGAGATGGTAGTTCTAAACTATCCCATAAGCATGTTTCCTTCCTTTAACAAATTTGTTTCTGACAATATGTATCTATTGAAATTTTATGGATGTTAGTAAATTAAGACTTAAAAGAAGATTGGACAAGGAAATGAATCAAATTTTTCTGTTTACTTCTTTTAATTAATTACTTGAATAAAATGTGGACGCTTTCATGTGACACTATATACATGGGTACTTATTAAACTATATTTTAAGTCAGTTAAAGTAAAAGCAGAATAGCATGGTTGTCAATTATAGCCCAGGAGCAAAAACAGAATGTCTTTATAACTTCCAGACGGTATATATATATATACAGTTACATATGCTGAAACTTGTGAATCATTTAAGATTCAATCAATGAAGACAGTTTTAAATTCTATTAAATGAAAAATACTAAAACAGTGGTGTTCTTTTCAAAAAGGTAACATTAGGTATACTATTAAAAATTTTTATTGCATAACTACAAATTATAATTCAACATAAAACAACCATTATTGTCCCTACTGATTTTCTTTTCAATCTGACAAACATTTAAGTTATTTACTATGTACCTACTGACTGTCAGATACTAGATTATACCAGAAGTAAAACAATAAATATCCTGTTCTCAAAATCTTTCCCCTAGCATGTATATTTCTGAGTCTTGTCATTTTATATTTGCATAGTACTCTGCAGCCACCATTTTCTTTTTAACCCTATTGCTCCTGTTAGCTTTATATTCTCTTATCTAAGATATTATGTCCTCTATATATATTTTAACTGCTAGCTGAATTTTTAATCTTTATCTCTTTCAATCTATTTTCTATACTACTGGGCTTTATTTTTCCAGAAAATAGATCCTATTCTTAGTGATAAGTGTTTGTGGCTTATAGGTGAAATGCAAACTCATTTTTCATGGATCTTTAAACCATTCATTAATATCCTTAAAAAAGTTTATCATTTCTCCTTCAATCCTATCAGTTACTTTAAACTCCAATCAAACTAGATTCTGCTGCCATTTGCTAAGTTACATAACTTCAGGACTCTGTGCCTTTGTTCACATGATATTTTATTCTAAAATACTAGCTCTTTGTGTATTCCTCTACTAGAGTTGTGGTGACTCTTGTTTGTACCTTTAAAAGGATTATATTGACCTTTGCTCTTCAGCCAAATACAGAAAAGTAGGCTGTAATAATGTATTATTTTATAATTTACCAATAAATTATATATGTTAATATTTATTGATTATCTGAAAGTATCTGTAAAACTCCGACTATGGCATCACCAACCGAATGGGCATGAATTTGAGCAAACTCCAAGAGATAGTAAAGGACAGAGGAGGCTGGTGTGCTGCAGTCCTGAAGGTCACAAAGAGTCAGACTTAGGGACTGAGCAATGAAACCAAGATTTAAACAGAATAGAAAATTATTTCATTAAGGTTAAAACCTTGAAGTATTATTTCAGAATCTAATGTAGTAGCTATGTCCCACGAAGTCTTCAAGGGTCCAGGTTTCTTCCATCTTTCTACTTGACCATCAGCCATAGATGGCACATCTCATAGCTTTAACAGCTACTCAAGTAGCTACATCTTCTACTAGCATCTTCTAGCATGTAGAATATGCTTCTACATCTCAGCATATTTCTTCTTTTTCCCCCTCTTTTTAATGATGCTACCCAGTAGTGTCTTTTTTTTAATTACTATATTCATCTATTCTGGTTACATCTCATTGTTCAGTCGTGTCTGACTCTTTGTGACCCATTGACTGTAGCCCACGAGGCTCCTCTGTGCATGGGATTCTCCAGGCAAGAATACTGGAATGGACTGCCATTTTCTTCTCCATTGCATCTAATTCAGTTCAGTTCAGTTCAGACGCTCAGTCATGTCTGACTCTTTGTGACCCCATGAACCGCAGCACGCCAGGCCTCTCTGTCCATCACCAACTCCCAGAGTCCACCCAAACCCATGAATAAAATCTATAGCAGTTATATATATATTTTTGAATATACTATCTAGGTTGGTCATAACTTTTCTTCCAAGGAATTAGTAAAAGATTCAATGCTCTGAAGGTTGCATGGTAGAAGACCCTAGGATTTTGCTGGCTGTTGAGTGAAGACCACTCTTATGTATTAGAAGATTTCTGCAAGTCCTAGAGGTTACCTGTAATTCTTTGTCATGTGGGCTTTTCCAGCATGGCTACTTCACTTATCAAGCTGTGAAGAAGAATCTCTAGCTCTAGTCTGTTAAGATGGAATCTTACATGTGTTCCTACGTGCTTAGTCGTGTAGAGCACAGCTCTTTGTGACCCTATGGACTGTAACCTGCCAGGTTTCTCTGTCCGTGGGATTTTCCAGATAAGAATACAGTAGTGGGTTGCCAGTTCCTCCTCTAGGGGATCTTCCTGACCTAAGGGTCCAGGGATCGAACCCACTTCTCCTGTATCTCTTGCATTGGCAGGTGAACTCTTTACCACTAAATCACCTGGGGAGCCCCAGAATCTTATATAACATAACCTAATTACCAAAGGAACATCCCATCAAAATTATTTGCCACACTCAAAAGGAGTGTATTATATACAAAGATATGAAAAGCAGAAGTAGAAATCACTGGAGTTCCCTTAGGTTCAGTCTGTCACATAACATCAACTTTTCTGTCTGCTGCTGCTAAGTCGCTTCAGTCGTGTCTGACTCTGTGTGACCCCATAGATGGCAACCCACCAGGCTCCCCGTCCCTGGGATTCTCCAGGCAAGAACACTGGAGTGGGTTGCCATTTCCTTCTCCAATGCATGAAAGTGAAAAGTGAAAGCTAAGTTGCTCAGTCGTGCCCAACTCTTAGCGACCCCATGGACTGCAGCCTTCCAGGCTCCTCCATCCATGGGATTTTCCAGGCAAGAGTACTAGAGTGGGGTGCCATTGCCTTCTCTTTTCTGTCTGCTAGGAATACTCTAAACACAGCCTATGTATCAAACTGCTTTATCTATGGCAATATTTAAAGAAATCTCTCACAGTTTATTCCCTTGTCAATAAACATGGAAAATAGGGTTTTACCAACAAAAATTTGCTTGTGACTGTTGCTTTCACCTCTAATTTGGAAGTATATTATAGTGGGATTGTTTATCCTCTAATTTTCAATTGATATATTACAATATTCAGATTGACATTTTGGGATTATTCTTTTCTCCATATTCAGCACCAGCAGATCAGACAAATAAAAAATTAAATAGATCCTAAAGAACAAATAAAGCAAAAGTGAGACATTTCTTTGAAAGGAAGTATATACTATCACTCTGAATGTAAAGAAATCCAGAATGAATGAGAACTGTAATGTGCCTAAGACAGGATGTTGGATTATTTTAGCATTATTTACAGAAAATAGAATGAAAATAGAATGAGAGAATGAAAAGGATGAAATAACAACCAAATCACATTTGACTCCAAATCAAAATGTTTTAATCTTGTTTTCTTAAGTCAGATTGAGTTATATAGTAATGAGATAGAAAGTATATTTTATTTTCTTGCAATGTATATGTTTGCATTATTCAGCTGAATACTTGTTTGTTAAGTCTAAACATGAACAGCACAACACTATGGAAAAATCATTAGAACTGCCAGAAGTAAGAGCAAATGAATTGATGCAAAAGTATACAATAAAATTCCCTGTGATAACTCTAAGAGGCAAAAACATCAATGTCAAGTCAAATAATTGGGGGACTAGAATTGTGTTAAATTTATTAGAATTTACTTATGATGATAATAGATAGTCTAATGGATCCCAGTGTTTCTGGCAGAGACATTACTTTGCCGACTAAGGTCTGTCTAGTCAAGGCTATGGTTTTTCCAGTGGTCATGCATGGATGCGAGAGTTGGACTGTCAAGAAAGCTGAGCGCCGAAGAATTGATGGGTTTGAACTGTGGTGTTGGAGAAGACTCTTGAAAGTCCCTTGGACTGCAAGGAGACCCAACCAGTCCATTCTGAAGGAGATCAGCCCTGGGATTTCTTTGGAAAGAATGATGCTAAAGCTGAAACTCCAGTACTTTGGCCACCTCAAGTGCAGAGTTAACTCATTGGAAATGACTCTGATGCTGGGAGGGATTGGGGGCAGGAGGAGGAGGGGACGACAGGATGAGATGGTTGGTGGCATCACTGACTCGATGGACGTGAGTCTCAGTGAACTCCGGGAGTTGGTGATGGACAGGGAGGCGTGGTGTATTGCGATTCATGGGGTCGCAAAGAGTCAGACATGACTGAGCGACTGAACTGAACTGAATGTGGTAATAACTACTAAAATTGTTCAATAAATAATAAAAGTTATCTGACATGCAAAGAAGACAGGAAAATATTGTCCAAGTCAAGAATAACAGTGGTCTTTAAAAACTAGCCCTGAGCTAGCCCAGATGCATATATCAAAACCTAGCTATTACAATAATATCTAAGTATTAAAGGAAAATATGTTCAAAGGTTTAAATATAAATGCAGTATATATGAGCAAGTGTGTAAGAAATTTCAGCAGAGGGGGAAAGTCCTCTAAAAATAAAACAAATGCAATTTGTTAACTAAAATAGAAATGCAAAAATGTACATAGAGGGAATAAATAACATATTGGAAAAGGTAGAAGGGTCAGTGAAATTGAAGGCAAATTAAATGAGCTGAGACTATGTTATAGACAGAAAAATGAATGAAGACTTAAAAAAGAGACCAAAGTCCATAGAAGATAATAAAAAATGGTCTGAGATCATTGCAATTGAAGTTCTAGAAGAGACTGAGAGTGGGACCAAAACAATTTTTTTCAAACCCATAGATTTCAAGTATATCATGGAACACAAAGCAAGAAAAATGTAAAGAAAATCACTTCTAAGGACATCATAATCCAATTGCAGAAAACCAAAGACAGAAAAAATGTCAAAGCAGCCAGAATAAAACTGATATTTTGAAGATATGCATAATAGTTACCCTCTTGTTAGAAACAATGTTGGCTAGAGGAAAATGAAACAATTTAAACCTTTAAACCTCTTTGAAATACTGTCAGTTCATAATTTTATTTCCAGTGAAAACATGCTTTGAAAATAGTTAAATAATTTTTTTCTGTAAAATAAAAGCTAGAGAATTAGTAATCAATAAAACTACACCACAAAATATGCCAAAGTGTATTCTTCACACTAAAAGGAAAAGTTATCAGTGGAAACCAGGATAGCACAGAGAAATAAAGAATCTTTTTTCCTGTGTTTTCTTCTGTGAGTTTTATGTTTTCAGATCTTATGTTCAAATCTTTAATTTATTATGAGTTAAATTTTGTGTGTACTGAAAGAAAGGAAAGGATCCAATTTTATTTATTTTGACAAGAGTACAATATCACTCTTGAATGCAGATATCTAGTTTTTTCAACATCATTTTTTCGAAAGGCTGTGCTTTCTCCATTGTATATTGTTGGTACCCTTGATGAAGACCAGTTGAGCACATATGAGTAAGTTTATTTCTGGGCTCTTACACACACACACACACACACACATGAACACAAGGAAACTTTTGTTTGTAACCTGGATTGTGGTGATAGCAACACAAGGTGTACATATGTCTAAATTTACCAAATTGTATTCTGTTAATTATGTGCAGTTGTTTTATATACCATTTATACCTCAATAAAGCTGGGTAAAAAAATGGAATGATGTTCAGATCCAATAAACAGGTAGGTAAAGATAAAAGACCATGTTTGGTTTTTCGTTTTTGTAATTTCCTTAATAAACAGCTGCACAAGAAATGGTCAGAATATTACAGCCGAGGACCTGACAACTGTTTTTATAGATAAAGGTTAACTGGAACATAGCTTTATTCATTTGCTTATATATTGTCTGTGACTCCATTCATGCTACAACAGGAGAGGTGAGTAGTTGTAACAGCAACCACGAGACTCATAGCCTAAAATATTTACCATATAGCTCATTGAGGAAAAGTCTGTCAATGCTTGGTTTGAAGCAAAAACAATAACATTACAAGTTTAGGTTTATAATATCTTTCCAGTTGAAATATTACAACAATAGCATAAATGATGAGGCTAATTTGAGTTACATTGTTCTAAGTTTATATTAGTTGTGAAGTGGGAACTGAGAAGCCAATGGGACCTCGGAGAAGCATGAAATATGAAGTGTGATATGTTAAGTGATACCATATTGACTGTAAATGGAATCAGTAAGTTAAAGTTGCATAGTTTTTGCCATATAGAGACTTTGAAAAAGGTTTTTTTAAGGTTTGTATGTAAGAAACTAAAACACATTTGAATCTACTCAAAATATCATAAGAAAAACACAATAGATAAACAACAACAAAAACACTGAAGGGACAAATGAAGCAAGATGGTAGACTTCAGCCCAATTATATTAATAATTACATGAAAGGTAAAAGAACTTAACACTTCAGTTGTCAGAAATCACTGGACTGGATTTAAAAAGAAAAACAACAGAAAAACAAGCTGTCTACAAGATAGACACTGCTATCTAATTAAAAAAAAAAAACAAATTAAATATAAAGACACAAAGAAGCTGAAAGGAGAGGATTGAGGAATTTATAATATGTAAAGGACTCATAAGAAAGCTGACTTGGCTATGTTATTACTAGACAAGTAGACTACAAGAAAGAACAACTGAAAGAATTAAGGAGGAAATTTTAGTAATAGCAAAAGAGGAATTTATAAGGAAGGTTGCTGTGCTGTGCTGTGCTTAGATGCTCAGCCATGTACAACTCCCTGCAACTCCGTGGACTGTAGCCCACCAGGCTCCTCTGTCCATGGGGATTCTCCAGGCAAGAATATGGGAGTGGGTTGCCATGCCCTCCTCAGGGAAAATTACACAGTTCTAAATATGTGTGGCTCAAAATCCTTCAATCTAGGCTTCAACAGATGAAGAAGAACCAAGAACCAAGAACTTCCAGATGAAGAAGCTGAATTTAGAAAAGGCAAAGGAACCAGAGACCAAATAGCCAACATTTGTTGGATCATAGAGAAAGCAAAGGAATTCCAGAAAAACATCTACTTCTGTTTCACTGACTACGCTAAAGCCTTTGACTGTGTGGATCACAACAAACTGTGGAAAATTCTTAGAGATGGGGATACCAGACCACCTGACCTGCCTCCTGGGAAACCCGTATGCAGGTCAAGATGCAACAGTTATAATTGGACATGGAACAACAGACTGGTTTCAAATTGGGAAAGCAGTACGTAAAGGCTTCTATGCAGAGTACTTCTTTAACTTCTATGCAGAGTACATGTAAAATTCCAGGCGGAAGGAATCACACTCTAGAATCAAGATTGCCAGAAGAAATATCAACAACCTCAGATGTTCAGATGATACTACTCCGATGACAGAAAGCAAAGAGAAACTAAAGAGCTTCTTAATGAGGGTGAAAGAGGAGACTGAAAAAGCTGCCTTAAAACACAACATTCAAGAAATTAAAACCATGGTATCTGATCCCATCGCTTAATGACAAATAGATGGGAAGACAATGGAAAAAATGGCAGATTTTGTTTTCTTGGGTTCCAAAATCACTGAGGATGGTGACTGCAGACATGAAATTAAAAGACACTTTCTCCTTGGAAGAAAAGCTATGGCAAACCTATATAGAATATTAAAAGAAGAGACATCAGTTTGCCAACAAAAGTCCATAAAGTCAAGGCTATGATTTTTCTGGTAGTCATGTACGGATATGAGAGTTGGACCATAAAGAAGGATGAGTGCTGAAGAACTAGGCTTTAAAATTGTGCTGGAGAAGACTTTTGAGAGTCCCTTGGTCAACAAGGAGATCATACCAGTTAATCCTAAAAGAGATCCACTTTAAATATTCATTGGAAGGTCTGATGCTGATGCTGAAGTTCCAATACTTTGGCCACCTGACGTGAAGAGCCAACTCACTGGAAAAGATCTTGATGCTAGGAAAGATTGAGGGCAGAAGAAAGGGGCAGCTGAGGATGAGGTGGTTGGATGGCATCACCTACTCAATGGACATGAGTTTGAGCAAACTCTGGAAGATAGTGAAGGATAAGGAAGCCTGATGTGCTGCAGTTCATGGGATCAAAAGAGTCAGACATGACTTAGCGACTGCTCGTGGAGTGCACATGGAGTGCTCACCAAGATAGATAGTACACTGATCAAACAGTTTACTTCTAAAATTGGGGAACTAGGAAAAAAATATTCGTTCTCATTAGTCACAAATATTGTACTACAGGTCCTTACCACTACAGTAATACAAGGAAAGTAAGTAATATACATAAAAAGCAGAAAAGAAGTAAAGTTACTTCTTTTCACAGATAAAGTTACTTCTTTTCACAGATTGTTTTTGTAGACAATGCTCAAGTGTCTATGAGAAAATCTACTTGAATCAAGTAATTTAGCAAAAGCATAAGGTGCAAAATTAGTATGTAAAATCAATCATATTTCCACATAATATCTATAAAAATTTGAAACTAAAATCCAAATGTAAATATACCATTTCCAATGACATCAAAGTGTGAATAAATTTAATAAAATATACACAAAGTGAAAGTGAAAGTGAAAGTGAATTCAGTCAGTCGTGTCCCACTCTTTGCGACCTGTGGACTGTAGCCCACCAAGCTCCTCCGTCCATGGGTTCTCCAGGCAAGAGTACTCAAGTGGGTTGCCATTTCCTTCTCCAGGGGATTTTCCCAACCCAGGGATCAAACCCAGGTCTCCCATATTGCAGGCAGATGCTTTAATCTCTGCACCACCAGGGAAGCCCTAAAATATACACAAGAGATACACTAAAAACGACCCCCAAATTACTGAGGGAAAGGAGCCTAAATAAGTGGAGAAATATCCCTAATTCATGTTTTGGAAAAAGTCAATGTTGTTTTCATACTTATTTCCTCCACATTGACCTATTGGAAAAAGAACAAAGAGGACTTAAATTACACAATTTCAAGTCTTTCTGTGAAGTCACAATAGTGTGTTTTTTGTATAAACACATGGATCATTGAGATAGGATAAAGAATCTAGGAACAGACCTTCATGGTTATGATATGGTTATAATAGACCTTCAGATATAATACACATATGGTCAGTTGACGTTTTCAAAGTAGCCTGTGTAATCCATTAGAAAGGCTAGTCTACTGAATACATTCTGCTAGAACAGCTGGATATTCATATTAAAGAAATAAATTTTAAACAATATCTCACACTACCAACAAGATTAATTTAAAATTGACTGTGCTATAAACACAGAGAGCTAAAGTTGTAAAATTCTAAAAAAAAACTTTTTAAAATATAAATTTATTTATTTTAATTAGAGGCTAATTACTTTACAATCTTTTATTGGTTTTGCCACACAAAAGAAAACTTAAGAGAAGATCTAGGCAAATTTGGAATAGAAAGTAAGCCAAAATATCACTGATCAATTAAAAATAATATAAATAGTAATAGCAATACAAACATCATTCAAACTACAGTCTTTCTGCTCTTCATATACATCATTATAAAAGGAAAAGCTTCCATATAGATGCAGTACCATATGATAATTGTCTGTCTTTGTCTGACTTCACTCAGCATGACAGTCTCTGGGTCCATCCATTTTGCTGCAAACAGCATTATTTAAATCATTTTTTATAGTAAAGTAGTATTCAGCCATATATATATACTACTATACTGCACAGGAAACTCTACTCAATACTCTGTAATGACCTACATAGAAAAAGAATCTAAAAATAAGTAGATATCTGTATGTGTATAATTGAGTCTAACACAACATCATAAATCAGCTATACTCCAGTAAAATTTTCAAGTTATTGGCCTAAAGAAAACAAAAAAAAAAAAAAAAGGAAAAACAAGCCAGAAACTGGAAAAAAGAACATTTAAAATACATGTTTGTGGCAAAAGGTTCTTATCCAGAGTATATAAATAATTCTTAAAACTCAATAATAAGACAAACCATCCAATTAAATTTGGTAAGATATTTGAATATACTTTGCCCAAAGGAGCATACAATTAACTAAATTTGTATTAAAAGTGGTAGGCAAAAAAAAAAAAAAAAAAAGTGGTAGGCATCATTTGTTACCAGAGAAATGAAATTTAAAACACAATGAGATAGTACTACGTACACATTATAATGACTGAAGTTAAAAAGACTAACAATAGCAACTGTAGGTGAGAATATCATAGTCACTAGAATTATCACACACTATTACCAAGGAGTGTAAAATGGGAGTTCTCTTTTTAAAATAGCTTGTCAGTCTCTCACAAACTTAAATATGCACTGAACAAGTGATCCAGCAATTCTGGTCCTAGATGATTACCCAACAGATGTGAAAGGTAAATGTCTATACAGAGATTTATACTCAAACTTTAATAGCAGCTTTATTTATAATAGTGTCTAACTAGAAACAAACCAAATATCCATCACAGCTGATTGGATAAACAACTTGTGATCGAATTTACTCATATAGCAAAATTTTACTAATTTGTAAAAACTGAGAGAAAAATTGATACACAATACATGAATGAATGGATTTCAAAAACAATATGTTGAATAAACACAACCAGACACAGAAAGTGCATGCTTTATGGTCCATTTATACAAACTTCATGAACAGACAAAGCTAACCTTAAGTATTAGAAATTATATTCTTTGGAGCTGGAAAGTTCAGTTGATTGATTACAAAGGGGTAGGAGACAACTTTCAGCAGTGATGAAAATCCCCTGTATCTTGATTGGAGATTATACAGTTACATAGATTTCTAGACTCAATGAAATTTGCACTTAAAATGCATGCATTTTGCTGTATGTAAATTATACTTCAATAAAGTATTACTGAAAAAATGGATAGTATTTGACAAATAAGCTAGAGTTGGGAATAAGATGTTTAATGTTATTATATATATACTTTTTCTAACCCATGTGGTGCTAATTGTTTAAAAAATTTAATTGCTCCTCAAGAATCCTGTGTGCCTTTTCCTTCCCCTGACCTCTAAATTACATGCTTTGGAGAAGACACTAAACTGGTTATCTTCATAGTAGTTCCCCTTCCCGGGATAACCGCTACTATCTTTGCCCAAATGTATATTCCTTACTTTAAGAGATAGTGACTGTTGCATTAAGAATATTGAATGACCCAGTTGATTGGTAACAAAGGTCATATATACCAAGTGAAATCAGAATGATATGAAGCAGGTTTTTGGAGAATTACCATTTTGTAAATGATACTGTCACTGCTGGGTAGAATAGAGAGGACAGAGATGTCAGCATGACAGGGTAGGACACAATATTCCAAAACTATTTCTCACAGCTTCCTCATATTATTTTGAGCAGGCATTAGATTCAGTTTGAAGAGGATAAGGAATAGCTTGAAATCAAAAATAGCTTCCCCTGAGAGGAAAGAATCTTCATAATATTCTTTGACACCAGGAAAGAATAAAACAAAGAAGCCCAAATATAGAACTGAACATGTTATGTATATGAATATTACATATTTAGTATTTCTGTTCTTAAGAGAATGTATAACACTTAGTTCAGTTGGATTTTTTTTCAGTAGATAACAGGCAGTAATAAAATCCATCTCTGAAAGAATCAAAGGACTTTTTAAATTCAGTGTAATCAAAGCCATCTCCCAACCCCCACCCCCACTCCCAAGTGTCTGTTTAAGCACCTGGCCTTTGTCCATCACCCTGAAGAGATGATTAATGGATGAGGACACTGTAAAACTTGTTCCAAAGACATGCCAGAAACAAGACTTAAGGTAATCGGGTGAGAATTTCCACAGATAATTGCCCACAACCTGATTGATTGTCTTTTCTCAAGGGATATTTTGTGACATAGCAGTAGGTTGACAAAGTGAAAAGAGGTCTTCTTTTTACGGATTCTTTTGCATTTAGGACCAGAGGATATAACCAAAGTCTTATAACTTTACATTCCATACGTAAGTGTTACTTAAGAAATCACCTTCTTTCATCATTCCAATGAACTTTGCCTATTTCTAAAGAACTCATGAAAATGACAGTTACTAGTCAGGATCTAATTCCAGGCAGATACCAGCTCTGCAGTTGGATCTGGACCTGTGCTTCTTGTCAATATGATAAGAGCAGTTATTTGTTCTCTAATCTTATTCTTGCTCCAGGAGACATATTCACAGATCTTTTGGTTATTCTTAGAGAGTCACAGTTATTCAGTTTCAATAACTGGTTTCCTTTATTCACGTCTAAATCCACTTTATTAATTCAAGTTATATTTTTTGGAGAAAATAAATGTTCCTAGAAGATAAACAGCATACCTTCTGGGCTCCTCTCCAACTCTTGAACACCTCTTGCTCCCTGCCTAAATGATATTCAGCGCATTCATATTCAGCAATGGACCACCCACATGCGCAGCAGCGGCACTTGCCAAGAAGTTAATGTGCTTTATAAGTACACCATTGAACATTCAGTCCTCTCAGCCTGAGAGCGTCTGGGTCAGTTCATCCATCTGCTCCCCATCCAAGCACACGCCCCAGCCAATGGTCCTTTAAAGGAACACAGGCTTTTAGAGACTTTACAAATGTTATGTTTTTAGGGAATGTAAAGCTTTAGGAAAGACTGAATTATTTGCAGCTTATTATCTATTCATTACTTCTGAATTAAATAAATACATGTAGTTCTCATTCTAGAGATTTAGTCAGTCCTTATCTTTAGAAATTCCTGACTTGATAATACTCTCAGATAATGATGTAGTATGGCAAATCTGGTTTAGTCCTACAGGTAAATTGTAGTTCAAGTTTCTTTATTCACAATGGGCAGAGTAAGGAAGCAGGAATCCTTTTGAGAATGGTGGAAGTAGCATCTTATCAGGAAATCCACCAGCCTGCACAGGTTGTGTGTGTGAATTAGGGAAAAGGTGCCCCTTTCTTCAAATAGTTGTAACTCCCATGCCAGAGCACAAGTGATTACAAGAGAACAGAGCCTGGATTTCAGTCACTCGTGGTAGTGGCAACCCTATCCAAAGATACTGGGGGTTAGAATAAAAGGGACTTCAGACATGGTTTCAGAAAGCCACTTTGTTACTCCATAGTTGCTTACTACGGGGCAAGTCATTTAATATTTCTAATCTTTACTTTCATTTTTTGTGAAAGGAAAATGATAAGAATATTCTCATCCTGCAGGGCATTTTGAACATTAAGAAACATAACGTATGCAAGTGGTTGGCATGGTATCTGGCAAATAGAAAAATTAACCACATGAGTGCCTTTAATAGTCTTATTTTTGTCTGGAAGAGATCAAGCATCTAGAAAGAATTGTTGTATTCCCTAGATTAAACTTTCTCATAATGTCACAATCAGAATATTTTCTGTGTACGGATAGAACACTGGAAGCAGGCTTACAAAGAGGAGGACCCCAGAAGAAAGCATTTTATGAAAACTTTATGAGAAGTTGTCCATATACAGATATATATGTGCTATATGAAAAGAAGGGGAAAAAATCATTCAGTTTCTCATATTAAAAAGCTTAATAAAAGTCCAAATTGAATCTCTAATATTACATTGTGTGGTTTATCTCAAATTCTATTTCAAATCTGAACAATGGTATGTTTTTCATATACTGTTTTTTTTTACGTAATTCAGATTTACATAAAATTTCCCCACACTATATACTACCTCAAGGGAGACATTCTTTCAGTGTCCCTTTGATAAAAACTGGAATAGGAAAGAAAAGACAAGAAAGCCTAAAATCACTAGCTTTTGAATTACATACGAAATATCCTTTGGGGGTTCCCAGAAAAAGGAAGAGAAAAGTCTTGGAGCTTTCTAAAAATGTAGGCATTGCTAAATAAGCAGAGATTTTGGTTATTCCATAGTTTGGCTCATAAATTTTCATATTTAAAGGGAATGCAAACAGTATTTCTGTTTTCCTTCTGGGCCATATAAGTATTAGCAATTGACTTTCTAAATAAATGATTGCTAGTTACTTCAGTGATTGATTTTCTAGCAGCATTTCTTAGGTGAAGGATGTATAGGACTAGCCAGAGGAAATAGACATGGTCAGAGAGAAAAGGTACACTCACTATTTTTACAAAACAGCATACTCGCTACAAAATAGATTTGTGCTTAGCCCAGGATTTGGGGGCTTCCCTGGTGACTCAGCAGTAAAAAATCTGCTTACAATGCTGGAGACCTAGGTTTGATCCCTGGTTCGGGAAGATCCCCTGGAGAAGGAAATCCCAGCCCACTCCAGTATTCTTGCCTGGAGAATCCCATGGACAGAGGAGCCTGGCAGGCTACAGTCCATAGGGTCACAGAGTCAGACACAACTGAAGTGACTAAACGGCAGGATTTTGGACCCCATATATATTTAGTCATCTGCTGTTTCTGAACCTGCTTCTGTCTTTAACGAGTGAGTTACGTTCCCACCTCCAGGGGATCTTCCTGACCCAGGGATTGAACTCACATTTCTTATGTCTCCTGCATTGGCAGGTGGGTTCTTTCTGCTAGCACCACCTGGGAAGCCCTTTATGCCAGTACATACATAAATATTCTACAATTGACTCATTAACAAGCAGACTTGTGATATATGAAAGAAACGGTGCAAGTCTTGAAGGGATAGCAAAAGAGAATGACAAAATCAGTCTAGAGCCATGGTGGTGACATGGCCAGGTGTGGTCTCCAGACAGCCACTCTGACCTTGTGCTTCCACCACCAACGACAGGAAAATTTGGTCTTCCTTGGGAGTCCTTGCTGCAATATTTCCAAAAGAGAGATTTCTAATAATTTCATTTTATTCTAACATCTCTGAAATAAAATACATTGAGGAAGGGAGGGATGTAAGCCAGCTACCTTTGCAAATTTAGACAAATGGGGTAAACTCTCTTCCTTGTCACAAAATAATCATTTGAATCTTTTTGAGGGATGATCCACAGACTGGACAAAGATAGTAGTCTGACTTTTATTTCAGTAATTATGATATGCACATTAACTGCCTGGACTTGCAGTTCAAGCTAAGTTATATCCCTCTGCATATTTGCCCTTCCAACTTCTGTGAAGACTAAAAAAGTGCATATTTGTGGAAGTACTTTTTAACTGTAAATTCCTATATAAATTTAAGATACAGTTTTCATCTCTCAAGATTTTTCTTGCTCCGTGAGCCCATGGTTGCAATGGTAAATTATAATAGAATAACTTTTAGTGGCAATCCTAGACAAATAATTCCAGTAGGTGTCTTGAATACTGGACAGAATAGTAGTGAGCAAAAGCCTTGGACCAGCTATATCTTATACAAAGATATAATTGAAGTGCAGAATGTAAGAGCTGACTTTTCTTTTTCTTTATATGGGTCCCTCCTCCAAAAGTCAACCATCCTTTGTCCCAGAGGAGTGCTTAAATTATTTTCCTTTAAAACATGTGGTTTTTAATACACCTAAGGCTTACTTAGATATTTTCAAGTAAAATATCAACAAATGTATAATTTTTATTTCAAAACTTCCACTAATTCCTTAACAATCTCCTATTTATATGCCTAATGTGAAAGCTATTTTTTTTTTCATCAAATCCAAATCACCTTATATATTCTTGGGCTAGATCCTAATTTAAGCCAATTTTGGGGGAAAATAACCCTCAGATTATTCATATTTAGCATCATTTTTGATGAAGTACATTCAGGGTTTTAGAGTAAAAAGGTCATTCATTTAATTTGAAATGTTATCTGATAAGTGCATGCATTTACTTTATATCACCCAAGACAACTGTATATATTTGGTGTGTAAGCCAATAACTACTTTGCATAATTTTTTTTTCCTAGGTTGATGCCCAAAAGAGGTCAGAAGCAATTTAACTGTACTGAAATAGTGCTTAAAGTTTTAAAAAACCAAATAGGAACTCATTTAAATTTGTCTAGTTTAGTTTTTTATATTGCTTCAAGTTTCTGTGCTTTTATTTTTTTTTTTTTTTTTTTTTTTAATTACAATACTGTATTTGTTTTGCCATACATTGACACGAATCAGCCATAGGTGAACACAATCTCCCAGTGCCGAAGCCCCCTCCCACCTCCCACCCCCCATCCTCTACTTGAATCATCCTGTGCATCAGCCCCATGCCTCCTGCATCCTACATTGAACATAGATTAGCGTTTCGTTTCTTACAGGAAAATATACATGTTTCATTGCCATTCTCCCAAACCATCCCACCCTTTCCCTCTCCCTCAGAGTCCAAAAGTCCACTCTATAGCTCTGTGTCTCTTGTTGTCTCACATATAGGGTCATCATTACTGTCTTCTAAATTCCATATATATGTGTCAGTATACTGTACTGGTGTTTTTCTTTCTGGCTTACTTCCCTCTGTATAATCGGTTCCAATTCCATCCATCTCATTAGAACTGAGTCAAATTTATTCTTTTTAAGGGCTGAGTAGTATTCCATAGTGTATATGAACCACAGCTTTCTTATCTATTCATCTGCTGATGGACATCTAGGTTGCTTCCATGACCTGGCTATTATTTCTGTGCTTTTAAACAGTAACAATGAAACCAAACTATGGAACTCTTTCTAGAGAATTTTATTTTATGTTCTTTTTTATTTGTGGGAGAGGGTGCAATGGGAGATTAATGTTCATTAAATACTATTTCCCCAGTGTGATGATAGACATTTTATGTAGACTATATCCAGTAATTTTAACAGAATAAATTTTAGATTTTGATCCATTTGCATCTTCAGTGATATCTTTTTAACCTGGCTAACTTTATAAAATAATTATTATTTTTGAACCCCCAAAACCTAATTGACAGAGTTCTTACAGTTACAAGTGAATCTATCATTATTTGTTGATTGTACTGTGCTCATTAACTCTTTACGACTCTTTGCCACTACATGGTCTGTCCATGGAATTCTCTAGGCAAGAATACTGTAGTGGGTTGCCATCCGCTTCTCCAAGGGATCGTCCTCACCCAGGGATCAAACCTAGGTCTTCTGCATTGCAGGCAGATTCTTTGCCATCTGAGCTACAAGGGAAGCCATTAATTCTATATTCTATTAAATAAAGAATCATAACTTTGTATGGTGGATCCCTACTTAAATAAAAGCATGAACTCTTCTGAGAAGTGTCATAAATTTGGGGCAGTTTTTTTTTACAATGAGAAAAAGATCACATTAGCTTCCAACTGATATTGGTATGTGTGGCGTGAGCAGTTAGTGATTTGTTAAAATGGACTGTTTTCTTGCCAGAAGTAATAACTAAGCCATATTATTTCTGAAAACCCTACTTGATTGCCTGCCTTTTTCAATCTGGAGTGATTTGCTTCTTCATAACCAGAGGCAGGATTCTTGGTAAGTTATATAGACTTTATACCTGATCATCATTTTCAGTTTCTACTTCCTAGTGAATAGGCCTAGAGGCCATATTCTTTGGTCTTATTTTAATGGCCTCTGACTTCTTAGAGATTAAGGAAAAGACTAAATTATTAACAAATGAAGATGTCTTTAGGGAAATTTATAAAATTGAGTCTTGTGTTCATTCCATGTTTCAATAAATGAGGTAAAAAATGATATTTTAATTTAGACAATTTGAACTCATTATGGTTAAATAATTTTCCAAGTAGATATTTCTATAAACACATTTACTGTACATATCTAATCATTTTAGGAAGTATCTGTAAAGGAAAATTGAATCATATGATAGGATATTATATTCAAGTGAACTTAAATTATTGAAGAAAACCATAGAAAGATTAAGTTGAAGTTTTTCACTCAAGTCTAAGTATCTTCTTTTAATGGTTTTGTTGTTATTGTTGTTAATTTGGAAAAGAGCTTTGGTATCTGTATAATTTTAATGATTTAATAACTGTTACCCTTCATGGTAACACATTTTAATACGTAGTATGAATTTTATGATGCTATTTCATTAATATGTCATGAGAATCTTGCTATATATTGTTTTTTCCAAATGCATTTTATATGATTATGTTACTAATCCTAATCAGCTTCATACCTATGCAGATCAAGCAAGAATAATTATGATTTGTCAACTTCTAGGTAATGTACAAACTCATTATTCTATTTTGCTCTGCATCAATTTTTGTTATTCCAGTAATATTATTTGATAATCTATTGATTATTCCAGTGACTTTCATTTATTTAAATAAAACTTAAAAGGAAATTTGTGGGAAAGCTTTTACTGACATGACTACAACTAAATTGACATTACTATTTTATCCTAAAAATACCCTAAAAATAAATTGAAAAGAATTGGGCTAAAATACTCTTTTCTACATTACAACTGGAAAATGATAAAATAGTCTTTCAAGAATCTACTGAAATCGACAGTATGTATTTGAGTGTTCTGTTCTGGGGAGAGTTTTTGTCAATAATATTAAGTTTAAAAATCTCTTCCCAGTCAACAAAATTTCAATTAATATACTAGTGATGACAACTCTGAATAACTCCTCACTCCACCCCCAAAAACATAATACAAATGACCATTTGCATTAAAAATTGTAGTGGAGATAGTTTATGAGTTTAATTATTTTTCTTCAAAACCTCAACCGAGGGAAGAGTATATAAAAAGTGAAGTTTCTGCCATCAAGGTGTCTATAATCTACTGAACATACAGTGAGAATAACTCTCTTCAATTTCATGTATGTGTGACTAGTGTAGTCTTGTACTTTAGCTTTTGTTCATCATTAGACAAGGTCTTATATAAAATGACTTAACCATGAGAAATGAGTGCTTTATTTTAGTTATGTTTTCTTTAAAGGTTTAAAATTGTGATGTTTTTAATAGCTCATTAAATCTCTACTCTAAATATGTTATTATTTACAAAAAACATTTTTTTCTTTACTGATGTCAATATATCAGAAAATACTACACTGAATACCAAAAGGATGTGATATAGCAATTGACCTCTTTGGGAGGAGAATACACTAAGAACATGTTAAATCTGGGCTTCCTGGGTAGCTCAGCTGGTAAAGAAACCTCCTGAAATGCAGAAGACCTTGATTTGATTTCTAGGTATGGAAGATACCCTGGAGAAGGGATAGGCTACCCACTCCAGTATTCATGGGCTTCCCTGGTGGCTCAGATGGTAAAGAATATGGAAGCAATGTGTGAGACCTGGATTCCATCCATGGGCTGAGAAGATCCCCTGGAGGAGGGCATGGCAACCCACTCCAGTACTCTTGCCTGGAGAATCCCCATGGAAAGAGGAACCTGGCAAGTTAAAATCCATGTGGTTGCAAAGAGTTGGACCCAACTGAGCGACAAAGCACAGCACATATTAAATCTACTTCAATTTGCTCTAGAAAAGTTTTAAACTATTGCTTATATATATCTGCAAAGTTTAATTGGTACTTTAATCAACTGTTGAGAGATAAACTAAATTGTCTTCAGTTCAGTTCAGTCACTCAGTCATGTCCAACTCTTTGCAACCCCATGGATCATGCCAGGCTTCCCTGTCCATCACCAACTCCCAGAGTTTACTCAAACTCACGTCCATCGAGTTGGTGATGCCATCCAAACATCTCATCCTCTGTCGTCCCCTTCTCCTCCTGACTTCAATCTTTCTCAGCATCAGGGTCTTTTGAAATGAATCAGCCCTTTACATCAGGTGGCCAAAGTATTGGAGTTTCAGCTTCAGCATTAGTCCTTCCAGTGAATTTTCAAGACTGATTTCTTTTAGGATTAACTCATTGGATCTCCTTGCAGTCGAAGAGACTCAAGAGTCTTTTCCAACACCACAATTTAAAACCATCAATTCTTCGGTGCTCAGCTTTCTTTATAGACCAAAACTCACATCTATACATGACTACTAGAAAAACCAGAACCTTGCACAGACGGACCTTTGTGGGCAAAGTAATGTCTCTGCTTTTAAATATGCTGTCTGCTGCTGCTGCTGCTAAGTCACTTCAGTCGTGTCCAACTCTGTGTGACCCCATAGACAGCAACCCATCAGGCTTCCCCGTCCCTGAGATTCTCCAGGCAAGAACACTGGAGTGGGTTGCCATTTCCTTCTCCAATGCATGAAAGTGAAAAGTGAAAATGAAGTCACTGAGTCGTGTCCAACTCTCAGCAACCCCATGGACTGCAGCCTATCAGGCTCTTCCATTCATGGGATTTTTAGGCAAGGGTACTGGAGTGGGTTGCCATTGCCTTCTCCAAATATGCTGTCTAGGTTGGTCATAACTTTTTCCAAAGAGCAAGCATCTTTTACTTTCATGATTGCATTCACCATCTGCAGTGATTTTAGAGCCCCCAAAATAAAGTCTGTCACTATTTCCACTGTTTTCCCATCTATTTGAAATGAAGTGATCGGACCAAACACCATGATCTTAGTTTTCTGATGTTGAGTTTTAAGCCAACATTTTCATTCTCTTTCACTTTTATCAAGAGGCTCTTTAGTTCTTCTTTACTTTCTGCCGTAAACATGCTATCATCTGCATATCTGAAGTTATTGATATTTCTCCCAGCATTCTTGATTCCAGCTTGTGCTTCATCCAGCCTGGCATTTCTCATGATGTACTCTGCATATAAGTTAAATAAGCAGGGTGACAATATACACTCTTCATATACTCCTTTCCCAATTTGGAACCAGTCTGTTGTTCCATGTATGGTTCTAATTCTTTTCTTGACCTGCATACAGATTTCTCAGGAGGCAGGTAAGGTAGTCTGGTGTTCCCATCTCTTTAAGAATTTTCCCCAGTTTGTCATGATCCACACAGTCAAAGTGAGCTTTCGCATAATCAATAAAGCAAAAGTAGATGTTTTACTCTGGAACTCTCTTGCTTTTCGATGATTCAACAGATGTTAGCAGTTTGATCTCTGGTTCCTCTGCTGTTTTGAAATTCAGCTTGAACATCTGGAATTTCATGGTTCAGGTACTGTGAACCTGACTTGGAGAATTTGAAGCATTATTTTGCTAGTGTGTGATATGAGTGCAATTGTGTGGTAGTTTGAACTACCTTTCTTTGGGATTGGAATGAAAACTGGCCTTTTTCCAGTCCTGTGGCCACTGCTGAGTTTTCAAAGTTTTACTGGCATATTGAGTGAAGCACTTTCACAGCTTCATCTTCTAGGATTTGAAATAGCTCAACTAGAATTCCATCACCTCCACCAGCTTTGTCCATAGTGATGTTTCCTAAGGCCCATTTGACTTTGCATTCTAGGATGTCTGGCTCTAGGTGAGTGATCACACTATCATGGTTATCTGGGTCATGAAGATCGTTTCTGTATAGTTCTTCTGTGTATTCTTGCCATACCTTCTTAATATCTTCTGCTTCTGTTATGTCCATACCAATTCTGTCAAAAACAAGCTCATACAAATCATAAGTCTTTCACTAATATTTAGCCCAGTATATAACAAGAAACTGATGCAGATGTATCATTTGTATATCCCCAAATCTAACAGATGGAGCTTTCAATATTCCTTTTGCCTTTTTGGTATTTCCTGTGACACATGTGATTAGCCCAGGAAATATAGGTTTGGTGTCTTGAGAGTTCGTATGTAGCTAACGTCCCCTCTTCACTGCTGCCTTGCTTCATAAATATATTTATTGCATATCATTAAAAATAAGAGTTTCATAGGGCAGATAGACCTGAATCAAGGCATTTTCAGGTGTTTACATAGTGCATCCTGAGTTTTTAGAAACAGACTTAATATTACAAACTCCAACATCCCCTAATGATTTATAATAGAGTTTATCATGGCCCATGAGACAAATCCATCCCACCATCTTCTTTTGTATGTCCTGTGACCTAAATAAATAAATAAATAAATGTTTTCTCATATTTTTAAATGGTGGTCAAAAATTCAGAAGAGCAATAATAATTTAGTAAATGTGAAATGTATGGAATTCACATTTTAGTCTCCATAAATAACATTTTATTGGAACACAGTATTGTCCATTCAGTATTGTCCATGACTACTTTCTCTTTAGAATATCACAGTTGAATAGTTGTGTCAAGTATCTTATGATTACAATTTAAAACCTACAATATTTTCTATCTGATCCCTTACAGAAAAATGTTGCTGAAGCCCTGGTTTAGAAGGTGGTCTGATAGAGTCACAAGCACCTCGGGCATCCTTGAGGAGAAAGGGAGCAAGTTACAGAGTTGCTTAACTTTTTCTTCCCTTACCTATAAATATTTATGTTAACATATCCTTATCAAAATTCTCCAAATAATGTTTTAAATAACCATCAGAAATGAAAACATGTAAACATGATATTCATATTGTAATAACTATCCCATTTATTTTGCTTTGCAAAAATCATCCTAAATATTTCAATTATGGACAACATGAAAAACACAGGTATGCCTAGGGTAGGTTTTTCTTGGCCAGTAGCATTAAGTTTATTTAATGGTTAGAATTTAATTAAAACTGACTTTACTTAAAGATATTTGTTATTATAGCACAATTCTGATTATTTAAAGTTTATATGTGTGAGAATTGAAAGTGAAAATGAAGTCTCTCAGTCGTGTCCCAACTCCTAAGCGACCCCATGGACTGAAGCCTACCAGGTGCCTCCATCCATGGGATTTTCCAGGCAAGAGTACTGGAGTGGGGTACCATTGCCTTCTCCGGTGAGAATTGAAACATCAAGATAAAACGAGACTGTAGTTGCTTTACATTGCTCAGTATACTCTACTGGTGGCAATTAGATTATATCTAAATCTGGGAAAGAGCCCTCTAGTCAGAAAAATTTAAAAAAATATATTAACTAGAAAATGTTTTCAGGAGTACTTATATATCAGTATAACATTACAATGTGTTGTGTTTTCCTAATTAAGTGCAAAGTATTATAGTATAATTATCATAGACAAAAGCTCAAGAAAGGAATGATAGTCATGATTGGGTACCAAAATAATTGAAAAGTGGATAAATATATACCAGGAAAGACTTTCATTTTAAGGAGTCAAAATGTGTGAAGATAAAACTAGAGTTTTAGGAAATTTCAGTCACTGGCAATCTGAGTCACTAGACTATAGGCAAGAGAAGCACAAGCTGGAGAGAAGTTTACTGCTTCGTTTATACAAGGAACACTGAGTTAGAAGTCTTTTGATGGTGTGAAGTGATGAGCGATATTAGATGCCATTAGAATAAACTATAATAGTTACAAACAATAGACAACCTAATGATGAATCTTCAAATGCAACAGAGAAAAGAGGCAAAGATGAAATGGGCAAAGTTTTGTTTTATAAAGAAATTTAGACATAAATCCCATAACATTTCTTCCAAGTTTCCATTGTTTTATTTCCTTTATAAAAAATAAAATAAAATTCTTTGTACATATTATTAGGAATTTAGCAGTTCATAAAGGCAATGGCACCCCACTCCAGGACTCTTTCCTGGAAAATCCCATGGATGGAGGAGCCTGGTAGGCTGCAGTCCATGGAGTTGCAAAGAGTCAGACACGACTGAGCAACTTCACTTTCACTGTTCACTTCCATGCATTGGAGAAGGAAATGGCAACCCACTCCAGTATTCTTGCCTGGAGAATCCCAGGGACGGCAGAGCCTGGTGGGCTGCTGTCTATGGGGTCACACAGAGTTGGACATGACTGAAGTGACTTAGCAGCAGCAGCAGCAGCAGCAACATAACTTTGAACATATATTTATTGAAAATATTATTCCAGTGACTGGATTTTTAAAGAAAAATAGTGCTAAAATTTTTTTGAAGTTTTCCTGGGTGGGAAATAAGAGCACTAATTTAATACAAAGTGTTCTTAATTAAGCCCTTTTATTGAAGAATGAGAAACCTGTTTTTTAGCTGTTTTATTTTGAAAGGACATAACCTACAAAAGAAATCACAGGGTAATCACAATGTAACCAAAGCGACTATGCCTTATACTTGAGCAAATCTGAAACCTTTCTACAAAGTTTCAGGTGATTTGTAGAGACTGACAGTATTGTCAATATTTTTGTTATTTATCTAATCAATAAACTTGTTCTCCAGGGATATAAATTCTAAGGAAGTTCTTGAGTGCTAAAGTGTGGTCATAGGGCAATCTGCCATCTATATGGTATTCATAGCTTTGACTGCAGCAGAAGAAAATGGATCCATGTGAGGACTGAATAAAACCAGTTGGGCTGCAATTTAAAAATAATGTCCCAATGAGTGGTCATTTGAAAACATAAGGGAAGACAAAGTATGGATAAACACTTCTATGTTTCAAGTACAAAAGCATTGCACCTAAATGATTTAGTTGAGTTATAATTTGTCACACATCTTAAAATTATTTTTACAAACTCCAAACAGCCATTAACTGAGAGAGATCATTGACTTTCCAGCTGTATGTTTTTACCTTGTGTTTTTGTTTCTTACATTCTATCTCCAAGTTACCCTAGTTGAACAAACCCTTGAAGACATTCATTTTATTGCTTCTGTGACAGTCACCTTAATTCTAAGATAAATTGTCACTTATCAGATACAATAATATTTTTGTTAAGTGTTATTTACATACTTTCATTTTTTAATTTTCTTCATATTAATTTATACCTTTCTATTCATAAGAAAATTGAACCACCAACTCAGTAGTAATTCCTTTATTACTTTTAGTGAATAACAGTCACTAAATATATTCACTAAATATTTAGGCCTAATATTCAGTGTTAAATAACTAAATACCAAATATAGATAATAAGATTAGAACATTGATTCTTCTTAAAACAATTTCCTTTGACTTCACAGATCAAATGTTGCAGCCTCAGAGTACACCTTATTCCATCTTCATGACACTTTTTACATGGCTTTGAATCAAAAGAATAAGCTTTCAGTACAATAGGATCCCAAGAGTTATCATACTTTATTCTTCTTCCAGGTTGAGATGCATAAAGTCATTTTTCAACTCAGAGACTCTGGTGTCCCTTTAGCCTCTGATGGTTGAAATTTAGGAGTACATTCACAGAACCAGTCAGAGGACAAGTACTGGTCAGTTGTTTGTCTGAAGTTTTTGAATTAATCAGCCTTTCTTCATTTTCCAGATTGCAATTTTTTTTTTTTTCTTTTTTAAGACAGTCGCTTCTTGAATTTCCTGCTGAGGGTCTCTTTCTAATCCAATGTTTTTTTCTTCTTTCTCACTAGTTTTATTTGTAAAATAAAAGTAGATTTCTATCACACTCCTGATTACAAGCAGAAAAATCCACATTTTGGTAGAAGCATTTATTTCCTTTTTAAAAAGTATCACTTAAAATTCATGTTTAATTTCATGTCTGCAGTCACTGTGTGCAGTGATTTTGGAGTACAAGCAAATAAAGTCTGTCACTGTTTCCATTTTTTCCCCATTTATTTGCCATAAAGTTATGGGACCAGATGCCATGATCTTTGTTTTATGAATGTTGAGTTTCAAGCTAGCTTTTTCACTCTCCTTTTTCACTTTCATGAAGAGGCTATTTAGTTCCTATTTGCTTTCTGCCATTATGATGGTGTTATCTGCATGTCTGATGTTATTGTTTCTCCTCTTGGCAATCTTGCTGCAAACTTCAGCTTCATCTAGCCTGGCATTTCACATGATGTACTCTGCATATAAGTTAAATAAGCAGGGTAACAATATACAGCTTTCACGTACTCCTTTCCAATTTTGAACCAGTCCTTTGTTCCATGTATGGTCTAAAGCTTGCTTCTTGACCTGCACTCAGGTTTCTCAGGAGGCAGACAAGGTGATCTGATATTCCCGTCCCTAAAAATTTTCCACAGTTTGTTGTGATCCACACAGTCAAAGGTTTTAGCATAGTTAATGAGGCAGAAGTAGATGTTTCTCTGGAATTCCCTTGCATTTTCTGTGATCCAGCGTTTGATCTCTGGTTCCTCTGCCTTTTCCAAGTCCGGCTTGTACATCTACAAGTTCATGGTTCATGGTTCACATACTGCTGAAGTCTAGCTTGAAGGATTTTGAGCATTATCTTGCTAGCAAGTGGTGGCGATGGTGGTGATGGTTTAGTCACTAAGTAGTGTCTGACTCTTCCTGCCAGGCTCCTCTGTCCATGGGATTTACCAAGCAGGAATATTGGAGTGGGTTGCCATTTCCTTCTCCAGAGGATCTTCTGTACCCAGGAATTGAACCCAGGTCTCTTGCATTGCAGGCAGATTCTTTACTGACTGAGCTATAAGGGAAGTCCCTGCTAGCAAGTGAAATAATTGCAATTGTGAGGTAGTTGGAACATTCTTTGGCATTGCCCTTCTTTGGTCCTGGAATGAAAACTTACCTTTTCCAGTCCTGTGGTCAATGCTAAGTTTTCCGCATTTGCTGGCATATTGAGTACAGCACTTTCACAGCATCATGTTTTAGGGTTTTGTAGGTCAGCTAGAGTTCTGTCATCTCCACTAGCTTTATTCATAATAATTCTTCCTAAGCAGTATTATGCTTCCTAAGCATAATAAAGTCTTCCTCAAGAAGACTTTCTTATCTCTCCTTGCTATTCCTTGGAACTCTGCATTCACAAGGGTGTATCTTTTCTTTTCTCCTTTGCCTTTAGCTTCTATTCTTTCTCAGCTATTTGTAAGGCCTCCTCTGACAACCATTTTGCCTTGCATTTCTTTTTCTTGGTTTTGGTCACTGCCTCCTGTACAATGTTACACACCTCTGTCCATGGTTCTTCAGGCACTCTGTCTTGTCAGATCTAATCCCTTGAATCTGTTTGTCACTTCCACTGTATAATCATAAGACATTTGATTTAGGTTGAATGCAGAGTTCCAAAGAATAGCAGAGATAAGGCCTTCCTCAGCAATCAATGCAAAGAAATAGAGGAAAACAATAGAATAGGAAGGACTAGAGATCTCTTCAAGAAAATTAGAGATACCAAGGGAATATTTCATACAAAGAAGGGCTCAATAAAGGACATAACTGGTATGGAACAGAAGCAGAAGATGTTAAAAAGAGGTGGCAAGAATACACAGAAGAACTGTACAAAAAAAATCTTGACAACCAAAATAAGCACGATGTGTGATCACGCATCTAGAGCCAGACATCCTGGAATGTGAAGTCAAGTGGGTCTTAGGAAGCATCACTACGAACAGAGCTAGTGGAGATGCTGGAATTGCAATTGAGTTATTTCAAATCCTCAAAGATGATGCTGTTAAAGTGCTGCACTCAATATGCCAGCAAATTTGGAAAACTCAGCAGTGGCCATAGGACTGGAAAAGGTCAATTTTCATTCCAATCCCACAGAAAGGCAATGCCAAAGAATGCTCAAACTACCGCACAATTGTGGTCATCTCACACACTAGTAAAGTAATGCTCAAAATTCTCAAAGCCAGGCTTCAGCAATACGTGAACTGTGACCTTCCAGATGTTCAAGCTGGTTTTAGAAAAGGCAGAGGAACCAGAGATCAAATTGCCAACATCCACTGGATCATTGAAAAAGCAAAAGAGTTACAGAAAAACATCTATTTCTGCTTTATTGACTATGCCAAAGCCTTTGACTGTGTGGGTCACAATAAACTGTGGAAAATTCTGAAAGAGATAGAAATACCAGACCATCTACCTGCCTCTTGAGAAACCTGTATGCAGGTCAGGAAGCAATAGTTAGAACTGGACATGGAACAACAGACTGGTTCCAAATAGAAAAAATGAGTATGTCAAGTCTGTATATTGTCACCCTGCTTATTTAACTTATATGCAGAAGTACATCATGAGAAATGCTGGGCTGGAAGAAACACAAGCTGGAATCAAGATTGCCGGGAGAAATATCAATAACCTCAAGTATGCAGATGACACCGTCCTTATGGCAGAAAGTGAAGAAGAGCTAAAGAGCCTCTTGATGAAAGTGAAAGAGGAGAGTGAAAAAGTTGGCTTAAAGTTCAACATTCAGAAAACTAATATCATGGCATCTGATCCCATCACTTCATGTCAAATAGATGGGGAAACAGTGGCTGACTTTATTTTTGGGCTCCAAAATCACTGCAGATGGTGATTGCAGCCATGAAATTGAAAGATACTTACTCCTCTCCTTGGAAGGAAAGTCATGATCAACCTAGACCGCCTATTAAAAAGCAGAGACATTACTTTGTCAACAGAGGTCCATCTAGTCAAGGCTAGACTAGATGGTTTTTCAGTGGTCATGTATGGATGTGAGAGTTCAACTATAAAGAAAATCGAGTGCTGAAAAATTGATGCTTTTGAACTATGGTGTTGGAGAAGATTCTTGAGAGTGCCTTGGACTGCAAGGAAATCCAACCAGTCCATCCTAAAGGAGATCAATCCTGGGTGTTCATTGGAAGGACTGATGCTGAAGATGAAACTCCAATCCTTTGGCCACCTGTTGCAAACAGCTGACTCTTTTGAAAAGACCCTGATGCTGGCAAAGATTGAGGGCTTGAAGAGAAGGGGATTTCAAAGGGTAAAATGGTTGGTTGGCATCACCAACTCAGTGGACATGCATTTGGATAGACTGGGAGTTGGTGATGGACAAGGAGGCCTGACATGCAGGGGTTTCAAAGAGTCAGACATGACTGAGTGACTGAACTGAACTGAACTGAACTGAAAGACTGAGTGGTTTTCCTACTTTCTCCAATGTATGTCTGAATTTTGCAGTAAGGAGTTCCTGATCTGTACACAAGTTAGCTTGTGGTTTTGTTTTTGCTGACTATATACAACTTTCATCTTCATATGCAAAGAATATAATGAATCTAAATTCTATATTGACGATTTGGTGATGTCCATGTGTAGAATCATCTCTTATGTTGTTGGAAGAGAGTGTTTGCTATAACCAGTACATTCTCTTGGAAAAACTCTTGTTAGTTTTTGCCCTGCTTCATTTTGTACTCCAAGGGCAAACTTGTATGTTACTCCAGATATCTCTTGACTTTCTACTTTTGCATTCCAGTCCCCTGTGATAAAAGGATGGTTTTTAGTGTGTGTTACTTCTAGAAGTTCTTACAGGTCTTCATAGAACTGTCCAATTTCAAAAAATGTTGACAGCATATTAAAAGCACAGACATCACTTTGCCAACAAAAGTCTTTATAGTCCAAGCTTTAGTTTTTCCAGTAGTCATGTATGTATGTGAGAGTTGGACCATAAAGAAGGTGGAATGCCAAAGAATTGATGCTTTCGAACTGTGGTGCTGGAGAATACTCTTGAGAGCTCCTTGGACTGCAAGAAGATCAAACCAGTCAATCCTAAAGGAAATCAACCCTGAATATTCATAGGAAGGGCTGATGTTGAAGCTGAAATCCAACACTTTGGCCACCTGATGTGAAGACCTGACTCATCAGAAAATACCCTAATGCTGAGAAAGAGTGAGGATAGGAGGAGAATGGGGTCAACAGAGGATGAGATGGTTGGATAGCATCATCCACTCAGTGGACATGGATTTGAGCCACCTCTGGAAGATAATGAAGGACAGGGAAACCTGTTGTGCTGTAGTCCATGTGGTCTCAAAGAGTCAGACACAACTGAGCTACTGAACCACAATGGGATGGTTTAGTTGCTAAGTCATGTCCAACTCTTGCAACCTCATGGTCTATAGCCCACCAGGCTCCTCTGTCCATAGGATTTTCCAGGTGAGAACACTGGAGTGGGTTGCCATTTTCTTCTCCAGGGCATCTTCCTGACCAAGGTACTGAACCCGTGTCTCCGGTACTGCAGGCAGTTTCTTTATCGACTGAGCTACCAGGGAAACCAGAACAACAATGAGATTCACTGATTTGAAGAGAAAATAGTTATGGTTTCAACAGTTACATGTTCTTTCTTCTGCCCTATAGAGAAAAGACTGAGTGCTGCATAGATATTTATTGTATATTATGTCTAATAGATTGCTATGAGTAATCCACAGCTTGGCTTTGTGTCTAAACACAGTATATACCTCTGGTTCTTAAACAATTGACTATTTCAGTTAGCTTTTGCTAAAAATGCATAGAGAGAGCTGATGCGTGCATGCTTTTTAGAACTCTTTTAATCAGTGCATCATCAGTGTTGATATTTGCCATAGATCTATGTAGTTATTCTTTTTATACTAATAAAGACACATTTGAAAAGTTTTAAATTATTACTTTTGATACTTTACAAGTATGTTTTTATTAACTTTATTATTACTATTTTGATTATTAATTCAGTTATCTTCCAGGTTTTTTTTTTTAATATCACTGAGCTCTTTTACACTGGGATATGAAAATTGGTAGATTCATTATAAAATCTTTTCTTCCACATAGGTGAGTACTAGTTAAAATAACTTGAGAGTAACTAGACTATAAGGTAAATACCTAACATCTTACCATATTGAACAAGAGGCTTCATAAATTAGCAATTACCTGTTTTCCTTGCCTTACCCAAGCACATGTATTATGTCAACCATTGTAGTAATAGCTAATAAGACCTTCCCTGCCCTTCAAGAGTGCACAGTTTGGTTAAAAAAAAAAAAAAAAAAAAGGGCACTGCAACTTTACCAGATCCTTGGGAGTTCTAAAGTATTGTCTTTAATAGAATTTTTTTCCCACGTAAAGTGAATGTTTCTCAGTCATGTCTAGTTGTTTATGACCCCATGGACTGTAGCCTGGCAGGTTCCTCTGTCCATGGGATTCTCCAGGGAAGAATACTGGAGTGGGTAGCCATTCCCTTCTCCAGGCGATTTTCCCAACTGAGGGATCAAACCCAGGTCTCCTGCATTACAGGCAGAACCACCAGGGAAGCTCTAAAACTATGTATCATTTTTTCTCTGTTTTATCCTGTGATGAGAAACCCTTGTCTGTCTGAGGAATTTCTTCTCCTTTAAAACAATAAAGACGTCAATTATGCACCCCATGAAGCCTACCAATGGTCGCAATAACGAGTATTGATCATTCTTTCATAGAAGGTTCCATAGTATTTGTTTACTGTTCTATACTATATTTCTTTAGTTGTTTTGAGAATACTTATTTATAAATTCCGTTTAATGCTTCTCTTATTTGGAGTCATAGTCAAATCCTGTTGTTTATTGGCCTTCTTAGTCACTCATGAAAAATTTTCTGTGTGTTAACAATTCATACTCCTTGAGATTTAGTTTGTAGAAAGTCTCTGCAGTGTAAGTTGAATGTCTTTCAGGAAAAAAATAAGATAAACAACAAGTTTCTAATGTATAGCATAAGGAACTATTTTCAATATCCTATGATAAACCATGTGGAAAAGAATATATTAAAATATAATGCATTTATATATATATATATATATATATACACATTTATACATACCTATATGTACGTTTACATCCACATCCAGACACCACCCCATAACCTTTCAGTTATATATGAATAACTAAATCATTTTGCTGTTCAGCAGAAATTAACATTGTAAATCAACTATACTTAAATTTCAAAAGAGCAAATTGCTATTGTATCTACTCAAGCCATCCTATGGTATTATTAGCCAATAATAACTTTCTGTTAATATAAATATATTTCTCATTTTCCTATGCTGGTTAGGGGACACTTTTTTTCTAGTATATTCTATGACTAAGAATGCTATTTTTCACTGATTATACTCATATGTGGGGTCTCGTTTCCAGCTTATCTTGAGTTGGCCCATTAACCTCATCTCCTATGGACTTAAAACTCCAGCTCCCAAGAGTACAAATTCCAAGAACACTTTTTATCCCTAAGCTCCTATTCAGTGTCTGATTTTCAGTTCTTTGTTTTTGACCCCTAATAAATAATTCCCTTTCAACTTGTAAGCTTAAGAATGCATCAAAGAAAGATTTTGCTATACTTTAATCTAACATTTTTAGACTAGGAAAGTGACATGGTGCATATTCTTAACATCTCTTTTACTTTGAGCTTTATGCATAAAATACTTTGAAAACTCAGTATACTCATTTTTGAAAAGCTATTTGCAGAATAGAATAAATTTACTTTTATATAAATCTTATTTTAAAATTTGAATAATTAAATTCTTCTCTATATATATTTTATGAATATTTTAAAATTCAAAATCTATAGATAACCATGCATAATGTCTAAAGTTTATTTGCTAATTTAGATAATGACTGTAGTTTTAGGTCAATTAATCTGAAAAGATGTAAACTCAAACAATGTTGCATAAAATAAAACTGGAGTATAAGACAGAATGAGAAAAAAAATGGTGTGCTTGCTAGGACAAAAAATGCCTAAAGGATAACAAAAGAAGGAAAATTATGAATTATTTCCCTGTTCAACCAGCAGATGTCATGTTTGCTTGTCAAAGCTTATGATGATTATAACGGTATTTCCTTAGTATTACTATGTGTACTATGTGCTTCTTACCAAATGAGTATATAAATATTGCATGTGAATGGCTCTTAAAGCAGAGAGAAAATTGTGTGGTTTTTTTCACTTCTAAGATAGATTTCTCAGAAGAAGTCAGAAAGCATTTTCTTTTATCACATTTATCCAAAAGATGTGTATCACATTTATCCAAAATGTAGATATGCTTTCTGAGACATAGCAAGCAAGTCCATATTTAACCATAACTACTCAAAACCATTTCTTATCAGTAATTATTTATTGCTAATCATATTAATTATGAACTATCTAGAAATGTTTTTTCCTATTTAATTCTAAAAAACTTCTAAAATTCTAAAAAAGGTGATGCAATTATTCAACTAAAATAAAATTTTATATCAACATCCATATGTTGTCACCTTTTTATTCTGCTCCATATTTATCTGTCATACAAGATATTGGAGTTCAGTTCAGTTCAGTTCAGTCGCTCAGTCATGTCTGACTCTTTACGACTCCATGAATTGCAGCATGCCAGGCCTCCCTGTCCACCACCAACTCCTGGAGTTCAATCAGACTTGCGCCCATCGAGTCCGTGATGCCATCCAGCCATCTCATCCTCTGTCGTCCCCTTCTGCTCCTGTCCCTAATCCTTCCCAGCATCAGAGTCTTTTCCAATGAGTCAACTCTTTGCATGAGGTGGTAAGAGTACTGGAGCTTCAGCTTTAGCATCATTCCTTCCAAAGAAATCCCAAGGTTGATCTCCTTTTGAATGGACTGGCTGGATCTCCTTGCAGTCCAAGGGACTCTCAGTAGTATATTGGAGTTGGTAATCTCTATTTCTTTCTCTAATATTTCCCGAAAATATATTATATATGATATCACTCATACATAATGTAGACATGTCACTACAAATAAAATATTTCAAGAATACATTGAAAAGCCTTTATATTAATCTACCATTATATTAATCTACCATTAAATATAAAGATGGTGATGATATGTTATGGGAAAATGTGATCCACTTGGAATATTTAAATGAGGGTTAGATTGTATTTTAATTTTTCACAATGTTAAAAATGGGATTTTGATAAACAAATTCATATTATTCACATAGGTCATGCCAATTGTTTTCTAACTTCAGTGTCAAACTGCTTTAATAATGTGAAAATTATTTATTTAGATAAATAATCATTTCTAGGGTTATGCCAATTTGCATTTATGACATACAGCCAATACCAATGTGCCAGTTACTCTTCTGGCAGTCAATAAAAGACAGAATTAGACTACAGATAATATTGACTTGTCCAAAAAGTTCAATAGGGCTTTATCTAACATCTTTGGTCAATCCAATAGAAATATTAAATGAAATTTATAAGTAAATTCAATTGTGCTTAAAACAATTGAAATAATACAAGAAACAGTACGCAAATATTTCATAGCAACTTATGGACTTGAGTCTGAGCCCTACCTTTAAAGGCTATTTTGTTGGCAATCATCCACCCATTTCATCCCTGCTAAATGGTAGTTAGGTATTGACTAAATAACTCTCAGATCAGTTCAGTTCAGTTGCTCAGTCATGTCCAACACTTTGCAACCCCATGGAGTGGAGCACACCAAGCTTCCCTATCCATCACAACTTCTGGAGCTTACCCAAACTCATGTCCATCGAGTCAATGATGCCATCCAACCACCTCATCCTCTGTCATCCCCTTCACCGCCTGCCTTCAATCTTTCCCAGCACCAAGGTCTTTTCAAATGAGCCAATTCTTTGCATCAGGTGGCCAAAGTATTGGTGTTTCAGCTTCAACATCAGTCCTTCCAATAAATATTCAGGACTGATTTCCTTAAAGATTGACTGGTTGGATCTCCTTGCAGGCCGAGGGACTCAAGAGTTTTCTCCAACACCACAGTTCAAAAGCATCAATTCTTCGGCACTCAGCCTTCTTCACAGTCCAATTCTCACATCCATACATGACTACTGGAAAACCATAGCTTTGACCGGATGGACCTTTGTTGGCAAAGTAATGTCTCTGCTTTTAAATATGCTGTCTAGGTTGGTCATAATTTTTCTTCCAAGAAGCACAGTGAAAGAAAATGAAGTTGCTCAGTCGTGTCCGACTCTTTGTGACCCCGTGGACTGTAGCCCACCAGGCTCCTCCATCCATGGGAGTTTCCAGGCAAGAACACTGGAGTGGGCTGCCATTTTTTTCTCCAGGGGATCTTCCCAGCCCAGGGATTGAATTCAGGTCTCCTGCATTGCAGGCAGATGCTTTGCCCTCTGAGCCACCAGGGAAGCCCCTCCAAGAAGCAAATGTCTTTTAATGTCATGGCCGCATTCACCATCTGCAGCGATTTTGGAGCTCAAGAAAATAAATTCTCTGTTTCCATTGTTTCCTCATCTTTTTGCCATGAAGTGATGGAACCAGATGCCATGATCTTAGTTTTCTGATGTTGAGTTTTAAGACAACATTTTCACTCTCTTTCACTTTTATCAAGATGCTCTTTAGTTCTTCTTCGCTTTCTGCCATAAGCATGGTGTCATCAGCATATCTGAAGTTATTGATATTTCTCCCAGCAATCTTGATTCCAACTTATGCTTCATCCAGCCCAGTATTTCGCATGATGTACTCTGCATATAAGTTAAATAAGCAAGGTGATAATATATAGCCTTCATGTGTTACTTTCCCAATTTGGAGCCAGTCCATTGTTCCATGTATGGATCTAACCCTTGTTTCTTGACCTGCATACAGATTTCTCAAGAGGCAGGTCAGGTAGTCTGGTATTCCCATCTCTTTAAGAGTTTTCCAGTTTGTTGTGATCCACACAATCAAAGGCTTTGAAATAGTCAATAAAGCAGAAATAGATGCTTTTCTGTAACTCTTTTGCTTTTTCAATAATCCAGTGGTTGTTCACAATTGATCACTGGTTCCTCTGCCTTTTAAATCCAGTTTGAACATCTGGAAGTTCATGGTTCACGTACTGTTGAAGCCTGGCTTCCAGAATTTTTGAGCATTATTTTGCTAGTGTGTGAAATGAGTGCAATCATGCAGTAGTTTTTTTGGCATTGCCTTTCTTTGGGACTGGAATGAAAACTGATCTTTTCCAGTCCTGTGCCCACTACTAAGTTTTCCAAATTTGCTGGCATATTGAGTGTAGCACTTTAACAGCATCATCTTTAAGGATTTGAAATAACTCAACTGGAATTCAATTACATCCACTAGCTTTGCTCATAGTGATGCTTCCTAAGGTCCACTTGATTTTGCATTCTAGAATGCCTGGCTCTAGGTGAGTGATCACACCATCGTGGTTATCTGGGTCATGAAGATCTTTTTGTATAGTTCTTCTGTGTATTCTTTTCACCTCTTCTTAATATCTTCTGCTTCTGTTAAGTCCATACTATTTCTGTCCTTTATTGTGTCCATCTTTGCATGAAATATGAGCTTCCCTGGTGCCTCAGAGGTTAAAGCATCTGCCTCCAATGCGGGAGACCTGGGTTCGATACCTGGGTTGGGAAAATCCCCTGGAGAAGGAAATGGCAATCCACTCCAGTATTCTTGCCTGGAGAATCCCATGGACGGAGAAGCCTAGTAGGTTACAGTCCAGGGGGTCGCAAAGAGTCGGACACGACTGAGCGACTTCACCTTGCATGAAATATTCCCGCGGTATCTCTAATTTTATTGAAGAGATCTCTAGTCTTTCCTATTCTATTGTTTTCCTCTGTTACTTTGCATTAATCACTGAGGACGGCTTTCCTATCTCTCTCTGCTATTCTTTGGAATGCTGTATTTAAATGGGTATATATTTTCCTTTTCTCCTTTGCCTTTAGCTTCTCTTTTTTTCTCAGCTGTTTGTAAGAACTCCTCAGACAGCCATACCTTTAGTGAAGGGAAAATTCATAGTCCGTATTCAGAGAAGAATGCTAGAACATTCCTAAATCAGAATATGCATCCTCTTACTGGCTTTTATCTTTCATAGATCTGTTAAAATATAGCCTGATTCTCTTTCTCTGTGATGGAGTTGCAACTTTCAGAAAACTTCATTTGCCAGTTTTTGAGGGATTTTTTTTTCTTTTTCATGCTAAATAGCCTCTGGTTGTGACTTTATTCCTTTGTTATTTCTGTTTGATCCTTTTTTTTTAATGAAAATACAAATGATAGCACTAAATCTAACACCCCTTGTATTTCCCTCTTGGCTAAGTTACAAAAGCAATCCCCTCTTTCCCTGCTCCCCTCAATTAAAAAGCAAAAATAAAAAGCAGTAAATGAAAAACCAACCATTGATACTGATACCTCCTCAATTCAATCTACACACTAATTTCTAATGAAAACACTGTATATTGACATTACTCTTTTTTTAATTTTTATTTATTTATTTTTTTAAATTACAATACTGTATTTGTTTTGCCATACATTGACATGCTCATTGCTTCATTTATACATTTTGGATGTTTACTTTTAATCAAAACCCCTGACTCATTATACAGGCTTCTATCAAATGTACCTCCTCAATAATGGTTTGGGAAATTTTGTCTCAAATGCAAGTTGTCAATGACATTTTGGGTATTGATCCCTTCATTCAGTATATTGTGTTCCTCTCATCTAGATTTTAGTAAGTGATATGAGCATGAACTTGCACTATCATTTAGTTAATAATAAGTAAAAAATATACAAAATAAAGAAGCAATAAAACAGATATGATGGCTCTTTTCCTCCTATGCAAGACAATTTGTATAGAATTAATAATCCAATTTCAATTAAAATAAATGAACATTCATAGAACATTTTTAAAAGCACACAATATTGGTGTAAGACTTTACCAAATGTTATTAAGATTCAGATATTTAATCCAATATATTTAATTTTACTAGTAAATTCATCAGAAATTAACTTCAGTTCATCTAACATTTTTTTCCTGGTAAACCTCTCTAGGGTAACAGAGACCGTACATTTCATTCTTAGTCTTCAAAATTCATTCTTTAACTATCTGTTATAAATTCTTATGAATCAGCTCTTGTGCAATCCCTAGATGTTAGGTGACTATTGATGAAGAAAAAGAAAACTAGGTAAGAAAATTCCCTGCAAATAGGAACCCAGAAGGAAAACCTCAGGAGGACATTTAATATTTAATCTAATTTCAAAAAAATAAAGACTGTTGAATAATTTACAATTTATTAAATCATAAAGCCAGTAAAAATTGTAAAGCTATCTGAATGGTCTGAGAAAACGGAAGCAATTTCTAAGAAGACAGAGGCCATAACTTTTGTGCATTGCCTAGAGCACTACTCGCCATTCAATAGACTCTCAATAAATATTGATTTAATAAATAAATGTATTATTGGTGTAAAATACAAGGTGTAAAAATCTATATTTCAGATTACTAATGAGTTGGGCCCATAATTCCCAATAGCTTGTACATTTTTCAGTTTGGCAATTAAAGAAAAACCTGAGATGATTTATGTAAGTCATATACACTATGTGTTGGAGAAGGAAATGGCAACCCACTCCAGTGTCTTTGCCTGGAGAATCCCAGGGACGGGGGAGCCTGGTGGGCTGCCATCTATGGGGTTGCACAGAGTCAGACATGACTAAAGTGACTTAGCAGCAGCAGCAGCAGCAGCAGACACTGTGTGTGCCTCATGTGTGGGACTTCCCTGGTGGTTCAGCGGTAAAGAATCTGCAGGAATCTATGATGCAGCAGATGCAGGTTTGGTCCCTGGATTGAGATGATGCCATGGAGGAGGGTGTGGCAACCCACTCCAGTGTCCTTGCCTGGAGAAACTCATGGGTCAGAGGATCCAGGCTCCAGTTAGGCTACAGTCCCTAGGGTCTCAATGGGTCAGATACTACTGAAGTGACTGTGCACACACACCTCACATATCCTTAAAATCTTAAAAAAAAAAAAAAGAAACCTTTTTGTTATTGATCATTGTTTGGTTAATTTCAATTTACTGACCAAAGACATGGATAATATAAACACAGATTGTCATATTCACTGATTTTTTTGGCAGAGTTATCATTCACTTGCTGATAAAGTTTTTGCTTTTCTGTGATGACCTAAATGGGAAAAAAATCCAAAAAAGAGGGGATATATGTATATGTTTAGTTGTTTCACTTTGCTGTACATCAGAAACTAACACAGCATTTTGAAGCAACTATGCATCAACGAAAATATTTAAACATATATAAATGAAATCTATCTATATGCCTATGGTTAGCAAGAGTATATTTCCAAGCCTGGCTTCTCCTGCATTTTAGTCCAATGTACCTCACTTGATGTTTCCACTTAGATCTTTCAAATTATTCAAAAATAATTTCCTGATCCCTCAAATTTGATCCTCCCATAGCTTTCCTTTTTTTTTTTTTTAATTTTACTTTACAATACTGTATTGCTTTTGCCATACATCAACATGAATCCCATAGCTTCTCATGTCAGCTGATGGAAATTCCATTCTTCTGGTTGCTTATGCCAAAAACTTGTAGTCATTCTTGGGTCTTCTCTTCCTCCCACATTGTTCATCAAACCTACCAGAAAATCATCTTGCATCTGTTCTCAAATTCTCCATAAAATAATTTGAATTTAATCATATGACTTTTTAAATATAAAAATTACTTATGGAACATGATGTAGAAAGTAATAAATGGTACAAAAAGAGTAATTAGGTTTGACTGTAATATACATTTAATTTTAAGGTCTCTTTCTGTTTCTAGGAAAGGCCTATGCTCCAGAATTCTATTATGATACCTACAATCCTGTGTGGCAGAACAGACACCGTGTTTACTCCTACAGTCTACAGTGGACTCAAATGAATCCTGATGCAGTGGATCGGATTGTTGCATACCGGTTGGGTATTAGGCAGGTGAGGACTTTAATTATCTTTTGTGCTTATGTGATTCTCTTTGAAGATCTTGTTACAATGATGTGTTGATATAAATTTTAATAATTTTTCAATAAATTTCAGACCATATTTTTTTCTAAATCAAAGGTAACATTACACTACCAAGAATTGTTTCAAATTTTTACAAATCTTTGAAATTAATTCATACATTTTTACTATGATATGAGACATACTAAAGTTAGTTTTCTGAAATACTTCATCATTTAGATATGCTATAGAAAAATTATATGGTATAATTTCTATGAAAGAAACATTTAACATGTGCTTACATTTATTTACCTGCACTGAGTAATTCTTTGTCTCATTTCCTAAGCTAGAAATCCTACATATTTTTATTCTCAAGGATTCAAAGTATATCTGATTTTTAAAAATTAATTTAATGCATCTGAAGAATAGAAATATTTTGGTAAAATGAGAAAAAAACAATGAAGTAGGGTATTTTCCTAAAGTAGCTGAAGATTATAGAGTCTGTAAAAATATCATAGCTCTTTCAAATGAACCAGTGTTAAATTCAGCTATCCTTTGCTGGTATAAATGATATATTTTTTAAAATTTAAATGTTGGTCTTTTCATTGTTATATAGTAAGTTATCTGGAAAGATTGTTTCAGCATAATAAAACATTTTTGAAGATTTATTTGATTATCACATAAGCTGTTAGCTTTCTTTTACATCTTTGTATTATGCAGAGATTTGTAAAATGTGTTTTCCACTTTCATAGCTAAATCATACAATAACATTTTGAATTTCGAAAGTAGAAAAGACAGAATTTGCTTAGAGAAAGATTGATCCATCACCACCAATCCATTCACTCTCACTATCAAAAACCATTTTTTTAATCTTGTTAAAAAGTTATAATAAAAGACTATGCAAGAGACATCATTAAAATTAAGATACATTTTAAGTTGAATATTCTTATACTTCTTATCTAAGTATTCACAGGTCACAGGCATGGTAGGCAGGAATTGTTCATTTGGAAATTTTCTCTATTACTCTTATTCATTTTGGTCCCTAAGTAAATACCAAATACAACTCAAAATTGTTCTATTATACTTGTTAGAATTTAATGGTAATTTTTCTTGATGGAAGGATAGAAACAAAAAGTTCAGCAGCTCTTTCTCCCAAGTTTGTGGCTTATCTTTTCTTTTCTCAACACAGTTAATGTTTTTCGTTCTTTTATATTTAGAGCATCTTAGCAAATTCTTCAGAGAAGGCAATGGCAACCCACTCCAGTATTCTTGCCTGGAAAATCCCATGGACAGAGGAGCCTGGTAGGCTGCAGTCCATGGGGTCGCTGAGTCGGGCATGACTGAAAGACTTCACTTTCACTTTTCACTTTCATGCACTGGAGAAGGAAATGGCAACCCACTCCAGTGTTCTTGCCTGGAGAATCCCAGGGACGGGGGAGCCTGGTGGGCTGCCGTCTAGGGGGTCACACAGAGTCGGACACGACTGGAGCGACTTAGCAGCAGCAGTAGCAGCAGCGCATTCTTGACTTTAACTACCTTACATTCCTTGCCAAGTCTTTCCCCAGTGTCTTGAGCAATTATCTTCATCTTTTATTACATATGTTTTTAAAAAGCAAAGAACCCCAGGTGTCGCTAGTGGTAAAGAACCTGCCTGCCAGTGCAGGAGACATAAGAGATGCAAGTGTCATCCCTGGTTCAGGAAATACCTTGGTGGAGGTCATGGCAATCCACTGCAGTATTCTTGTCTGAAGAATAACACAGATAAGCTAGGTGAGCTACAGTCCGTAGGGTCGCAAAGAGTCAGATATGACTGAAGCGACTTAACACACAATGCCAAACTGCAATGTAAAATTAAATCATTTTATTTAGGTGTCTTTTCCTTTTTCCTGGTTATAGGTTGTTCTTCAACACTTGAGTCAGAATTTCATCTTTAATTTCTCACTTGCTTCCTTGGTTATATATTCTTAAAGTGTCTGGGTAACTGCCCTTTGCTTTCTGTATGCTAAAGAGCTGTCTGGTTACATCTGCAGAATTAATTTACCCAACCCTACTTATCATTCTCTTCTTTTATTCTAAAAGTATTACAACTTTCATTCCCAAGTCTCCATTATGTATGCAAATCACCTTCTCTATAAATTATATTTGACAGAAGAGTTACCAGCTAAGTCCTCCCCTCAAACGGAGAGATTTTAAACTTCCTCCTAAGAGGGATCCAACTATTTAAAGCCCTTCCTTCTTGTCCATATCTTGTACTCATTATTAATACGCTATCTTCTGTAATATTTTTTCCTGGGATTGCCATGCATTTCCAGTGAGTTTCTCTTTTCTTTAAATTTTCCTTTCCTGACATGAACATCTCTAAATTCCTGTCTTTGCTTCCTGATCATAAAATTAGTATATAACTCCTGGATATGTGGTGACACACATTTCCCAGTCACTGTGTTCATCCTTGTGAACAAATTAGTTAGGTAATTTCTCCCCATTCTGCTACACTAGAATGCACTATATTTGCATGCATGTGTGTGTATAAAATTTCTCCTTACTGTGTTTTGCTGAAATTATTAATTTCTTGCACACCTAGCTTCCAGTTCTAGCCAATCTAGCCTTATCATTTTGAGCTATATAGCCTTGAGCACTGTTCAGTATTTCTGAACATACCGAAGCCTTGACTCCTACCTGGGAAGTCAAAGATAATAATACCTGTCAGGTAATTGAAGTGTGGAGTAAAATATATTCCCCACTTGTACCATAGGCCAGGTTCCCTTATGCAGGGCACCCCTTACACAGACATCTGTGGTAATTCTTAAACTAATCTTCCTGGAATGTGTTGACAGATTTTGGTTTTTTTTTTTTTTAAGTGTATTTTAAGAGTTTAACATATGTACTATTTTTATTTCAGCTTTATTCAGAACACTGTATATCCTGGATCTAAGTAGTATTCCAAGCCATGATTTTCACAAAATAATTTCTAGCTATTTTTTCACTTGTCTTATTTTTATTTCAAAACTATTGTCTTCTCTAATATCCATTTTACCAATTCACATTTTTCTATTCCACTATCAGTCTTATTTTAAAGCTTTCTTGATTGGATCAGTAAGCCTGATGCTAATAGTATTCTTTCCAAGTTTGTGAGTTTCATGCTATCCACCAGAGGAAGACATATTTCTGGTTTTACAAACCATGGTTCAAAAAACAGTCCTTTTTCTTACAGTTTCTGAAGCTAGCTCTTTACTTGCCTTAGCATTATTTTCTGGTTTTCTTTGTTGTTAGGATTTTCTTTATATTTAGAAACAAGTATTATTTTTCCCTAGGATGCTTTGTTTTTGTTATACTCTGTTTTAATTGGTAATTTACCCAGACACTGTATCTTGCCATGGAAGAAAAACTTTGATGTATCTTTTGGGGATGTTTCAATGAAGAATAATGGCTTTCTACTGTCCTGCCAATGTGAAAGAAAGGAAATGTTTGTAGATATAGTATAAGAACAGAAAGATCAAGTATAAACACTACTCCTTTTCCATATTCCACTCCCATATTATTTACATTTAACCCTTTCATGAAAAATCTTAACATGCAAAAATGGCCTCAGTAGACATCATTTCTTTTGAAGATCTTCTTGCACACCAAATTTGAGGACCATAGGGCAGAAGCATTCTAGATACAATGAAATTGATATAATTTTTAAGAATATTCTTTGTTTAATAATAGGAAACAAAGTCAATAAGTAAAATCATTTTTCTGTATTATCATAGAAAATTTAGATTACTACTTCCTCAAGTATGCACATTTAGATATTAACATTATTTTAAGACACAGTCAAATACTAGCATTTAACATAATCCTTCTTTAATTCTGATCTGATGATTATTCTAGTGGAGGTTTTATATGATATGAATATGGCCTTTTCATGTCCCAAACTTAGAATTTTGAATCAATGAGCTTCTGAATGTAACCAATGTAACTTGGATGATGTTTAAAGATGTTAGAAATGGAGCAAATTTTAAATTTCTATAAAATAAAATTTAAATTTAAGCAACATAAATTTTTAAAAAGGATTTCTTCTCTAATAAATAGTATTTATGTCTTTGTCTATGAGACTGTTTTTTTCCAAGGGATTATTAATCTATATTAAATACTTTATAATTTTAAAATCTATAGTTTTACTTTGAACCTATATATATATAATTTCTTTTATCTATAAATTATCTCTATTATGTAATGAAAAGTACTTTCTTTTCTAATAGCAAGCATGACTTTAATTATACAGCCCATTTTTGATTTGCTGAAGCATGAAAAGTAAATTTGACCCTTAAAGACTCATGGAAAATTCAGTTCAAAAGAGCCCACCTTTTCTTTAATCTACACAATGTTAAAAATTTATTTAATCTAAAAATTAAGATTATAAAATCAGTACTGTATCATTAAACTCCTTTCTGGATGGGTTTGGTAACTATACCCAGCATTCCTCCAAACTTTTGGTAAGATTCACTGACTCTTTTGATTAAATTCTATGGTCTTTATTTAAATATAATGAGAAAAGTTGTTTTAGAATTTGATTATTGGCTTATATACTTTTCATAAATGTTGCTGCAGTCTGTCTATAAAAAAACACTAGAATTCTAGAATCACTGCTTTAAAAAACTTAAAAAGAGAACAGATATTTCATGTGAAGTTAAAAAAATTAATGTATGGATAAAAATTTTCTCAAAATCTTAATGTCCTTAAGTTGTACTTTTTAGGCTCAGCTAAGAAGTTGTTATTGACTAGGCCTAAACTTTTGACTGTGTGGATCACAATAAACTGGAAAATTCTGAAAGAGATGGGAATTACCAGACCACCTAACCTGCTTCTTGAGAAATCTGTATGCAGGTCAGGAAGCAACAGTTAGAACTGGACATAGAACAACAGACTGGTTCCTAATAGGAAAAGGAGTACGTCAAGGCTGTATATTGTCACCCTGCTTATTTGACTTATATGCAGAGTACATCATGAGAAACGCTGGATTGGAAGAAACACAAGCTGGAATCAAGATTGCCAGGAGAAATATCAATAACCTCAGATATGCAGATGATACCACCCTTATGGCAGAAAGTGAAGAGGAACTAAAAAGCCTCTTGGTGAAAGTAAAAGAGGAAAGCAAAAAAGTTGTCTTAAAGCTCAACATTCAGAAAAAGAAGATCATGGCATCTGGTCCCATCACTTCATCGGAAATAGATGGGGAAACAGTGGAAACAGTGTCAGACTTTATTTTGGGGGTCTCCAAAATCACTGCAGATGGTGACTGCAGCCATGAAATTAAAAGACGCTTACTCCTTGGAAGAAAAGTTATGACCAACCTAGATAGTATATTGAAAAGCAGAGACGTTACTTTGCCTACTAAGGTCCATCTAGTCAAGGCTATGGTTTTTCCTGTGGTCATGTATGGATGTGAGAGTTGGACTGTGAAGAAGGCTTAGCGCCGAAGAATTGATGCTTTTGAACTGTGGTGTTGGAGAAGACTCTTGAGAGTCCCTTGGACTGCAAAGAGATCCAACCAGTCCATTCTGAAGGAGATCAACCCAGGGATTTCTTTGGAAGGAATGATGCTAAAGCTGAAACTCCAGTACTTTGGCTGCCTGATGAGAAGGGTTGACTCATTGAAAAAGACTCTGATGCTGGGAGGGATTGGGGACAGGAGGAGAAGGGGATGACAGAGGATGAGATGGCTGGATGGCATCACTGACTCTATGGACGTGAACTCCGGGAGTTGGTGATGGGTAGGGAGGTCTGGCATGCTGCGATTCATGGGGTCGCAAAGAGTTGGACACGACTGAGCGACAGAACTGAACTGAAGAAATTGTTTAATCTCTTTAGACAGCTACTAGCTTCCCAACTATTTGCTTCATTTGTTGCTTAACAGGAAAGAGAAAAGGGTTATTTGAGTGTCTATTTTTTTTAATATCTAAAGAATTAAGAAACAAGCAAGTGTTTCCAAGTTATTTGAATATACAAGACAACATAGGTATCATTTGACCCCATTTATCATATACACTTGGGAAAACAATGGCAACCCACTCCAGTACTCTTGCCTGGCAAATCCCATGGGTAGAGGAGCCTGGTGGGCTACAGTCCATGGGGTTGTGAGGAGTCAGCCATGACTGAATGACTTCACTTTCACTTTTCACTTTCGTGCACTGGAGAAGGAAATGGCAACCCACTCCAGTATTCTTGCCTGGAGAATCCCAGGGACAGAGGAGCCTGGTGGGCTGCTGTCTATGGGGTCTCACAGAGTTGGACACTACGTGACTGACAGGACTTAGCAGCAGCAGCAGCAGCAGCAACATATAACCTATAGGTTCTAAAAATGAAGGATTTTAGACTTTTATACAGTTTTATTTTTATACTCTGTCTTTGATTTTTGACTCTCATCTTTGGAATAGGGGATATTTTATTGAACAAAATACTTTAATTCACCCTGTTCCTGTCTTACTAAACCTTGACACTAAAATACTTTGAGTTATCATATTCACATTCTTATCCAGTCAGTCAACAAAATTCTTACTAAATTAATCATCTCATAAATACTGGTTTCCTTGGTGGCTCAGATGGTAAATAATCTGTCTGTAATGCAAGAGATCCCCAGGTTCGATCCCTGGGTCAGGAAGTTCCCCTAGATAAGGAAATGACAACCCACTCCAGTATTCTTTGGAATGCTATAGACAAAGGAGCCGGCTAGGCTGCAGTTCATGGGCTCAAAAAGTTGGACATGTCTGAGCATACACACATAAGTTCCAACAAGAGATGCATTCTCTAGTTATGCCTGGATTGATGCATTTCCAAATCCAGTGATTATTAAAATATTGTGCTCAGTCCACTATTAAGTTTCAAGATTTACTCCATGGACTGAGAACTAACCCAAATGGAAAATATTTTCTTTAGTTCTTCTGGGCAAGATACACTCAGTTCCTTAGACTTACATTAGAATATACTTCTCTAAGAAAAAAAATTTTAAATAGGAGATCGTGTACACCTGTGGCTGATTCATGTCAATGTATGGCAAAACAAATACAGTATTGTAATGTAGAATAAAGTATTAAAAAATTTAAAAAAATAAATAGCAAACATATTAATGAGATATTAAAAGTTACTTTATTGTGGTATGTGCAAACTAAACTTTGTATTTGGTAATTCTGATGACTAATTCAGTGCTTTACATAGGAGTGTGACTACCTGAAAATACAACTTCTCAGTGAACATTCCCTCAAATTTCAAGAATGAATCTCAGAGTTGTCTTGAATTGATAACTATTTCCTATTGCTTCCTTTTCATTTTAACCTATAAATTACTAATTGTTTAGCTTTATCATTTTCAATTGTATTTTTTAGGTTTCCTAAGTTGTTTTAAAATATGGAGTCATACTTATTTTTACACTATTTCTTTTTAAAATTTATTTATTTATTTTAATTGGAGGCTGATTACTTTACAATATTGTGGTGGTTTTTGCCATATATTAACATGAATCAGCCACGGGCGTATATGTGTCCCCTATCTCAAATCCTCCTCCTACATTCCTCCCCATCCCTTCCCTCTGGGTTGCCCCAGTGCACCAGCTTTGAGTGCCCTGTTTCATGCATCAAACTTGGACTGGTGATCTATTTCATATATGGTAATATACATGTTTCAATGCTATTCTCTCAAATCATCCCACCCTCACCTTCTCCCAGAGTCCACAAGTCTGTTCTTTATATCTGTGTATCTTTTGCTGTCTTGCACATAGGGTCATTGTTACCATCTTTCTAAATTCCATATATATGTGCTAATATATTGCATTGGTGTTTTTCTTTCTGACTTACTTCCCGTCTCTATAATAGGCTCCAATTTCATCCTCATTAAATTCAAATGCATTCTTTTTAATAGCTGAGTAATATTCCACAACAATGTGTCACAACTTTCTTATCCATTCACCAGCCGATGGGCATCTAGGTTGCTACCACGTCCAAGCTGTTGTAAATAGTGCTGCAATGAACACTGGGGTACACATGTTTCTTTTAATTCTGGTTTACCTCAGTGTGTATGCCCAGCAGTGGGATTGCTGGATCGTATGGCAGTTCTATTTCCAGCTTTTTAAGGAATCTCCACACTGTTCTCCATAGTGGCTATGCTAGTTTGCATCCTCACCAACAGTGTAAGAGAGTTTCCTTTTTCCACATCCTTTCCAACTTTTATTGTTTGTAAATTTTTGGTAGCAGCCATTCTGATCGGCATGAAATGGTACCTCATTGTGGTTTTGATTTGTTAGCTATCTGTATGTCTTCTTTGGAGAAATGTCTGTTTAGGTCTTTTCCCCACTTTTTGATTGGTTTTTATTTTTCTGATATTGAGCTGGATGAGCTACTTGTATATTTTTGAGATTAATTCTTTGTCAGTTGCTTCGTTTCCTATTATTTTCTCAAATTCTAAAGGCTGTCTTTTCACTTTGCTTATAGTTTCCTTCATTGTGCAAAAGCTTTTAAGTTTAATAAGTCTCTATTTGTTTATTTTTGCTTTTATATCCATTACTCTGGGAGGTGGTTCATACAGGATCTTGCTGTGATTTATGCCAGAGAATGTTTTCCTATGTTTTCTTCTAGGAGTTTTATAGTTTCTGGTCTTACACTTAGATCTTTAATCCATTTTGAGTTTATTTTTGTGTATGGTGTTAGAAGATATTCTAGTTTCATTCTTTTACAAGTGGTTGACCAGTTTTCCCAGCACCACTTGTTAAAGAGATTATCTTTTCTCCATTGTATATTTTTGCCCCCTTTGTCAAAGATATAGTGCTCATAGGTGAGTGGATTTATCTCTCAGCTTTCTATTTTTGTTTCATTTATCTATATTTCTGTCTTTGTGCCAGTTCCTTACTGTCTTGATGACTGTAGCTTTGTAGTATAGTCTGAAGTTAGGCAAATTGATTCCTCCAGTTCCATTCTTCTTTCTCAAGATTTCTCTGGCTAGTCGAGGTTTTTTGTATTTCCATACAAATTAGAAATTATTTGTTCTCGTTCTGTGAAAAATACCATTGGTAGCTTGATAGGAATTGCTTTGAATCTATAGATGGTTTTGGGTAGTATACTTATTTTCATCATAATGATTCTTCCAATCCATGAACATAGTATATTTCTTCTACACTATTTCTATACCAGAAACGTGTCTTCTTTTCAGCAGTTAAAATATTTCAATTGCTATATCTGAAACAATTGAACCTTCAAATGATAAATGTTGAATGTGACAATTATCAGTAAAATTACATAAAATTACTGCTGCATGCTTGCTTATGAATTGCTGTTTTTTTCTCCAAATTTCTGTTCTGTTTTAAAAAGTTCAAACAAGAAATGCAAAATATAACAAAGTGCTTCATTTGCTTTGTGTCTGTGTTGTTGCTTCAGTCATGTCTGACTCTTTGTGACCCTATGGACCTTAGCTCACAGATTCTTTACCACTGAGTCACCAGGAAAGCCCTTCCTCAGCTTTTAATTTTATTAGTGGTATGATCATATATTTTTAAATTTTTTAATGATAAAGGGAAATAGAATAATTGTTTGGATTCAAAAGAATAAAAATGTAAATTAGGGAAATATTTAAGTATAATATTAAATATCAAAACATTTTGTAAAATTGGTGTTATCACTCTTGTTTAGGTACCGAACTAATCTTACAGAAGATGTAGTTCTTGTCTTCAGAGACTTTAAAACATATGAGAAGAGGGACTTCCCTGGTGGTCCAGTGTTTAAGACTTCATCTTTCAGTGAAGGAAGTCTAGGTTCAATTCTTGGTCTGGGAGCTAAGATCCCACATGTCTCACAGCCAAAAAACCAAAACATAAAATAGAACCAATATTGTTAGAGAGTCAATAGATACTTCTGAAAAATGGTCCACGTCAAAACATTTAAGAAAAACAAACAGGCAAACATAAAGGAGATAGTCAACCAAGTAGATACAGGCACACTCAGTCACTTTAGTCATGTCTGGCTCTTTGCAATGCTATGGACTGTGGCCCACCAGGCTCCTCAGTCTCTGGGATTCTCCAAGCAAGAACGCTAGAACGGGTTGCCATGCCCTCCTCCAGAGGATCTTCCCAACCCAGGGATCGAATCCAGGTTTCCTGTATTGGCAGCTGAACTCTTTACCACTGAACCACAGGGAAAGTCCAACCAAGTAGATATCAGACTACAATATAGTTTGATAAGTATGATAATAAGCATGGTTGTAAGGTATTACTAGAAAACACTGGAGGGAAACCAAGTTAACTTTGGTATGTGAGCAATGCTGATGAAAGAAATACTAGCAAATTGATACCAGCGGGTTGAAGAGAAGTTACACATATCAGGGGACTTGGAGAAATTAACAGGTGCCTGGGTACAAAGCCAACTTTATAAATTTGGAGAAGTGAAAATAATACAGTATATCTAGAACTTTCCTGATAGTTCAAGAGAGAAGGAAGAGGCAAAGTGGTGATACAAAGGACTGAGATCATGGAGGGCCATATGAACTGGTCCAAAGAAATTGGACTTTACATTGAGAGAAGTGGGGAGACACATGAAGAGCCAAAACAGAGGAGTCAAATAATCACTATCATGGTACAAACTAGAGGACACCATAGAGTAGAAGCTGCTGTTTTACTTCAAGTGAAAATTAACGACCTGAATCAGTGCAGCTGCACTGGCAATTGAAGACAAATTCATATGGCAATATGAGAAGGATTTGATGATTAAGTGTAGGTTGCAGAAAAGAAGAGAACATGAAGGCAGAGAAGAGGAAACTATTCACTACCTAAGTGCTTGTCTTTAGAAAATCTTAGGTTAAAACATGGTAATATTTGTTTTCTTATTTTTATATGTTAATAAAATATTATTGAATATGATTATTTATACTGAAAGAAAAATGAGCTGTTACTGAAGTGAATATTAGGCATATCTTTAATAAAATATTTTTAAGGAAGTATAAAATAATAAAATTTAAAAACATAAAATCTGAAGAAAGCTTCATCTTATAATGTAAAATAAAGAACCAATATATCTATGCAACATTTTTTAAATTTTTTTATAGTATATCATAGCTGTTTATTGTTATAATTATCATCATGATCATTTCCTTCTTGTTTTTTTTTAATTACAATACTGTATTTGTTTTGCCATACATTGACACAAATCAGCCATAGGTGAACACAATCTCCCTATGCCAAAGCCCCCTCCCACCTCCCACCCCACATCCTCTACTTGAATCATCCTGTGCATCAGCCCCATGCATCCTGCATCCTACATTGAACATAGATTGGCACTTCGTTTCTTACAAGAAAATATACATGTTTCATTGCCATTCTCCCAAACCATCCCACCCTTTCCCTCTCCCTCAGAGTCCAAAAGTCCACTCTATACCTCTGTGTCTCTTTGTTGTCTCACATATAGGTTCATCATTACTGTCTTCTAAATTCCATATATATGTGTCAGTATACTGTATTGGTGTTTTTTTCTCTGGCTTACTTCACTCTGTATAATCACACCGATAATGTTTTAAATATATTAAGCTTAAATTTATTCTATAAGATATGCGTCTTAATAAAATGACATAAAAACTGATAGGAAGTGTTCTTATATTTAGTTAGCTGCTTCTTTGCTTAGAGATGCTAAATTTGAACATATACAATAAGGTCCCTACATATGAACTGTAAAGTAACAAATTTTCAAAGATGCAAACGTGCATCACGTATCAGCCTAGAGAGCAGGGAGACATAGTGACTTTCAAAAATATGTCATGCTTTTCATCAGGCAGTAAAGGCAAGTGACAAATCAGGAACAACCTTGTGGCAGTTTTGGAAGGACTATAACACATTGACTTTGCTTGGTATAAGTTACAGCCATCGCCATGAAAGGATTTGGAAGAATCTTTTCCCAGTTTGTTCACTATTTTTGTGGATTTGAGAAGGTTGTTGAGGAGTCCAAAGGGGTCTTCAACAGCTCAGTGGCCCTCAGGGAGAACCTGGAGTTAGGTCTGCAAAAGGATGACTTCACTGAACTCCATGCTGTGCCATGGGAGGAGCTTACAGATGAAGACCTAATGGAAGTGGAGGCCGAGAGACAGGACAAAGGAAAAAGGAAGAAGAAGTAACCGAAGAAGAGAAGAGATTTATGATGCAGGAAATGGCAAAGGGATTTTCTTCATTTGAGGAAGCACTGTTAATTTTTGAGGCCTAGGGCCAGAACATAGAAAGCCCCACAAAGGTTGCAGCTCAGAATGCAATCCAGTGCTATGGTGTCATTCTATGATGAGAAAAAAAGAGCTACTATCCAGACGTCACTGGTTTTTTTTTTTTAAGAGGATAGCTAGAACTGAATCCAGCAAGGAACCAGAACCTGTGCCATCAAAGTGAAGCAGGAATTGAATTGCAGCTTGCCCTCCATCTCCTCTGGCTGATGATCCTTCAGCTCAACCATCTTACACCCCTCTCTCCCATCCAGTCAGAAACTCTTCTTAACTGTTCACTTGATGCCAGCCCCTGTATACCAGTTATTGTACTGTACTGTAAGCTAAAACTGTTTTATTTTTGTTTTTGTTTTTATGCATTATTTGTGTGAAAAATACTATCTACCTATTGCATTATGGTACTATATAGTCAATTGTGTTAATTTGGTACCTAGGCCAACTTTTTTGGACTTACAAATAAGTTGCACTTTCAAACATGCCCTTGGAACAGAACTCATTCACATGTACGGGACTTACTGTATGTTTTTATAAAGTGCTACAATAAAGGGGCCTATATTTAACAAAGTCTAGAAGATTTTTGATAAGAATAGTTTCATTTAACACATAATTTTGTGGGGTTTTTTTTTTCATTATGCTATCTCCTCTGTACTTCTTGTAGTATCCTTTCCTTGTGTGCATGCACCTATGCTAAGTTGCTTCAGTCGTGTCCAACTCTTTGCTACCCCGTGGGCTATAGCCTGTTAGCCTCCTCTGTCCATGGGTTTCCCCAGGCAGGAATACTGGAGTGGGTTGCCATGGCCTCTTCCAGGGGATCTTCATGACCTATGGGTCACTCTTTCCTTAGGTGTCCTAGTATCCCACAAATATTGGTATACTAGGTTAAGTATTTCTATATGTTGATAAAGAACAATCATTACAGTATCAGTTGTTTTTGGAGAGAGCAAGCTGAAAATATGCACCAGATTTTAAAATCCCCCTGGAAGGAGCACATATCACTTCTGTTCAAACCTCCTTGTCTAAAGTAAGCCCTATGACATGATCTGAGGCCAAACAAGGCAAACAAGTATTATCTTCATGTACTGCGAGGAATATAAGGATCAAGTATTTGTGAAGAGCTCAAATTCCTACCCAGATCTGTCTCTATGGTAGGCAGTGTTTGACTGAATATATTAATAATACCATTTGAATTTATGCTGAAAATAAAATCTCAGAAAGATCTGCTTCTTAAATTGACTTTTAAAATACTAAAAAAAAAGATTTATCTATGAAATTGTACCATTTATTTCAAATAATGAAAGCATTCAAAGACATTCATGTCTTTACAGTGCCTGAGTCAATAAATAAAGATTAGATTATACATATGATCTATGTAAAAGGGTACAAAAATCTGACACATGCTTCTCTAAGAATCTAGGCCTCAACATTAATTCTTATTTTGTAATTTAACATTATATACTATTATATGTACTTGGAACACAAAGTAAACCAAGCAGAAAAGTCCATGATCTCATGAACCTTGTATTCTGGTAGAGAGCAGATCAAAGATACCATAAGATAAAATAAAATAATAATAGAATAATATCAGAAATTGATTAATGCTATGTAGCACACAGAGACAGAAGAAAACTGGTATCTTAAAAATTTATTCTGTATTCAAAGAATCTCATGAAAACTTGAGAAGTAACAGGATGTTTATCTACTTTCTCCACAAGTTCATAACTTTGAGACAATTTTTAAACCATATTCTCACGAAGTGGACTTATAGTTTAGTCTGGTGAAAAGAAGGAATCTAATTTTGAATAATCAAGTACACTAGCTAAAATTAAACAATAATAAACTTTTCCTGCATTCATCATGTTATTTATTCCTAAAAACTGAATGAAATAAAGTAAATAACCCCAATATTCAGTGGCTACATTCATAATCCTTATCTATGTTCAGGAATAAAAGGAAAAATCTGAGTTAGAATACAGTTTATATATTTTGAGAACATATTTTGACTGGTCAGTATGTAGAAACCCATGCAACACTTTGCAAGGCAGATCACTTGCATAACAAGAATTTGACAACTAAGAGGAACATATGAGATTCTAAGAGGCACTGTTGTGTGGACAAGAAGGCCTACCTTCAAAAGGGTTGAGACTCCTAATGCTTCAATTATAACTGTATTTCCATGCTTATTTAAATATTATTTTGAATTTTGCATTCCAAACCAAAGTTATTGAATTAGGATAAAATGAGCCTAAATAGCTCCCCAACCAAAAAAATAAATAAATAAAATAAAGTGACTCAGGGAAGAGTATCAAGCTGCTAAGAAACAGGTGACAAAAGATGAAACTGAGAAGGAAAGAGTTGCCCAAAGCAGCATGCATGATACCAAGAAATCCACATCTAGAACTTTAGCTACTCCCCACTTCAAGATGGCTCTAACTATGGCAAATGGAATTTTTTTTTTTTTGGTGACCTTTAATTTCTGAAATTCTGGATGAGGTCTTATGTACTCTGAGTTCTTAGCTTATATTTTATTATAAGCACAAAGAATAGTAATGTTAAAGATGATTTTGTTTTTATCACCTATATATGGTTAATAATATATGTGGCTTTATTAACATCAGGTTTCATTGCTAACAGTGGTATGATGATATGGGGGACATCTGTGGGATATTGTATCAGTGATGTTGCCTGGAACTCCTTCTGTTGCCTTTAAATTGGTAACTAATACCCTGCAACTGAGAACAAAGATGTGCCTTCCACTCTTGAGTTGATAAGACAGAAACAACCCTAACAATATACTTAGGTAAACCTCCTTACCTTGTGAAAATTTTTTATTTATAAAGAAATTGTATCCACAAACAACAACCATTATGATTTCAGATAGTTTAAAAAGGGGGTAAAATGTAGTAAGATCAAGGAGTAAAGAGTGATATTGGTACCATATGAGATAGTGTGGTCAGGGGCTCCTTTCTTAGGAGTTCATGTTGAATATAGATATGAGTGAAGTCAAGAATTATGAGCCAGAAAAATATTGAACTTAGAGATGAAAGCAACACATAAGTATATCAGAAGCAAATAAATGTATATGTAAATTATGCATTTTATACTTATTTTGCAAGCACTTTATTTATCTGTAAATACCTATTAGAAAAGTTGAGTAGTTTTATTAAAAGAAACAACGAAGGTCCAAATTCAAAAATTTTTAATATGAATCTGGTTGTTATAATAATAAAGAGGCCAGCTGCAGAGAATAAGACATTTTGCTAATTAGAAATGTGATTAGCAGATGAGAGGACTGATAGAGGATACATTATGTGGAAGATGAAAATGAAGAGTCCACAGCTGATTTTTTATAAATTAAAACAAGCAAAGAATGAAACTTTGTTCATAATTGGGTTTGCTCAGTGAGAGACAGTTGTTAATTAATTTTGATGCTGGACTTGAGTTTGTATTAGCTATCTGTCAGTAATCTAAATAATGGCAAAACATTTTATTAGGATGGGCAGAATGTCTCTCTTCTTATCGAAAAAGTAAGATACATCTTTCTACTGAGTAACTGACACAATAATGCTTATATAAATGTATCAGTTCAGTCAGTACTAGACTATCCTGCAGTAATATCACAGTGACAAAAAGATTATTTGCTATGTGGAGTTTGCATTATAAAGGGTAAATTAACCCAGTATCAGACAGTTATAAAGAGCAGTGAGTTCTAATAAATTACACTCAAGTCACTCAGTGGTGTCCACCTCTTTGCAACCTCATGGACTGTAGCCTGCCAGGCTTCTCTGTCCACAGGATTTTTCAGATAAGAATACTGAAGTGGGTTGCCATTTCCTCCTCCAAGGGATCTTTCTGACCCGTGGATTGAACCCATGTCTCCTGTGTTTCCTGCATTGAATGCACATTCTTTACCTGCTGAGCTGTTGGGGGAGCCCATGCTTATGAATGCTCCATTATTTATTTCTGTCACTACCTGAGCAGTTATATTGCTGCTAAAAGCAAATGGCAATAAAATTATTGTAGTTCACTATATTTTACTACCATTTTGTATAGCCAGATAATATTTTTATATATTTTAATACTTCAGAAATATTTTGCACTCCTCTGTTTTGGTTGACATACATTTGCTTCTGTTTCCAGTGTGTATGGGTTTAGTTTGCCTATGCATAATGACACAAGTTGATATCAATAATTACATATGAGATAGTTTGCATGCAATCAGAAGAATATAAATAAAGCTATAAAATGGATTTAAAAGATAATGAGTACATTTGCCAAATTAAAAAAAAATGAGGCATGGTTTTATTTGTGTTCATGTGAAGGTTACTTCTTAGTATTTTCACATAGATTTCAAGAAGTCCCACGTGGTCAAAAATAGCTTTTCCCAATCTTGACGCTGCACCATAGGATATTGCTTTGAACATTTGAAATCTTTTCTGTCTTTATTCATCTTCTATAAAGTGAGTACTCCAAATATGGTGAAATTCTGGACTTTTCATCTAAGTTAAAGTCTTAGCAACTTATCTCAAAATAACTTAAAAAATAATGATTCTGTGAGAATGAAGTGAGATGAAGAATAATCATCTAGGTGTAGGGAAGAGTCTTCTGGAAGATTGAAATTTTTTTCTGATTATCTGTTTTGCATAGGGTTATCACTACATGTTTCCATTAATTTTGTTTTAATAGAGCTGTGAGCTCTCAATGCCTTCTTGCAGCTTCAGAAACTCATATTTACTTCCAATGGTTATACATGGTCTACCCTGGTAATAATACTTAGGAGACTAAGAAATAGACTTCTAAGAATTCATGTATGAATTTTTTAAGAAGCAAGTTTGATGAGACCTTGTAGTTGGATAAAGAGAGTTCACTTAAGTCTGGAGCATTTAGTCAAGTTTTATCTTATGAGTTTATAAATTTTTTTTAGGAATGATATATGCTATTCATTATTTGTTGTTGTTGTCCAGTACCTAAGTCATTTCCTACTCCTTGCAACCCCAAGGGCTGCAGCACGTCAGGCCTCCCTGTCGCTTACTATCTGCCAAAGTTTACCCAAGTTCATGTCAATGATGCCATCTACCTTATCCTTTGCCACCCTCTTTTCCTTTTGCCTGCAATCTTTCCCAGCATCAGGGTATTTTTTAATGAATCAGCTTTTTGTATCAAGAAGCAAAGTATTGGGGCTTCAGCATCAGTCCTTCCAATTAATATTCAGAATGGATCTCTTTTAGTATTGACTGGTTTTATCTCCTTGCTGTCCAAGGAACTTTCAAGAGTCTTCTCCAGGACATTTCGAAAACATCAGTTCTTCAGTGCTCACCCTTCTTTACAGTCCAACTCTCACATCTGTACATGATTACTGGAAAGACCATATCTTTGACTATACAGACCTTTATCGGCCAAGTAATGTCTTTGCTCTTTAATATACTGTCTATTTGTTGTACCATTCCTTCCAAGAAGCAAGTGTCTTCTAATTTCATGGCTGCAGTCATGAAAATATAGCATTAAGCCAGCTATTTCACTCTCTTCTTTCACCCTCATCAAGAGGTTCCTTAGTTCCTCTTCACTTTCTGCCATCAGAGTGGTATCATCTGCATATAAGAGACTGTTGATATTTCTCCCAGCAGGCTTAATTCCAGCTTGTAACTCATCCAGCCTGGCATTCTCATGATATACTCTGCATAGAAGTTAATCAAACAGGGTGACAATATACAACCTCACATACTCCTTTACCAGTTTTGAACCAGTCAGTTGTTCCATTTAAGGTTATAATTGTTGCTTCTTAACCCACATACAGGTTTCTCAGGAGACAGGTATGATGATCTGGTATTCTTATCTCTTTAAGAATTTTCCACAGTTTGTTGTGATCCATACAGTCAAAGGCTTTCACATAGTCAATGAAGAAGAAGTAGATGTTTTTCTGGAATTCTCTTGTTTTCTTAATGATCCAACAGATGTTGGCAATTTGATCTCTGGTTCCTCTGCCTTTCTAAACCCAACTTGTACATCTGGAAGTTCTCAATTCAAGTATGCTGAAGCCTAATTTGAAGGATTTTGAGCATAACCTTGCTAGCATGGGAAATGGGCACAATTGTATGGTAGTTTGAACATTCTTAAGCACTGCCCTTCTTTAGGATAGGAATGAAAACTGACCTTTTCCAGTCCTGTGGCCACTGCTGAGTTTTCCAAAGTTGCTGGCATATTGAGTGTAGCACTTCAATACCATCATCTATTAGGATTTAAAATAGCTCAGCTGGAATCCCATTACTTCCACTAGATTTGTTCAGGGTAATGCTTTCCTAAGGCCCACTTGACTTCACTCTCCAGGATGTCTGACTCTAGATGAGTGACCACACCATCATGTTTATCCCGGTCATTAAGACTTTTTTGTATAATTCTTCTGTGTATTCTTGCCACCTCTTTTTAATCTCTTCTGCCTCTGTTAGTTCCTTACTTTTCTCTCCTTTATGGTGCCCATCCTTGCATGAATGTTCCTTCACTATTTATGGACGCTTAATTCTTTAAAGAAAAACTTGCTATTGTGAATATTGAAACATTTTAACTTGTATATTAAAAACATCTAAAAGATTTGATAAAAATAAATGTCTCACATATGAATTTTCTCAATTATTCTTAATATATTTGCTCCTCGGTAATAATTCTGTTTTTGGTTCCTCATCTGAGAATTATATTAAGTTCAGAAAAGTACTTAATCTGCCTCGATGATATGCTCTGTGTATACATATATATTCTTTTATGGATAAAAATGTTAAAATTATCACTTTTATTATTAATGCCAATGTTAATAATGGCAATAATGTGATTTATAACAAAATATTTCAAAAAAGTTCTCTTATAAATTTCTTTTTATGACACTTTTATAATTCTTTTCTTTTTTAACAAATGTTTATTTTAAAACTACCTCTGTTTACAGTGATTCTAATTGACTCAGAATAATTTAAAAGCTTATTCATTTTAGCTAGTATAAAATTATTTTATATGTTCTAGATCTGACAATTCTAATTAGATGAAGGCAAAAGCAAGCATCAAAAAACTGCTATATTTAGGTATTTAGGATCACATCTACTTCAAAAAACTGTTCCTTATAAACCAAACAAGCATAATGAATAAACAAATAATGCTTATTTAATTAGCAAAACCACAACACAAGATAAAGTAGGAATTTTTACACATAAGGTGATAAGCACATGTATTAGTCTAAGTTTAACTAGTTCTTGAGGAAAAATAAGTAAATTATATTTGCCATCTGACACAGTGACTCTGTAAAGGAAGTGAGAAAGGAAAATACTTTCTTTGGAAACAGAATAAAGGTACCCCAAGTCAAGTATAGAATTGGGCATTTTGGTCAAGATTAGAAAATAAAACTTTTGAAGTGTTAAAATAAAAGTTATTATTTTCAGATAGTAAAAAGTCAAAACACATAACAAACCATCAATTTTATCTGTAAAGGCTACACTGGGCTAACTCTCCCCTAACACTGAAATTAAAAGAATATATTTCCTGAGATAATAAAAATGATAATTTTATTTTCTGATGAAATCTATTAAAATGGGAAATTAGGTTGTTTAACAGAAAAGAGAAATACTTACTACGCTATGTATATAGCTAGATCTGTGTGTTCTCAGTGCATTAGAGAATGCAGCAACTGAAGTATCGCTGTACAAAGTAGTGTAAATCTTGAGAAAATGCATATTTTCTCCACTATAAAGTGCTCGATAGCATTACCTTGAACATGGACCAGATTCTTGGTCATTATTAGTTGATAATATAAGGATATTATACCATATATGAAACCATGGACTGTAGTCTACCAGGTTCCTCCGTCCATGGTATTTTCCATGCAAGAATATTGGAGTGGGTTGCCATTTACTTCTCCAGGAGATCTTCCCCATTCTGAGGTTGAACCCGGGTCTCCCACATTGTAGGCAGATGCTTTACCGTTTGAGCCACCGGGGAAGTCATACGAAACTAATAAAGATAGACAAATAGTGGGAAGAATTTTGGTACTTGTATATATACATTCTACATCAACACAATGCCATGCCCATTTAGGTGCAGTTGTTTTGAGGAAACAAAACAAAAACTCAGTTGCAAAAAAATTATTATTATTATTTAAAATTGTTTTGTCTGCATAGCATGTGAGAACTTATTTCCCTAACCAGGGAACAAACCCAAGGCCTCTGAAGTCAAAGCCCAAAGTCTTAACCACTGGACTGCAAGGGAAGTCTTCAAAAATTATTTTTATCGTAGCTAAAAAGCTTGTATTTGGAAGAAGATAGTTTTTTTTTACTTTTTCAACCAATGTAACTTTTATGTATTCAAATATATGTTGGAAAAGTATAAAACTATATTTAGGAAAAGATAAAAAGTACATCCTATGTATAGTTCTTTTTGTGGTGAGTGAAAAAAAAATGTATCAGGAAAGAGGATACATTTGTGGGGTTACATAAATCTGTAAGATTTTATCTGTTTTTAAAAGATATCTAAGAAAAATATGATAAAATATTGAGTTCACTTTATTGATGAATACATGGTTATTAGTTTATATATTCTCTATATGTTTCTGCATTTTAACCTTTTTCATAGTTTCAAAAGTATTTAAAATTAAAAATGTTTCCATAGTACAGATGGTTGGTTTTTCTGGTCACACAGTCTAATGATCTTCAAATACTTCTAGTAAATATTCAGCCAACTCAGTTATTAGTAGAAATGAAAAATAGTAGATTATGACAGAATATTAATAATGGAACTCATCTATAGAACTAGATAGTACATAATATTCAAATATTCATCAGTTTCAGTGCTGCAGTGGATTTTAAAGACCACCCTTACCACTACTGAGGAAACTGCAGCCCTCAAATTTCTTGATGGGTCCAATAAAGCAACGAATAGCTATAAAATAGAAATAAAAAAACAGCTTACTAGTCTTAGATGACTGACTATCCTGGAGCCTTCTTCTTTTAAGATATTTCAACTAAGTTATATGCTTTTTATCCTCTAAATGTATTTAATGAATCTCACTAGGTAGGGTCCTTGAGTTTTTATAATAAAATTTTAATAATATGCAAGTAACCTTATATTTATCATTTTAAAATAAAGATATAAAAAATACAAGAAAAAAGTCCCACTTGAAATGGAAGAAAAACCATGTAAAAGCACTCCATGTGCCCACAAGTTTAGAAAGGTCCATCAGTTCAGTTCAGTTCAGTTCAGTTACTCAGTCGTGTCCAACTCTCTGCGACCTCATGAATTGCAGCATGCCAGGCCTCCCTGTCCGTCACCAACTCCCAGAGTTCACTCAGATTCACGCCCATCAAGTCTGTGATGCCATCCAGCCATCTCATCCTCTGTCGTCCCCTTCTCCTCCTGCCCCCAGTCCCTCCTAGCATCAGAGTCTTTTCCAATGAGTCAACTCTTCGCATGAGGTGGCCAAAGTACTGGAGTTTCAGCTTCAGCATCATTCCTTCCAAAGAAATCCCAGGGTTGATCTCCTTCAGAATGGACTGGTGGGATCTCCTTGCAGTCCAAGGGACTCTCAAGAGTCTTCTCCAACACCACAGTTCAAAAGCATCAGTTCTTTGGGGCTCCAGCCTTCTTCACAGTCCAACTCTCACATCCATACAAGACTACTGGAAAAACCATAGCCTTGACTAGACCGACCTTAGTCGGCAAAGTAATAAATATACTCTAATATTACAAAATCCACTTTGAGGCTAAGGAATTGTATCTTAAATAATGTGCAATTTTCTTTTCAACCTAATTTTATTAAGATCCTTTTTCTTTATCCAACTTTCTTGATTTATTTGTTTCATCACAGTTATTACTCTCCTACATATTATATATTTAATTTGTATTACTGTTTAGTATTGTTTCTCACAACTGAAATGTTAGTTTTGAGAAATCTGGTTTTTTTTTAATATAATTATTATTGCTGTTATTTTTTTTTTACTATGTATTCCTAGTATCTAGACTGATTTCAATAATTATCTCTTCCCTAAAATCAGAGTTAGTTTCATGTTATAGAAAAGACTTATAACTAGCTAAGCATCTATTGTCAATGATATTTTTAGATAAGGTAAAGGTTGACTTCTAAAATTACTGCTTTTAACTCTCATATATGAAAAGGAGTATGAAAATGTGATTATATGTCAGTATGATATACCCTTGGTTTAAGCTCCAAGAGCTTATGTATTTAAAATTTTCCCTTTAATAAGAAAACTTTGCTGTTAGAAATGTGTGATACACACAAAATTCTAAAACCACAATATAGAATATTAGATTGTTGTTCATCTAAAATTTATTTCTCCCCAATTCTAATCTTTATGGAAAGAATGTATACAGATATTGTGCTTGGGCAAGTAGTTTGCTCTTGTCACTACAGAGAAGGTACAGGAATGTCTAGGGATTAAGAGGCCTTGCTGATTCTGTTCACTGTCAAGGACCATCTGACCTCATCAACGAGACACACCTACCTTGAGTAGGTTGGTGGTCTGATAAGAATAAGAGATGTTAATAATTTAATATAGAATTAACTGGAAATTGATCCATGACTAATGACAAGTCCAGTCAAGCCTAGCTTAAATTAGCTGAAACCCAACCAAACTGCAGAGGCAAGCAAGAAACAAATGCTTATTATTTTATGCCATTAAGATTTTCTGGTTATTTGTAAAATAGTATTGTTATGCAACATCTAAACAAACATACTATTATTTTTCCCTGATACCTTACATTTCAATTTTTCAAAGTGAGTCTTTCATAGAAGACCACATTGCTTCAAACACAATCAGATTTATTCAAAGAATCTGGAAAGATTTACAATTTTACATTGAGTAAGCTCAACAGTCTAAATTTTTTAAGATAAATAGAAAAAGAAACAAATTGCTAGTGTTGTCGTAATTAAGATTGTAGCTAGTTTCATAACTGAAGAAAGCAAAATAATAAGAGCTTAAATGAGATAGATGTGTATTTCTCTTTCACATAGAATCACTTCAGACATCGGCCATCCAGTGTTGACATGTGCTCCATAGTATCATCAGAGACATAACTTTATAGCTTTCTTTTTACTATCAAAGTTCATGTCTTTCATGCCCAAGGTTACCTGAGAATCTAAGATAGTTGTTACAACCTGTGCCATCACAAATTCATCATAAGCCAGAATCAAAAGTGAAGGCAAAGTATAAAAAAGTAAAATCCTTAAGAAGCAAACCAAAAAAATGAATGAAAATGCTATATGACTGCTTAGGCTGTCTGCACTAGCCTTCCCAGAAACACCATGCAGCAACTCTACTTACCTCTCATTGGCCAAGATTAGATCACATGGCCACAGTTTGTTTAACAGGAGACTCAGAAAAGTAGCACAGCTGAAAACTGGGTTCTCTTGATAAAGAGCAAAGGGGACTGGGAATGAGTTAGGAAACAGTAGCTTTAGTGACTGCTTTATTCATTTACTGAGAAAAATTATTTTATCTTATTGGCCATAAACTCACTAAAATGTAATGGTTTTGTATCTCAGGAAATTTTTAAATCTAAATTTCCCAAGACTCACAAAAAATGTACACACAATTTGAAATTTTATTGGAAATGTATTAAAAATGTTTTATGTAATATTTTCATTGTCTTGTTCCCTCAACCATCCTTTTCAGTTCAACAGATACAGTATCTGTTAAAATAATTTTGCTTAGTTTCTCATTATTTTTATTTTTTTATGCCAATCTAATTAGGTTATTTTTTAATGAATGAGCAATTGTATCAGTCAGTGTTGTTGTGCAATGTTTATTATGAAAAGAGAATATTGTTTTTTTCCTAAAATGCAATGAGATGCTTATCTCTACATATTTGTGTAAGCATATTTTTTTTGTTACTGTCTTTTTTCTAGGCCTATAATTTGAAAAATGTTTGATAATTAAGACTTTTATCTTATGAAAATTGAAATGAAACTATAGTATTTAAATACATTTAACTGCTATATAACTAGTTTCTATTACATAAAGTTTATGAAAATATATTAACTTGAGGCTTCTCCCTATGAGTGTCAAATTGATTGCCCGAATGGATAACTGTCTATTTAAGTGGTATCATGTTAACATATTATAACAAAACCTAGAAAATATTCATGGTGATATTGTAGATTTCAACTAAGTTTAGCTGAATGGTTCATCAGTGTACCCAGTAAGTGTTCAATAATGTTAGCTATTATTATAAATAACATTCCAAACTCACTGCACTCAGATAATTGGAGCAGGATAATAAGATTAAGTTACTTTGGTGGCAATATATAGGATGGATAGGAATCAGAATTTACAGGTAGTAAATTTAATGAAAAGGCTATTAGAGAAAGTTATTAATGAGATGTGGAGGGGTCAGGTGGTATTTGCAGGGTCAACTACAAAGCTATCTATAATAAATCCAGAGCATAGCAGTAGTAAAATATAGATGTAAAGCAGTACATAGTCATAAAAGGAAAGATGTTATTATGATCCCCTTTATATCAGAGAAATGATATGGCAAGATGAAATGTCAAAATCAAAACCCTAAATATTGATCTATTTTATATCCTGAAAAAATTACCTTGTGAAGAAAGACGTTGCTTGAACTGCTTAATTCCAAGGTATCAGGGTAGAAATGCATGATGAATTAAGGTTTAGATTGAGATGTCCTTTCACCTGCTGATCTAAGCATGGCAAGAAAATAGACTGTTATTTCCAAACTTGATAGGAAACCAGTTTTTCTGCTATAGTGATTTATCACTACCTGCTAAAGAATGATTATTTTTAGTGTTATTCATGGTCTCTTGGGTGGTTTTCAGTGTTGTTTTGTTTCGACAGATGAAAGTAAAAAAGCATGGTTGAAGGGATATACCAGTAACATATGCAAATTTCTTCCTGAGGCAATATGAAATATCCTGTCATTTACTGATTTATGTAACAGTTATGAGCGCAGAGCTCAGCACAAACAGAGCATACATTCATTGGAGTCCTGAAATAAAATTCAAAAGCAAAATTTGAATTCTCTTAAACTGTCAGGACTCACAGAATCAAAACCTTTGTATGCTTAACCTTCCTCCAAAAGAAAGATTCATTATCTTAAGTCTATCACCCATTGCTATGTAATTCAGTTCAACATAATTAGGCCTTCCTAAGTGTAAAAATTCTTTATCACTTTTCCAAGGGAATGCAAATAAAGTGCACATTGATTTGAAAAATTTGTGAAGGCAACATATTAATATAAATAATAGGAACAAAATAATAGTGATCAAGATTAAAAGGGTAGCCTTGAAATTGGACAATATCGGGTTCCTATTTCATCTTTTGCTTCTTATCAACCATGTGACCTAGAAAAGTTTATCAGTTCTGTAAGTGTCAGTTTCCTTGACTGAGGAAATAAATATAACTCTAACCTCATTGGAGTTTTATAAAAATTAAATGAAAAATAGTGTATAAAATCTTCAGTAGCTAGTAATTTTTAATTCTGTTAGTAGACAAAATTACTTAAATAATTTAGTTGAGTATGACCAGCCGTCATACCAAAGTTCCATAAACTGTGGAAATGAACTGAACATACTTTTAAAGGAGCAGCCTTTCTTGTGTCCAGGGGCTGAATCAAAAGGCAAACTATACAGAAGTCATCATTTATGCACCCAGCTCCCTGCAGTCAGAATTGGAGGGATCCTGATTTACTACTATATATACTCAAAGAAAATATATAATTAAAGAGAATCTTTATGTAAGCTCAATCTTCGTGATTAATTTCTTAATGCCTATGTAAAGAACACCATGGTTGTTAAGTTTGTTCCTAGAATTTTAGGTATAATATGGCAATATGAATATACTGTATTTGCATTTTTATAATTAAAAATGAGTGTTGTACTCTTTAAAAGAAACTTATAGTCCATTTTAACAGACTCGTCACTTGTGTCTTTGTTTTACAGTTGTACTTATTTCTTTATTTTTTTATTTTTGGCTATGCTGGGTCTTCATTGCTGTGTGGGGCTTTTCTCCAGTTTCGGCAAATGGGAGCTACTGCCAACTCTAGTTGCAGTGTGCGGGGTTCTCATTACAGTGGCCTCTCTTGTTGCGGAGCCCAGGCTCTAGGGCACACAGGCTTCAGTAGTTGTGGTGTGTGCGCTCAGAAGTTATGGCTCCCAGGCCCTAGAGCACTGGCTAGTTGTGGTGCATGGGCTCAGTTGCTCCACGGCATATGGGATCTTCCCAGATCAGAGATCAAACTCATGTCTCCTGCATTGGCAGGGGGATTCTTTACTAGTGAGCCACCAGGGAAATCCCACTTGTGTCTTTAGAATTCAGGTTTCTCATAATGGGACCACTTCACCACAGGTAAAGTTATGATGGTCTGACCAAGACCAAAGTGACCATTTTTCTGAACCAGAACCACCCATATTAATTTGTACTACACATGAACACATGTGTTCATTTAAGTTTAGATGGGAGCTTTTCCATATGTTCAAATTTTGATAACTTTAAAATATTTTATTGTAATCATAGTATAAACTGCATCATTATCCAAAAATGTGCAACCATCAGAAAATGGGAGATGAAGTGTAGTTATTAGGACTTTATATTACTAACTCAAGACAAAAAAACTATTCTTTATAAACTGAATCAAAGATCATTTTAGTATTAAATCAAGATCTTCGTCAGTTCAGTTCAGTCGCTCAGTCATGTCTGACACTTTGCGAACCTATGAATCGCAGCATGCCAGGCATCCCTGTCCATCACCATTTCCCAGAGTTCACTCAAACTCATGTCCATTGAGTCGGTGATGCCATCCAGCCATCTCATCCTTTGTCATCCCCCTTTTCCTCCTGCCGCAATCCCTCCCAGCATCAGAGTCTTTTCCGATAAGTCACCTCTTCACATGAGGTGGCCAAAGTACTGGAGTTTCAGCTTTAGCATCATTCCCTCCTAAGAAATCCCAGGGTGGATCTCCTTCAGAATGGACTGGTTGGATCTCTTGCAGATCAAGGGACTCAAGAGTCTTCTCCAACACCACAGTTCAAAACCATCAATTCTTTGGCGCTCTGCTTTCTTCACAGTCCAACTCTCACAACCATACATGACCACTGGAAAAACCATAGCCTTGACTAGATGGACCTTTGTTGGCAAAGTAATGTTTCTGCTTTTCAACATGCTATCTAGGTTGGTCATAACTTTTCTTCCAAGGAGTAAGTGTCTTTTAATTTCATGGCTGCTGTCACCATCTGCAGTGATTTTGGAGCCCCCAAAAATAAAGTCTGATACTGTTTCCACTGTTTCCCCATCTATTTCCCAAGAAGTGATGGGACCAGATGCCATGATCTCCATTTTCTGAATGTTGAGCTTTAAGCCAACTTTTTCACTCTCCTCTTTCACTTTCATCAAGAGGCCTTTTAGCTCCTCTTCACTTTCTGCCACAAGGGTGGTATCATCTGCATATCTGAGGTTACTGATATTTCTCCCGGTAATCTTGATTCCAGCTTGTGCTTCTTCCAGCCCAGGGTTTCTCATCATGTTCTCTGCGTATAAGTTAAATAAGCAGGTGTCAATATATCGCCTTGACGTACTCCTTTCCTGATTTGGAACCAGTCTGTTGTTCCATGTGCAGTTCTAACTGTTGCTTCGTAACCTGCATATAGGTTTCTCAAGAGGCAGGTCAGGTGGTCTGGTATTCCCATCTCTTTTAGAATTTTCCATAGTTTATTGTGATACATACAGTCAAAGGCTTATATATCCTATTAAATATCAGAACTTTTAAATTCTATCGAATTGTGAGTTTAAACTGTATTTTCTGATATAGTTTATTTACATTTATCCCTACAATAAACCATTAAAGTATTGCTAACTTCATAAAACAGAAAAAAAATTATCTCATATTCATATAACAAGATACACATATTCTGCAGTGTTAAGAAAAAAACTTTTTTTCCCTAAAGCATTGCCTAAAATGTGTTAACAGTTACCTTTCAAATGCCATGTATATTACAAAGGAATATTTCATGGGGCAGGAAGAAAAGACTAGTAAGATTCATTTGAAATTCAATTCATTTGATATGTTTTCTGAGGTGCCATATTTAGTATTTTCGCTTTGTTTATATTGTTTTATTTTATCAGATATTTTTATCTGGGAAACAATAATTATATGTATTTAATAGAATAAGTGGAAATATAATAATAAATCTGAAGTTAATTATTTACCTACCACTTTGAATTGTTTGTGGTTAAATTAAATAACAAAATACAAAGAATATCCTAGTACATAGCAATCACTCAATAAACATTAACTATTTAAAATATCCTCATGTAACTCTTCCATTATAAAGTCACATTGATAATGTAAAGTCACATTAATAAATATGTACTAAGCATTTGTTGTTGTTTAGTTGCTAGATTGTGTCCAAATCTTTTGAGACCTAATGGACTGTAACCTGCCAATCCATGAGATATCCTCAGCAAGAATACTGGAGCGGGTTACCAATTCCATCTCCAAGGGATCTTGTCCCAAGGATGAAACCTGTGTCTCCTGCATTGCAGGCAGATTCTTTACCTCTGAGCCACCAGGGAGGCCCGCTAAATACTTAAGACTGTGTAAAATTCTAGTCTTTACTCAACGTTTACCTACTACAGAAAAATTCGGTTCAGTTCAGTCGCTCAGCCATGTCCAACTCTTTGTGACCCTAAAGACTGCAGCACGCCAGACCTCCCTGTCCATCACCAACTCCCAGTTACTCAAACTCATGTCCATTGAGTCCATGATGTCATCCAACTGCCCATCCTCTGTTGTCCCCTTCTCCACTCACCTTCAAGCTTTCCCAGCATCAGGGTCTTTTCCAGTGAGTCAGTTCACATCAGGTGGCCAAAGGATTGGAGTTTTCAGCTTCAGCAATGAATATTCAGAACTGATTTCCTTTAGGATGAACTGGTTTAATCTCCTTGCTGTCCAAGGGACTCTCAAGAGTCTTCTCCATCACCACAGTTCAAAAGCTTCAATTCTTCGGTGCTCAGCTTTCTTCACAGTCCAACTCTCACATCCATACATGACTACTGGAAAACTATACCTTTGACCAGATGGACCTTTGCTGGCAAAGTAATATCTCTGCTTTTTAATAAACTGTCTAGGTTGGTCATAACTTTTCTTCCAAAGAGCAAGTGTCTTTTAAATTTCATGGCTGCAAATCAACATATGCAGTGATTTTTGAGCCAAAAAAGTAAAATCTGTCACTGTTTCCATCGTTTCCCCAACTATTTGCCACAAAGTGATGGGACCAGATGCCATGATCTTAGTTTTCTGAATGTTGAGTTTTAAGCCAATTTTTTCACTCTCCTCTTTCACTTTCATCAAGAGGCTCTTTAATTCTTCACTTTCTGCCATAAGCATATCTGCGTATCTGAGGTAATTGATATTTCTCCCAGCACTCTTGATTCCAGCCTGTGCTTCATCCAGTCCAGCATTTCTCATGATGTACTCGGCATATAAGATAAATAAGTAGGGTGACAATATATAGCCTTGTCATACTCCTATCCTGATTTGGAATCTGAGTCTGTTGTCCCATGTCCAGTTCTAACTGTTGCTTCTTGACCTGCATACAGATTTCTCAGGTCAGGTAACCTGGTATTACCATCTCTTGAAGAACCTTCCACAGTTTGTTGCGATCTACACAGTCAAAGGCTTTGGTATAGTCAATAAAGCAGAAGTAGATGTTTCTCTGGAAACCTCTTGCTTTTTCAATGAACCAACGGATGTTGGCAATCTGATCTCTGTTCCTCTGCCTTTTCTAAACCAGCTTGAACATCTGGAAGTGTTCTACGTCACAGTTCACATACTGTTGAAGCCTGGCTTGGAGAGTTTTGAGCATCACTTTATTTTTATGTTATTGATTTTTTTGCTTTTGGCTCTGTTGTGTCTTCATTGCTGCATGGCTTTACTCTAGTTGCAGGGAGTGGGGGTACTCTCCGCTTGTGTGTGCAGGCTTCTTCTCATTATGGTGGCTTCTTTTGTCGTGGATCGGGGGCTCCAAGGCATGCGGGCTTCAGGAGTCGCAGCATGTGGGCTCAGTAGTTGTGGCTGCCAGGCTTTAGAGCGCAGGCTCAGTAGTTGTAGCACATGGCCTTAGTTACTCTGTGGCATGCAGAATCTTCCTGGACCAAGGACGGAATTTGTGTCTCCTCCATTGACTGGTGGATTCTTTACCACTGAGCCACCAAGGAAGCACAGCATTCAATTTTTTAGGGCGCTAAACTCCTTTTATCTTATAAAGAAAACTCCTTTTATCCAAAGTTCTGTTCTAGTATTTGTCATCATTTTTCTAGAACTGTATTTTTAACTTCAAGCTATGTTGTTGTTTAGTCGCTAAGTCATGTCTGACTCTGTGACCCCTGGACTGCAGCATGTCAGGCCTCTCTGTCCTTCACTATCTCCTGAAGTTTGCTCAAATTCATGTCCATTGAGTCAGTGACGCTATGTAGACATTTTATCCTCTGCTGAGCTCTTCTTTTGCCTTCAATCTGTCCCAATATCAAGGTCTTTTCCAACGTGTCAGCTCTTTGCATCAAGTGGCCAAAGTGTTAGTTTCAACTTCAGCATCAGTCCTTCTAATGAATGTTCAGGACTGATTTCCTTTAGGATTGAGTGGTTTGATCTCCCTTGCTGTCCAAGGGACTGTCAAGACTCTTCTCCAGCACCACACTTCAAAAGCATCAATTCTTTTACACTCAGCTTTCTTTATGGTCCAGCTCTTACATCTGAACATGACTACTGGAAAAACCATAGCTTTGACTGTATGGACCTTTGTCAGCAAAGTGATGTCTCTGCTTTTTAATATGCTGTTTATTTTTGTCATAGCTTTCCTTCCAAGGAGCAAGTGTCTTTTAATTTCATGGCTTCCGTCACCAACTGCAGTGATTTTGGAGCCCCTCAAAATAAAGTCTGTCACGTGTCCATTGTTTCCCCTCTATCTGCCATGAAGTAATGGGGCTAGATGCCATAATCTTAGTTTTCTCTGAATGTTGAGCTTTAAGCCACGGCACACAAAATATTTAGGAAATCTCAGACTCCAGTTGTTTTCTACTTCTATTTCTTCTATTTTTAGGATCACTGGGCAATCCTATTTCTTTAGGTTGTCACTGAAGACTTTGGTCTATGTACCTAATATTTAGTTCTCAATTTTTAAATCATCCTTGAAAAATATTTACAAGGTTTTTCATCTATGTACCATGATGTTTGCCAAAGATGTCTTGTAATATCCACTTTGTAGCCCTCTGTCTGACAGCAGAGGCTCACCAAGATAGGCAAGGACAGAAAACTTCATGAAAGACAGATTGACTGAAGCTGTATACCCACTCCATGCTGTCTTTAACTGAGGGTTTTTGTTTTGTTTTGTTTTTTAATCAAGTAACTATTCTGATAAGAAACATAAATTAGACAAACTACAGGGAGTAAGTTTCAAAACATTTAAAGCTAAATGCAGATTGACATTCATATACCATGTAAATTTAAAATATTGATTACAAAAGATAATTGGGAATTTGACATATTAACAAATGCACTTTTTATCTTATAATTCTCTTTTATCTGCTACCCTTTCATTATTTAAAATCGCAACAAAGGAAGATGAGGTTTATAGTCCAAGTACATGAACACAAACCCATAAACGCAGACCAGTACAAAATTAAAAGATAGTAAATGAGATTTGAATAGATTTTATAAAACCTAAGGAAATCTGGTAGCATCAATAGCCTACACTTTAAATCAAACAAGAGGTCATAGAAGTGAGGTGGAGGTGACTGAATGAGGAAAGGCATTGAGTTTCAGAATAAAAATATAGGAAGATATTCCAGTGCAAATACACAGAGTCCTCAGCTATAAGGAATATTTTAGTAAAAGTAAAAGAACAATAACATAAGTCCTAGAATTTTCCTGAGAAAGGTAACTACAACCCACTTGAATAAGAAAGAAATGGGCTCACTTTTCCACAGGTAGCTCCGGAAGACTATAGGAATTGCCTTGAGGCTTTGAGTTTTCCTGGAGGGAGACCTTGCTTATTGTAGTAGCATAGTCTTAATGAAGTGTAATGTTAGATTTCTTCATATTTTAAGTATTTTCTTTTAGAAAATCATAGAGAAGAAAGGGAAAAGAGAAGGAGGAAGAAAGGAAAAGAAGAAAAGAATGACTGATGTTTTGGTCTAAAAAATAAATAACATTATGAAATAAACCACTGAGATTTTGTAAGGTAAAAATCTGTCAAATCTCATTATTATGAAAATGAGTAATAAAATATTCATCTCACAGGCAGTTCAAAGGAATCCCATTGACCAAACTTGGTAATTAATGAGTATACTCTGATAAGCAATATAATAAACTTTTTCTTGTAAAAATCCTGACCTAGTACAATTTTCGATGAAACAGTTTGCTTTTACAGAACAATAAAACTGCAAAGACATCCTGAGAATTGAGTCAGCTGCAAGATGTGATTATTAAACTGTTTGCTGTTAAATGTGCATTCAGATTATTGGAAGTTCAAACGAATTGACGTCACATTAAGAAAGCTTTTTTCCATTTTTGCATTAAGCCGAAAAATTCTTTATGCACATAAGTGCAGTGTGTTTCTTGCTCCTTTTTTGAGTCCACCATTGTTCCCTATTAAATATTAGAAGCATGACTTGAATATCTATGTTTACGGAAGCTTAGAAATAGTCCATGAACATTTAATGAGAGTAGACTATGCATTCGGAGAAGGCAATGGCACCCCATTCCAGTACTCTTGCCTGGAAAATCCCATGGATGGAGGAGCTTGGTGGGCTGCAGTCCATGGGGGTCACTAAGAGTCGGGCACGACTGAACGACTTCACTTTCACTTTTCACTTTCATGCATTGGAGAAGGAAATGGCAACCCACTCTAGTATTCTTGCCTGGAGAATCCCAGGGACAGAGGAGCCTAGTGGGCTGCTGTCTATGGGGTCGCACAGAGTCAGACACGACTGAAGCGACTTAGCAGCAGCAGCAGCAGCAGGCTGAATCTGATTTGCAGAGACTAACGTCTGATAAGTATTTTGCTTTACTGTGTTATAGGTGAAACAGAATTCCCCAAACCCTGAAAAAGGGCAGAGATGGTGCTTTTAGACCAAAAGAACTTATGATTTGTCTAAGAAGGATGCAGATTTAATAGAAATATTAACCATAGGCCAAGGCAGTTGCAAAAATTAAGGATGCTAGTACCAACCAACAAGAAAGATCCAATGAATTTGACTGTATTGAGAGAGTATCAGAAGGAAACAGTAATCCAAGCAACACTTGTCCCCTGCACCAGCAGGCCAAGGGCACTTAAGCTGGGGTATGGGCTTCCCCTGCCTCTGCCCCACGTAAGTACTTCCCTAGGTGATAACCACTACACAGAGTGATCGGGTTAAGAGTATCAAGTTCAAACCCTGAACATGTTGGGTTTAACTTGGATTGGCAAGAATTAGTATTTCATCAACAGAAATGAGGTAAGTAGAATTCAATTTTAGAAAAATAAAGAATATCCAGTTTTGAGGAGAAGCACATTAATGCATATGAAATTGATACTTTCTCCAGTTACTATTGAATATAGCTTTCTAATACTCTTCTATGTCATGCTATAAAATTATTCTGAGCCTTTCTTTGTAGAAGTCAGAATTTCCAGATAATGTGTGTGTTTCAGGTTACAGATCTTAGCATTCAGAAAAATTATGGCTCATTTCATCTTCAAATAGTGAAAAAGGTCCTCTAAATTATGTGAAATGAATATATCTTCTAGGAAAAGAAGTACACAATTTTTTTAATTGAAATGATAAATACTTTACATATTGCTTTCATATCAACATGCTCATGGGTATGCTTTGGAACTGTCAACTCTGGTTATGGTTTGGGTCCTATGTTCTCTGGGGGTTTTGTGGTATTGCCTCCAAACAGTGGGCTAATGTTGTATTTTCTTTTGTGTATATGCATTTAGTTTTCTATTTTTACATTTTGCACAGTTCACTGAGATATGATATGAAGTGTTTAATTGCTTATTCCTCAACTGCTGAAGTATATACTTTCATTATAGCTTTAAGTTAAAGATTTAGAATCAAAGTTATTGCTTTTTTAATATACATATGAAGTTATGAAAAGTTTTAATAAATAACAGCATCAGTGTATCTGCCAACTAAAATTACTTGAGTAGAGCATCTCATTACAGAAACAGAATACCTACAGTCTCCTTTTGAGATCTGTTATAAATATTGAGTGATATTAAACATACCTGACATCCAGAAAAGTATACTTGATTAAATTTGTATGCCTTTAGATAATAAAACAATGTTAAAATTCTGTGGGTTTAAACTACTTTTATCATCTGAAATAATAGTACATTGCTCTTAGTTCATACATAATAATTTAAAGTCCAAAGACAAGGAAAGAAATTTTCATTTATATTATACTATTTTATAGAACTGTTAGTCTCCAAAACAGAGAGGAACTTTGTAATGTCTAGTATCAGCTATGCATAAGCAAATTACTTTCTGTTGAATTAGGTTTTATGTACATTTTTACCAGTGTTTGTAAATATAGTTACTGTATGCAGTTATCACTAAGTTAGATTTCCTGCTCCACTCACTGGGTCAGTTGAATATACACTGTGTACTGGAATTTAATCTTGTCACGTCATTATGTAGTTAATGATCAGACACTATGAGGGGGAAAAAAAAAAAATTAATAAATTGTTCCTGGTTTATAATATATGTACAAAAAAGTACTATTAATTGTATTATAACTAAATATATAAAAATGCTAGTGAAAACAAGGGAGTAATAAATTCTGGGGGAGCAAAGGAGAAGATGATACTAGATAAAGTAATTTTGGGTGTAACCAAATTTTGTAGCTGCTACTCTCCAGACAACCTTAGGAGAGCTACAGAAACTTCCTTCTGCCTCAGTTTCCTCAATTTGTATGATAGGGCTAGTATTAGTTCCTGCTTACCAAGGGTTGTGCTAGACTAAATACAGTAGATATAATAGAGTTAACATGGTGCCTGGTGGATGCATAGAATACTGACACATAATATGCAGATACATACAAGTTAATGTAGCAGGATGTTTTTGTTGTTTATTATCTGATCTGAAATCACAAGTTAGACAGCAATCAATACAGAAGTATAGAAGAAACCACTAGTATCAATGCTGTGGTCTAGCCTGTCTGTGTAGAAGGAAATAGCAACCTGTTCCAGTATTCTTGCCTGGAAAATCCTATGGACAGAAGAGTTGATGGGCTACAGTCCATGGGGTCGCACGAGTTGGACAAGAGTTAGCGACAAAACCTCTGGCCCTGATGAGCTGCGGCAAATACAGACCCTGGATCACCTGCTTCCAAGTTACTCTGTAAAGGAGAAGGCGATTTTTAAAAAATTATGTATTTCTAGACTCACCAAAAAATTATCTTTCTAGACTTCACAGAAGCAGAATACTTACTGGTGGCTAAGACTTAGAATTTTTGGTTTTTAATCACGATTGTACTATGACTCTCATGCTTGCCTAAAAGTGAGAGCCATTATACAGAGTATCAGCCACAACAGATACAAAACTCCAGAGACTAACAACATTCTGAACTCATGAAAAGGAAAAGCTGCACAGAAGTGGATGAGTAGCCACAGGTGTAGATGGGGGAAGCTGTTGATACAAGGAAACAGTCTTACAATTCAAGGGAGAAAAAGCTTTAAGATAACTCATGGTTGCCTGTTTCTAATTCTTATTCTGAAATTCTCTCTTTGAAAAACAAAGAAAAATATTTCAGGCATAGGCAAAATAATGTAAGTATTTTATATACGTGCTACCAATCTAAAAGTAAAAATCACCTGAGTGTTTTGCTAGCCCCTCACAATGTCAAATTCTCTTCTTGATGCTCTCCTATCCCACATGACCAAGTATTTACTATTTTCTGCATTTCTTTATACTTGAATATATGTCTATGCATCCCTTTTCAAAGTACATATTTTGAACTTACATTTTATAAAACATCTGCTTTAAAGTTGATTTTACCTCAATATTACTTTTGTTAAATCCATCTATGATGATGTATTGTGGCTTAGGTTCATTTTTTTATGCTCTATATTGAATTATGCTTTATTAAAAGTTTACAATTTGATTATTCTATCTCCTACTGTAGCTTAGATAATTCTGTTTTCTATGCCTTAAATATTTGTTTCCTGTGTATACAAGTTTATCTGTTCTCATTGTAATAGTGTTTTTATTGCCAAATTGCTCTCCATACTTATACCAATTTACATACTCAAGACTATATTTAGAAGAGACTATATTAGAAGAGAGCTTTCTGTAGATCTCTTGATTTTTTTGCATAATATGTGCAGAGGCACTGTCTTTTATTCCAGTCTATCTTTTCAAGGTTATTTTCATAGCAAACATCCTTAGAATATAGAGACCTCCTATGGAGCAGAAGGAAAGCTCGTTTACTGTCTAGTATAATGAATATAAAGTCTCTCTCTTGGGCAGTGGTTGGACAGATTTGGGTACGTACTGTCACTTATAAAAAGCTTAAGTCTTTTTAACTCAGGATCCCAGAGATGTGATACAAACAGAAGGTATGTGCAAGATCCAACTTGTCACTTCTTCATCACTGTGAGGGAATAGGGAGACAAAGGGAACTGGTTTGAAAGTAAAGCTTATGCTGTCTTCTGTGTTGTGAATCCTTTTCTCTGTCCCAGTAGTCAGAATTCTTCTGCTGATGAATTCTGCCCCATGATACTACTGCAGGCTAACTTGTTTGCTTGTAAGTAGACAAATATCTTACCCAGCCACCCTCCCCTGCTCCAGTTCTTGACAGGTATAAATATTCTTTGTTTTGTGTTAACAACAAACCTTAATGTTGTTATCTTTATAAGCTTCTGTTTTTCTGGGAAATAATATTGTGGCTTTAATTTTCACTTCCTTGATTCACAATGAGGTTAAGACTTTTCTGTAATTCTTTATTTGGGCTTTCTCATTTATGAAATACCTGTTCCTATTAGACTCTTTGCTATTGAATTATTTGTCTTATTTTGTTATAGGGGTTGTAATACATTCTGGTTAACTGTATTTGTTCTAAATATCTTTTTTCAAACCTCTGCCTTTATTTTACCTGTTTATTGGGGAGCACCGATGAGATGAAATATTAATGTTAAAATTTTAAATTTAATGTTAATTTCAATTTTAAGATTGACTAATTTATCAGTCTTTTCTTTGTGCTTTTCTATTCTGTTTAAGAATATAACACTTTGTGTGAGATCATAATCACATTCTTCTGTGTTTTTCTAAAGATTTAACTTTTATCTTTTAAATTTAAGTATTTGATTTTCCTGAGACTATTCTTTTCTAAGATATGTGATAGGGATCACATTTATGTATTTTTTTATATACCCAAGCAGTTGAGTGGTATATATTTTCATGTCTTCTATGTGAACAATTCCCCACATAAATTAATATATGGGCTTTCTGTTCAATTTCATTGTTTTGTTTGTCATTTGTCTAATCTTGTGCTGATAGCATGTACTTGAGATTTTCAGTTCTAGAAATATAGCATGCTAGGCTATATAATTAACAGTAACCTACCCTCAGAAAACAAGCAAATAAACAAATATATGAAAATATATCTGTGTGTGTGTATATATATATATATATATATATGTTATTTCCCACCCCCATCCCCCCCACCCCGGTGGCTTAGCAGTAAAGAATCTGTCTGCCAATACAGGGGGCACAGGTCTAATCCTTGGGTTAGGGAAGATCTCCTGGAAAAAATGGCAACTCACCCCAGTATTCTTGTCTGGGAAATCCCATGGACAGAGGAGCCTGGCTGGTTATAGTCCATGTGGTCCCAAAGAGTCAGACATGATTCAGTGAATAAACAACAACAATGGCATATACATATTAACATATATAGTATATATATTGCTTTTGCCTTCAGTTATTAGCCAACCCAGACAAACTTGAACTTTGGTTCTTATAGTTTGACAGTGGTAAGGAATGAAAACCCAAGTCCTATACAAAGCAAAGGTTTCCCAAATGACACTAGGTGTAAAAAATCCACTTGCAACACAGGAGATATAAGAGACACAGGTTTGATCCCTGGGTTGGGAAGATCCCCTGGAGGAGGGCATGGCAACCCATTCCAGTATTCCTGCCTGGAGAATCCCATGGACAGAGGAGCCTGCTGGGTAACAGTCAATAGGGTCACAAAGAGTTGGACATGACTGAAGCGACTTAGCATCCAAAAAAAGAGAACATCTTCATTTTAATCTGTGACACCAAAGGGTTTGATATTTAAAGTAAAAGTGAACCATACTGTTAATGCCCCTTGCAGAATGTCAGAAACAAAGGTACATCTTTAATGAAATATAACTTTGTCCTAGGCCCTAAAGAATCTCCAGCAATAGTATTCTTAACCACATGATCAACACACAGTTAAAAATATCAGAAACATTATTGTATAATTCTTTTAATTTCAGGCTGGACAGCAGCGATGGTGGGAACAAGAGATTAAAATAAATGGAAATATCCAAAAGGGAGAATTAATTACATATAACTTGACTGAGCTAATTAAACCAGAGGCTTATGAAGTCCGACTGACTCCTCTCACCAAATTTGGTGAAGGAGATTCAACAATTCGTGTCATCAAATATAGTGGTAAGTAGCTTTTTGTTTAAAAGAATTTATATACTAAATTATCTAGAAAGTTGTAACTGTCTACCAAATTTAGACTCAAACTAAAATTTAACATACTGACTTTCTGGGCCATTAGCCAAGTGAGAAAAAAAATCCCATAATTGTAATATTTAATTTTGAACGTAGAGGTATAGACAAATGCTTAATTAACTTTGAACCTCAGAGATAATGTCATCAATGTCTTATTATTTTCTATGTCATAGTTATGAGGCAGTATGTATACATTTTTTACATATTCTTAATGATTTTAAAATTTATATAATTAAGAAGTTAGGAAATGTGATTGTTTTTTGTTTTTTTCATTTTTTGAAGTAGTTTTAAATTCACATTAAATTGAGTAGGAAGTGCAGTGTTTCCATGTATGCCCTCTCCCTTGTCACAGCTTCCCCTACAATTTACATCTTACATTAATGTGGCACATTGTTAATAACTGATTAACAAATATTGTACATTATAAAGTCAATAGTTTATATCAGGAATCACTCTTTTATGTTTTGCATTTTCCAGAATGTTGGGTTGGAATCATGCAGCATATAACCTTTCCAAACTGATTTACTGTATTTAGCAATATACATTTAAAGCTTTTACATATATTTGTGTGGCCTGATAGTCATTATTCTTTATTGCCAAGTAATATCCCATTGTGTAGGTGTACCACAGTTTATTTAACCATTCACTTATTGAACAACATCTTAGTTGATTTTTTTCATCGTTTTTTTTTCCTTTAGAACAGTAAATTAATGTGTATGTGTTAGCGATAGTTTTCCTTTATAAACAATATGCATTTACTATTTCTTTACTATTTAAATGTCCTCCTTAAACAAATGCAGAAAATAGTGTAAAACAGTGACAAAGTTGATCAAAAACTTTATAATAGTTCAAGTAGGAATAATGTTGATTGACATATTATTTTTCATATATACTTGACAGATTAATATTTTATCATTTGAAATTTATATGCATTTTTCTGCTGAAATTTATAGTGTTCAAAGCCTAGCTCTAAAATCATCAATGTATTTTGCAAGGTTGTATATGTTTTGTTACCTCAGTGGAATATTTTTCTTTTGATTAAGGCTTGAGTTTAAAAGATAATAGAATGAGGGTTTTTGCAGCTGAGGTTTTCCATTCTGTTTAGCATTAAGCATGTTTTCCTACTGATGGGGGCAACAGTGAATACTGTCAAAGTAAAAAATAAAGTGAAATTATTAAAACCTCACTAGAGTTATAAGATTACCTGTATTTGCTTTCATCAGTCAGAGTACACATTGGGCATGACAAATTCAATTTTCAATAAAAATGAAATACAGAATATATAGTGGAATATTCATACAAAATCAAGGAATATAAAACAGAATCACTGCATATATTTTCTTGAATATGATTCTTTTTAAAATGTACATTTTTATCTTAATTATATAAATATTAGAGCAGAATAGCAATTGTTATTCTATAATCACTTTCATGATTCCATCCAACAAACAACTACATTACATCTCAGTTCAGTTCAGTTCAGTTTAGATCACTCGCTCAGTCGTGTCCGACTCTTTGTGACCCCATGAATCGCAGCATGCCAGGCCTCCTTGTCTATCATCAACTCCCAGAGTTCACTCAGACTCACATCCATCGAGTCGGTGATGCCATCTCATCCTCGGTCATCCCCTTCTCCTCCTGCCGCTAATCCCTCCCAGCATCAGAGTCTTTTCCAATGAGTTAACTCTGCGCATGAGGTAGCCAAAGTACTGGAGTTTCAGCTTTAGCATCATTCCTTGCAAAGAAATTCCAGGGCTGATCTCCTTCAGGATGGACTGGTTGGATCTCCTTGCAGTCCAAGGGACTCTCAAGAGTCTTCTCCAACACCACAGTTCAAAAGCATCAATTCTTCAGCACTCAGCCTTCTTCACAGTCCAACTCTCACATCCATACATGACCACAGGAAAAACCATAGCCTTGACTAGACGGACCTTAGTCGGCAAAGTAATGTCTCTGCTTTTCAATATGCTAGTTAGGTTGGTCATAACTTTTCTTCCAAAGAGCAAGCGTCTTTTAATTTCATGGCTGCAATCACCGTCTGCAGTGATTTTGGAGCCCCAAAAATAAAGTCTGACACTGTTTCCACTGTTTCCCCATCTATTTGACATGAAGTGATGGGACCAGATGCCATGATCTTTGTTTTCTGAATTTAAATATTCTGGTTTAAATATTGAGCTTTAAACCAACTTTTTCAGTCTCCTTTTTCACTTTCATCAAGAGGCTTTTAGTTCCTATTCACTTTCTGCCATAAGGGTGGTGTCATCTGCATATCTGAGGTTATTGATATTTCTCCCGGCAATCTTGATTCCAGCTTGTGTTTCTTCCAGTCCAACGTTTCTCATGATGTACTCTGTGTATAAGTCAAATAAGCAGGGTGACAATATACAGCAGCCTTGACATACTCCTTTTCCTATTTGGAACCAGTCTTTTGTCCCATGTCCAGTTCTAACTGTTGCTTCCTGACCTGCATATAGGTTTCTCAAGAGGCAGGCAGGTGGTCTGGTATTCCTATCTCTTTCAGAATTTTCCACAGTTTATTGTTATCCACACAGTCAAAGGCTTTATCTCAGTATAAATGTCTAAAAAGTTTTAGCAGTAAATATTTTTATAAAATATGAATTATATCCTTCTAACATTTATGCCCCCTGTCCTCCAAGGTGTAAAACTGCAAACTACATAATATGGAGGGCATTGGAAACCATAATTAATACTCATTCTTTTAAAGATGAAGATATTAAGACCCAGAAAGTTTCAGTGTCCTGTTGCGTTAAACAATTATATAACATGACTAACTAATGAAAGCTAGAGATCACTCCTAAATGATAGAAATCCTTACCTATTTGCTCAGTTTAGGAATTATTAGAACTTGTCTTACAGAGATGTAGAAAAAAATCTTTAGAAACTCAATTTAATTTTTATTGAAAACTCTGATGTAACAAACAGAAATGAAAAATAAATCTGGAAATCAGTACTGTGTTTAGTTCCAACTTTTTCTTTAACTATCTTTATAACTTGTCATACTTATTAAGATCTTAAACATTTTAATTAAAATTTGCTTTTATATACTATGGATTTGGGTAAAGTATACTTTAGTGTATGTAAGCATACATTGTATATATAGGCATCCTTAAGAAATTCAACATGCTTTGATAGTTTTAAAGAAAGAAAAGTAGACTCACTGCAATATTTCACATTAGAATGGCAAATTTTTACAAGATTAATAGTGATGTTTGCAGTGAATTTGCTGACTAAAATTTTGTAGAAGTCTCAAAATTCAGTCTGGTCACAGGTTACAGTATTTGTGACATTGCTTAGAACTAAATTATAATTCAAAGATGTTTACTTCCTTCAAAACAAGATATAAAATCAAAATTTATATTATCCTAATTATAAAATAATTTTAATTTCAATAATTTTCTAATTAAAACATACTGATACCTTGAGGCTTTCCAGCTGGCACTAGTGGTAAAGAATCAACCTGCAATGCAAGGGGCATAATGAGTTGCAGGTTTGATCCCTGGGTGTGGACGATCATCTGGAGAAGGGTCTGGCAACCCACTCCAGTATCCTTGCCTAGAGAATCATATGGACAGAGACTGGTGGGATATGGTCCATAGGGTTGCAAACAGCTGGACATGACTGAAACAACTTAGCATGCATGCACCTTGCAAGGAAGGGATTATTTTTGTTTGTTTTTCAGTGTAACTAATAAATGTATAGTCCCTTCTCTATGTTATTTATTTCATAATTTGCAATGGAGCAAGTACAAGTAGAACAGCTAAAATAATGGGAATACTCTGTCTTCTTGATGTAGAAATAGTAAAAAGTAATTTGTTGATAAACTAATCATTTTGTTAAAATTGATCTCAGTGTATTAAATGTAAAAATTTTATATGAAGATGCTTTGTGCATGTGTGTGCATTTATGGCATTCATTTTGTATTTTACTGCTATGTCCAAGTTTAACAAAAGTGCTTAATGGCAAACACTAGGAACCAGAAACAAAATAGACAATCTTCTGGAGGTTAGTTTAGCAACCCATTTTAATCTTAGGAGACTGCAATAATGCTTTCTTTCATCCAGAATGAAATTTTCTCTCAGAGTGATAAATGCTTAATCAATATATACAGATACCATTTTGTCTCTTAGGTTAGATATAGTTTTGTTTTGCTTCAGTAATAGTAAAAGTATGCATTTCTTTTCAGGTAGAAATCAATTGGCACTGTAAACAGAATTAGTTTTTGAGATAAATATTTCTTCTTGTGATAAATATTGCAAAAATGCAAATGCATTACCTATCATTTGAAGACTGTGTGTGTGTGTATGAAAGTAATTAAAACAGTATCAAAGTAGCTATTTGTTTTGGCTCACACACAATGTCATGATATGAGGATTGCTTTATTTTCATATATACCATATATTTTAAACAGAAGTAGACAATAGCAAAAAAAACGAAAGTGTGTTCTCTGTTAGATAATTGCATTCATTCTTAAAACATCAAGAGTATAGCTTGTCAGCCTCAGTTTTAAATACTTGGTTTTGTTTAGCACTGGTTAAGATAACAAAAATCAGCTACTCTATACCTTGGAAAATGAACAAATCCCATGAGCCATCTAGCATTGATAATTTGGGTACTTTGAGGCTGTTATTGCTGAGTTCCAAAGTAGATCCTATTCAGTCTTCTAGAACAAAATGGATTGCAGGTATAATTCTCTCTGGCCACAGTAGGGAAGATCATTAAGTTTTAGTTAGGCACTTATGAGCCGCTGATTAGTCTTTTATTTATAAAAGACATTTAAGCCATGCTAACATTATTTTTTGCTTTTCTTGTAGCTCCTGTTAATCCTCATTTGAGTAAGTATATTTTCACTTTAAAAATGGCACTATATTTGACAATTTATACAAATAAAAATGTATAAACATACAAAGGTTGTTTATCAATTGCTCATATTTGGGTTGACATAGAATGTCTTAGAAATAGTAACACTGGCGTTAATTGTAAACTTTGAATTCTATGGGCATAAGACAAATACTTTAATGTAGATTACTGACTTTTCCTAAATATCCAGCCACTTCTCCAACATGCTTAACAATTGTTAATTGTGTAACTATGGTTTATTTGTTCCTTTTTGGTATTGTATATTATTTGTATTGCTGTTATTTATTTCTTTAATTTTCACCATTTGATTTCTATATTCAACTCATGAAATATTATATTCACTTAGAAAGTTGGTATTTTAATGGTTCAATCAAAATTTTTACTAATCACTAGTCCATATTCCAATCTTATATGAATAAAAAGTAATTTGATTACCATCCTCTTAATAATATTTCATTTTAAAATTAAGAATCAATTTTTGTCCCTTATTTTGCATCTAGCAAGATATTGTTCTGGTCTAACAAAGAAAGAAGAGCCATCTTTGTACTCTTACTCCTATCCATTCAACATTCTTAATTTCCTATCCTTAGTGAAGAAAATGTCCAAATCTGTTTTTTCATTTGACTGTATTCTCTTTTCTGTTTTGGCCTTTAACTGATTATATAACAAAGGCCAAATTACATAACCTCTATTCCTACTGTGTTTCCTCCCAAAGATCCTCTTTTACTCTGCTTTTGCATAACCAAACACTAATACTGAATATTTTTGTAGATCTTTATTGTTCACATCTTGCTTCAATGCATAAAAGTTCATTTAATCACCCCAATGACCTTTTAATGCAGCTATTATTATCAGCTCTTTGAGGTTCATTTTTCTTATAATGTTTAGCACAAATGCTTCTTCCTCCACTAATTACTCCCTCATTTTGATTTTCAATTACAATTTATCTTCATCTATGTGGAAGCTATTCTTTTATTTTCTCATATTCTCCAGTAAACTGTAAGATACTTAAGAACTAAATCCACTTCTAGTTTCTCTCTATATTGCACTATCTTTGTGTCTATAATGGCATCTCATGTTTAGCAAGTGTTCAATGATCATTTGTTAAAAGAAAAATACATGACAGTTTCAAGATGAATTCATGGCATAAATCAACTTTTCCCTGGCTTCTACTCAGGGTATTATTTGCTAATTAATTACTATATTGATTATAATTCCTTTGAAGGTAAGTTCTCTGACTGCACTTTCAGTGGAAATGTTCAAAAATAGTTATCATAGAAAGATTAAAAGTAAATACAGGGGAAAGTTGACAAGTATTTCAATTCAAGGAAAGAATTTTGAACAGTCTGTCTACTGACCAAAATGCATACATATTTATAGACGGGAAGTGATTGTTAACTGATTACCTCAGTCCAATATAATGAGCACCATTATTTTATGGCAGCTGAGAAAATCTTACAGAAGAGATAATATCAACGCTGGATCCTGAAAGTTTAATAGAGTACCCTCGGGTAAAGAAGGTGAAGAAAGGCTCGCCTGTCATTGAAAAGGAGATCATGTTCACATACATAATAACTGAACAAAGCTCCATTTGTCTGGTGTACAATGTTCAAAAGTTATTTAAGCCAGAAATGTGCCCTAAATATGGGCAATATTTATTAGAATTTGAATGCTTCCTTTAAAACTTGTGTCCTTCAGGTCACAGTTATCAACTTCTCTTCTTCAGCAAGGACTTCACATGTGTGAAATGGAAATCCAAATGATGCACTGGATTTTCTATTTCTAAAGTAATTCCCAGCATAACATTCTATACCAAAATTTCCATCGGCTGTGTACATTTTGAATTGTTTTAATGATAGTCAATATGGTAGAATATGAGAGTTGTTTAGAAAAAAGAAATGAGTAAATATTACCCAATGATTTCTCTAAGTTATCAAAAGAAAGTAATTATTTTTATATTTTTGACAGTCAAACGCATTTTTTTTTCTTAATTGATTTTTTAACCTTCATTACTACCTCTAGGTCCCAAACACAGATAACAGGTACTTTATCAAAGTCATTCGTGATGGATTCGGGTTCTCAATACACTAGCTATGCATTATTCAGTAAGAAAAGAAAAGGAGCCAATGTGTACAAGAAGGTCATGTTTTATTTTAGATTTTTGCTGAGGAAAGTTAATTTTTATTCCCTAAGACTACTTTTACCTGCTTTCCTTAAATGCTACAATATTTTAAATTTTGTCATTTATTTTCAAGGTATAACCTACACATGATAAAATTTACCATATTTTGTGTACACTTCTGAAAGAAGAGTTGACCAGTTTAAACAGTCATGTGATCATCACCACAAGGTTTCATTACCCCTAACATTTGTTTGTGTTGCTTTGTAGTTCCAGTTCCTTGAACCTCAGCCCCTGGTAAACTTGTTTTATATTACTATTATTTTGCTATTATTTTAATTAGCTACAACTTACTTAGTATTTATTTTCCACAATTTACTAAAAGGTACCTTCCCAGTAATGATATTGTTAATGAAACTGAAGTGAAAAAGGAAATGAAGCAGTTCAAGGGAAAAAAATCTGAGATACACTGTAATTAAAACCATTATGCAGGACAAAGGTTAACAGAGTTTTGCGAAGAAAACACTGATCATAGTAAACACCCTCGTTCAATAACAAAAGAGACGACTCTACACATGGACATTGCCAGATGGTCAATACCAAAATCAAATTGATTATATTCTTGCAGCCAAAAATGGAGAAGCTATATACAGTCAGATAGAACAAGACCTGGAGTTCCCTGTGGCTTGGATCATCACCTCCTCATTGCAAAGTTCAGGCTTAAATTGAAGAAAGTAAGGAAAACCACTAGGCCTGTCAGGTATGACCTAGATCAAACCCCTTATGATTATACACTGGCGGTAAACAAATAGATTCAAGGGCTTAGATCTGATAGACAGAGTGCCTGAAGAACTATGAACAGAGGTTTGTAACATTGTACAGGAAAACCAACCCTTAGAAAAAGAAATGCAAGAAAGCAAGGTGATTATCTTGCCTTACAAATTATGAGGCCTTACAAATAGCTGAGAAAAGAGAGGCAAAAGGCAAAGGAGAAAGGGAAAGATATACCCAGCTGAATGCAAAATGTCAGAGAATAGCAAGGAGAGATAAGAAAGCCTTCTTCAATGAGCAATGCAAAGAAATAGAGGAAAACAATGAAAAGGGAATGACCTAGAGACCTCTTCAAGAAAACTGCAGATATCAAGGGAACATTTCATGCAAGGATGGGCACAATAAAGGAAAGAAATGTTATAGATCTAACAGAAGCAGAAGAAACTGAAAAGAGGTGGCAAGAATACACAGGAGAACTGTACAAAAAAGGTCTTAATGACCCAGATAACCACGATGGTATGATCACTCACCTAGAGCCAGACATCCTGGAGGGTGAAGTCAAATGGGCCATAGGAAACAGTACCACAGACAAAGCTAATTAAGGTGATGAAATTCCAGCTGAACTATTTAAAATCCTAAAAGATGATGTTGTAAAAGTGCTGCACTGAATATGCTGGCACATTTGGAAATTCAGCAGTAGCCACAGGACTGGAAAAGGTCAGTTTTCATTCAAATCCCTAAGAAGGACAACGCCAAAGAATGTTCAAAGTACCATAAAATTTCACTCATTTCACTTGCTAAAAAAATAATGCTCAAAAATCCTTCAAGCTAGGCGTCAACAGTACATGAACTGAGAACTTCCAGATGTGCAAACTGGATTTAAAAAAAGCAGAGGAACCAGAGATCAAATTGTCAACATCTGCTGGATCATAGAATAAAGCAAGGGAATTTCAGAAAAACCTCTACTTTTGTTTTATTTACCACACTAAAACCTTTGTGTGGATCACAGCAAACTGTGGAAAATTCTTAAAGAGATGGAAATAAGACCATTTTAACTGGCTCCTGAAAAACCTATATGTAGGACAAGAAGCAACACTTAGAACTGGACATGGAACAGCAGACTGGTTCAAAATTGGGACAGGAGTACATCAGGGCTGTGTATTGCCACACTGCTTATCTTAACTTACATGCAGAATACATGCGAAATGCCAGGCTGGATAACTCACAAGCTGGGATTGTGAGAGAGAAACATCAATAACCTCAGGTATGCATATGATACCACGTAATGGGGGAAAGCAAAGAGGAACTGAAGAACCCCCTGATGGAGTAAAAGATGAGAGTGAGAAAGTTAACTTAAAACTCAACATTCAAAAATGAAAGTCATGACATCCAGTCCCATTACTTCATGGCAAACAGATGGCGAAAAAGTGGAAGCAGTGAAAGATTTTATTTCTTTGGGCTCCAAAATCACCGTGGATGGTGACTGCAGTCGTGAAAATAAAAGATGCTTGCTTCCTGAAGCTGAAGCTCCAGGACTTTGGCTATGTTATGGGAAGAAATGACTCTTTGGAAAAGACCCTGATGCTTTGAAAGATTGAAGGCAGAAGGAGAAAGGAACAGCAGAGAATGAGATGGTTGGACGGCATCACCTACACAGTGGACATGAGTTTGAGCAAACTCGGAGAGATGGTGAAGGACAGCGAAGCCTGGAATGCTGCAGTTAATGGGGTCACAAAGAGCCAGACATGACTTAATGAATGAACAATAGCAACAATACAAACATTAAGTATTTCTATTATAATTCTAAGTTATTTCTTAAAATGAAGAAAATGTTGCCAAATCTTTCTTCTTATATATTATTTATAATTGATAAGTGACTTATGCATCATTAACTCTTAAACTACTATTTGAATTTATGTATAAACTATAAAATTATAGTTTATTTGAAATTATATTTAATATAATAAAATGATTTCAAGAATATATTCAAATATATATTACATTTAATATGATAATTGTGATATGAGGCCTCATATATTGGCAATAAATCAAGTTACTCTTAAACGCCCTTTTGCATTTTATGGACTTACATAGTCTTTAAATCAACTTATTTATCCTAAATATCCACTTCTAAAATATTTATATAGAGTAAGCCCATGAAATTTTGTCACAGTCTTGTTCTTCATTAGCCTCCAAAAAACATGTTTTAAGTTTAATTGAGGAGGTCTTTTTATTCAGAAGGCTCTTTAAAAAAAAAATCTCTTGATTGACATTTTTAACTAAAACCAAATATCATTTGCTGTCAAGAGAACCATATTGTCCTCCAGATTCATCCATGTTATTGCAAATGACAGGATAATCGTTTTCAAGGCTAAATGATATCCTATTGCATATATCTGCCATAACTCATTCATCTATTAATAAAAACTTGGGTTAGGACTGTATGAGTCCATGGGGTCACAGAGAGTTGGACATGACTGAACAACTTTCAAATAATACTATTTTTCAAGTAATATTTGACTTCCAAATAATACTATTTTGCAAATAATACTGCAATGAACATGGAGAGCACATATCTCTTTGAGGTATTCATTTCATTTTCTTTGGATGTATGTTCTTAAGAGATATTACTGGATAATATGGTGGTTCTGTCTTTAGATTTTTTTAAAGGAAACTTCATACTGTTTTTCATAATAGCTGTACCAATTTATATTCCAGCCAATAGTATACAAGTTTTTTGTGGTTCCATAAGAGTTTTAGGAACTTTTTTTTTTCTATTTCTGTTTTAAAAAAAAAGTGCCACAGGTATTTTCAGAGAGGAGGCATTGACTCTAAAGATCACCTTGGGTAGTAAAGATATTTTAACTGTACTAATTCTTCCAATCCAAGAATGTAAGATGTCTTTCCATTTATTTGTGTCCTCTTTAATTTCTGTCATCAGTGTGTGGTAGTTTTCAATGTATAAGTCTTTCATATATTTTGCTAAGTTTATTCTTAAGTATTTTATTCTTTTTGATGCTACTGAAAATGAGATAATTTTATTAATTCCCTTTTCTGACAGTTCATTTTTAGTGGGTAGAGACACAGATTAATTCAGGAGCATGGTTCCAACTTCAAGGGCTCCACTCCCAAGAATATCTCATAAATTTAACCCATTGCAAGGAGAAAATATGGGAGTCTTTATTATTTAGATGTCTATAACTTTATGAATTGAAGGGAATCTGTACTCAGTTTTGACTTCATTATTTACTAGCTGAAATATGCCAAAACTTTCTTTTCTGTGAACCTCATGAGTTAGTATTTCTGTATTTTTATAGAGTTCTTAAAGTTTGAATGAAATAATGCAGGCTTTCTTTATTTTTTTCAGTTAAAGATAGTCACTCCTATGTTTCAAGCAGGGCCCATTCCAGTAAGAAAACCTTTTAATCCCTAGAAACATTACTACCATTCTCTGAACTTGTTGTTTGAGCTCAGCATGTGGCTGGCATCCAAGAAATCCCAGTCCTTCCACAGGTTCTTCATAAAATCTCTTCATTACTTTGAAGTGAAGCTGCTCAGTTGTCTCTAACTCTTTGCGACCCCATGGATTGTAGCCTACAAGGCCCCTCTGTTCATGGAATTTTCCAGGCAAGAGTCCTGGAGTGGGTTGCTTTTTCCTTCTCCAGGGGATCTTCCCAAGCCAGGGATCGAACCAGGGTTTCCCACATTGCAGGCAGATGCTTTATTGTCCAAGCTGCTTTCCTTGTGGCTCAGCTTGTAAAGAATCTGCCTGCAATGCAGGAGACCTGGGTTCGATCCCTGGCTTGGGAAGATCCCCTGGAGTATTCTAGCCTAGAGAATTCCACAGACAGTCCACGGGTTGCAAAGAGTCAGGCACAACTGAGTGACTTTCATTACTTTATTTCCAGTGAGTTTTAAGCATCTGGCAAATCCACATTCAAATAAAATATGAAAGATAACTACTTAAAAAAATTATTTGCTGTTATCTTTCCTTAAGTAAGCCTCCATTTGTGCAAATGAGTATGCGTGACAGCATCTCCAGACGTGGTGTGAAATATTGTAGGCTCAAGGTAGACAGCTTTAAAGTACCATCAGGTAATTAAATTAAGACCGTTTTCTAACTGTTCTGTCTGGATTGTTCCTATATTTGAAGAAGGAAAGTTGGGAAATTCTTCAGCCATAATTCAAGCAGGCAGCACATTTTTTAATTTCAATTATTTGGATATTTTAGAGGAAAATGGTTTGGGTTTAAATTGTTAAATAAGAGGCTGATTTACATATCAAGGTTATTTTTCATGTCCATTAAAATTGAAGTAGCTTTAGGTTTAATTGTCATATTGTACATTATTTTGGCTATGGTGCCATTATTGCAACCTTGCATTATTATTGCTGTATGTTTTAAATGTTTTCTTGAAGACTATTGCAGTGTTTGTATTAATTTAACTTATTGTCATTAAAATTTGCCAACAGGAGAATTTCACTGTGGATTTGAAGATGGTAACATTTGTTTGTTCACCCAAGATGATACAGATAATTTTGACTGGACGAAACAAAGTACTGCAACAAGAAATACAAAATATACTCCAAACACTGGACCTAATGCTGATCGTAGTGGCTCCAAAGAAGGTATGAGAGTATGAAATGGTGTGTTCATATCAATCATACTCCAGCCTTGGACTTTAAAAAATGCTATTATGCTAAATGTGAAATGCAAGAGAATGTTTAGCTATAGATTTAAATATTTTGGAATAAAACATGAAATTTTCTATTTACCATATCAAGTATTCAGTTATTTCCAAAGTTTGCAATCATTAATTTTCACTGAGAACTTACTGACCTGTATAAAGAGATTAGGAATTTTTTTGACAATTCAAGTCTAAAATTCCAGTTTTGCCTCATTTTTAAAAATGTATTTTTAATTATGCATATTATTTATTTTTATATTGTGTTTGCATATATAGATTTTTATAAATAAAATGCAGACTCTCCTATTAATTTTACTATTAATATATATGAGGGCTTCCCTGGTGGCTCAGAGGTTAAAGCATCCGCCTGGAATGCAGGAGACCTGAGTTCAATCCCTGGGTCAGGAAGATCCCCTGGAGAAGGAAACGGGAATATATATGAAAATTCTAACCTTTCAGTGATTTTAAATTTCATGTAACCTACTAATAACTTGCCTACACATTTTATTTTGTCTTTTCAAAGGTTTTTATATGTACATTGAGACATCTCGACCCAGATTGGAAGGAGAAAAGGCTCGACTTCTCAGCCCTGTTTTCAGCATAGCTCCCAAAAACCCTTATGGACCCACGAACACTGCGTATTGTTTCAGCTTCTTTTATCACATGTATGGACAACATATAGGTGAGATGGCAAAATTACTGTTTCTTCTAAAGTAAATCATAACTTGGAACAAAAAGGTTCACAAACACATAGGATGAAGTCAATTTTAGTCAAAGAATATCATCATTAAATTTTTAATGGCTCAACTGCACATTACAATAAGATGCAAAGAATGTTACCCCATCATGTTCTAATTTCCCAAATTTAGATTAGAATTTGAAATTTGGGGGCATTACCTGTCTCCTCTGAAATCCTAATTTAGGCCAACCTAAATTAGGTTAAGTTCTTCATGAGATCTTCTTGGGACTCAATATCAGCATAATTTACACTGTCTCTTTCCAAAGAAATGTGCTTGGATAATGACTCAATGTATGTTAACAACCGTGAAAAGAAGTATTGCCATATTTGGAAGACAAGTGCTTTTAGCAATATCTACACATTTGAAATATTGGTGTGATAGCTTCTTGTTTGTAAAGTGTGACTAACATACCTAGTAGGATTTAAGAATATCCTTGATCCTGAAAAACATACAAAGATGAAGACACACTTCCTTCCCTTAGAGATCCTAAGGTAACAGAGGCTAAGATGAGTAATTACACAATGATGTTAGGCAGAATACCACATAACCTCAAGAAAGAACCTAATAAAACTGTTAAGAGTAGGGAGATAGGGAACAGAAGGAGTTCATACAGATCTACAATTCTTTATGTGTAATTATAAAATCAAAACAACTGAACACAAACTGTTTTAAATTTAATTATTTGGCAACCACTTTCTAGCCTGATCTGCATATGTTAGAATATATGACCTGAACTGATATAAACCCATGTATAGTCTTTATTTATCCAAATGAATATGAACATATGTACTATTTTCAGCAAAAATATTATTGTGTTTAATCGTGGGATTCTGTTTTAGTTCTTAAGAACTAAAGAACTAAACTAGTTTAAGAACTAAAACAGATCATATATTGTATAAGACATACAATCTTAACTATAAAATAAGATAAAATTCTGAATGGTGATGCATATCTAGCTCTACAGAGCTTGGCACAGGACTGTGGATCTTTATCTATTTGGAGGATAAGGCAGTGCTTTGGGACAAAGGGAAACGTTTCTCTATGAAAAAGGGTGCATTTTCAATAGACAGAGATAAGCATAGGGAAGACTGTTGTTCAGTCGCTTGGTTGTGTCCAATTCTTTGTGACCCATGGAAGCAGCGCACCAGGCTTCCCTGTCCTTCACCATCTCCCAGAGCTTGCTGAAACTCATGTCCATCAAGTTGGTGATGGCATCTAACCATATCATCCTCTGTTGTCCCCTTCTCTTCTTGTCTTCAGTCTTTCCCAGCATCAGGGGCTATTCTAATGAGTTGACTCTGCATGAGGTTGCCAAAGTGTTGGAGTTCAGCTTCAGCATCAGTCCTTCCAATGAATAGTCAGGGCTGATTTCCTTTAGGATTGAATGGTTTGATCTCTTTGCAGTCCAAGGGACTTTCAAGAGTCTTCTCCAACACCACAATTCAAAAACATCAATTTTCTGGCACTCAGGTTTCTTTATGGTCAAACTCTCACATTCATACATGACTACGAGAAAACAATCGTTTTGACTATATGGACCTTTGTTGGCAAAGTGATGTCTCTGCTTTTTAATACACTGTCTAGTGTTGTCATAGCTTTTCTTCCAAGAAGCAAGTGTGTTTTGATTCCATGGCTGCAATCCACCATCTGCAGTGATTTTGGAGCCCAAGAAAATAAAGTCTGTCACTGTTTCCATTGTTTCCCCATCTATTTGCCAATAAGTGATGAGACTAGATGCCATGATCTTCATTTTTGAATATTGAATTTTAAGCCAGCTTTTTCACTCTCCTCTTTCACTTTAATCAAGAGGCTCTTTAGTTCCTCTTTGCTTCCTGCAATTAGGGTGGTTTCATCTGCATATTTGAGGTTATTAATATTTCTCCTGGCAATCTTGATTCCAGCTTGTGTTTCAACCAGCCCGGCATTTCACATGATGTAATCTGCATATAAGTTAAATAAGCAGGGTGACAATATGCAGCCATTATCTATTCCTTTCTTTGGAACCAGTCCGTTGTCCCATGTCCGGTTCTAACTGTTGCTTCTTGATCTGCATACAGGTTTCTCAGGAAGCAAGTAAGGTGGTCTGGTATTCCCATCTCTTTAAGAATTTTCCACAGTTTGTTGTGATCCACACAATCAAAGTCTTTAGCATAGTCAATGAAGCAGAAATAGATGTTTTTCTCGAATTGTCTTGCTTTATTCTGTGATCCAAAAGATATTGGCAATTTCATCTCTCATTCCTCTGCCTTCTCTAAATCCAGCTTGAACATCTGAAAGTTATTGATTCATGTACTGTTGAAGCCTGGCTTGGAGAATTTTGAGCATTACTTTGTTAACGTGGGAAATGAATGCAATTGTGTGGTAGTCTGAGCATTCTTTGGCATTGCCTTTCTTTGGGATTGGAATGAAAACTGACCTTTTCCAGTCCTGTGGCCACTGCCTTTTCCAAATTTGCTGGCATATTGAGTGCAGCACTTTCACAGCATCATCTTTTAGGATTTGAAATAACTCAACAAGAATTCCATTACCTCCACTAGCTTTGTCCATAGTTATACTTCCTAAGGCCCACTTGACTTTGCAGGGAAGATTAGGGTCTGGTAATGAAAAAACAAAATTTGGATGTGAGAATACTATTAATTGTCTTAATATGAATTTAACAAATCTAAAAATGTAAATGTGTTGTTTTTCTTTAGTCACTAGGTCGTGGTCAACTCTTTGAGACATTATGGACTGTAACCCTCCAGGCTCCTCTGTCCTTAGGATTTCCCAGGCAATAATACTGGAGTGGGTTGCCATTTCCTTCTCCAGAGGATCTTCCCAACCCAGGGATGGAACCTGTGTTTCCTGCATTGCAGGTGGATATATTATCACTGAGCCACCAAGGAAGCCTCTAAAAATATAAATATTTTCCTATAAATTAATAAATTTGTGTACATATAACCAGCTATTTTACTTATTTAAGTGAAGTAATCCTTTTAATGAGTTTATAAAGATGAGCATCATTATCCATCTTTCACAGTTTAGAAAGTTTAAACTTTGTGAATTGGTATGAATTACAAGTAATTGTTTATGCTGGTTTCAAATTCATAGCCAAAATTATTAACCAGTATTCTTTACAAACTTGAAATGATAAACTCCTGTGCAGTGAAAAAAAAAAAAAATGCCCTCAACATGAAGTCAGGATATCTGTGTGGGAATTTGGTTGTAGCACTCAGCCTTTGTAAGAATGTACAAAAGTCACTTAAAATATCTGGATCTAGATCTCCTGATCTTTAAAATATGAATAGTGATTCCTGTTTCATACATTTGTAGTTTCAGAGCTCCCCTGGCAGTCCAGTGGTTGAGACTGTGCCTTCTAAATGCAGTTGGTATGTGTCCCATCCTTGGTCAGGGAATTAGTAATTTTACATATCTTGCAGCCAAAAAAGCAGAACATAAATAACAGAAGCAATATTTTAACAAGTTCAATAAAGACTTTAAAAATGATCACATCAAAAATATCTTTAAAAAATTATCAATTAAAAAAGGACTGTTGTAATTTAAGATAAATAAGATAATGTACATAAAATCTTTTCTCAGATGGTAGACACTCATAATGTTAGGTTGCTTTGAATTTCAAAGAGGAGCAATATTAGCAATCATAAAGTAATAGCTAATATTTATGAAATACTCATAATGGACCAGGACACTATTCCTAACAGATGATAGATTATTTCTCTTAATTTTTACAATAGACATTTAGACTCATTAAAAATATCATCCTGTTTTATAGATAATGAAATTAAAATACCGAGAACATTAGTTACCATGCCGATCATATCATAACTGGTAAGTGTGCATTTGCACTCAGTCATGTCCAACTCTTTGCACCCAATGGACGGTAGCCCACCAGATTCCTCTGTCCCTGGGATTCTTCAGGCAGGAATACTGGAGCGGGTTGTCCTAGCCTCCTCTAGGGGATCTCCTCGACTCAGGAATTGAACCCAAGTGCAGTGAAGCCATAATACTAATCTGGGAAGCTGGACATGCAGTCTGCCTGCTTCACCTGCAAGGAGACTGTTGGAATATCCTGAAAGCTTAGCTGTTTTGCAGTCATGGAAAACTTACTACAGACTTTGTACAGACAACAAGTATAGTGACATCTATGATTTGGGGAAATAAATCTCGTAAGCATAGGTAAAATTATTGAGAAACAGAATACAGACTGGAAAAGCAATTAAAAAGCTATGAGAATAGTCATGGGTTCACTGCAGCCTAAACTATGAAAGGGAATAAATCTCAACACAATTGCCAGACCATAATATTTATTGTGAGATTACTGTTTTATTACCAGTATAGGATTAGCTTAACTCTAATTCTTCTCTTTAATCAGGTATGATTTCACATACTCTATTTTGACTGTATTTCATGGACTTTTTTTTCTTTTCTTCCAGTATACCTTGAAACAGGCATATTTTAAAATGGTTTTCAAAAAATAATTTCAAGATGAATATTTTTAATTACTTTAATTGAGCAAGCTATGCATTTACCTTAGTTGTAAGGCTGACTTCCTTCGATTCTCCCTCAAATGTTTTGCATATTTATGCTGAGTTTCAAGATAATTTCAATATACTTTTAACTTCACCACTGTTATGCACTTTATTGTCAATGAGTGCCAACTTGTTTGGCTAGTTTTGCTCTGATTATTTCAAAGAAAAGGCAGTTTTCCATTTTTTCCATGTTCTCAAAAATGTACTATTTTGATACCTGTGCCATTTCTCTGCTTCCTCAGAGGCCTAAAGTTTGCAGGTATTAGGTATATCACTTGGGTCCCTTCTCAGCAGGAATGATTGAGCTGCTAAAATCTAGGCAAAAATATCTGTCACAGACATTGACTACTCAATCAATGACAGTTAGGTGAGTTACCTCATTAAAAGATACTGCCTGTATCTAAAACCTTCCCTCTTTGCAAATATTATTCTAAGTCGTTCATTCATCTGTTAACTTGGGGCAGGGGGTGGGGCGTGGGCATTTATCATCACTGGTTTTATATAGTCTCAGTTTTATCCATTCTTTTGGAAAACAAGATTCAAAATGATTTGTCCTGGATTTCTAATCACATACTTGCAATAATCTTTGCTCTTTTGATTGGCACTAATGGACAATAAATCGTTGAAAAGAGTCACAGTTTTTTAAATAATACAAAAATGGATGATCAGTTAGTTATTCATTATTTATGAAAGTTTCCTCTTTGAAATAAAGTCAAATATGTTATATTACTTATCTATTATTTCTGCATGAAAAGATTCTCCCATGTTTCGTGACTTAAAACAACAAAGATTGGTGATCTCACATTTTCTGTGGGTCAGGAGTATAGGTATGGCTCAGCTGAGTGCTTGTAGCTCTGGGTCTCTCATGAGGTTGCAGACAAGCAATCAGGTAAGACTGCAGCTTAAGTCAAAGACTTCACTTGGGGAAGATACACTTCTAAACTCACCTCTTAGGAGTTTGGCAGCTCTCACTCCCTCACAGGTGTTAGACTAAGGATATTGATTTCTTGCTGTCTGTTGGCCAGAGGCCTTTCTCAGTTCTTCACCATATGGACATCTCTCTAAGATTGTCTCATGGCACCAGACTTCCTCCAAAGCAAGTGATCCATGAGAGAGAGTAAATACACACCTAACATTTGTTATAACTTAGTCGCTGGAGTGACATCACATAGCTTCTGTCTTTTTCTATTTATTACAACTAAGTGGATCATCCCAGTTCACATTCTGAGGAGGAAATGATACACGAGTCGAAATCATTAGATGGCATCTTAGAGATTGTCTGCCACACTTTTACAGTTTCTTGTTAAGTTTTTATCAAAATTGATTTGAGAAAAAAAAAAATGAGAGCTATAATGTGTCACCTTTAAACTTACTGTTGATTCATAGGTACATGACACAATATCTGACTATTTGTAATAATATAAGATTATTTCAGCAGTCCTAAACCACAAGTAAGCGTTTTGATTTTTGATTAATCAGCTAAATTTCTAACTTTCTTGCAAAGAAACTGAACCTCATATGAGTTCACTGGATATGACAAGAACATTAGAAATCAGTAAAATATATACTTCATTTATTTCTAGAAATAAGAATGTGAAATATAAACATCAAACCATACCAGGGATTTAAATATAAAAATACAAAAGACACTTACGAATATAGTCATTGAACTTGATAACAACGGTTCGATACAGTTGTGTCTCTAGAAAGCTACTTTCACTATGAAACAAATAGGAAGTAAGGAAAAGGAGTTCACTAATGAAACCTATTCTCACGAATCCTGAGACGGAGGAAGAAGTGATACAGCAGCGTGAGGTGGGATTGTACAAGGTGGAATTGTACGAGGTGGGATTGTAAATAAGAGGAAAAGAAGTTAATAGAAAAGTTAGGCTTAGAGATACATAAAGCAGCATGAAACAAGTTTCTTGAAGAGATGAGAATTTAAAAATCTAGTAGGGGATTAGCCTTGAAAAAGATACTCATGTCTCTTCCACTGAGTTGGGATGAAAACAATTAAAACTGCTTCTGATTCATTCTTTGTTGCAAAAACAGCAAATAGATGCAAAATTTGTCTTCCTAACAGTCTCTGTTTTCTGTTTAAAATAAATGCAAATGTTGCATTTTAACGAGTAAGCCGTTTTTAAAAAGTGATAAATGAAATACTGATCAAGGATATAGAGAGCTGGTGAGACTGGAGATCAAGAAGTCATTCTTCAATCTTTTAAAATGTATTTTAGTATAGAATGTTCAGTTTGACTCTCCATCACTTCTTTTTGAAAATGCTTTATTTATTTACTTGGCTGCACTGGGTCTTAGCCATGACACAGGAAACTTTGAACTTCGTTTCTGCATGCAGGCTCTGAGCTGTGGCATGTGGGATCTAGTTCCCTGACCAAGGATCAAACCCCGGCCCCCTGCATTGGGAGCACATAGTATCAGCCACTGGACCACCAGGAAAGTCCCTCTCCATCGCTTCTTTTGTATTGCACTGAATTAGTCTGCTAACTATTTTCCTTGCTGTCTCTTTAGCCCCAAGTTTCTGGGGGTAAAGATCATTCTCTAAAACTAATAACATAAAGACCTCAGGAATGTGTGCTCCTCTGGCTTCTCCCTGGGGAGGCTCCCTCATTTATTCCAATTCTGCATGAATTTCTCCAAATTGATCTGTGTTGTATCTAGGACTTCTTTACAGTCTCTCTCCCACTCTCTCTCTTTTTTAAATCCTACTTAAACTGTATGCTTCAGGAGAGCAGAAACAATGTTTCTTCCCATCACGTGGAACTCTGCAAATGTAAATGTTTAAGTGACCTCTCCATCAGTATTTATTAAGTAAATGAATGTTTTTAAAACATATGGTAGAAGTGGTACTTCTCGTTAATCATCTAGGTAACTCATATTCTTCCTTCAAAATCCAACTCAAGGACATCTGCTAAACTTCTTCCCCATCATCCCTGCTCATTCTGTTCTCATAACACTTGGTACACATGTTTGTACACATGTTTGGTACACATGTTTATTGTTACCCTGACCCCTGATAGACCATAAGCTCCTCGAGAGAAATAAGCATGATTTATTCATATTTGATCTTCTGAAAAAAACAAATTGCTCAGTAAATTTTTGTAAATGATACAAACAGGTACTTTAACTTCTAACTTCTAGAAGAGTGACAAATTGAGGGAAATGAAAGTATGAGTCTAGGTTGAAAATGGAAAGTAGTTTCACCAAGACCTTAGAGGATAGGTTGGAGAAAAAATAGAAGTTAATCATTGACAACTTGATCGTGAATTTAAGTTCTATGGCAGCTTAACCATAGACTAAAACAAAAGTGTCGCATATTTCTTAACAATTAATTCAAAAGGAAACTTAACTTTAAGTACTCAGTACTTGGTGAAAGGACTCAGTAGCTACAAGCAATATAGATATTGCTACACGCATGTGGGCTAAGTCACTTAAGTCGTGTCCGACTCTGTATGACTGTATGGACTGTAGCCTGCCAGACTCCTCTGTCCATGGGATTCTCCAGGCAATAATACTGGAGCCACGCCTTCTTGCAGGGGATCTTCCCGACCCAGGGATCGAACTTACCTCTCTTACTGTCTATTGCATTGGCAGGTGGGTTCTTTCCCACTAGTGTCACCTTGGAAGCCCAAATATTGCTATACTATATAGATATTGCTATACTCTTAGCAATATCTTCACTTGGAACTTTTAGAAAACCATAAAACATGTACAATAAAAATTGAATATACTAATAGGGCATAATACATTAGGTAATAAAATTTGAGTTTTCAACCTAAATATTGTGATACAGATATGTTACATTATGAAGATCTAACAAAATGTAAAAATAAAATTTAATGCATATAAAAAAATTAAGGAATCTGAAATTAAATTCTTGCTAAGTTTCTCTTAATATGATATTCATTTTATCCTTTAGCAAGAGCTGAATTAAAGCTTTCTCCATGCTGACATTCAAAGATTCTTAAATGGAGACTTAAATGTTTTTATACAAGATACAAAGAAAACAAAGGGACAATCTTTTGCATGATTTTACGAATCTGATTTGCATTCTTGTTTTAGGCAAAGATCATATTTCTTCTGATCGGTAATTTTAAATCGACATTTTTGCTTATATTTCAAATGCATTCAGCAAACAGAAAATCTGCCCACATAGTTTTTTATCCCCCTTTGGAGTTAAACACCATGTGAGAGACAGTTTGAGCTTGAAAAAAAAAAGTTAAGATGCTATTATTTTAGGGTCTTAATTACATTCACTATAGAAGTACTTCAGCAAAATAAATGTGTAATTTTGAGACACTTGCATTTGGACCACTTCTCAGAATTAAGGCCCTTGCAAAAGACAATTCTCAGGTAGCTGAGAGTCTAGATAAGGTTGTTTAATATTCTACACTTAAATACAAGAGAATAATTACCAACAGTGGGCTATTTGCTAATAATTGATATTAAAGTACTCCTTCTGTTAAGAATTAGATAATGCTTTTAGCGAAGTCTTGTTTATAGTTAATACTGCTAATGCCAGTGTCATCAGTGAGGAAATAATGAGGTAGAAAGAAGACATTAATTCTCTAAATTGCTTTGTTAAATTAAGCTGTATTTTTAAGGGAGTGGTGGATAGAATTTAACCCTGATTTATTACTACTTATAATCAAAATATTATTACAGAACCTTGTCACAGACTCTCCAACAAGACTATATGTAACATCTAGTACATTTACCTTTTAAGTCTCTGATTATAAACCACCCGTTACCCCTAAATATAGTTTCCTCCTGCTTAATTATTCATTGATGATGGTATTGCAGAGGAGGAGAAATTTTCCTCTATCTTTCTGGGTTCTGACTGGTCTAAGAATTAAATTGACATGAGATAAATTAACAGGAGAAAAATTACACAGAGTTTGGTAATCTGTATACAGGAGAGAGACCCTGAAAAACAGTAACCAAATGACTAAATGAAGAAATGACCAAAGTCCTCATTTTAAATAACCTTCTCTGCTAAAGACAAGAGGATGTTGAGGCTGGGGAGTCATTTATAAGAGGAAAACTGCAGTAATCAAGAGTGATTGTGATGCAGATTTAAGTCATTACCTTCACCATTGCTGAGCCTTTCCGGAGATTTGGTTGTCCTCTTTCTTACGTGGGCTTCCCAGGTAGCTCTAGTGGTAAAGACTCCACCTGCCAATGCAGGAGATTTAAGAAGTGTGGGTTAATCCCTCAGTTAGGAAGATCCATCCCCTGGAGGAGGAAATGGCAACACAATGCAGTATTCTTGCTTGGAGAATCCCATGTTCAGAGGAGCCTGGCGGTCTGTGGTCCTTCAGGTCTCAAAGAGTCTTACACGACTGAAGTGACTTGGCATGCATGCAGGCATGCATATGTATGCCCAGGCTTACAGATGGAGATTTCCTTATAAATGTACATGTTTCTTACCAAGCAGCAGCTCCTACTTGCTTTTCAGAGAATTTCCCATTTCTGCTGATTTTCAGAAAATAAGAGGCCTAAAACAATTAATATGCCAAGGAAACATGTTTTAGAGTGGCAAATTCTGCTCCCCTACATTCTCTCAGGCAAGGTATAGTCAGTTCAGTCACTCAGTCATGTAGGACTCTTTGAGACCCACAGAGTGCAACACACCAGGCTCCCTGTCCATCACCAACTCCGGTAGCCTACTCAAACGCATGTCCACTGCGTCAGTGATGCCGTCCAAGCATGTCATCCTCTGCCCTTCTCTTCACCTCCCACCTTCAATCTTTCCCAGCATCAGGGTCTTTTCCGATGAGTTGTTTCTTTGCATCAGGTGGCCAAAGTATTGGAGTTTCAACTTCAGCATCAGTCCTTCCAATGAATATTCAGGACTGATTTCCTTTAGGATTGACTGCTCATATCTCCTTACAGTCCAAGGGACTCTCAAGAATGTTGACCAAACCACAATTCAACAGCATCAGTTCATCGGTGCTCAGCTTTCTTTATAGTCCAACTCTCACATCCATACATGACTACTGTAAAAACCACAGCTTTGACTAGATGGACCTTGGTTGGCAAAGCAATGTCTCTGCTTTTCAACACACTGTCTACTTTGGTCATAGCTTTTCTTCTAAGGAGCAAGCATCTTTTAATATCATAGCTGCAGTCACCATCTGCAGTGATTTTGGAGCCCCCAAAATAGAGTCTCTCACTGTTTCCATTGTTTTTCCAGCTATATGCCATGAAGTGATGGGACCGGATGCTATGATCTTTGTTTTCTGAATGATAAGTTTTAAGCCAAATTTTTCACTCTCCTCTTTCACTTTCATCAAGAGGTTCTTTAGTTTTTCTTCACTCTCTGCCACAAAGGTGATGTCATCTGCACTTCTCAGGTTATTGATATTTCTTCTGGAAGTCTTGATTCCAGCTTATGCTTTATCTAGCCTGGCATTTTGCAAGATGTATTCTGCATATAAGTTAAATAAGCAGGGTGACAATATACAGCCTTGACGTACTCCTTTCCCAATTTGGAACCAGTCTGTTGTTCCATGTCCAGTTCTAACTGTTGCTTCCTGACCTGCATACAGATTTCTCAGGAGGCAGGTCAGGTGGCCTGATATTCTCATCTCTTTCAGAATTTTCCACAGTTTATTGTGATCCACACAGTCAAAGGCTTTGGCATAGTCAATAAACCAGAAATAGATGTTTTTCTGGAACTCTCTTGCTTTTTCTATGATCCAGCGGATGTTGCAATTTGAGTTCTGGTTCCTCTGCCTTTTCTAAATCCAGCTTCAACATCTGGAAGTTCACGGTTCACATACTGTTGAAGCCTGGCTTGTAGAATTTTGAGCATTACTTTACTAGCATGTGAGATGAGTGTAATTGTGCGGTAGTTTGAGCATTCTTTGGCATTGCCTTTCTTTGGGATTGGAAGGAAAACTAACCTTTTCCACTCCTGTGGACACTGCTGAGTTTTCCAGATTTGCTGGCATATTGAGTACAACACTTTCACAGCATCATCCGTTAGGATTTGAAATAGCTCCACTGGAATTCTATCACCTCTACTAGCTTTGTTCGTAGTGATGCTTCCTAAGGCCCACTTGACTTCACATTCCAGGATGTCTGACTCTAAGTGAGTGATCACACCATCTTGATTATCTGGGTTGTGAAGATCTTTTTGTACAGTTCTTTTGTGTATTCTTGTCACCTCTTCTGAATATCTTCTTCTTCTGTTAGGTCCATAACATTTCTGTCCTTTACTGAGCACATCTTTGCATGAAGTATTCCCTTGGTATCTCTAATTTTCTTGAAGAGATCTCTAGTCTTTCCCATTCTATTGTTTTCCTCTATTTCTTTGCATTGATCACTGAGGAAGACTTTCTTCTCTCTCCTTGCTATTCTTTGGAACTCTACATTCAGATGCTTATATCTTTCCTTTTATTCTTTGCCTTTAGCTTATCTTCTTATCTCAGCTATTTGTAAGACCTAGTCAGACAACCATTTTGCCTTTTGCATTTCCTTTTCTTGGGGATGTTTAAGGTATTGTAGAAGGATGTTTAAACAAAATAAACAATGTGACTGAGAAAATGTGAGGTTTCAAATATACATCTCATTTTCAGTGTAATTAATAAACTGTATTCGTTCATCAATTGAACTAAGCAAATAAGTTGAAAGCTTTTGTTTCTCATTCAGTATACTTTTTGAAACTAATTTAACTGAAAATATAAATTTATTGTGATGAATATTTGTATCATTAGTAATGCTGAAAGCTCAGCTTCTCTGTACACTGGTGCCTAATGAATCTAGAGAAAAGAGTTTTGGGTGAAGTAGAAAATGATAAGGCTTCCCTGGTAGCTCAGATGGTAAAAAAAAAAAAAAAAAAATCCCTGCAATTGAGGAGATCCAAGGAGCTTCCTGAGTAGGGAAAATCCCCTGGAAAAGAAATAGTAACCCTGGAGAATTCCATGGACAGAGGAGTCTAGTGGGTTACAGTCCATGGAGTCACAAAGATTTGGACAGGACTAAGCTCCAGTACCCTTGCCTGGAAAATCCCATGAACGGAGGAGCCTGGTAGGCTGCAGTCCATGGGGTCGCTAAGAGTCGGACCCGACTCAGCAACTTTACTTTCACTTTTCACTTTTGTGCATTGGAGAAGGAAATGGCAACCCACTCCAGTGTTCTTGCCTAGAGAATCCCAGGGATGGGGGACCCTGGGGGGCTTCCATCTATGGGGTCGCACAGAGTCAGACACGACTGAAGCTACTTAGCAGCAGCAGCAGCAAGCAACTAAACACTCATTTATTCATAAATTGATAGCTTTATTACTTTGCCAGGCAAAGGGAGCCTCAGTAAGGTAATGCCCTCAAAACTGTGTGTCCCACTTTGGGGAAGATATTGAGAAGTTTTATAGTAATTATTCAAAGAAGGCATAATCATGATCTTTGATAGCCTCTATCTGCAGCAGCTCAAAGTGGGGATTCAGTTCTCCAGCCAGAGATTGAGGCCAGGTTGTACAGTGAAAGCACTGAATCCTAGCTACCAGACCAGTGGTCAGTAACAAGACCCTGACCCTCAGATTTGCAGAAAAGAATTCCCACAAAGACAGAAAGTAGTCAAGCAAGTAAAGTATTTATTAGGAGGAAAAGAATACTGTGTCTGTGTGGGTAGACACACAGGCAGACTTAGAGAATCCCTGAGTCCCACCCTTATGGTGGTGTGAATTCCTTTATTGTATATCACTTTTTTTTTTAAATTTTTCTAGCCAGTCTTTTTGATTTGCTTGCTTCAGAGTTCATATTTGGTGTATCTCTGGATCCACCCATGTGTATACTCGGATCTTTTAGCCAAGATGGATCCTACTGAAGAGGCCTATGGGTAGCCTGGCACAAGTAGCATCTTTTCCCTTTTGACCTCCAAGGGGTCTTTCTGTGCTTCTGTATTTAGGGAAGGCTCCTGATTTCTAGAATGACAAATATGTAGTCTGAGAAGGACCTAGCCTCCTTGCTTATTTGTACTGAGTTCTTGTCTTGCAGTTTTGGTTCACAACCTGTAGATAGGGGAAATAGGTATAGGAAAACTGGCTTCCCAGGTGACTCGTAAAGAATCTGCCTGCTGATGCAAGAGACACAGGTTTGATCTCTGGATCAGGAAGATCCCTTGGAGAAGGAAATGGCAATACACTCCACTATTCTTGCCTGGAGAATCCCATGGACAGATGAGCCTGGTGGGCTACAGGCCATGGGGCTCACCAAGACTCAGACAAGTTTTAGGGACTGAACAACAACAACAAAACCTGGGACTGTCATCTGGAGAGGGCTGCACTCTGTTGCCATATGCTTGTAGAGCCTTGTGAATCAGGCCTTGGTTTATAACGTATTTAAGATGAGCAGGGGTTTCTGGGTCAGCATGTCCAGAGTAAGGAATGGTCTTCCATTCCTTATATCATTTTACAGTCACTCAATTTAGTGGATGTTTTAGGAGCTGCCCTGACCTTTAAGAGGGCTATTGGCAGCAGGCAATAGCATGACTGATATTTCCAGACAGAGTTTGCCCAAGGTTTTCTTTAGAGTATGATTAGTCTGTTCATCTTTTCTTGAGGACTGAGGTCTCTAGCTCTGGGAAGTCAAGAAGCAAAGCCTGGTACTTGATAAAGTGGCCTCCAGTTAGCCCATGGTAGCCTTTTATCATGAAGACCCCTTGCACTTGATGAAGGGTCTGGACTTTCAGCAGCTGTTCAAAGGTAAGCTTATTCACTTCTTCCACCAATAAATACGTGCCACCACCTGGAAGCAGGCAGGCTCACCTAGGGTCAGGGAGTCTATCTAGTTGCTTGGAAAAGTATCCTATAGGGTGAGGTGCTTCCCCTAGCTTCTGTATAAGGACCCCCAAAACTGTCCTTTGCTTTTCGGTGACATACAAGGTGAATGCCTTTCTCAAATTGGGAAGACCCAAAACAGGGACTCTGTTGAAAGCTTGCTTGATATTGTTAAAAGCCTGTTCCTGTTTTCTGTTTCAAAGTAACAGTTCTGTATTTGGGCCTTTCGTGGCTTCGTACAGGAGCTTAGCGTTTAGCCCAAATCCTGGGATCCAAATTCTATAAAATCCTGCCATGCTCCAAAAGGTACAGAGATGTTTCTTTGTCTTTGGAGCAGCTTAGGCCTAATATAGCTTGTTTTCTCTTTGGAGATAACTGTCTCTTATGGGGTTTTAAATATATCCCAGATATTTAACTTGTTACTTTGAGATGTGTGCCTCTTTCTGAGAGACTCTGTAACCCTGGGCCCTAAGGAAATTATGGCCTTCGATGTTATTTTAATCTGAGGACCCCATGGAGAGACTAGATATTAATATATCTTCTGTGTACTGTAGAAAAGCACCTCTTTTTAGGTTTATTTCCCTTAGTTCCTTTCCTAGGGCTTGGGTGAACAGGTGTGTGCTGTCCCCAACTCCATGAGGCAATACTGTCCGGGTGCATTGTTGCATTTGGCCTGAGTCCATATTAGTCCACTTGAGGACAAACAGTGTTGTGGTGAGGAATGAACTGGGATACAAAAGGAGGCATCCTGAGATCAAGTACAGTAAACCGTTTAACATTTTCTGGGATTTGGGCTAACGTGCTGTAAGGATTGTCCACAAGGGAATGTATAGGGACTACTGCATTGTTTACTGCTCTGAGGTCTTACAACATTCTAGAGATCCCATTTGGCTCAACAGTTGGAATAGGAGTGTTCTATGGAGACTGGCAGGATACCAAGAGGCCTTCAGAATTTATCTACCAAGTATTGTAAACCCTTCTTCACTTTCGACTTTTTAAGATATTGTCTCTTGTTAGGATAGGCAGTTTCTGCATGCATGCTCAGTTCCTGTCGTGGCTGACTCTGCAGCCCTTTGGACTGTAGCCTACCAGGCTCCTCTGTCCATGAGATTTTCCAGGAAAGCTTACTGGAGTGGGTTGTCATTGCCTTCTCCAGGGCATCTTCCCTACCCAGGATTGAACCCGGGTCTCCTGCAGCTCCTGCATTGGCAGGAGGCTTCTTTACCACTTAGCCACCTGGGAAGCCCTGGTCTGGCTCAGTCAGAGTTAAAATAAGGGGCTTCTTGGGGTCTCCTAACTTGAGTATGGCCCCGAGGATACTCAGAAGGACACTGAGGCACAACTGGAAAGCCATCGAAATCAACTGCTGCTAAAATTGGCAAGTGAGAGGTCCAGTGAAATAATGAGTGCAAGATTTTCCATTGATACCAGTAACAGTGCAGCTTTTAGAGGAGAGAGACCCAGTGAGAAATATTAACACAGAGTGAAAGATGATGCTATGAAAGTGCTGCACTCAATATGCCAGCAAATTTGGAAAACTCAGCAGTGGCCACAGGACTGGAAAAGGTCAGTTTTCATTCCAATCCCAAAGAAAGGCAATGCCAAAGAATGCTCAAACTACCACACAATTGCACTCGTCTCACATGCTAGTAAAGTAATGCTCAAAATTCTAAAAGCCAGGCTTCAGCAATACGTGAACCATGAACTTCCAGATGTTCAAGCTAGTTTTAGAAAAGGCAGAGGAACCAAAGATCAAATTGCCAACATCTGCTGGATCATGAAAAAAGCAAGAGAGTTCCAGAAAAACATCGATTTCTGCTTTATTGACTATGCCAAAGCCTTTGACTGTGTGGATCACAATAAACTCTGGAAAATTCTGAAAGAGATGGGAATACCAGACCACCTAACCTGCCTCTTAGGCAATCTGTATGCAGGTCAGGAAGCAACAGTTAGAACTGGACATGGAACAACAGACTGTTTCCAAATAGGAAAAGGAGTACGTCAAGGCTCTATATTGTCACCCTGCTTATTTAACTTATATGCAGAGTACATCATGAGAAACGCTGGGCTGGAAGAAACACAAGCTGGAATCAAGATTGCTGGGAGAAATATCAATAACCTAAGATATGCAGATGACACCACCCTTATGGTAGAAAGTGAAGAGGAACTAAAAAGCCTCTTGATGACAGTGAAAGAGGAGAGTGGAAAAAGTTGGCTTAAAGCTCAACATTCAGAAAACGAAGATGATGGCATCTGGTCCCATCACTTCATAGGAAATAGATGGGGAAACAGTGGAAACAGTGTCAGACTATTTTTTGGGCTCCAAAATCACTGCAGATGATGACTGCAGCCATGAAATTAAAAGACGCTTACTCCTTGGAAGAAAAGTTATGACTGACCGAGATAGCATATTCAAAAGCAGAGACATTACTTTTCCAACTTAGGTCTGTCTAGTCAAGACTATGGTTTTTCCTGTGGTCATGTATGGATGTGAGAGTTGGACTGTGAAGAAGGCTGAGCGCCGAAGAATTGATGCTTTTGAACTGTGGTGTTGGAGAAGACTCTTGAAAGTCCCCTGGACTGCAAGGAGATCCATTCAGTCCATTCTGAAGGAGATAAGCCCTGGGATTTCTTTGGAAGTAATGATGCTAAAGCTGAAACTCCAGTACTTTGGCCACCTCATGCAGAGAGTTGACTCATTGGAAAAGACTCTGATGCTGGGAGGGATTGAGGGCAGGAGGAGAAGGGTGTGACCGAGGATGAGATGGCTGGATGGCATCACTGACTCGATGGATGTGAGTCTGAGTGAACTCCGGGAGTTGGTGATGGACATGGAGGCCTGGCATGCTGCGATTCATGGGGTCGCAAAGAGTTGGACACGACTGAGTGACTGAACTGAACTGAACTGAAGTAGCTCCTGTATCAATTAAGAAATTGATTTTCTTAGCTGCCATGACATGACTTCCCAGGGCTCTTCCATCAAAATAGGCATCTAGTGGGAGGAGCCACCAGAATTCCTGGGCCACCTCAGTCATTCAGCATGGCCATCTCCAGAGTGGGCACCCCACTTCTCCTTCCAGACTGAGGACAGTCTCTCTTCCATTGACCTGTTTGTTTTGTAGGCTGGGCCTGGCCCAGGGGACTTTTTCTGGCACTCTCAGGCCATGGGGCTGGTTGGCGTGCATTGTACTAACAGCATTCCCCCTTGCTGTTCTTACCTCCAGATGCTCCAGATGGATAGATGGACTTTATTGGCCCCATTGGGTTGTCCTTAGGTTGCAAGGCATGGCTGACAGCAACAGTTATCAGTTGTGCATGAGCACTGTCCTGTCTTTTCTCTTGTTGGTTTCTCTCTTTCTCCTGATCTTGGTCTCCATTATTGTACCAGTGCCTCAATAGGCCACATCTAAAAGCTGGGGCATGGATGTTGTGGGCCATACTGTAACTTTGGGAGTTTCCACCAAATACGAGTGGCAAACTGGCTAATAAAATGCTGTCCCAGCAGAGAATGACCTTTGGAAATGGGATCTGCATGCAATATATTGGTATATTATCTAAATGCCTCCACAAGCCACCCATGAAAGAGGGCTGGATATTTTCCCCCTTGGGTCACTCCTTTAACCTTTTCATAGTTAACTCATTTTTGATATGCTTTCTCATGCCTTCTAATATACACTGGATCGTGTCCTTCTTGGCTTCTGTTCCCTCCCAAGAATTATGATTCCAAAATTGTTCCTGATTCAGGACTACATCTCCACTCATAGCATAATGTTCAGATTGGACTCTGGCAAGCTGATCAGCTTGCCCCTAGCTGCTGTCCAGATTCTCTGTTTTCCTCAGGGGTATAGCAGGTAGACAGAGCTACTTGAACATCTTCCAAGTTAAATCTCCTCCCTGGAGAGATGGAAGAGCTTAGAAAGAGATTGTCTAAAATGTCGGGAGAGTCTTCTGGTTCTCCAGGTTTTAAATTACAAGAGCTGTGCAGGGCAATATTTTGGTAAAGGACCACGAAGGCCTGAAAGTAGGGAATCTCACTCCATTTTACCATCCTGCAGCAATAAAGATCCAATTGCAGAATGGTTTTATAATTTAGAGACTCATTTTCAGGCCACTTTCTCCATTCCCCAACTCATACAATGGCCAGGCACTGCTACACTACAATTTAAGTTCCTCTTTTTTAACTCTTTGATTTAAGAATTTCCAATTCTTAAGGAAACACTCCAGAGATGTTTCTTCCGGCTTGGAGAGGGATCCTCCTATGTTGAGTCACTTGCAACCAAGAACAAGAGAGTGCTCCTAGAATGAAATACAGTGTCCTGGAAACATTTACCAAGAGGTTTTAACTTGAATGGGTTCAAAGCATCCCCTAAATTCCCTTTGATCCCTATGAGGTTTCAAGCATCCTCTCCTCTCTCATCGATTTCTGACAATGTATCTGGCTCCCATGATACCCTGTGCAGGGCACCCAACCCAGAATGGCCAGAGAAGGGCTTTTGAATGAGAGTAGACCAGTTGCCAGGATTGGAGTGATCCCTTGTCTATAGAGTTTATGTCCTATGATAATTCTCCTTATTTTGGAGTTTATTCCTTGTGCCTGAGCAACTACAAAGTTAATAATTTGGGCTTCTGGGTAGTAGCCAGCCCGATAGGCTGTCACACATATGTGGTCAGGGGGGTCTCCTGACTTTGAGAACGAGAAATATGTGGTCTGGGCAGGACTCAGCCTCCTCCCTTAACTGTCCTGCTAGTCTCATCTTGGAGTTTCAATCAATAGGAAATGAATCTCCTATCACTTTACCCTGGTGGGAATCATCTACCTCCTACCTCAGTTTGAATTCCTTCTATGGGGCATTTTTTTTCTGGTTTTGATTTACCTGAACCATGTTTGGTTATATCCCTGGTGGCTCAGAGGTTAAAGTGTCTGCCTCCAATGCCGGAGACCCAGGTTCGATCCCTGGGTCGGGAAGATCCCCTGGAGAAGGAAGTGGCAATCCACTCCAGTATTCTTGCCTGGAGAATCCTATGGACAGAGGAGCCTAGTAGGTTACAGTCCACGGGGTTGCAAAGAGTCGGACATGACTGAGCGACTTCACCTCACCTCACCTCAGGATCTTCACATGTGTGCACTTGAATCTCTTAACCAAGATGGATTCTACTGAAGAGACCTATGGGTAGACTAACATCAGTTAGCATTTCTTCCCTTTTGACCTCCAAGGAGACTTTCTGTTTATGTGTAATTGAGGAGGTCTCCTGACTTTGAAAATGAGAAATATGTGTTTGGGAAGGGCCCAGTCTCCTTTCTTAGTTTCCCTGCTATTCTCATCTTCGACTTTGGGTCTGCAGGGAATAAATTTCTTATCACCTTACTCTGGGGGTGGAGAGCATCTACCTCCTGCCTCAGTTGGTCCATGGGCATTCTTCTGATGCTGGGAAAGATTGAAGGCAAAAGAGGAGGGGGCAGCAGAGGATGAGATGGTTAGATAGCATCACCGACTCAATGAACATGAGTTTGAGCAAACTCCAGGAGATAGTGAAGAACAGATGAGTTTGGCATGCTGTAGTCCATAGGGTTGCAGAGTCAGACATAGTTTAGTAGCTGAACAATAACAGCATTCTTCTGATGGGTTTGTGGTGTGTAAGTAGGAATCAGTATCATCAACCTTCGGGTCTAACTGGTCTGGGGTCTACATGCTTGTAATTGTTCATTTCTCTTACCTGGAAGGGTTTCAGTATCTGGAAATAGCTCAGAATTGTGTGTATCCCTTGATGGGGAATCAGGACCTTACTTCAAGGCTGCTCTTCACTGCTTATTTCTCCTTGGTCTCACATCCCCTCCCTTCCCTGATTAACAACAGCTTGAATCTGCCCACTGGAATTCAGGGAAGGACAAGGGGGCTGAATGAAGGCTGTTTTCTATAATCAAAGAAATGGGGGGGGACACAGAAATACTTTGTGCCCAGGAGCCCTGTAGGGTCCTTCGTTGTTTCCTTAGGTCTTAGATTCACTCATTTCTAGTCAGTAAGATGAGTTCAACATGCTTTGTGCCTAGTTTAGAGAAATTTAAAGGATGATGAACTATCCATCAAATAGTCCGTTATTTATTTGGGATAACAAATTGCTGAATAAAATAAAAGTCAAGATGTAATATAAAGCAAAAATACATGACAAGCCCATGCCATGGGTGAACAAGGGAGAGAACATCTAGAATAGCAAAGTTAAGATAAAGTTTCTAAGGAAGAAAGGAAATGTAAGCCATCCTTTAAGAGGTAAGTGTTACTGAATACAAGCAAGTTTATGTGCCCTACAGAGAAGGAGGCCAAACAAATCCAAGTATCAGTTTGTAGCAGAGAAAAGTTTATTGCAGAACAGACAAGGAGAATGCACAGCTCAAGCTAAAAAGCCCAAACTCTCTGAAGGTTTTCAAGGAAGTGTTTTATAGGCCCAATTTGGGGTGAGGACTGCAGGGTGTGAGACTTTTGATTGGTTGATGGTGAGGCAATGAGGTGGTGCTCTAGGAATCTTGTGCTCAGCCTGGTGTTAGCATTCTCCACTTGGGTGGTGGCCTTTGTTCCTGCAGAAGAATTCAGAGATATTGTTATATGTATTTCTTCAGGAGGACTCAGGACCCTGCCCCATCATTGCACTAGTGTTTCTTGACTGTTCCTCCTTTGCTTCTGCCTTTCTTCACTTTTCAGACTAGCAACTATTTGAATTTGCCCTTTGGTAGACCCAGAAGGTGTAGGACACTGAAGCCTTGTTCCTATAAATAAAGAATGGCAAACTTGAAAAGGATTTGTACCTGGGAGGGCCCCACAGGGTCCAACTCTTTTTAGAAGCAAACAGACCATCTATAATGGTCTCTGACATACATTGCAGAAATAGAAACTCTTATGAAAGCTATGTTTTAGTAAAATTTTGGATACTGATACAGAGGTTCAACTGGATACAAGAAGGCATGGTAATGACTGGCAAAAGTAAACTGACTTTTAAAATTTAAGATATCATTTCAATTATATATTAAAAAAATAACAATGAATGCATGCAGCTGTTTCTATTCAGGCAGAAAATAATGATTTTATAATTTCCCATTTTGTCTGTGTGTATAATACAAATGATGTTACCAATTACCTATCAATAGACATAGCTCTTGCCTGCAGCTAGATGATTTTGGCACATCTTGAAGCTCAAGTTAATGAGTCTGTATTACTGATTAGAATGAAAACATAATTTATATGCAAGTGATTCCCTAGGCTTTGGAGTAAAGCAAGCTAGAGATTAATTTATATGAATTTGGTAAATTCAAATATCTATTTTAAAAGAGTATGCCCATTATAGGATATATATTTAAATTACCTATCTAAAATATATAAAAAATACTTATAGTAAAATAATTAGAAGCAAGTTATGTTTAGGACTTAATGAAGGAAGAGAACTTGGTAATAGTAATTATAAATAATATTTAGAGCAAATTATATTTTATACTGCAGTTTATATGAAATAGTACTAAAATAAGAATTGTGTTATTGAATAGAACCAGGAAGAACTCCAAACCTCAGGTCACAGCTCATGAGATATTACAGCATTTAGATCATTTAGTCTTTCTGACTGTAATCCCTAAGCATGAGATAAGCAAATGTGTCCTAACTCTGGCCTCTGACTCTTAAAGACTGGTGAGCAAAAGATAAGAAATAGGAAACCCAGAAGAAAAATACAGTTAAGTTTTGCTTCAGTTAAGTTCAGTTCAGTCGCTTTGTCGTGTCCAACCAGAAAAACATCTACTTCTGCTTCATTGACTATGTTAAAGCCTTTGACTGTGTGGATCACAAAAAACTGGAAAATTTTTAGAGATGGGAATACCAGACCACCTGACCTGCCTCCTCAGAAACCTGTATGCAGGCCAAGAAGCAACTGTTAAAACTGGACACAGAACAACAGATTGGTTCCAAAGTGGAAAAGGAGTACTTCAAGGCTGTATATGTCACTCTGCTTATTTAACTTCTGTGCAGAGGATATCATGAAAAAGCCAGGCTGTTCTGAAGTGCAACCTGGAATCAAGATTGCCAAGAGAAATACCAGTCACCTCAGATATGCAGATGACATCACCCTAATGGCAGAAAGTGAAGAGGAACTAAAGAGCCTCTTGATGAAGGTAAAAGAAGAGAGTGAAAAGCTGACTTAAAACTCAGCATTCAAAAAACTAACATCATGGCATCAGGTTCCATCACTTCATGGTAAATAGATGGAAGAAAAATGGAAACAGTGACAGACTATTTTCTTAGACTTCAGAATCACTACAGATGGTGACTGCAGCCATGAAAGTAAAAGACACTTTCTTCTTGGAAGAAAAGCTATGACAAACATAGATAGTGTGTTAAAAATTAGGGACATCATCTTGCCAGCAATGGTCCATATAGTCAAAGCCATGGTTTTTCCAGTAGTCATGTATAGATGTGGTGATTAGACCATAAAGAAGGCTGAGCAACAAAGATTTGATGCTTTCAATTCTTTCAATGAGAAGACTCCTGAGATTCCCTTGGACTGCAAGAGATCAAACCAGTCAACCCTAAAGGAAATCAGCTCTGAATATTCATTAGAAGGACTGATGCTGAAGCTTAAGGTCCAATACTTTGGCCATCTGATGTGAAGAGCCGACTCATTGGAAAAGGCCATGATGCTGGGAAAGATTGAAGGCAGAAGAAAGGGATGACAGAGAATGAGATGTCTGGATAGCACCACTGACTCAATGGACATGAACTTGGGAAATCTCCAGGAGATAGTAAGGGATGCTGAGGCCTGCCATGTTCTGTACCTTGGCTGAATTGATGCTTACACTATAATATATATTGATCAAATATTATTGACTTGTGGATTTAAAATGAATTTTATTGCATGTAAATTATACCTCAATAAAGCTGACTTTTAAATTGTATCTATTAAAATACTGATTGCCTAGCATTAAGATACCAGATTTTAAAACTCAATGGGTTCAAATTCTGCCTCTGCTTTTTTCTTACTGTATGATATAAGGCAAACTGAATCACTCTAAGTTTTCTTATCTATAACAGGAGGATAACAGTATTAAGTACTTCACAGAATTATTGAGAGGATTCATTTCTTACCTGAAGTGTTCAATATATCATATTATTATTATCATCATTACTGTTAGCATTCTGTGCAGGACATGAGACTCTTGAGATACATCAAATCATGAGACAAAACCTGTTTTCCATTTCTCTTGAGACAATTCTTTTAGGGAAAAAAGATTTGGATGAAAAGTAAATTGAAAATGAACTAAGACTGATGTTCAGTTCAGTTCAGTTCAGTCGCTCAGTCGTGTCCGACTCTATGCAATCCCATGAATCGCAGCACGCCAGGCCTCCCTATTCATCACCATCTCCTGGAGTTCACTCAGACTCACGTCCATCGAGTCCGTGATGCCATCCAGCCATCTCATCCTCTGTTGTCCCCTTCTCCTCCTGCCTCCAATCCCTCCCAGCATCAGAGTCTTTTCCAATGAGTCAACTCTTCGCATGAGGTGGCTAAAGTACTGGAGTTTCAGCTTCAGTATCATTCCCTCCAGAGAAATCCCAGGGTTTATCTCCTTCAGAATGGACTGGTTGGATCTCCTTGCAGTCCAAGGGACTCTCAAGAGTCTTCTCCAACACCACAGTTCAAAAGCATCAGTTCTTTGGGGCTCAGCCTTCTTCACAGTCCAACTCTCACAACCATACATGACCAATGGAAAAACCATAGCCTTGACTAGACGGGCCTTAGTCAGCAAAGTAATGTCTCTGCTTTTGAATATACTATCTAGGTTGGTCATAACTTTTTCCCAAGGAGTAAGCGTCTTCTAATTTCATGGCTGCAATCACCATCTGCGGTGATTTTGGAGCCCCCAAAATAAAGCTTTATTGATTATGCCAAAAGTTTTGACTTGTGATCCACTGTGTGGATCACAATAAACTGTGGAAAATTCTGAAAGAGAGGGAAAGACCGCCTGACCTGCCTCTTAAGAAACCTGTATGCAGGTCAGGAAGCAAGAATTAGAACTGGTCATAGAACAACAGACTGGTTCCAAATTGGAAAAGGAGTACGTCAAGGCTCTATATTGTCACCCTGCTTATTTAACTTACATGCAGAGTACATCATGAGAAACTCTGGACTGGAAGAAACAGAAGCTGGAATTAAGATTGCCGGGAGAAATGTCAATAACCTCAAATATGCAGATGACACCACCCTTATGGCAGAAAGTGAAGAGGAACTAAAAAGCCTCTTGATGAGAGTGAAAGAGGAGAGTGAAAAAGTTGGCTTAAAGCTCAACATTCAGAAAATGAAGATGATGGCATCTGGTCCCATCACTTCATGGGAAATCGATGGGGAAACAGTGGAAACAGTGTCAGACTTTATTTTTGGGGGCTCCAAAAGACTGATGTTAACTGATGATAAAAAATTTGATAAACTTTGACCATTATAGACAGTACATGATTACATGCTGTATTAGTTTTCTCTTGCCACACACTTCATGACTTGAAACAACCACACGTGTTATCTTAAAGTTCTAGAGAATAAAAGTTTAAAATGAGTACAATGGAGCGAAAATCAAGATGTCGGCAGGGTTGCTGTCTTCTGAAGGCTCTAGGGGAGAATCTGTCTCTTTGTCATGTCTAGCTTCCAAAGGCTGCTTGCATTCAGCTTGTGGCTCCTTCATTCATTCTTGAAACCAGCAGTGTTGCATCTCCTTTTTCACATGACCTTCCCTCCTGTATCAAGTCTCCATCTTAGAAAAAAAGATATACGTGATTAAACATAGGGCCCACTGAGATAATTTGAAATAATCTTCTTAATAAAATTCTTAATTTAATCATATCTGCAACATTCAAAGGTTCTATCGATTAGCATGTGATCACCTCTGGAGACCCGCCATGTATGCCAAGTGTCCTAAGAGCAAGATTGGAAATGAGAGAGGAAGAAAAGAGGAGACACTGGAGTATTCCATGAAATTTCAATTTTTAAAGTTTACAAGTGCTCAGTTAAGGAGAAACAAGTATGAAGCCAAAATAAATACACAGAATAAAACTATATTGTTATTTTTAGGTGTTTTAAATGTCTATCTACGTTTGAAAGGACAGACAACGATAGAGAATCCACTGTGGTCTTCAAGTGGGAACAAAGGACAACGATGGAATGAGGCACATGTTAATATATATCCAATTACTTCTTTTCAGGTAAGAAAAGAACAGTCATGTCTATGGATAGATTGTTGCACCTGAGCATAATGTTAAAGGCAGAACTTGAGCAAAATTAGAAAAACAGTATGTAAAAATTCTGATATAAGCATCACAAAAATTACATGATTGTTTCCCTTTAGTTCTAAAAGCAGTGTTATAAAGAGAAAATGCCCTTTTTTTATTATTATTAAGTAACATCTCTCAAGTAATATGTTTGAATAATGGTCTATTTGAATTCAGATGATTTGCCTGGAGACAATGTTATCCATTTCTAGAAAATCATATGTGTATATTTTGTTCCTTGAAGACAAACAACATAGATTCTTATAAACAGAAGCTGGATGATCAATTCTCAGTCTGAATTTTACTTGATGGAATTTTGTGTGCTTTAACAAAATGTGTCCCTTTGTCATTTTAGTAATTTATTACCTTGATTTTCATTGTCATAGAACTTTAAACAAATGGCTTTTATTTGTTTTTATGTAGAAAAGAAAGGCTTAGACAGGATTAAGAGAAAGAGCTAGTTGCAGATATATAATAAACATTTTAGCGTTTATACTAGTAGTCATCATGGCTAGAAACAATCTATCATGAAACTGTTTTAATGAAGAAAATAATGTAGTTTACTGATTTTAATAACTTTATATAATATATGTGTTTTATATACTCAGGTTGAGGGTTTTTTTCGTACTGGAGAGTTCTTTTGCATTTTATAACATTTAGTAAGGGTATGGAAATTCAGACAGCATCAATTATGCTAATTTTTAATTGGTGGAATACTCTTTTTGGTAAGCCTAATCTATAAAGTTGTAATGATTTTGATTTAGAAATTGCATTACTAAAACTCACCAAGATGATAAAAATGGATTCAGTTGTTCACTCTGGTAAAGAATAATGGAGTAAGTCTAGTTGATTATCTAAAAACACATAAAAGCAACTCAAATCATAGATCCTAATAATTTTTTTCTATGAAAAAGAATAGAATAGTAAAAATGGAATATATGGCAGCATATTATTAAACCAAATTAAATTTGGGAAGATGGAAGTTCAAAACATTACTGATAGAAGTAACCTTAATATTAAAATGTGCACACCTCTATAGGCATCAAAAAAAAATCTTTCTAAAAAGACATATTTTTGCTTTCTATATCACTGCCTTAATTAACACAAAATTATTAAGTCAAATATATATACTTTAAGCATTTAAGTGAATAGTGATATTAATGTTTCCTTCAGAGTAATTCCTTGTTGCTATAGACATCGATTTAGTCAATATTTATTGAGTGCCTCCAGGATAGGTTTCCCTGGTGGCTCAGTGGTAAATAATCCGCCAACAATGCAGAAGACTTGGGTTCGACCCATGGGTTGAGAAGATCCCATGAAAAAGCAATGGCAACCCACTCCAATATTCTTGCCTAGGAAATCCCAGGGACAGAGGAACCTGGCAGGCTACAGTCCCTGGGGTTGCAAGGTCGGAGATGACTAAGCGACTAAACCAACACCACCACACCTTCAGGACAGTCATTTATTGTCACAGACAACTCAGTACTTGTTGAGCTAGTACCGTATGTCAGGCACATTGCTAGGCATAAAGATTAAATAATGATTGTTTACTTCAGATTGGTGGGAATACATACCTAAACACATGCATTATATTATCTAATAATGTCAGTAGTAAAATATGCAGAAGTTTCTATGGGCACACATAATGAACAAGGAGAGTGTGGAGGAGAAGCAAGAGGAGCCTGTAGCATGGGGTGAAAGCTGAACTGAAGAGAGGGATTGCAGCTCAGAAAAGAGGCTAATATCAATATCGATGCAGAGTTGAGAGTAAACAAAACATGCAGGTCATATATCACAGGATTTGTCAAAGAAACATGGAGATGCTTATCTGGAATTTGGAGTACAAAAATAAAGACTGATGTGAGATGACATTAAGGAACCTCAAGAGCATAGGCACTGGGGAGTCATGGAAGATTTTACTCAGGGGATGGGATGGTGCATCACTTAGGTGGTTGTATGGAAGGTGATTCAAGGAGGTAAAATTGGGCCAGCAAACCAGTTAGGACACTTGGAAAATTCACATAAGGGATATTGAAGGGACAAACCTGGGAAGTGGTACAAAGAAAAGAGGATGATTTCAAGATGTATTCGGGTATAAAAACTAGCAGAACATTTTTATGTTGGAAATTTGGGAAGTAGCCACGAATGACCAAAAGTTTCTAACTAGAGAATCTTGAGTAATGCCTGTTATTTTACCCATTACCTTAAATAACAAAGAGAGGAAAAGAAAAAAAAATTCCAGGATGATTAGGGTAATTTCTGTTTTGGACATGTTAATATAACATGCCTGTGGAATGTCCTCTTAATGATGTGCAGAGGGCTGTTGTATATATTTTTCTGAAACTTTGAGGACAAACATGTGTGTAAGTCATTAGGCTTTATATGTTGCCTAAAACCATGGGAATGATTGATACTTCCAAGGAAAAGTGTACATATGTGAACAGTTATTAAAGACAGTGGAACCACACAGAACACAAACCAATCATTAACAATAAACTGTGGAAGAACAGCTTGATCCTAAGTAGTATTTTTAGAGTTACAAGGAAGAATATCCAGGAAAGTTTGGTGACCACAGAATTTGAAGACTGTGATTCTCAAACTGGAAAGCAGGTCAAGTGCAGATGACTGGTCCTTACAGAGAGTTCCCACTTAAGAAATGCATAAGGTGGTAAGGAAATTAGGAAACCACCATCTTATTTAAAATTATGTCACTATTCATAATTAATTGTCTTCACAGTCACTAATCATTTATTTTGCAATATCTAATCTACTTTCAGGGTGCTTCCCAAGCAGTGCTAGTGGTAAAAGAACCCACATGCCAATGCAAGAGATGTAAGAGACCTAGGTTCAGTCCCTGGGTTGGGAAGATCCCCTGGAGAAGGAAATGGAGACCCATTCCAGTATTCTTGCCTAGAGAATCCCATGAACAGAGAAGCCTGGCAAGCTCCAGTCCATGCATAAGACTGTGACTTAGCACACACACAATCTACTTTAAACTCTACTCAGAGTATTTTCATCTTAGCTATTATACTTTCCATCTCTTTAAGTTCAGTTTGAGTCTTTTTACAAAATACTTTTCATATCTTAAGTTAATGTTTTGAGCATATTAAATCCAGTTATAATAACTAATGTCTGCTAATGATATCATCTGTGCCAGTTTTTGGTTAGTTTTGATTGATTGATGTTTTCTCATCTTTACAAATAATTATTTTCTTGCTTTCTTACATGTCTGGTAGTCTGACTGGGTGTCAGACATTGTAAATTTTACCTTGATAGGTGATGGGCTTTTTTTTTTGGTATTTATTTTGGAGCCTATTTGTGGATGTAGGTTTTTTTTCCCCCTAAGATTTACTTTATTTTTGGCTCTGCTGGGTCTTTTTGCTGTATGTGGGCTTTCCCTAACTGTGGAGAGCAGAGGCTACTCTTTAGTAGTAAGCAGTGTGCGGGCTTCTCATTGCTGTGGCTTCTCTTGTTGCAGAGCACAGACTTCAGGCAAACAGACTCAGTAGTTGTGGCCCAGGAGCTTACTGGCTCCGGACCATGTGGGATCTTCCTGGATCAGGGATCAAACCCTTGTCCCCTGCGTTGGCAGGCGGATTCGTAAACACTGAGCCACCAGGGAAAGCCCTGTGGATGTGGTTTAGTTATTAATACTCAGAAAATTTTTGTTCTTGCTTTAAAGTTTTGTTAGGTGAGATTAGAATAGTCTTTGCTAGCAGGTTGATTGTTTCTCAGTACTGAGGCAAAAGTCTTCTGAGTACTCTATCCAATGCCCCATGAATTATGAGATTTTTCCAAATCCTGTGTTAGCTGGACACTGTTCCCTTAATTGCATTCCTCTGGGCCTTTCCCAGCCTTAGGTGGTTTTCTTTCATTTGAATCCCATTCAGGACTTTGCTGAGAACTTCAGGGGGTTCCTCTGCAGATGTCTCTTTCTCTTCAGTTCTTTCTTTCCTGTTTTTCTACCCTACATACTCTAGCTGCCTTGGACTCTCAGGTCTCTCTCTTCAACTCAGATTTTCTAGTAGGCTCTACCTTTGTTCTGCTTTCTTCATAATCTATAAATTCTGTATAGGGTGGTCATAGAGCAAACCTCGTTTGACTTCTGTCACTCAGGGTTCACTGTTCATTACCTGATGTCATCTAGTGTTCTCAATACCATTGTTTCAATATTTTTGTCAAGTTCTTTGGCTGTTTCAGTAGGGAGGATAAATCTGGTTTCTGTTACTCTATCCTGGAGGGAAGCCAATCAAATAATGAAGATTTTAAATCAATGAACTTCTAAGCTATTTAAATTACTAATGAGAAATGAAGAAAAGTAAAATATTTTTATGTTGGATCTCTAGGTTCTTCTATCTCCAAGACATTTCAAGGTCTATTGGCTAAGGATTACTTCACTTCTAAATTTTGATTGTTCAAGGAAACACAACTGCGGCATCTTACCCTATTTTTTTTTTTTTAATTTAAATTTGTTTTCAAGTTTCTCATTGCTGTCAAATTTTTTCCAACTGTTTTTCTTTTCCTCAAAAGTCATTTACAGACTATCAAGCTTCTCAAAAGTCTTTCTTTGATGTGTGATGCCTAGTAGAAAAACATGGTAAAAAAAAAAAGTATGAAATATATTGCCATATAAATTAAGTTGTGAGAAGTTTTAATATTATTCATATGTAGGTTTGTGGCATCCAAAGATGTCTTTAATTTGAGTGGATAGGGTTTCTCTTACCTTTTGGAATTTTAAATGAAAAATGAGTGATTCTAAAGCCTGTTAACACTGACACATTTTATGTTTTATTTTTAGGAGTTTGTATGCATTCAAATTAGTTTGATCATAAACTCTAAAAAAAAACAAAAACAAAACAAGAACACCACCACTTGCAAAGTTCTTTGTCTAAGTCTGTCCAATATTTGCTTAGCTGACAATAACATTATTGTGTAGTACTTTTCCAGGCATATAGAAATTTTCTCCTACTGAAATTTCTTTGGAGCTCTTTTTCTAGAATTAATTTAGCATGATCAGTGCTTGTAATGAATATATATTTAGCTATATTCAGACGGATTAGGGGAAAAGTTTCTAAAAAGTAAAATTAATGCAGTGTTAGTCTTACAGTTGGAGAAGGCAGTGGCAGCCCACTCCAGTGCTCTTGCCTGCAAAATCCCATGGACGGAGGAGCCTGGTGGGCTACCATCTGTGGGGTCGCTAAGAGCTGGACACAGTGACTTCACTTTGACTTTTCACTTTCATGCATTGGAGAAGGAAATGGCAATCCACTCCAGTATTGCCTAGAGAATCCCAGGGATGGGGGAGCCTGGTGGGCTGCCTTCTATGGGATCACACAGAGTCGGACATAACTGAAGCAACTTAGCAGCAGCAGCAGCCTTACAGTGTCCCTTCTGTTTTATATCCTACACCTAGGAAAATATTTAACTGCCCTTTTTAATCCTTTACTTCTTTCACAGTACATTTCAGACATTTTCTGAGGAAAATACAGAGACATTATGAGACTGACTTTACATTTTCTTTGTCACAGGCAAAAAGAATTCTGGAGATCTTCTATTCTTATACTCTCATTTAAAGATTTGGAAGTCAGCTTTGAGACAATTTATCTTAAATCATACAAATCCTTAATGTTAAATAGGGGTTGGGAAAGAGATTATAATGCTCTCATCACATCATTCTGCTTTTATATTTATCTGAGAATAATAACAATCCAGAAAATGTTGTCCTTAGTAGACATTGCATGCTTATGTAGATATATGTCTGACATTTTAAGCCAAATTCCAGGGCAGTTATAGACTTGATGATGGCTCCTGAAGTAACTAACAATTGAAAACATTTTCTAATTGCAGTTGATAGTGCCATCTAGTTCTTTCTGTTTTTGCCAGCAGTCAAAATCTCATGTTACTATTTGAGATTAGAAGCTTTGACAACCAACTGACATTTATACAGCAAATTGGACTGGCAGAGTCTTGAGAAGTTACGCTCAGTGTTAATATTTATGTAGTTTCTCAAAAAAAAAAAAAAAAAAAACTAAAAATAAAAATTTAGGCTACCCACCTGTTTATTATGTTGTGCTGTTATTGTTCAGTTGCCCAGTCATGTCAGACCCTTTGCAACCCCATGGACTGCAGCATGATAGACCTCCCTGTCCTGTACTGTTTATTATGTTCAGTTCAGTTCAGTTCAGTTCAGTCACTCAGTCATGTCCAACTCTTTGCAACCCCACAAATCGAAGCAGGCCAGGCCTCCCTGTCCATCACCAACTCCCAGAGTTCATTCAGAATCACGTCCATCGAGCCTCTCTTCTATATTAGTTATGGATAGTCCTCCTGCTCTTCACACATAAGAAGTGGAGAAAAGGCCATACTCCCCTTCTGCGATGGCCCACACTCTGTGGAGTGTGCTTCTCTCTGAATCTGAATAAATCCACATGTTACCTATCTAAAAGGGGAGGTGGGGGTGGGGGAAGGATAGTCTAATGATTTGCTGAACTAGTAATAAAATGAAGGTAAAATTATTAATGTTAATAGCTCTTTTCAAATGTATTCACATCCTGAAGTTTTCCCAAGTGATGTACACTGTCAGTTTTCAAACTGCATTCCAAGTCTTTGACTTTGCCTTAGTAGTAATGATGAGAACCAATATATCTCATCAAATAGAAAACGTTTGCAGAAGGCACCATTAATGTTGAAGTCAAATCATCAGAACTGTGTTATAATCTTTGACTCCCCATCTGCTTTTACTCTTTAATGCTACATGTAGCTCTTCCTACTTTTCTGAGAAATTATATTTGAACATCAGCTCTAATAGCATCATCTGTATTTTCCTACATATTGATATCTTTATCTTTATGCTTTAAAGCATTATACATAAATGTAAGAAACTACCAATCGATGAATTAATTTTATGTAGTATAGTTCTAATACAGAAATTCACATATACTTTTTTAAATTCCCACTAGCATTTACTCACTAGAAATTAATTTTCTGATCATGCAGTGTTTCTCACATATTAAGTTTTCTGAATTGCATGCACACACTGTGAAAATATTACTATTTTAAATTTGTCACTTCAGTTAAGGGAAACCATTTTAAATAAGATCAGTGTGACTGTGTGAAGAACAGGCTCTGAATAATTTGAACCCTCTTTCAGGAGACCTGAACATCAATATTCTCTCCCTGAGAATCTAGATGCCATTAATTCCTTCTTGAAGGCAATTAAGCCAAAAGTGTCAGAAGTATTGAAGAGGAAAGGAACATAGTCTTATCCTTGTAATGAAATAGTAGTCAGAATCATGATGGTACTTAATTAAAATATGACATAATTTAACCTATTAAATTAGAGAGCATTTCTTCTCTGAGTGAATATAATTCAGATTTTTTTCATTGCATACAGATCATATCTTCCAAGTTGAGATACATCATATTACAATGGACTATTATAGTTTCTCATCTTTGTATTTGAGGAGAAAAGATGTTTGTCACCAAGGATTTATTTTTAAAAGCACTTGAAAGTTTTGCCAAAGTATATTATTTAAATTTAATACATATACATCTTATCTCTGTTATCTATCTCATAGTCAAGAACAATATAATGGAGAAAGTATCCCTCTAGGTCTTCATCTCAAAGCCATTTATAAGTCTATTAGAATCTAAGTGTCATAATAATTCATATAGCATTGTAGTTGGTGTTGAGAGCATAAAGAGAATAATGTAATAAATATTTCTTTGTGAGAGTCCAGTGAATTAAAAAGACAATCTATATCTTCCCAATAACAAAGCTGCTATGGAAATTAAAGAAAACAAATGAATACACTGCTCAGTATATTTTTCTTTCTTCTTGTCCAAACAGGATCATCAGGAAGGTTACAGTGTTTCTCTAGCCTGTTGGATTGGATCTCCCTATCATCACAAGATTTCAGACAAATATTAAAAATATCAGTTGTAACTGTACCAAGAGTTTGATAGTCAAAAGTTATTTTTATCATCCCAATAATAATTGCTACTAATTCTCTGATTTTTTTCCCCACACAATAACTAAAATACTGCTACACTTCTATGGAAAGTAATCAACTTTATTCAGAGACAAACTGTATTATCTACAGTTATACAGATAAATGTAAACAAGCTTACAAATTGGTTTTTACTACTTCATTTAGGATCACCATGAAGTATTCCTATAAAAGAATGTTCTAGATGGAGGCAGTCCTCTGGGCATGTGACAATTCAGCTCTTGTTGATTTGTATTTCTACTGTTCATCCAACTACACACTTGTGGTCAGCATTGCCAGTAGGCAAGCAGCACACGTATTAAAATACATCAGTCAATCTACTCCCTGACGTTTACCATAAAAGGCTCCCCAATACTCCCTCTCAATCTGACCATGAAAGAAGGGTGGCAGCGTCCCTCACAGCCTTGCTGCTAGAAGACCTTTGTTTTTAGCACAAGCCTAGGTTCAGTCTTGTGTTTTTGATCAAGCTGCACAGGAAGGCAGAAAGAGGGGAAGAAATAGAGAATTAATAGGAAAAATAGAAATGTTTAATACTTTAAACTCAGTAACAGAAGTTCTGAAATGCTTTGAGCAATGGCAGGATCATTCTTTTACTGAAAGGTATGGCTGCTCACTGCTTAAAAGTCAATAAAGGACAGGTTGGTGGAAAGGAAAGTTTGCATAATACATCCTTGTTCATACTTCCTTCCAGGATTAAAATTTGACTGGGAGGCAGAAATCTACACTTTCTTCCATTCAATCTTTAAAATACATGCATAAAATAAAAAAATTGTGATGATAACATCCTACTTCTATTCAGTAAAGAATTTGTCTTAGGGGCAAAGTGGAAAATATTTGATATTGTCGAATTAGACTCATAAGAGCATGAATTTTGAGTTCTGACTTTCTCCGAGATAACATTCCATTCATGTTGTTATCTTCAGGAGAGAAGACTCAGCATCACATGACTGAAACTAAGAAGGGGGTGGGAATAACCATTGATTTACTCTTAACATTGATTCTTTACCAGGTAAGCAGCACATATAAAAAAAAAAAAAGGAAAAAGCCCCATTACTTAAAAACCCATTGTTAGGAAAAAGGCAGTACTTTCTTACAGATAGACTGCTGATAAGGGCAATTTAAAATGATCCTGAAGAACCATGTGTTCCAAATAATCGTGTATAATAATTATGTGAAATATATTCATTTCAGCCTTTTTCAGAATAACTGAAAATAATTTTATTGTCTAACAATAACAATACATATTGATTAAATAAATTTTGTTCTATCAATAACATGGACTATTCTGCTGCCATTAAAATGATTCCTCCTTTTCCATATTCAGTGCTTTTGAATTTTTATACCATTGATTTTTTATTTAAATTTTCTCTTTTGTAATTTAAATAGTCCTCTGAGGGTTTTTTCCCACTACCTAGATATCTTCCAAAATACCACCCTAAGTCAAATGCAAATTATCATTCCCAGGCAGCCAAACTAAGGTTTCAGTCTTGATTCTGTCTAAGGATGGAGCATTTATACATTCTCAACTTGGTTCTAAATATTTTAACTCTAGTCTACCATTTTATTTTGGCTTCAGTGATATAAGACAAATTAGATGCTTTTCAAAGAAATGGCTTTGGACACTATTAACATATAATACTTGTCTCAAAATAGGTAAGCAAGAAATTCTCTCATATCTAATTTAATTATAAATTAAATACAATAATATAATAAAAAAACTTCTCAAATCTTTTTATCCTATAAAATGAAACTTATCCTCTTTGTACGGACCATATTTAAGTAGGGAAAGGAAAGTCCTCAGAAAAATCACCACAAATTTACTTTTAAGGAGTCATATTAAACACTCTAAGATAAGACAGAAACAAAAATTTTTGTATTCATAAAAATAGTCTTTTCCTCTAATTTGTTGCAATGAAATAAGATTAGAGATCGTATTAAATTACGCATATTAGTTTGATGTTGAACATAGCTCTTTGTTAAGCTAATTTTTCTTCAGAAAGAACAAACTAGGTATTTCATTTTGGTACATAGAAATTTTTCTGGGAATATAGTCAGTAAGTGCATACGTTACTTTTTCTACCAAAAAGATACTGGAAACAAGGAGAATTTGTGAGACAAGACAGAAAATTTATGAAGAGTCTTATGTCTATAAAAATAAAATAAAAATTTGTTATTTGTCCTTATATTGACTTTGTATCCAGAATTTAGTAATAAATGTAGATTGATTTCATTCTTCTATTTTTTCAACACTAATGTCTTAAGACTTAGTGCCAACCAATGTTCTAGATACTGGAAGTTTGAAGATCTGCCACTAAACACATGAATATCTCCACGTATTTAAAAACAGAGCGTATGGGGAATATGATTAACTTATTCACTGTGTAAACACTTGTTCTGGCCTTCTGTAAACATAGCACTGTCACAATGAACCTGGAACTGATTCATCCATAAAATGTATCTTTAATAGAAAGCCAGTGTTATGAGATATGTTTAGAGAACGTTGGAGGGAATCTATTTCAGAGGAAAAAAATGTCCTTATCCTTGAAAACAGAAAGTGATATAATTTGTTTATGTAGCTGTTTTTATTCTACCATTCAATTAGGTTTAATTTTGTTTTGAAACTGACACAGAGCTTATAAAATGGAAAACTGCTGTACAAGGAAGCTCCTATTATTGGTTTTGTTGAGAAAGTTTTTTGCAAGCAAGAATTCTGAAGACTACAAATAATAAATACCAGGATTGTCAATTTTAAATTTGGCTCCTCTATTTCTCAGTAAAAATTCATCTGCAAATCAAAGTTCTACATTTAGGTTTGTTTCATTCATGTTTGTAGCTCATTTTTGAAGGTATTCGAGGTCCTGGCATAGAAGGTGACATTGCCATTGATGATGTATCAATTGCAGAAGGAGAATGTGCAAAACAAGACCTAACGACTAAGAGTAAGTGTCTCTTCTTGGATCTGTTGGTGTGATGTTAAAGTAAAGTAATGACTATTAGGCTAATATGGTCTAATCGTTAAAATGAATTTATTTTTAGTTTGTTTATTCAAAAATTTCCTTTAAAATTTCAAACATATTTTAAAATCGAATTATTAAATCCAGTGGTAGACACTAGACCTCAGTTACTTGACCTAAAATAATTTTGATTTTGGTTCATATAAGGCAAGCACACTTTGATTTTTAATTAAGGTTTTCAAATATTTTTGTTTATATTATTAATTTCAGAGGATTTTTAAACTATTATTAAAATATCTGGCTAATCCAAATAATCAACCTACATTTATATAGCCATGGCTATTTTTATTCCCCCAAGTTTATGAATGTATTTTCTAGGTCTAACTTTTGCCAACCATTTTAACAGATTCAATCTTGTGACGAGTCTCAGTATATACGTATTAAGTAATGGAGTAGCCTGATTTTTTTCCTGATGTGATTAATCTCCTATGTGCAGCACAATCTTGTTTAGTAATTTGGTTTCACTATTTATTCTGGTTTGAGTATTCTGATATAATGATATCTTCAAATTGTATTTTTTTCACCAAAATTCATTTTTAGTAAAAGAGGTTTATATAGAAAATTATAAATAATGCGAAAAGTATCAGTTATGTATTGGGCTATTTTTTAAAAATTCTCATTATATTATTCATGTGAAGATGAGAAATTTAAAATTATTCTTATGAAAAATTCCTCCAATTGAGGGATTTTCATAGAACCATCTGGAATCTTTAATTTTGTGGTTATTTAAAGAGGTATCAATCAAACTAAACATATACAAATGACTCATCAATTATTTAACATAAAAGGAGCATGAAAATACACTTTGTATAAGTCTAGAGCAAATCAGAGTCTTTGTTAATTGAGTATATTTGGTGAGAAATTACATCAGTCTGGATGTTGAAAATCAAATTTGCACAACTGTCCACTGATTGCCCATAAAAACTGAATTGACTCCATTTTTAATATTGTTAAGAGACAAAAATTAAATTGTGTATAACAATGAGCCATTTTGCTCATTTTTTTTCACCTTTTGTCATTACACTTAACATTTCAAGTAACAGTTTTAGTAAAAATTTCTCCTTGTGTCTGGCTAATTCTGCTTTAGTAAACCAGTAGCTAAATCCAAATGAAGTAGGTTTATCAAATACACAGAAAAGCAAGCATTCTTCTCAGAGGGAAAATAGATTTCTTTGAATTTCACAACATGGATCCACAGCAGTAACAGTATATTAACTGAAGATAGTTACCATCTTATACAGAAATCTTACATTTTGATAATTAAATCACTGAAAATTATTATAAATCAAACACACTTTCCAAATGAGGAAAGCAAGAGAACATAATTTACTCTCCCAAAAAGAGAAAGGAGAAATGTAGCCACAATGAAATGACCATGAAAACCCATAGGCACTTTATTATTACATGATGGAACAGTTTCATAATCAGTTTTCTTCTCCTAAACTACTAAGTCCAGAAAAATGTGTGACTATTTTAAGTAAGATATCTATATTTATTGGCGGTATCTTTATTTAGCCTCCGTAAATCAGAGAAAATAAATCTAATTGAAGGAAAAATTTCTTTGCTATGAGATAATATTCTCTTACATTTGTTTCTCTTTATCACTTTTAAAGTTCATTTTGGTGAAAACTGTTGGATGAATATTAAATTTATGTTAATTTTTAAGTGCAAACCAGCTTGGAGGCCAAAGGCCTCTTCCCTAATTGCTTAGGCTCCCAACCCCTCTCCAGTAGTAAATGTAGCACTCTGGCCATGGTATCAAAAGCTGAGATTGTGTGTCTCTTTCTAATCCCAGCTTGATCCTAGGTGAGACCCATTTTGTAACCTAAAACAGGTTAATGAATTATTGGGTTTGTCCTTGTTAGTCCTCCTAGGTAAACTACACATTCTAAGAGGTATCATCTGGATATGAAATTTACTTAAATTATCAGCTACAGGAGGCATCTCAAGGCTGATTGATGAAACAATTTTTAGTTAGAACACACTTCATAGCACTTTAAAAATTACACTAAGGAGCATATTATTTACCTAATTTACAGATAATTGACTAATCTAAATATATATAATCCACTATTTGCAGTAGTTAATTCCTTTACCCATAATAATCCCTACCTAGTTTTCATAGAGTAGATTTTCTCTCAGTGGTCTTTAAGCTTAAACATCTCAGAAAACTTTTTTTTTTTTTTTTAAAGCTGACCTTTTAGATTTTGAGAATTTTCTCTGTGTGAATGCCTTCATGTGGCCAACAAAACTCTGAGACTGAGCTAAACTGCAAATTCAAATAAATATCTTCTGGACAGGTTTTGTAGCGTATCATATCAATTCAAAAATCTGAAAGTAGTTTAATTTTATCAAATTTCTAGGCATATATTCAAGTTATTTTCCTTTTCACTTGTCTTGGAAATGAATCTGATAAATAAAACAACCAAACCAAAACAACAAATGTTTTCCAAAAATATCTTCTATGTACTAAAATTGTTTTGTTAGTTCACTAAAGTTGTATTGGTAGCTACATGGGGGTACTTAGTCTCCTTTTCCGTTTGTTTCTTGGCATTTATTTCCTTATCTTTAGATTCCGTTGATGGTGCTGTTGGAATTTTAGTACATATATGGCTTTTTCCGGTTATCGTCCTCATCTCTATCTTAAGTCCTCGAAGGTGACCTTACCCTGGCAGAGGCTATAAAAGATTCACCAGGCACTAGCATGAAGAAAGAGTCTTTGTAAATGGACACTGAAAAACAAACTACCAAAGATTCCTCCACTGACTACTGACTCAAAAAAAAAAAAAATAATAAAAACAAATTTTTTTAAGCACTGGGGATAAAAAGACATCATGGAAATATAACTTATTCCTCACTACAAATAAAAGAAAATCTTGACCTGAGTAGAGAAGAGACCTTCAGGTGCTTCTATGGCTAAAAAGATTACATACAGCATCATCTGGTCATCTGGTTGAACTCGGAAAAAAAAAAAAAAAAGAGCTATAGAAATCCTTGTCAAAGCACAAAGTCATGGCTGGTTTTGTTTCAAATGAATAGTTTGCTTGTTACTATGGAAACCTAATGGCCTGCCAACGAAAACCTCACTGTAAACAGGGTACGTGAAGAGCTGGCATTTATTTTCCTTTGAGAAGGTTTTGCATAGAGAATTAAATAAATGTAGGCCCCTTTACCTTTGGTTGTTACCCTTCCTTGACAATAACCTGAACTCGAATTATTTCAAACATTCTTCTCCCTCCCCACCCTACCCCTATCCCTCCGTTATTATTATTTGTTTTCCTCCCATGGCTAAGCTAGATAACTGTATGCTGTCGCTTTTTGCATGCACTGCTATCCAGGATGGTAAACCTGGGCTTACACATTACACAGGCTTATCGGAGTTTGCTTGCGGCCACTTGAACATCCAAACTAAGTCATCTGTTCCAACGAAGAAACCAAACCACCATCTTTTATAAATTGCCATGGAAACCAAGTGCCTTCAATGAGACAAGCCTGAATAATTTTCAACTCAGAAGCTTGCACTGCTAAGAGTGGTTTGTGTAAAACTATTTTATAAACAAACTACAGAGCCTAAATGTGCAAATTACAGGCAAGACAACAAAGCCGCTTCTGAAGACGAAAGGACCGAAGCTGCTGCGTAAGCCCATGCAGACGAGATATTTGTTGTTTGACCTCCTAGACAGCCATGGCCTTTTGGCTTATTGTCCATTAGAAAATAACTTCCATTGAGACCAGACATGGGAGCAACACTTTTTTCTTCCAGGTTATTAAATGGGTCAACCAGAACAAAAAGTTGTTAAGATAATAATTAGCGCAGAAGGTGGTAAAACACAAGCGTGATTTTTTACTCTAACCTCCATTTGAAATGAAATTGGCCCTAGCTTTAGAGGGAGCAAGAAAATGTCTGTGATTGCAGTGCATACAAACTCTACAGTGGAACTGGGCCTGAAAAATCTGGCTTTATTCTAAACACTGAGGGTAAAATGCCTCTGCCCTTTAGTCAGACTCTGTGCAAATTGTGAAATATTATTTTATTATTTTGCCAAGATTAAAAACACTTTTACAAAAAAACAAAAACCTGTAAAAATGATTTTGAGCTACCTGAGGACAAATCATACCTTTAACCAGCCAGTTTTCCAATGCATTGTAAATTTCACTTAAACCTGTTGGTTATGAAAATTTGAAGATCTTTTTCCTTAAATTATCTCAGCTTTTAACTTCATTTAAAAAGACTTTGTCTAAAGAAGAATACTATTATTATTATTATATGTTCTTTCAACACCCCAGGATTAAAAAACTGATTATGCAAGTAATTGGGATATAAGTATTAAATTATAACATTTGCAAATATTAATATAAAAAGCACAACAAAATGTAGTGGAAAAATGACAACGCTTGATTTTTTTAAAAGAAAATTCTGTAGAAATGTTTGTGCAAATTCAGTAATTCAACTTAAAAGATAATTTTACAGCTATGTTCAATAAAGCCTCTTTCCAGGTAAGGTATGAAAAGCAGTATGTGTGTTTGTTGAGCAATGTTCACTTATCACCAAAATGAGACTAGTTATACAATTTACTGGTTATGTCACCATGGGATAAATCTTCAGTGCTTCATATACTGTAATGTCGGCAGGAAGAAATTCCGATAGGGAATCTCTGATGCACTCTCCCTTATATGTAATACATGTTAAAAAAAAAAAAGAACTTTTGAAAGTAAAATATGAAACAAATATGAACTTGGAATTTAATGTGTATTTTCATAGTTAAAGAGGGGACCAGTCTGAGTATTCCAGTAGTAATAGAATCGAGCTAACTCAAGTTCTTTAAATTAAGCAGAATAAACAGATGAATTTAATAACATATTTGAACAGATCAGGTGCATTGAAAAAACATTTCAAAATTATAGTCACCTGTTTTATCAAACCAAAGAAATTAAAGTAAACAATGTTTGAGACACTTAGCTTAATATTTACTAAATCTCCCTTTACCTTGACTTCCATTTTATATGGCAACTAACCACTTCTCTCTACTCTCTCATATTAGTGAATCATATTTTTAATTTATTTTCAGCATATTCATTTCTGATATCAATAAAAATATTCTAGATCAAAAGAGAGGCTTAACTTATTGTACCTGGCCTTCTTTCCTTGATCTTTATTTGAGTGAGGCTTTTGCAAAAATCACAACAAAACAAAATCTACATTCAGAATATTTGGATATGTATATGTCCTTCCCAGAAAAAGAATGTATATGTCCTTTCTCCCAAGTTACCCTGAACAAAGAAACTGCTGTCAGTAAAAGATACAGTTCTACTACTTAACATTCACAAAATACTAAAGTCTTTCTATAACCTTTCACACAGTAAGAATACACAAGCCTTCAGAAGTTCATGAGAACTGGCTGGTACTCCAAAAAGTAATTTTGATTAAATGAGAAATTGCAGATGAATGCCAAAAACAAAAGAGTAATCAGGACTGCAAATCAATCAACTTTATTGGTATGGTAATAAGTTAAAATATATAACTCAAATGGGTTCTACATCGCTTATATAAACCAACAAACATAGAATCAATGTTTTTCACTCAGAGCAAATGTTTAGTTGCTTTAATTGAAAGGCAATGGATAAAAATGCAGGAATTTTTAAAAGATTGGCATACAGGAAATGTAAATTGTGAGGTATTCCCTGCTTTAATATTAGCTATAATAATGACAACTTTAAAGCACTTAATCTGTTTACCAACTGCCTTCCTTTTCCTGATACTTTTGTATATGAGTTGAACTCTCCAATGTACCCACCCGTTTCCTTTATGATAACATTTTAAGTGTAATTGATGCCAGTATTTTGTTGTTGTTCTTTCATAGGAAGGCGTTAGGCAATGGAGCTTTTAATTTCCTGGGAGAAAGATTATATTGTATAATCTACTGCCAGTAGTTGATCCTAATTAATAAGAAGCATTACTCTGTTTCATCAGTTCAAAGATGCTTATTTCTCTACATTTTAACATCTTTGCAATCAATCATATTTTAATTACAATTAGCAGCATTTCTGTGTAGTGAATAAGAGTGCATCCTAAAAACAATGGCATCTTAGTTATTGAAATTCACCAAAGTTTCCAAGTTTCAAATCCTGCCCAGTGTTATTACTTTTCAATAGAAATAATAGCCACTTCATATTTGTAGGATTTATATTACTTATGGAATATACATTATTTAAAAATAACAACTTAATTTTGTGCTTTTAAAAAATCTGAGTCTTCTCTTACATATAATACAAACCTAGCCCTGCTTTCTTTTTCTTTTTTTCCTGCTACCTATTTTTAGTTCTATCATGAATTACAATATGCCACGTACCCCTGGATTAAAATGTTTTCTGTTTTTATGTGATTCATAGCACTTGATGCATTAGAAGTTTGGTCTGCCATTACATTTATTTCAGAGATTTGAAAACTGCATGGTGCATCACAATGTCATGTAACAGGCTAAACTAATGGTATTTCATTTCACCTACATCACAGCATCGACTTTGGCATGGCAATGAATTGTGATAATTAACACTAATGAGAATTGCAAACCAGCTGGTCAGTTACATCATGTTAAAAATGGTAAAAAAAAAAAAAAACATTCTTTACTTTTATATTTTAAAATATGACAAGATATGAATGACAACTGTACTAACTTTTCACCAAACATGCATTTTTATTTTAAAGACTTTATAATAAACTTATCTGTCAAAATGCGTAATTTGAAGAACAATTAATTTAGTTCCATACTTAAGACTGTATGAAACTGGCTGTGGTGTTTTTCATGATCAATTTTTGTTTGTTTTGATTAGTGAACTGAAAGATACTGATAGACTACATAATCAGAGTTTGATAGAATGACTTCAAAGGATTCTATTGAATGCATGTTCTTTATCAACAAACTTTTTTTTTAATGTGCCTTTCAAAATTCAGAGCCTCTCAACAGACATTTAAACTGGAAAAAAATCGTTCTGAATTCATTTTCTTCTTGGGTGATGGCTACTTCTTACTAATTGCTTTGTCTGCATCTCAACAAGGCAGAAGGTATACTCTTCTTGCAACTGGGTAGTTGATGTCAAGGAGGAGTTATTGCATTTTCTGTGAAAACAATAAAATCATAGGGTTCAATCCCAAGTTACTTCCTTTCCTACAATGCTCCCTTTGTGACTAACTGGCTTGATTAGTTTTCTTAGTGCTTATTTTTAAAAAGCAATGTCTCTGGCATTTTCTACTTCTACTTAGAAAAGCTACTGCAGAATGATCAGAACTTTTTTCAAATATGGTATAAAAAGTTCTCTGCTGATATCCATAATATTTATAAGTAAATATGTATCTTATTACATAGAAAAAATAAGACTTAAAAACTTGAAATTTTAAAGTGAAATATGCCAGTTCAGAATCAATCTATCATATGTACATGTCTGTTTGGAAACAGAAATGAAAGTTAGGTTAGGGAGAGATAAATATTCCATATATTTGTATATGGACTTCTTTATTGACATTAATATAAGGCTTAATAAATCATGATTAGTGATTTCATTACTCTGAATCTACATTGAGTATATTGGAATTAAGGAATTGGAATTCAAAATTTGAATAAGGCAAAGGTTAAACTTCGGGTAAAAACTGAAATAGTTTCTCTTAAAGGAACATTTACAACTGATGAATTTAATTTCAATTGTACTAATTTTCCATAAGTTGAGTTTAAATGTAATCTTATTTTTCAATAAAGTGATGGGAAATTCTATGAAATAGGGATTAGCCTATTAGTTTCAGTTTGTGTTAGTATGGCTCTCAATTCTTGTCCTGAATTTCCAGGATACCATTTTTATTTCTTGAGGCATCAGTATATTTAAATGTATACGTTCAATAAAATATATGCTGTGTTACATTCATATCGAATATTAGTTACGTTTTAGATCTCAAAGTTTAGATTTAACTTACTTTTCCTTTTGATATTTTCCTTCTGCTAATAGTTGCAGATAGCTGTATGTAATCTTCCCTTGGATTTTCTTTCAATAAATGAAATTATGTTAAATACTCATAGTGTTTTGGGGGGAAATTTCTGCTGTTAATAAGCACTTAGGTTAGAAACAAAAAGATATTTGGAATAGCAATTCTATTTTCAAATTAAGATGAAAATGCCATCATTTCTCTCACTATTGAATAGCTTTTATAGACTCAACACTGCAGTGAAGCACAATTAGCCCATTAAAGATATGTGTTGATTTTTACATCCTTTCTGTGGGATCATGTATAAGATTGTATTAAATAAGTAGGCACTAAAATTTTCCTGAATAAACTGTGATTTAAGAATGGTGGCTCAATTTAGTAACTGTGGGCTTCTGTATGGTATGGGAAATAACTGACTACAGATTAACTACTATTTTCCAGGATGAAAGTTTTAATAACATATTTCATGGAGGCACTGTCGGGTGAATATAGGTCTTCCAAGGGACAATAATAGTACTGCTTGACAATGATTTGAGTGAAACAAATTATAAATGGAATCCTAAAACTTGTTTATTATTATTTCCCTGTTGCCAATTTAGCTTAGTTTTTTTCTTCATCTTTGGTGTTATAGCTCTATATCCATTGAAACTTTGGAAATACAGTTAACAGTAATAGACCTTTTAAGCATCCTCAGAAATCAACTACCTAATTGCTCCATGACTGCCTGTTAAAGTACTGGTTATGCTTCATGAGCTCTTTTAATAGTCAAATTAAAGACTTTGTCCATATTTGATTCCAATGGTACTTATATTCTTTAAATTATTCTTTACTTGTCTGCATATCTGCTTCCCAGCTGAAGTTGTAACCACCTCCATGGCAAGGACTATGTCTTTTACAGATGTAAGAGCTTCCAGTTTACCTAGGTTCTATAGAGGTTATTGAATTAATGATTACCAAATTAATTCTTGATTTAGACCTACATTTAGAACAAAACTTATTCAATGAACACAGGAAATAAGCAGTCATGTCAACTTTTAGTTATAAAATCAGTGACATTTCACAGACAGAAGACATCTCCTAGGTGCTGAGAAAAATAAGCAATCGAGGCAAATGAAACATCAGTCTACCCATTTCCAATACAATTTTCAAGCACTTCTTAGTTTAAAAGAAAATGATTGTATTTCTTAATAAAAAGGCAAACCTTTTAATGTTTCCATGAACAAACTAAGGAAAAGGAGTCTAATTCTGCATGTTTTGTGTTGATGTTATCCTTATACATGAGAATAATATGACATAGAATCCCTTCTTTTAATTAAAATATATTAATTATAGACTATTATGCTTAATTTGGGGGCTTCCCTGGATAATATTTTAGGTATCAAATACAAGATTCTTACACATGGAACAAAATAATGAGAAAATTTAATTTTCAAAATGGGTAACAGAAATGTCTATTAATTTTAATACTTTATTTTGATTCTGCTTTGAATCATATGTCTTGATTTCAAAAACTGACACAATTCAACAGCCCACTGAGCCCAAAATAAAAGATGGTACAGTGCTAGTATGTGGCAAAAATGAAATGAAACAGTTAATTAATTTAAAAATAAAGTAGTACACTGTTATAATTTTTAATGAGATAAACATCCTTTGTTTTTCATTTACTTATTGCCATTATTGTATACAAGAGTGGGATGTTATATTTACTCAAAAGCTTTTGCAGTACCAGAGTATCCGAGGCACTGGAAGGGTATCCATTCTGAGTCAATTCCCACACCAGGGCATGCGATTCCTCACTCAGGAGCCCATTCCTTTACGCCTGGTGTTGCTTTCTCCATTTAGTCTTCTTTCAAACTATAAATATTACCATTGGGAAAACATACTAGCCCCTATTATTTAGAGTAACATTTTATGAGCTCAGTCTTTGAACATCTACCAAAATAGACTTAGAAAACCCTGGACCTACTGGAAGGGGCTAAGGAGCAGGAAGGAGAAACATGCAGAGAGGAGAGGTGTGGGATTTCAAAGACTGTATTCATTTCACAGTTTTCCTGAGGACAGGTCCAGATTGCATATCCAGTATATAAATAAGAGGAATGTCAGGCTGTCAGACACAGGCAAGAGCTCAAAGAACAGTGTGAGAGAGCTTCTAGGACGGAAACATAAACAATGAGGTCACAGAGAAGGGACGATATAAGTAGATGCAGATGGATGCATTTAAAAATGAAACTGATCGCACCAGATTGTTCACACTAGTAGAAAGGAGAGAAAGGGAAAATTGCACAGTCAGATGTATTTTGTAGAGGCACATAATCTAAAAAATGAAAATAAAATGTTTAGATTAAGTAAGTTTGAAAAGGAGCTACGATACCTATATATACAAATATTCACCACATGCTCCTCTTGCTTTCTCTTCCTTCCTTTGCAGTGACTATGTTTACAACATGGCTTCTCTGTCCACGTTCTCTTTTCTGCTTCTCTGGATTCATAGCACATAGTTTAGTCTGTAGAGTACATTTTCCTTTAAGATGTATTTCAACAAGCTAGTTTCTGTTTCAGACTGCCTCTGTTCATACTCTTTCTCCACCATTTTTTCATTATATAATTTTAGTTAATATTTAATGTCCCTAACAACACAGTTTTCTCTCCTGTAAAATAAGAATAATATCAACAGTAATAATATGCTTATTTCGTAGGACTGCAGGAAAGCTCAAATGACACAAGGTACGTAAGACGTTTAATTTCCTAGAATATCGAAGAATTAACTTTTAAAAATGTATTTTTCTTTAACTTTTTATTTTGTATCGGAGTATAGCCAATTAACAATGTTGTGATACTTTCAGGTGAACAGTGAAGGGACTCAGCCATATGTATACACAAACCCATTCTCCCCCAAAGTGCCCTCCCATCCAGGCTGTCACATAACATTCAGCAGAGTTCCCTGTGCTACACAGGAGGTCCTTGTTGCTTATCCATTTTAAATATAGTAATGTGTACATGTCCAGCCCAAACTCCCTAGCTCTCCCTTCCTGTATCCTTCTCCCCAGCAACCATAGGTTCATTCTCTACATCTGTGAGTTTCTTTCTTTTTGTTAGTTTAGTTCTATCATTTTTTTTTAGATTCTGCATTTAAGGGATGGCATATGGTATTTCTCCTTATCTGACTTACTTATCTCAGTATAACAATCTCTAGGTCCATTGATGTTACTGCCAACGGCATTTCATCCATTTTAATGGCTGAGTAATATTGCATTTTATATATGTACCACATTATTTTTATCCATTCCTCTGCTGATGGGCATTTAGGTCGCTTCCATGTCTTGGCTGTTGTAAAGAGAATGGACACTTTTTACTGATAGGATGATATTCTTAGAGACAGAAGAGTAAAGTTGAGAATCATAATGTCTATCCTGTCCACAAGTATCAGAGCATTTTCAAATTATTTTCACTTTCTCTAATGATTTTACTTCAAGCCCATGCATATTCACACATTTATACATGCCATTAATATGATTTATCATTTTCAAAGTGTTTTCACACACATTATTTCACCTATTCTAACCCAGGATGATTGGTGACTTTTCCATGGTGTGTGTGAACTGAGTTATGATAGACGATGTCCTGTCCTCTTTCCATCATCTTGCCTCTCACTCTCATTATATGTAGGTAGCCACCTGTTCAGAGGGACCCAGGACTGAAAATAACAATGTTTAATAAGCAATGTTTGGGGTATTTTATTATACAGGGAGCCTCCATATGATATGAAATCTAAAACAACATTATTTTGTGTACCACTAAGAAGGGAAAAAAACACATCTTTAATGTGATTGCAAAACACCATCAGTTATAACAGGCAGTCCTTTTTAAAGATGTTAAATTGTGAAAAAACTGAATCTTAAGATTAATGGAATATGACATTATTTTTAATGTACTAGATATTGCATTTGAAACTTACAGAAACCTGTCCTGTGTATTATAAAGCAGTTGGATTTTGCTTTAAATGTGAATAAAAATCTCTTAGACTGGTTGTTGAAAATACAGATTCCAGAGTCTTGGCACCAGAGGTTTTGATACAGTAGGGCTGGAGGAAGGTGAAGACATGGGGCCTTAAACAAGCCACTTGAAAATTCTGACATTTGTGATCAAAACAGCTACAATTTGATAGAGATTGGTATAGCACAAAGAATGTAAGTTCAAATCCTGATTTTTACTGCTAGTAGCTATGTGACCTTGAGCAGATGGTTTAAAAGTCCTATGCCTTAGTGTTCCTGGGGACACCATAGAGCAGTCCAGATTCAGACAGTCAGGTTCTTCATTACATCATCTCCCTCAGCTCCCTTATGGATAAAATGAGGTTATCTAATTAATGAACTAATATACATAAAACGTATAGGACACTGCTGGTCTTTAACAAGCACTACACGATTTCTTGTAAGTGAAAGTCACTTAGTCCTGTCCAACTCTTTGAGACCCCATGGACTGACTATATGGTCCCTGGAATTCTTCAGGTCAGAATACTAAAATGAGCAGCCTTTCCCTTCTCCAGGGGATCTTCCCAACAGAGGGATCAAACCCAGGTCAACCGCATTGCAGGCAGATTCTTTACCAGCTGAGCCACAAGGGAAGCCCAAGAATACTGGAGTGAATAGCCTATCCCTTCTCCAACAAATCTTCCCGACCCAGGAATCAAACCCAAGTCTCCTGCATTGCAAGCAATTTTTTACCAGCTGAGCCACCAGGGGAGCCCCAAAATAATTTATTGCTCATCTGCAAAAACAAGATAATAATAACAGTCCTTACGTCATAACACCAGGATGAGTAAATGAGGGCAATGCAGCCTAAGAATTTGGCAAACAGTGTTTTGTGTATGTGTGTGTGCGTGTGTGTGTGTTTTAGATATTGGCTTAATAAAGGAAGATCTTTCAAATTAAGTTCTTTAAAGCTTCTTTTTCATGGCTAATTCTGATTTCCTTTTCCTTATCTTGAAGATGACCAGGGAAGAATGTTCTATAGTATTTTAATGTTCTTATTTATCTGGCATGAAATATATTAACTCTTCAAATGAAGTAAGTCCCATGGCTTTGCTGCTAAGTCACTTCAGTCATGTCTGACTCTGTGCGACCCCATAGACCACAGCCCACCAGGCTCCCCCGTCCCTGGGATTCTCCAGGCAAGAACACTGGAGTGGGTTGCCATTTCCTTCTCCAATGCCTGAAAGTGAAAAGTGAAAGTCAAGTCACTCAGTCATATCCGACTCTTAGCTTTACTTTATAATATAAAATTTTTGAATAGCTATGCTCATTTTAGGATACAAAAAATTGTTAGAAAAATTAGACAATAGTAAATAAGTACAGGTTTGGCATCCTTCAAAGGTAACAACTCATATTTGCATATGTGTTTATATTCTAGACAGAGATGCTGTTCACTTTTTACAATAAACTTTATTTTGAGATAATTATAGATTCACATGCAGTTGTAAGAGATAATATAGGGAGATCCTGTTTCCCCAGTGATAACATCATGTATTTGTATGTGTGTGTGCATTTAGTTCTGTGTATTTTTATTACATTTGTAGGTTCATGTATTCACCACCACAGACAAAATACACAGTTCTGTCACCATAGAAACCCCTATAGTGTTGTATACTTATAACCACATTCACTTCCCTTCTGCCTCCCTCCTCCAATCCATCCTATAATCCTGGCAACAGCTCATTTGCTCTTCATTTCCACAATTTTGTCATTTGAGGAATGTTATATAAATGCTATCACAGTATATAAATTTGGAGTATATTAAATTTGCACTATATAAGTGCAATATCTTTTTGCATTCAGCTTCTCTGGAGAATTATCCACATTGCATCATGTATCAGCAGTCTGTACGTTTATACTGCAGAGCAGTATTGTGAAGCATGAATGTACCAACAGTTTGTGTGACCATTCACCCATTGAGGGACATCTGGGTTGTTTCCAGTGTTGAATTATTACAGATAAAGCTGCTATGAACATTCATGAATACATTGTCTGGTGAATGGAAGTTTCCATTCTCAAGATACATGTTCAGGAGTGCCACTGCTGGGTGGCATGGTAGTTGTATGTTTAGCTTTATAAGAAACTGTCAAGTTGTTTCCCAGAGTGATCACACCAGTTTCCATTCCCACCAGCAATGTCTGAATGATCTGATTTCCACACATTCTCACCAAAGTTAGTGTCACCACTTTTTTTTTTTTACTTCAATTATCCTGATTGGGGTGTCATGATATACATTGAGGTTTCGCATTTTCCTAAAGGCTAATGAAGTTGAGCACCTTTTCATTTGCCATCTGAATATCCTCTTCTGTGAAATGTTTAGCTACTTTCTAATTCGATTTTTTAATAGTTGAATTTTTAGAGCTATTTTTATATTCTGTATGTAAGTCATTTGCCAGATATGTGACTTTTAAGTAGTTTCTCCCAACTTACACCTTGTCTTGTCATCCTCTTCACATGGTATTTTGCAGATCAAAGGTTTTATTCTTGATGAAGTCCAATTTATTTTTTCCTTTTGTAGGTCATGCTTGTGGTATTGTCTAAGAATTCTTTGTCTATTACTAGATATTAAATATTTTCTCCCTATTGTTTTTTAAATGTAATGTTGTCTTTACCCTATGATGGAAAATCAGATACATTTTGAGTCCTGTTATAACATTAGGTACATTTATTTTAGTTCAAAATACTAATATTTTCTCATAGCAATGATGGGAGGTGTTAAAGCAATAAAGGAAGTTTAACAATTTAGATATTTTAGATATTAAATCAAAAGTTTGAATGTTACACTTAAAGTTATATTATATGATACAACCATATAAAGAGAAGAAAGTCATGTCTCTTCATCTCAAAACATACCCAAAGATTAGTGGTTTCATTTTTTTAATTCTTCCTTAATTTCATTTATGAATTATGAAAATCAGACAGCCTGGCAAATAGTCATGTATTAGGTTATTGTGGCCACTTGTAACAGTGAGAAATGCGAAACAATATAAATGCCCATCAGTAAGGGAATGTTGAATAAAACATGGTTGTGCTCTTCCCAAGAAGAGCATGGTTGTGCTCTTGCCAATTGTACAGGAGATTTCTTTGGGAGCTGAGATCTAACCATGCACTATTGTTCAAAAGTTCCAGAAGGTACCACCACCACAACCAACCCTTCCATTGCTCTGCACCAGCAGTCCTCAACCAATGCATAATGTTCTAGCCCCAAGGAAGAGTAACTCCAGGATGACTGTTCTACAGATTTCCAGAATTCCAAAAAGACTAAGTTCATTAACAACAGTGTTCCATCAATAAGAGAAAATTTTTATTGATTGCCTCTCCTCCCCTTTATCACTTCCTCATGCCCCTAGTAGAATTTCTTGGAATCACCTTCCAGATAAAATACTGCACTGAAACCTTGTCTTAAGGCCTGCTTCTGAAAGAACAAAACTAAGACAATAATTTATAGGAGAGAGAAGCAGAAATACCTTTTTTAAAATGGGCTTGAATTTCATAAACACATAATTATATTTACTATATATTGTTGGATTTAAAACATACATAATATCACACATAGTTTGATATATTTATAAAAATATATATCTCTCAAATTCCTAACATTCTTCCTATCCGGTAGGTTTTGTTTAGGAAAGTTTGATATTCTATTTCATTTCATTCCTGGGTTCTTAATTTTTGGACATTAAACATATGCTAATTCTGTAGTCTGAAAAAAACAAAACAAAAAAATGTAACAAAAATCCTGGGGAGACAAAAGGAGGAAAATGACTCAGCATAGGGAAATTTTTTTTTTTCTTTTGTCAAAATTGGATCTTTTCTAGATTTAGATGGCCTAGAAAATATAGCTTTAGGCATTCTACATGGAGGCATAAGAGAGTGAGGAGAAACACCATGTGCTGGCATAGTGAAGACAGGATAATTACCAGGGCAAAATATCACTGAATGTTGCTGCATGTTGGCAGGGGACATCGGGTAATATTGTAGAGTCAAAATATGATCTGCTTAATGCAGCATACTTCATTCAAAGTTTAGACTGGGAAATATTAATTGAAAAAAAAGTGAAAACCTTGCTTGTAAGTTAATGGAAATGATAACATGTGCATTAAATGTGAATAACAATGAAGAGTTTGCATGCCAGGAGGAAATGAAAAATTCCTATTTTAGAGTATAATATACAAGTTCCTTGAGACTAATTTTATCTCTCCCCTCCTGTACACTTAATTATTTGTTGATCTGAATTATAATCTCTCATCTATATTTATTTGTTCTGGAAAATATTGTCCTGCACATGAAAGTAGTCTCCGTCACAAAGAGTGCATTTCTTTTTATCTTTCTGTCCTGGTTAGCTCTGTTGATTGGGGCTTGTGCTAATGAGGCCAGTCCTGCAGACTCAAAAACCCCTAATTAGCTGTGCATAGAGAGATGAACACTATGGATACACACTGATAGTCTCAGTCAAACTAACACTTGGATTGGTCAGAAATAGGACTTTGATTGTGTGGCTAAATTGATGATTTTCATTATCACAGTAATAGAATAAAGATTTCAAGACCTTGTTTTACCTTGGTCACCATCCATCACTTCTTCAGTTTTCCTTATACCTAGAATAGCACTAACAGTCATTAAAAGTAAACCAGAAACCTGGGAATCATCCTTGATGCCTCCTTATTCTTCACCCCTGTATCCAATCCATCACTATGTCTTGACTGTGCCTCCTAAATGAATTCCGAATGTGTCTTTTTGCACCATCTCTGATGTACTGCCCTAGACAGAGTGACTCTGAATTCTCACAGGGATACTCTCATTGTGGATTTCTGCATCTGACCCACCCTCACTCATTCTTCACCCTGTAGCTCAGGTAAAAATGCATTTTAAAATAAAAATATAAGTTTACTCCTCTTCTTGAACATTTTGAATGGCTTCCCATTGCTTGCCAAGGAAAAATGAATTCTTTAAAGTGGCATAAGAAAGATCTGTATGAGCTGGCTTCTTTTCACCAATCTAGCTTCACCTTGGAGAAGACAATGGCACCCCACTCCAGTACTCTTGCCTGGAAAATCCCATAGACGGAGGAGCCTGGTGGGCTGCAGTCCATGGGGTGGCTAAGAGTGGGATACGACTGAGCGATTCACTTTCACTTCTCACTTTCATGAGGCTGCCGTCTACAGAATCGCACAGAGTCAAACACGATCGAAGTGACTTAGCAGCAGCAGCAGCCTCACCTCACTTGTTCACTAGGCACTGGTACTTCCCAGTACCTGTCATATTATGCATTCTGTCATTGTGATGTATGAACTTCTTTCAGTCATGTCCGACCCTTTGCCACCCCTATAGACTGGAGTCCACCAGGCTGCTCTGTCCATGGGCCTCCCCAGGCAAAATACTGGAGTGTGTTGCCATGCTCTGCTCCAGGGGATCTTCCCCACCCAGGGATCAAACCCACGTCTCTTATGGCTCCTGCATTGACAGGCAGGTTCTTTACCACTAGCTCCACCTGGGAAGCCCTCAATCTATTGGCATTCATAAATTAAGATGAGGAATGAATGAGTAACCCACCACTCTCACGCTTGCCCACTGTGCTTCAGACACATCATTTCTTCAGTGTCTCCAGAGCTGCCTCCACACTCAGGGCCGTTGGCTTGCTTTTCCCATGTTTCAGATACTCTCAGCCCTCTTTCCCCTTTGCCCAGTTGTTCTCTATCTCAGCTTATTTCCTCTGGGAATCCTTTCTTCATCATTTAGACCAAATCAGTTTCTTCTATTATATATTCCCACTATCTTGCCTTAAAACATTTCTCAAATGTTTAATTGAATATCTGTGCATTTATTATTATGCATTCCCTCACATTACTGTAAGTTCTATGAAGCCAGAGGAAACATGCTTATTTTCCTTACCATCTTTTAAAAATTCAGAACAAGATGTCAAATATTTGTAAAGGCATTGATGAATGAATATATTCTCCCCACTTTGATCATTCAGAAGCCGCATGCAAAGACATTCCCCCTAAATCCATTCTCTCTACTTTTTGATAAATTACTTTTGACAAATTTTCATCACACTTATAAAATTACCAACTTTTAAAAATACCCAGCATTGTTACATGTTATCATATTGGCAGGCTTTTCCTTCTTACTTTGGATACTATCACCTGCATGCCACCTGTTTCTTCTTCTATCTTCAAGTGTAAATATTTTCCAGTGGTCTAAATTTGTTTTTGTTAGCCCCATCCCATCCACTACCAGAACAACTCTTCAATAGATGATGTCCAAGTTGACATCATTTTCCAAGCCTGCATATTTTATATAGATTCAAGATTTATGCTGAATATTATCTCTATAGTCCAAATCAAAAATCCCCTCAAACATTCTAATCCCTGTAAACCAAATCTGTCTCCTGAATTCTCAGTTCTTCTCTTGACTTATCCATCTCATTAATTTGGCCACCGTTGTCCTATCATTCGCCAATGAACCATGTTAAACTGTGTTCAAAACCTGGAGAGTTGTCTGTCTCCATTTACCTTGTGTCTTAAATTTAATCAGTCTTGCTTTCTCATTTCTGTGATCTTCAACTCTTTTTAAACTCCATTCTTCTCTCACCAAAAATGACTTTTCTCCTGTATAGACAGTGTAATAGCATCTTAACTCATGTCATTGTCCTTAGGCACCCCGTTCCCAAATTCCTCACCATGACTATGTCAAGTTGGTCTTCCTAGAGTCCTACTGCTTTAGAAGACTGTGGAGCCTTTGTGTATTGGTCCTCCACTCAGGGATTCTTAGTGTCTACCTTTATATACGAACTAAGGTACAAATGCCTAAGTGTATACCCACAACTCTTCTTAAATATAGTTTCTAATACATCTTGCCAAATTACTGTATGTTGAAATTTTACTAGAGAGCATGTATTTCCTAGAACATGTTCATCTTCTCTAAATTCTTTCAGTTTTATCTTACTATCCCATTTGACTTAAGTGACTTCTAGCTTATGGTCTTGGGAGTTGGGAGTGAGGAGTGGTAGGGAGGGGAAAGTTCTACCCATTCTTGAACATTCATGTCAAATGCTACCTTTTATTTGATATCTTTCTCGAAAGTCATAACATCTTTTGGCATTTCTTTAATGGAATAGATATTTTGCTTTACATGATAACAATCAAGCCCCTGTCTTATTTCCTGAATAAAGACTGTAAGCTCCTTAAGAGCAGGAATTATATTTTGTTCATTTTATGTTCCCTGCAATACCAGTTTCAGGAATTGACATATATTAGGTGCTCAATTAATATTTGTTGAATTAAACTAAATATGTAGGAAATCAAACTAAGCAAAATGTATATATATATAGCAAAATATTCAAGAATTTACTGAAATTTGTACAACAGAATGTATAGAATAAAGAATTTATTGTTCCTGCTGTATCATTTGTTTTATTATATGATTTAATAATATTATTTACATTTATATGATTTACTTGTTTTCAAAATTTTTATAAAACCATTAACGTAACGCTCTCAAATGTTCTGTCAGATAGAACAAATAATAGCATGCTCAGTCTATAGGTTAGGAAACTGTAGAACAGGGATTTTTATAACTAATCTATAAAGGTAGCATAACTGATAACAAGGTCAGAACTAAAATCAGGATCTTTTGACATTTGTCACCATAACATGAGCCTAAAGGTGGCTCAGATGGTAAAGACTCTGCTTGCAATGCAGGAGACCCAAGTTTGATCCCTGGGTCAGGAAGATCCTCTGGAAAACTAAAAACAAGGTCTTTTGACATTTGTCTCCATAACATAGTGTCTCCTAATCCCAGTATTATTTGTTTACAAATGTAAAGTGAATTAGTATGCAAATGGAATGTAATGCTTTAAATTCTGTTTTATCTAGAGTTATATGTAGAATATATTCTGCAGGATATTCTGAAAGATCATAAGAACATTGGAAAAACTCTTTAACAGAGACTGCCAATAATGGATCAGTTGTTACATTTGTGTATACACACAATTGGTTATGTATATATATGCACATCAGCATGTGTGCATTATGCAACATCTGTAAATTCTAGAGACACAATAATCTTTCCCAACCTTTCTGTGGGACTCTCTCAAGGAGAGAGTGACTCTCTCAAGGGCGATAGTCATCTCTTGACAATCATCAATTGCTATATCATATAGTAACTCAAAGGAGACAAATTGAGAAAGATTTATTCTCAAGAAAATATAATCACGTTCACTTTAGTTTGAAATTATCTGTAACATATCAGCATAAAATAGGGCTCATATAGCTGTAACCAGTTCAATTTTCTAGCATTGTTTGCACACAGTTGCCTGAACATGAATAAACCGGATTCAGATTCTTTGTGACACTTTGCAATTTGGACCTACAGTCACACTGGAAATTATACAAGGAAGATACGGTGTTTAAACTTCAACAGTCATCTTCATTCATCCTCAGCACTGAATACAGGCTCAAAAGAAGAATTGAAATGCCACAGTGGTAACATGAAATGTTTTGATACTAAAAATATATATAAAAGTTTTTTGTTTGACACACTCACATTGAGATCCTGGTGGGAATAAGAGATTTAAGTGCATGCAAGTGCACTGATGTTGCCAAAGCAATGGTGTAACTTAGTTAGAAATAAAATCAATTTTTCTTCCCAAAAAGAGTTTGTTGAGAAGTACTATGACTATTTCTATACTTCTATCTGGCTATAAGTATCAAAAAGTATTTCTAAAATGTTAATTATGTGTTGAAATTGATAGAGATGAGTTTCACAAGGTAGTGGAGATTGTTTACATTTATAAAAACTGAGAATGTCATTTTTCTTTGTAAAAGATCTAATATTCTACAACTATTTCTTTAAATGAATTCATTTACTATCCTTTAGATTAGAAACATACTGAATTTGCAACTTGATGGGATAAGACCAGTGCCCCATATGAAATATAATCTCTTTGATTAGAAAGGAAAGTTCTATTCTAAAAATTGCTGACAAACTTTTTAAATAGTTTTAATTATACAATTTGATTTGTCAAATGTTTGAACAAATTTGTAATTTTTTACATTTGGATTCCTTTTCTTTATGTTTGTGATTTGTGCTTGGTCGCTCAGTCATGTCTGATTCTCTGTGACCCCATGGACTGTAGCCCACCAGGCTCCTCTGTTCACGCAATACTCCAGGCAAGAATACTGGAGCGAGTTGCCATTTCCTTCTCCAGGGCATCTTCCTGACCCAGGGGTCAAACTTGTGTCTCTTGCTTCTTCTGCATTGGTGGGCAGATTCTTTACAATAACACCACCTGGAAAGCCATTTGTGATTTGGTTGACTCTAGTGTTATGGGGAAGGCAGGTAAATTGCCTATATCAACTAGATTATAGGCTTTGCAGCTATCATGTTGAATTTGTAACTATTCTTTCTGCTTCCTTTTCACTTCTGGATTCATCCTTTCAAATATGCATTATTTGAACAGATCTGTGTTAATATGCTACTATGAGCCAGGCAAGATGCTAAGAAGCAGGAATGCATTGTGAATAAAATGGAAGACACTGCCCATTTTCAAGTTAATATTATCAGTTACTTGGGCTTTTGCTTTGTTAAGGTAATCTAGTTTCAAATGTCTGGGTGGAAAACAGACAGTAATAAACTTTGAGTAAAAGATTTACATGCATGCTTTATAATAACTATTCAATTTTCTGTAAATATATTTTAAGTATACTCCACCCTAGTATTTCTGTATGTTGATTCCACTCTTGTTTTTCATGACAAAACTTACAGGGATCATATTGAAAATAGGGTAACACTCTATTCCCTTACACCATTCTTAAAAAGTCTCAAAGGACTCAGCTTGTTTACCCATCATGTCTTTTATCAGCTTATGAACCAGTTACAGTAGCCAAAGTGGGGTGACCACAAGTGGAAGGAAAGACTCTTCAGATCACATGTGAGGAAAGGATGCTGACAGGATCTGTGAAGGTACTTGCTGGTAGTTCTCTCATTTCTCAGACCTGATACTTTGGAAACTTATTAGTAAAACATACGAAACAAATGTATTAAAAATTCTGAAGATGTAACATAACTATCTTTTTGTGAGGTTAGCTCTGAACTGTAACTTAAAAAAAAAAAGAAATATACTTACCAGGAGCTTAATGAAATCTATGAGGCTGTGCAGTCAACTAAGAAAGAAGCTATATTCAGTCTGGTTAAATATGCCTGTTTCTGAAGAAGCTATTACAAGACTGACTCTCTTTATCCTTAAGTAAAGTAATACTTATCTGATTAGCTATTGCAATTAAATCTTTCAGAACTGAGTTGCAACTATCAGTTCAGTTCAGTCGCTCAGTCGTGTCCAACTCTTTGCGACCTCATGAATCACAGTAGGCCAGGCCTCCCTGTTCATTACCATCTCTTGGAGTTCACTCAGACTCACGTCCATCGAGTCCGTGATGCCATCCAGCCATCTCATCCTCGGTCGTCCCCTTCTCCTCCTGCCCCCAGTTCCTCCTAGCATCAGAGTCCTTTCCAATGAGTCAGCTCTTCGCATGAGGTGGTCAAAGTACTGGAGCTTCAGCTTTAGCATCATTCCTTCCAAAGAACACCAAGGATTGATCTCCTTCAGAATGGACAGATTGGATCTCCTCGCAGTCCAAGGGACTCTCAAGAGTCTTCTCCAACACCACAGTTCAAAAGCATTAAATCTTCAGCGCTCAGCCTTCTTCACAATCCAACTCTCACATCCATACATAACCACAGAAAAAATGATAGCCTTGACTAGACGGACCTTAGTCGGCAAAGTAATGTCTCTGCTTTTGAATATACTATTTAGGTTGTTCATAACTTTTCCTCCAAGGAGTAAGCGTCTTCTAATTTCATGGCTGCGGTCACCATCTGCAGTGATTTTCAAGCCCAAAATATAAAGTCTGACACTGTTTCCACTGTTTCCCCATCTATTTCCCATGAAGTGATGGGACCGGATGCCATGATGTTCATTTTCTCAATGTTGAGCTTTAAGCCAACTTTTTCACTCTCCTCTTTCACTTTCATCAAGAGGCTTTTTAGCTCCTCTTCACTTTCTTCCATAAGGGTAGTGTCATCTGCGTATCTGAGATTATTGATATTTCTCCCAGCAACCTTGATTCCAGCTTGTGTTTCTTCCAGTCCAGCGTTTCTTATGATGTACTCTGCATATAAGTTAAATAAGCAGAGTGAAAGGAAGGATAATCTAGAAATAATATCAGGGGATTTAGAGGACAATCTATATCTTATTGGGCTTCCTGATGTCTCAGCAGATAAAGAATCTGCCACAAGAGATAAGATGTGAGTTCGATCCTTGGGTTGGGAATATCCCTTGGAGGAGGAAATGGCAATCCACTCCAGTATTCTTGCCTAGAGAATCCCATGAAAAGAAGAGCCTGGAGGGCTACAGTCCATGGGGTCACAGAGAATTGGACATGACTGAGCAACTAAGCACCTGGCTATATTTTATTTCAAATCTATTTTGTCCCCAAACCGTAATTGCTATCAGATTCAATGACTTTGTGAAGTGACATTTCATAGTGACATTATAGTTAAAGCTATGTAACTTTTACTTGATTGATTACTAAATTGTAATAAAATGTGTCTATTTACAACTAATGTGAGGGGCATCTTTAAAGTGATGGATGTATACATGCATCTGTCCATCTACCCACCAACCATCCATTCACTTAACAACATGAATGAGTGATTTCTATGAGCTTGGCATTAGACCATGTACTAATAACATAACCATATAAATAAACAAAATTTACTATTATAGAGCTTATATTCTAGTGGAAGTAGAAATATAAGCATCACCACTACCACAACAAACAACAAAGAGCATAACATCAACAAAGTAACTAAATTACATTATGTGTTAGAGCGACAGTGCTACTTAAAAAAAAAGAAAGAAAAACAGCAGGGGAGAAGAAAGTATTGGAATTGTATGGAAGATCAGTCCTGGGTGTTCATTGAAAGAACTGATGCTGAAGCTGAAACTCCAGTACTTGGCCACCTCATGAGAAGAGCTGACTCATTGGAAAAGACCCTGATGCTGGGAGGGATTGGGGGCAGGAGGAGAAGGGGACGACAGAGGATGAGATGGCTGGATGCATCACCGACTCGATGGACATGAGTTTGGGTGAACTCCGGGAGTTGGTGACAGACAGGGAGGCCTGGTGTGCTATGATTCATGGGGTCACAAAGAGTTGGACAGGACTGAGAGACTGAACTGAACTGAACTGATGCCATCAATTGCCCTTAATAAGTTGGAGACTAATTTAGGAAATAAACTGATAACAATTAATGATACAGCAATAAAGATTAAAAAAAACCCACATTCATTCTCTATCAAATTACCAAACAATAAAAATTATCTGAAAATCCACCTTTTGTTTTTTCCCATAGTGGGGGAATGAGGCAGAAAAAATGAAAATCAAGAATTGCACATTATCTAGAAATAATTAGAAACTAAAAAGCTCTCAAATGATTAAATAAAGTTGGAATTTATTTTTATTAAATAGAAAATATGAAATCTTGATATAAAAATTTTCATATTTCAAATATGAAATATATATGAAAATCACATATGCACTTATGACTTCATTCTGCTGTATCACTTTTTTTATTTAATAAGAGAGGTAAAAATAGCAATTTTAAATAAGTTCTCACTTTTTGGCCACAGAATATTCAGATACATGTAAGCCATCTCAAACTTCCAATGTGTCAATTTAGAAAGAAGAAAATCAGAAATAAAAGTCAAATTACTGCCTACTTATAAAAAGTAGTTTAAACATTGAATTTCATATTTATTGTTAGTGTAATAAGAATGTTTTGCACTGTGACAAATCTGCCTTGGTTACTTGGAAATGTATATTAATGATTTGTCTTAACTACATATTGCATGCTAAGTCACAGCTGGGTGTCTAATGACTTTAGACTGTCCCATAAATCAGCAGGACATATATCACAGGTCTGCATATGGGGAGAAATTAAGTAGAAGTATGTGATGGTTTTTACAATCTTTATGCAAATATGTGTAAACATTTAAATATAGTAATCATGTTTAAAATTAGACTTCAATCAGTACAATCTTTTGTGCAAAGTGTAATTTAACCAACATTTTAAATCAATGATCACATCTCACAGGCAATGAACATTTGCCTGCTTTACCTGATTTGATATGTAGGCTAATACTATGAATTAAGTATTATTACTATGCACTATTTAAAGTAAATGTGTTAGGTTAAGGTCAACCAGCCTGGGTATGTCTTAGCTCCACTATTTACTAGCTTTTTGATCTTATTTATTTACTCTTTATATATCTCAATTTCCCCTGTAAAATAGGATAATAACAGTATGTATCTCACAGACTAATTAATATGAGAATTAAATGGATTAAAACATATACATTTCTCAGAACAATGCATTCACATATTTATCTCTTGAAGTGAAGTCGTTCAGTCCTGTCCGACTCTTTGCGACCCCATGGACTGTAGCCTACCAGGCTCCTCAGTCCATGGGATTTTCCAGGCAAGAGTACTGGAGTGGATTGCTATTTCCTTCTCCAGGGGATCTTCCTGACTCACGGATGGAACCCCTGTCTCCCATATAGCAGGCAGACGCTTTACCATCTGAGCTACCAGGGAAGTTACACTTATCCTGTAGCACTTGTTAACTACTATGACCAACCTAGACAGCATATTCAAAAGCAGAGACATTACTTTGCCAACAAAGGTCTGTCTAGTCAAGGCTATGGTTTTTCCTGTGGTCATGTATGGATGTGTGAGATGGACTGTGAAGAAGGCTGAGCACCAAAGAATTGATGCTTTTGAATTGTGGTGTTGGAGAAGACTCTTGAGAGTCCCTTGGACTGCAAGGAGATCCAACCAGTCCATTCTGAAGGAATTCAGCCCTGGAATTTCTTTGGAGGGAATGATGCTAAAGCTGAAACTCCCATACTTTGGCCACCTCATGCAGAGAGTTGACTCATTGGAAAAGACTCTGATGCTGGAAGGGATTGGGGGCAGGAGGAAAGGGACGACAGAGGATGAGATGGCTGAATGGCATCACTGACTCGATGGATGTGAGTCTGAGTGAACTCCAGGAGTTGGTGATGGACAGGGAGGCCTGGTGTGCTGCAATTCATGGGGTCGCAAAGAGTAGGACATGACTGAGCGACTGAACTGAACTGATTTGGTGATGTTAGTTGGAGAAGGAAATGGCAACCCACTCTAGTATTCTTGCATGGAGAATTCCATGGACAGAGGAGCCTGGTGGGTATAGTCCATGGAGTCACAGAGCTGGACATGACTAAGTGACTAAAACATACACACACATGATGGTAGTAGCATCATAGATTAAGATCTAATGCTCAAAGAACCTAAGATAATGTATTTATAACTAGAAATGAGTTGAGCAAAAGCACAAAATCAAGACTCTAACCTTCAAATTTTCTGTCTTTCCAAAATTCTATGTGACCTATTACAATTTGGATGACTGAAAAGTTGAGTTCCTTCAGATGTACAAAACAAAATCACAGACGTAGGCATATATATCATCAGGAATCTCTGAAGTTAAAATTCTATTTCAAAATGCAATTTCACTTGGAATTACTTGAAATTTTTCTCACTTTTGATTTTTAAATTTTGAAATGATTATTTGAGACTTCATAAGTTTTAGATATTTGTGCATTTATTGTATATCTGTGCAACTACCTTTAAGAGAACAGATTCAAAGATATAATATTTTGACAGAAAAAATAACAAATTAAAAGAACACGAAGCTTATTGCATTAATCTTATATATTTTCTTCATTTGCATAAATTATAAACGAACCCTGAGCCCTAGAACTTACTAGATATTAGTATAATATATACTTTCCTTTGAACTTCCCCAGTGGCTCAGTAGGTAATGAATTCATCTGCAGTGCAGGAAACGCAGGAGACAATGTTCGATCCCCGGATCAGAAAGATCTCCTGGAGGAGGAAACGGCTACCCACTCCAGTTTTCTTGCCTGAAAAGTGCCACAGACAGAGAAGCCTGAGGACTGCATCCTAAAGGCATGGACACAACTAAGCACACACATACTTTCCCGTGCTACTTCTCATGATATTATTTTTGGTACTAGTTTGTAGTAGCATATACAAAAAAAAAGATATTAACAAGGACTCATCATTACTGACAGACTTTCCCATCTTTACAGGGTGTGACTAGAGCAAAGGAACACAAGAACAACACATAACTGTATTTCCACTTTTCCATCATTCTCTTCCACAGACTTATGACTTGAAAATCATCTCGGATTCCTTCATAGTTCATCGTTTTTCTTGATTTTGACTTTACTGAGTTGTGGTTCATAAAAGTAAATAAAATAATAACTCTGGAGTAACAGTGGTCTAAACATATAAGTTCCATCCAAGAACATAAGTGAACTTCTGAAGCCTTTCGTATTTCTTAATGCATCACTTTTTTCTGTAGACATTTGAAAAATGTTTAGCAAGTAAAGAATCTGCCTGCAATGCAGGAGAACAATGTTCAATCCCTGGGTCAGGAAGGTCCTCTGGAGAAGGAATGGCAACCTAATCCAGTAGTTTTGCCTGGAGAATCCCATGGAGAGAGGAGCCTTGTGGGCTACAGTCCATGGGGCCACAAAGAGTTGGACATGACTGAATGACTTTCACTTTCTAGCTATAGCAGTAAGGTGAGGCAACTCTCACTTGAGTTCAGTTCAGTGGCTCAATCGTGTCTGGCTCTGTAACCCTATGGAATGCAGCAGGTCAGGCCTACCTGTCCATCACCAACTCCCGGAGTTTACTCAAATTCATGTCCATCATGCTGGTGTTGCCATTCAACCATCTGATCCTCTGTTGTCCCCTTCTCCTGCCTTCAATCTTTCTCAGCATCAGGGTCTTTTCCAGTGAGTCAGTTCTTCACATCAGGTGGCCAAAGGATTGGAGTTTCAGCTTCAACATCATTCCTTCCAATGAATATTCAGGACTGATTTCATTTAGGATAGATTGGTTGGATCTCCTTGCAGTCCAAGGAACTCTCAAGAATCTTCTCCAGCACCACAGTCCAAAAGCATCTGTTCTTCTGCACTCAGCTTTCTTTATCATCCAACTCCCACATCCATGCATGACTACTGAAAAACCCATAGCCTTGACAAGATGGACCTTTGTTGGCAAAGTAACGTCTCTGCTTTTTAATATGCTGTCTAGGTTGGTCCTAACTTTCCTTCCAAGGAGCAAGCTTGAAAGTCTTCTTAATTCAAGTCTTTAAATTTCATGGCCTCGTCACCATCTGTAGTGATTTTGGAGCCCAAGAAAATAATGTCTGTCATTGTTTACCCATCTATTTCCCATGAAGTGATGTGACCAGATACCATGATCTTAGTTTTTTGAATGTTGAGTCTTAAGCCAATTTTTCACTCTCCTCTTTCACTTTCATCAAGAAGCTCTTTAGTTTTTCACTTTCTGCCATAAGGGTGGTGTCATCTGCATATCTGAGGTTACTGATATTTCTCCCAGCAATCTTGATTCCAGCTTCTGCTTCATCAAGCCTAGCATTTTTCATTATGTAAACTGCATATAAGTTAAATAAGCAAAATGACAATACAGCTTTGACATACTCCTTTCCTGATTTGGAACCAGTCTGCTGTTCCATGTACAGTTCCAACTGTTGCTTCCTGACGTGCATACAGATTTCTCAGGAGGCAGATCAGGTAGTCTGGTCTTTCAATCTCTTGAAGAATTTTCTACAATTTGTTGTGATTCACATAGTCAAAGTCTCTGGCATAGTCAGTAAAGCAGAGAGATAATTTCCTGGAAATCTCTTGCTTTTCTATGATCCAATGGATGTTGGAAATTTGATCTCTAGTTCCTTTGCCTTTTCTAAATCCAGTTTGAACATCTTGAATTTTTCACAGTTCATGTACTATTGAAAGCTGGCTTGAAGAATTTTAAGCATTACTTTGCTAGATGAGTGCAACTGTGTGGTAGTTTGAGCATTCTTTGGAGTTGCCTTTCTTTGGGATTAGAATAAAAACTGACATTTTCAAGTCCTGTGGCCACTGTTGAGCTTTCCAAAGTTGTCAGCATATTGAGTGCAGCATTTTCACAGTATCATTTTTCAGGAATTGAAATAGCTCAACTGGAATTCCATCAACTCCACTAGTTTTGTTCATAGTGATGCTTCTTAAGGCCCACTTAACTTTGCATTCCAGGATGTATGGCTCTAGGTGAGTGAACACAAACCATCTTGATTATCTGGGTTGTTAGGATCTTTTTGTATAGTCCTGTGTATTCTTGCCACCTCTTCATAATTTCTTCTACTTCTGTTGGGTTGATACCATTTCTGTCTTTTATTGTTCCCATCTTTACATGAAATATTCCCTTGGTATCTCTGATTTTCTTGAAGAGATCTCTAGTCTTTCCCATTCTATTGTTTTCCTCTATTCCTTTGCATTGGTCACTGAGGAAGGCTTTCTTATCTCTCCCTGCTATTCTTTGGAACCTTGCATTCAAATGGGTATATCTTTGAACTAACACCCAAAAAAAGATGTCCTTTTCATTATAGGGGACTGGAATGCTAAGTAGGAAGTCAAGAAACACCTGGAGTAACAGGCAAATTTGGCCTTGGAATGCAGAATGAAGCAGGGCAAAGACTAATAGAGTTTTGCCAAGAAAATGCACTGGTCATAGCAAACACCCTCTTCCAACAACACAAGAGAAGACTCTACACATGGACATCACCAGATGGTAAACACCGAAATCAGATTGATTATATTCTATGCAGCCAAAGATGGAGAAGCTCTATACAGTCAACAAAAACAAGACCAGGAGCTGACTGTGGCTCCGATCATGAACTCATTATTGCCAAATTCAGACTCAAATTGAAGAAAGTAGGGAAAACCGCTAGACCATTCAGGTATGACCTAAATCAAATCCCTTATGATTATACAGTGGAAGTGAGAAATAGATTTAAGGGCCTAGATCTGATAGATAGAGTGCCTGATGAACTATGGAATGAGGTGTGTGACATTGTACAGGAGAAAGGGATCAAGACCATCCTCATGGAAAGAAATGCAAAAAACCACAATGGCTGTCTGGGGGAGGCCTTACAAATAGCCAAGAATAGAGGCAAAAAGGAAAGGAGAAAAGGAAAGATAGAAGCATCTGAATGCAGAGTTCCGAAGAATAGCAAGAAGAGATAAGAAAGCCTTCCTCAGCAATCAATGCAAAGAAATAGAGGAAAAGAACAGAATGGGAAACACTAGAGATCTCTTCAAGAAAACCAGAGATACCAAGGGAACATTTCATGCAAAGATGGGCTTGATAAAGGACATAAATGGTATGGACCTAACAGAAGCAGAAGATATTAAGAAGAGGTGGCAAGAATACAGAGAAGAATTGTACAAAAAAGATCTTCATGACCCAGATAGTCATGATGATGTGAACACTAATCTAGAGCCAGACATCTTGGAATATGAAGTCAAGTGGGCCTTAGAAAGCATCACTACAAACAAAGCTAGTGGAGGTAATGGAATTCCAGTGGAGCTGTTTCAAATCCTGAAAGATGATGCTGTGAAAGTGCTGCACTCAGTACGCCAGCAAATTTGGAAAACTCAGCAGTGGCCACGGGACTGGAAAAGGTCAGTTTTCATTCCAGTCCTAAAGAAAGGCAATGCCAAAGAATGTTCAAACTACCGCACAATTGCACTCATCTCACATGCTGGTGAAGTAATGCTCAAAATTCTCAAAGCCAGGCTTCAGCAATACGTGAACTGTGAAATCCCTGATGTTCAGGCTGGTTTTAGAAAAGGCAGAGGAACCAGAGATCAAATTGGCAACATCCGCTGGATCATGGAAAAAAGCAAGAGAGTTCCAGAAAACATCTATTTTTGCTTTATTGACTATGCCAAAGCCTTTGACTGTGTGGATCACAATAAACTGTGGAAAATTTTGAAAGAGATGGGAATACCAGACCACCTAACCTGCCTCTTGAGAAATCTGTATGCAGGTCAGGAAGCAACAGTTAGAACTGGACATGGAACAACAGACTGGTTCCAAATAGGAAAAGGAGAACGTCAAGGCTGTATATTGTCACCCTGTTTATTTAACTTATATGCAGAGTACATCATGAGAAATTCTGGACTGGAAGAAACACAAGCTGGAATCAAGATTGCTGGGAGAAATAACAATAACCTCAGATATACAGATGACACCACCCTTATGGCAGAAAATGAAGAGGAGCTAAAAAACCTCTTGAAGAAAGTGAAAGAGGAGAGTGAAAAAGTTGGCTTAAAACTCAACATTCAGAAAATGAACATCATGGCATCCGGTCCCATCACTTCATGGGAAATAGATGGGGAAACAGTGGAAACAGTGTCAGACTTTATTTTGGGGGCTCCAAAATCACTGCAGATGGTCACTGCAGCCATGAAATTAGAAGATGCTTACTCCTTGGAAGAAAAGTTATCACCAACCTAGATAGTATATTCAAAAGCAGAGACATTACTTTGCCAAGAAAGGTCTGTCTAGTCAAGGCTATGGTTTTTCCAGTGGTCATGTATGGATGTGTGAGATGGACTGTGAAGAAGGCTGAGCGCCAAAGAATTGATACTTTTCAACTGTGGTGTTGGAGAAGACTCTTGAGAGTCCCTTGGACTGCAAGGAGATCCAGCCAGTCCATTCTGAAGGAATTCAGCCCTGGGATTTCTCTGGAGGGAATGATGCTAAAGCTGAAACTCCAGTTCTTTGTCCACCTCATGCAGAGAGTTGACTCATTGGAAAAGACTCTGATGCTGGGAGGGATTGGGGACAGGAGGAGAAGGGGCAACAGAGGATTAGATGGCTGGATGGCATCACTAACTTGGTGGGACATGAGTCTGAGTGAACTCCCGGAGTTGGTGATGGACAGGGAGGCCTGGCATGCTGCGATTCATGGGGTCGCAAAGAGTCAGACATGACTGAGCAACTGAACTGAACTGATAAGGCCTTCTAGAACTAACACCCCCCCAAAAGTGTCCTTTTCATTATAGAGACTAGAACTCAAAAGTAGGAAGTCAAGAAAACCTTGAGTAACAGGCAAATTTTGCTTTGGAGTACAGAATGAAGCAGGGCAAAGACTAATAGAGTTTTGCCAAGAGAACACACTGCTCATAGCAAACATCTTCTTCCAACAACACAAAAGACTCTACCCATGGATATCACCAGATGGTCAATGCCAAAATCAGATTGATTATATCCTTTGCAGCCAAAGAGGGAGAAACCCTGTACAGTCAGCAAAAACTACACCAGGAGCTGACTGTGGCTCAGATCATGAACTCCCTATTGCCCAATTCAGAATTAAATTGAAGAAAGTAGAGAAAACCACTAGACGATTCAGGTATGACCTGAATCAAATCTCTTACAATTATACAGTGGAAGTGACAAATAGATTCAAAGGATTAGATCTGATTGACAGAGTGCCTAAAGAACTATGGACAGAGGTTTGTGGTATTGTACAGGAGGCAGGGATCACAACCATCCCCAAGAAAAAAAAATGCAAAAAAAAAAAAAAAAAAGGCTACTCTAGATTCTTACAATTTATTTGACAGGTAGCAAAGTCTTCTGCCTGTGCCCTCTTAAATGTATAAAGTTTCAGCTCATCTCATGAGGCTGACTTTTATTGTATAGAAGAGATAGAGAGATTATATTAAAATCTTCAAATATAAAGTAGATTTTATTATTTGTTTAGTTTGATCAATTTTTGTTTTCGTTTTTTTAATCTTGCCCCTCTCAAAGTTACAAACAAGGATGTGAGAAAGAAGGGTTGTAATGTTATTGAACACAGGTCCAGCTGCTCGTGCTCAAGAGCTGGAAAGGAAAGTTTGCTTTTATTTTGGATGCTAGCAACTGGGGAGTGGGGTGGGTTGGGGAGAACTGGATGTCTCATCAAAAGCTGACTTCCACCCTGCTTCCACCCCCAACAAGCAGAAGCAAGAAATTTTACATAGAGAGGGAAGGGGCTACATGCATAAGCAGCACGGTCAGCTCTGACAGTCACCTTCAAATCGGTTGTTGGTGGTCTGGCCAGTGACATCTTAATTGTTTTAAGTACAGTTAATCTTCAGTTTCAGGGTGGTTTGTTTCCATTTCTTGAGGCCAGTTCTTGAAACTGTGGCATCTTTTGTCATGGCTACAGTCTGGTCATCATGTTGTTAACTTCTTCCACTTGGTGGGAGTTTCAGTATCTACAAGACAGCTCAGAGGACATGGCTTACAATATTATCCATAACCCTTGAGAAAGAACTAAAGGTTCTTGACTCTGCTTAGTGATTACATTATTAGTTTGTCTCCTTTGACTGTTTCCCTTTCTTTGTGCATTTTCTCACTTCTCTGATTAAACTTATTCTTTGGCTAAAATTTTTCCACAGACAAAAGGCCAGCAAGTTCATAGAAGTGGCAAGGACCTGCTCTGTTTCAATTACTCTGACCCCATTTGACTTCTAAATTTTTATCACTTGCTTTTATATTTATGGGACTTCTCTGGTGGTTCGGATGGTAAAGAATCTGCTGGCAGTGCAGGAGACTGGGTTTGATCCCTGAGTCAGAAAGATCCCCAGGAGAGGGGAATGGCTACTCACTCCAGTATTCTTGTCTGGAAAACCCCATGAATAGAGGATCCTGGCGGGTTACAGTCCATGGGGTCACAAAGAGTTGGACGTGACTGAGCAACTAATACTTTCACTTTTTATATTTAAACTTTTCTCCAATCTATGTCTCCAAATAAAATATTCAAAAATTTGGACAAGTTTCACCTCCTTTCTTTGTGTCGTTGTATGTATTAGTAGCTCAGTCATTTCCAACTCTTTGCAGCCCTATGTGGTCCACCTGGCTCCTCTGTCCATGGAATTCTCCAGGCATGATTACTGGAGTGGATTGCTGTTTTCTTCTCCAGGGGATCTTCCCAACCCAGAGATCAAACTTGAGTCTTCTGCATTGCAGGCAGATAGATTATTTACCATCTGAGCCACCTAATTTTCTATTATCTAATTAGTCACAGATTCTACCAATTCATTCCTCTTCTCACTTGTTTTGCACTACTTATATTTATAGCCCTTGCTCTCCTGACAATGTGATTTTACTCATATAATTTTCCTTTCCAAGATATCTTTTCTTTGCTCACAAAATGGTCCCATGCATACTTTTACTTCAGTGTTTATTAGTTTTTTCAAGGATCTGTCTTTCACTAGCTATTTATTGCCCACTAAAATATCATTTTTATTTCATGTTCACTTGAGCATGTTCTCTCATCATTTACTAGGGTAGTTTATATTGTTTCATCTTGTTCTAGTTCAATACTGCTTTTTATTGATTTGATTCTTGGCAAGTGCTGGATATGCTGTGGCTTAGCTTACTATGGTGGGAAAACAAAGCCCTAGAATTTATACACATTCTCTGGGTGGATACTGGTGGGGGGGCTGATACTCTTGCAGGGGACAAAACCTAATCTTGCAACTCAAAATTTAATCACTCCATAAGACTCGATTTATATTCCCACCTTCCATGATACATCTCTTCAGCTGATGAGTTCCAGCTTCCTTAATGATCCCCAAATATAATGTATTTCCACCTAAATTATTTTTAAGTATCTCTTTAGACATCTTTCTCTCTCATGATTGTGGACTCCTTTTTCAGGTCTGTCTCTATAAGATAAACAAAGTCAGCACATAATGCTTAATGATTGATTGGTTGTTGAATTAAATTCCATTGAAGTAAAGCACAAATCAACTCCATTGGCAATAACGTTAACTTGTTTACAAGCCACAAAATCTGGAGTCAGGATCTTCTCAGTAAGGTTTTTGCCTGTCTTTTCACTGATTCTCTAAACCACAAAATAGAGGAGACACGATGACCACCATGAAAAGGACCTTCAATGTGTTCCTGCCCACATTACGACTCAAGGAATTAACTAAACTGTCATACACACTCAAAATCAAAACCTCTTTCTTTTCCTTATCCTATCTTCTGGGAGTAAAGACAGAGGAAAGACAACATTGAAAGAAGCAGACCAAGTTCACCAACCTCTATAAGACAAGCTACTGTTGCCTCACTTAGCCTGCAGTGGGGGATGGGAAGAACACTAAGTCAACCATGAACCTGTTTTAAAACATGGAGAACAGGATTTCAATAACAGAACAGAGCTGTTTTAATAACCTAGGTGAATAACAACCTGTAGAAGCAGATGAAAAGTCGAAGAGTAATTTTGATTTCCAACAAAAATGGTGATTACAGAACAAAGTAATTATAAATAAAATAATAAAATAATAATAAATAAATAAAATAATTATAATAAAATTATAAATAAAACAATTTTATGTCTATACCTGAGATGAAACACTTTACAGAGCACAGCAAAATTTTTTTACAAAAGCATAGCATATGAAGCAGTTTCATGATCAGGCTTAAAAACTGAGTCATGATCCATAAAGGCTACTCTTACTGACACCAGTATGATAGATAGACACCTTAACTCTAAGGATAGCAGCAATTTCCAAGGATTCTAAACCACCAATTAAACTCAGCCCTCACATCAATTCCCCTGGGATTATATAGCCCGGTTTACCTCTCACTAATTAAGAAGTGAATACCAGGAAATGAAGATACATAAAAACACATACTGAATTTTGCTGAGCTTTTAGAATTAGAACTTGGAGGGTGATTTAGATTTCTTGTAGTATTTGCCTATCCTTAGGGAAATGCATATCCTAAAGATGCTTTTTCCCTGACTGTTACATTGACAAAGGTGCGTCACACTGTAGTGAGAGATAATGAGTGACCTTAAATGAGCCATAAAGCCAGTCTATTGACTAAAACTAATTACTTGGCACCGGTGGCTGCCTATGATAACACAGTACTCATTTAAAATTAAGCATATAAAATTAGAATTATGTTATTAGCCTTCAATGTATGTTAATTTAAAAAAAACTTATTTTTCTATTAAAAAATTTGTTTCCTACTTTGTGGATTGAGCCCCTTGTCAGCCAAAACCATTAAATTCTTTACTGTGCCAATGCTCGAAGAGATTACATCATTTTTTCAAGTGGTAATTTGGTTAATTATGAAACGAGAATGAAAGTAAAGCACTGAAATACTAGAGTATATGTATGTGGTTTCTCTCACTGCAGGGAGAAACAAGAATAAACTTTGTATTTTGAAAAGAAACAAAATCTTTGGCCACATCTGGTGAAGTATCTTTTATTTAGTATTGGATGGTAAAAGGGTTTATTATAAATTTAACAAGGCCTACATAATTCTAATAGCTAATCATGGATTTGGGGGGCACAAATTCTTTCTTCATAATTATTGCTATGAGAATCTGAAAGCAAATGTACGGCCATCACTGGCAGTTACAAATGCCAAATTATTAAGTGCATTAATGATTTTAGGCTATTGGAGTTCCACTTAATGCACCAGAGTAGCAATTTACTAAATGTACTCAAGTGGCCAGAAAAATCTAATGCACCCCACAAAGATAAGCACTCAGTCACTTTACTTCCACTTGGATCATCTGTATATTCAAGAAGAGCAGAATAAGGGGAGTTAAAAATGAGTGCTGAGAATCAAAAGAGACAAAAATACACAATATAAACAGTTTGGGAATTGCAGATTTTTGAGAAGAGATTTTACAAGCCTTATTTTTAGAATATTAAATTCATTAAATTTGACATTACAAATTATAGTCAATGAAGTCAAGCTTTTTAGAATAATAAAAATTCCAAGGAAGAATTATCTTGTTAAACACAATCTGAAGGTCCTCAAAAGTAAAGAAAAAAGAAAAGAAACCACTAGTGAGTGGAAAACTAAATATTAAAGGTCATTCATTTAATAAGAAAAAATACATTTGACTTTATGTAAGGCTACCTAGAATGCAAAAGAATAAATACAGTATATATATTGAATATTTACAGACATTTGAATTAACTTGGCTTGCTTTAATTTCATATTTCAATTCAGGCTTCAATAGGATCACTGCATATGATTCCCTTGGGTTTGCCTTTCTAAGTGAAAATAAGAAATAAGTATATCCTAAGAATTATTGATATACAGTCTTGCAACTAGTTATTTTTATGTAACTATATTTTGAAAAGTGGTTATAACTGATGAATATCAATGGATATATTTAATAATCAAGTCTCTTACATAAATATTCCTGTTATAATTTTATAAATTCATTACATATTGAGATCTGAAATTCTTTTCGAAGTAGATTTTATGAATACTTCAGTCCATAATCTAGTCCATTTCCTTATGTTTTTCTAAATAATGTAAATCATAGGGAATAAAGACACACAGGATACTTCTGCAAGTGAAGAGTAAGATTAAGGACATACATGGGTGTAAGAGACCTGGAATGCCACATCCATGTAAGAGGAATTTTAAGTGGCTGGGACTAGAATACCCTCTAATCCAAGGCTTTGGTAAGCACCTGGGCAGCAGGTCTTCAAGGATGTGCGTGACTGTGGCTCAACTGTTCTCTGTGTGTGTGTCTTTTCTTGCACACCTGGTTTCCTCAGGACCAATGAACATGATCGGGACATTCCTTGATTATGTTTAACAACTGTACTGTATCCTGATAGAATCTGTCTTCTACTATTTTACTCTCATTTCAGATTATATTTGATAATGTCATAAAACCAAATTCTTCAGATGGGACTACAGAATGTGCTAAACAATGGAATCCCAGCAATGTACACTCCTCAGTTAACCCTTGAACAACATAGGGTTACGGGTGCTAACTCCCTGTGCAGTCAAAAATTCACATGATCTTCTGACTCTCCCAAGATATAACTAACTGTAATAAATGTAGCTACTGTTAGCTACCATACCAATACCAAAAACAACACGTAGTTCCTATATATATGTATTGTTTTCTTGGGCTTTCCTGGTGGCTCAGATGGTAAGGAATGTGCCTGAAATGCAGGAGATCCAGGTTCTTCTATTCTTGAGTCGAGAAGATCTCTTGGAGAAATGTCAACCCGCTCCAGTATTCTTGTGTGAAGAATTCCATGGACAGAGGATGCTGGCAGGCTATAGTCCATAGGGTTGCAAAGAGTCAGACATGACTGAGAAACTAACACTTTTGCTGTATTCTTACACTAAAGTAAGCTAAAGCAAACAAAATGTTATTAAGAAAATTACAAGAGAAAATGCATTTACAATAGCAGTGTACCAATACCATAAGCTTACATTGTCTGTTTATAAGATGAATTGTCTGTCAGTACTTAGATTAATATTGTCCTATATGATACAAAACATTATAGATTTAGGCATATTACTGACATGACATCAAAATAAAAATAGTGCAAAAAAGAAATTCATATTTCTTTATAATATAATGACTCATGCATCGATAACAAAGAAGTAGCAATAATATTGGTTTATGGTAGCCTAGACACTCGGAGAAGGCAATGGCAACCCACTCCAGTACTCTTGCCTGGAAAATCCCATGGATGGAGGAGCCTGGTAGGGTGCAGTCCATGGGGTCGTTAAGAGTCAGGCACGATTGAGCGACTTCACCTTCACTTTTCACTTGCATGCACTGGAGAAGGAAATGGTAGCCACTCCAGTGTTCTTGCCTGGAGAATCCCAGGGAATGGGGAGCCTGGTGGGCTGCCATCTGTGGGGTCCTACAGAACGGGACACTACTGAAGTGACTTAGCAGCAGCAGCAAACTGTATGCTAATTAAAGAACTGTTATACAATTTTTATAGTATACAGTATTACAATCATATTCATGAGAGAGTACTGGAAACATTGCTATCAGTTCAGTTCAGTTGCTCAGTTGTGTCCGAGTCTTTGCTATTCCATGGACTGCAGCATGCCAGGCTTTCCTGTCCATTACCAACTCCTGGAGCTTGCTCAAACTAATGTCCATCGAGTCGGTGATGCCATCCAACCATCTCATCCTCTGTCATCCCCTTTTCCTCTTGGCTTCAATCTTTTGCAACATTAGGGGCTTTTCCAAGGAGTCAAGTTTTCGTATCAGGTAGCCAAAGTATTAAAGCTTCAGCTTTAGCATCAGTCTTTTCAATGAATATTCAGGGATGATTTCTTTTAGGGTTGACTAGTTTGATTTTCTTGCAGTCCAAGGGACTCTCAAGAGTCTTCTCCAACACCATAGTTCAAAAGCATCAATTCTTCTGTGCTCAGCTTTCTTTATAATCCAGCTCTCACATCCATTCATGACTACTGGAAAACCATAACTTTGACTATATGGACATTTGTTGGCTAAGTAATGTCTCTGCTTTTAATACGCTGTCTAGGTTAGTCATAGCTTTTCTTCCAAGGAGCAAGTGTCTTTTAATTTCATGGCTGCAGTTACCATCTGCAGTGATTTTGGAGCCCAAAAATAAAGTCTCTCACTGTTTCCATTGTTTCCCATCTATCTTCCATGAAGTGATGGGACCAGATACCATGATGTTCATTTTTTGAATGTTGAGTTTTAAGCCAGCTTTTTCACTCTCCTCTTTTTCATTTTCATCAAGAGGCTCTTTAGTAAAAATCATTTACCTGTGAATAGGCTGATTTACTGCTCCCCAATTATGAGAGAAGCTTACTGTATGGTACTGTAATTTTTGAAGTGCTCAATCAGTTGTGCCCAACTCTTTGCGACCCTATGGACTATAGCCTGCCAGGTTCCTCTGTCCATGGGATACTTCAGGCAAGAATACTGGAAGGGTTTGTCATTTCCTCCTCAGGGAGATCTTCCTGACACTGGGACTGAACCCATGACTCCTGCATCTCCTGCATTGGCAGGCAGATTCTTCACCACTGAACCGCTGGAGAAGCCCTAATTCTTTGAACAGTTTTATAAAACAATAAGAAAACCAATATATTAATTTCATATTAAATATCACTCACATTATGCCTGTGTAAGGATAGACTATCCACTTCAATACCAGTCTTGCACACAATAATTCACCCAGTGAATGCTTAGGCAATGATGATGCCACAAAAATGTTTCATCCAATTCTTACCACACAGTTATTAGATTTTCACATGAAGACACATACAACAGATAAATTTACTATATGCAATGATGATTATTTACTATTCATAAAGTAGAAGTGGATCATCATAAAAGTCTTCAACTTTGTCATCTTCATGATGCATAGACCAAAAAGGAGGGGAAGAAAGAGGAGGAGGAGGAGGGAACGGTCATGCTGTTTTAATGGTAGCAGAGGCAGAGGAGGTGGAAGAGGTGGAAAGGTAGGCAAGAAGACAGGCATGCTTGGTGTAACTTTACAGAAATACAATGTAAAAGCACTGTTTTACTTTTTCATTTTTGATAAAATTGTTTCTATACAGTACAAACCCTTCCCCTTTTTGATTCAGTTTCAGTACCTGTATTATAGAAGGGTCCATGGTGCAAAAGAAGTCAAATGCAATCTTATATTGATATAATGGGATCCTTCTGCTAGACTGTCAAATGTCAGTGGTATCTTCAATAGTGCTAGACTCTCATAATATTCTTTCTAATGGGGTTCTCTTTCATAGTGTTGATAATCCTTCCAATAAAGTACAGATGTAATAAGTCTTAAAGGAACTTTATGACCCCTGATCTAGAGGTTGAATTAGAAACATTGGTTTTTGTACAAGTACACCACTTCACCAATTTTGGCATTGAACTTATGGGGTTCTGGGTGTCCAGGAGCATCATCAATATCAAAAGAACTTTAAAAGGTAGTCTCTTACAGGCAAGGTACTTCGAGGCTTCACAGACAAAGCATCGATGGAACTAATGCAGATAAAGCATTTTTGTTATCTAAGAAAGACTGGCAGCTGGTGTTAATCTTTTCAAGTCTCAGGGGTTAATAACTTTACAGATAAGGGCAGTCCTGATCACAAACCCAACTGCATTTGCATTAAAGAACAGTTAGCTATTCCATCCTGCTTTAAATCCTAGTGCTTGCTTCTCTTCCTTTGTGACATTTTCTTCCAGAATAGGGCACTTTCATTTACATTAAAAATCTGTTCATGCAGATATCTTTCTCCTCAATGATTTTATGACATCTGGGAACTCACCTGCTGCCTCTTAGTCCGCAGAAGCTGCTTCTCCTGTTATCTTGACATTTTGAAGCCAAACCTCTTTCTAAAATTATCAAACCATCCTTTGCTGGCATTAAATTCTCAAGTATTAGGTCCTTCACTCTCTGTTTACTTTAAGTTGTCATTTAATGACTTTGTTTTTCTCGAATCATGTTATGCAGACCTCAATCTGTGGTATCAAACAATTCAACTTCTAGTAATGTTGTGACTTTTCTCTGCTTCTTGGGAGTACTTCTGGCATCACTACTGGCACTTTATCCATGGTGTTATTCACATGAGTTTCTGTGCACTAAACACAGTGAAAAAATACAAATGAACTGCAAGAGATCACTTTCTACTGCAGTATGCACTACACTGGAGAGACCAACTGCTCAGAGAGAGATGATTACCTTCCCATGATAGTTTAAGCAGATACATGCATCACTCGAGCTCACCTGAATAGCAACAGGAGGTGTCTAAAGACAGTACAGTAGTATAATATGTATCACAGCTAATCTTATGCAGTTATGCTCAAACACAGCATCTTTGCATTTGCTTCATTTTTTCACAACTGTGAATAGTGCCATGTATAGTCTATAAGCGTGTGCACAAGTTTTGATACACTTTAACTTTTTATAGTAGATTTACATATATTTATGTATATGGTAGAAAATTATGACATAGATGAGGATCTACATACATCTTTCTTAATGTTTTTGATGCTTCTAAGCTATGTTGTTTGTTTTTTTCAAGTTGTTGCAAATCTCCAAAGAAAAATTCAGTATATTTATCAAAAATAATCTGCTCATAAGTGAACTCACACAGTTAAAAGCCATGTTCAAGGGTCAATTGCATATGCCTTTCTTTTAACAGCTATTAACATTTCAACACCTGGCTGGGAAAGAAATACTATCACCACTGGCATTGGTAAAGTCATTTTCTTTTGTCTGTTTTCTTCTCAATCTCCTGATAGACAAGAACAGTGGAATTTCTCAGAAGCCTAACTAAAAGCTAAGTTTTCTTTCATTTTGGTTTTTGTTTTCTTTTCACCAGTGGCTGAAGAATGAGACAAGTTCCATGAAAACTGATGTCATTCCTTCAACATCTTCCAAGCTAGGCCTATCTAATTTTAAATTATTGGATGCATTTTAACAGTTCAGATTTCCAATGAGAAAAAAAGACACATAAGAATATCTCTTCCAAAAGACTAAAACTAGCAAAAATAAGTGAAGCAAACTAAAGTGAAAGCGCTAGTTGCTAAGTCGTGTCTTACTCTTTGCAACCTCATGGTCTGTAGCCTTCCAGGCTCCTCTGTTCATATAAGTCTCCAGGCAAGAATACTGGAGTGGGTTGCCATTCCCTTCTCCAGGGTCTTTTCCCAACCCAGGGATCTAACCTGAGTCTATTGCACTGGCAGGCAGATTCTTTACCATCTGAACCACCAGGGAAGTAAACAAACTAGTTATATATATTATAAAATATCACTTCAAAATGATTTTTGGAGTTTATCTGTTCCATATTATATATGAATAAAATAGTTAACAGATATTTGAGAAATTGAGTCAGTTCTGTTTTAGGAAACACTGGATTTTTGTTGTGTTGCCTCCAAAAATCAGAAAGACTTCAATCTGTGTAGACAAGCACATTATTCAAACTTTTTCTTATTAATGACAGTATAAATATAAGAAAAATTTACATATATAATCCATGTAAGAATAATGGAGTGGTTAGCCATTCCCTTTACCAGGGGATCTTCCCAACCCATGGATGGAACCTGGGTCTCCTGCATTGCAAACAGATTTTTTTACCATCTGAGCCATCAGGAAAGCCCAATAAACAATTCTAATCACACCTTTTATCCACGTGTGATGGAAAATTAAAAACAAACAAACAAACAGATGTTTGGTCTTTGTCCTTGCCCCCAAACCTCTAGAATCTCTTGGGTGACAAATGGTACTTTTGCTATGCTAATAAGATGGCTCTTGGCTGAAGAACTCCTAGGAAGTTTCAGGATGGACCCTGGTTACCAGAAAGATCCAGTCTGACTAGAAGCTTGGTAGTCCAGTTTCATCCCCCAACCACCAGGGAGAGGCCAAAGGCTAAAGACTGTGTCAATCCCCAGAATCCACTGATTCAACAATCATGCCTACATAATGAAATCCCCATGAAAACACCTCACCAAAGGGGTTCAGAGCAACACATAGTTAGTTAACAGTTCCAGCACACTGGAAGGATAGTGCACTCCAATCCCACGTGGATAGAAGCTCCTGTGTTTGAATCTCTTCCAGGCCTCATTCTCTGTACTTTTTCATTTGTACCATTTATAATAAGCCACTGATACTAAGCAGAGTATTTTCCTGAATTCTATGAGCCATTCTATCCAATTTTCTGAAAGGATGGGGAATTATGGGTAGGAAATTATAGCCAAGTTGGACAAAAAAATATGCCCTGAGACTCAATACTTTGGACAATCTTGTGGGACCGAGTCCTTAAAGTTGTAGGGTCTGGACAATAACTCCTTATAGTTGGTGCCAGAACTGAATGGAACTATAGGATACCCAGTTTGCTGACTAGAGTGTTGGAGAATTGGCTGATGGTATGGAAGAATCCCACATACTTGGAGTCAGAAGTGTCATGAGTAAAAACAGATCATATAAAAATAATAAATTTATTTTAATTATATTACTGTCAATCATATAAACTGCATTAAACACAGTTGTGTTAATATCAATGCAAGTCATAATTTTTACTGAATAAGTGTTTATTGAAGTTTTAGTATGTTCCAGCCTTAATGTAAGCACTGTGTCAAAAATGGTGGAAGAGAAATCACCTTGAAACTCTGTGGGAAAGTAACAGGTAGACGATCTAAGCAAACATTTCTCTGAAGAAGACATACAGATGGCTAAAAAGCACATGAAAAGATGCTCAATATTACTAATTATTAGAGAAATGCAAATCAAAGCTACAATGAGATATGACTTCACACTGATAAGAATCAGTTCAGTTCAATCGCTCAGTCATGTCTGACTCTTTGTGACCCCATGAACTGCAGCACGCCAGGCTTCCCTGTCCATCACCAGAATGGCCATCATAAAAAAAAGATCTACAAACAATAAATGCTGGAGAGAGTGTGGAGTAAAGGGAACCCTCTTATACTGTTGGTGGAATGTAAATAGGTACAGTCACTATGAAGAACAGTATGGAGGTTCCTTAAAACACTACAAATAGAGATACCTTATGGCTAGCAATTGCCAGGGGTCCAGCCCTGGTGGACCCAGGGAATTCGAAACGGGGACAGTGTTGGTGAGGAGAAGCTTATTTATTTATTAATATAGAAATGTAAGATTAGATCAGGAAGAAATAGTGTAGTAAGAAGATTTAGTGGAGAAAAGAGGCTGATTGACTTGGTTTACGTGGAAAACCAATAAAGTTCCAGACAAGGAACTTGCACCGTCTATGTTGGGCCACAGGTGCACACTTGAATATCAGAGGGTGCCCTGCCTTGGACTCTCTCTCACATGGGTCTCAGAAGCCCTGGCGAGTAAGTAGACTCGGTGAGCCTCCACGTTCCAAGGGATTAGCCTGAAAAGGAGAGGGAGGGAGCAAGAAAAAGAATCGACAAGGGGGAGGCTAGGCTTGTGCAAAAACCCCCTCCCAACTTTATTGTTCAAAAGTGTTTATATACCCTAAATTTTACATAATGGAAGACACAGAGTCACACAGGGGCAGCAGTCCTGACCCTTCCTATATATCTTTTGTATACAAAAGGTCTCAGATGATTTACATTATCTTCTGGCCTAGAGGCTTGCTAACACTTTTGGCTTTCTTAATGAATGTTAATCTTGTTTCCCCTGAAGTGTTTTTATTTAATCTGCATCTCCTTAAAGCACTAAAGTTACATCTCTATAGAACAAAGGCACAGTGGGTTATAACAAGGAAGGTACTTAACTCAAAGATCTAATTTTGCTACTTGTATTTTCTATATACCAACTCTATCAACAAATAAACTATATGAAAAATTGGCAGCAAGTATTGGCTCAACAAATGAAACCTTTAGTCAGTCCTATTCTAATGATTTTGACTCCTCAGGAAGCCCCTATATTCCTATGATGTTTTAAGCTTCCTGTGCTTCCCACGGTCAGGAGGCCTCAAACAATCACATGTGCAGCTGTACGAGTCCTGCAGGCAGGCTAGAAAGCCATCAGAGGGGTTTTGGATTGAAACACTCATATTATGCCCAGGAGATTTATTATCTAAAAGCTCTAAATTAATTTTTTTTTCCAGAAAGAGGTGGTAGGGGGACAGCCCCTGTTAATGACAGGAGAGTAGGTGGAAAGCATAACACAGTAAAGCAGGCAGACTCTGGTCTTGGGGGTGGATGCTCAGGAAATTCCAGGGGGAACCCCTGAAGCCTGATTATGTCCTTGAATTTTGTCAGGCTTCCTTCCACATGACTTTGTCACAGGTGGGATTCCTCATGCTGGCCCCTTGCATAGAAATCCCACTCCTGGGCATATACACAGAGAAAACCATAATTCAAAAGATACACGCACCCCAATGTTCCAAGATAGTATATTCAACCTAGATAGTATATTCAAAAGCAGAGACATTACTTTGCTGACAAAGGTCCATATAGTCAAAGCTATGGTTTTCCAGTAGTTACATATGGATGTGAGAGTTGGACCATAAGAAGGCTGAGTGCCAAAGAATTGATGCTTTTGAACTATGGTGTTGGAGAAGACTCTTGAGAGTCCCTTGGACTGCAAGGAGATCAAACCAGTCAATCCTAAAGGAAATCAATCCTGAATATTCACTGGAAGGACTAATGCTGAAGCTGAAACTCCAATACTTTGGTCACCTGATGCAAAGAACTGACTCATTAGAGAAGACTCTGATGCTGGGAAGATTAAAGGCAGGAGGAAAAGTGGATAACAGAGGAAGAGAATGGTTGGATGGCATCACCGACTCAATGGACATAAGTTTAAGCAAGCTCCAGGAGTTAGTGAAGGACAGGGAAGCCTGGTGTGCTTCTGTCCATGGGGTCACAAAGACTGAGCCACTGACAACAACAAATATACAATGGGATATTACTCAACCATAAAAAGAACCAATAAATGCCATTTACAGTAACATGGATGGACTTAGAGATTGCTATACTAAGTGAAGTAAATTAGACACAGAAAGACAAATATCATATGATATCACTTATATGTGTAATCTTATAAAAATATACAAATAAGGTTATTCACAAAACAGAAGTAGAGTTACAGATGTAGAAAACAAACTTATGGCTACCAGGTGATGGTGGTGGAGGGATAAATTGGGAGATAGGGATTGACATATGCACACTACTATACTAATAAGAATCTTCTGCATAGCACAAGGAACTCTACTCAATACTCTATAATAGCTTATATGGGAAAAGAGTCTAAAAAAAAATAGAAAATGTGTATATATATATATATATATATATATATATATATATATATAACTGATTCACTCTGCTGTACACCTAAAACTAACACAACATTGTAAATCAAGTTTTGTTTTTCAGTCATTAATTCATATTTGACTCTTTGTGACACCGTGGACTGCGGCAGGCCAGGCTCCTCTGTCTTCATCTATCTTCCAGAGTTTGCTCAAATCCATGTCCACTGAGTCAGTGAGGCTATCTAACCATCTTATCCTCTGCTGCCCCTTCTCCTTTTGCCTTCAATCTTTCCCAGCATTAGGTTCTTTTCCAATGAGTCAACCCTTCACATCAAGTGGTCAAAGTATGGAACTTTAACTTCAGCCTACACTTTCCCCCTTCTATTTGGTAAATCAACTACACTTCAATAAAAATGTTAAAAAAATCTGTAGGGAGAAAGACCTTTATCAAATGAGAAAAAATTCTAAGTTATATATACATATATATAATATATAGTCCTTTGAAAAGTTTGAGAATTTTCAACCATATAAAACTTCTGATTATTTTATGTAATAGTCTTATCTCCTCACATTTTATTCTAAGCAGCAAGTTACCACCCAGTCTGCATGCATCACTTAGGCTGGAAATATCCTTAGATAGATCATGTAGTTCATTACGTATATTTTCCATTTTGCATATTATCAGAGGAGGCAGTGTTGTTCTCTCCCATTAAATTATAAGTATCTACTTTCCTCCAATTTTCAATAGGATTTTTCTCACTTTCCTTTAAGCTCTCATCCATGGCCTCCTCAAAAGCAATGATGTTTTTATAAAGTTTCTTCTAGGCTTTTCTGGCTTTTACAAACAATCTTAAATTTTCCCAGATTCTTCCCATTGCCCAGTTTTAAAGCCATTCCTACCTATAGGATAATTTTATGTTCATTCCCTGCTTTAAGGTACCAAAGTATGTTTTAGTCATCTATTAGTCATATCCAATACTTTGGCCACCTCACGCGAAGAGCTGACTCATTTTAAAAGACCCTGATGCTGGGAAAGATTGAAGGCAGGAGGAGGAGGGGATGATAGATGATGAGATGATTGGATGGCATCATCGATTCAATGGACATGGGATTGGATGGACTCTGGGAGTTGGTGATGGACAGGGGAGGCCTGGCGTGCTATGGTTCATGAGGTCGCAAAGAGCTGGACACAACTGAATAACAGAACTGAACTGAGTCATACCGTATTACTAAACTCTAGTAGCTTAAAATAATATTTACACACACACACACACACACACACACACACACACATATATATATATATATATATATATATATATATATATATAAAATAGTTTCTGTGGGACAGAGTTTCAGAAGAAGCTTATTGCTATGCATCCAGAGATATCATGTGATTATAGTCATCCAGCTCTGAAAGCTTGGCTGGGTGGAAGAGTTTGCTTCAAAGATGACTCACTCATCTGGTTGATGACAGGAGGTCTCAATTTCTTGATTCTTGCTAGCAGATAGCTTTCATTTCTCTCCACATGGGCCTTTTGCAGCAGTTAATGTCCTCAAGAGAGTGACTGAAAAGAAATCTATAGGACCTTTATGACCTAATCTCTGAAAACTATTGCTAATTTATTTTATGCATTAGAAGCAAGTCACAAGTTCATCCCATGCTCAAGGGTCTGGAGATTAGGCTATGTCTCATGTAGGAGGAGAAGCAAGGAATTTGTGGGCATATTTTAAAACCACTCCTCCTTTGTAATTCCTTCAATTACACAGGTATTATATTTGGCACTTGTAATTGTCCCTTAGCTAAATGATACTCTATTTAGTATATTTTCTATCTTTGTTTTTCCTGTGTTTTACTTTAGATAATTTCTATTGCTATATCTTTAAATTCACTACTTTTTTTGTAGTATTTAATCTTCTATTAATTGTATCATGTGTACTTTCCATCTTAGACATTATATTGAATAGTTTCATTTCTAAAAATTAAATTATGTCTTTTTGATTCCTCTTTGATTCTATTTATCATGTTCGGTCTTCCTCTATACTCTTGAATGTATGGGTTACAATGACAGAAACTAAACTAATGTTTTTGTTTATTCAATTGATCATCACTTTATACATTCGTCATTTCAAAGTCAATATATCTGATCAATTTTTCTTTATTATGTGTGGCACTTTCTTGATTCTTAGCATGCTTAGTAATGTTTTATCAAATTCCAGGTACTGTAAATTTTGCCGTTATTCATCTTCATTTAGTTAAGACACTTGGAAACATTTTGAAATGTGCAGATTAAGTTTTAATCTTTACTGAATGGTACGAGAACAGTGTAATTACAAGGACAATTTGCACTTTCCTGAGACAAATACTTCTGAGCACTTTACTCAATACCCTGGGCTGATGATGGCTGGTGTGAAAGGCACTTAGACCAGCAGTGTGGAAGCACTGGGACGTTCCTGTAATTCTTTCGGGTGTTCCTTCCTTCACCTCAGATTCCCTCATATGTAAATGTTAATCATTCCTTAGCTGAATTCTGGAGCGGTACTGACTGCAAACCATCGGAGCTCATCCCATAAGCAGCTCTTTCCTTTCTATTATTCTGCCCTAAGCACTGCATTTTCTTTACCTCCCTGACACAGAGCTTTATCTCATCCACTCGTTTAGTCTGTGTTTCTCTTAGCCTCACCAGTTGCTCTCTGGCCTGAAATATTTCCACATGCAGTAAGCTGGGGTTTCCCCAGGGTTTATCTTTTTCACTCCCTTTTCCCACAAATCACTCCTCTTGGTTGCCTGGTGTCCAGTGTCCTGAGAAACATTATTTCCTATATTCTGTAATGTTTTACTCATTTGAAGAAATTAAGTTCTGTCACTACTGGCCAGAAATAGACATCCACAGAAGACTATCTTATAGAATATATTTGGTACTACAGAATTTTATTTTGTAAGTGTTTAACAATTATATATGCATCAAATTAATGAGTCAAATGTTAGTAATAATAAATCTTATTGTGACTAAAAAGATATATTTGCCTATAAACATAATTTATTTTTACATAAGTAGTTATATATGTATTTACTTTTCATATATATATATATAATTTTAATGGGAACTTTTAGTAAAGCATATGAAATAAAGCTTTTATTTCTAGTGAAAGCATTCAATCAAGCAGTAATTTGCTAACATACCTTCTAAAGGATAAATAAAATTTTTACTTTGAATTTTTTTTCATATTTTAAGGCCCATCAAATATAAAGCCCAGTCTCACTTTAAAAGAGGAAGAAAAACAGAAAAGCATGCATCTGGCCCTATATTTATAGCAGAAAGTCTTTAATTTCTTTTTTTATTAATTCCAAGTAGCAAATTTGTTTTTATCTTTGTATAAGACAAGCTCAAACTCTTTCCATCATGTAGTACTAACCAATCCCTGTGAAGTGCTTTCTGAGTTGTTTTTATAAATTATTTCATTTTGGAGCATATTGACTGCATGGAAATGAATTAAAACTGTCAGCCCTAGTTTATTCATCTGACTTCACACATTTTAATACACTGATCTCATACATTTTGATGCTATGAAAATAAAAATTTGATTTTAATGCAAAAGAATGAGGGTAATGACCAAAATCAACAATTTCTTAGAGATGAAATGAGAGAATTATTCTCTTTCATCTTGGGAGGTATTCTAAAAGTAATAACGGTTTGTAAAGTGGTCCTGTCTGTATTGCTCATAAGCAAGTGCTCATAACAGTGAGCATGACATCAGTGTTCTCCACTATCCTTCCTTCTGAATTCATGCACAATAGGACAAATGAAACTCAGCACAGACAAACCTTCTGACTCTCTGATACCATGTCTTAACAAACCAAGAAGGAATATTTCTTCTCTTAGTAGTAAATTTAAAGTTGAATAAAGAAAAACAAAAGAGTTTTGAAAGAAGATTCAGCCTGAAGTAACCATAAAGGAAAACTACTTTGGAAATAAGGCTACCATAACACTAGAAATAGCTAGAATGTCCCCCTGAAAAACTGAAACAGTCTTGAGACAGTCAGGCTTATTCATCATTTTATTAACAACAGTCTTCCAGAAAGAAGGTTAGCATCCTTTAAAGGAAAAGAATTAATTCCAGACCCTAAGCAAAATAAGATTTGCAATGTCTAGCATATAATTAATCACTGGAAATGTGAAGATATAGGAAAACATGACCCATAACCAAGAGAGCCTCCTATCCTTCACAAAAAGAAAGAAAATGGTAAAGAAAAGAAAGAAACAAAAACAGACTCAGAAAGAGAACTCAAAAACAGAGTTACTGTATAGTTTGAAATGTTGACAAGGAATTTAAAACCACAACTATAAATGATATAAAGGTATATAAAGGAAACAATGAATATAATAAGTAAAAAGATGGAAAATGAAAGAATATAAACAAAGAAGAAAGTGGAAATCATTCAATGAAAAATTCACTGACCATGCTTAACAGCAAATTAGGCACTGCAAAAGAAAAGTAAAACCTATCCCAATTAAAACAGAGAGAGTCTGTGTGGAAACTTAGTTAAGTTATCCAAAACTAAGGTTTCCTATTTCTTTTTTATGGCTCATTATTTGTTTATATACACTGAGAATGAAAAATGGCACCTGCCGATCAAATCAGTAGACAAAAGGATGTTGCAGCCACCACGCCGTGACATTACAGTCCCCTGTCCCTATCCTAACAGTGAGTTCTGATGGAACAAAGATAGACAGAGGATGCCAAAATACCAGATACTGACCTCAGATGGCTGAGGTACATATCAAAGGAATGACTTAAATTTTGAGTCCAGATTTTTCTTACATAGAAAAGCCAAGTTCCTTAATTTGAGATGTCTGGCTTTCTTTAATTATCAGTAATCTTTTGCTATCTCCCTGGTGTCTGTCACAAAAACTCTAATATATCCTGGCTCCTCCTTTAAGAGCAGTCCCTTTGGGCTATCTGAGAAATTGTCTCTCAGGCTTGAATTCTTCAGAATGTTTGTGGAATAAAACATTATGCTCAACTTTTAGGCTGTGCAATTTTTTCAGTCAACAGTACATATATGATCAAGCCTTAGGGAAACAAGTGGCTATATTAAAGAGTCCAAGAGATCTTTCATGGAAAGGAAGAAAATAAAAGAAGATAAAAACTGAGGTGGAAAAAATATTTGAAGAAGTACCTTGATAAAAATTTTAAGAAACAACTCATAAATTCAAGAATTTCAGAAAATTTCTGAAAATTTCAGAAAACACACGTGATAAACAGTTCAGTTCAGTTGTCAGTCCTGCCTGACTCTTTGAGACCTCAAGGACTGCAGCATGCCAGGCCTCCATGTTCATTACCAACTCCGTCAGTTTACTCAAACTCACGTCCATCGAGTCGGTGATGCCATGCAATCTCATCCTCTGTCGTCTCATTCTCCTCCTGCCTTCAATCTTTCCAAGCATCAGGGTCTTTTCCAGTGAGACAGTTCTTCAATCAGGTAGCCAAAGGATTGGAGTTTCAGCTTCAACATCAGTCTTTCCAGTGAATATTCAGGACTGATTTCTTTTAATATGGACTGATTGGATCTCCTTACAGTCCAAGGGACTCACAAGAGTCTTCTCCAACACCACCAGTTCAATGGCATCAGTTCTTCAGTGCTCAGCTTTCTTTATGGTCCAACTCTTCTATGCATACATGACTATTGGAATGATGGATGATAACCACCACATCTAGATAATTGATAGTTAAATGTTGAAAATCAAAATAAATTAAAAAATTCTTTATACCAGCCAAAGAAGAGACATAATAAAAATGGATAAAATGCATTATTTTTACTTATCATCAGCAATGATAAAATCCATATAAATATGAAAAGATATCTTTTGGATATTGAAGAGAAAACAAAAGATCTGTCAACATAAAATTCTGTGTCTATCAAAAATATCTATCAGTAGTGAAGCTGACAATTCCATTTCAGTTTATAATGTTGAAACCCCCCAAAATGTTACTTCACTAACAATGAAAAAAAAGTTGAACAATATATAAGGTTGTGTTGTCTGTTTTAAGTTCATTAGAGATACAGGATCACAAAACAATAAGTATTCTCAATTCTAGAGTGACAAATTTCCCTGGGAAGAGATGATATACAGGAACTGTTTTACTTTGGACAAAGCACTGTAAGAAAAAGTGAATACTGTAAAAGCAGTTAAGAAAAAAATCAGCTGAAAATTTAAAACATTCTTAAAGAGTAAATAGAAGATAAAGAGACAGCTTAGATACTATGAGTCTCCTGAAACCCTGTGATTTCATATTCAGTCTCAAGAGCTTTTCCATTAGTCATCACCAAATGCATTTAAGAAAGACCAGGAGCAGAGCAAGAGTTAGAACAGAGACCCAGACAGTTTCACACACCTTTCTCTCCCATGAAGCATAATATAGGCCACAGGAAAAGTGACAGAAAACTCAATCATAGGTCCATGCAAAACCCATCACCCTCCCCCAAATTCCTTTAACATTTCTTATAGTGTAGATCTACTTGTGATGAATTCTCTCAATATTTGTTTACTTAAAAAGACGTTTCTTAAAAATGTTGTATAAAAGTTTTTTCAAATGTAGAACAGAATTGAAAGAATTATAGAGTGACCACCTATATACTTACTATCCATATTCCATTGGTAACATTTTATTATATGTACTGAAGCACACAGTTATCCATGCATCCATCTCTCAAGATTCTTGATATATTTTGAATGTAGAGCCAATAGGACTTTTCTTGCTTGATAAGTCTTATAAATTATTTTATAAATAAAAATCTTAACAATATCTTATTTAGTTTATAATATGAGAAAAAAGGCTACAGTAATAACACAAAGTATCAGAAGGAGTCAAACAAAGTATGTTATTGTAAACTTCTTACATTATATTTAAAATGGTATATTAATTCAAGGTGAGTATGAAATGTTAATAATGTATATTGTAGTTACTAAAGTAATATTTTCTAAAAATAGTTACAAATAAGGAACCACATCATAAGAATCTAGAAAAAGAAAAAAAATATATATATTTACCCAAAATAAGTAGAAGGAAAAGAATAATATACATGTGTAAATAAATCAAAGGCCTAGAAAAAAGGAGCTAGAGAACTGAAACAAAGTTGGATTTCTGAAGAGTTAAATTAAATTGAAAAATTCTGATCATGGAAAAAGAGAGAAACCTCTCAACAATTCAGAAATGAGAATACACATCTAAAAATTTTTGAACATTAGAAAACTACAAAGTCAATGAAACTATATGCCAATAAATGTGACAAGTTATCAAATGTAAGTATACGTAGAAAGAAAAAAAAACTGTAACAAAATAGACAAAAGGTAGAAAAATCTGAACAGTACTTTGTTTTCAGAAAATGGACTTTATAATTAAAAACTTTCTCAGAAACTAAACCTCAAGCACAGAACTCTTCATTGCTAAATACAGCCAAAAATTATAGAGAAATAATACCAAGCTCATGCATACTCTTCCACAGAAAAAAAGAGGGAATCCTGTCCAACCACACACAAAGAAATTACAAGAAACAAAATTATTAAGCAGTCTCTTTCACAACCACAGATATAAAAATCCTAAACAAAATATTAACAAATTGTACCTAGTTATAGATTTAATAAAAAGGATAATTGTGACTGTGATGGCTTTTAAACAAGGCCACAAATTTTTTCACTGTCTCTCAACAAGAATACTTACTCTTGCCTTGGATATGGGCTGACTTAGTTACCTGCTTTTAATGTATAGGGAGCAGTATGGTTGATGCTTCGTGGCTCTAGGCCAGATTTTAAAGAGCAAAGTAGCTCCTGTCCAGTTTTCTCTCAGGACTCAGTGCCTTTGGAATCCAGTCATTAGAGTAGGGAAGCCAAGACCACATGGAGAAATTTCCAGTAGGTATTACAGTTTGTGGGCTTCCCAAGTGGCCCTAGTGGTAAATAAAGAACCTACCTGCCAATTCAGGAGACACAGGAGACTCAGGTTCAAACACTGGGTCAGGGAGATCCTCTGGAGGAAGGCATGGAAGTCCACTCCAGTATTCTTGCCTGGAGAATCCCATGGACAGAGGAGCCTGGCAAGTGATAATTTATAGGGTCACAGAGAGTCAGACATGACTGAAACAACTTAGCATGCACGCACACATTACAGTTTGCAGCCTCTGCTAAAGTCACACCCTACAGAAAGCATCAACTCCCTTACACATTGATGAAGACTAGGGGCACTCCAGCTGGACCACCATCTGACCGCAACCTTACGACGCTGTGAGCAAAAAAACCCCACCTGCACCATCAAATATAAATAGATCACTTTTATTATTATATCACCTGATGAGATGGTTGAATGGCATCACTGATTCAATGGACAGGAACTTGGGCAAACTCCAGGAGATGGTGAGGGACAGGCATGTTGCATGGGGTCATGCAGAGACAGACACAGCTTGGCAACTGAATACCAACAACAAGTTTAGGATGGTTGGTTATTCAATAGATAACTGGAAAACTGACCTAATGTGGTTTATTCCAGGAATATATGTTGGTTTAACATTTGAAAATCAGTTAATCCTATTCCGAATATTAATAGAATAAAGAAATAAACTCATATGATCATTTCAGTAAACAAAGTGGTCCAAAATACAAACATGTAACTAAAGTCAGAGAAAGAAGCTTACTCCCATGGTTTTTGTTCAATGGTATGTGGGAGAAAAGAAATCTTTTTATCACTTATCACAAAGTTGTGAGTACATGATCCTAGAGTTGGAAAAGTAAATGCTAGTTTTTTTTTGGTTTTTTTTTTTTGAGAAATACACTTAAAATAATGCCAGAATACAGAGGACACAGAAAGGAGAGTTGGAGAGAGATCTCTAAATGTATTTTAATCGGAAGTTGTGCCCTCTGATGTACTTCTCGCAATATTTTTACATGTACTAATAAACTATCTCCTTAATGTTTTTTTCATCAAAGATGGCTCAAGTCAAGTCTTTGCACCTGCAAAAAACTTCATTCTTTTCTATAATCCTCTTATAACTTCAATCTCCTCTTTCAATAACAAATATATTGAAAGTAAAAAGAGTAAGAGACTTGAAAAAATGACTACAATTGATTGTAATAATGCAAATTAATGTTATTATGGAAGAAAAAGTTAGAGGCTTGTATAAACCGTACACAGAGCAAAAGACACAACACCTGAAGCTATTTTCCTTTTATTGTTTAGTTTTGTATTTTTTCTGACTTGAAGATGTGAAGAAGGCAAGCTAGAGAAAGTGCTGGGTCCTGAAAAAAGAAAATGTTTAAGACTACTTGATTACTCTTCTTGAAACTAAAAAAAAAAAAAAAAAACTATGTAAGAATTTTACATATATATGAGGGCAAATTCTTAGAATAAGCATAGCCTTTATTTTTTTCTCCCTAAAGATAAACAAACGCAGTAATAATTTCATGAAAGCAATAATGAAGGAAAGGGGATAGTGAAGAAAAACACAAAGAAACAGGAAGAAATGACGCCAAGGCTTTCAGAGACCTACAACTGTGCTCCAGTAAAGACATCATAAGGTACGAAAGCAAAAGCCAGAGACCCCAAAGAGAGCAGGATTTACAGTCTAGAAGCAGGAACGTGAGGAAGGCAATCATAAGTCTGAAGGAATCTGAGAGTCACTTGCTGCGAGAGTCACTTGCTGCATGTTGAAACATGGATTTCATATCTGTTTTTGCTTCTTGCAGTTTTTCAGAAATTTCAGCTGAGTACCACCTTCCCTACTTTTATTACATGATGCTTGATGTTTTCTTGAATCAAATTCATTTTTCTTTAAAGAAACCAGCAGGAAAAAAAAAAGAAAGAAAGAAAGAAAGACTGAGTTTTATTCATCGGTGGCTCAGACAGTAAAGATTTTGCCTACAACTCAAGAGACCTGGGTTTGATCGCTGGGTTCAGAAGATTCCCTGGAGAAAGGAATGCCTACCCACTCCAGTATTTTTGCTTGGAGAATTCTATGGACAGAGGAGCCTGAACAGTTCTTTTTACTTATACACTTACCTTTTTTTAAGTATTGGAATATAATTGCTTTACAATGATTTTTAGTTTCTACTGTACAACACTGTGAATTAGCCATATAGGCCCTCCCTCTTCAGCCTCCCACCCACCCTCCCATTCTACCCCTCTAGGCCATCAAATAGCATGGAGCTGAGCTCCGTGTGCTGTACAGCAGCTTCCAGGTAGCTACCTATTTTACACGTGGCAGTGTATATATGTCAATGCCACACTTTTATCTTTTCTTGTAATATTGCCTTATGTCTCATTTTACATGTCATTCTACTATAACTATGAGCTGCTTATGAATCAGAACATTGTCTCCTCTTTTCAAAATATCTTTGCAACTTCAGTTTCTATTCCTACTAGAACTTGATTCTTGCTTAATAACTATTAAAGAGTAGCTCAGAAACTACTAAAAGGCTGAAGACTCAATTTACTGTCAGAAAATGGGCAAAGGTGGTGGCCTGGTCTGACAATGGAGTATTAGGTATACTGCAGACCTTTCTGGTGATTATCATTTTTTTAAATGTATAATTGAAGTATAATTGATATACAGTATTATATTCTTTCATTATTTTTGACTAATGTATTTCATTTCTGGGCGATAAAACAACTGTGGTGTTGGAGAAGACTCTTGAGAGTCCCTTGGACTGCAAGGAGATCCAACCAGTCCATTCTGAAGGAGATCAGCCCTGGGATTTCTTCGGAAGGAATGATACTAAAGCTGAAACTCCAGTACTTTGGCCACCTCATGCGAAGAATTGACTCATTGGAAAAGACTCTGATGCTGGGAGGGATTGGGGGCAGGAGGAGAAGGGAACGACCGAGGATGAAATGGCTAGATGGCATCACTGAGTCTGGAGTGAACTCAGGGAGTTGGTGATTGACAGGGAGGCCTGGCGTGCTGCGATTCATGGGGTCGCAAAGAGTCGGACACAACTGAGCGAGTGAACTGAACTGATGCAAACATATTTTGTCCAGTAGCAAATACATATATATGTATATATGTGACATATATGTCAAATTTGAATTCATATCGTTCTTTTAATAATTAAAGAAATAAAATCTTCGAGATGAACTTTTAAAGTCATGCTTTTATATTTTTGAAAACTATACTTTATCAATGCATATATGAAGAGACAGCCCCCCCAACAGGTCACAACTATAAATAAAAGCAAGAGTGAGTTTTATTAAGGGAAAGCTCAAAATATGTCACAAGAAAAAGTGATTGCCCCTTCAGTCAAGTTTATTTGACAGAACTGGTGGCTGCTGGGATATGTTATGTTGGCGATTGCTAACCGTCAAGTGTCATAGGGTGACTATCCATATGTACTTTGTAGCAAAATCAAACCAGAAGAGTGAGCCAAACCAAGATGGAGAAGAGCAGTGTTGTCAAATACCTTTCTCATAAAACTTTCTGTTAATAAAAAAAAACCCAACCCTGCCCTGGTGGCTCACTGGTAAAGAACCCACCACCTGCCAACACAGGAGACCGCCGACCAATCCCGTGGGTTGGAAAGATTTCCCGTAGGAGAAAACACCCAGATGCATGCCTGGGAAATCTCATGGACAGAAGAGCCTGGTGAGCTCCAACCATGGGTCACAAAAGTTGGACATGACTTGGCAATTAAACAACAACAAATAATTAAGGTCTTATCTTTTGTATTAATCATAAAGGAAATCCAAAGACAGTTAGCACCGATTTTCAAGAAGATTTCATGTAAAAAAAAGAGGCTAACCGAGTCTACAAAAATGGGATAGGCAAAAGACGGAAGGGGGGGCAGCATTAATGGTAAGAAATGTTAGTAGCATTACAACAACAAAGAAGACACTGGTCTGGAATAGCGGAGAGGCGCGCCCCGGGGCTAGAGTATTTTATTTTTGGGGTGAAGGAAGACCTCTGAGGGGTTGAAATGAGTAGCTGCATCCAAAAGAAATGGAAAGTAGCTAAACATGGGGACCAGGAAGAAGAAATGATCATAGTGTGGAAAACAGCCTGGCTGATGGCTGGAGAGGATAGGGGGGGGAAACTAGAAATTTATAGAAATTTATTTTTTGTGTGAAAATCTCTAAGGAGAGATAAAGGTAAAAACAAATGGCTGATATACACAGTAGAAGGAACTAAGAAACAGTTTGCTGAAAATGATCTAAGAAAAGAAGTTATTTTTTTCTTGTTATTCAAAATACAGATTATGCTTTTGAGAACAGGAATAATATTTAGTTAACAGACTTTGAGTTTTGAATCTCATAGCATTTATTATCAGACAGATGGTAATATCTGTGAATAAATTTTCAAGTTTAAATTGAGTCATGTTTCTTTAAAAAAATTTCAAGATGATTACAAAGGTGACAGGTTACTTTTGAATTGAATTACATTATTCATGTTGATGGCACCCCACTCTAGTACTGTTGCCTGGGAAAATCCCATGGATGGAGGAGCCTAGTAGGCTGCAGTCCATGGGGTTGCTAAGAGTCAGACACGACTGAGGGACTTCACTTTCACTTTTCACTTTCATGCATTGGGGAAGGAAATGGCAACCCACTCCAGTGTTCTTGCCTGGAGAATCCCAGGGACGGGGGAGCCTGGTGGGCTGCCGTCTCTGGGGTCGCACAGAGTTGGACACGACTGAAGCGACTTAGCAGCAGCATTCATGTCGATACCATTATTTCTATCAAATTCTTACTTTTGGGAAGTGTTTGTATATGATTCTTTCTCATTAAAATCAGATTAATAATGTTTATCTTTTTATGTTTTAGATATGTATATAGAGCAAATGAATGTATTTATCTGAAACAAAATAGTCCAAGAAACAGGCAAGAAAAGCAAAGATTTTTAAATTAATATCTGGGTGAGAAAATGCTGGCTTCAAAGGTTTCTTTGATGTACAAATATTACATTTGCATCAATGAACACAAGCCAAGACTTCCAGAAGTTGTTAGCTGAATCCCCGTGCTTGTGATTGCTTCTATTTCTCATTAAAATATCCATGAAGTGTTAGAAAACTTAAGTAACAAGTAAATAAACTGTGGCCCTTTTCTCAAATAAGGACACTTGTTAAGATATAATCCTACAAATGTGTGCTAAAGAAAGCACGTGAAGGGCCATGTCACTTGTCCTTTGTCTACATAGGTAAATCTTCCTTTAAGTGAGCTGGTGAAAAGCACCATTAGAATCTGAACAAAACAGATACCATCAGTTATTAACTGAATAACAATATGAATTATATGTTTGAATGGTTAAAGAATATAAAATGAGGAGTTAAAAAATCAGGATTTAAAATTAAGGTCTTCTATTGTTCTAACACCAGACTGGGAAATATACTTAAACCTATAATCCTCAGATTCAGTTGGAAAGGTGGATATCGTGGTATCAATTTTATAGAGTTCTTTTGACATAGTAATAAAATAATGTATATAGATTACTCAGTCCTGGTACTCAATGTTTTACTACATTTAATTACCTTTGATTAGCAAGGTAATTGCAAGCAAACATTAGCAAGGAGAGAAAAATAAATTTATAGACCTCGATGAAAATAACTATACTATTGTTTTTAAAAAAGAAAACCATATAGAAAATATCAGCCCTTTAAAGCAAAACTCCCACAGGAAATGCGTGAATTCTTTTTAAAAGGAATTTTTGTTTATTCACATGCAAAGATAGGAAAATATCCATCATGATTTTTTTAATGTTGAATTTTTCTATAAAGCAATTAGAGTAATCAATGAAACAAATAAATATAAGAATCAAAATGGCATAAAATTTGATTTATGAAACAGCAGATTTTCAGAATGTGGAAGGCACTAGCAGAGTGATGAAAATCAACTAAAACAGGACACACTGAAAAGCACATAAGACAAAGTGTAGAGACATACATAGTAAACAACAGAAGTGCCTTAAAGAAATATCTAAAAGAGAAAGCCAAGTCAGGGAATAGCTGATGTGTCTACAGAGGCTAAGAAATTGAAACAAAATTGAAACTAGAATTGAGAGGGCTAATCACCTTGAGTATAAAGTTATTATGAGAAAACAAAACTGAGATACCATCTAGATAAAATTCAAGTTAGAAAACATCCATTAAGCACTAACTACACGGAAAATATTGTCAATCTTCCTTCTGCCCTAGACGTCAGAAATGAGGACACTTTCAAATGGGTCAGTTTTGTTGTCCAGTCATATATCATTTATGGGTTGTCTTTTTGCCCAAGTTCTAACCAGCTTTATTGCAAAGGTCCCCCATATACATTTGTAGCAATTCTAAGGTCTTCTTGGTTACCTCACAAGTCAGCTCCTTATAGAAGCAGGCATCATGAAAGAAACTTCACTCAGTTCTGTGTGTTAGTAACTTTATCAGTTCCCCCAAAACACCAGGTATATTAAAGTTACTCTTTCAAACGTATCCTGAATAAAAGATAAAATAATAAGTAAAAATGCTACAAGTATTCCTTATAAAATAGTTACAAGTTGAAAGCCATTGTTTTTATAACACTGTCTACAAAATAGCACCAAGACCATGTCCTGCTATGAATGACTCTGCTCCTATAAAAGAGCTTCGTTTAAAACCCTGCATATTGAATACTGGGTTTCCCTGGTGGCTTAGCTTGTAAAGAAGTGACATGAAGTGAAGTGAATTCACTCAGTCGTGTCCGACTCTTTGCGACCGCATGGACTGTAGCCCCCCAGGCTCCTCCCTCCATGGGATTCTCCAGGCAAAAGTACTGGAGTGGATTGCCATTTCCCCTGCAATTCAAGAAACCTAGGTTCAATCCCTGGGTTGGGAAGATCCCTTGGAAAATGGAATGACTACCTACTCCAGTAGGAGAATTCCACGGACTGTAGCTCATGGGGTTGCAGAGAGTCGGACACAACTTAGTTAAGCAACTTTCACTTTCACCTTTTCATGTTGAATACTTGGCCTAATTATTCTCATACTTCTTTTGGTGAGTAAACTACAAATCAGAATCAGCTCTAACACAAAAACAACAACAAACTATGCTTTATGTATACTTTATCTGTGGCCATTCTAGGTACAAGTTTCAATGATATTTGCAGAATTTCATTTAATCATGTGAATGTTTAAAAATATATTAATACTATTTATCTCAAAATGATTCTGCTGCAGAAAAGGAAACAGTATATTCATATATCAAAATACAAATCAGATAAAGGGGAAAAGTTTAAATAGTAGATCTTTGATTTGTCCTTGCAGGGGCTTTTACCTTGAACATATGCTTACAAAAAACAAATAAACAGAATAATCTGATGCATGCTGATAACCAAATTTATAAGAAGCTTTTCTTAATGAGGGAAAGGGAATTAGTTTTCAAGTAGATTTGATAAGTACCATTCTCTGGATTTATATGCCTACAAATTAAGGGCAAAGCAAAAGAAGGAATAGCTCATTTTTTTCCTACACTTACTATTACTATTACTCTTACTAATTTTTCCTACTCTTACTGGAGAATTGCCTCCAGACATAGAAACCTCTGGGATGGTCAAGTGACTGGGTGACAGATCTTTTTGCAAGTGTGGTAGTTTCTCAACCTTTGCTTTTAGCAATAGTGAATAAACAATACTGTTGGCAAATCAACCATTAAGAATATTGAATAATAAATGAAATTTATTAATATTATGAGCATGATAATAAGTTGACATAATAAATTATATGTGATATTTGACATATAACTCTGAAAGAGTTTTAAAAGTAATTATTACATCTTTGTCTAATGTCAACGAGTCTTCTCAGTTCTTATATCCCCCCAAAAAAAAATAGAATTGATGACGAGTATTGTCTCCTTTGCTCAATTACAACTTCTAAAACATAAATCATAACTCTTAAATATAAAATGAAGACCTCTCAAGGACTTTTCTAACTCTTTGATTAATGAGGAACTCAGTAACACTGTTCACATGAGATTTTGACTTAAGATTTACATTACTGGAACTTCCTTGGTGCTGCTGCTAAGTTGCTTCAGTCATGTCTGACTCTGTGTGACCCCAAAGATGGCAGCCTACCAGGCTCCTCCATCCCTGGGATTCTCCAGGCAAAAATACTGGGGTGGGCTGCCATTTCCTTCTCCAGTGCGTGCATGCGTGCTAAGTCACGTAGGTCATGCCAGACTCTATGCAACTCCATGGACAGCAGCCCACCAGGCTCCTCTGGCCACGGGTTCTCCAGGCGAGAATACTGGAGTGGTTTGCCATTTCCTTCTCCACTCCCTTGGTGGTCCAGCAGCAAAGACTCCATACTCCCAGTGCAGGGGATCCAAGTTAGATCTTTGGTTGGGGAACTGGATCCCACATGCTGCAACTAAGAGTCTGCATGAAGCAACTAAAGATTCTGTATGCTGCAATGAAGACCTGTACAGCCAAGTAAGTAAGTAAATAAATAAAATTTAAAAAACGTTGAATTCAAATACCATCTTAAAAAAAAACAAAAAAAACTCCTTACCAGATAAAAGCCTTTTTCATTGCCATGAATGGGAATTTTATATACAATGCCTTCTATAAGTTTTACTTTGGACATTACAGCCTTAGTTTTAAAATGGAGTAGTTAAGAGAAAGCTCTGCAAATCTGCCTGCCACTACAGAATCAGAGGATCTGTGGATTTCAACTGAAATGACACATTGCAATCTCTTTTGTCCATTTACATGTCTTGAGAAATTTTTAATCATGTGTACTAGCAACAAGTAATATTATAGCAACATAATGAATTACACAAGGAAAAAATAATAACAATCATTTTATTAAAACATGCACTTCATATAACATTGTACTTTTATGTTTAATAATCATTTTTTAAACAATTTGATATGCTTATGTTGTTTGGATAATTATTTATGTAATTGCAATGCTAAAATAAAGTCAAATTGCCAACATTTGTTGGATCATAGAGAAAGCAAGGGAATTCCAGAAAAAAAAAACTCTACTTCTGCTCCATTGACTATGCTAAAGCCTTTGACTGTGTGGATCACAACAAACTGGAAAATTCTGAAAGAGATGGGGATACCAGACCACCACACCTGTCTCCTAAGAAATCTGTATGCAGATCAAGAAGCATCAGTTAGAAATGGAGAACAACTGACGTGTTCAAAATCGGAAAGGAGTGCAACAAGGCTTTGTGTTGTCATCCTTCTTGAAATGCCCAGCTAGATGAATCACTAACTGGAATCAGGATTGCCGGGAGAAATATCAACAACTTCAGATATGCAAATAGTAACACTTTAATGGCAGAAAGTGAAGAGAAACTAAAGAGCTTCTTGATGACGGTGAAAGAGGAGAGTAAAAACCTGGCTTAAAATTCAACATGAAAATAACTAAGATCACAGCACTAGAAAAAGTGGAAACAGTGACACACTATTTTCTTATGCTCCAGAATCACTGTGGACAATGCCTGCAGCCATGAAATTAAAAGACACTTGCTCCTTGGAAGGAAAGCCATGACAGACCTAGACACATATTATTAATAAAAAGCAGAGACATCACTTTGTTGACAAAGGTCCATATAGTCGAATCCATGGTTCTCCCAGTAGTCACGTACAGATGTGAGACCTGGACCTTAAAGAAGGCTGAGTGCCAAAAAACTGATGCTTTCAAGTTGTGGTGCTGGAGAAGACTCTTGAGAGTCCCTTGGACTGCAAGGAGATCAAGCCAGTCAACCCTAAAGGAAATCAACCTTGAATATTCATTGGAAATACTGATGCTGAAGTTGAAGCTCCTATATTTTGGCCACCTGATGAGAAGAGTTGACTCACTGGAAAAGATCCTGATGCTGGGAAAGACTGAAGGCAAAAGAATGGGTTGGCAGAGGATGAGATGGTTAGATAGCATCACCAACTCAATGGACATGAATTTAAGCAAACTTTGGGATATAGTAGAGAACAGAGGAGCCTGGCATGCTGCAGTCCATGGGGTTGCAAAGAGTTGGACATGGCTTAGTGATTGAAGAATGCTAAAATAATCCAGAAAACCGTCTGTGATTCCTAGAGCCAAATGGTCGTAAGAAAAAAAAATATTTTTCAAAATTTTTGGCTGAGATACATTATAAGATAAACAGTTTAAAGACATTCAATCATAAATATATATTTTAAAAAGCACTATGGAAAAATGAAATTGAAATACAAGTTCAAATATAAAAAGAAAATTGTGTAAAATTTCAGTTATTAAAAAGTGCTGTTTCATGAAATTGAAACAAAATGATACCTAAAATTGCTATTGTAGTAAGATTGCATTGAATACATTTAAAAATGGCATTGAAACATGAATAATATCATATAAGAAACTAATCACCAGTCCAGGTTCAATGCAGGATACAGGATGCTTGGGGCTGGTGCACTGGAATGACCCAGAGGGATGGTACAGGGAGGGAGGTGGGAGGGAGGTTCAGAATGGGGAACACTTGTACACCCGTGGCAGATTCATGTTGATGTATGGCAAAACCAATACAATATTGTAAAGCAATTAGCCTCCAAATTAAAATAAATAAATTTAAATTAAAAAATAAAAGTTTAATGTTAACAATATGCTATGTTCCAATAAACTTTATTTACCACTAGGAATCTAGTTTGCAAACCCCTATTTTAATCCAAAATGTGGGTCTGATTTCTGAGACGGCAATAGAGCACTGAAATACCACTTTCTTTGAGAAAAGGGTAGGTTCTCAAAACTTTCCAAAAGTTAAAAGCATTTTTACTTTATACTCAGGACAGTCACATGGTCAAGACTTACTGCGAAGAGGCTAATGTTTATTTACCCAACCTTTATAGTCAAAGCAAGGGAGAAAAAGGTTGGGATTAGATATTAATTAAACTTACTTTAGGTTTCCTGGGTAGCTCAGCTGGTAAAGAATTCACCTGCAATGCGAGAGACCTGGGTTCGGTCCCTGGGTTTGGAAGATACCCTGGAGGAGGGCATGGCAGCCCACTCCAGTATTCTTGCTTGGAAAATCCCCATGGATTGAGAAGCCTGGGGAGGAGCCTGGTTCAATCACAGAGTCCAACCTGACTAAGTATAGCGCAGCAAACTTTAACTGTGTAACACAATGTCCCAGCTGTGTTCCAGTTTGCCCTTCTTTACACTGGGGAATTCTGAAGGAAGAATGAATTACTCCATCATTCCTTTCCTCTGCCAAACATCATATGATACTGAGAATTTTAAATTTCTTTTTGTGAGCAATGTAAATAAAAGTGTCAACTTAATTGAATTCTAAATGCAAAACCATTAACCTGTTTAAAATGATTATAAGATATTGTTTGCCTAATCCTCAAAAGTGTATTCCTGGTCTGCGATCACATGCTTCTATTACCTGTGAAGAACTTCTTTAAAAAAAAAAAAAAAGCTTACACTAATAAAACTTAACTTAAAAAGAATTGGCATTCCTTTATTCTAATTAATATAGAAAGTAGTAGTAGCGCTAGTCATTCAGTCATGTCAGAGTCTTTTCGAGACCCTGTGGACTGTAGCCTGACAGGCTTCTCTGTCCATGGGATTCTCCAGGCAGGAATACTGGAGTTGGGTTGCCATTTCTTTCTCTAGGGGATCTTCGCAATCCAGGGATTGAACCCAGATCTCTCGCACTGCGGACATATTCTTAATTGTCTGAGACACCAGAGAATCCTCTATATAGAAAGCTAATAAACATTATTTAATTTCTCATTGCAGTTGTAAAGATGTCAATGTCAGTTTACATTATTATCCAAAGAACTATTCACCAATTAACAATCCTAAAATAAGTAATGTTAATGAAGGCCAAACTCATATTTACTATTAAATACAATTGCCCTTGAAATACATTTCCATTTTCTCCAAAGCTGAGTAGCCAGCACGTCAATGCCTTTGAAAACCACAAAGTCAGGCACTCTATACTAAGAAGCTTATATTTATTTAGAAATAAATTAAGCCTCAAATTCTAAGCACTTATTTGTGAATAAATAATAAACACATATTTATATGCCTGAGGTGAACAAGCACCAAATAGTTTTGATAAATAAAATTTCATTTGAGTGCAAGAAATATACATTTTAAAATTTTACATAAAACTAAATCTATAAGAGTTAACTGTTTTAACTGTTCCTTATAGGCTATACTGACTAAAGTTATTTTATGTCAAAGAATATAAAGTTAAAACTGTAGCTCTAAACACTGTTCAGTTCAGTTCAGTTCAGTGCTCAGTCGTGTCTGACTCTGGGACCCCACGGACTGCAGCCTGCCAGCCTTTCCTGTCCTTCACAAATTCCCACAGTTTGTTCAAACTCATGTCCATAGAGTCAGTGATGCCATCCAACCATCTCATTCTCTGTTGTTCCCTTCTCCTGCCTTCAGTCTTTCCCAGCATCAGGGTCTTTTCCAATAAGTCAGTTCTTCCCATCAAGTGGCCAAAGTATTGGAGCTTCAGCTTCAGCATCAGTCCTTCCAGTGAATATTCAGGACCGATTTCCTGTATCTATAATACAGCTTCTATATTGCAAGGGGCTGTTTATGTCTCTAATTCTGTCACTACTTAAACACATTTAATTTGGGTCTAGAATGAGGGATCCACATTTCTCTTTTTATGGATTTATTGCACATTTTAGCCAACATTATATTATGGTGACATTTTTAAATATACAAGATTGAAATTTTATATTTAAGAGAGACTATCTATATACCCTATCTAGAGTCTATTATTAACATTGTATTTTTTTTTAATTTACCATGTATCTATTCATCCTTCAATTCATCAGAGTACTTTCTGCTAAACATTTCAGCATGCATGTTAACTTGTATTCAATATTGACTTACAGTCTTTTTCTGTTGAGGTAACATTTACATAAAAATGCACATGAAAGCACAAATCATAAGTGTACTTTGCTGCATGCATACATTAAAAATGCATCAACCTGTGTAATAAAAAAGCCCATCAAGATACAGAACTATATCATAACCAGGAAATTCCTCCCACCCTTCCCAGGAAAACTTTATTGGTCTCCACATTGAGAGTGTGCGTATTTTACTACAGAAGTGATCAGCTGTAACCTGAGACTTTATTATTGTGGCCCATGTAGAGATGAAATTCCTGCCTCTCTCCAGCTAGCCTACTTTCCATGAAATAATCATTGTTTTTACCTTTTTCACAATTTATTTTTCTTTTTTTATAAATTTTGATATAGAGGTATCATACTATATATGGGTGTATACTTGTCTGGCTTAGCAGATAGATAAATACACATACACACATATTAATCCATACATACACAAATGCATACAAGGATACACAGATAAATGCAGAGGTTGTTGCAGGCACTTCCTTTCCATTGCTGAGTAGTAGCACTTTCTTATATAGATGAAGTACCTCACTTTGTTTATTCATTCTCTTATTGATGGGAAATGGGCTAGTTTCCAGTTTTTGCCTGTTGTGAACAAGACTGCTATGGATGGGGGCTTCCCTGGTAGCTCAAACAGTAAAGCATCTGCCTACAATGAGGGAGATCAGGGTTCAGTCTCTGGGTTGGGAAGATCACCTGGAGAAGGAAATTGCAACCCACTCCAGTACTCTTGCCTGAAAAATCCCATGGATGGAGGAGTCTGGTAGGCTACAGTCCATGGGGTTGCAAAGAGTCAGACACGACTGAGCGACTTCACTTCACTTCACTTCTGCTATGGATAAGCAGTCTTGCTTATGGTTAAGTCTTGTAAGATTTTTGTTTCCATTTCTTTGTGGTAAACATTTATGAATAGAATCGAGGAGCTAAAGGGCAATTATGTGCTGAAGGGTGTCCAGTGTAATCCTATTGTTTTACTGCACATTTTACATGATACATATTCAAGTTAAAAACTGTATAAAATATAGATCTAGAGGAAAAATGAAATTATATGTAATAGTGATAACTGCTATTAACATTTTGACATATGTCTCTTAGAATTTTTTCTCTAAATATACATAAACACTGAAAACTTGGATTAATTTTTTTTAATTAGATGACATCCAAAAATTAAGAATCAATTATATTCAGGTATACAGTTGAGAGAAAAACAGAATGTACATGGAGTTTACAATGAAGAATAAAACTAATTCACTTATGCATATCTGTGTCAAGCGTTGATTGACCTGCACATGCATGAATTAGCTCATTTGATCTCTGCATCAGCCCCATGAGGTAAAAATAACTTGCCTAAGTTTACACAGCTCAGACATGGAGACAGGGGATAGAGCCAGATCTCTTGCTCTTACCCCTGTTCTACAGATATGCACCAGGCACCATTCACACTGCAGTGTAGCTGAACGGTGCTTCTGGGACTGTGCAAAGTGGTGATTATTAGTGCCTATCATAATAAAAATACTGCAGATACCTGTAATCTTTGTTGTTGCTTACTCACTAAGTCATGTCCAACTCTTTTGTGACACCATGAACTGTAGCCTCCAGGCTACTCTTTCCAGGCAAGAATACTGTACTGCCATGTGGGTTGCCATGCCCTCCTCTAGGGGATCTTCCCGAATGAGGGATCAAATCCATGTCTCTTGCCTTGTCAAGTGGAGACTTTACCACTGAGCCACCAGGGAAGCCCACGTGTGATCTGCTTTCCTTTAATAATATATAATAAGTTTAATACTGCATCACTTTTGATATTTTAATGTATTTCACTTGAATATAACTTCTTTTAAAAATTGCCTCTAAATAAACAATTCCCTCTGTTTGAAACCATGCTTACCCAACATATTTGAATCTATATCTTTGTACTCATGATCTGTTCCTTTTTAGAATACAGTTTTGCAAGTAGATTGCCTGGATAAAAGGATATTCATATTGAAAAATTTTACACAAATCTTTGCGTTTTCCTATTTTAAAAAATGTCAATTATACATTTGTTAGTAGAGTATACAGTTCAGTTCAGTTGCTCAGTCGTATCCGACTCTTTGTGATCCCATGAATTGCGGCACACAAGGCCTCCCTGTCCATCACCAACTCTTGGAGTTCACTCAGACTCACATCCATTAAGTCAGTGATGCCATCCAGCCATCTCATCCTCTGTTGTCCCCTTCTCCTCCTGCCCTCAATCCCTCCCAGCATCAGTGTCTTTTCCAATGAGTCAGTTCTTCGCATGAGGTGGCCAAAGTACTGGACTTTCAGCTTTAGCATCATTCCTTCCAAAGAAATCCCAGGGTTGATCTCCTTCAGAATGGACTGGTTTGATCTCCTTGCAGTCCAAGGAACTCTCAAGAGTCTTCTCCAGTACCACAATTTGAAACTTCAATTCTTAAGTGCTCAACTTTCTTCACAGTCCAACTCTCATATACACACATGACCACAGGAAAAACGATAGCCTTGACTAGACGGACCTTTGTTGGGAAAGTAATGTCTCTGTTTTTCATTTTTTTAATTTTATATTTACTTTATTCTATTTAACAATACTGTATTGATTTTGCCATACATTGACATGAATCAGCCACAGGTGTACACGAGCTCCCAATCCTGAAACCCCCTTCCACCTCTCACCCCATATCATGCTATCTAGGTTGGTCATAATTTTTCCTCCAAGGAGTAAGCGTCTTTTAATTTCACAGCTGCAGTCACCATCTGCAGTGATTTTGGAGCCCCCCAAAATAAAGTCTGACACTGTTTCCACTGTTTCCCCATCTATTTCCCATGAAGTGATGGGACCGGATGCCATGATCTTGGTTTTCTGAATGTTGAGCTTTAAGCCAACGTTTTCACTCTCCTCTTTCACTTTCATCAAGAGGCTTTTAGTTCCTCTTCACTTTCTGCCATAAGGGTGGTGTCATCTGCATATCTGAGGTTATTGATATTTCTCCCAGCAATCTTGATTACAGCTTGTGCTTCTTCCAACCCAGCGTTTCTCATGATGTACTCTGCATATAAGCTAAATAAGCAGGGTGACAATATACAGCCTTGACGTACTCCTTTTCCTATTTGGAACTAGTCTGTTGTTCCATGTCCAGTTCTAACTGTTGCTTCCTGACCTGCATACAAATTTCTCAAGAAGCAGGTCAGGTGGTCTGGTATTCCCAATTCTTGAAGAATTTTCCACAGTTTATTATAGTAGTCATTTATCAAAACCTCTTTTAATATAGAATATAAATTCCATTCATCTTTGTCAATCAAATGTTTGAAACAATTTTACTTACTGAAAATTTCTTAAATTTCATAATATTACTGGAATATTAATGTTTACTTTTGCAAGGAAAGTGTTCATATGGTGGATCCCCTTTTAAATATAAGTATATATACGTGATTGTCATTAATTACTTACAAGCAGGAAACAATACTTTTAGCACTTTGCTCACACATTCCCATCAAACTTTTAAAAGATTTATTTTCATTGATGAAATAAATACATTTAAAATATTCTATTTTTTAATGTTTATAGAATTTGTACTAATGACTCCATTCTGGTATTATATCTGCATTGTTAACTGACAGGCAAATCATTTTAATAACAGCTAATTCTGTCCTTCATTGGCATCAGATACACCAAAACTGTCACCTATACTAAACCTGTCACCTACACCAAACCAATCTGAGAATCAAGAAAATAAAAAACTGAGTCACCATAAATTCTTCTTTTTGCTTTTTGGAACTCATTCACTCATTTATATTTCTTGAAAGCTAATAAGAACCAGTCATTGCTTTCAGTGCTGGGCATAAATCAGCTAAAAAAAAAAAATAGTAAAAATTCTCCATCCATAAGAACTGACACTTTAGTGGGTGAAGATGGAGATGAAAGATGTTAAATAAATAAATTACATAGTAGATTATAAAGTGACAAGTGCTTCAGGGAAAGAAAAAAAAAGAGTAAGGAGAATAAGGAATTCTGATAGAAGATTAAATAGTGGTAGGATTGCAATTTTAAATTGAGAAGGTGAGGGAAGTACTAAGAATAATTTTCTAGCAAAACTTGAAGGAAGTACATTAATAATAAGTTTATCAAGTCATAGTCTGATTTATTAATCTACTTGTCTGTATCTTTGTTATCTCTTGGTGTTTATGTGGGAGACAGATGTGTCTCTGTCTCATGAACATTGTCTGATAACTGACAACATATATATATATATATATATATATATATATATATATACACACACACACATATTTAAAGTTTTCAGTGCAATACCTTTTAAATTCTCTAAGATTTTTAGATGGACAAGGCAAAAGAAATGTATAGCTGTGGATAATATGTTATAAAAATGCTGTAATTGTAATAAAACTCCAGAACTTTTCTATATGTTTTAAGGTATAAAATTTATAGAACAAATACTGTTTTTGCTGTTTCAGTGAAAACTTTTGTCTTCTGTTAAACTCTGTTATAGAAATCTCACTGGAAATCTGTTTTTCATTTAAAATGTTTTCACAGTAGCATTCTAAAGAAGCAATCTGTATGAATTCCCTTTTCAAACCAAACAATTGTGAGAACTATGAGGAAATCCATCATGCTCCATTGCATACATTAAACCACTTAGCAAGCTCAAGTGTAATTTTAAAAGAAATACATATTATTAAAAACATTCCACTATTTGTCCACCATTTTAGAAAGTCTGTAACAATAGAACATCTCTTTCCTTCTGTTTGTGGTTTTACTTATCAAACGTAATTATAAACAAAACTTGAAGAGGCATTCAAATTTCTGCATAAGTTTTTACTCCTTTGGAGATCTGCTTATGAAAACTGGCAGTAAAAACCTAGTTAATATGAAACACTACTCTCACTTGTGCACCTCTGTAAAATTCTATAGGTCCATTTGTTGCAGGAAGGGGGACCTTTTCCAGGGCCTGAAACTGAGCTCTTGTCTAACACTCAGAAATTAATTGTCTGAGGAGACACATGTGCTGACAAAGCAAGCGATTTTATTGGGGAAGGGCACCCAGGTGGATAGCAGTAGGGTAAAGGAACCCAGGAGAACAGTTCTGCCACATGGCTCGCAGTCTTGGGATTTATGGTGAAGGGATTATTTTCTGGGTTGTCTTTAGCCAATCATTCTGACTCAGAGTCCTTACTGGTGGTGCACGCCTTGTTCAGCCAAGATGGATGCAAGAGAGAAGGATTCTGGGAGGTGGTCGGACATGTGGTGTCTCCTTTTGACCTTTCCTTAACTCTTCCAGTTGGTGGTGGCTTATTAGTTCCATGTTCCTTACCAGGACCTCCTGTCATAAAACAACTCATGCAAATGCTTACTATGGTGCCTGGCCAGGGTGGGCGGTTTCAGTCAGTGTGCTTCCCCTAACACATTTATAATACACTGAATATTCTAAAATGAAATATTGCATAATTTATACACACTAGAAAAGAGATTTACTGATTGTAATTTTGCTTGAACTCACAAATTGAAATTAATTTACATAAATGCAACATAATGTTTGCTTTTCTAATGTTACTCTGCTTAAAAGAATGACAATGGCAAGGTTTTTTAGACTATAAAAAAACATGAGAAATAACTCACCCTCCAGTCCCCAAAGAAAGCTTTCAAATAACTGACCACTTATTAATTTTTTAGTTTATTCAATTGAAAATACAAATTAGATTCTACTTGACATCATGTGCTATTTGCTAGAAGACAAACACTGCCTATGAAGTAATCTTGCCAAAACATCAATTTATAGAAAATATAGAGACAGAGAAATGTACTGAGTAGCACCACAGGGGATGAAATCAACAGAATCCATACTTTGAATAAGATGCTAAACAAAAACTGGGTTTCATCATCAAATAACTTGCAAGAAAAAAAAAGGAAGAAATGGGAGAAATTATAGATTAAACAAAGATTCTGTGTGCTTTCTATGGCTCAAGATTTGAATGAGCAACCTGTAAATAATATGACATTTGTGTGAGATGTTTGGAAATTTGAACACTAGCAGGATATTTGATGAAATTATGAACCTTGGTAGCTGTGAGAAAGATACTAAAATTATGACATTTATTTTGGAATTTAGAAATACATATTGAAATATTTACAGGTGCAATTGTATGAAGTCTGAGGAAATAGATCAAGATGTGCACTAAATCAGACTGGTATGAATCAACTGTTGAAGTTAGATGATTTTTTCATGAAATTTATGTTATTATTTTCCTTTGTTGTATATTTATTTTTATAATAATTTTAATGTGAATTAATTGATGCCTTTATATGAACAAACAATGTCATGCAGTTAGAATTTGATGAACTGACACAAGTATGACTCTGTGTTATACATCCCACTAACAAACAAGCAACAAAAGTCATCCAGGAATAAATGCATATTTAATATGTATGTATTGAACATTATTGCCAAATGGAATTTCTCTTCAGGAGATTATCTGTAGGAAACTGCATTACAGAAACCATTATTATTCTATAAAAACTTTCTAACAAGTCATTTCTGAATATAATTTTGGATTGGATATAAGCAGTTGTTTACAACAATGTACTGTTAAGTGTCATACACGCAAACAATCTTTACTCATTACTTATGTGGTTCAGATGCCATGTTTCATTCTCTAATTAGAATACAAAAAAGTGTTCAGTTCTTCGGGTACGATACAATTATAATCACATTAAAACAACTGGATTAGTTATCTGTTGATGTGTAACAATATAACCACAAATGTCATGCTTTAAAACAACATATATTTGCTAGCTCAGTTTCTGAGCTCTGTTTAGTTGGCTTGTCGGCAAGGCTGAAGCCAAAGGCGTCAACCTGGGCTGTAGTATCATTTTATGCTTGACTGGGGAAGAATCTATTACCTTATTCATGTCTTTATTTGCTGTCTCCAGGTACTTGTAGACTGTGAGACTGAGGGCTATCTACACTTAGCAGAGGATTCAGTTCACTTCAGTTCAGTCGCTCAGTCATGTCCAACTCTTTGCAACCCTATGAATCACAGCACGCCAGGCCTCCCTGTCCATCACCAACTCCAGAGTTCACTCAAACTTGCGTCCATGGAGTCAGTGATACCATCCAGCCATCTCATCCTCTGTTGTCCCCTTCTCCTCCTGCCCCCAATCCTTCCCAGCATCAGCGTCTTTTCCAATGAGTCAATTCTTCGCATGAGGTGGCCAAAGTACTGGACTTTCAGCTTTAGCATCATTCCTTCCAAGAAATCCCAGGGTTGATCTCTTTCAGAATGGACTGGTTGGATGTCCTAGCAGTCCCAGGGAATCTCAGGAGTCTTCTCCAACATCACAGTTCAAAAGCATCAATTCTTCGGTGCTCAGCCTTATTCACAGTCCAATTCTCACATCCATACATGACTACTGGAAAAACCATAGCCTTGACTAGACGGACGTCAGTCGGCAAAGTAATGCCTCTGCTTTTGAATATGCTATCTAGGTTGCTGATATTCTTTCTTCCAAGGAGTAAACGTCTTTTAATTTCATGGCTGCAGTCACCATCTCCTGTGACTTTGGAGCTCAAAAAATAAAGTCTGACACTGTTTCCACAGTTTCTCCTATTTCCCATGGAGTGATGGGAACGGAAGCCATGATTTCCGTTTTCTGAGTGTTGAGCTTTAAGCCAACTTTTTCACTCTCCTCTTTCACTTTCATCAAGAGGCTCTTTAGTTCTTCACTTTCTGCCATAAGGGTGGTGTCATCTGCACATCTGAGATTATTGATATTTCTCCCAGCAATCTTGATTACAGCTTGTGCTTCCTCCAGCCCAACATTTCTCATGATGTACTCTGCATATAAGTTAAATAAGCAGGGTGACAATACACAGCCTTGACATACTCCTTTTCCTATTTGGAACCAGTCTGTTGTTCCATGTCCAGTTCTAACTCTTGCATCCTGGCCTGCATACAGATTTCTCACGAAGCAGGTTAGGTGGTCTGGTATTCCCATCTCTTTCAGAATTTCCCACAGTTTATTGTGATCCACACAGTCATAGGCTTTGGCATAGTTAATAAAGCAGAAATAGATGTTTTCCTGGAACTCTCTTGCTTTGTCCATGATCCAGCGGATGTTGCCAATTTGATCTCTGGTTCCTCTGCCTTTTCTAAAACCAGCCTGAACATCAGGAAGTTCATGATTCACATATTGCTGAAGACTGGCTTGGAGAATTTTGAGCATTACTTTACTAGCATGTGAGATGAGCGCAATTGTGTGGTAGTTTGAACATTCTTTGGCATTGCCTTTTTGGGGATTGGAATGAAAACTTATGTTTTCCAGTCCTGTGGCCACTGCTGAGTTTTCCAAATTTGCTGGCATATTGAGTGTGGCACTTTCATTGCATCATCTTTCAGGATTTGAAATAGCTCAACTGGAATTCCATCACCTCCACTAGCTTTGTTCGTAGTGATGCTACCTAAGGCCCACTTGACTTCACATTCCAGTATGTCTGGCTCTAGATTAGTGAGCACACCATCGTGATTATCCGGGTCATGAAGATCTTTTTGTACAGTTCTTCTGTGTATTCTTGCCATCTCTTTTTAATATCTTCTGCTTCTGATAGGTCCATACCATTTCTGTCCTTTATCTAGCCCATCTTTGCCTGAAATATTACCTTGGTATCTCTAATTTTCTTGACAAGATCTGAGTCTTTCCCATTCTGTTGTTTTCCTCTATTTTTTTGCATTGATCGCCCAAGAAGGCTTTCTATCTCTTCTTGCTATTCTTTGGAACTCTGCATTCAGATGCTCATATCTTTCCTTTTCTCCTTGGCTTTTCACCTCTCTTCTTTTCACAGCTATTTGTAAGGCCTCCCCAGACAGCCATTGTGCTTTTTTGCATTTCTTTTCCATGGGGATGGTCTTGATCCCTGTCTCCTGTACAATGTCACAAACCTCTGTTCATAGTTCATCAGGCACTCTATGTATCAGATCTAGACCCTTAAATCTATTTCTCACTTTTACTGTATAATCATAAGGGATATGATTTAGATCATACCTGAATTGTCTAGCAGTTTTCCCTGCTTTCTTCAATTTAAGTCTGAATTTGGTAATAAGGAGTTCATGATTGGAGCCACAGTCAGCTCCTGGTCTTGTTTTTGTTGACTGTATAGAGCTTTTCCATTGTTGGCTGCAAAGAATATAATCAATCTGATTTTGGTGTTTACCATCTGGTGATGTTCATGTGTAGAGTCTTCTCTTGTGTTGTTGGAAGAGGGTATTTGCTATGACCAGTGCATTTTCTTGCCAAAACTTTATTAGTCTTTGCCCTGCTTCATTCCACATTCCAAGGCCAAATTTACCTGTTACTCCAGGTATTTGTTGACTTCTTACTTTTGCATTCCAGTCCCCTATAATGAAAAGGACATCTTTTTGGGTGTTAGTTCTAAAAGGTCTTGTAGGTCTTCATAGAACCGTTCAACTTCAGTTTCTTCAGCATTACGGGTTGGAGCATACACTTGGATTACTGTGATATTGAATGGTTTGCCTTGAAATGAACAGAGATTATTCTGTCATTTTTGAGATTGCATCCAAGTACTGCATTTTGGACTCTTCTGTTGACCATGATGGCTACTCCATTTCTTCTGAGGGATTCCTGGCCACAGTAGTAGATACAATGGTCATCTGAGTTACATTCATTCTTATAAACGCCAGGAGGCAGCAGTCATGGGGACCATTTACTAGCCAAATTAATTCAGTTCAGTTCAGTTCAGTTGCTCAGTCCTGTCTGACTCTTTGTGACCCTATAATTGCAGCACGCCAGACCTCTCTGTCTATCACCAAATCCCGGAGTTTACTCAAGTGATGCCATCTAGCCATCTCATCCTCAGTCATCCCCTTCTCCTCCTGCCCCCAATCCCTCCCAGCATCAGAGTTTTTTCCAATAAATCAACTCTTGGTGGCCAAAGTACTGGAGTTTTAGCTTTAGCATCATTCCTTCCAAAGAAATCCAAGTGTTGATCTCCTTCAGAATGGAATTGTTGGATCTCCTTGCAGTCGAAGGAACTCTCAAGAGTCTTCTCCAACACCACAGATCCAAAGCATCAGTTCTTCAGCACTCAGCCTTCTTCACAGTCCAACTCTCACATCCATTTATGACCACTGGTAAAAACATAGCTTTGACTAGATGGACCTTAGTCAGCAAAGTAATGTCTCTGCTTTTGAATATGCTATTTAGGTTGGTCATAACTTTTCTTCCAAGGAGTAAGTGTCTTTTAATTTCATGGTTGCAATCACCATCTGCAGTGATTTTGGAGCCCCAAAAATAAAGTCTGAAAATCAGTAATATTTATAAAATAGAACAATAAATTTATGAAAATCATAGTGTAGTGATGCTTCATAATGCCCAGTTGACTACCAGACCACCTGAACTGCCTCTTGAGAAAACTGTATGCAGGGCAGGAAGCAACTAGACATGGAATAACAGACTGCTTCCAAATAGGGAAAGGAGTATGTCAAAGCTGTATATCGTCACCCTGCTTATTTAACTTCTATGCAGAGTACATCATGAGAAACGCTGGGCTGGAGGAGCCACAAGCTGGAATCAAGATTTCCAGGAAAAATATCAATAACCTCATATATGTAGATGACACCACTCTTATGGCAGACAGCGAAGAAGAACTAAAGAGACTCTTGAAAGTGAAAGAAGAGAGTGAAAACTTGGCTTAAAGCTCAACATTCAGAAAACAAGATCATGGCATCCGGTCCCATCACTTCATGGGAAATAGATGGGGAAACAGTGGAAGCAGTGTCAGACTTTATTTTGGGGGCTCCAAAATCACTGCAGATGATGAGTGCAGCCATGAAATTAAAGGACACTTTCTCCTTGGAAGAAAAGTTGTGATCAACTTAGACAGCATATTAAAAGGCAGAGACATCACTCTGCCAGCAAAGGTCCATCTAATCAATACTATGGTTTTTCCAGTAGTCATGTATAGATATGAGAGTTGGACTATAAGCAAAGCTGTGCACTGAAGAATTGATGCTTTTGAACTGTGGTGTTAGAGAAGACTCTTGAGAGTCTCTTGGACTACAAGGCAATCCAACATGTCAATCCTAAAGGAAATCAGCCCTGAATATTTATTGGAAGGACTGATGCTGAAGCTGAAACTCCAATACTTTGGCCACCTGATATAAAGAACTGACTCATTGGAAAAGACCCTGATGCTGAGAAAGATTGAAGGTAGGAGGAGAATGGGCTGACAGAGGATAAGACGGTTGGATGGCATCACTGACTCAATAGACATGAGTTTGGGTAAACTCTGGGAGTTGGTGGACAGTTCTGCAGTCCACAGAGTCAAAGCGTTGGACACAAGTGAGAGATCAAACTGAACTGAACGCAACTGATCCTGAAAAGTCAAACAATAGGGTAAAGTTGTCTAAATACAATAAGATGTTTGAATATTTAACGAGTCAGCCAATCAACAAAATCAGCAAATCCAACCTAGCTAGTTTTATCAAAAAGTACATACTACAGAAAATTAAGTGTTTACATCATCATTTAGAGACCTGGAGGAGAAGTCTCTAAACTCTGCCCCCACCAATAACTACCAGCAACAAGAATTATTTTAACTCTGACACACTTGAGGAAGTTTCAAAAGCTGATGAATGGGAAGCTAACTGCTAAGAAGGAAATCATTTTTATCGATTCTGGACACAGAAAATCGCCTCCTCTTCTAGAAACTTACCCTCTAATCTACATTTTTTTTCCGCCATCTGACTCAGTTCTATATCAAAATCTCTCCTGGCAATGACAATGTGTGTGCTCAGTCCTGTCTGATTGTGTGGTCTCATGGACTGTAGCCCACCAGGCTTCTCTGTCATGGAATTCTCCTGGCAAGATTAGTGGAGTGGGTTGCCATTTCCTCCTCCAGGGGATCTTCCCAACCCAGAAACTGAACCCTCATCTCTTGCATATCCTGCATTGGTAGGCGAATTCTTTACCACCAGCACCATCTGGAAAGCCCCCAAATCTCTCATGAAATGTAGTGAAGTGAAGTGAAGTCTCTCAGTCATGTCCGACTCTTTGCAACCCCATGGACTGTAACCTACCAGGCTTCTCCATCCATGGGAGTTTCCAGGCAAGAGTACTGGAGTGGGTTTCCATTTCCTTCTCCAAAAATCTTTTATAGATGCACCTAATTTTTATCAGTGAACTAATTCAGTAATAAGAAAATAAACCCTAGCTATATCTTGAATTCTAATTTCAAATTACTTCTCCATCTTCAATGACACAATCTTGAAACAATGAATTTAAGGAGTTAGTCTTGTTGAAAACTTCTGGGGATTATTTCAAAATAATTATAATTATTCATAAAATATGAATAGTATCATATAGGTTACTCTATCACTTTAAACAGATATTACATAATTATAACCTGTGTGGCATCACTCTACATTTATAAAAGTTGGAAAAGTTACTATAAAATCTATGTATGGGGATACAGAGGTACCAAAACATTTAAAGTAACTTGTTTAATTTACCTGTAACCTATAGATCTAGAATACAAAGCCACTGAAACAGTACTCCTTGTCCTTAAATTTGTTCACTCTTATATGCAAAAAGCATCTTTTTGAAATCTTATTGTTTCAGCTGACATTTTTTTCCCAAACAGGATTTCAGAATGTGAAGTTAAGGCAATACAAGCAAACTAATTTGGAAAATAAACACTGAAATAAAAAGATGAAAAGCAAACAAAGCTATTTTGAAAAATCTTTATCAATATTTAGCAAATATGAGGATAATATGATTATAATTGTGTATAACTACAGTGAGTATACGGAGAAGGCAATGGCACCCCACTCCAGTACTCTTGCCTGGAAAATCCCATGGATGCAGGAGCCTGGTGGATTGCAGTCCATGGGGTCACGAAGAGTCGGACATGATTGAAGGACTTCACTTTTACTTTCATGCATTGAAGAAGGAAATGGCAACCCACTCCAATGTTCTTGCCTGGAGAATCTCAGAGACGGGGGGAGCCTGGTGGGCTGCATCTATGGGGTTGCACAGAGTCGGACACGACTGAAGTAACTTAGCATAGTGAATATAAAGTTTACAATACAAATATAAGTAGACCAGAAGTAACTTTCTTAATTTGTCTATAACCAAACTCCCCTTTGCTCATGAGGCCCTATTTCTGCTAACTGAAAGAAAACTGAATTTGGTAAAAATTAATTTTGTAATTAATTCAAATTTTACAAAATTTGAATTTTGTAAAATTTAAGTAAACTTAGCAATTTGAAATTTATAATTTATTCAATTATATTAAATATTCATTAAAAGTTTATTGCTCTTCCCCTCTCATTACCTAAGCATGAAGGCAAAGACATAATTTTTCACCAAGTTCCCATGAGCTAAGGCATTATTCCTCATATGCTCATTGGCCTGGGCTCTGGGTTAGCTCTATTTCAGCTTGCTGGTATCAACACGTGAGTTGTGACCAAACGCCAAAGAGCATTTTTGTTCAGACTGAAGGAGCAAGTAATTCTCAGATTCAGCTAACAGATTCCATTAACAGGAATTTGCCAGATCTCTTTATAATTCTGGAGAGCAGAAACATGTATTTCTTTGTAATATTATTTTCAAATGCTAGTTATTTTATTAAAAAAAAAGGATGCACACAGAATATGTAAAACAGAGACTGCTGTTGGTGTACGGGATGGTCATCTGTTCATTATATTGGACATTTTGTTGCATTTCCCAATATTTTTATCTTATTTTTAAAGTTAATAAAGTGCTGCAGTATTTTTCAAATTTAACACTGAAAAGATTAGCACCTTTGTGATTATACTAATACTATAATTTTTCTTACAAGCTGTTAAATATGTTCCTTGAGTTTCAGTCATTGGTCTCACTAGCAGTCTCACTAGCAGTCATCTGTTACAGTTATCTATTAATTATGATTAGACAGCTCAGAAGCTACTCTCACTTCCTCTGCTGTATAGCTACCATTTCCTAGCAGAATCTGTAGATTGTTTAATGAAGATTTTTGACTATCATTTAGATTTCCATTCAATCTTAATATTAACAGATTTAATTCTGTGGGCATAGCTCTGTTCCTTCTAAAGATCATTATAGGAATAGCAAAAGGATAATTTCTTTTAAAAATTAATAATCTACAACCACAAGGAGAACAGAAAAGTAGACAAGAACAGGAGATTTCAACAGGCATTTTGGAAAATGGAAAACAGTGGGAAGACATATTGACTGACACAACAGAGCAAACAACAGTGAAGGGCCAGTGAATAGCCAGCTGCTTCATCCTACAGAAACTTTGACTCAGAAACTGCTGCAAAAGGAGCCAAAGTGGGTGTGAGCATGGAGCAAAAGCTCAGATGATGGTTTAAGACGTTATAAAAAACAGTTAAACTTCCAGCTTGTCTGCAGCTCTGTGCAGATGGAAACCACCAATCCCCCATATCTAGAGGAAAAAAAAAGAGGCTGAGACTAAGCAGCATGAGATGTTGAGGGACTTTACTGCAAATAATGGCAGCAAATGAAAGACAGTCTGTACTGAACATTGACATTCCCACTCTGGCCTTGTCTCTGGCTCAGTTCCCAGCAACATCGTAGCTATGTATGCATTCTTTAGGTAATAAATTACAGAATTCATCTATGTAAAAACCGAGGGGGCTTTGGAAAGAGAAAGACAAAACCAAACCCTGCATACACATAGTGAAACCTGATGTTCCCGTGAAATTCTAGAAAGTCACCATGAGCAATCATACACACACACACACACAGATGCACACACATACACACACACACACACACACACACACCTTCATCTAGTTCAATCTTCTTCAGAATCTCACTCTAAATATGAAAGTCAAGTGAAATCAGATGTTAAAAGAAAGCATCCAGTACAGAAGACAGCTTAAGAGACAAATAACAACTGAAAACAGCAGACAAAAGTCTCAAGACTATCATCAGTATTCTTAGGGAGATAAAATAATGCAAGCTATGAGAAAAGAAAACATTCAGAAACTAGCAATCAGCCTTGGAGAGTAAAATGTATAAAGTTAGAAAACAGACCATAGAAAGGTAAGAGAATGTTAATAAAATTTCTTCCAAAGTTAAATGACATTAAACACTGAAAAGAACAAAAGGCAAGTATAGCCCCATCTAGGAGGCCAGCTGTCCAATGATAGTTTCCAGAAATGTGAAACTTAGGAAATGAGTGGAGACATAGAGGTAAAAATCAGAAGAATATTTTTCAGAGTCCAGCTCCAAAGAACTATGATTCAGGGAAACGAATTAAAATAAAACTAAATCCAGAACACACTGTGAAATTTTAGATAACCATAAAAAGATGTGAGAACCTATACATTTGCATCTTTAACAATTATCAGCTAATCACATGTATACCTTCCATCACTTCTTGCCACTCTATATTATTTTACTTTCAATTTTTAAGCAACTTTATTAAGAGAATTCAAGTATCATAAAATTCACTTGCTGTGAATGTATGATTCAATAAATTTCAATGAATTATAGAGGTGCACAACTATACAACATTGAAGTCTAAGAACATTACCACTGCCCTCAGAAGATCCTTCATGTCCAGCAATAATTCCACTCCCACCCTCAACCCTAAGCAACCACTTACCTGCTTTCTATGTTTGCCTTCTCTGGATATGTCATACAAAAGGAAGATACAAGTATTTATTTTTGCATTTGGCTTCTTTCATTTAGCATAACGTTTTTGAGGTTAATTCATGTTGTAGTATGCATCAGTACTTCATCTTTTTATCAATGAATAGTGTCCCATTTTATGGACACAGCACATTTTCTTTATCCATTTGCCAGTTGTGAACATTTGGCTATTATGAACAATGCTCCTATGAAACCCATATACATATCTTTACATGGAAATATGTTTTCATTTCTCTATTCACTCCTAGGAGTGGAACTACAGAATTTTATGCTCCATTCATGCTTAACTTTTTAAGAATCTGACAATTTTCTTTAAAGTGTCTGTAACCTTTTAGATCCTTCAGCAATGTATAAGAGTCCCAGTTTCTACGTGCTCTTGCCATCACTTGTTGTTGCCTACTTTTTTTCATTATAACCGTTCTATTGAACGTATAGTGGTACCTTACTGAGATGTTATGGAGGAGGAAATGACAACCCACTCCAGCATTCTTACCTGGAGAATCCCATGGACAGGCTACAGTCCATGGGGTCGCAAAGAGTCAGACAAGACTTAGCTACTATACAGACTGAGATCTTAATTTGTATTTCCCAGTGGAGCTATTTCAAATCCTGAAAGATGATGCTGTGAAAGTGCTGCACTCAATATGCCAGCAAATTTGGAAAACTCAGCAGTGGCCACAGGACTGGAAAAGGTCAGTTTTCATTCCAATCCCAAAGAAAGGCAATGCCAAAGAATGTTCAAACTACCACACAATTGCACTCGTCACACACGCTAGAAAAGTAATGCTCAAAATTCTCCAAGCCAGGCTTCAGCAATACGTGAACCATGAACTTCCAGATGTTCAAGCTGGTTTTAGAAAAGGCAGAGGAACCAAAGATCAAATGGCCAACATCTGCTGGATCATCGAAAAAGCAAGAGAGTTCTAGAAAAACATCTATTTCTGCTTTATTGACTATGTCAAAGCCTTTGACTGTGTGGATCACAATAAACTGTGGAAAATTCTGAAAGAGATGGAAATACCAGACCACCTGACCTGCCTCTTGAGAAATCTGTATTCAGGCCAGGAAGCAACAGTTAGAACTGGACATAAAAACAGACTGGTTCCAAATAGGAAAAGGAGTATGTCAAGGTTGTGTATTGTCACCCTGCTTATTTAACTTATATGCAGAGTACATCATGAGAAATCCTGGACTGGAAGAAATACAAGCTGGAATCAAGATTGCTGGGAGAAATATCAATAGTCTCAGATATGCTGATGACACCACCTTTATGGCAGAAATGAAGAGGACCTAAAAAGCCTCTTGATGAAAGTGAAAGAGGAGAGTGAAAAAGTTGGTTTAAAGCTCAACATTCAGAAATCGAAGATCATAGTATCTGGTCCTGTCACGTCATGGGAAATAGATGGGGAAACAGTGGAAACAGTGTCAAGACTTTATTTTTTTGAGCTCCAAAATCACAGTAGATGGTGACTGCAGCCATGAAATTAAAAGACACTTATTCCTTGGAAGAAAAGTTATGACCAATCTAGATAGTATATTCAAAAGCAGAGACATTACTTTGCCGACTAATGTCCATCTAGTCAAGGCTATGGTTTTTCCAGTAGTATGTATGGATGTGAGAGTTGGACTGTGAAGAAGGCTGAGCGCTGAAGGATTGATGCTTTTCAACTGTGGTGTTGGATAAGACTCTTGAGAATCCCTTTGACTGCAGGGAGATCCAACCAGTCCATTCTAAAGATCAACCCTGGGTGTTCTTTGGAAGGAATGATGCTAAAGCTGAAACTTCAGTACTTTGGCCACCTCATGCGAAGAGCTGACTCATTGGAAAAGACTCTGATGCTGGGAGGGATTGGGGGCAGGAGGAGAAGGGGACGACAGAGGGTGAGATGGCTGGATGGCATCACTGACTTGATGGACGTGAGTTTAGGTGAACTCTGGGAGTTGGTGATGGACAGGGAGGCCTGGCATACTGCAACTCATGGGGTCGCAAACAGTCGGACATGACTGAGCGACTGAACTGAACTGATTGTTAAGCATCTTTATATACACTTATTAGCCATTCACAAATCTTTGATGGAATGTCCTTTTAGATATTTGCCTATATTTTAATGGTTGTTTGCCCTTACATATTCTGAAAATATAATAGGAAAAAAAAAAAATTCTCCCAAGTATTTTCTTAATGCAATTTAAATTTTCAAATGAATTTAAAAATGTTAAAATCCAATTTGTAAGTTTTGTTCTTTTATGGGTTTTATTTTCTTCTTCTTCTTTTTTTTTGGTCATATCTAAGAACTCTTTTCCTAATCCAAAGTCATGGATGCTTCTCCTATGTGTTCTGCTGGAAGTCTTATAATTTAGCTACTGCATTTAAGGGTTATTTTCCATTTTTAATTTCTACTGGATTTTTGATAGGAATTTCACTGAATAAAGACATAAATTGGGGATCAAATGCTATTTTGACAGTACTCAGATTTTGAATCATAAACAGTTTTTACTCAGCAATATTATGTGGTATTCAGTGTATATATCTTAAAATTAATTTTCTGTTGAACTGACTTCTATTTCTGTTTGAATTGTTGTTTATTCTTATGATACTATTATGCATGAAATTTCTTTCTTAATTTCATTGAGAGATTATTTGTTGCTAATAACAAAAATACAGTTGATTTTTGGACATTGATCTTGTATTAAAAAAAAAAAACTTACTTAATTTTCTTGTTAGTTGATTTTGAGGGATTCCTTGGATTTTCAAGGTGCCAAGTAATGTCATCTGAAAATAAAGCCAATTTTACTTTTTTTCTAATGTAGACATGGTGAGCGTGTTTGTTCTGCCTTACTGCACTGGTTAGAAACTCTAATACATTGTTGAGTAGAAGTGGTGAGAATATAAGCATTCAGTCTTTCACAAGTATGTTAGCTCTGGGTTTTATTGTGAATGTTCTTTTTCAATTTGTGGAAATTCTTTTGTATTCCTATTTACTAACAGTTTTATTATGAATGGGCGTAAGGTTTTCTTCAGTTGCTTTTTCTTAATAAATTGAGCTAATACTCTTAAGTATGTGTGGTATTTATGTAAGTGATCATTATAATCAAAATATATAATTTTTAATGTTATTTTACTAATATCATACTCTGGTTTAAATACATATTATAAATTCTTAGCAGAAATAATGTCTCAATGCTTTCCTATCTTTCTAATTGTAACCAAAGTGTTATTCATGAAGTAATGATCAGCTATAAGAAAAGAGAATTATAGACCACTGTGCTTAATGAACATAGATGCAAATTTCCTCAACAAAATATTTGCAAACTGAATCCAATATATTAAAAGGATCTCACAACCATGATCAAGTGGGATTTATTGTTGAGATGCAAGAATGGTTCAATATATATGCAAGTCAATAAATGTGATATACTATATTAACAGACTAAAGTATAAAAATCATATAATCATTTCAGTAATAGAAAAGCATTTGACAAAATTCAATATCCTTTCATTATGGTAAGTGGATATAGAGAGAACGGACCTCAGTATGGTAAAGACAATATGTGAGAAGCTCACAGCTAACATTTTACTTAACAGCAAAAGGCTGATCAAGATAAAGACAAAGAGGCCCACTCTCACCACTTTTATTCAACATAGTACTAGAAATGAAATAAAAAATTAGCCAGAGGTGTTAGCCAAGAAAAATAAATAAAAGATACATATCAGAAAGGAGAAAGTAAAATTATCTCTATTTGCAGATGACCTAATATTATATATAGAAAACCCTAAATACTCCACCAAAAAAATGTTACAACTAATAAACAAATTCAGTAAAGTAGCATACAAAATCAATGTAGAAAGTTTAGTTGCATTTTTATATACTAACAATGAACTACCAGAAATAAAAATTAAGAAAACAGTCCCACTTACAGTATCATAAAAATAATAAAATACTAAGGAATAAATTTAAGCAAAGAGGTGGAAAATCTGTACACTGAAAACTAAATGATATCAATGAAAGAAATAAATTGAAAAAGACACAAAAAATCAAAGACTTTCTGTGTTCACAGACTGGAAAGGCTATTTTAAAATATCTATAACACCCAAAGTGATTTATACATTCAATGTAATCCTTATAGAAATAAAGATTACTGTGGAATTACTATGGAATCAATAGTTTAAATTTGAAAGAGAATTTATTTATTATTATTATTATTTTTTTTTAGTTATTTCTTACAGGAGTTTTAAGTTCATAACAAAATCGAGCAGAAAGTATAGGGAATTCTCATATGTCCCGTGTTCCCACTCAGGCACAACCTCCCTACCATCAATATCCCACACCAGAGTGGTACATTTGTTACAACTGATGAACCCACATTGATACAGCATAATTATATTATTTTTCCTATCTTTTAAATTCCAACATTATCATAAGTATCCCCAACAGTATAATGTGAGGTCTCGGCAAACTTTATGCAGTGAAACAAATAGCAAATATTTTAAATTTTTGTTTATATCATAACTTTTCAACTCTGCCTGCAAAAGTATGGGTAATACATTTTATTTTATTTTATTTTTAATACTTTATTCTTTATTACAATACTGTATTTGTTTTGCCATACATTGACATGATGAGAGAGAATTTAAAAATCACCTAGTTCAAGGCCACAAGTGTCTTAAGACAAAGTACAACTTTTTTTCAAATTTTTTATCTTAAAGTTACTATACAAACTCAGATCTTATTGATAAATATTAATATCCATTAGGATTTCTACTCCCAAGATATTAAATTAGGGGTATGAGGTTGTGGTAAGTTATCTCATTGTATTTAATTCAGAATGTTTAGCTTAGGGCCTAAAAGTTAACTAACAAATAATGTAATACTGGCTAACTTGAAAGCAGAATTAAGTGGTAATTTTCCTTTTTCTTTTTATGCATTTCAGCCTTGTTTGAATGTGATACAAAGAACCTGAAATACTTTCAAAGTCTGAATAAGTGTATTACTTTTAAGGGAAGTGAAAAAAAGACGAAATGCTATATTTTACTTAGTCATGTTTTATTTGGAAAAGCTACTTCAGTGTGATTCAAAGATTTGATTTGAATTTGATTTAAACTCTTAAGGAATTTGGGAAGTCTGAATTTGAGCATGAAAATTGGTCTAGCAATAGGGAGTCTTTAATGTAGCTTAATACTGACTCATCAAATAACAAACTTGACCTTTTTTTCCCCCAAGTGTTTTGAAGTGAACATGTAGATTCAGCTTGGATACGTTGCACATACATAAAATATTAGCATATTTCTTTCATTAATTTTTGTATGTTAGGAAAAATATTTTAAGAAATTATGTTTGTTTCATTTATTATTCATGTATTTATGAATGCTTTAGCAGATGTCCTAGATAGATCTCCAATTCTTAATGGTTTTATCAACTTATTTAATAAAAATATGTCATCCAGAGAATATGTAAAAGTAATACAATGGTAAGTAAGCTATCACCACTGTCCCCTTTATTTTCATATCTGTATGAGTCTAATCTATTGATTTCAGAATTTATTTGGAGCCTAGGCATACACGCCTGCAATGCGGGAGACCTGGGTTTGATCCCTGGGTTGAGAAGATGCCCTGGAGAAGGGAAAGGCTATCCACTCTAGTATTCTGGCCTGGAGAATTCCATGGACTGTATAGAGTCCATGGGTTGCAAAAAGTCAGATACGACTGAGTGATTTTCACAGGCATATAGTAAAGTTGAAGGAAAATTTTCATTGAGACTTAAAACAATATGATGCTCTCTGGAATTATTTCTATTCTATGAAGGAAAATATTTGAGACAGCAGTTTTATTTAAACATAGTTACTCTAAGTTTTAAAAATGCAGGGAATTGGAACGATAAGTAGCTTTACTGCAAAGGCCTACACAGGCTTGCAAAAAGCAAGCTGAAAGCAAGAGTTTCTAACAGAGTAATAACTGACTTGATTGTATTTCTTTGCACACAAAATAAGGACAACTAACTTCAATTTAAAGGGGAAAAATCATATACATTTAAATCCACCTAAATTTTCTCTATTTTTCTGAGAAAACTTTTATTGTATAGAATTATCCAGATAATTATTGAGTCTCTTCATCCTTGTATAACAATTGAAATGATCAGGTCTTTCCAAAAGGATTACACATATAACAAAGTTTTAAATTCCTGCCATTGATTTCAGGTTGGTCACTCTTTCAAGGTACATTTTGACAGTTTTACACTGGCATGAACAAGTTAAAATATTTAACACAATGGTTTTCATGAAATGCAATTATGAGGCAATATATTGGCTGCTGAATGAATCAATAATCCTATTTTATGTGAATACTTAAATCTTTTTCCCTCAAGAGAGGTGACATTTATTCAAAAGAGACATTGTAGGATAAAAATAATTAAAATTGTAGTGTTCCTCTTAAAGTAGTTGACTCTGTATATAAATCTTTCGCAGAAAATCATTAGTTTTTTCTACAATACATTGGTTAGATACATAGTAATAAAATCCCACAAGATACAAGTACTAACAGTGTTTTTGATGTTTTGGCTGATATCTTACAGAAGAGTGAAATTTTAAGCTTCAAGTGGCTTTCTTTCATAAAGGAATGGAAATATAATTTCTATTCTGTATTCAGTTTGATCTATGCTAACTAAGAATCATTTAATCGACGCTAGATAGGGAATTAACTTGTAGTGATAAGAGAAAATGTATGCAACCCCCATGGCTACTTAAAAAAAAACAACCAAAAACAGCTTCTTACACCATGCAAATATGGCACACTTTAAAATTTTGAAGCATTTTTTAAAAAATGTTAACACACATGTTCAGCAGAAATACAGTATCAGGAAGGCGCATGCCCTATCTTCATGGGGATAGAAGCTATAGAGTTTGAGATCCTTTGGTACTTCACCCTATGAACCTCTTCATTGCCTGTTTATTGGTATTCTTTATGATAACCTTTACAGTAAACCAGTAATCAAAGGAATGGGTTTCCCTGGGGCCTATGAGCTGTTATAACAAATTATCGAGCCTGAAGAATGGAGTATGGACTCTCTCAATTCATAACTGGCTGGTGAGAAATACAGATGACAACCTAAGACTTGCACTTGCATCCAAAGTTTGTCCTCCTGGGCCCTTAACCTTTGGGGTTGGTATTAACTCGAGGTAGTTTCTGTCAGAATTAAATTGTAGGATACTTAGTTGGTGTATAGAAACTTGGAGAATGTGTTGTTAGTATGGAAAACACACACACACACATTTGGTGTCAGATGTGTTCTGTGGGTAGAGAAAAAGCTTTCCTTTAATGTGTAAAAATATGAGTCTGGAGTCAGTAAGCTTTTTGAGCTAATGGGCCTCAGTCTGCTTTGAAGAAATAAACAAGCTAAGGATCAAAACACAGTGACCATCTTTGGTTCATTTACAGAATAGGTTGTACAACCTGTGAGGGCAGGTACCATTTCTGCTTTGCTCACTGTTTTCCTCCTTTTGGTGGTATATGGTAGATGCACAATAGTTTACTGAATGGTTTAATTACGTAAGATCAGTTTGAAAACAAAAAATTAGAATGTTCCAGGTTATGTTATCGTCTGCTTTTACCAATTTGTGACCATTTTGGCTGACTTGAAACTTGTATTTTTGTTAGGGGCAAGATATTACATGGAGAAGGAAATGGCAGCCCATTTCTATTACTGCCTGGAGAACTCCATGGACAGTGAAGCCTGGTGGGCTACAGTCCATGGAGTTGCAAAGAGTTGGACATGATTGAGCAACTTTCACAAGATATAATAAGTCCTGTTATAGTCGGAATGTGTGCGCTATAATTATGTAAAGGGCTTCCCAGGTGGCTCACCGGTAAAGAAGCCTGTCTTACATCCTTTCCTCACATTACACATTCTTCCTTATCCCATCAACTTATATTTAACCACACTGTATATGCTGAGAATCCCCAAATATATATGAACTTAACTCCAAATCCCACCTGATTTTACCTCCAATAGGTTGCTACGGTCCTTCTCACACCATTAATTGTATTCCATATCCTCATCATTTCTTGCCTTGAATATTGAAATGGTTTTTAAATAATTATTGATTTGTTTCTTGCCTTCAAATTCACATTTCTCTTATCCCTGTTTTCACAGATCAGATCATGTTATTTCTTGCTCACCAGGCTGAAGAGTCCACACTCACTTCTTAAATGTGAAATTTAAGGATTTTTGAGTTTAGGTTCAATCGGCCTATTTAATTTTTCCTTCAACATTTCGTTTGGCCTCTACTCTGGCACACTGGGCTTCCTTGGTGACTCAGATGGTAAAAATCTAAGGTTCGATTCCCGGTCAGGAGATCCTCTGGAGAAGGGAAGAGCAGACCATTCCAGTATTCTTGCCTGCAGAATTCCAAGGGTAGGGCTAGAGTCCATGGGGTCACATAGAGTTGGACATGACTGAGCAACTAGCACATACACTGGCAAGCTAGATTACCAGCATTCCCTGAGGTGCCCCCACTCTACCCCTAGAAAAGGAACTAAACAGACATTTTTTCCAAAAAGACATAGAAATGGCCAACAGGTACTTGAAAATATGCTCAATGTCATTTGTTACCCAGATAATGCAAATCAAAACCATAATATCACCATATCCTTTTTAGACTGGCTGTCATCAAGAAGGTAAGAGATTACCATTGTTGGCAAGGATGTGTAACAATATGAAATGACCTTGATAGTATTATGTTAAGTGAAAAAAGTCAGACCAAAACAACAAATGTTGGATGATGTCACTTATATGAGGAATTAAAAAAAAACAACCTTGTAGAAGCAGAGACTAGAATGGTAGTTACCAGGGGTCAAGAGTGAAAAATCACAACTAGTAGATAATTAAGTCCTGGACATTTAATGCAAAGCACAGTGATTATGGTAAAAATACTGTTTTATAAACTTCAATGTTGCTAAGAGACTACATCTTAATTGTTCTCACCACAAAAAGAAATAATAATATGTGATATGATAGAAGTGTTAATTAATACTATTGTGGTTATCATTTTGAAATATATGTGTATCAAATCAACACATTACACAACTTAAATTTATGCAGTGTGAACTTACATAAATGTTAGATGCCAACTACGTCTCAATTAAAACATCTATTATAATACACTTTACTAACTGTGGTTGTGTTCACATCTGCCAGTCTGCTTTTGTGTCTTTAGTGTCTAGACTACTGCCTGGAACATAGCTCTATAACTGTTGAAAGAATGAATGCAGCGAAAGTTATAACAGAGGAAGTCATTTCGCTATTTCAGATATAGTCTAACAAAGTCTTAGTACTTTCATGTGATCCTTCAGTTCAGTTCAGTCAATCAGTCGTGTCCGACTCTTCACGACCCCATGAATCGCAGCACGCCAGGCCTCCCTGTTCACCACCATCTCTCGGAGTTCACTCAGACTCACGTCCATCGAGTCCGTGATGCCATCCAGCCATCTCATCCTCTATTGTCCTCTTCTCCTCCTGCCCCCAAATCCCTCCCAGCATCAGAGGTTTTTCCAATGAGTCAACTCTTCGCATGAGGTGGCCAAAGTACTGGAGTTTCAGCTTTAGCATCATTCCTTCCAAAGAACACCAAGGGTTGATCTCCTTCAAAATGGACTGGTTGGATCTCCTTGCAGTCCAAGGGACTCTCAAGAGTCTTCTCCAACACCACAGTTCAAAAGCATCAATTCTTCGGTGCTCAGCCTTCTTCACAGTCCAACTCTCATATCCATACATGACCACAGAAAAACCTTGACTAGATGGACCTTAGTGGGCAAAGTGATGCCTCTGCTTTTGAATATGATATCTAGGTTGGTCATAACTTTTCTTCCAAGGAGTAAGCGTCTTCTAATTTCATGGCTGCAGTCACCATCTACTGTGATTTTGGAGCCCAAAAAAATAAAGTCTGACACTGTTTACACTGTTTCCCCATCTATTTCCCATGAAGTGATGGGACCGGATGCCATGATCTTCATTTTCTGAATGTTGAGCTTTAAGCCAACTTTTTCACTCTCCTCTTTCACTTTCTTCAAGAGGCTTTTTAGTTCCTCTTCACTTTCTGCCATAAGGGTGGTGTCATCTGCATATCTGAGACTATTGATATTTCTCCCAGCAATCTTGATTCCAGTTTGTGTTTCTTCCAGCCCAGCATTTCTCATGATGTACTCTGCATATAAGTTAAATAAGCAGGGTGACAATATACAGCCTTGACGTACTCCTTTTCCTATTTGGAACCAGTCTGTTGTTCCATGTCCAGTTCTAACTGCTGCTTCGTGACCTGCATACAGATTTGTCAAGAGGCAGGTTAGGTGGTCTGGTATTCCCATCTCTTTCAGAATTTTCCACAGTTTATTGTGATCCACATAGTCAAAGGCTTTGGCATAGTCAATAAAGCAGAAATAGATGTTTTTCTGGAACTCTCTTGCTTTTTCTATGATCTAGTGGATGTTGGCAATTTGATCTCTGGTTCCTCTGCCTTTTCTAAAACCAGCTTGAACATCAGGGAGTTCACGGTTCATGTATTGCTGAAGCCTGGCTTGGAGAATTTTGAGCATTACTTCATTAGCATGTGAGATGAGTGCAATTGTGCAGTAGTTTGAACACTATTTGGCACTGCCTTTCTTTGGGATTGGAATGAAAACTGACCTTTTCCAGTCCTGTGGCCACTGCTGAGTTTTCCAAATTTGCTTGCATATTGAGTGCAGCACTTTCACAGCATCATGTTTTAGGATTTGAAACAGCTCAACTGGAATTCCATCATCTCCACTAGCTTTGTTCATAGTGATGCTTTCTAAGGCCCACTTGACTTCACATTCCAAGATGTTTGGCTCTAGATGAGTGATCACATCATCATGATTATCTGGGTCAGGAAGATCTTTTGTGTACAGTTCTTCTTCATATTCTTGCTACCTCTTCTTAATATCTTCTGCTTCTGTTAGGTCCATACCATTTCTGTCCTTTATCGAGCCCACCTTTGCAGGAAATGTTCCCTTGGTATCTCTAATTTTCTTGAAGAGTTCTCTAGTCTTTCCCATTCTGTTCTTTTCCTCTATTTCTTTGCATTGATCGCTGAGGAAGGCTTTCTTATCTCTTCTTGCTATTCTTTGGAACTCTGTCATTCAGATGCTTTTATCTTTCCTTTTCTCCTTTACTTTTTGCCTGTCTTCTTTTCACAGCTATTTGTAAGTCCTCCTCAGACAGCCATTGTGCTTTTTGCATTTCTTTTCCATGGGGATGGTCTTGATCCCTGTCTCCTGTACAATGTCATGAACCTCATTCCATAGTTCATCAGGTGCTCTATCTATCAGATCTAGGCCCTTAAATCTATTTCTCAATTCCACTGTATAATCATAAGGGATTCGATTTAGGTCATACCTAAATGGTCTAGCTGTTTTCCCTATTTTCTTCAGTTTAAGTCTGTATTTGGTAATGAGTTCATGATCTGAGCCACAGTCAGCTCCTGGTCTTTTTTTTTTTGTTGACTGTATAGAGCTTCTCCATCTTTGGCTGCATAGAATATAATCAATCTGATTTCGGTGGTGACCATCTGGTGATGTGATCCTTGCACATCTAATATCTAGTCTTTAAACATTGACACTGATTTTATTAATTCATCTTGAAGCAAATGGGCTTTGTGAAAAGACATGACAAATCCTGATTGATTGCTTTTCATTTTAAAAATGTATTAGTTTACACTGGTGAGTATAACTGCCACGTGGACAAAAATTTTAAATAACATCATCAGCCTACTCTTTCACTCTTAAGGATCTTTATAAAGGAAATAAAATTATGACCTGAAGTTATTTGCTAAGCATAGGTATGATGAAGAATTGTAACCAAGGTTTTAATGCTAGGTTGTCATAGCAGAGGGCTTCTCAAGTGAGTAAAGAACCTACCTGCCAGTGCAGGAGACATAAGAGACATGTGTTTGAACCCTGGGTTGGGAAGACCTCTTGGAGGAGACCGTTTACCACTGCAGTGTTCTTGCCTGGAGAATCCCCATGGACAGAAGAGCCTGGCGGGATACAGGCCATGGGGTCACAAAGTGTTAGACACAACTGAAGCAACTGAACATGTACTTCATACTAGAAACCTGATAAACTCTGATTACATTTTTTCAGGAGGATAAAAATCTTTGTAAGCTGGATAAGAGGTTTTCCTCTTGCTGAAGAGGTAATAACACTTCTACGTAACTAGATTTTTCTTATGAATATCAGTAGCCCTTTACTTTGTCAACATAACAGTTACCTAATTTATGTGGTCAATAGTTCTATTTATTACGGTGTTTTCAGAGGTCCCCGGCTTCAATAGAGATGACAAAACACTTTCATTAAGAATTAATTTCAAGGTAGCCTCTTAGAATAAAGAACTTGAGTATTCTTATGTATGTACTGAATTTTGCAGTTTTCAGTTTTAGAGCGCAGTCTTTACCTTGACATTTTTGACCCCAATTGAAAGGTTACCTAAGAATTATATAACTTAAAAGTGTGCTCTATAAAGATGAAAGAAAATGATTTATACTGTTGTAGCAGGGTTGTCCCAAAGAGTTGGACACAACTGAGCGACTGAACTGAACTGAACTGAACAGGGTTGCAATATAATTAAATATTATGGGGTAAAATGACTAAGTACATATTGAGTACATACTTCTGAGTAATAGAATATATTTCTTCACTAAGAAATTTATTGGATTATAGAATAATTTCTCTTGGGATTTTCTATGGAAAAAAATAAGATATTTGTAGTATTGATTTTCTTTTCACCTAAGCAAGTGACTCATTGAATTCTATATTAAGAAAGAAGCAATCCAAGAACAGCTGCAATAAATCTAGAATGTGATTGCATCTAAGAATAAAATAATTCATTAGAAAATAAGTAAACCATAATAAAAATTATAGTCTTAGTTACGTACATTCCAGGTTTTGCCCCACAACCAACCAGACAGCCATATCTATACCAAGGTGACTAGTTTTGTGCTTGTTTTCTTATGAATATATTCATTCTGATTTCAAAAGAATATGCCTCAATTAATGCATATTCAAATCAAATTAAGTTGTGATATTCTCACCAAAAGACAGCTATAGTGTAACACATGACCTCTTCTCTCCCAGATAAAAAGAAAGCGATTTTTTTTTAGTTTTATAATTTATATGTATCACTCCACATTTTAGATACACACCATTTTGAAAAACGAGTCTGAAAATAAAATCAGATTACTGCTGAGGTTTTAGGGAGGGGAGCTGTTTTATGTATGTGCTAGTAATAACTAACCATCTGCTTCCAGCTAGAAAACTCCTGTGGTCACAGCTAGACCTAATCCATTGGGTTATGTTCTCCATATGGAAAGTGAAATATCTGTTGATATTCTCTCTACTATTCTCACATAGGAGATTTTTTCCCCTAGTAAATAGAATTTTTTTAAAGGCAAGTTTCTGCCATTTTGCTTTAAATAAAATTTCAGGAGAAAAGATAGCACCGAAAAACAGTAGATTGTATAGGAATAAACTGCCATAACCTTAACATCTCCTTTCTCCCCACAATGTTTTCATTTTAAAATATCACTGTTCTTACTCCACAGTGAAAAAGTAATTTCCCCCATAAATATTGTTCTTACTTTCAAAGATGTATTATTTTTAAAGTTACAAGGAATAAAAGATGAAAGATTCTCTCAGTAATCCTTCTGGTGGAAATATGTATATATTGATGGAATTCAGAGTAAGTCTCTTCAGAATGCATCACATTGGCATGCAGATTTTCTTGGCAACTGGGAGGCACAGATTTCAGCTAAGGTAGGGGAACTAGAAGGCAAGGAGCAGGGCCTTAGGATACATGTTTGATGGGGAACATGTGCTGGAGGCATGGATGAGGTTGAAAACTCAAATCCCTCTGAATCTCTCCAGCTAGTATAGAAAGAAGCAAACTGCTATCCACACCACTCCTTTGAGAACACCAACCTTCTTCATATAAGCCTTTGAATCACTGCATGTGAGTAATTCACCACATATGGAGATCTACACTTGCTATTGCATAATATCTTCTGTTCCTTTCAGTGGACAGGCAAGACTAATCATCTTATGCTATCTTATTCCATACTATTTGTGGAGAATAGTCCTCTTATAAAACTCAGATTTCAATATGTTTCTATACGAAGACATTAAAAAAATAAGCCATTAGTGATTCTTTTTTCTTTTGGCAGAAGGATGGGTACAGACTTTGTTGACTCAAGCATCTCTTGAGCTTCAGCTGTTTGTGCTTTGAGTTTCAGAGAATTCATGCAGGAGGTAGCTATATTCCTCCAGGGTACTCTGAAAATGTCTTCTCCCAGTGACTTATTTCCTGGAAATGTTGTCTAGTAGGCTGGCATTTGGGGACTCTGTTCTCGGTCTCTTTGAGAACTGTTTGTGCCCCTGGCCAGTTTTTTGTGGGTTCTGACTGAGCTGCATTATATCTCAATTCCTTTTGACTGAAAGATTAAATTCCACGTTGGGTCTAACCTCTGTAGAATCGTCCCATGGTCCAAAAGACTGAATGCCATGCTATTTTTATATAACACCATTAAACAGCCTTCAAACTGTAGCAACCTGCAATTTGACTCTTTAATCACTCATTTTTTTAAATGTGGGGTAAATGTTTCCTTTTTAGACTTCACAACTCTTGAAGGTATCAAGTGCACAAAAGAATACCTATTCGTCTTCTTCCTTACTCCTACATGGATTGAATTTAGTTTATTATAGGTACCAGGAAGCCATCTTCCCTTTGGAACAGCACTTACAATAAAGTTTAACATGTATCAGAATCATCTGGGAGGTGCTTATTTAAACATAGATTTCTCCCAAAGGTTTTGGTCCAGTAAATGTGTGTTGGGGCCTGAGAATTTGGGCTTCTAACAAGTTCTCTGATGATGCTTATGTTTTTGGTTGGGTGTATCATTTAGAGAATGGTGCCTCACTTTTGTGTGAATAATATTATCAGAATCCATTCTGCCTGGTCAAAGTGAGTTTCAAAATTAAAAAAGGGCTCTGTCATCTTGACACAGAGGTATAGTTCAGATTGTGTTCAGTCTTCTTCATATTCTGGGAATTGATCATGGGGGTGCTCTCATGCTATCAGTGCTCTCATAAGTTCAGTTCAGTTCAGCTCAGTTGTGTCCGACTCTTTGTGACCCCATGAATTGCAGCATGCCAGGCCTCCCTGTCCATCATCAACTCTCAGAGTTCACTCAGACTCACGTCCATTGAGTCAGTGATGCCATCCAGCCATCTCATCCTCTGTCGTCCCCTTCTCCTCCTGCCCTCAATCCCTCCCAGCATCAGAGTCTTTTCCAGTGAGTCAGCTCTTCGCATGAGGTGGCCAAAGTACTGGACTTTTCAGCTTTAGCATCATTCCTTCCAAAGAAATCCCAGGGTTGATCTCCTTCAGAATGGACACCAGTTATGAGGATGAAATGTCTCTGATATATTGAACAACTTTTATTCTCTGTAATCATTCAGGTATTCCTATTTCTCAGTGAGAAAGAGTCTCAAAGTGCTTAAAGTGCTATTTCAATTCAATACAAGCTTGTAAAAAGCATATTCAAGGTTAGATGTGGTAGTGATCATGGCACAAGCCGTTGAAAGTTCACCAAGGTAATGCTTAGAACAAGAAAGTAAAGGACATTTGCCTTTTGTTGATGTGGTTGCTTTGAGTGTGGAAAAAAATTACGGCTTCAAATAACATATGAGACCAGAGGCTATAGATACATTCAGGATATATAAACATGGGAACTTGAAAATAGCAGGATATAAAGATCTCTCTCTATTCCTCTGTCTCTCAAGGGGTTAAAAGAAATAGTCAAGAAAATATAAATAGAATCAGATATTGCATTAGGTTTAAAAAATCTTTAATTGGACCGTTCTTTCTGCAAAATTGTGTGTTTATATCTTTTGTTCCATGGAATTTGAGGCAAAGAAAGCATTTTTTTTTTTTTTTTTTTTTGCCTGCAAGTGAGAGAAGAGAAGATATTCAGAGGTATTAATGGGATTTTAAGAATCATGGATTAGATCAGTGATTCTCAAACTGCCATCGGCTAAAGTAAACAGAAACAGTTAGGAAAAGAAAACCCCATGTCCAGGATGCACTTGAGATCAGTCAAATCTGAATCTCCATGGAGGGGACGAAGATACGCAATTTTTAAATTAATCTCCCTAGGTAATTCTTCTTTACAGCCAAGATTTAAAACAACTGAAAGAGAATCTTAGCATAACCTATTAGATTTGCAGAAGTTAGTCTGTTCCAAAGCAAAGAACAAAACTTCCATGGCCTAGTTTTGCATGGAATTTGCTTTCAAGCAGTTGGGATATTCATAGTAAAATAAAGAACTTAAGCAAAGATATTTGTATAGCAACCCATTTGTAAGTAGCAAGTTAAATACAGCACTAAAATGATTAGTTCTGGGGCTTCTACTCAAATATGGGGCTATTCCATTCAAATATGGGACTTCCCTTGTTTTTTTCTTGAAGTATTTGCTGGAATCAGCTTTTAATCCTCAATGAAATGATCTAGTTCTATTAGCCTGGAGTGCGTATCTTTATTTTGAATGTAATAGGCTTTTCAAGAGATTGAAAGCTAACACATTTGAAAACACTTAAATGGCCAATCAATGCCAAGGATCGGGTGCCTACATAGTTCTTTAGCAAGCAATTTCTAATATCATACTTTCTTCTTTAATGCATTTTTACATTGAAAAATAACAGATCAATAGCTGAAACCTGCGTCTCTTGTGTCTCCTGCATTGGTAGGTGAGTTCTTTACCACTAGCGCCACATATAAAGCCCAAATATTTGCTGCACAATGTACTTTTAATGACCTATTCCATGGTTTGCAGTAGCAAAAAAAAAAAAATATTTTGGGGTTAAATAGTCAGCTTCAATTATTTTCAGAAACACTTATCAACATGTTTGTAAGTTTCTCATCACTACCAGAAAAACAAAGTAACATATACAAATGACTGAAAAAAAATTTTACATACCTGATTTACTAAAGCCAAAGGGCCAACTTTAAACTTCATGTTGAAACTTTAGAGTCATTTCTGTAAAAATTAAGACAACAGGAAAATAATGCTCACTAATGATAAACATATTGTTCTGGAACTACTATTCTGTCAATGACAATAAAAAGAAACTAGAGTAGTCAATATCAGAAAAGTGATACATATTTTTAAAATGTACTTAGGACACAATTATGTACCTGGAGACCCATGAAAATGAAGTATAAATCTATTCAAATTAATAAGAATTTACTATACCAGCAATAAATGGTTGAGAAATTTAACAAAAAATCTATCTAATTTATCAAATAATAAGTACCACCTGATATACTTCACAAGAAACATGCAAAATCTAAATGAAGGAGAAGGATAAATTATAGTGAGAAGCCTAAAAGAAATCTCAAAACAATATGCACTCCACTTTCATGAATGGAAACATCATAAATCAAATTTTGAATCAATATCAAAAGTTATATATTTTTCTCAAATGAATCCATATATTTAATATCATACCAGGCAAAATTACAGTGAGTCAGGAGAGGTGCTTAACAAAATAGTTCTGAAATTTAAGGGAAAATATCTCATAAAATTTTGAAAGGAAGACTTGAGTCTTTCCCTCTCATATTTAACACTTGATGGGTACATTTTTATGATTAATCTGCCTCGGGCACTGGCAAAGTGCACACTATAGATACAGCTCCTACCCCCATGAACTTGAAGTCAAAAATGAGTATAAAGGAATAGGAAAATACAAAATTGCAATTCAGAGGGATATTTAATATGATGGGATGAATAGACAGCTGCAGGAGAGCACACAGGAAGAACTACACTAGGAAAATCAATACTGAATTTGATGCAGAAGCAAACCAATGGAACAGAAAACTCAGAATCATTAAGTATAAAAATTTAACTCAGGATAAATTATCATTTTACATTCCTGCCAACAGTGTAGGAAAGGATAAGATGTTTCTTCAAAAAATTAAAATAGAACTACCATTTGAAACTACATATTACTGAGTATGTAGTCAAAGGAAATAAAATCAGTATCTCTAAGGGACAGTTGCACCCCCATGCTCACTGCAGCTTTTCTCTATCCACCCAAGAAATAGAAAAATGCTAAGTGTCCAAAGGATAAATGGATAAAGAAAGCATCAAATATCTATCTATCTCCTATCTATCTATCTATCTATCTATCTATCTATCTATCTATCTATATCTCCTATATATATATCTTTTAGAATTTTTTTCTCATTATATCTCCATGAAAGAATAAATCATAAAATAGATGAGTATGCTAAATCTTGAGAGGAAAATCATCAGTTAAGAAGCAGAATGATTTAAGAGGTAGAATGGAAAAGTGGCACTAGTGATACTGTTTATAACGATAAATAATATGTGATTTATGTTTTCTAAGTGTTTGATGGTCACTTCAAGCAACACTGGCACAGAGTTTGAACTTAATATTCAATGGATCTCCTTTAGTAAGATTATAGCCTTTCCAGCATGCCTTACCATTTATTTCAAAATTATATAATCAAGTCAAATTTTGTGCTACAGAAGCCATTAAAAATTAACTGTGTAACTAAACATCTCAATCATTTCATATCTAATCAGATTTTTATAAATGCTTATTTCTATTTCTCTTATTAATATGAACTAAGTTAAACCACTCATATCATTTTGAGACCTTACACTTAGAAGGGCTTCCCTGGTAGCTCAGATGATAAAGAATCCACCTGCAATGTGGGTGACCTGGGTTGGATCCCTGGGTTGGGAAGATGCCCTAGAGGAGTGCATGGCAACCCACCCCAGTATTCTTGCCTAGAGAATTCCATGGACAGAGGAGCCTGGAAGGCTACAGTCCCTGGGGTCGCAAAGAGTGGGACACGACTGAGTAACTAAGCACACAACATATTTAGAAATGTATTAAGGATAATTGTACTAAATTTTCTTGTTTGTTCTTACATTGCTCAGAAATATACATTAAATATTATGTAATATCTCAAGTAGTAACAGTGCATTAAGAGTATTTGTAACTTTCACATACAAGATGCTGATTATATCAAATAAAATAGCACATATCCTACTAGGTTTTAAAATGAAGGTGGGATACATTGTTTTAGAAAATAAAAAAACAACAAGAAAAACTTTTCCTCATTTACTACCTAATGTATTACATAATACTTAGTAAGCTGCACCATACTGTGCATGTGTTTGTAGTGAACTACAAATAAAATCATTAACAACTATTTCAGGAAGTAGGAAATTGTCTAGGCCTCCTCTTAGGCCTCTTGACGAGGGTAAAAGAGGAGAGTGAAAAAGCTGGCTTGAAATTCAACATAAAAATAACTAAGATCATGGCATCCAGTCCCATCGCTTCATAGAAAAAGAAGGGGAAAAAGTGGAAGCAGTGACTGATTTTACTTTCCTGGGTTTCAAAATCACTGTAGATGGTGACTGCAGCCATGAAATTCAAAGATGCTTGCTCCTTGGAAGAAAAACCATGACAAACCTAGACAGCGTATTCAAAAGCAGAGACATCATTTTGTCAACAAAACTCCCTGTAGTCAAAGCTATTATTTTTCCAGTAGTCATGTATTGATGTGAGGGTTGGACCATGAAGAAGGCTGAGTGCCGAAGAATTGAAATTTTCGAATTGTGGTGCTGGAGAAGGCTCTTGAGAGTCCTATGGACAGCAAAATCAAACCAACCAATCCTGAAGGAAATCAGTGCTGAATATTCATCAGAAGGACTGATGCTGAAGCTGCAGCTCCAATACTCTGGCCACCTAATGGGAAGAGCTGACACGTTGGAAAAGACCTGATGCTGGGAAAGATTGAAGGCAAAAGGAGAAGGGCACGCAGAGGAAGAAATAGTTCAATAGTATCACCAACCCTATGGACATGAATTTGAGCACACTTCGGGAGACAGTGGAGGACAGAGGAGCCGGGCATGCTACAGTACATGGGGTAGCAAAAAGCTGGACGTGACTTAGCAACTGAACAACATATTTGGCAACCAGTTTTTTAGTAACAGATCATGTGGTAATAGAAAAAGTGAAGATATTGGCCGAGGTTATTTGAGGTATCAAGTTATTTTGCCTAGATTTCTCCAAAGTTTAGATGAATTATTCCTCACATAATTTCTAAAACTATTCACTGTAACCGTGAGACCAAATTTGATATTTCCAATTTTAATCTCAAATTCAGCTTCTGCTATTGTTAGATGATACTTTGATCATACTCATTGTAGAGCCAAGCTGATCTGTTTTAACAAAATCATTTTTGTCACTATGGCTTTTCTTCTGAGTATCTTTTAAAAATTACCTTTTCAAGACAAAATTTAGTTTTACATTTGTGGCCATGCCTTGTACAAGATATATACAATCTTTATCCAAACTTTGTAAAAAAAAATAGCCAAACAAAACATACTTTTAAGAATTTTCATCATTCTTTCTCTCATAAAAACTATTGGTTTAACAAATAGCTGTATTTCAGTATATACATATCAAGAATATAAAATTGTGTTCTGTAAACTCCTTAATAAAATATTAAAACAATCTCTGGGATATAAAATTCCCTGTATGTTATTTAGAACATTATAGCTAATTGGTATTAATTTTAGGAGCAATTTTATTTAGCTAATTGATCTAAAAATGATTTATACCTAATTTAGTAACAATATATTTGCTATAAATGACATTTAAAGTGTTAAGTATGACTTTTAAAAATATCAATTTGCATATACACACAGAAATAGTGCAGTAAATAAATATAATACTGTGTTGTATTATTAAATACTATACTCACCATAATTTCTGTGGAAATATAAGAATTGGGTAATTACACCATAATTTTAATTTGTAGAGTTCTATATATCTCACTGGAGAAGGGAATGGCAATCCACTCTAGTACTGTTGCCTGGAGAATTTCACCGACAGAGGAGCCTGACAGGCTATAGTCCATGGGGTCACAAAGAATCGGACAGGACTGAGTGACTACATCATATATCTTATTGGGCTTCCCAGATGGAAAAGGCAATGGCAACCCATTCCAGTACTCTTGCCTGGAAAATCCCGTGGACGGAGGAGCCTGGTAGGCTGCAGTCCATGGGGTCGCGAAGAATCAAACACAACTGAATGACTTCACTTTCACTTTTCACTTTCATGCAGTGGAGAAGGAAATGGCAACCCACTCCAGTGTTCTTGCCTGGAGAGTCCCAGGGACAGCAGAGCCTGGTGGGCTGCCGTCTATGGGGTCACACGGAGTCAGACATGACTGAAACGACTTTGTTGGTGGAGCTAGTGGTAAAGAACTCATCTGCCAATGCAGGAGATCTTAGAGACAAGGGTTTGATCCTGGGGTCAGGAAGATCCCCTGGAGAAGGAAATGGCAACCCACTCAAGTATTCTTGCCTGGAAAATACCATAGGGTGCAATCCACAGGGTTGCAAAGAGTCAGACATGACTAAAGCAACTTAGAACCCATGCATATATCTAGTTACTTGTTTGCAAACCTCTGTTTGCCCCAAAACATTTTAGCATGAAATAAATTAGCAAAATGGTAAACATTTGGGGAATCTCAAGAACTTCAAACAGTAATATAATACATTCATATGTATATTTAACTTGCTTTGATTTTATTTCTCTAGGCTTTTACAAGCATTACAAACTTTCAACACTGTTCCCATTTTTAAAAGTGTGCAATTTTGTATCAAAAGAGTAAACAACTTTATATTTTTAAGGTAAAAATATTAAGCAGTTGGTGAAATGTTGCTGAAAAAAACAAGCTGTATGCAGAAGGTATGAAGAATTGACTGCCTGGGGTGCAAGCCTGGAAATCTAAACAATTATGGATAAATTAAAAGGTATTTTGGATCCAGAGTCTGTAGTCTTTAGAGCCCCAGTGAGGAGCTCACAGTTTATTTAGCCTATAAAGCTTGAGTTAAAACAGTTATGTTTATTGTGTATATGTGTGTGTGCATGTGGATGTGTGTGAATTTAGATAATAGTAACTTCATCAAAACATTTATTATAGCAACAGCATTGAGACTCAATAAGATCAGTGTGTGGGGAGAGGTTGTTAATAATGACTAAACAAGTAAGGATATTACTGAATGAGTTTAAATGTGTGGTGAAAGTTTCTGAACTGAAATAAATACCAGAAATATTAAGAAAAACTATCAGAAATAACAAACAGAAAATTTGAAGAACTAAGTGAAAAACATTCATATGGAGAATTAAAAGGACAATTAAACTATGTTTGACATGTACATAATAAAATTTTAAAGATTCACTGAATGGTTGAATAAATTAATATATAAGTGAGGGAAAGAGATATTAAATCTTGAGCCAAAAGGTCTTTTCATTCATTTTTTTTTGGTATATCAAAATAATTATGTAACATTTTATTTTGAACAATTTTAAATTTACAGAAAAGTTACAAAAATAGCAGAGTCCTGTATACCCTTCTCCCAGCTCTAATTTAGTAACATGTTACCTGACTACAGCATATTTATCAAATCTAAGGAATATTGCTACAGTATTATTAACTAAACGTCTGTCTTTATTTAGATTTCATCTGTTTTCCCACTAATGTCCTGTTTTCCAGGATCCAGTGTAGAAGACCACGCTGTCTTCAGCCATAGGTTTCCTTGTTGTTGTTTTTGTCAGTAAGTAGTGTCTGACTCTTTTGTGGCCCCAAGGACTGTAGCCTGCCAGGCTCTTCTGTCCATGGGATTTCCCAGGCAAGAATGCTGAAGTGAGTTGCCATTTCCTTCTCCAGGGGATCTTCCCAATCCAGGGATCAAACCTGCATCTCCTGTACTGGCAGGAAGACTCTTTACCACTGAGCAACCAGGGACGCCCATAGGTTTCCTTAGGCAATTCCAATTTTTACCATTTCCATTACCTATTTTGGCTCAGCTGGTAAAGAATCCGCCTGCAATGTGGGAGACCTAGATTCGATCCCTGGGTTGGGAAGATCCCCTAGAGAAGGGAAAGGCTACCCACTCTACTATTCTAGCCTGGAGAATTCCATGGACTTTATAGTCCATGGGGTCACAAAGAGTTGGACATGACTGAGTTACTTTCATTCTCACTATGAACTTGTGATTTTGAATAGAATAGTATTGGTCAGGTGATTTGTAGACTATCCCTCTCTTTGGGTCTGTCTTTTTATAAAATGCTTATTTTTATTTATTTGGCTGCTCCGGGTCTTAGTTGTAATATGTGGGATCCAGTTCTCTTGTTAGGTAGTTAGAATAGAGAAAGAGTCCAAAATGGCAGTAGCTAAAAGACAGACAAAGAAAGGGAAAAGCCTGGGAAAAAAAAAAAAAAAGAGGAAAAGAAAAATCCATGGATTGATTTCCTTTAGGATCAACTGGTTTGACCTCCTTGCAGTTCAAGGGCCTCCCAAGAGTCTTCCAATAGCACGGTTAAAAAGTATCAATTCTTCACTGCTCAGCCTTCTGTATGGTCCAATTCTCACATCCATACCTGACTACTAGAAAAACCATAGCTTTGACTATACAGACCTTTGTTGGCAAAGTAATGTCTCTGTTTTTAATATGCAGTCTGGGCCTGTCATAGCTTTTCTATAAAAGGTAAATAGAACAAAACAACAACCTACTGATGATGTCAATCTTGGTCACTTGATTAAGGTGGTATCTGCCAGGTTTCTCTACATAAAGTTACCATTTTCTGTTTCCTTAAGTTTTGGTTAGAATTGAGTCCAGCTCAAATTCAAGGAGAGGGTGAATTAAGCTGCCCTTACTAGCAGGGTTAGTATCTACATATATTACTTAGAATTCTATAAAATGGATAAACCTATCTCCCTCGTTTATCAGTGTGCCTAATCATATATTTTTGTCAGCATGGATTTGGTACAGCAAAAATAGAGATGAAACTTCTTAAATGGAAACGAGACTTTTCTAATTAAGAAGGAAAATGAGGAAACAATGAATAGGCTGAGGAAACAACATAAACAGACCTGAAAAAGGTAAGCAATCTTGGTTATTCTTTAGCTGTTGCTGCTAACAAACACTCGTGGCTGGACTTATCCTTCACAAGGCTAAACAAAGCTGATTGCTCTCTGACTCTCATATGAGCTGTTCTCTGCACCTGGCAGTCTTCCCTGCCTACACTCTCTTGTAGCATTTTGCATTTCAAAATGAAGGTCACTGGCTGATAACTTCAGAAACAACAGACCTGGTTGCCTGATGCCAGCTGTGACCATTTTGAAATCTTGCAAAAGATTAAAAAAAAAAAAGGCAAGACCTTCTGTGGGATGTAAAATCTCTCCCTATTCCCCAAAGAAAGAGGCACAGTTCTTGAGACACTGGCCTGCTGTGTTTTTCCCTTTCCCAGGCAAAGATTAAAGCCATTTTTCTTGTTCCTCTAAAATTCTGTCTCTGTATTTCCTTCTGGCTTTGGTGCACAGAGAGCCAAGCTTTTTGGCATCAGATTCATGGATACTGATTTTATATTTGGGGTTATAATTCAGTACCACCATTATTTTGTTCCAGATGTGGCCATTAGGAGCTCCTATTTTTGACACTTTTGAAAAGTGTACTTTAAAATCAAGGTAAACTGAGAAAACAGGCATAGAAACCACATGACTTTGTGAAGTAGCATAAGGTAAACAAGGGCCTCCCTGGTGGCTCAGCTGGTAAAGAATCTGCCTACAATGCAGGAGGCCCCAGTTCGATTCCTGAGAAGGGATAAGCTACTCACTCCAGTATTCTTGGCTTCCCTGGTAGCTCAGATGGTAAAGAATCTGCCTGCAATGTGGGAGACTTGGGTTGGATCCTTGGGTTGGGAAGATCCCCTGGAGGAGGACATGGCAACCCACTCCAGTATTCTTGTCTGGAGAATCTCTATGGTCAGAGGAGTGTGGTGGGCTACAGTATGTAGGGTTACAAAGAGCTGGACATGACTGAGAGACTAAGCACAGCACATAAGGTAAACATGGTTGTAAACATCACCAAGAACATAAGAGAATGTTGTCAAAGTGAAATTGCTCAGTTGTTTCAGACTCTTTGCGATCCCATGGACTGCAGCCCTCTAGGCGCCTCTGTTCATGGGATTTTCCTGACAAGCACACTGGAGTGGGTTGCCATTTCCTTCCCAAGATTGTTGTCAGTTACTCCAGAAATCCCTTCTTGATCACTTTCACAACTCCTTTTTCCTTCTTAACTTCCAAGGCAATTAAATTACTTCCCTGAATTTCTTTAATAGTACTGTTCAGTTCAGTCATTCAGTCCTGTCTGACTCTTTGAGACCCTGTGAACCGCAGCATGCCAGGCCTTCCTGTCCATCAGCAACTCCTGGAGTCCACCTAAACCCATGTCCATTGAGTTGGTGATATCATCCAACCATCTCATCCTCTGTCATCTGCTTCTCCTCCTGCTTCAATCTTTCCCAGCATCAGCATCTTTTCAAATGAGTTATCTCAATTTAGTGGTCATCAGGTGGTCAAAGTATTGGAATTTCAGCTTCAACATCAGTCCTTCCAATGAACACCCAGGAATTATCTCCTTTAGGATGGACTGGTTGAATCTCCTTGCAATCCAAGGGACTCTCAGGAGTCTCCTCCAACACCACAGTTAAAAAGCATCAATTATTTGGGGCTCAGCTGTCGTTATAGTCCAACTCTCACATCCATACATGACTACTGGAAAACCATAGCCTTGACTAGATGGACCTTTATAGTAAAAGTAATGTGTCTGCCTTTTAATATGCTGTCTAGGTTTGGCCATAACTTTCCTTCCAAGGAGTAAGCATCTTTTAATTTCATGGCTTCAATAACCATCTGCAGTGATTTTGGAGCCCCCAAAATAAAGTCAGCCACTGTTTCCCCATCTATTTCCCAGGAAGTGATGGGACCAGATGCCATGATCTTCGTTTTCTGAATGTTGAGCTTTAAGGCAACTTTTTCACTCTCTTTTTCACTTTCATCAAGAGGCTCTATAGTTCTTCTTCACTTTCTGCCATAAGGGTAGTGTCCTCTGCATTTCTGAAGTTATTGACATTTATCCTGGAAAACTTGATTCCAGCTTGTGCTTCCTCCAACCCAGCGTTTCTCATGATGTACTCTGCATAGAAGATAAATAAGCAGGGTGACGATATACACCTTGACATACTCCTTTTCCTATTTGGAACCAGTCTGTTGTTCCATGTCCAGTTCTAACTGTTGTTTCCAGATGTGCATATAGATATCTCAAGAGGTAGGTCAGTTTGACTGGTATTCCCATCCCTTTCAGAATTTTCCACATTTTATTGTGATCCACACAGTCAAAGGCTTTCGTATCATCAGTAAAGCAGAAACTGATGATTTTCTGGAACTCTCTTGCTTTTTCTATGATCCAGCGGATGTTGTCAACTTGATCTCTGCCTTTTCTAAAATAGCTTAAACATCTGGAAGTTCATGGTTCATGTATTGTTGAAGCCTGGCTTGGAGAATTTTGAGCATTACTTTACTAGCATGTGAGATGAGTGCAATCGTGCGATAGTTTGAATATTCTTTGGTATTGCCTTTCTTTGGCATTGGAATGAAAACTGACCTTTTCAAGTCCTGTGGCCACTGCTGACTTTTCCAAATTTGCTGGCATATTGAGTGCAACACTTTCACAGCATCATCTTCTGGGATTTGAAATAGCTCAACTGGAATTCCATCACCTCCACTAGCTTTGTTCATAGTGATGCTTCCTAAGGTCCACTTGACTTCACATTCCAGGATGACTGGCTCTAGGTGAGTGATCACACCATCATGATTATCTTGGGCGTGAAGATCTTTTTGTACAGTTCTTCCACGTATTCTTGCCACCTCTTCTTAATATCTTTTGCTTCTGTTAGGTCCCTACCATTTCTGTCCTTTATTGAGCCCATCTGTTCGTTCCCATTCTTTTGTTTTCCTCTATTTCTTTGCACTGATCGCTGAGGAATGCTTTCTTATCTCTATATCTCTAGACAGTACAGTTTAGTCTTTCCCATGAATTTCTGTTTAACTTGATATGTCCTTTAAATCTCTGTTTGTAGGTCCCCATGAACTTTCCCTTTCTTTTGATTTTACCTATTAGAGAGCCCAGGGCATCTACCCACAGAGTTTCTGAAAATATGGGCTTCACTGATGGCATACTCATGGCTTACTCAGCATGTTTGTTGGTCCCTTGTATTTCCAGTAAGTTGGCAACTGAATTCAGAGGGTTTATTAGACTCATAGTCATTCCCTTTTGCAGCACTATAAACTGTTATACTTTCCTATATGTACACATAATGTCTGGTTTCTCTTTTTTTGTAAGATTACCAGTCTTTAATGTTCATTGCCCAGATCCATTAATTCACTGGGGATTGTAAAATTTCAATATTCTAATCCTTTCATACTATTTCACTTAATATCCAAGTAGTTTTATAAAGAAAGATGTAAAATGTGATTGATTCCTTCATTTTATTTGCATGGTTTTCAAGATAGTAAATTGTGTTTCTGTCATCCAAAGAAGTTAGCCTATTTGTGGCTTTTGACTATCAATATGAACTGAAAGTTATAACTGTATTTGATAAATTCCATTCCATTGAGCTTAATATACCAAATAAGCTGTAAATTGCCCTATCTTTAACCATAAAGTGCTTCTTCATTTTGGCTTCTGAGTCCTATTAACATAATCATAGTGACCTCCTATAACTTCCTTGAGATCTTATTTGTCAGATTTTATAAAACTTCTACCCTCTATTACATAATTCCTGCTCTAGGTCAGATATTAGCATTATCCCAAGAAGTTTTGTTTCTTCTATAGGAAGTTATCTTTTAAGACTGCAATCTAGGGGCTTGGAATATTGGGTTGGTCATATTTCTGTACCTTTAAGTTATATGTCTAAATATATACATGAATTTATTATATATATATATATATATATATATATATATATATATATATATAAAGAAAACCAAGGCTTCCCTGGTGGCTCAGAGGTTAAAGCATCTGCCTGGAATGTGGGAGACCTGGGTTCAATTCCTTGGTTGGGAAGATCCCTGGAGAAGGAAATGGCAACCCACTCCAGTACTCTTGCCTGGAGAATCCCATGAAGGGAGGAGCCTGGTAGGCTACAGTCCATGGGGTCGCAAAGAGTTGGACATGACTGAGCGCCTTCACACCATAAAGAAAACTATAAATTCATACTAATATTTACAACACAAATCCAAGGCTACAGGTTTTCACCTAGCTTCTCATCATATTTGTACCTCCCTTATTCTACACCAAGAGTTCTAATTATTAAGGACACCAATTATGATAGAATTAAAATGCCTACAGTTATCAGATTTATCTTATTTTATATATAAGATAATCTCATTTTGGGCTTCCCTGGTGGCTCAGTGGTAAAGAATCTATCTGCCAGTGAAGGAAATGTGGGTTCAACCCCTGGGTCTGAAAGATCCCCTGGAGGAGGAAATGTCAACCGTCTCTAGTATTCTTGCCTGGGAAATCCCATGGACAGAGAAGGCTGGCAGGCTACAGTCTATGGAGTTGCAAAAAGTTGGACACAACTTAGCAACTAAACAATTTTAGTTTCATTTTGCTAACTAGATGCTACATTTTAAATTCATTTTTTAACGTGGAGACTTAAGATTCAAGACTGTATATTGTAACTCCTGCTACTATCTTTCTAGACTCTTCTTGTTCATTTTTTAATCAATACAAATTCATGGCAAGAGAATATCATGTATGTTAGATGCTCAGTCGTGTCCAACTCTTAGTGACCCCAGGTGCTATAGCCCACCAAGCTCCTCTGTCCATGGGCTTCTCCAGGCAAGAATACTGGAGTGGATTGCCATTTAGTTCTCCAAAGAGAGAGAATATTAGTGAGTGATTAGGAACTCAGAAACAGGAGTTATGTTAATATTGAAAAGATGCTCTTCACTTATCACTTGTCTGATCCTGTGGAAGTTAGTCTGCCTCCATCATGTTTCACTTTCCCCATCTATAAAGTGGGAATCGTATTGTTATCTAGATCATAGTAAGGTTGTGAAGATATAATAAGTTAATAAAGGTAAATCTCATAGAGTACTAAATACAAGTGAGTGATGTTGGTTTGTACTGCACTAGGTCCAAGAGAGACTACAGAGGAAAGGACAGGTATAGTTTTCTTTTTCACATAGTAGTCTAGTAGAGTAAAAAATATGCAACAGAGAATTCTTATTTAATTGTATACCAAGTCCAATATATTATAGAGACAGTGCTTAATATTAAAGATGCACCAGATGGGTAAGATGAATTTATTGAGTGAGCTGCAGTGGGAAGAGTGTTCATGATGGAGAAACAAACAAAAGGAAGAGGATATGAGGTTCCTCTTAACAGAGACAAATAAACAGAGGCAAATAAATCACACTGAACAAAGGGGTGGTGAGACTTTTCTGGGCACACGGTAGGGAATATTCTTGGCAGTTAGACATTTCTCTGAATGTAAAGAGCTGTGAGATTTCTCAACCATCTTTGTATTCTGTGATTATAGAGTTCATGTAAATTTCAACACTGTATATAATGTAACAATATCAAATATGGTGACCGATTTAATCTAAATTTAAGAGTCAGGGAATGCTATTCAGAGAACATGACATGGAAGATTGTAAAGGTTTGTTAGTAATAATTAAGTAGATGAAGGAGGTGGAACTTATAAAATTCTGGAAGCTAGAGATCATGGAGACTTGGACAAATTACAGGTTAGTGTAGCTACAGAGTGGTGGAGGTGGGAAAGATGAGGTAGATGGTCCTGGAAAAGTCAGTATAAGTGAGAGTATTTAGAGATTTATTGGGTCTATTTTAAGGAAGATAAAATTTATTTGTAAGGCAATAGAATGATTCTCAAAAATTTAGAAACATTAAATAATTAGATGTATGTTTCATATTCCCTACTGTTAGGAAAAGAAGCCAACTTGTCTCTGTTCACAGAGCCAGCTGAATTTTTCCAGGGAAAATCCAATATTTAATTAGACTTTCAGACATTACCATGGTGTCTAACTTTCACATTTTGAGTTGAGAGTTGACATGGTTTTGTCTGATATGACTGTGCTCAGTACTTGCTGTAAGACAGTGATATTGATTAAAAACATTCCTCAGCACATTTCAGTTAGTTACCTTCCCAAGTTCTTACAAAACAGTGCTAATGATTCTACATTCAGGTACCTCAATGTCAATAGCTTCACTGTCATGAAGGATCTACAAACACATGTGGACCCTCTCCTGATCCACCTAGGTTGGGGTTTTGCCCAATTTCATTGGGATCTGGGATAAAAATCTAATTGGAATGAAACCTGATGCACCCATTTGAGTGTTATACAATGGCAGAGTTTTGCTTGGAACCATATTTGGAGACACATTGGTTACAGCCAATCAAAACTTTCAGGTGGTTGTTGTGGGAATGGATGAATGAGGTTCCTGTTCTTTCAGTACCTCCAAGGGTGAACTTCCCACATCTATCCTGTGTGTTATTTCCTTGCTGGTGACATCGACCTACTGTTTTATATCCCCTGAACTAGTCTGTCTGGCAGCTCTTAAATCTTGCAGGTTACAGTCAATAAAATGAATTGCAAAGTCATTTTCTAAAACCAAACCAATGTGATCTGTCAGGGCTGCTAGCAGCTGAAGTGTACTGGACTTCGATGTTGGTGAGACTCTCTTGTCTTGCCATCAAGGACAGTGGATAAGGTTTCTTCTTAAGGGTGGAACCCAGACTGGATGTCATGAAGCCTCTCAAATCTGCACAAACAAGGTGGGGAGGATACCACATTGCATCTTCCCCTTCAAAAATACCAATATTGCTGATATATAGGAATCTAGTCCTGTTGTATAATAAATTCCATATTCACTATGAAAAAAGAAAGAAGGGAGGAGGAAAGAAAAAAAGAAGAAAGGGAAGGAGAAAGGCTCATTGTGGTGGCAAGATAGGGAATAAGTTGAACTTCTAAAATCAGAGACTTAGACCAGAGAGAAGCTTGTTGTATGTTCATATGAAATGATGAGAAACATAAACAGAAATAGGTTTCATGACTGATATGTTTAATTTTAAATTATTTGGTTTTTGAGTATCTTAGATATTCACATGAAAAAAATTCAGAAAGTAACTGAGTACATAGAAAAGAACCTAGGAAGAGAAATCTAGACTGGATATAAGAATCTGACCATCAACAGCATATAGAATGCTGTGTCTTCCTTTATTTTCACTCTCTTCCAAAAACACACACACACACACACACACACACACACACACTCACATCTATAAACTTCTGTAGCTCTTCTGAACTACTCACCTAATCAAGACTCACTGAGAAAAATTTCCTACAGCTTTTTTTCTCACTTAGAGTCCAGATCAAAAAGATGAGTCATAAAAACTATTATAACTTGTCTATTTGCCATAAGTACTCATTTACTATCAAAGTTAATACCAAATATAATAAACTGCATATGCTATCTTAACGTGTTCTTAAAGCCATGTAAAAGAAAAAAAAATGTTTCAACATTTTGTTTCCATCTTTGCTTTTCCTAGCTGTCTTTTAGGTACTGAGATTTTATTTGTTTACTTCTTATGTAACAGAGAATTTGATTTTAGCCTTATGTGCTTATAAATTCATCTTATCTTTTCCTTGTAGTTAAACTGCATATGCCCTAAAATAAGCTATTTCTATTGTTAAAAAATAGATTTACATTTAAATGGTACTCCAAGACTCTGGGAGGAAATTCCTAGAATAAATGATCCAGAGTTAAAAGAAAGGCAGACAGGACAGAAAGAAAAAGAAAAAAAAAAAAAGGAAAAGAGGGAGGGGCAGGTGGGGAAAAATAAAACTAAAAAAACTAAGATATTTTTGTTCTTACTCCTCGATGTGTACCACTATCACAAAAGAAGACATGAGATTTGTCTGCCAAAAGAGAAGCGACTGTGGATATGAACTACCTTCCTCAAAAAGAAAGGAGAAAACTGTAATTTCCAACAGTATAGCTGAATAGTAGTAGAATTTAAGGAGGATAAAAGTTAAGTGAAGAATAAGAATATACCGGTCTGAATTGTGAGGAGAGCATCAAAAGAAGGCATATATTCATGTAACTACTCCTGAAGTAAAGAAACAGAATGCTGCTGGAACCCTAGATGCCCACCACATGCCCCACTCAGCTGCAGTGTCTTCATTTGCCCCTAGGACTGTTACACTAATATTATAATTTCCTTGTCTTTGTAGTTTTATTATCTTTGTACACACCTCTAGGAAATATGGCTTAGTTCTACTTTTTGTATATTTTTTTAGAATTTGAAACACACTATATTTATTTTCAGTGCCTTGCTACCTAAATATTCTATTTTTGAGAGTCATCCAGGTTATTTGAATGTAACTATGGCTTATTCTCTTCCATTGCTATTTATCTACAGTTGAAAACATTGAACTGTTTGCTGGATTAATGCTTGATAAAATATTCTATATATGCTTTTATGTGTAGACTTTAAAAATACTTTAAAAATCTCAAAAATTCTGAAGCATCAAGGGAAACAGCAAGTACTTTTGATTCAGATAAGAATAAAATGAGAAAGATAATCTGTGCAGTGTTATTAACACCTTACAAGTTGCCTAAAGCATTAAACTTAACGGTCACAAATCAATGTTCCTCTAACTGCATCACTACTAGTGTTTGAAAAGTTCTAATAAATAGCTCTTCTTCCATGATCTTAAACACAGAAGCAGTTGAAAAGCAGTATGGGAGCTCAGAATACATTTTTATTGCAGATAAAGCTGATGCTGAAGAAACTGGCTTTTAGATGTACGGAAACAAGAAGCTTCTTGGTACTGAACCCTAGAGTTAAGAGGAATTACTCAGCCTGACAACAACCAGTAAACCATGCACCTCTTCATGTAGGGACTTATCCTTGTGAAACATTTGGTGTGAAGGATGGAACTGAATGTCTGAGTTTTGAGGGAGATAAATCACAAAGAGAAGGGGATGAAAAGAAGAAACTGGGCTTCCTTTCTTTAATTGTTTATCTACCTCACTATTAAAAGATGCTTACTCCTTGGAAGAAAAGTTATGACCAACCTAGATAGCATATTCAAAAGCAGAGACATTACTTTGCCAACAAAGGTCCGTCTAGTCAAGGCTATGGTTTTTCCTGTGGTCATGTATGGATGTGAGAGTTGGACTGTGAAGAAAGCTGAGCACCAAAGAATTGATGCCTTTGAACTGTGGTGTTGGAGAAGACTCTTGAGAGTCCCTTGGACTGCAAGGAGATCCAACCAGTCCATTCTGAAGGAGATCAGCCCTGGGATTTCTTTGGAGGGAATGATGCTGAAACTGAAACTCCAGGACTTTGGCCACCTCATTCGAAGAGTTGACTCATTGGAAAAGACTCTGATGCTGGGAGGGATTGGGGGCAGGAGGAGAAGGGGGCGACAGAGGATGACATGGCTGGATGGCATCACGGACTCGATGGACGCAATTCTGAGTGAACTCCGGGAGTTGATGATGGACAGGGAGACCTAGCGTGCTGCGATTCACGGGGTGGCAAACAGTCGGACACGACTGAGTGACTAAACTGAACTGAACGTAATAGAATTCATTCTCCTCCAATCCCCTATCCTATTCCCTCCCCCTTCACATATCTCCTATGAACCCTTAGGTAGGGTGAGGAAAAAAAGGTAAAGAAAGGCCAAATATGTTCCTTCAACTGAAGTCTCTCACACAGAAATTCAGAACAAGGGGAAAGGAAATTTCTGCTGCTCATTTCTTTATAGGAATAGTAGAGCCCTTTAGATTCCTGTAAAACAAATCTAAGAGAAGTAGCTGAAGGAATAATTTATATCTGCTTTTCTAATTATCTTAGTTACAAAAGAAAATCTATATTTTTGTTCCCTCGCCAGGAGATTTCTTGATCTCTCAGGTGAATAAACAATAGACACTTAGCCGACTTAGCCCAGTAATTCTTCAGACATCCTTGGACATGCCTGAACACTACAGTGCACACACCTTCACCTCAAGCTGCACACTCTGACAGGTGAATTTACAGAGCAAACTCACCTTGCTGGCTGCTTTGGCTCATTTTTTCATTCAATTTGATGCATTTTCTCCTAAGTTAAAGATTTCTAAATTCTACTTGACTTTCTAAATGAATCACAATTACAACTTCCTCTAAGATTTCTCTTAATCATACTACTGAAAATCTTAGAAAAGAGCAACTCAGGGTCATCTATTTCAAACACACTTCTGACTTTTGAAGCTTCTGTATGATAATATGCCTAAATAGTTATCCTGTTTCATTTCAAAATAATTTCCTTCTTGCTGAAGAAGTCCACTCATCTTTTGGATACTTTCAGAAAGAATGTTTCATATTTTGAGCTAATGTGCTGAGATCTGAGTGTTTCTGTCCTCTAAAGGTAATATGTTGAAATCCGAATTCCCAAAGTGATGGTATGTAGTGGTGAGACCTTTGGGAGATATTTAGGCCATGGAGGTGGAGCCTTTATGAATGGGATTAATGTTCTCCTAAAAGAAATCTCACAAAGCTCCCTTCTACCATAAGAGGATATGACAAGACGTCGATGACCTGGAAAATGGCCCTCAGCCAACCATTCTGGCACCCTGACCCTCCAGTATAGTGAGAAATAAATTCCTGCTGTTTATAAACTACTCAGTGTGTGGTATTTTGTTATAGCAGCTGAATCAATTAAGAGAGTATGACTTCTAAGAACTTAAATTATTTGTTCTGTCTTTGCAATTAAAGAGAACAAGTTTATGGCAACTTCCAAATGACTTTTCCTCAAATATTTAAATATAGTTACCACAGCTCCTTTCATGAATTAAATATTTTTAGTTCTTTTCATTTTTGCATTTGATTTTTTATCTTATTTCTATAACAATTCTAATTTCTTTGGCTGAATATGCAACTCTTTGTAACTGAGTGTGATTCCTCCTCAGACTGTAGGACTGTGTAAACACTCTGGTTGTGACTTGAAAAGGTAATTCTTTTGAACTTGCATAACATTTTTTTTTCTGTATCTGTAATAATGCTTAGCAAGGTCTGAATTATTTCTCTTTTCTATCTCATAAACTTCTTAATATAAAATCAATGTCTTTCTCAACTTTGTATTGCCTAAAACATCAGTGCATTAAAAAAAAACAAACAAAAAAAAAAAAAAAAAAAACTGATGCTCAATAAATACCAGAAAACAAAGATGTGGTAGATGGCATGTGTGTGTGTGTGTTTGGTCACTAAGTCAAGTCCAACCTTTTGTGACCCCAAAGATGCATAACATTTCCCAAAGATGTCCACATCTTGATTCCTGGAACTCATGAAATGTTACCTTACTTTGCAAAAGGGACTTTTCAGATGTAAGTAAATTAAGAATTTTAAAATGAGGAGATTATTCTGGATTATCTGGACAGGCCCAGTTTAATGACAAAAGAGACAAGGCAGTATGAAAATAGAAGCAGAGGCCAGGGCCTCAGGGCCGTAAGCCCAAAGGTGCAGGAAGCCTCTACAAACTCGAAAAGTTAAGGAAACACAGCCGTGTGACCCATTTCAAATTTCTGACCTCCAGATCTATAAACAATAAATCTGCATTGTCTTAAACTTCTAAATGTGTGGTAATTTGTTACAATAACAACAGCAAACTAAAATACAATGGAATGATACATAATTTATTTAAGTCTACCAAGTTGAATATTGTTTCAAAATAATATTTTTAGTAAACAGATATTCCTTCTGTGGGTGAATAAAATACACATTAAGACGACCTTTAGAATGTGCTCTCCTCAGTCATTCAGTCGTGTCTATTTGCAAATTGTGGACTGTAGCCCACCAGGCTCCTCTGTCCATGGAGTTTTCCAGGCAAGAATACTGGAGCGGGTTGTTATTGCCTGCTTCAGGGGATCTTCCTGACTCAGGGTTCCAACTTCTGTGATTACATCTCCTGCATTGGCAGGTGGATTCTTTACCAATGAGCCACCTTGGAAGCCCAGTCTTTAGAATACGCACATTTTATTCGGGTATGTAATTTTATACAGTGTAAGTGAGAAAAAATATTTAAGGGACAAGATCTGATAGAATGCCTGATGAATTATGGACGGAGGTTTGTGACATTGTACAGGAGACAAGCATCAAGAGGATCCCCAAGAAAAAGAAATGCAAAAAAGCAAAATGGCTGTCTGAGGAGGCCTTACAAATAGCTGTGAAAAGAAGAGGGGCTAAAGACAAGGGAGAAAAGGAAAGAATGCAGAGTTCCTAAGAATAGCAAAGGAGAGATAAGTAAACCTTCTTCAGTGATCAGTGCAAAGAAATAGAGGAAAATAATAGAATGGGAAAGACTAGAGATCTCTTCAAGAAAATTAGAGATACCAAGGGAACATTTCATGCAATGATGGGTTCAGTAAAGGACAGAAATGGCATGGATCTAACAGGGGCAGAAGATATTAAGAAGAGGTGGCAAGAATACACGGAAGAACTGTACAAAAACGATCTTTATGACCCAGATGTTCACAATGGTGTGATCACTCACCTAGAGCCAGACATCTTGGAATGTGAAGTCAAGTGGGCCTTAGGAACCATCACTATGAACAAAGCTAGTGGAAGTGATGGAATTCCAGTTGAGCTATTTCAAATCCTAGATGATGATGCTGTGAAAGTGCTGCACTCAATATGCCAACAAATTTGGAAAACTCAGCAGGGGCCACAGGACTGGAAAAGGTCAGTTTTCATTCCAATCCCTAACTGAGGCAATGCCAAAGAATGCTCAAACTGCCACACAATTGCACTCATCTCACATGCTAGTAAACTAATGCTCAAAATTCTCCAAGCCAGGCTTCAGCAATATGTGAACCGTGAACTTCCAGATGTTCAAGCTGGTTTTAGAAAAGGCAGAAGAACCAGAGATCAAATTGCCAACATCCACTGGATGACTGAAAAAGCAAGAGTTCCAAAAAACATCTATTTCTGCTTTATTGACTATGCCAAAGCCTTTGACTATGTGTATCACAATAAACTGTGGAAAATCCTGAAAAAGCTGGAAATACCAGACCACCTGACCTGCCTCCTGAGAAATCTGTATGCAGGTCAGGAAGCAACAGTCAGAACTAGACATGGAACAACAGACTGGTTCCAAATAGGACCAGGAATACGTCAAGGCTGTATATTGTCACCCTGCTTATTTAACTTATATGCAGAGTACATCATGAGAAACACTGGACTGGATAAAGTACAAGCTGGAATGAAGATTGCCGGGAGAAACATCAATAACCTCAGATATGCAGATGACACTACCCTTATGACAGAAAGTGAAGAACTAAAGAGCCTGTTGATGAAAGTGAAAGAGGAAAGTGAAAAAGTTGGCTTAAAGCTCAACATTCAGAAAACTAAGGTCATGGCATCTGGTCCCATCACTTCATGGCAAATAAATGGAGAAACAATGGAAACAGTAGCAGACTTTATTTTGGGGGTTCTAAAATCACTTCAGATGGTGAGTGCAGCCATGAATTGAAAGACACTTATTCCTTGGCAGGAAAGTTATGACAAACCTAGACAGCCTATTAAAAAGCAGAGACAGTACTTTGCCTACAAAGATCTGTCTAGTCAAAGTTATGGTTTTTCTGGTAGTCATGTATGGATGTGAAAGTTGGACAATAAAGAAAGCTGAGCACTGAAGAATTGATGCTTTTGAACTGTGGTGTTAGAGAAGACTCTTGAGAGTCCCCTGGACTGCAAGGAGATCCAACCAGTCCATCCTACGGGTGATCAGTCCTGAGTGTTCATTGGAAGGACTGATGTTGAAGCTGAAACTCCAATCCTTTGGCCACCTGATGTGAAGAACTGAATCATTTATAAAGACGCTGATGCTAGGAAAGATTGAAGGTGGGTGAAGAAGGGGATTACACATGATGAGATGATTAGATGGTATCACTGACTCAATGGACACGAGTTTGGGTAAACTCTGGGAGTTGGTGATGGACAGGGAGGCCTGGCATGCTGCAGTCCATAGGGTCACGGAGTCGGACATGACTGTGTAACTGAACTGAACTGAACTGAATATTGTTTATGTAACATTTCACTGGAAACCAAGACTTTAAAAAAGCAAAGATTATTTAAATGTCCCCTTAGGTCGCAGTTTCTTTTCTTTTCTTTTTAGGGAACCATTTTACTAGGAATAATTTATTTTTGTGGTAAGAAATACAATGAATTGTGCTGAAACTCTAGGGTTCATCATTCCAATCTGTTAATTGAAAAATAACTGCAACTGAACTGAAACTAAAATCATCTAGATTTATCTTTAAAATAACTACAATATAGATTGTTATTATTTCAGAAACTTTCTCTCTAATTACTTTCTCTGGAGAGGCAAACAGAAAGTGATGTGCAATGTTCTTAACACTCAAGTTGTTCATGGAGTAATAATTTCTCATTTGTAGTCTTAGTGCTTAATTCAGTGCATCATTTGTCAAATCTGACATAAGAGTATGAAATCTAACAGCTTTCCATAAGACAAGGGAAAATTTCATTCACCAACAGTCTGTTATGGAGCCAAAGTCTATAAAATTCCTTTAATTTGCTCATATTCACACTTGAATTACAATAGAAAATCAACTAAGATCTTATTTTCTAATTTATAGCTTGCATTTTTGTCATATGTTACGTAAGCAGTTCCTTACTCTACGAGACAATGTTCACAAAAGATTTTCATAGTAATAAAAAGAATCAAGTTGAAAGTATATAATATGTAAACTGTAATTGATGAAGGTGAAAGAGGAGAATGAAAAAGTTGGCTTAAAGTTCAACATTCAGAAAATGAAGATCATGGCATCTGGTCCCATCACTTCATGGGAAATAGATGGGGAAACAGTGGAAACAGTGTCAGACTTTATTTTGGGGGCTCCAAAATCACTGCAGATGGTGACTGCAGCCATGAAATTAAAAGACGTTTACTCCTTGGAAGAAAAGTTATGACCAACCTAGATAGCATATTGAAAAGCAGAGACATTACTTTGCCAACTAAGGTCCGTCTAGTCAAGGCTATGGTTTTTCCTGTGGTGATGTATGGATGTGAGAGTTGGACTGTGAAGAAGGCTGAGTGCTGAAGAATTGATGCTTTTGAACTGTGGTGTTGGAGAAGACTCTTGAGAGTCCCTTGGACTGCAAGGAGATCCAACCAGTCCATTCTGAAGGAGATCAACCCTGGGATTTCTTTGGAAGGAATGATGCTCAAGCTGAAACTTCAGTACTTTGGCCACCTCACGGGAAGAGTTGACTCATTGAAAAGACTCTGATGCTGGGAGGCATTGGGGGCAGGAGGAGAAGGGGACGACAGAGGATGAGATGGCTGGATGGCATCACGGACTCGATGGACGTGAGTCTGAGTGAACTCCGAGAGATGGTAATGAACAGGGAGGCCTGGCGTGCTGCGATTCGTGGGGTCGCAAAGAGTCGGACACGACTGAGCGACTGAACTGAACTGAACTGATCAATATATATATGTTTATCCATTCATTCTAGCAATCAGTTCTAGACTTTCATTACATATTAAGCAGAAAGGGAAAATGAAGAAAATATCTGGATAATCCATAATTTGTCAAAGATTCAACTGTTTAAATATAATATACAGAATTATATTGGTGATTTATACTCTTAATTATTAAAAGTTTTTGTGCCTTGAATTATGCTTTGTGATTTAAATGGATCAAGTTTATACCAGAAATATTTGTACCAAATATTACAGCGGAGTAATATTAAAGACTGAAGCTGTACAATGGAGCATGTGATCACATCCAAATAATAACTGAGGCAAATTTTAAACAGGTAAAGAGCAATATTTAATTTAATTTGAAATGTTCAGATATCTAAAATTACGAAGAGCTTAATAATTAGAGATGTGGGTTTAACCATTTTCTAATTGCATGAGTCTGGGCAAATGATTTAGTTTTAGGGCTATCATTTAATCATTTGTAGTATACAGAAGAACAACAACAGATTTATATGATGTCTAAATGAAACAAGGCATTGTAAGAGCAGGCCTTTTGTCTATGTTGTTCATATCTCCACTGTGCAGTGCCTAGCTCAGTGTAAACAATAATCCTCACTTTAACAGTATTGAATAAATGACTAGCATATAGATCACTCAATAAATGTAGACGTTAATGTTAGAGGTATATAAATTCACTTCTCTACTAAGCTTTATTCTGCATTCAGAGATATCAAATATCAGACAAAAACATTTAAATCACCATATTTGCTATTTCCTATACTGCGTTGTATATAAGGATGTATATGTGCTAATGTGTACTAATTAAAGTAACACTAAATGCTGCAATCTGTTAGCCTTGAAATCTCAGAGATTTAGCACAATGAAAATTCAACTTGTTCTCTTGTAAAGTCTGATCAGAGTGTGTGGGGGTGGGGTGGGGGGGATTCTGGAGCCAGTCTGGATGGTGGAAGAGGAAAATTGTCCTTCCTCCTTTCATACACCCTCACAGACTTTTTCATCTGCTTAGTGGTTGGAGCAGTGATATGATTTATATCAATTCCATCCATTTTCCACATTCATAAATTTATGGTAACACCAAACTCCAAGTGAAGACATGAAAAGGAGCTTGCTTCTGTATCAGAAGGAAGAGCCAGGTTTGGTGAACAACTTGAACGACCAGCTTTTTCTATTGCATTCTGTCCCTGAAGTTCACAATTATCTATTCATTTCTCCCCCACCCATACTGAAACAAACTCACTTCTTCCCCAAGTAAAACAACCCCAAGCCCCATCCAGTCACTGTATCAAGCAAAAGTCCAGGATCAATTGCTGGAAGATATGCCATTCTCTATATCTGAGATCTGGATGTACTTCTCTAAGGTCTAATGCCTTATTATCTAAAGGATAAGTTCTCTCTCTCCCCAATGCCTGATATGGAATGTCAAAATAGGACTAGGAAAACTGAAATAAAAACTTGCACTTGAAAAGGAGATGAAGGGGAAACCAAAATAGTTACTGTTCTCTATCAATTCTGATATTCTGCCTGGCAGGTATTTGGCAGGTCCCCTTCCCTGGGACGAGTGCATGCTCCTTGATTATACTCCAAATCTATCTCTGAGAGGATATTCCTGGACCATTATCATGTATGGACATAGGAAAAGACAGTAATGGGGAATATACTTTCCAGAGAGTATCCCAGGATTCACAGCTCATTTCCTATTTATGTGATTTTGGGAGATTGAAAAGTGAAAGTCACTCAGTCGTGTCAGACTCTTTGCAACCCTATGGACTATACAGTCTATGAAATTCTCCAGACCAGAATACTAGAGTGGGTAGCCTTTCCCTTCTCCAGAGGATCTTTCCAACCCAGGGATCGAATCCAGGTCTCCCACATTGCAGGCATGGATTCTTTACCACCGGAGCCACGAGGGAAACCCAAGAATGCTGGAGTGGGTAGCTATCCCTTCTCCAGTGGATCTTCCCAACCCAGGAATCAGGGAAGCCCTTGGCAGATTGAGAGCTATATTAAATTTCAAACAATCCAAAATGTTTTCTCTGGGTTTATATGTACTTGTGTATGTGCATTATGGTCTGAATGTTTGTGTTACCCCAAATTTACATGTTGAAATTTTAACATACAATGTGATGGTATTAGGAGATGAAAGTGAACGTGAAGTCGCTCAGACATGTCAGACTCTTTGCGACCTGCGGACTGTAGCCCACCAGGCTCCTCTATCCGTGGGATTCTCCAGGCAAGAATACTGGAGTGGGTTGCCATTTCCTTCTCCAGGGGATATTCCTGACTCAGGGATCGAACCCGGGTCTCCGCGTTGCAGGCAGACGCTTTAACCTCTGAGCCACCAGGGAAGCCAAGTTCTTGAAAAAGTGCTTAAATCATGAAGGTCGAGTCCTACTGAGATTAGTGTTCTTGTGAAAGAAACTCCAAGAACTCCTTAGAATTTCTGCTATTTGAGGAATACAGAATGAAGTCTGCAACTTGGAAGAGAGCCCTCTGCCTGACCTCAGAATTCCAGCTTCCAGAGCGGTGAGAAATAAATTCCTGTTTACAAGCTACCTGGGGCTTCCCTGATGGCTTATCGGTAAAGAATCCTCCTGTCAATGCAGGAAATTCAGGTTCCATCTCTAGGTCCAGTATTCTTGCCCGGGAGATCCCATAGACAGAGGAGCCTGGCATGCTACAGTCCATGGAGTTGCAATGAGTCAGACATAATTTAGCAACTAAACAACATAAGGTGTGGCCTTTTGTTGCAGCAGCCTGAAAGGGTTAAGAAAGATGGCTGGTATTGAGAAGTGGGTCTGCTTCTGTAACAAATACCTGTCCCATTATGTCTGGAAGGTGACAATCTTAAGGTTTTGTACTTGCTTGGGACATGTTATTCCTTTCTTGTTTCGTATTTCTCTCCTTTGGAATGACCGTGTTTATCTTATGTATTGTATTTTGGAAGCACACATTAATAACATGTTGGATTTCACGGACTAATAGCTAGAGAGTAATTTGCCTCAGGATGAATCATCTACCCATATTTAGTTTAAGTGATATTTAGATGAGACTTTAAACTAAGACTTTTAAGTTGGTGGTAGAATCAGTTAAGATTTTTGGGTTTGTTGTGATGGACTGAATGTATTCTGTATGTAAGAAGGACATGAATTTTGAGAGTCCAAGGGCAGAATGCTATGGTCTAAATGGTTATGTCTCCCTAAATTTAATGTGTTGAAACCTTAATGCCCAATATGATGATACTAGGAGGTAGAGCCTTCAGAGATATAAGCATGGAGTTGTCATGAATAGGATTACTTCTCTATTTATAATAGAGACACTACAATAAAGAAGATGTGGTGTATATATACTTACATACACAATGGAATACTGCTCAGCTATAAAAAGTCACAAAAATCAAATAATGCCATATGCAGCTACATGGATGGACTCAGACATTATCATATTAAGTAGTCAGAAAGACAAAGACAAACACCATACGATATCACTTATATGTGAAGTCTAAAGTAAGACATAAATGAATATATCAATGAAACAAACTCAGAGACATAGAGAACAGGCTTGTGGCTGCCAAGGGGCTGCAAAGGAAGACTGGCTGGGAGTTTGGAATTAGCAAATGTAAACTCTTATATGTGGATGGGTAAACAACAAGGTCTTATTTCACAGCACAGGGATGTACATTCAATCTCCTGTAATAAATCACAATGGAAAAAAAAAAAAAAAAAGAAATATTTTTTTTTTTTTGAAAGAGACCTCACAGAACTCCCTAGCCCTTCTACCATGTTACAATACAAGAATTCTGTGACTCAGAAGAAAGTCCTTCACCCAAAAACATGCCAGCACTCTTGAGCTTGGAATTTCAGTCTCCAGAACTATGAAAAATACATTTCTATCGCTTATAAGCTACCTTGTCTGTATTTTTATAATAGCCCAAATGGACTAAGACTGTGTATGTGTGTGTGTGTGCCTGCATGCACACTTGTGCAAATATTACGGTTCTCTCAACAATTTAGTTTAGCTTCTGATCTGCTGCAATGCCTTTCCATGTGCCTGGAATTATACTCACTTTTTGCTTGACATAATTGTCTTTGCTTTATTTCTTTGATTCCTTACTTAGAAATCTCTCTCAACTCAGTGGGTTAATTTGAGGTCATCTGGAATAGTTCTTGAGGGGACTATAATATCCCTAAGGTGATCTTTGCTTTATTGCAGAATTTCTTTGTTCAGTTGAAAAGTCTTACTGTGACATTGTGGCTCAAACCTTTTTCATCTTTATTTTTACCACTTAGATTCCCAGTGGCAGTTGGCTTCTCCAAGCCTGCAAAACCCATGTTCTCTCAACTCTTACTAATATCTTTGTTCTCTGAAAACCAAGCAGTTTTTAACTAAGCTTATTCCTTTCATGAAATCTTTCTAAAACTAGAAATAAAAAGCCATACATAACACTCCTTGAGTATTTCCAACCACTGCCCCCAGAGCTATAGGGTCAGAATGTTAGATTTATCCAACTAAATGTTTGGCACTGCCTAACACGGGTCTCCCTTTTGCAATTTACAGCAGTTTATTCATGACTTGAATTTACAAATCTATGTTAATCAAGGCAGTACAAATCAACTCCAAAATCTCAGTGACTTAACACAAAACAGGTTTATTTCTTGGTCATATGAAGTCTATTCCATGGGAGAAGGTGTGAGTAGTGCTCCATTCAGAGACTTCTGACTCTTTTTTCTGTCACTAGGCTGTCCCTTTTATATTTTTGAAGTTCTCTAGAGCCAGCAAAATAAGAGTGGAAGGAGAGAGAATCAGCCTGGAAATACACTACCTACTCTCACATTCCAATGCTCAAAGACCACATAGGTTCAACAAACAAAGTAGTTTTTTTGCAAAGAAAGCTGGGCAAATTGTCTGCATGTGTGCTCAAAAGAAAATAGAAACAGGACTGATGAATAATTAGCTATTCTTTGCCACCACAATGTGTATGTAACATGCATTTCTTTACTACTTAAATTATTTAAAGTCTGACAAGATGGGTCACTTTTATAAGTTGTGACCACAGGACTCCCAGTCTAAACAATTTTTCTAAGTCTCTAGAATGAAACAACAGAAATTATGAGACTAAACAAAAACTGTTAAGTGATAAAATTAAATTCTAAATCCTAGCCACCAAACAGAATAAAAGATTAGCATATTCTTACCTTGTTTTATTTATTTATTTATTTTTTAAAATTTTATTTTTACTTTATTCTACGTCACAATACTGTATTGGCTTTGCCATACATTGACATGAATCAGCCACAGGTGTACACAATCTCCCAATGCTGAAGCCCCCTCCCATCTCCCACCCCATATCATCCCTCTGGATCACCCCCATGCACCAGCCCCAAGCATCCTGCATCCTGCATCGAACATAAACTGGTGCTTCGTTTCCTACATGATAGTATACATGTTTCAATGCCATTCTCCCAAATCATCCCACCCTCTCCCTCTCCCTCAGAGGCCAAAAGTCCATTCTATACCTCTGTGTTGTCTCACATACAGGGTCATCATTGCTATCTTTCTAAATTCCATATATATGTGTCAGCGTACTGTATTGGTGTTTTTCTTTCTGGCTTACTTCACTCTGTATAATCAGCTCCAGTTTCATCCATCTCAGTAGAACTGATTCAAATTTATTCTTTTAAAGGGCTGAGTAATACTCCATTGTGTATATGTACCACAGCTTTGTTATCCATTCATCTGCTGATGGACATCTAGGTTGTTTCCATGTCCTGGCTATTATAAACAGTGCTACAATGAACATTGGGGTATATGTGTCTCTTTCAATTCTGGTTTCCTCAGTGTGTATGCCCAGCAGTGGGATTGCTGGGTCATAAGACAGTTCTATTTGCAATTTTTAAAGGAATCTCCACACTGTTTTCCATAGTGGCTATACTAGTTTGCATTCCCACCAACAGTATAAGAAGGTTCCCTTTTCTCCACACCCTCTCCAGCATTTATTGCTTGTAGACTTTTGTTTTTTTTTGTTTGTTTTTTTTTAAATTAAATTTATTTTTATTTATTATTACTTTTTAATTACAATACTGTATTTGTTTTGCCATACATTGACACGAATCAGCCATAGGTGAACACAGGTGAACATGCTTGTAGACTTTTGGATCGCAGTCATTCTGACTGGTGTGAAATGGTACCTCATTTTGGTTTTGGTTTTCATTTCTCTGATAATGAGTGATGTTGAGCATCTTTTCATGTGTTTGTTAGCCATCCGTATGTCTTCTTTGGAGAAATGCCTATTTAGTTCTTTGGCCCATTTTTTGATTGGATCATTTATTTTTCTGGAGTTGAGCTGCATAAGTTGCTTGCATATTTTTGAGATTAGTTGTTTCTCAGTTGCTTCATTTGCTATTGTTTTCTCCCATTCAGAAGGCTGTCTTTTCACCTTGCTTATAGTTTCCTTTGTTGTGCAGAAGCTTTTAATTTTAATTAGATCCCATTTGTTTATTTTTGCTTTTATTTCCAGTATACTGGGAGGTGGATCATAGAGGATCCTGCTGTGATTTATGTTGGAGAGTGTTTTGCCTATGTTCTCCTCTAGGAGTTTTATAGTTTCTGGTCTTACATTTAGATTTTTAATCCATTTTGAGTTTATCTTTGTGTATGGTGTTAGAAAGTGATCTAGTTTCATTCTTTTACAAGTGGTTGAGCAGTTTTCCCAGCACCACTTGTTAAAGAGACTGTCTTTACTCCATTGTATATTCTTGCCTCCTTTTTCAAAGATAACGTGTCCATAGGTGTGTGGATTTATCTCTGGGCTTTCTATTTTGTTCCACTGATCTATATTTCTGTCTTTGTGCCAGTAGCATACTATCTTAATGACTGTGGCTTTGTAGTAGAGCCTGATGTCAGGCAGGTTGATTCCTCCAGTTCCATTATTCTTTCTCAAGATTGCTTTGGCTATTCGAGGTTTTTTGTATTTACATACAAATCTTGAAATTATTTGTTCTAGTTCTGTGAAAAATACCCCTGGTAGCTTGATAAGGATTGCATTGAATCTGTAGATTGCTTTGAGTAGTATACTCATTTTCACTACATTGACTCTTCCGATCCATGAATATGGTATATTTCTCCATCTATTAGTGTCCTCTTTGATTTCTTTCATCAGTGTTTTATAGTTTTCTACATATAGGTCTTTAGTTTCTTTAGGTAGGTATATTCCTAAGTGCTTTATTCTTTTTGTTGCAATGGTGAATGGAATTGTTTCCTTAACTTCTTTTTCTACTTTCTCATTATTAGTATATAGGAATGCAAGGGATTTCTGAGTGTTGATTTTATATGCTGCAACTTTACTATATTCATTGATTAGCTCTAGTAGTTTTCTGGTGGAGTCTTTAGGGTTTTTCTTATAGAGGATCATGTCATCTGCAAACAGTGAGAGTTTTACTTCTTCTTTTCCAATCTGGATTCCTTTTATTTCTTTTTCTGCTCTGATTGCTGTGGCCAAAACTTCCAGAACTATATTGAATAATGCAATAAATGAGATCAGAAACACTCTGGAGGCAACAAATAGTAGAATAATGGAGGCAGAAGATAAGATTAGTGAAATAGAAGATAGAATGGTAGAAATAAATGAATCAGTGAGGAAAAAGAAAAACAAATTAAAAGAAATGAGGACAACCTCAGAGACCTCCAGGACAATATGAAACGTTCCAAAATTTGAATTATAGGAGTCCCAGAAGAAGAAGACAAAAAGAAAGACCATGAGAAAATACTTGAGGAGATAATAGTTGTAAACTTCCCTAAAATGGGGAAGGAAATAATCACCCAAGTCCAAGAAACCCAGAGAGTACCAAACAGGATAAACCCAAGGAGAAACACCCCAAGACATATATTAATCAAATTAACAAAGACCAAACACAAAGAACAAATAGTAAAAGCAGCAAGGGAAAAACAACAAATAACACACAAGGGGATCCCCATAAGAATAACTGCAGATCTTTCAATAGAAACTCTTCAGGCCAGGAGGGAATGGCAAGACATACTTAAAGTGATGAAAGAAAATAACTGACAGCTCAGACTACTGTACCCAGCAAGGATCTCATTCAAATATGAAGGAGAAATCAAAAGCTTTACAGACAAGCAAAAGCTGAGAGAATTCAGCACCTCCAAAGCAGCTCTCCAACAAATGCTAAAGGATAGACTTTAGACAGGAAACACAAAAGGGCATATAAACCCAAACCCAAAACAATAAAGTAAATGGCAACGGAAGCATACTTATCAATAATTACCTTAAACGTAAATGGGTTGAATGCCCCAACCAAAGGACAAAGACTGGCTGAATGGATACAAAAACAAGATCCCTATATATGCTGCCTACAAGAGACCCACCTCAAAACAACGGACACATACAGACTGAAAGGGAAGGGCTGGAAAAAGATATTCCATGCAAACAGAGACCAAAAGAAAGCAGGAGTAGCAATACTCATATCCGATAAAATAGACTTTAAAACAAAGGCTGTGAAAAGAGACAAAGAAGGCCACTACGTAATGATTAAAGGATCAATCCAAGAAGAGCATATAATATTTATAAATATATATGCACTCAACAAAGGAGTACTGCAATATGTAAGACAAATACTAACAAGCATGAAAGGGGAAATTAATAATAACACAATAATAGTGGGAGACTTTAATACCCCACTCACACCTATGGACAGATCAGCTAAACAGAAAATTAACAAAGAAACACAAACTTAAAATGATACAATAGACCAGTTAGACCTAATTGATATCTGTAGGACATTTCACCCCAAAACAATGAACTTCACCTTTTTCTCAAGTGCACACGGAGTGCACATGGAAACTTTTCCAGGATAGATCACATCCTGGGCCATAAATCTAACCTTGATAAATTCAAAAAAATCTAAATCATTCCAAGCATCTTTTGTGACCATAATGCACTAAGGTTAGATCTCAATTACAGGAGAAAATCTATTAAAAATTCCAACATTTGGAGGCTGAACAACACTCTTCTCAATAACCAACAAATCACAGAAGAAATCAAAAAAGAAATCAAAGCATGCATAGAAACGAATGAAAATGAAAACACAACTACACAAAACCTGTGGGACACTGTTAAAAGCAGTGCTAAGAGAAAAGTTCATAGCAATACAGGCATACCTCAAGAAACAAGAAAAAGACAGATAAATAGCCTAACTCTACACCTAAAGCAACTAGAAAAGGAAGACATAGAGAACCCCAGAGTTAGTAGAAGGAAAGAAATCTTAAAAATTAGGGCAGAAATAAATGCAAAAGGAACAAAAGAGACCATAGAAAAAATCAACAAAGCAAAAAGCTTGTTTTAAATTTCATTCTGAAATGTTACTACTGTTATTCTAGTAACTGAATGCATACTAATCTATAAAAATAAAGGAGAAGAAAAGTATTCACTTGTACCTCCATACTGTTGGCTTGATCTGTGTTAAACTGGTCCAGGAGTCTCTTGAGGAAACATTTGGGATGTTGGCTAATTTTGGCAAGGAAAATACCTTGGCATCAATGACACTAATATTTTCCAACGTCAAATAGAAAGTGTGACAGCCAGTACATCAATTTATTCTCCAATGACACAATGCGGTCTTATCCAGTTCCAATTTATGCTGAAAACTCTATAATATGATTCTTACTGAAATTCAGACACTCTTAAGAGATCTTCTTCTTTGAATGACATTTATTAATACTTTGGTAAAATCAAATCTTAAAATTTCTTAAATCCCAACACATGTTCCACAATGTGGAATTCAAACAACTGATTTCATATACTAGTTCACGTATCTGAAAAGACAATCCTGTTTTCAAAATAAAGATTAAGGACATTTTTGGTGGTATTGATGACCACTTTCGGACACAGGTCAGATAATATTAGGTATGAATTTAAAAATGAGTAAGATTTCACATTTTCAAAACAAATACGCCAAATCTCCAATATATCTGACAAAATTTTTCTAGTCTTATATTTAGCTACAAAAATTGCTTCCTACTTTCACTTATTAAGGAGTAAATGAACTTATACACTTTCTCTCACTGCAAATAATTATAAAAGTAAAGAAACAGGAAAAACAGTTTTTATATATAGGACAAGAGTCAATGCCAAATTATGATCCATAAGAGAAGGGAAATACATAAGAGAAACTCTACAAATACCAACTTTCTAGTGAGAGGAAATATTCTGGTAGGGAAGGAGAATCCAAAGAGCCCAGGAATCCTGATGAGGTGAAGAGACGGATCAGAGTTTAGGGACACAAACGAAGCCAGAGTTGCAGGACAAAGTATCAGAAACCAGGGAATGCTGAGAAAAAGCTTCAGAAATGCACAAGAGGTCCCTTTTGAGTCTTCCATTAAATACTAATCTGCACATTAAGAGGGGGAAACTCCATAGGACCAAGAAAATAATCGCCAGGGAGCTATAAATTAAACATTTCTCTGAGTTTACAGTGTAGAAACTCTTCAGATTTTCACCAGTCAGAGAAAAGAGATATGTTGAAACTTGGGGAAAGCAGTAAAAACATAAAAATATCATGCTTTAGGAGAAGGCTTGCATTAGCCTTAAAGTAAAGGTAATTTTGACCCACTCACACTTATCTACAAGTAACTACCTGCAAAACAAAGGTCAACACTCTTTAAAAGAAACAGATAATGTAACCCATGTTGTTGTTGTTCAGTCACTAAGTCCTGTCCAATTCTTTTGCAACCCCGTGGACTGTAGCTCACCAGGCTTCTCTGTCCACGAGATTTTCAGGCAAGAATACTGGAGTGGGTTGCCATTTCCTTGTCCAGATTTTCCCAACCCAGGGTTCAAACCTGCATCTCCTGCACTGGAAGGTGGGTTCTTTACCACTGAGCCACCAAGGAAGCCCAATGTAACCATAGCCAACCAATAAAAATAGATATATATTCAACACATGGCAGAGATGATAGCCAGGAAACTTTGTTAAATAGTCATAGCTAAGTTGAAGGATTATTCATTTGCTAGAAGTGCTTCATAGAACTATCTTTCCATTTAATTTTTAATTGATAATTGGCTCATAAAGTTTTAATATTTTATGTATTATAGTATATACCATAATAAAATATAAAATAAGATGTAGTCCAAATATACCTCTAAGATAATCAACTGTGAAAATAATGTTTACAAATTTTTTTTTCCTATCACTGCAGTGACACTAGGCTCCAAGGTAGGAATGAATTTCATCTTGAAAATCACAGATGTAACTCTAAATAGAAAATACACATTAAACACTAATTTCCTTTGGAAAAAAAAAAGGCTAACATTTTTAAAGTGAAGTCACTCAGTCATGTCACACTCTTCATGACCCCATGAACTGCCTCCTACCAGGCTCCTCCGCCCATGGGATTTTCCAGGCAAGAGTACTGGAGTGGGATGTCATTGCCTTCTCCGAAAATTCTCCCTACTGTCATTTAAAAAAATATTGACCTCTAAGTTTTGAATGTTTTAAAATTAATTTCAATTGATTAATAAGAATAAGCTTTAAAGGTGGTGATTTTCCATTATCAAAAATGAGCATTGTAGGTAGCAGAACATATTTAATTCAGATATCTAAAGAGTCTTGCTACAATTTATCATCCAAGAAAATAGTTATAAATTAACTATTAATCCATATAAGTTCTACTATTTACAATAACGTATTAGATATCAGTAAACTTTTGGAGGGATTAATTTCTTCTTATCAGCAATTCAAACACTGTTAAGAAGAGTCTTTTAGAAAGTGAACTATAATTTCCATATGTAATCTTGTATCAGTGTAATTATTTATAAATGCCATTTTGGCAGTTGCCTTATGTCCATGCATTAATGTTACCAAGTTACTTCATTTTTATAAATCCAATTTAGAAATAATTGCTCCTAAATAATTATTGCTCTTGAAAATTGCATATAAAACCCATTGATGTATTTTCTAAGATTAATGATTAATTTCAGATTTAATTCTCAACTCATGATTAATTAAAAATATGATCCTGGAGAGGTACAGGATCACTTGAAAAATTATTACTAAAATTCCATGTAAAGTTTTCACTTATCAGAAAAGCACAGATTACTGAAATATTGATATGGTTTGTATACAGTAAATGCAATTCATAGACACACATCCTCTCTTAGATACTAGGAAAGATACCAGAATCAACTCTTGCTCTACAACTGGGTTTCACTTATCACATTCCAGATGAAATCAGGTAATTTTATGTGCTATGTAATAGGAATTGAATTGGTCTATAATTTTCTTGAAAGGACTGTTTTCAAGCGCTTTAACATATTTCCCTCTTAACATTTTAAAGTCTTATAGGTCAAAATCTATTTCAGAAAGTAATACTCTACCAAAAATTTCTAGATGAAAAGTTTTTTAAACCTAATAATGGTATACTTTTCAAGGAATGAAACAGCAAACAGGAGGAGAAAATTTTTTAAATCTTAAACTTTGTTGCAATAAGATTTAATTTTCACTTCTTGACCTTTTGCATATATGCATGCTCAGTTTTTCAGTCGAGTCTGACTCTTTGTGATCCCATGGACTGTAGCCCACCAGAATCCTCTGTCCGTGGAATTTCCCAGGCAAGAATACTGGATTGCCATTCCCTTCTCCAGAGGATCTTCCCAACCCAGTGATTGAACCCATGTGTCCTGGGTCTCCTGTACTGGCAGGAAGATTCTTTGCCACTGAGACACTGGGGAATCCTTCTTAATTTCACTACTTATTACTAATAATATCATATTTTCAGTTGTCCAGGCCCTTTCTAGTTCTAGAGGACCGTGAAAAACATCATCAAAAACTCTTGGCAAAGACTAGACTTTTTCTTTTAAAACTTGTTTCCTACTTTGTATTATTTATTGAACAGACCATAAAATATATATTAATTTTAATGACCTTATTTCAGTTCAGTTCAGTTCATTTCAGTCACTCAGTTGTGTCCAACTCTTTGCGATCCCAAGAATCGCAGCACGCCAGGCCTCCCTGTCCATCACCAACTCCTGGAGTTCACTCAGACTCACGTCCATAGAGTCCGTGATGCCATCCAGCCATCTCATCCTCAGTCGTCCCTTTCTCTTCCTGCCCCCAATCCCTCCCAGCATCAGAGTCTTTTCCAGTGAGTCAACTCTTCGCATGAGGTGGTCAAAGTACTGGAGTGTGAGCTTTAGCATCATTCCTTCCAAAGAACACCCAGGGCTGATCTCCTTCAGAATGGACTGGTTGGATCTCCTTGCAGTCCAAGGGACTCTCAAGAGTCTTCTCCAACACTACAGTTCAAAAGCATCAATTCTTCAGCACTCAGCTTTCTTCACAGTCCAACTCTCACATCCATACATGACCACAGGAAAAACCATAGCCTTGACTAGATGGACCTTAGTTGGCAAAGTAATGTCTTTGCTTTTGAATATGCTATCTAGATTGGTCATAACTTTTCTTCCAAGGAGTAAGTGTCTTCTAATTTCATGGCTGCAGTCACCATCTGCAGTGATTTATTTAGGAAAATATAAACTTTAATCCTATAAAACCTTTAATCCACACCCCTTACTTATTCATAGTATCACAGAGAACTAGTATACAATGAAGACAGAACATATGAATTGGAATAGGGAGACAACAGTAAGGACAATAGTTTAAACAAAGGTTTTAAAAGGCTAATTCTAAGGTAGGCATGGTTTCTTCCCTTCTACTAACCCTGGGCTTCTCCATTTCTTCCTTTTCTAGTTGCTTTAGGTGTAGAGTTAGGTTATTTATTTGATTTTTTTCTTGTTTCTTGAGGTATGCCTGTATTGCTATGAACTTTCCCCTTAGCACTGCTTTTATAGTGTCCCACAGGTTTTGGGTTGTTCTGTTTTCATTTTCATTCGTTTCTATGCATATTTTGATTTCTTTTTTGATTTCTTCTGTGATTTGTTGGTTATTCAGAAGCATGTTGTTCAGCCTCCATATGTTAGAATTTTTAATAGCTTTTCTCCTGTAATTGAGATCTAATCTTATGTACTGTAGTCAGAAAAGATGCTTGGAATGATTTCAATGTTTTTGGTATTTACCAAGGCTAGATTTATGGCCCAGGATGTGATCTATCCTGGAGAAGGTTCTGTGTGCACTTGAGAAAAAGGTGAAATTCATTGTTTTGGGGTAAAATGTTCTATATATATCAATTAGGTCTAACGGGTCTATTGTATCATTTAAAGTTTGTGTTTCTTTGTTAATTTTTGTTTAGTTGATCTACCCATAGGTGTGAGTGGGGTATTAAAGTCTCCCACTATTATTGTGTTATTGTTAATTTCCCCTTTGATACTTGTTAGCATTTGTCTTACATATTGTGGTGCTCCTATGTTGGCTGCATATATATTTATAATTATTATATCTTCTTCTTGGATTGATGCTTTGATCATTATGTAGTGTCCTTCTTTGTCTCTTTTCACAGCCTTTTTTTTAAAGTCTATTTTATCTGATATAAGTATTGCTACTCCTGCTTTCTTTTGGTCTTTATTTGCATGGAATATCTTTTTCCAGCCCTTCACTTTTAGTCTGTATGTGTCCCTTGTTTTGAGGTGGATCTCTTGTAGACAGGGGTCTTGTTTTTGTATCCATTCAGCCAGTCTTTGTCTTTTGGTTGGGGCAGTCAACCCATTCACACTTAAGGTAATTATTGATAAGTATGATCCTGTTACCACTTATTGTTTTGGATTTGAGTTTATACACCCTTTTTGTATTTCCTGTCCAGAGAGTATCCTTTAGCATTTCTTGGAAAGCTGGTTTGGTGGTGCTGAATTCTATCAGCTTTTGCTTGTCTGTAAAGCTTTTGATTTCTCCTTCATATTTGAATGAGATCCTTGCTGGGTACAGTAGTCTGGGCTGTAGGTTATTTTCTTTCATCACTTTAAGTATGTCCTCCCATTCCCTCCTGGCCTGAAGAGTTTCTATTGAAAGCTCAGCTATTATCCTTATGGGGATCCCCTTGTGTGTTATTTGTTGTTTTTCCCTTGCTGCTTTTACTATTTGTTCTTTGTGTTTGATCTTTGTTAATTTGATCAATATGTGTCTTGGGATGTTTCACCTTGGGTTTCTTGGACTTGGGTGATTATTTCCTTCCCCATTTTAATGAAGTTTTCAACTATTATCTCCTCAAGTATTTTTTCATGGTCTTTCTTTTTGTCTTCTTCTTCTGGGACTCTTATGATTTGAATGTTGAAGCGTTTAATATTGTCCTGGAGGTCTCTGAGATTGTCCCCATTTCTTTAATTAATTTTTCTCTTTTTCCTCTCTGATTCATTTATTTCTACCATTCTAGCTTCTAAATCATTAATCCTATCTTCTGTCTCTGTTATTCTACTATTTGTTGCCTCCAGAGGGTTTTGATTTCATTTATTGCATTATTCATTATATATTGACTCTTTTTATTTCTTCTAGGTCCTTGTCAAACCTTTCTTGCATCTTCTCAATCCTTGTCTCCAGGCTATTTATCTGTGATTCCATTTTGATTTCAAGATTTTGGATCATTTTCACTGTCATTATTTGGAATTATCAGGTAGATTCCCTATCTCTTCCTCTTTTGTTTGGTTTGGTGGGCATTCATCCTGTTCCTTTACCTGTTGAGTATTCCTCTATCTCTTCATTTTGTTTATATTGCTGTGTTTGGGTGGTCTTTCTGTATTCTTGCAGTTTGTGGAGTACTCTTTATTGTGGAGTTTCCTCGCTGTGGGTGGGGTTGTATCAGTGGCTTGTCAAGATTTCTTGGTTAGGGAAGCTTGTGTCGGTGTTCTGGTGGGTAGAGCTGGATTTCTTCTCTCTGGAGGGCAATGAAGTGTCCAGTAATGAGTTATGAGATGTCAGTAGTTTGGGGGTAACTTTTGGCAGCCTGTATATTGAAGCTTAGGGCTGTATTCCTGTGTTCCTAGAGAATTTGCATAGTATGTCTTGCTCTGGAACTTGTTGGCCCTTGGGTGGTGCTTGGTTTCAGTGTAGATATGGAGGCATTTGATGAGTTCCTGTCAATTAATGTTCCCTGGAGTCAGGAGTTCTCTGATGTTCTCAAGATTTGGACTTAAGCCTCCTGCTTCTGGTTTTCAGTCTTAATTTTACAGTAGTCAAGACTTCTACTTCTATACAGCACTGTTGATAAAACATCTAGGTTAAAGATGAAAAGTTTCTCCACATTGAGGGACACCCAGAGAGGTACACAGAGTTACCTGGAGAAGAGAAGAGGGAGGAGGGAGTTAGAGGTGACCTAAATGAGATGAAGTGGAATAAAAAGAGGAGAGAGCAAGCTAGCCAGTAATCATTTCTTATGTGAGCTCCACAGTCTGGACCGCTCAGAGATGTTCACAGAGTTATACAGAGAAGAGAAGAGGGAGGAAGGAGATAGAGGTGGCAAAGAGGATAAAAGGGGGAAATGAAAAGAAGAGAAAAAATTAGGGCAGAAATAAATGCAAAAGACACAGAAGAGACCATAGCAAAAATCAGCAAAGACAAAAGCTTGTTTTTTGAAATGATAAATAAAATTGACAAACCATTAGCCAAGATTCATAAAGAAACAAAGAGAAAAATCAAATCAATAAAATTAGAAATGAAAATGGAGAGATCACGACAGACAACTCAGAAATACAAAGGATCATAAGAGACTACTATCAGCAATTATATGCCAATAAAATGGACAACTTGGAAGAAATGGACAAATTCTTAGGAAAGTACAACTTTCCAAAACTGAACCAGGAAGAAATAGAAAATCTTAACAGACCCATCACAAGCACGGAAATTGAAACTGTAATTAGAAATCTTCCAGCAAACAAAAGCCCAGGTCCAGACGGCTTTACAGCTGAATTCTACCAAAAATTTCAAGAAGAGCTAACACCGATCCTACTCAAACTCTTCCAGAAAATTCGAGAGGAAGGTAAACTTCCAAACTCATTCTATGAGGCCACCATCACTCTAATACCAAAACCTGACAAAGATGCCCCCAAAAAGAAAACTACAGGCCAATATCACTGATGAACATAGATGCAAAAATCCTTAACAAAATTCTAGCAATCATAATCCAACAACACATTAAAATGATCATACACCATGACCAAGTGGGCTTTATCCCAGGGATGCAAGGATTCTTTCATATCCACAAATCAATCAATGTAACACACCACGTTAACAGATTGAAAAATAAAAGCCACAAGATTATCTCAATAGATGCGGAGAAAGCCTTTGACAAAATTCAACACCCATTTGTGATAAAAATTCTCCAGTAAGCAGGATTAGAAGGAAAGTACTTCACAATAATAAAAGCTATATATGACAAACCCACAGTAAACATTATCTTCAATGGTGAAAATTTGAAAGCATTTCCTCTAAAGTCAGGAACAAGACAAGGGTGCCCACTGTTACCACTACTATTCAACATAGTTTTGGAAGTTTTGGCCACAGCAATCAGAACAGAAAAAGAAATAAAAGGAATCCAGATTGGAAAAGAAGAAGTAAAACTCTCACTGTTTGCAGATGACATGATCCTCTACATAGAAAACCCTAAAGACTCCACCAGAAAATTGCTAGAGGTGATAAATGAATATAGTAAAGTTGCAGCATATAAAATCAACACACAGAAATCCTTTGCATTCCTGTACACTAATAATGAGAAAATAGAAAGAAAAATTAAGGAAACAATTCCATTCACCATTGCAACGAAAAGAATAAAATACTTAGGAATATATCTACCTAAAGAAACTAAAGACCTATATATCTAAAACTATAAAACACTGGTGAAAGATATCAAAGAGGACACTAATAGATGGAGAAATATACCATGTTCATGGATCGGAAGAGTCAATGTAGTGAAAATGAGTATACTACCCAAAGCCATCTATAGATTCAATGAAATCCCTATCAAGCTACCAGCGGTATTTTTCACAGAACTAGAACAAATAATTTCACAGTTTGTATGGAAACACAAAAAACCTCAAATAGCCAAAGCAATCTTGAGAAAGAAGAATGGAACTGGAGGAATCAACTTGCCTGACTTCAGGCTCTACTACAAAGCCACAGTCATCAAGACAGTATGGTACTGGCACAAAGACAGAAATATAGATCAGTGGAACAAAATAGAAAGCCCAGAGATAAATCCACACACCTATGGACACCTTATCTTCAACAAAGGAAGCAAGAATATACAATGGAGTAAAGACAATCTCTTTAACAAGTGGTGCTGGGAAAACTGCTCAACCACTTGCAAAAGAATGGAACTGGATCACTTTCTAACACCACACACAAAAATAAACTCAAAATGGGCTTAAAGATCTAAATGTAAGACCAGAAACTATAAAACTCCTAGAGGAGAACATAGGCAAAACACTGTCTGACATAAATCACAGCAGGATCCTCTATGATCCACCTCCCACTATACTGGAAAAAAAGCAAAAATAAACAAATAGGACCTAATTAAAATTAAAAGCTTCTGCACAACCAAGGAAACTATAAGCAAGGTGAAAAGACAGCCTTCTGAATGGGAGAAAACAATAGCAAATGAAGCAACTGACTAACAACTAATCTCAAAAACATACAGGCAATTCCTGCAGCTCAATTTCAGAAAAATAAAAGACCCAATCAAAAAATGGGCCAAAGAACTAAATAGACATTTCTCCAAAGACATATGGATTGCTAACAAACACATGGAAAGATGCTCAACATCACTCATTATCAGAGAAATGCAAATCAAATCCACAATGAGCCATTTCATGCCAGTCAGAATGGCTGCAATCCAAAAGTCTACAAGCAATAAATGCTGGAGAGGGTGTGGAGAAAAGGGAACCCTCTTACACTGTTGGTGGGAATGCAAACTAGTACAGCCACTATGGAGAATAGTGTGGAGATTCTTTCTAAAACTGCAACTAGAACTGCCTTATGACCCAGCAATCCCACTGCTGAGCATACACACTGAGAAAACCAGAATTCAAAGAGCCACGTGTACCCCAGTATTCATCGCAGCACTGTTTATAATAGCCAGGACATGGAAGCAACCTAGATGTCCATCAGCAGATGAATGGATAAGAAAGCTGTGGTACATATACACAATGGAGTATTAGCCATTAAAAAGAATACATTTGAATCATTTCTAATGAGGTGGATGAAACTGGAGCCTATTATACAGAGTGAAGTAAGCCAGAAAGAAAAACACCAATACAGTATACTAATGCATATATATGGAATTTAGAAAGATGGTAAAGATAACCCTGTATGCAAGACAGCAAAAGAGATACAGATGTATTGAACAATCTTTTGGACTCTGTGGGAGAGGGAGAGGGTGGGATGATTTGGGAGAATAGCATTGAAACATGTATAACATCATATAAGAAACAAATTGCCAGTCTAGGTTCGATGCAAGATACAGAATGCTTGGGGCTGGTGCACTGGAATGACCCAGAGGGATGGTATCAGGAGGTGGGAAGGGGGTTCAGGGTTGGGAATACATGTACACCCATGGCGGATTCATGTTGATGTATGGCAAAACCAATACAATATTGTAAAGTCAAAAAATTGATAAAAATAAAATAAAATAAAAAGAGAATTAAAAAAAAAATAAGGTAGGCATGGTGAAATTGTACAAGAGATATGTGAGGCATATAAAGTTAAATTTAGTGGAGAATCCAAATTATGAAGAGAATGACTGATAAATCACAGAACTGATTTATTTTGGAAATAGATGACATGATGGGAGTTCACTTGATCCAACCTCTTACTTACTCTCAGGAGAAAAATGAGGAACATCTTAGCTACAGAAACTTGCACAATATGGTTTAGCTCCTTAGAATCAGAAATGAAATATCAGTGAAGACAAATGGCTGGTGAGAGTTCTAGACCTGGCCTCCTTGAGAATCTCAATGTCAAATTTAAGTTTTTATTCACTTGAAAATTTACTCACTTTAAAATGTATTTGTTTAGTTTTATCCATAATTTTTGCTCAAGGTAAAATGACAGAGATAATTTCGATCATTATTTTGAAAGTATCACACTGGCATATATTTTCCCAGTATCTAGAGGTCATGATTTTGCCATTCATTGAAAGATAAATATGAAACTGCTATATAGGTCTTATCAAAACAATCAAAGATTAAAACTGCTTAAAGTAAGGAGGAAGACCTACACATAGATATTATTTCCTTTTCCTGTAGGGTTTGATTCAGTCAGATGATACCTTAGAAGAGGTAAGTACTGACTGCGGCTATGGTGGAACTGCTTATTCAGAAGTGCAAATGAGAAGACCTAAGTTATGACATCTTTAGAGCCAGAAAAAAATGTTAATTTCACGTGCAATTTTATTCCTAATATTTTAATGATTTCCAGGAAAACAAGTAAACATGAGGTAACAACATTATGTAGACAACAAAGGCATGGTTTTTATTTTACTTTTTATTGGAGAAGCTAAGTAATTGTTCTATATCTCCTCCCAAATCATGTGAGAAAGCAAAAAGAATCTTCTAAGAAAAGGAAGGTACATGGTCTAGTGAGAGGCAGTAACCTACAATCAGAGTTCAATATTTGGAGCTCAGGTTTTGATATCACACGGGCCTGAGTTCAAAAACCAGTTCCTTCATTTACACTGTTTGACTTTAGGGAATTAATTTATCTCTAAATATGCTCATATGCAAAATGAGAAAATTGTTGTGGAAAGACTAAAAGATATTGGAGAGCTCTACAAAGTACATGTGCTTAATAAGTACTTGATATTGTTATTATTAACAATAATATTGATATAGGTACCCACCCAGTAAGGAAAATCATCTTGAGGCTGGGAAGGCAGTTGAAAATAAGGCTAAAATTTATGCTTTAGTGTAAGAAGTACCATTTTCCCTCTGTTCACTCAGCTACACGTTTCACAAGAGAAATCTAACATCAAATTGAAAGAATTGAAATAGAAGACAAACTTTGTCATTTTTACATGCATGAACTATCTGGTATTATTAGATTTTGTATATGATGGAGGAAGTGCCACAATGGGGAAATGAAACCCCTTTGATCAATGTACCATGATTTGAATGTAATCTTGATACAAACTTTTACAATAACTTCAGAAGCACTGGACTATAGGCTGTGCTACAAATGGGTGGAAGCAGCTTGGTAGCAATATTTAAGTTTCTGTGGCACATTCAGTTCAGTTCAGTCACTCAGTCATGTCCAACTCTTTGTGACCCCATGAATGGCAGCACGCCAGGCCTCCCTGTCCATCACCAACTCCCAGGGTTCACCCAGACTCACGTCCATCGAGTCAGTGATGCCATCCAGCCATCTTATCCTCTGTCATTCTCTTCTTCTCCTGCCCCCAATCCCTCCCAGCATCAGGGTCTTTTCCAATGAGTCAACTCTCCATATGAGGTAGCCAAAGTACTGGAGTTTCAGCTTTAGCATCATTCCTTCCAAAGAAATCCCAGGGCTGATCTCTTTCAGAATGGATTGGTTGGATCTCCATGCAGTCCAAGGGACTCTCAAGAGTCTTCTCCAACACCACAGGGAACCATAACTTGGAACTCTGGGAGGCTGGTTATCTAAGGTAGGAATACATATGAAAGGGAATAAGATATCTGAGGAATTTAATATTTCTAAAATTTGCTTGCTTAATAAATGAACATCAATTCCACAGACAAAGGAACCTGGTGGGCTACAGTAAATGAGGTAGCAAAGAGACATGACTGAGCACACACACACACAAACACACACACACACTCACACACACATACACATACACACAATCTCCTTATCTTGGCCTCTATTCAAGGCTCTTTCTAATCCTGGTCTTTCATATCCTTCAAGTTTGCTTTGGCTGCTTAGCCTATATTCCAGTCCATTGAAGACCTACAAGACCTTTTAGAACTAACACCCACAAAAGATGTCCTTTTCATTATAGGGGATGGAATGCAAAAGTAGGAAGTCAAGAAACACCTGGAGTAACAGGCAAATTTGGCCTTGGAATGCGGAATGAAGCAAAGCAAAGATGAATAGAGTTTTGCCAAGAAAATGCACTGGTCATAGCTAACAACCTCTTCCAACAACACAAGAAAAGACTCTACACATGGACATCACCAGATGGTCAACACCGAAATCAGATTGATTATATTCTATGCAGCCAACAATGGAGAAGCTCTATACAGTCAACAAAAACAAGACCAGGAGCTGACTGTGGCTCCAATCATGAACTCCTTATTACCAAATTCAGACTTAAATTGAAGAAAATAAGGAAAACTGCTAGTCCATTCAGGAATGACCTAATCAAATCCCTTATGATTATACAGTGGAAGTGAGAAATAGATTTAAGAGCCTAGATCTGATAGATAGAGTGCCTAATGAACTATGGAATGAGGCTTGTGACATTGTGCAGGAGACAGGGATCAAGAACATCCCCATGGAAAAGAAATGCAAAAAGCACAATGGCTGTCTGGGGAGGCCTTACAAATAGCTGTGAGAAGAAGAGAGGCGAAAAGCAAAGGAGAAAAGGAAAGATATAAGCATCTGAATGCAGAGTTCCAGAGAATAGCAAGAAGAGGAAAGAAACCCTTCTTCAGTGATCAATGCAAAGAAATAGAGGCAAACAGCAGAATGGGAAACACTAGAGATCTCTTCAAGAAAATTAGAGATACCAAGGGAACATTTCTTGCAAAGACGGGCTTGATAAAGGACAAATGATCTGGACTTAACAGAAGCAGCACTGTTTATAATAGCCAGGACATGGAAACAACCTAGATGTCCATCAGCAGATGAATGGATAAGAAAGCTGTGGTACATATACACAATGGAGTATTACTCAGCCCTTAAAAAGAATAAATTTGACTCAGTTCTAATGAGATGGATGAAATTGGAGCTGATTATACAGAGTGAAGTAAGCCAGAAAGAAAAACACCAGTACAATATACTGACACATATATATGGAATTTAGAAAGATAGTAATGATGACCCTCTATGTGAGACAACAAAAGAAACACAGAAGTATAGAATGGACTTCTGGCCTCTGAGGGAGAGGGAGAGGGTGGGATGATTTGGGAGAATGGCATTGAAACATGTATATGATCATGTAAGAAACGAAGCGCCAGTCTATGTTCAATACAGGATACAGGATGCTTGGGGCTGGTGCACGGGATGATCAAGGGAGATGATATGGGGTGGGAGGTGGGAGGGGGCTTCGGCATTGGGAGATTGTGTACACCTGTGGCTGATTCATGTCAATGTATGGCAAAACAAATACAGTATTGTAATGTAGAATAAAGTATTAAAAAATAAAAAAATAAGAAGAGGTGGCAAGAATACATGGAAGAACTGTATAAAAAAGGTCATCACGACCCAGATAATCATGATGATGTGATCACTAATGTAGAGCCAGACATCCTGGAGTGTGAAGTCAAGTGGGCCTTAGAAAGCATCACTACAAACAAAGCTAGTGGAGGTGATGGAATTGCAGTGGAGCTGTTTCAAATCCTGAAAGATGATGCTGTGAAGTGCTACACTCAATATGCAAGCAAATTTGGAAAACAGCAGTGGCCACAGGACTGGAAAAGGTCAGTTTTCATTCTAATTCCAAAGAAAGGCAATGCCAAAGAATGCTCAAACTACTGCACAACTGAACTCCTCTCACATGCTAGTGAAGTTATGCTAGTAATGCTGAAAATTCTCCAAGCCAGGCTTCAGCAATATGTGAACTGTGAACTCCCTGATGTTCAAGCTGGTTTTAGAAAAGGCAGAGGAACCAGAGATCAAATTGTCAACATCTGCTGGATCTTAGAAAAAGCAGGAGAGTTCCAGAAAAACATCTATTTCTGCTTTATTGACTATGCCGAAGCCTTTGACTGTGTGGATCACAATCAACTGTAGCAAATTCTGAAAGAGGTGGGTATACCAGACCACCTGACCTGCCTCTTGAGAAGTCTGTATGCAGGTCAGGAAGCAACAGTTAGAACTCGACATGGAACAACAGACTGGTTCCAAATAGGAAAAGGAGTACGTCAAGGCTGTATACTGTCACTCTGCTTATTTAACTTATATGCAGAAGTACATCATGAGAAACGCTGGGCTGGAAGAAACACAAGCTGGAATCAACATTGCTGGGAGAAATATCAGTAACCTCAGATATGCAGATGACACCACCCTTATGGCAGAAAGTGAAGAGGAACTAAAAAGTCTCTTGATGAAAGTGAAAGAGGAGAGTGAAAAAGTTGGCTTAAAGCTCAACATCCAGAAAACAAAGATCATGGCATCTGGTCCCATCACTTCATGGGAAAAAATAGGGAAACAGTGGAAACAGTGTCAGATTGTATTTTTCTGGGCTCCAAAATCACAGCAGATGGTTATTGCAGCCATGAAATTAAAAGACGCTTACTCCTTGGAAGAAAAGTTATGACCAACCTAGATAGTATATTCAAAAGCAGAGATATTACTTTGCCGACTAAGGTCCATCTAGTCAAGGCTATGGTTTTTCCAGTAGTCATATATGGATGTGAGAGTTGGACTATGAAGAAAGCTGAGCACCAAAGAATGCTTTTTGAACTGTGGTGTTGGAGAAGACTCCTGAGAGTTCTTTGGACTGCAAAGAGATCCAACCAGTCCGTCCTAAAGGTGATCATTCCTGGGCGTTCAATGGAAGGACTGATCTTGAAGCTGAAACCCCAATCCTTTAGCCACCTGATGCGAAGAGTTGACTCACTGGAAAAGACCTTGATGCTGGGCAAAATTGAGGGCAGGAGGAGAAGGGGATGGCAGAGGATAAAATGGTCAGTGATAAGAATCACCGACTCAATGGACATGGGTTTGGGTGGACTCTGGGAGTTTGTGATGGAAGAACTGGAAGAATGACAGGGAAGCCTGGCGTGCTGCAATTAATGGGGTCGCAAAGAGTCAGACATAACTGAGCAACTGAACTGAAATATGCTTCTTGGCCTATGCCCTCTCTGCCACCAAAAACTGCCTTCTCCCAAAGCTATGGTTTGCCTTCTCCCAAACCATCATCTTTTCTATGATATTTTATCACTTCCTATGTCTTGTTCCTTGTCCGCAGTGACCCAGTTGTCTGACAGAGGAATTATCCCTTTTGTTAATTCCATAGCATTTCACCTACCTTTCCTAAGGAATTTAATACTTTTTTCTTTTCTCTCCTTGAAGTTTATTTATTTTTAGTTTATTTTTGATAGATACCATTAATTAGTTGGTAGAAGAGACAAATAAGTGATTCTGCTTGGAGAGATCAAATGAGTTCCATGAAGCTTTGTTCTGACGTCAGTTCAGTTCAGTTCAGTCACTCAGACCTGTCCGATTCTTTACGACCCCATGAATCGCAGCACACCAGGCCTCCCTGTTCATTACAATCTCCCAGAGTTCACTCAGACTCATGTCCATAGAGTCTGTGATGCCATCCAGCCATCTCATCGTCGGTCGTCCCTTTCTCCTCCTGCCCCCAATCTCTCCCAGCATCAGAGTCTTTTCCAGTGAGTCAACTCTTCACATGAGGTGGCCAAAGTACTGAAGTGTCAGTTTTAGCATCATTCCTTCCAAAGAAATCCCAGGGTTGATCTCCTTCAGAATGGACTGGTTGGATCTCCTTGCAGTCCAAGGGACTCTCAAGAGTCTTCATCAACCCTACAGTTCAAAAGCATCACTTCTTCGGCACTCAGCCTTCTTCACAGTCCAACTCTCACATCCATACATGACTACTGGAAAACCATAGCCTTGACTAGATGGACCTTAGTCGGCAAAGTAATGTCTCTGCTTTTGAATATACTATCTAGGTTGGTCATAACTTTTCTTCCAAGAATTAAGCGTCTTGTAATTTCATGGCTGCAGTCACCATCTGCTGTGATTCTGGAGCCCACAAAATAAAGTCTGACACTGTTTCCACTGTTTCCCCATCTATTTCAAATGAAGTGAAGGGACCAGATGCCATGATCTTCGTTTTCTGAATGTTGAGCTTTAAGCCAACTTTTTCACTCTCCTCTTTCACTTTCATCAAGAGGCCCTTTAGCTCCCCTTCACTTTCTGCCATAAGGGTTGTGTCATCTGCATATCTGAGGTTATTGATATTTCTCTCAGCAATCTTGATTCCAGCTTGTGTTTCCTCCAGTCCATTGTTTCTCATGATGTACCATGCATAGAAGTTAAATAAACAGGGTGACAATATATGCCTTGACATACTCCTTTTCCTATTTGGAACCAGTCTGTTGCTCCATGTCCAGTTCTAACTCTTGCTTCCTGGCCTGCATACAGATTTCCCAAGAGGCAGGTCAGGTGGTCTGGTATTCCCATCTCTTTCAGAATTTTCCCCAGTTTATTGTGGTCCACACAATCAAAGGCTTTGGCATAGTCAATAGAGCAGAAATAGATGTTTTTCTGGAACTCTCTTGGTTTTTCCATGATCCAGCAGATGTTGGCCATTTGATCTCTGGTTCCTTTGCCTTTCTAAAACCAGCTTGAACATCAGGGAGTTCACGGTTCACATATTGCTGAAGCCTGGCTTGGAGAATTTTGAGCATTACTTTACTAGCATGTGAAATGAATGCAATTGTGAAGTAGTTTGAGCATTCTTTGGTGTTGCCTTTCTTAGGGATTGGAATGAAAACTGACCTTTTCCAGTCCTGTGGCCAGTGCTGACTTTTCCAAATTAGCTTGCATATTGAGTGCAGCACTTTCACAGCATCATCTTTCAGGATTTGAAACAGCTCCACTGCAATTCCATCACCTCCACTAGCTTTGTTCATAGTGATGCTTCCTAAGGCACACTTGACTTCACACTCCAAGATGTCTAGCTCTAGATTAGTGATCACATCATCATGATTATCTGGGTCAGGAAGATCCTTTGTGTACAGTTCTTCCGTGTATTCTTGCCACCGTTTCTTAATATCTTCTGCTTCTGTTAGGTCCAGACCATTTCTGTCCTTTTCGAGCCCATCTTTGCAAGAAATGTTCCCTTGGTATCTCTAATTTTCTTGAAGAAATCTCTAGTGTTTCTCATTCTGTTGCTTGCCTCTATTTCTTTGCATTGATCGCTGAAGAAGGGTTTCTTCTCTCTTCTTGCTATTCTTTGGAACTCTGCATTCAGATGCTTATATCTTTCCTTTTCTCCTTTGCTTTTCGCCTCTCTTCTTCTCACAGCTATTTGTAAGGCCTCCCCAGACAGCCATTGTGCTTTTTGCATTTCTTTTCCATGGGGATGTTCTTGATCCCTGTCTCCTGCACAATGTCACAAACCTCATTCCACAGTTCATTAGGCACTCTATCTATCAGATCTAGGCCCCTAAATCTATTTCTCACTTCCACTGTATAATCATAAGGGATTTGATTTAGGTCATTCCTGAATGGTCTAGCAGTTTTCCTTATTTTCTTCAATTTGAGTCTGAATTTGGTAATAAGGAGTTCATGATTGGAGCCACAGTCAGCTCCTGGTCTTGTTTTTGTTGACTGTATAGAGCTTCTCCATTGTTGGCTGCATAGAATATAATCAATCTGATTTCGGTGTTGACCATCTGGTGATGTCCATGTGTAGAGTCTTCTCTTGTGTTGTTGGAACTGGGTGTTTGCTTGACCTAGGCCTTAAAAACTAAGAATAATTTGGACTAATGGAAGTGAGAGAGAAGCTTGGTTCAGGTTAAAGATCAGAGTGAGCAAAGCAAATAAAGGCCAACTGGTTAAAATAACATGAAGTACTAACTGGAAAGCCATAAGATACACATTGAAGTAAAATCTAGGATTGAATTTCTTTTTAATTTTGTTCAACACTGATTCCCCAATGCTCTGCAGACTTAACTAATTTCTCTTTTCTGCTTTCTCAGCATTCCTTTCCCTATAGTTCTTTCTGGTTTGGGTCTATTCATGATCCATCTGAGAATGAGTGTTTTTTGAGACACAAATTTGATTATACCTTTCTTCTAAATAAAACTGCTTATTCTGTGTTTATACTTTCATTGTATGAAATTAAATTCAAACTCCTAAGAATCACATTAAAATATTAGTTTATGCATAATTTTCCAGTTTACTCAAAGGAGCACCATGGGCGTCTACTTCCAAATTTGGAAGGGAGTTCTTCGGATGAGTATTTACATGTCTTTCTTTAACACCACCCCACCCCCAACCCCCAACCCCCAGATCATATAGTGATTTCCACAGGGCATAGGCCCTGTGGAAATATGGGAATATCTTTGGTAGATCAGGTTTCTATTGCCTTCCTGCCTCATCAGATGACTAGGTTATTGGCAACTGCCCATGACTCAGTGAAAACCAAAACAGAGGAGTGTATCAGTTCAGCTCAGTTCAGTTCAGTCGCTCAGTCGTGTCTGACTCTGCAACCCCATGAATCGCATCATGCCAGGCCTCCCTGTCTATCACCAACTCCTGGAGTTCACCCAAATTCATGTGCATAGGAGTGTTTACCCCTGTTTAACTCATCCATTACAACTAGGAAAACTGCGTGCCACTCACCACAGTCTGTTGATCTGTTTGCCTTTCTAACAGAATTTTGTTCATTCATTGTGGAATGTGTGTGTGTACGTGTGCTCAGTTGCTCAGTCATGTCCTACTTTTTTTTTGCAACCTGATGACTGCAGCCTTCCAGGCTCCTCTGTCCATGGAACCTTCCAGACAAGAATACTGGATAAGGTTGCCATTTTCTACTCCAGGGTATCTTCCCAACCCAGAGATCAACCCTCATCTCTTGAGTCTCTTGCATTGGTAGGCTGGTTCTTTCCCACTGTGCCACCTGGGAAGCCCTCATTTTGGAATCCATAAACCAGCTCTTTGATGTTCATTTGGAGGCTGTTTGCATAGGGCACCATTCTCATGGCAGTCAGTTTTAGCAGCAACTCAGGCAGCTCTAAGTCAATCCTAGGGGAAAAGGAATCTCCTTGCTTCTGAGTATCTCTCCTTGCATTCTCCAGGCCATCAGTATACTATATAAACCAGTTACATCTTATTTTGAAATTCTTACAGGCACTGACATCCAAGGTAGAGCCATTCTCTGACATCAATATCACCTAATGCCCTTCAATCATTGAAGAAGCTTCAATTAATATCCAAAGCAATATAGTTGCTGCTAAGTCGCTTCAGTCATTTCTGACTCTGTGTGACCCCATAGACGGCAGCTCACCAGGCTCCCACATCCCTGGGATTCTCCAGGCAAGAGCGCTGGAATGGGTTGCCATTTCCTTCTCCAATGCATCAAAGTGAAAAGTGAAAGGGAAGTTGCCTAGTCATGTCTGACTCTTTACAATATATTAAATACTCTTTAAATATCCAAGTACAGTATCTATTGCTAGTAGGTGGTCATAGGCTCTTATCATACAAAGCTGTTGTAGCACAGACAATTTGTCTCTACCAAAAGTCCAGCTTCTATTGTTCAGTTCATTTCAGTCGCTCAGTTGTGTCTGACTCTATGTGACCCCATGAACCACAGCATGCCAGGCCTCCCTGTCCATCACCAACTCCCAGAGTCCACCCAAACCCATGTCCATTGAGTCGATGATGACATCTAACCATCTCATCCTCTGTTGTCCCCTTGTCCTCCTGCCCTCAGTCTTGCCCAGCATCAGGATTTTTTTCAAATGAGCTCTTTGCATAGGTAGCCAAAGTATTGGAGTTTCAGCTTCAACATCAGTCCTTCCAATGAACACTCAGGACTGATATCCTTTAGGATGGACTGGTTGGATCTCTTTGCAGTCCAAGGGACTCTAAAGAGTCTTCTCCAACACCACAGTTCAAAAGCATCAATTCTTCAGCTCTCAGCTTTCTTCATAGTCCAACTCTCACATCCATACATGACTACTGGAAAAATCATAGCCTTGACTAGACAACGTTTATTGACAAAGTAATGTCTGTGCTTTTTAATATGCTGTCTAGGTTGGTCATAACTTTCCTTCCAAGGAGTAAGTGTCTTTAATTTCATGGCTGCAATCACCATCTGCAGTGATTTTGGAGCCCAGAAAAATAAAGTCAACCACTGTTTCCCCATCTATTTCCCATGAAGTGATGGAAGAAACACAAGCTGGAATCAAGATTGCTGGGAGAAATATCAATATCAATAGAGACTATTAATGCAGATGTCACCACCCTTATGGCAGAAAGTGAAGAGGAGCTAAAGGGCCTCTTGATGAAAGTGAAAGTGGAGAGTGAAAAAGTTGGCTTAAAGCTCAACATTCAGAAACGAAGATCATGGCATCCAGTCCCATCACTTCATGTCAAATAGATGGGGAAACAGTGGAAACAGTGTCAGACTTTATTTGGGGGACTCCAAAATCACTGCAGATGATGACTGCAGCCATGAAATTAAAAGACGCTTACTCCTTGGAAGAAAAGTTATGAACAACCTAGATAGCATATTCAAGAGCAGAGACATTACTTTGCCAACTAATGTCCGTCTAGTCAAGGCTATGGTTTTTCCTGTGATCATGTATGGATGTGAGAATTGGATTATGAAGAAGGCTGAGTGCCGAAGAATTGATGCTTTTGAACTGTAGTGTTGGTGAAGTCTCTGGAGAGTCCCTTGGACTGCAAGGAGATCCAACCAGTCCATTCTGAAGGAAATCAGCCCTGGGATTTCTTTGGAAGGAATGGTGCTAAAGCTGAAACTCCAGTACTTTCGCCACCTCATGAGAAGAGATGACTCACTGGAAAAGACTCTGATGCTGGGAGGCATTGGGGGCAGGAGGAGAAGGGGACGACCGAGGATGAGACAGCTGGATGGCATCACGGACTAGATGGACGCGAGTCTGAGTGAACTCCGGGAGATGGTGATGAACAAGGAGGCCTTGCGTGCTGTGATTCATGGGGTCGCAAAGAGTCAGACACGACTGAGCGACTGAACTGACCTGATGGGATCAGATGCCATGATCTTAGTTTTCTGAATGTTGAGCTTTAAGCCAACTTTACATTCTCCTCTTTCACTTTCATCATGAGGCTCTGTAGTTCTTCTTCACTTTCTACCATAAGGGTGGTATCATCTGCATATCTGAGATTACTGATATTTCTCCCAGCAACCTTGATTCCAGCTTGTGTTTCTTCCAGCCCAGCATTTCTCATGATGTACTCTGCACAGAAGTTAAATAAGCAGGGTGACAGTATACAGCCTTGACATACTCCTTTTCCTATTTGGAACCAGTCTGTTGTTCCATGTCCAGTTCTAACTGTTGCTTCCTGACCTGCATACAGGTTTCTCAAGAGGCAGGTATGGTGGTCTGATATTCCCATCTCTTGAAGAATTTTCCACAGTTTATTGTGATCCACACAATCAAAGGCTTTGGTATAGTCAATAAAGCTTCTATTGTACATTGTTCAAACTCAGTCTTACTGGTTCCCGTTTAGCATGTCTAATTAATATCGCTTGAAGGGCAGATGTACACGCTTTCTGTTTCATATTGCTAGGAAAGGGAAATGTTTCTTACTCAGTGTCCCTCCCCCAAAATACAATGAGGTATAAGAGATGCAAGTCTTTTACATCATATCTGCTTGTTCTTGTTTAGTCACTAAGTTGTGTTCAACTCTTTGTGACCCTGTGGACTGTAGTATACCAGGCTCCTCTGTCCCACAATCTTCTGGAGTTTGTTCAAATTCATTTGTATTGAGTCGGTGATGCTATCTCATCATCTCATTCTCTGCCTTCCCGTTCTCCTGTTGCCTTCAGTCTTTTCTAGCATCAAGGTCTTTTCCAATGAGTCGGCTCATACCTGCTTAAACATTTCCAATTCCAGTCCTATCCATAATTCATTTCCATCTCTGTGTGAATTGCCTTCAACTACTGACCTCTTTTTTTCTTTACCTGAAGATAATTATGGTGAAGATTTTAGGCATTATGGTGAATTACTCCATTTTTCTGAGTCTCTACCATGTCTGAAAGAGATGGGAATACCAGACCACCTGACCTGCCTCTTAAGAAACCTGTATGCAGATCAGGAAGCAACAGTTAGAACTGGACATGGAACAACAGACTAGTTCCAAAAAGGAAAAGGAGAATGTCAAGGCATTTTATTGTCACCCTGCTTATTTTACTTCTATGCAGAGTACATCATGAGAAATGCTGGGCTGGAAGAAGCACAAGCTGGAATCCAGATTGCTGGGAAAAATATCAGTAATCTCAGATATGCAGATGACACCACCCTTATGGCAGAAAATGAAGAGGAATTAAAAAGCCTATTGATGAAAGTGAAAAAGATAAAAATTTGGCTTAAAGCTCAACATTCAGAAAACTAAGATCATAGCATCTGATCCCATCATTTCATGGGAAATAGATGGGGAAACAGTGAAAACAGTGTCATACTTTATTTTGGGCGCTCCAAAATCACTGCAGATGGTGATTGCAGCCATGAAATTAAAAGATGCTTATTCCTTGGAAGGAAAGTTATGACCAATCTAGACAGCATATTTAAAAGCAGAGACATTACTTTGCCAACAAAGGTCTGTCTAGCCAAGGCTATGGTTTTTCCTGTGGTCATGTATAGATGTGAGAGTTGGACTGTGAAGAAAGCTGAGCACTGAAGAATTGATGCTTTTGAACTGTGGTGTTGGAGAAGACTCTTGAGATTCCCTTGGACTTCAAGGACATCCAACCAGTCCATCCTAAAGGAGATCAGTCCTGGGTGTTCATTGGAAGGACTGATGCTGAGGCTGAAACTCCAATACTTTGGCTGCTTCATGAGAAGAGTTGACTCATTGGAAAAGATCCTGATGCTGGGAGGGTTTGGGTGCAGGAGAAGAAGTGGATGAGAGAGGATGAGATGGCTGGATGGCATCACTGACTCAATGGACATGTTTTGGATAAACTCCAGGAGTTGGTGATGGACAGGGAGCCCTGGCGGTCTGTGGTTCATGGCGTCGCAAAAGTCGGACATGACTGAGCAACGGAACTGACCTGACCATGTATTCATGTTATTAAACTTATTTTGACTTTCTCTTATTGATTTGTTTTACATCATTTTCATTTTTAGACCTAGCAGAATAGCACAGAAGGGTAAAGGAAAATTTCTTCCTTCTAACACTCAGATTATGGGCATTTTCACATGTGAAAACATCCAACTGTCGATCATCATAAAGCCAGCCCCATTTGGATTGTGCATGTGTGGGTGCTAAGTTACTTCAGTTGTGTCCAACTTTGTGCAACCCTGGGGACTGTAGCCCACCAGGCTTTTCTGTCCGTTGGATTCTCCAGGCAAGAATTCCAGAGTGGGTTGCCATTTCACCCTCCATGGGATCTTCCTGACCCAGGGACTGAAGCCTATCTTTACATCTCCTACATTGGCAGGCAGGTTCTTTACCACGAGTGCCACCTGGCAAGCCCCCACTTGACGTGAATAGGAAGCTTATCTGCTGCTTTGTCTGGGGTGTTTTATTTTGCATTTATAGAGGGATTTTGGTAGTCCTCATTTTCAGGATAAACATACTTTGTATGGCTTTTATCCAGTCCACCAGAATGACTGTTCTCCTGGGAATAAGCTCCTGTGTTTCTGGACCATCTATAGCTATCTGTGATTGTTTCACAGTGAGCTGTGGGTTCTGTATCAACCCAACATGTTTCTCTATTCTGCAGCATTTACAACAAAAAACACAGGTGCCCAAATTATTGCAAAGATATTCCAGTCTAATGTTCAAATGAAATATAGGCTTCATGACAGATTTAAAAACTGGCTCTTTGAATGGAGTATAACCAAGGTAGCAATTGATAACATTACCTCTGGCTGTTCACTGAGTCAATACAGAATATTTGAAAACATATCACTGCTATTTTCCTAGAAATTTAAGAGGATTTTCTAACTGTGAACTAGAAGGATATTAGACAATGTGCTATTTGCTCTCACTCAAATGATGTTTAATTGGCCAAATATACCTCCACTGGGATTTTGGAATAGCTACTACCAGAGATCGGTGCATTACTGGTTTTTATAGCTCACTTTAATTTAATAAACTATTTAGTTGCTCCTAAAATTGATGATGGGGATAAAATAATAAAACATTCTGTTCTATGAGAATTTAAATCTGAGAGAATATAATGTTGATATAATACAGGAAACAAAAAATGCAGCTAATTTTCTGGTTTAATCAACTAAAACATTAAATGGATTTCCATTGCAACTATTAAAATAAGACTTTTCTATATACTTACACTTTATTTAAAACAATGGACTATTGAAAGAAATAAAGGCTATATCTTTAGAAATATCAAAAGAAAATCAAAATCAAGTAGACTTTTTGTGTGTGCTTTTTCAAGACTCATAGAATTATATCTGATTGCTATTTGACTACATTTAGGACCAAGTGAAAAAGAAAATTACAGTGGAGTCAGTGTTGCTAAAACACTCTCTAAAATGGAGGCTGGAGGCCATTAAGGAAATGGTACATCTCAGTCTAGATGGAATCTGAGCCTTTGACATTAAATAAATTGTGACAGCCTGTGCCTTAAGGGCAAGTATTTCCTTTTAACATCAGTGAAAGTGTTAGTTGCTCAGATGTGTTTGACTCTTTGCAACTCCAGAACTATAGGACTGTAGCCCACCATGCTCCTCAGTCCATGGGATTCTCCAGACAAAAACACTGGAATGAAATGGCAACCCATTCCAATATTCTTGCCTGAGAATCCCTTAGAGGAATCTGGCAGGCTACAGTCCATGGGGTCACAAAGAGTCAAATACAACTGAATGACTAACACTTCAACACTTCAGCCACTCCCTTCTTCAGGGGATCTTCCCTACCAGAGGATCAAACTTGGGTCTCCTGTCATTGCAGGCAAATTCTTTACTATCTGAGCCATCAGAGAAGCCCTTTGCATCAGAGGCAATTGTTATTCTCTCAAAACAACTTTAACAACACTGTTAATTTAGCCTTTGTAACTCCCTGACTCTTTTCTCTTTTCTGGAACACTCTTTCAGTATTACCCAAATCTGTGTTTCCTGAATTGCGCTTCCTAAGACTTCAAAAAAAGATCTTTATTCTTTGCAGCCTTAATACTAATTATTGTTCAACAATTGTAATAATGATCATCATCAGGATAATAGAGAAGGAAAGACAAAAATTTAAACTCAGGTTCCATTACAGAGGTTCACAATTGAGCACTATGATATTATTATTACATTTACTGTAAGGAAACAGTTGTATTGGTCATTATAAACCATTCAAAACAAAACAAAAAAAAAGCACTGTCTCACAACTAGTTTCATTAAAGTTCATAAGCTGCTTAGGGTTGTGTCCAACTCTGAAACCCTTTGGATTGTAGCTTGCCAGGTTCCTTTGTCCATGGGATTTTTCTGCCCAAAGTTCCTATGGGGAAATGCAATGTTAGCTGAGACTTTTATATTCACATATAAAATACTTCCCCTAGTCTTCTAAGTATTTTAATTGAAAATTATATACACTGACTAATCTCATACATTTTTCTACTTTTAGTTTATACTTTAAAAACTCAATTTGTCTGAATTGGAGTTTGGGGGGCTCAATTTTAATTTATTTCATTTGCCACTTTTGGAGGATAACATTTGAAGGGTAATTATGCCTTATTATTTATATAGAATATAATATACTATTTAACAATTTTCTTAATAAAAATTTATGCCTCCCATCTTGTTGATTTTTTTGGAGATTAATTTTCTGTATTTAGTTATATCTTATTCCCTGATGTGCATAAACATATTTATATTTTCTAGGAGCAAATTATTTTCAAAACCTATATAATTCAAATTTTGTTAAATAGTTTCTCTGCTGCTGAAGTACCTGAGAATTTATTAAAATTCATGATATGGAACTTGCTTTTAGTTTGGTGAGTAAACTAACACCTAGAAAAATAAAGGCTGAGATGCAAATCTTTGCTTCAAGATAAAAATTGTGAGGTTCACAGGAGAATTTTTACAGAGAAGTTAGATGGAAAAAAAAAAGGTGGGAGAGGGGGCTTCCAGGTGGCTCAACTGGTAAAGAATCCACCTGCAATGCGGGAGACCTGCGTTTGATCCCTGGGTTGGGAAGATTCCCTGGAGAAGGGAACAGCTACCCACTCCAGTGTTCAGGCCTGGAGAATTCCATGGACTATATAGTCCATGGGGTCACAAAGAGATGAACACAACTGAGAAGTTTTCGCTTTCACTTTCTTTCTTCAGATAAAAATTAAGACAGATAGGGAATCACATTTTAGATACAAAATATAATTGTTTATGTAGTGACTAAATTTCAATGAGTATGTTTTTATATGAAGTGATTGTAAAGTGCCCTAAAGCGCACCCATTACATAACTACAATATGTGTAGTTGGTGTTATCCAAATGTATGTCTGCGCCTGACATCTCTACAAAACATCTAGGTTAGAAATAAATGTGAACTGGTCTCCTTTCTGTTTTATTTAGATAATTAATGTGATATAAAAAATGTTGTCTATGTTCTAAAGATTCATTTTTTTCAACTTTGATCATGGATTGTTCAACTTGTGGTTCTTTGCCTTTGCTTACTTCCCTCCCTGGATAGATCTCAATGAGATAAATCAGAACTGATCTGCAAGTACAGGGAATTTCATCAAATATAACTTCTCTACATTAGTGAGTTCAGTTCAGTCGTTCAGTCATGTCCAACTCTTTGTGACCCCATGGACTGCACCATGCCAGGCCTCCCTGTCCATCACCACCTCCCAGAGTCTAAACAAACTAATGTCCATTGAGTTGGTAATGCCATCCAACCCTCATCTTCTGTTGTCCCCTTCTCTTCCCATCTTCAATATTTCCCAGCATCAGCTCTTTTCCAATCAGTCAGCTCTTTGCATCAGCTGGCCAAAGCATTGGAGTTTCAGCTTCAGCATCAGTCCTTCCAATGAATATTCAAAACTGATCTCCCTTAGGATGGACAGGTTGGATTTCCTTGTGGTTCAAGGGACTCTCAAGAGTCTTCTCTAACACCACAGTTCAAAAGCATCAATTCTTTGGCACTCAGCTTTCTTTATAGTCCAACTCTCACATCCATACATGACTACTGGAAAAACCATAGCCTTGACTAGATGGACCTTTATTGGCAAAGTAATGTCTATGCTTTTTAATATGCTGTCTAGGTTGGCTCCTTGCTTCCAAGGAGCAAGTGTCTTTAATTTCATGGCTGCAGTTGTCATCTGATTTTGGAGCCCCCAAAATAAAGTCTTCCACTGTTTCCACTGTTTCCCCATCTGTTTGCCATGAAGTGGTGGAAACAGATGTCATGATCTTAGTTTTCTGAAAGTTGAGCTTTAAGCCAAAGAAAGGCAATGCCAAAGAATGCTCAAACTACTGCACAATTGCACTCATCTCACATGTTAGTAAAGTAATGCTGAAAATGCTCCAAGCCAGGCTTCAGCAATACGTGAACCATGAACTTCCAGATGTTCAAGCTGGTTTTAGAAAAGGCAGAGGAACCAGAGATCAAATTTCCAATATCTGTTGGATCATCGAAAAAGCAAGAGAGTTCCAGAAAAACATCTATTTCTGCTCTATTGACTATGCCAAAGCCTTTGACTGTGTGGATTACCACACTAGTGAGGAACCTAGTATAACTGAGAACTATCAAATGAGTTAAACTATCTTGATCTCTCAGGTAATTTGCCATTCAAATAAAGCATAAAACATTAAATTCCTGGTCAAAACAATACAATTTCATTCAAAAGCACTAATGTATATTTTGGAAGAACATAGCCTCTAAAATTTTTGAGTAGCATAATGACAGTTAAAATAGGGACCAAAGAGAATTCAGTTGCTAATACTGATGAAAGGTTTTATATAATTTTTCTATTATTTAAGAGAATCATTAAGAATAACTCAAATAACATCTATATTTTTAAAGTCAGAATAAATATATTCCCATGCCATGCCAACTGCATTGACATTAATTATGGTTCAGTTCAGTCGCTCAGTCGTGTCCAACTCTTTGTGACCCCATGAATCGCAGCACGCCAGGCTTCCCTGTCCATAACCATCTCTCGGAGTTCACTCAGATTCACATCCGTCGAGTCCGTGATGCCATCCAACCATCTCATCCTCGGTCATCCCCTTCTCCTCCTGCCCCCAACCCCTCCCAGCATCAGAGTCTTTTCCAATGAGTCAACTCTTCACATGAGGTGGCCAAAGTACTGGAGTTTCAGCTTTAGCATAATTCCTTCCAAAGAAATCCCAGAGCTGATCTCTTTCAGAATGGACTGGTTGGATCTCCTTGCAGTCCAAGAGACTTAGTCAGCAAAGTAATGTCTCTGCTTTTGAATATACTATCTAGGTTGGTCATAACTTTTCTTCCAAGGAGTAAGCATCTTCTAATTTCATGGCTACAGTCACCATCTGCAGTGATTTTGGAGACCCAAAAATAGGTTATAATATCTATTTTCTTTATTTAGAAAACAGGTATTTTCTGTACCTGGACAGAACTGAATCTTGAATATCATTTCTGTATTCAAAAATTCTTCTGGTGAAAAATGAACTTTGGATATAATTATACAAATACACAAATCTTCTTGATGCTTTCAACTATCTCCATGTTCAGAGACGCATTCTTAAAGGCTTAGTCTGGGAACTTCAATTCCATACTTTTCTTGTGAGTAGATATTCATTCATTCAATAAGTAATTATTGATCTCCTGCTCTGTACCAAGGGATAAAATAGGCACTATTATAGTAGGAGGAAAATGCTCTCTGCCCAAGATTACCTCCCAATCCAAAGCCATACATGTTAGCAAATAGGTCACAAGCGAATGAAGTAATTTTTTTTCGAACAGTAAACAACAAAGTGATTAATATCTGCCTGGAAGAATCAAGGATACCTTCATTCAAGAGTTATCACTTGATGTGATAAGTGTGAAGGAATTTGTCAGGCTGAGAGAGAGACCAGAGCCTTTTAGATTGAAGAAATGGTATCTTGTAATGCACAGTGTAGATCCTCTATGGTCTGTTCCAGGCCCCTATATATTTGCACAAGATATGCCTTTCTTCAGCTAACTTGCCTGATATCTTTCTCCCACTGTTTCAAGCTTGCCTCTGTGAAGTCAATTTAGGTCTTCTAACTGACCGTCCACATCTTCAGCTGCATCATAAAGCTTGTTTAATTGCCTTATTATAGCTCTTATTTTATCACACTATGCTGTAACTGGTGTTTGGGTATTTATCCTCACAGTTATCTCTGTTACTCAAACACCTACCTTAGAGCCTGAGTAGAGTAGATAATTTATAGATGTGAATGAATGAATGATATTCAGTTCAGTTCAGTTCAGTTCAGTTGCTCAGTCATGTCCAGCTCTTTTCAACCTCATGGACTGCAGCACACCAGGCCTCCCCTGTCCATCACCAACTCCCAGAGTTTACTCAAACTAATGTCCATTGAGTCGGTGATGCCAGCCAACTATCTCATCCTCTGTCATCCCCTTTCCCTCCCACCTTCAACCTTTCCCAGCATCAGGGTCTTTTCCAAGCATTTGGCCATCAGATAGCCAAAATATTGGAGCTTCATCTTAACCATCAGTTCCTCCAATGACTATTCAGGACTGATTTCCTTTAGGATGGACTGGTTGTATCTCCTTGCTGTCTAAGGGACTCTCAAGAGTCCTCCAACACCATAGTTCAAAAGCATCTGAAAGAATGAAGAGATGGAGCCAAAGCAACAACACTCAGTTGTGGATGTGACCGGTGATGGAAGTAAAGTCCAATGCTGTAAAGAGCAATACTGCATAGGAACCTGGAATGTTAAGTCTACGAATCAAGGCAAATTGGAAGTGGTCAAACAGCAAATGGCATGAGTGAACATCAACATTTTAGGAATCAGCAAACTAAAATGGACTGGAATGGGTGAATTTAACTCAGATGACCATTATATCTACTACTGTGGGCAAGAATCTCTTAGTAGAAATGGAGTAGCCATCATGGTCAACAAAAGAGTCTAAAATGCACCAATGTACTTGGGTGCAGCCTCAAAAACAACAGAAAGTTTCTGTTCATTTCCAAGGAAAACCATTCAATATCACAGTAATCCAAGTCTAAGCCCCAACCAATAATGCTGAAAAAACTGAAGTGGAACGGTTCTACGAAGACCTATAAGCCCTTCTAGAACTAACACTTAAAAAAAAAAAAATGTCCTTTTCATTATAACAGACTGGAATGCAAAAGTAGGAAGTCAAGAAATGCCTGGAGTAGCAGGCAAATTTGGCCTTGGAGTACAGAATGTAGCAGGGCAAAGGCTAACAGAGTTTTGGAAAGAGAATGCAATGGTCATAACAAACGCTTTCTTCCAACAACACAGGAGAAGACTACACATAGATATCACCAGATGGTCAATACCGAAATCAGACTGATGATATTATTTGCAGCCAAAGATGGAGAAGCTCTATATAGTCAGCAAAAACAAGACCAAGAGCTGACTGTGGCTCAGATCATGAATGATATTAATCCTACAGAAAGGAGAGAAAATGGGGTCACCTGGGAAGATTCAGGGTAAATTTAGAAGAGAAAGACCGATCTTTCTCTAAAGCAAGCCTGAAAATTTCAATAACCATTCATTTTAAATAAGAAAGAAAATAGTGCCCAAAGTGTCACACACAATGCTGTTTTCTTTTTTCTTAATTAGAAGGTACATTCTTTGTCTTAATGTAAAAGGAGCAGAAGCTGAGACAGTTGAATAATGAATAGCAAAGGGAGAATTGGTGAACAGAAGCCCATGCTTCACTCAAGTTGGAAACATGAATTAGCTGTAGTACTATTTGTCATGGTTGGATATTTTACTCTTTTCATGCTTGATAATTAACACATTCAAATATGTTAATGAGAACTTATCAAGTTACAAAATATTTTATAGAGCATATTAGCTATATATTATGTAAATATTAAACAAAATCTTGATGCCTTAAAACAACACTATCTCCCACAGTTTCTCTGATGTCAGGAAGTGAGACTGGCCTAGTTGAGTGATCCTGGCTCAGGCTCCCTCATGTTTGGACTAGACAAACCATTTCCAAGATGATTCACCTGTGAGCCTTTGTCAACAGGCCTCACCACCTATGCCTCTCTCCACGATAGACTGAGTATTCTCATGACATAGCAACTAATTCCCTCAAAGTGGGCCATGAAAGAGAGAGAGAGGGAGAGAAAGCAGGAAGCTTCAGTTCCTTTTATGATCTCATCTAGTAAGTCACACACCATTATTTTCACTGAAAGCTGTGGTACATATACACAATGGAATACTACTCAGCCCTTAAAAAGAATAAATTTGACTCAGTTCTAATGAGATGGATGAAATTGGAACCGATTATACAAAGTGAAGTAAGCCAGAAAGAAAAACACCAATACAGTATACTGACACATATATATGGAATTTAGAAGACAGTAATGATGACCCTATATGTGAGACAACAAAGAGACACAGAGGTATAGAGTGGACTTTTGGACTCTGAGGGAGAGGGAAAGGGTGGGATGGTTTGGGAGAATGGCAATGAAACATGTATATTTTCTTGTAAGAAACGAAGTGCCAATCTATGTTCAATGTAGGATGCAGGATGCATGGGGCTGATGCATAGGATGATTCAAGTAGAGGATGTGGGGTGGGAGGTGGGAGGGGGCTTCGGCATTGGGAGATTGTGTTCACCTATGGCTGATTCGTGTCAATGTATGGCAAAACAAATACAGTATTGTAATTTAAAAAATAAATAAATGTAATAATTAAAAATTTTTTTGTTAGAACCAAGTTATTAAATCCATTCACACTCAAAATAAAGGAATTAAGCTCTACTTTTGGAAGGAGTGTCATAATTTTGTAGGCATATTTTCAGTCACTACATGGAATTTTAATGGTGAGCAAGGCTTTGCCCTTTGAGATCTACTTCAGTAAGGTGAAAAATCAACAAATAAAGTCTATGAACAAGATAATTTCAAACTGTTTTACATCTGTGAAAGCAATGAATAGGTATCTATTAATATGCTATTAAAATATGTCATGAAATTAAAAGACACTTGCTCCTTGGAAGAAAAGGTATGACCAACCTAGACAGTTTATTAAAAAGCAGAGACATTACTTTGTCAACAAAGGCCCGTCTAGTCAAAGCTATGGTTTTTCCAGTAGTCATGTATAGATGTGAGAGTTGAACTATAAAGAAAGCTGAGTGCTGAAGAATTGATGCTTTTCAACTGTGATGTCGGAGAAGACCCTTGAGAGTCCCCTGGACTGCAAGGAGATCAAACCAGTCAATTCTAAGGGAAATCAGTCCTGAATATTCATTGGAAGGACTGATGCTGAAGCCGAAGCTCCAATACTTTGGCCACCTGATGCGAAGAACTGACTCATTGGAAAAGACCCTGATTCTGGGAAAGATTAAAGGCAGGAGGAGAAGAGGATGACAGAGGATGAGATGGTTGGGTGGTATCATTGACCTGATGGACATGAGTTTGAGCAAGCTCTGGGAGCTGGTGATGGACAGGGAAGCCTGCTGTGTTGCAGTCCACGGGGTCACAAAGAATTAGACATGACTGAGTGACTGAACTGAACTGGATATGTTATTTGGGACCTAGGAGACTAGACTATTAAACAGACTGAAACTAAGTCCCCCTAAAACCAAGCTCATCTGCTGAGTTTATGACTAACTTCTCTATCCAAAACATTATTCCCTTTCTTGTCCCAAACCCATTCTCCTCTGCTTGACACTGCAATAAAACTTTCTCTGCCCCAAACTCAGATGTGTTGGTTTGCTGGCCTAACCATGGGTCAGGCATACGAACTTAAATTCAGTAACAAAACTAGTCAGGTGAGACTGCCCTGTGAAGGTTGCATGTAATGTAGAGATGAGGGAGAGTAGCTGCATGAAGAGCCTGTAAAGGAACTTTCCAAGGAAGAAGAACCTGTCCAAGGAAACAGCAGGGCCTGTGGCAGCAGCGAATTAGGTATTAATAGTTTGAGGAAGAGAGCAAAAGCCATACTTAATAGGTAACTGATTCCAGTTGGAGCAGAAGAGATAGGAAAAGATAAGACAACACAGATCTTCTTTTGCTGTCCTAGGAAGGGAAACTTGACTTGATTGTGCAATGAGAAGACAATGAAGATCTTGTGTAGGAGAATAAAATGATTGACTAACATTTTAAAAGCCAAAGTAGGAGTAACAATCATATGAGCATATAGCTCCATTCAGAATAAAATTATTTCTATAAAATTATGTGCAAAATACAGAATGTGTATCATCTCACTCTTCCCTTATCTCTGTCACAAACAATGACAAAATGTGTTTTTGTAGTTTTTTTTTTTTTTAGTTGTTAAACTTCTTTTTAGTTTTAGAAAAAGAAGAAGAGCAAGAGCGGTCCAGGAGGATGCAACAATCCTTGCAAATATATCCAATAATCAAAGAGAATTGGTGGTTATTTGTCATGCATGCATTGTTTTAATGTGAATCATATTTAAATCAAATTTGTTCAGTAAAACTCTCACATTTATCTTCCTGGATACTTAATCATGTGCCTAACTCTGTAACACATCCTAATCTGATATATTATATTCACATCCATTCATATCTAAAATCTTAGCAGCCATAACAATTATCCTTTTCTGACACGTACAGAATTATACACCCAGTCTTAAGAACAGAGGTCACATACCCACATCTTGAAAAATTTCAGAAAGACTTACAAAGGACAAATTTGACACCTTTAGAAATATCAAGCATATGTGTTAATTCTGGAATTCACAGTTGCATGCAGATGATAAAAGCAAACACATGAAAAAAAATCTGAAATGTAAAAGTACAACATATTTAAGCACTTAAAACATTATTTTGAAATAGTAACTGAGTCATGGCTCATAATCAACTTGGAAATTCTCTTTTTTGTTGTTCCTTCTTTCCGTTCTTCCTTCTTTCTTTCCTACCTATCTTCCCTCCTTTTCATCTTTTTGTTTTTGTTTTTTTGCTCATTTTCTCACCCTCTCTTTCTTTCCTTTGTTGTTCCTTTCCCATCTTGTTCCAAAATGCATTTAAAATGTATTTTAAAAGTGTACTCAAAATATCTCAAAAGAAGTAATTTACATATACTCAACAAATATTATTTTGGGCCTGTCTTATTTTCAGTAGTTTGCTAATTCATTGGTACTAATATAGTGAACAGAATCAAATGGATTCCTTATGAACATTGTAGGCTAGGTGAGACCAATAGTTGGTTAATCATTCTAACTAATGTCTAACATCACATTGATATAGGGTTCTTAAGGAAAGGGACCCTGTGTGTGAAAAATATATAAGAAAGGAATCTAACCAGACTCATAGGTTATTGGCTTCATTTCAGAAGAACTGCTTAAACAAAGATTTGTAAAAGAGTAGGAATTAAGTAGATGAAGAGACATAGGAACAGTATCCCAGTCAATGACACAAGCCCTGTGCTGCTTTAGATGAGTGGGAGTTGAGGGAAGGCTTACAAGGGGAAAACAAGATGCATTTGAGGAATTAAAGACCTCTGCAGCCTGGCGGGCTGCAGTCCATGGGGTGGCTAAGAGTCTGACACGACTGAGCGACTTCACTTTCACTTTTCACTTTTCACTTTCATGCACTGGAGAAGGAAATGGCAACCCACTCCAGTGTTCTTGCCTGGAGAATCCCAGGGACGGTGGAGCCTGGTGGGCTGCCATCTATCGGGTCGCACAGAGTCAGACACGACTGAAGCAACTTAGCAGCAGCAGCAGGCAGCAGGCCTATTAGTGAGAAAGATGTATTATTTTATGGGATATTTCTGCAGCAGCTAACACCAAGCACATCTTTGGATCCTTTTAGGGTTCTTGCTGATGTGCTCATCATATTAATTCTTTTATTCAAAACACTAAAACAATTTAAAAACATGCACACATGTATATTAAAACTTAACTCTGCTACCAAATGAGCAATTAAAGAATACAGCTTGACCTGGCTCTCTAGGGCTTCCCTGGTAGCTCAGCTGGTAAAGAATCAGCTTGCAATGTAGGAGATCCCAGTTTGATTCCTGAGTCAGGAAGATCTGCTAGAGAAAGGAAAGGCTACCCACTCCAGTATTCTTGGGCTTCCCTGGTGGCTCAGCTGGTAAAGAATTTGCCTGCAATGCGGGAGACCTGGGTTCAATCCCTGGGTTGGGAAGATCCCCTGGAGAAGAGAATGGCTACCCACTCCAGTATTCTGGCCTGGAGAATTCCTTGAACTGTATAGTCCATGGGGTCGCAAAGAGTTGGACACGACTGAGTGACTTTCACTTCACATCACTGGCTATCTACTTGTTACAAGCTAAACTGTACTATCCAAAAAGATCTGCTGAAGTCCTAACTCATGGCACCTCAGAATATAAACTTATTTGGAAATAGGATTACTGCAGATGTTATTAGTTAAAATGAGGCCACACAGGAGTAGGATGGGCCCTAATCCAATAGGATTGGAATCCTTATTTAAAATAAAGGCAGAGACACAGAGAAGAAAATGTCATACGAAGAAACAGAGATGGGCAGAGATAATATTGTGTGACTGCAGAGGAAAAGATTGCAGTGATGTAGCAGCAAACCACAGAACTTCAATGACTGATGATCATTAAGAGAAGTTAGAAGCAAAGAAGAATTCTCCTCTACAGGAGCCTGGCCTTACCAACACCTCTATTCTAAACTTCTAGTCTCCAAAACTAGGCAATACATTTCTCTTGTTTTATGCTACACACATTGTGGTACTTTGTTACAGAAGCCTTAGGAAATGAATACACCACTCCTGTCTGTCAAGTCTCTAGCTTTGGATTTGTTGTTGTTAGCTAATGTTTAGTCATTGAGTAGTGTCTCTTTTTGCAACACCATGGACTATAGTCCACCAGGCCTCTCTGTCCATTGGACTTCCCAGGCAATAAAACTATAGTGGGTTGCCATTTCCTTCTCCAGATCTTCCCAGCCCAGGGACTGAACTCACATCTTTTGCATTGACAGGCAGATTCTTTACCACTGAGCCACCTGGGAAGCCTATCTTTGGAAATATATATATAAAATGTTGCCTGCCATATCAGTAAATGATCCTTGCAGCCATCAAACCATCACCTTACAGCTGCCCCGACAGTGAGCCCTGAGGGAACTCAGGACAGAGACAGGAGGCCTGCCATCTTGCAGTTAGCCACTGAAGCCATCATCCCCTAACTGGCACACCTGAAAGACTCAGGATGAGAAAGCAGAGATACTGACCCCAGAGAGCTGGAGTACATATCAAAGAAATTACTTCAGTGAGTACTGATTTTTCGATCTTTCCATATATAGATGAACATTAAATTCCCTAACTTGAGGTATCTGGTTTTCTTTAATTAATAGCAACCTTTTGATGTTCTGATTATTTGGTCTTTGTTGTGAAAACTCCTATATATTCTGCTTGGGAACAGTCTCTCAGTTATCTGAGATCCTATATCTTGGACTGAAGTCCTCAGCATTGTTTGCTGAATAAAACGTGATTCTTAACTTTTAGGTTGTGCATTTTTTCAGTTGCACAACCTAAAAGCTGAGAATCCCTGGGTTGGGCAGATTCCCTGGAGAAGGAAATGGTAACCCACTCCAGTACTCTTGCCTTGAAATCCCATGGACTGAGGAGCTTGGTGCAGGCTACTATCCATGGGGTCACAGAGAGTCCGGCACAACCAAGCGACTTCACTTTCACTTTCAGTTGAGACATCCCCTCAATGGGAGACTTACATTTATTTGTTTGTGAAATAAAGTGTGCAGAAGATGTGAAATATGTATTCTGTCTCTTTTTCAAACTCCCCAACCAGATAAAATATGTCATCCTTAGTGAAGAATAGGGAAGGAGAGTGAAGGAAGAGTGGAAACTACCTTCTCATCTTCTAAGAGGTTAGAAGTTTCTCTTTCATCATCTTGGCCAGTAACAAAGAGACACTGGGAACAGCTTCCCTTTGGCCTTGTAATCCTGAAAGACTTGGTGGTTTTATACAGGGAAATTAGAAAAATTTGAAGTTTTTGTGTGTTTAATTTTACTTTGACAGAAGTTATGGTATAGAAGAACACAATTATAATTTTATTTTGAAAAGATCACTTGCCTGCAGTGAACAGAATGGATTAGAGAGGAACCAACGGGAACATAGGTAACACTTATAGCTTTAAAAAGAGATTCTAGGAACCTGTCCTAATGTGATTTTACTGGAAATGAAGTATTTTAATAAGAGAGATTTCAACTTAAAAACCTTCATAATTTGATGACAGATTGAATGAGAATAGGGTGGGGTTGTGAGACATGGTAAATCAGTGAGGTAATTTCAACAAAACTAAGTGTCGGGACTTTCCTGGTAGTCCAGAGGTTAAGAATCCACTTGCCAATGAAGGGAACATAGGCTCGATCCCCGGTCTGGGAAGATCCCATGTGCCATCAAGCAGCTAAGCTGGGGTATCGCAGTTCTGAAGCCTGCGCTCTAGCGCCTGCGCTCTGCAACAAGAGAAGCCACTGCAATGAGAAGCCCACACACTGCTGGGAAGAACAGCCCTTGCTCACCGCAACTAGAGAAAAGCCTGCATGGCAACAAAGATCCAGTGTAGCCATAAATAATAAATTAAGAGGGTTTTTTTTTTCAAGCAGAGGAATGATAAATACAAAATTAAAAAAAAAAAACACAAAAACCTGTTCTTAAAGACAACAAGAAAAGCAATAAAAATAGGAAAGAGAGTGAGATTAATTATACATACATTTTATGGTTACATTTTTCTAGATATAGGCTATATTATTACCTCTGAGGTTTTTAGGGGCTTCCTAGGTGACTCAGTGGTAAAGGATCTGCAGAAGACACAGGAGATTGGATTCCATCCCTGGGTCTGGGAGATCCCCTGGAGGAGGAAATGGCAACCCATTCCAGTATTCTTGCCAGGGAAATCCCCACGGACAGAGGTGCCTGCTGGGCTATACAGTCCACAGGGTCACAAAGAGTCAGACACGACTTAGTGACTGAGCATGCATGAGGTTTCTAGAAAATTATTCAAAGAAGGAACAACATAATTTCTTAAAGTGAATCATTTTTTTAAAAGAAGCGTAACTATCCCTGATATCAAGATCCCAATTGATATTATCACCATGATTCTCTATTAAAAAAACACTATTTCAGTAAATAACATCCTCACCAAAACTTTAGCAATAACTACATCATCAAGAAGCTTAAGTTCAGTTCAAACAAAGGATAAGCTCTTCCACTACTTCCAAGTGTAAAATTTGGGGGAAATGTTTTGGCAGTCCTACATAAGCAATTACTCTCTCAGTGAAGTATCAATTTTCTGTGGTTGGAGGTGATATAGTTCTCATAGGAGAATGGACTATAACTCTCCTGTGTGGTTTTTAAGTGACTCACCAGAGTTGCTTATGAAAGCTAAACATGTAACAAGAATATGCATCAAGATGTAGAATAAGAGCAGTTTCTAAATAGAAGGATGTCCTATTACTGCTCAGAAAGTTTCCAGTATAACATCCTTGTCTGGGGGAGAGATGATCACCTTAAAAAGAAAAAAAAGAAACAAGTGAAAAAAATAAAGGCGATTCTTTCCTGCACAGATATACAGAAAACAACGGAGGCCCTTTGGTTCTGTGTATGATAAAACTTGTTGCCACAAAATAAATAAAGGTATACTTTGTATAAAAGAAAAAGTGTAATTTTCAGAAAAAGTAGCTGACAGTGTAGTCACAACTCCCTTGAAAAAGCAAACACTTAGATAATTATGACCAAATTTTTTGATAGTTTGAATTATTAACCAACTCTAGATCTATAGTTATCTTCAATGAAGAATCTGATTTTCTGGCAACAGAAACAAGAAACTGTGTGCTATGCACACAGATGACTCATTTGATATGATAACATCTCCATCAGTTGAATGCATTTGATTTTATTATGTTTATTATGAAAATTTATAACATATAATAGTAATTGTAAGTAGACAAACATATTTTCAAAGCTACCTGTATAAGAAATTTGGATATGTCACATAGGTTTCTTTCACTGAAGACCCAAGTAAAAGTAGGCTAAATACTAGCCCTTTGTTTTTACACATAATGAAATCCAGAGAAAAGGTCATTCCAGGGTAAGTTAATTCAGGGCTCAATGGTATCCCAGCATGTTCTCATCTTTTTTTCTTGCCCTACTTAGCCAGTGAAGTCTCAGTCTATTAATGAATGATGATTTCTACAATTTTAGGCAACACATGAGAAGCATTACCATCTGATGTTGTACTGGGCTTTTATTTTTCTCATCTTCTCTTTTGTCTAGCAAAAGAACACTTTCTAAGAAGTAAGATTTTTATCTCATCTCATTGCTTATGTTTGTGACACAGAGCTGTACTTACCAATCAATAGTTAGAGTAATAAGACTTTTATGATTGGCTTAGACCACTCATCATTCACCCCAAGGCCTCAAGGTAAGTAAGGATTATAACCATAACTTCTGAGATTCTGATTGCATGTCAGAAGATTACCCAAAGGAAATTAATTCCTCCTCTTTCCAGTGAGGAAGAATAATGGCAGATGGTGTGCCTACTGGGTGGGAAACCAGAGTGGCTGCCACAATGGATGAAAGCATTCATTATAAAAAATGAGACAGAATGACAATTGAGGATTTCACATATATATTTTATTTTGTTTCTGTTGTAGGGGAAAGATTTTACTCATGATTGCTCACTTGAAGAGACAGAGGAAGAGTGAATGCAAAGGAGGGAATAAACGGATTAACTGTTATTCTAGGAGAGTTGTCAGCCCTTAGAAAAACACTTCAGTGATTAATATTGCTCTTGCTGTTGTTTTGAAATAAGGACATGGGTTTCTTGCTGATGGGAGTTCAAACTCTAATGTGAAGGTACAGAATGCACTCTTTGTGTTCCCAAGAGTTGTTAGAAGTTGCCAAAATCTGAGAACAAATCCTAGAAGATTAAGAAAAAGGACAAGGTTGGCAGATTTCATTAAATCTGATTTCTGAAACATTTAAATTCTTCTCTAGGATGTAAAAACAATAAAGAGAAATGGTCCCAGTCTAGCCTGCTGCTGCTGCTGCTGCTAAGTTGCTTCAATCATGTCCAACTCTGTGTGACCCCAGAGGCAGCAGCCCACAAGGTTCCCCCATCCCTGGGATTCTCCAGGCAAGAACACTGGAGTGGGTTGCCATTTCCTTCTCCAATGCATGAAAGCGAAAAGTGAAAGTGAAGTTGCTCGGTCGTGTCTGACTCTTAGACTGGCCTTCCCTTGTGACTTGGTTGGTAAAGAATCCACCCACAATGCAGGACACCTGGGTTCGATCCCTGGGTTGGGAAGATCCTCTGGAGAAGGAAAAGACTACCCACTCCACTATTCTGGCCTGGAGAATTCCATGGACTGTATAGTCCATGGGGTCACCAAGAGTCAGATAAGACTAAGCAACTTTAACTACTACACTATGGATTAGACTAGAATACTGATCATCAGTCAGGTGTCTTTCATATTCTGCTCTCTTAACAATCTTATCAAACTCCGATCTATAGCTCTCATCTATAGTAATCTGATTTACACATTGAATAAAATTTCTCTGTTGAACTTCAACCTGTATAATTGAAGGTTACGGATTCTAAATATCCAACTTACTATTGGATATCTTAACATGGATATCTTTTATTAAATCATTCATTCTAATCATTAGAAGAATCAATATCTACAATTATACCACTGTGGTCCCCATTTTATTACTACTACCTTTTAGAGTATATGGAAGTAGTTGCATTTTCTCTCCTCTCTGAAAGATCATTCTCCAGGAAACTTAAAATTTAAATCATTAGGTATTTACCATATGATAGAACCTGTCTTCTTTGAAATAAAATAATTACCTGCCCATTGGTGAATAAGTTTAAGGTTAATTAGAAGGCTTAAGGAAAGTAGCCTGTATTTGAAAAAAATGGTGACAAGAGTGGGAGACTGAATTGACCAAAAACGAGTAAAATAATTTCAGAGGATAACTGGTGTTATCATAAATTTGTAGTGACAATAAACTACTTATTTTGAAGATACATTATTTTTTTTTCTAGCAACACTACCCATTCTGGAGTAGAAGTGACCTGGATAGATCCTAAGACAGATTTAAAGTGATTTGTTCTCAAGTGACTATGATGAAATCAAGAAGAACTGACTCACAGAGAAATTAGGGAAAGAATTTGAAGTGGTTAATAGTTCTGAGCTCTGGAGAAACCAGTTTGCTCAAAAGACTAAATGTAAAAATGTGGAGGGATCAAGGGACTTATGTCCTCTTCAATAATTTGACGGGGATGAGAAAACTGAATTGGGAGATTGTTGTTGGCTACTGAAATATGGGCATGAAAAAACAGAACAGCACAGATCTAAGAAAATCTCAGTTTGTTTAAAGAAAAGTAGGATGTACCACAGAAGATAGTGGGGATAAACTTAATTGCTACTTGCTATGTTGACAGAACTAAGATTATTCTTGACCTTTAGTTATTTTTTGGATAGACTTTGGGATATACATTTTTCTGAGTTTGTGTGTGTGGGGGGAGGAGGGGAGGTTAGTTCATACTTATCAGGTTTTCAAGGGATTTGGGTGCCCCAAAATGATAAGGCCAATTAGATTATTAGATGAGTCTACATTTAATGAAAATATTATTTCCACTTTCTTTATGGTTTTCCTACACATGCATCTGCAATCATCTGGTTTCCTGTCTGCTACTTATTACCTGCTCTAGCTTATTAGCCTTCCTTAGTAAATTTCAGAAGTAATTTTGAGAAGGGTCCAGGACATACATGCCTTGTTTTCTCTTCAATAGTTAACTTTATTTTTCTAAGAATATGTCATTAAACTTGGTAGAGAAAAAAGTCAATTCCTTTGAAATTTAAATTTAATGGGATACACAATAAGTTTATTTATGTAAGTATACTTAATCAGAAACAAACAAAATATATCTTACTGAACATGGATCTGAATTTTAAAATTTCCGTTGTTCAGTTGCCCAGTCAGGTCTAACTCTTTGTGATCCCATGGACTAAACCATGCCAGGCCCCCATGTCCCTCACCATCTCCTGAAGTTTGCTAAGTTCATATCTATTGCATCAGTGATGCCACCCAGCCATCTCATCCTCTGATGCCCTCTTCTCCTTCTGCACTCCATCTTTCCCAGCATCAAGGACTTTTCCAATGAGAGTCAGCTATTCCCATCAGGTGACCAAAGTACTGATGCTTCTGCTCAAATAGTTAATTCTGAATGCTAAATGTTTATAATAAGACAATACAATAAGAAATAGATTAACTAGAATTTTCCTGCAGACGTATCCTTAGTTTGATTCTAGGAATATTTAAAGGCATTTCCTTTATGTCTCAAAAGATGATTTTATTTTTACTAATTCACTGAGATAATGATGAACAAGGAACCTAAAGGAATATAGAGTTACTTGAAAATACCCAAAAGTTACATATTATTGTGTACCTTTGCATAAGAAGAAATTTAAGATGAATTTAGATTTTATAAGCTGTTTCATGGCAAAAAGGAAATGACTCTCATGAAACGGAAAGAAGGGATCATTTGTAAGCTAGATATGAAACATTTAGAAAGCTTACCTTTGTAATGAAAATATAATACTAAAATTGACAGTTGGTAGATTTTACAAATACCTCAGTGTACAAAATCCATCAGGAAAGTGACAAAATGATAAAAGAGAATGTTGCACAGTAATATTAGTGAAGATTGAGACTTGTGCTAAAAAGCCATCCTACCGCTGAGAACATCATTAGAGCTATTAACCAACCAGTATGCAATGCCAAACCCACATACTTGTAGTGATTGATTAGAAAGTAACTGAATTTATACTTGGTGCGCTGGGCCAAAAGAACAGAAACAATATAAACTTCCTACAAGTTACCAGGTTTTGTTTTTGTTTTGTATCAAGGAAGCTTGTACATTTAATGCAATGAAAAAGTTAAGTATCTTCCCCCAAAAAAGTCATCAAGATTTTAAAAGGAAGAGGAAATAAAGTAAAAATAAATAGTAATAAGAATCCATGGTACAGAGTAAGCACATGCGCACCTGATATATTTTATTAGCTATCATTATCTTCATTATAATACCTAAAAGTACTCATCCCCATTTGAAACAGTGTATGTACATTAATCATCACCACAACTCCAGAAGTATTGTTGGTTTACTTATTTTACAAAGAAGGCATCAGAGGCAAAGAGCAGATAATTAACTTTTCCAGTGGCAGCTGGTTGGTAAATGGTAGTACAAGGATGTGGCAGCAATCTAATTGTAGGAAAGATATATTTTTAACCACTTTACACTGATAGGCCTGGTCACTGCCCATACAAAACAGAACCTTTTTCTAAAAATAAAAACTCTTTCTTAATATAAGAAATCGAGGAAGGGAGACTAAGTACAAGATGTATGGTATCAATAGTTTTGGGATGGTGCTTTGATATGACAACCTTTCAAAGAATATAGAAAAAGTGTATATTACAAATATAAAAATTTTATAAACTATTAAAATCTTATAAAGAGTTGCAAATACAAGAATAGGGAAAGCAGCATGGTCTTTACAAATAAGCAATAGGAATACTTCACTGTTATACTAAGTAATCCAAGTCTCCATTCTGAAATAAACCTACTGAAATCCCAACTTTGCTACATAGAAGTCATGTAATCTTAGGTGGGCATTCAGCTTCAACAATGTTATCTATTAAATTGGAACAATAATCTATTTAACTAGGCTATTTTGATGACTGCATGAATTAACATATTATAAATGCTTAGCAAAATACCTGACAATTAGTAAATAAAATAACCACCACGATTAATAACAATAAAATAGGTGGTTATTCTATCTTTTCCATTTTAGTCAAGCATGGAAATACAAGAAATTAGAGGTTCTTTTATGAGGCAAAAATATGCTTTAAAATAATATGCTACTTTCACTGAACTTTTAATCATTTATCTCTTTTAACATTAAAATTGAGTCATATAAGTAAAATGAAATGTCAACAAGGACAGAGATTGAGACTGTTAAAATGTTACAGATGCACAAAGCACACAGAAAAACAGTTTATTGTCTTAGACTTGAGACTTTTCTGTATGAAAGAAGAATTTTTGTTCCAAGTAGGAAATTTTAATTTAGAATTTATCTTTTAATTGAATTCACAGCTCTATTCACAACATCAGAAAGTAGGCCTTACATTATTCTATAAACTGTTCTATAATGCATACTTTAATAAACATATTGATTTGCAATTAATATTTCCCCAAGCTAAGCTTCATCTTTTTGCTCTCTATGCTTATTTTGGGGCTTCCCTGGTAGGTCAGCTGGTAAAGAATCTGCCTGCAATGCAGGAAACCCTGGTTTGATTCCTAGGTTGGGAAGATGCCCTGGAGGAGAGTATGGCAACCAACTCCAGTATTCTTGCCTGGAGAAGCCCCATGGACAGAGGAACCTGGCAGGCTATAGTCCATGGGGTCGCAAAGAGTCAGACATGACTGAGAAACTAAGCACAGCAACACAGCACATGCTTGTTTTAAGAATATTTCAATTTGTATATACTGACAAAAATGTCATCGCCTAGGTCTATTTAACAGCATGTGTTTTTTACCTTGTTCTAAACATTTGCATTTGAGTTTTGCTAAAATAAAATATTTAAAATTTATCAAATATTATAGTTTTAAAACTTCATTTAAAAATGCCCTATACATATAAGAAATGAATCTCCAGTCCAGGTTTGATACAGGATGCTTGGGGCTGGTGCACTGGGATGACCCAGAGGAATGGTATGGGGAGGGAGGTGGGAGGGGAGTTCAGGATGGGGACCACATGTACACCCATGGCAGATTCATGTTGATGTATGGCAAAACCAATACAATATTGTAAAGTAATTAGCCTCCAATTAAAATAAATTTAAATTAAAAAAGAAGAAATGTTTTCTATTATATATTTTAAACTATTTACTCTAACTTTTTGCCTTTAGTTCCATTAGATCAAATTTCACAGATAAACCAGTACATAAAACCCCAGGTTTACACTATAATAATTTATTCTTAATAATCAATTCAGTTCTGTCGCTCAGCCGTGTCTATTTGCAGCACCATGGAGTGCAGCACTCCAGGCCTCCCTCTCCATCACCAACTCCCAGAGCCTAATCAAACTCATGTCCATCTTGTCAGTGATGCCATCCAACAGTCTCATCCTCTGTCATACCCTTAATAATAAACCTTCTTAATAATAAACCTTGCTTAGTCACGTTGTTGAAAAAGGTTCACACAGTCAAAGCTATGGTTTTTCCAGTAGTCAGGTACAGATGTGAGAGTTGGACCATGAAGAAGGCTGTGAAGTCACTCAGTCATGTCCTACTCTTTGTGACCCCATGGACTGTAGCCTACCAGGCTCCTCTGTCCATGGGATTTACTGTCTGAGCAAACAGATGCTTTACTGTCTGAGCCACCAAGGCTGAGCAACAGTGAATTGATGCTTTTGAACTGTGGTGTTGGAGAAGACTCTTGAGAACCCCTTGAACTTCAAAGAGATCCAACCAGTCTATCCTAAAGGAAATCAATCCTGACTATTCATTGGAAGGACTGATGCTGAAGCTGAAGCTCCAGTACTGGCCACCTGGTGTGAAGAACTGACTCACTGGAAAAGACCCTGATGCTGGGAAAGACTGAAGGCAGGAGAAGGGGATGATAGAGGGGGAGATGGTTGGATGGCATCACCAACTCGATGAACGTGAGTTTGAGCAAGCTCCAGGAAGTTGGTGATGGACAGTGAGGCCTGGTGTGCTGCAATCCATGGGGTCACAAAGACTCAGACACAATTTGGTGACTGAACAACAACAACATTTTCTATTGTGCACAAGGAGAGTCACTGATTCTATTTTATATTTTTACTTTCTTGATACACAAAGTCGAAGTACTTCAAAATCAACTTGTGTTTGGTATTAATGTTTAGGCTAAATCTTTGTGACAACAATTCGGAGTTACAGCAAATAATATGAATCCACGCATAATAGAAAACTCCTAAGCATTATTTCATGACATGTTTCTTAAACACAATTTTGCCTCATAGACATTCAGTAGTGCTACAGATAGAACTTTAAATTTTACTTGAGCAAATAGACAATAACAGAGTATAATGCAAGCATCACAATAACAAAGGTGATAAAATTTTATTTGGAAGTTAATCTTTTTTGTTTTTCTGTTCCATAATCAAAAGAAACAGTCAATCCTAAAGGAAATCAGTCCTGAATATTCATTGGAAGGACTGATGCTAAAGCTAAAACTCCAATACTCTGGCCACCTGATGCGGAGAACTGACTCATTAGAAAAGACCCTGACCCTGGGAAAGATCGAAGGCAGAAGGAGAAGGGGGAAGAAAGAGGATGAGATAGCTTAATGAAATCACCAACTCGATGAACATGAGTTTGAGCAAACTTTGGGAGTTGATGACGGACAGGAAAGCTTGGTGTGCTGCAGTCCAGGGGGTTGCAAAGAGTCAAACATGACTGAGCGACTAAACTGAACTGAATCAAAATACCAAAATGTATATTGCTATATTTTCCCACAAAAATGTTCAAACACTGTCTAGGGCTTGACTTAGTACGTTTATGGTGTAGATTTAATGTATTTGAAAATGTGACTTACAACTAACTTGTGTTTTTTCCTGCTGTTTCCTGGTTTTAGGGTAGAACAAAATGAATATTAGAACCATTGATATATACAATTTTAGTAAAGAAAAATCTTGCTAAACATTTAGTTCAATATAGAACTAAATGGTGTGAACAGCACATTAATGCTTAATAACATAAAATCACCAATCCATGACATTAATGAATAACACAACAGAAAAGTATGTTTTTAAATTTATCTTTCAGTTCATTAATTTAATAAGTGAAAATCGAATTTTGAGCAAAATGCCTAATTTTTATAACACAAATTTATTATACTCTTAATTATTAGGGAGTAAATAGAGAATTTTACAGGCAAGTAAAATATATGGGCATATAATAAATCATTGCTTTTCAAAATGAAAAAAATTAATGCGACTGTAAGTAATCAGTAGTCCTATTCTTAAACATTTGTATTCTCTTCAAAGTATATATTCAGTGTTGACATTCCTCATGTGAACCTATGCTACTATTATAAATATGTCTTCACCATGACATGAAGACACTGATAATCATTTTTTTACATTATTTTAATAAACTTCAATTATTTTAAATGGGTTAGTTGTTTTTAAAAGCAATTACAAAAAACAGCAGTAAAGAAGACTGACAAGGTCTTTTAGCAAGAAAAGAAATGAATAAATCATTCTTTTTTAGTACATCATTCTTATTGTGGGCTAAGCCAACCTGCTAAAGGAAAGCCAGGAGTTTGAGTTTCTCTTCCTTTTATAATAATGGCCCTCATTTCCTTTACTTTTGCCTGCTCCAGTTGCTCACTGCAGGTCCACTGAGAAATTCACCTTCAGCCTATACCCAGTGAAGTTCCAGAACAGAAGGGGGTAATCTTTCTGGAAGAAGGAAATATATGAACTGCAAACCTCTTCCCTCCCCATCTGAAGCACTTCTTCCCTCAGTCTGGGACTCAGTGTACCCAGAAGGCCCAGTGCACTGTCTCTTCTGGTACATAAATTTTCCTTCTACAAATAACACACTGTCTTTAAAAATAAACATATAACACAGACAAGTGTAAGTAGCACATCTAATCATTCTACATGGAGAAGTACTGATTACATTTTGGAGTCCATTTCTATTGCCTTATATATATACACACAAGCCGTATAACACACAAAAGATATTGTTTCACGTTGGATTCTTCGATAAGCAGATTGAATAAAATTACAGAGGAATCTGTTTTATCTGTTTATTCTCCTAGAGGTGAATCTAGGAGCACCCACAGAGGAGAAGGGATACACGGACAGTCTACTGTTAATGGATTAGTTACCCCTGTGAGAGATTATGGGAATTAATGGATAAATTACCCCTGTGGGAGACAGAGACCAATACAGCTGGGAATCTCAGGAAAACTGTAGGGAAGATGATTTGGAGTTGCCTCAGCCAGTGAGAAACTGAGTGCACCCATGCTAAGTTGTTTCATGTTGGACTCTGCAACTGTGTGGACTGTAGCTCACCAGCCTCCTCTCTCCATAGGATTCTCTAAGTAAGAATACTGGAGTGGTTTGCTAAGCACTCCTCCAGGGGATCTTTCCAACCTTGGGATCAAACCTGTGTTTCTTAAGTCTCCTGCACTGCAGACAGATTCTTTAACATCTGAGCCACCAGGGCCCAATAAAGTGAAAGTGTTAGTTGCTCAGTCATGTCTGACTCTTTGTGACCCCATGGACTACAGCCTGCCAGTCTCTTTTGTCCATAGGATTCTCCAGGCAAGAATAGTGGAATCATTCCCTTCTCCAGGGGATCTTCCAAACCAAGGGATCTAACCCAGGGCTCCTCTGTTGGAGGCAGATTCTTTACCATCTGAGCCACCAGGGAAGCTGACAAACTCCCAGGTATTATTTAGGCTATAGGATATCTATAAGAATATGAACTTCCTGGCATTTTAGGCTTGCTGAGCATATTCCAAAGGCCACAGAAATCTCTCAGGTGCTTGGAAAATCAGTTGGACAGTGCCTAGGGATTTTTATGTAGAATAATCCAATTTTTTTAACCTTGCTTATTTCATAGTCTAATTAAATCACATTAATGTCAGTGCAATCTTACACATTTAAACAATTTTAACATTCATCAATATAACAGCTTTATAACAGTATACTACTATATTATATACTTCCTATTTCTTACCTTCGGATATATACATTTTCTATTAATTTTCTACTTTAGTTAAAAATACACCATCTTATCCATTATTTCTTTAGAATAAAACTTTAAAGACAGAATAGTAAAGTAAGAGTTTGCACATGATAAATTTGAGACTACAATCTCCTGATTATTCATCCTAAAAGGTATGCCATTTTATACTCCCATCAACAGAACAATTAAAATGCCTGCTTACACATATCTTTCCATTGCTATTTTTATCCACTTTTCTAAATTTTGCTTGTTTTTCCCTTATAAATCTGCACTGTTCTTATGATGAAGAGCCAATCAGTCATTTATCCCTTTAACACATTATCCATGAGGATGTGAAGTTTGCTGCTGCTGCTGCTGCTAAGTCGCTTCAGTCACGTCCAACTCTGTGCAACCCCATAGACGGCAGCACGCCAGGCTCCCCCGTCCCTGGGATTCTCCAGGCAAGAACACTGGAGTGGGTTGCCATTTCCTTCTCCAGTGCATGAAAGTGAAAAGTGAAAGTGAAGTCACTCAGTCATGTCTGACTCTTCCCGACCCCATGGACTGTAGCCCACCAGGCTCCTCTATCCATGAGATTTTCCAGGCAAGAGTACTGGAGTGGGTTGCCATTGCCTTCTCCGATGTGAAGTTTGCCTTCTGTACATATCCTGAAGACACTCTGGTGTCTTCATTAGTGAGTTCTGTAAGATTCAAAGAACTTAAGGCCATAGTTCTGAAGACACATTGTCCTCCTCTATAATTTGTAAATGTAGGCTTTCCTGGTGGCTCAATGATAAAGAATCTGCCTGCAGTGCAGGAGACACGAGTTTGATCTCTGGGTCGGGAAGATCCCCTGGAGGAGGGCATGGTAACCCACTCTAGTACTCTTATGTAGAGAATTCCATGGACAGAGGAGTCTGGCAGGCTGCAAGTCATAGGGTCACACAGAAGTAAACATAACTGAAGTAACTAGGCAGCAGTAGCAGCATAATTTAAAAAGGTACTGCTATTCTTTCTCTAAATGGACTTTTCCAAGGGAAACATAAGTGGTTGATTTTGCCTCTGGTTTCAGTTGCTGAACCCAGAAGCACTTTCAGAAGTTATAATTCAAGGTATGCAGGCTTTCCCATGTTGCTGAACCATGTATGTCATGTCATCCACGGGTATATGATCCTCAAAATATATCTGCTATTTTCAGTCACATGTGTTTTAAACAAAAATACTTTTAAAATTTTTAGAAATTTAAAATTCAATGCAGAATGTTTTGTTTTCCTAGTTATTTACCAAATTGTTGTTTTCAGATTTTATTCATGAATATGATGCAGAAACATTTTAATTTGCAAGTTTAATAATAAGCCATTGATCACTGAAATGTCTGTGAAGACCATCCAAACAATATCCAGCTATCCGTTTTAACAAATTTAAAATCTAACACACTCCTAAGCTTTACAAGTGTTCAGTTATTTTAAAGAGAATCTCTTTTCTTAACACTTCTATGTAGGAAGCCTCTGAATTAAGAAGAAGCATTATAACACTAGGTTTAGCTGGAAATATATATCAATAACTATGCTATACACCTGAGGAACTACTTTGTTAAACTGGTATGCAGATTCCAAAATATCCTGTGACAATGAATATGCTTTCTGTCAAAATACTTGATTACTATTCATTTAAAAATTCATAAATTCTATTAAACTGATGTGATATTTGACATCACTAAAATTAATTAGACTTGGTTAGGTGCCCTTAGATTGGAGAAGGAAATGGCAACCCACTCCAGTGTTCTTGCTTGGAGAATCCCAGGGACGGTGGAGCCTGGTGGACTGCAGTCTATGGAGTCGCACAGAGTCGGACACGACAGAAGCGACTTAGCAGCAGCAGCAGCAGGTGCCCTTAGAGTCAGATTAGGTCAGGCAGTTAGCTTAAAGCATCAGTTGAGTTAATTAATGCATATTTTAAAACTTCTACAATCCAACAAGGTAATGTACCACGTTTTATAAATGTGCATTCATTTCAATGTTTCAGTTCAGCTCAGTTCATTTGCTCAGTCATGTCTGATTCTTTGCAACCCCATGAATCCCAACACACCAGGCCTCCTCGTCCAACACCAACTCCCAGAATTCACCCAAACCCATGTTCATTGAGTCAGTGATGCCATCAAACCATTTCATCCTCTGTCATCCCCTTCTCCTCTTGCCCTCAATCTTTCCCAGCATCAGGGTCTTTTGAAATGAGTTGGCTCTTTGCATCAGGTGGCCAAAGGATTGGAGTTTCAGCTTCAGCATCAATGAACACCCAGGACCAATCTCCTTTAGGATGGACTGGTTGGATCTCTTTGCAGTCCAAGGGACTCTTCTTCTCCAACACCACAGTTCAAAAGCATCAGTTCTTCAGTGCTCAACTTTCTTTATAGTCCCAACTCTCACATCCATACATGATCACCGGAAAACCATAGACTTGACTAGATGGACGTTTGTTGACAAAGTAATGTCTCTGCTTTTTAATATGCTGTCTTCAGTTGAGTTCAGTTCAGTTCAATCGCTCAGTTGTCTGACTCTTTGCAACCCCATGAATCGCAGCAGGCCAGGCCTCCCTGTCCATCACCAACTCCCAGAGTTTAACCAAACTCATGTCCATCTAGTCAGTGATGCCATCTAGCCATCTCACCCTATGTCATCCCCTTCTCCTCCTGCCCCCAATCCTTCCCAGCATCAGGGTCTTTTCCAGTGAGTCAACTCTTCGTGTCAGGTGGCAAAATATGCTGTCTAGGTTGGTCATAACTTTCCTTCCAAGGAGCAGGCATCTTTTAATTTCATGGCTGCAATCACCATCTGCAGTGATTTTGGAGCCCAAAAAAATAAAGTCTGACACTGCTTCCATTGTTGCCCCAATTATTTGCCATGAAGTGATGGGTCCATTTGCCATAGTCTTAGTTCTCTGAATGTTGAGCTTTAAGCCAACTTTTTCACTCGCCTTTTCACTTTCATCAAGAGGCTCTTTAGTTCTTCACTTTCTACCATAATTGTGGTGTCATCTGCATATCTGAGGTTATTGATGTTTCTCCCCTCAGTCTTGATTCCAGCTTGTGCTTCCTTCAGCCCAGCGTTTCTCATGATGTACTTCTGCATATAAGTTAAATAAGCAGAGTGACAGTATACAGCCTTGACGTACTCCTTTTCCTATTTGGAACCAGTCTGTTGTTCCATGTCCAGTTCTAACTGTTGCTTCCTGACCTGCATATAGGTTTCTCAAGAGGCAGATCAGGTGGTCTGGTATTTCCAGCTTTTTCAGAATTTTCCATAGTTTATTGTGATCCACATAGTCAAAGGCTTTGGCATAGTCAATAAAGCAGAAGTAGAAGCTTTTCTGGAACTCTCTTGCTTTTTTGATGATCCAGTAGATGTTGGCAATTTGATCGCTGGTTCCTCTGCTTTTTCTAAAACCAGCTTGAGCATCTGGCTGTTCACGATTTATGTATTGCTGAAGCCTGGGTTGGAGGATTTTGAGCATTACTTTACTAGCATGTCAGATGAGTGCAATTGTGTGGTAGTTTGAGCATTCTTTGGCATTGCCGTTCTTTGGGATTGGAATCAAAACTGACCTTTTCCAGTCCTGTGGCCACTGCTGAGTTTTCCAAATTTGCTGGCATATTAAGTGCAGCACTTTCACAGCATCATCTTTTAGGATCTGAAATAGCTCAACTGGAATTCCATCACCTCCACTAGCTTCGTTTCTAGTGATGCTTTCTAAGGCCCACTTGATTTCACATTCCAAGATGTCTGGCTCTAGGTGAGTGATCACACCATCATGATTATCTGGGTCGTGAAGATCTTTTTGTACAGTTCTTGTGTGTATTCTTGCCAACTCTTTAATATCTTCTGCTTCTGTTTGGGCGTTATCATTTCTGTACTTTATTGAGCCCATCTTTGCATGAAATTTTCCCTTGGTATCTCTAATTATCTTGAAGAGATCTCTAGTTTGTCTCATTCTGTTGTTTCCCTCTATTTCTTTGCACTGATCACTGAGGAAGGCTTTCTTATCTCTCCGTGCTATTCTTTGAAGCTCTGCATTCAAATGGGTATATCTTTCTCTTTCTCCTTTGCTTTTCACTTCCCTTCTTTTCACAGCTACTTGTACTGCCTCTCCAGACAGCCATTTTGCATTTTTTCACTGTTTAGAAGTGGTCAAATAGGAGTTGGCAAGAGTGAAAATCAATATTTTAGGAATCAGCAAACTAAAATGGACTGGAATGAGTGAATTTAACTCAGATGACCACTATATCTACTACTGTGGGCAAGATTCCCTTAGAAAGAATGGAGTAGCCCTAATAGTGAACAAAAGAGTCCAAAATGCAGTGCTTGGGTGCAGCCTCAGAAACAACAGGAAGATATCTGTTCATTTCCAAGGCAAACCATTCAATACCACAGTAATCCTAGTCTATGTCCCAACCAGTACTGCTGAAGAAGCTAAAGTTGAACAGTTCTATGAAGACCTACAAGACCTCCTAGAACTAACACCCCCAAAAGATGTCCTTTTCATTATATGAGACTAAAATACAAAAGTAGGAAGTCAAGAGATACCTGGATTAACAGGCAAATTTGGTCTTGGAGTACAAAGGAAGCAGGGCAAAAGCTAACAGAGTTTTGCCAAGAGAACGCACTGGTCATAGCAAACACCCTCTTCCAACAACACAAGATACGACTCTACACAAGGACATCACCATGGTGATGGTGATGGTCAACACCAAAATCAGACTGATTATATTCTTAGCAGCCAAAGATGGAGAAGCTCTATACAGTCAGCAAAATCAAGACCAGGAGCTGACTGTGGCTCAGACCATGAACTCCTTATTGCCAAATTCAGTTTAAATTGAAGAAAGTATGGAAAACCACTACACCATCCAGGTATGACCTAAAGAAAATTTCTTATGATTATACAGTGGAAGTGACAAATAGATTCAAGGTATTAAATCTGATAGACAGAGTGCCTGAAGAACTATAGATGGAAGTTCATGACATTGTACAGGAGGCAGTCATCAAGACCATTCCCAAGAAAAAGAAATGCAAAAAGCAAAAGAGCTGTCTGAGGAGGCCTTACAAATAGCTGTGAAAAGAAGAGACACTAAGGGCAAAGGAGAAAAGGAAAGATAGACCCATTTGAATGCAGAGGTTGAAAGAATAGCAAGGATAGCTAAGAAAGTCTTTCTTAGTGACCAATGCAGAGAAATAGAGCAAAATAATAAAATGGAAAAGACTATAGATCTCTTCAAGAAAATTAGATAAGGCAACATTTCATGCAAAGATGGGTCCAATAAAGGACAGAAATGGTATGGACCTAACAGAAGCAGAAGATATTAAGAAGAGGTGGCAAGAATACACACAAGAACTGTACAAAAAGGATCTTCATGATCCAGATAGTCATGATGGTGTGATCACTCACCTAGAGCCAGACATCCTGGAATGTGAAGTCAAGTGGGCCTTAGGAAGCATCACTACGAATGAAGCTAGTGGAGGTGGTAGAATTCCAGTTGAGCTATTTCAAATTCTAAAGGATGATGCTGTGAAAGTGCTGCACTCAATATGCCAGTAAATTTGGAAAACTCAGCAGTGGCCACAGGACTGGAAAAGGTCACTTTTCATTCCAATCCCAAAGAAAGGCAATGCCAAAGAAAGTTCAAACTACCAGACAATTGCACTCATCTCACATGCTAACAAAGTAATGCTCCAAATTTCTCCAAGCCAGGCTTCAGCAATACGTGAACCATGAACTTTCAGATGTTGAAGAAAAGGCAGAAGAACCAGAGACCAAGTATCTGTTGGATAATCACAAAAAAAAAAAAAAAAAAAGAGTGTCCCAGAAAAACGTCTACTTTTGCTTTATTGACTATGCAAAAGTCTGTTACTATGTGGATCACAACAAATTGTGGAAAATTTGAAAGATATGGGAATACCAAACCACCTTACCTGATTCCCGAGAAATCTGTATGCAGGTCAAGAAGCAACAGTTAGAACCAGATGTGGAACAATAGACTGGTTCCAAATTGGGAAAGGAATACATCAAGGCTGTATATTGTCACTCTGCTTATTTAACTTATATGCAGAGTACATCATGTTAAATGCAGGGCTGGATGAAGCACAAGCTGGAATTAAGACTGCCGGGAGAAACATCAGTAACCTCAGATATTCGGATGACAGCATCCTCATGGAAGAAAGTAAAGAATAACTAAAGAGCCTTTTGATGAACGTGAAAGAGGAGAGTGAAAAAGTTAGGTTAAAACTTAACATTCAGAAAACTAAGATCATGGCATCCAGTTCCATCACTTCATGGCAAATAGATGGGGAAACAATGGAAACAGGGACAATTTTTTTGGCTCCAAAATCACTGCAGATCTTGATGAAATTAACGGGTGCTTGCTCTTTGGAAGAAAAGCTATGACCATTCTAGACAGCATATTAAAAAGCAGAGACATTACTTTGCTGACAAAGGCCATTCTAGTCTAAGCTATGGTTTTCCCACTAGTCATGTATGGATGTGAGAGTTGGACTATAAAGAAAGCTAAGTGCCAAAGAATTTATGCTTTTGAACTGTGGTGTTGGAGAAGACTCTTGAGAGTCCCCTGGGTTGCAAGGAGCTCAAACCAGTCAATCCTAAGGGAAATCAGTCCTAAATATTCATTGGAAGGACTGATGCTGAAACTGAAGCTCCAATACTTTGGCCACCTGATGCAAAGAACTGACTCATTGGAAAAAAACCCTGATGCTGGGAAAAATTAAAGGCAGGAGGAGAAGAGGACGACAGAGTATAAGATGGTTGGATGGCATCACTGATGTGATGGACATGAGTTTGAGCAAGCTCCACGAGTTGGTGATGGACAGGGAAGCTGAAATTCTGCAGTCCATGGGGTTGCAAAGTGTTGGATACAACTGAGTGACTGACACCATCTCTGTGCAAAATAAGCCCTAAATTAAAAAGTAGGGTAAACATTCCTATTATGTAACAGCTCAGGTAGGTGCCTTTTCTATCTTTTCATTTTTTTTTCTTTTTTTCATTTTAGTTCTCCAGGTTCAGTATATGAAGCTTTTAGCATGTAAGTTAAATTTTTAAATTGACTTCTCTTTCTCCTGAACAAGAACTCTTTGTAGTCATTCTCACTCTACAACAGCTGAATGACAGAATAAATACTTCCCAGTCCAGGGTGGAAGTACTTGACTTTATCAGAAATAGATAACTATCAACTCTAAGAAAAAGTCTCAGTCTGCCTGATAGTGAGGTCTAAAAACCTGCAGAGTGCTTTCTTGACCCTGTTCTTGGTTCTAACTAAAAGAAGCTTTCTCAAATATGCCATTCCACCTGTCATTCTACTGTCTCTTAATAGGGATGACCTATCACCCCTCTGCTGTTATCCAGAGATACCACATTCTTCCTCTTTCTCTAGCATGTCCATTGGAGAAAAATATTTTTCTTAAAATTCTGCGTATGATTATCTAAACTTGGCTGAAATAAAAGACATAAATTTGACACTTTTGAACCTGTGAGGGGAAAATTTTTCCACTATTAAATATATTGTTTTTATTCCTAAAACAGTTTTAATTAGATATTGTAGATAAGAAACATCAATATTACTTAATACAATCTGGCTGGCTAGAATAATATTTTGATTTTGTTCTGCCTATTTTTAGTTATCATAACCTTGTCCCTCTACATCACCCACATCACACACACACACACACACACACACACACACACACACACAAGCTGAGAAGTCCCAAGATCTAAAGTTGGCAAGCTGGAGACCCAGGATAGCAGGATAGCTAATGGTGTAGTTTTGGTCTGAATATGAAGATCTGAGAATCAGAAGAATTGACAGTCGAAGTTTCAGTCTGAAAGCTGGCAACCATGAGACACCAGAAGAGCCAGTGTTTCAGGTCTGTTCTGCAGACAAGGAAAGATTTTGTTCCAGCTTACCCAACCAGGAAGGAGGAGTTCCTTTCTGTCTACTCTCGGGAGGTTCCACCTTTTATTCTATTCAGGCCATCAAGTGATTGGGGAAGGGCCACCCACACTAGGAAAGGCAACCTGCTTTACTCAGTCTATTGATTCAAACGTTAATCTCATCCAAAAGCATACTTACAGACACACCCAGAATAATCTTGACCAAATATCTTGGCACTTTGTGCCCCTGGCAAGTTGACACATGAATTCTCACACCATATCCATCTGACTTGAATGAACTATTCAATAGAACATAAAGACTTTACTCTGGATATAATAACATGTGGAAGACAGGGTCCATGACAGCCTCACTATAGCATAAAGGACAAGAGCTGGGGTGGGGGGGGGGTGGATAGCTGCGGTGGGGATGGCGGGTGGGGGGCAGGGGGAGAGAACAAAGGGAGGAGGGAGCACTAACAAAACTAAGATCTGGGTTACAGAATGTAGCTGCTCAAGGTGCCCATGGTGAAACACAATAGCCACAACCACAACAACCCGGAAGCAAAGTACAGTCACTTTCTGGTTCATCTGGGGTTACAAATGTACGCTGTTAGCCAGGTCTACTTTGAGAAAATGACCCAGTATTTGAGGATATCCTATCTTAGTACCATGAGTGAGGAAGCATCAAAGTCATTATTGTAATTTCTCACTCCCAACACAGATTGAAGATGCCTTCTCCACATTAGTGTTCAAAGCTGAGATTGGTGCATGAAGTATGGATGTGGACTAGGGAGAAAAGAGGCAGAAACCATCCTGCTGCACTGGCTCATTTTCCTGGTCTTGAGAGTACCCTACAAAACCATTCACTTAAGGTAGATGCAATACAGACACGGCTTTCCTTTTAAATCTGGCAATTTTTACCTAAAAACAAACAAACAAAAAAACCCTTTTATAGAAGTACAGTATTCACATAAAAAGTACACATCTAGTAAATATACAAATGAATTTATGCCATCCGAGAACACTCCTGTAAGCACAACCAGCTCAAGAAAACAGAACATTACCAGCCCCCAGAAGCACCCCTTTACTCATCACTAAATTCCTCTCTCCTCCTGTCAAGTGTAACCATTAACATGAAAGGGTAACCGTTAACCTAACTTCTAAACTGATGGATTAGTTTTGCCTATTTTGTACCTATTTTACATAGAAAATATACTAATTAATTGAAAATAATTTTAAGAGGAGTATTTAAAAAAAAATAAAATATATTTTGAACTCACACTATATCACAGTTCTTAAGCAAGTGCCTCAGCCCAGAATGTTAGTCTTGATTTTACATAGTGCCCTCCTTTGTCTGGATTAAGGTCTCTTTCACTCTGTATTGTCTTATTGTGAGTACTTTCTTATTTACCTGAGAGGCCAGCTCTGATATGGTTCTTTTGCCACTTCCCTATTGTAAGCCTTGTGTTCCTCTCCTTATTCCCAAATGCCCAACTGAATTGCCACAGTCAGAAAAATTTATCCTACTAACAAGGTTAAAACTGCATTTTCTCCTGATTTGCTTTTAAGTGTTACTGATGAATTTCTTAATTGTCCAGCACTAAGTTAAGGCAAACTTGTTCTCTTACCCTTTTCACCTAAATCTGAGTGACATGAGCCTAAATGATATGTAGAGAACCTTGTTATTCTCAAAAAAACATGAATCATTTCTTCTATGCTTGATAGGGTATATAGGATATATTTAGTAGTTACTAATAAAGATAATCAAAATCACTATGCATTGTTAATCACACAGTTATGTGACAAAATAACAAATAATAATAATTTAGTGTGCTATTTATCCAAGCTATTCCCCCTCAGAAAGACTTAAGTTGAACATAATGCCAAACTTCTTGAAGGCATAAGTTATGTTAGGCAGAACCAAGGGCAACAAGTAGAAGTAGTTTACAGTACTCCATCAAGAGGTGATGTGCTGAAATGAAAAAATATTAGCATGGGCTGCAGACCTTCATGCCTGTCAAACAAAGTAATATTTATCTAGCTAAGGTAGTTCCAGAAACTATAGAAAAAGACTCATAAAAAACATATATTTGCTCTCTAGAAGCAAGTAAACTACAAGAAAAGCTGATTCCCACTTTTCTTCCTATCAGAGGTAGACCTTGTTGAAGGTCCCCAGCCTGAGGTTCCAAAAACTAAATGGATAAAATATATGTGTATGCCTCAACAGCTGTTCATTATTAACCGTATTACAAATCTATTTTTTTTGGCTCATTAGTGGTTATATCAAGACTTTTGTCTAAGCACTTCTTAAAAAAAAAGGTATTATTCATTCTAGCAGGTTGTAGGGTACTGCCAATGGTAGAGAAAGAAAAGAGGAAGCGAGGCTCTGGAAATACAGAAACTTTAAAAATAAGTTACCTGTCAGATACTATCAGACACTACTCAGAATCATCTTTGAATAAACAAAAGAGGGCTCATTTGGGTTTGTGATCGGAAACTCTTCCGTAAGATTTTTCATTACCTAATCTTAAGGAACTATTCAGTTTTCAGTTCAGTAGCTCAGTCATGTCTGACTCTGCAATCGCATGGACTGCAGTATGCCAGAGTTCCTTGCCCATCACCAACTCCTGGAGCTTGCTAAAACTCAAATTCATTCAGTCAGTCATGCCATCCAACCATCGTGGAAGTTCTGTAATCAAGCCCTATTGGCCTCCAAAGTCAAATTTCCTGGGAACTATTACTTTTATTGAATTTTTATAGCTCTAAATGTGAATACTGCTGCTGCTGCTGCTGCTGCTAAGTCACTTCAGTCGTGTCCGACTCTGTATGACCCCATGGATGGCAGCCCACTGGGCTCCCCCATCCCTGGGATTCTCCAGGCAAGAATACTGGAGTGGGTTGCCATTTCCTTCTCCAATACATGAAAGTGAAAAGTGAAAGTGAAGTTGCTCAGTCGTGTCCGAGTCTTCGCCACTCCATGGACTGCACCCTACCAGGCTCCTCCATCCATGAGATTTTCCAGGCAAGAGTACTGGAGTGGGATGCCATTGTCTTCTCTGAACTGTGCATGCTACATTGTACCAACTACATTGTACCATGTGCCAACATGTACCAAAAGCACATGTTATATTACTACATGTGATTTGAGTTTTTAGTCATCTGTCTTGTTCTTATAAAGTTGTTATCTTCCAAATTAGATTTCCGCATATCTGTTCTTATAATGTTCTCCTACGTATCTGGCACAGAGTAGAGAAGAAGTGAGCATCTGGCACTCAACAAATCTCTGTTGATTAATTGACTGGATCATTTTAATTCTATACAAAAACTTTACTAATGTTAATTTGATCCAAAGTCAACTGAAATTTCAATAAATGCATTTGTAAACAGAGATGTTATGAGGATACTTCTGTTGTGAGAACGTATCTCAGCAGTAACACTGGCCTTCAACTCTTTCAAAACATTTCAAAACTACCTGTGGCTAACTAAATTAGGTAAAAAGCATGCAATTCATTCACAACATAGGTTTTATCTTACTTTATATCTTAGTTTAAACCTTAATTAAAGTCAGAGACTTTGTTTAATGAAGAAAGAAATGTCATTCTGAGCACCGTGATTTAATAAGCTTGAGGCTGACAGATTATGCAGCTGTACTCAAGAGAGAGAATCTGATTCACTGTACCAGTGCTTGAGTAGTTACTGCCACTGTTATAATTACAAGAGAATGTGTGGATCTCAATGTGCCAGACAGTGAAATTCTTTCTGTTTCCTGGGAGGGTGAAGCTATCCGTTACACAGTAATGGTAAGTTTGGACTGAAACACAGGATCAATGAGAAGGATGAAAAGTTGTGCTATAATATTTATGTCTTATATATTGCTGGGGGCACACTCCGCAGAAAGAGTGGAGGCAGTGGAACTTCCCTCAGCAAAGCCGAGGGGTTCCCGAGGAGAGGTGAGCCTGCTGTCCGCCAACCCAGCCCCTCGGCGAGCGAGAGACAATCAGACGCAACAGGGGTTCCGTCAAAGCAGTTCCACTTTATTGCTGCAAATACCCAGCTTATATAGGCAAGCAGGGGGTGGTTTAGGAGGGACTTTCCACAGCTGCACCAATCACATTAAAGGTCAAGTCATTATGTGCCTTCAGTCGCACCAATCATGTTAAAGGTCAAGTCCTCATTTGCATGGAAATCAAGAGAGCCAATCAAAAACTTTGACAAACATAGACCCCACCCGTATCACTTCTGCCAGGCAATATCTTAGTTTCCAACTGCTTCCAACTGTCAAACTGGCCCCCTCTTTTTTTTTCTTTCCTCTGAGGTTTCCCATTTAGGGCCCTACAATATATTTCCAACTTTAAATATTTATGCTATTAACTTGCTTTATAATAATTAACTGTTAACCATTTGATAATTGTTTTATCATAAGTAAATGTCAGTTGATTACATCAGTGACAAAAATAATTTGTACAAAATCTAAATGCTGCAACATCTAGAATGTCAAGAATTATATCTTCTAATAATGATGTTTTATGGAAGAAAAATTGTGTCCTGAAACAGCTGGTTGGATTTTTTTCAAAATTAGTAAGAGCTGAATTAGTAAACCAGTAATTTGCTTAAGAGTATTATTGCACGTTTATCCTAAGTAGATCATTAATCACTTATTTCCTTAATATTTTATACTCCAAAGCATTAATTTTGGATTTAATTCTATCCACATTTTAATATTAACATTATTTCTAGGAAGAGTTGAGCCTGAGCAAAATCTGTATCATACAGTTTTTCAAAATACTATTTTTTCTTCTGTTAAACATAAGTATTTTATTCATATTAAAAATAACAAAGCAGAAAGTAGAGGCAAAGTACCCAGGCTAGCTCCCTATTGCAATATGTTATTAATGAGGGCACTCTGTACATCTCATGAATTACTTCAATTTGCTTAAAAACAATTGTTAGAATTGGTCCAATGTATATTTTGATACATTCCAATTATGCTATGATTTGGTTTAAGTCATTTAAAATTTTTTATGAGAACACTGTAGTTGAATCTTACATAAAATTATTCAGAATATATTCATCAGTTTAAATAGATATATATTAAAAGCACTTTCTCCTGTTCTATAGGCAATCTTTTCACTTTCATGAAGATATCTTGAAGCATAGACTTTTAAAAATGGAGCCCACTGCAACTAGGTTTTTCTTATTACTTATGCATTTATTACCACATTTAAAAACCCTGAAGATTTTCTCCTTTGCTCTCTTCTAAGTGTCTTCTTAGTGTCTCCACTTAGGGAGGTAAAAATGAAAAAGAATGTTGAGAAAGAGAAAGTAGTACATTTACTTAGAAATGAAATGACCTCTAATAGAACTAATGAAGCTTCACATTCAAGCACCTTCATTTACACAGGTCCCTTCCAAGGCTCTAGGATGGGCCCTAGTAATGTGTCCACACATTGTTTTTATAAAAATTGCAGTCTCTTCTGCACTCCAACTTCCTTTCCTTCACACTCTGCCTGACGTCAGACAGTGCTGAAATGGCTTTTGTAATCTGAGGTTCTGGCGAAAAGGAAGTTATTAGAGGATGCATTTAGTATGGGCTTAGTAGACACATTTATGTGGTTGACAGTCATATCAACGGACAGATTAGTAGCTGCTAGTTGTTCTGGTGTCGAAATTGCTTCTAAGAGTATTCTGATTATTCTGTATGCTGATTTGTCTACCATTGTGATTCAAAAACACATGGTCAAAGAGGTGTTTATTTAAATAACTGACAAAGTTGAACATGTACTATTTTGATACAATTGAAAATATACTATTTTAATTGCAATCTGGAAAGACATTTTGAGACATCTGACTTATTTGGTATTGTTTTTACTTATTAAATAACTGAGAAAAACAGCAAAAACTGATGGACTATCAGATACTGGAATAAAGATAAATAATATCATAGAAAGTTTTGTGTCATCAAGAAACAAATTATTGCCAAAATAAATTTCAGATCCCATCGACAGGTTTAATTAAACAAAAATTGTAACTGAAGTTATAAATAGACCTTTGGATTGTTTTCAAATGCAATTAATAGAGAATAATAAATTGTTTGAACTTATTACCAAAAGATTTGAATTTCCAACTGACCTGACATGGAGTGCTGATCTTAGTTAAGATTTGTGAGAAGCTATTAACACTGGTGTGTTGGTACACATGTAATAACTGGCTCTCTGGGAAAAAAAAAATACATAAAGAAGCTGATTTCTAGTTTTTGCTAGTGGTGTAAATACTTCCATTACAGCCAATCAACCTACCAATATGGTATCACTGAGCTCTGAGTTGGAAGCAGATGCACACAATCAGCTCTTATGAGTACAGATGGAATTAGTGGAAGATATCTTCATATCTTCCCAACACCACATTGCAAGGAAGATACTGATTGTACATTGGTTCACAGGAATTGTCCACTAAATTTTGCAGCCAATCATGGCCCAAAGAAAACTGATGTTCTTGGATATATGACAGTTCATATGTGAAAAAGAAAGATTTCCCCCAACTTGACAAGAATTTTAAAGACGTACATAGCACTAGTGGATATTAGTTATGATGTTGAAAGAAACGTTTGCATTTTATCAATGCAAATTTCAACAATCCTACAGAAGGAGAATGAACTGAGTTTTTATTATTCATACAAATATTAGAAAACAATGGTCAATAGAGAAAAGACCAAAGAGTATGCAGCCAGAAAATAGAAGGAAGAAAGGTTTTAAAGGTGGATCAGGCAATTAATGAAAATATATTATTTTTGAAATTTGTGTGTTTTAATTTTTGTTTAATAGCTAGTTATAATTTGAAATTTATCTCCTCATTCTAAAATCAATATTTGCTCTGTCTTCAATTTTGTATTAATAATTTGCATCTTTTTTCTTAAAGAAGACCCTCAGAATTGTATCAGTTTCAGATCCAACAGGCCCTGAAGGGGCCTCATTATTGATTTACAATTCACCCTAGAGCCAGCTTAACTTTCAGATGTTAAGTGAACAGACCGCTGCAGTGTTGCTGACTTCCAATGGCAAATTTTGAGGAAGAAAAAATTTTAGAAAAAGTGCTCACAAACGAGTTGAGTTTTCTTCAAGATCTACCACTTACTAAATCTTATATTTTAGTGAGTATTATATTTCTGAGTATCAATTCACTTCACTTCACTCCAGTCACTCAGTCATGTCTGACTCTTTGCAACCCCATGAACCACAGCACACCAGGCTTCCCTGTCCATCACCAACTCCCAAAGTCCACCCAAACTCATGTTCAGTGATGCCATCCAACCATTTCATCCTCTGTCGTCCCCTTCTCTTCCTGCCCTCAATCTTTCGCAGCACCAGGGTCTTTTCAAATGAGTCAGCTCTTCGCATTAGGTGGCCAAAATATTGGAGTTTCAGCTTCAACATCAGTCCTTCCACTGAACACCCAGGACTGATCTCCTCTAGGATGGACTGGTTGGATCTCCTTGCAGTCCAGGGGACTCTCAAGAGTCTTCTCCAACATCACAGTTCAAAAGCATCAATTCTTCGGTGCTCAGCTTCTTTCACAGTCGAACTCTCACATCCATACATGACCACTGGAAAAACCATAGCCTTGAATAGACAGACCTTTGTTAGCAAAGTAATGTCTTTGCTTTTTAATATGTTGTCTGCTGCTGCTGTTAAATCTCTTCAGTCGTGTTCGACTCTAGGTCATAACTTTCCTTCCAAGTAGTAAGCGTCTTTTAATTTCATGGCTGCAATCACCATCTGCAGTGATTTTGGAGCCCAGAAAAATAAAGTCAGCCACTGTTTCCACTGTTTTCCCATCTACTTGAGTATCAATTATTCACTTTGAAAATCAGGTTAACTTGCCTTTACATGCCTTGCAAGATAATTATTTTGGGGAAGTAATGTATGGGAAAATATTTTTATAAAGAGATATATGCCATGCCTGGAGCTTGGCTTTACTCAATTTATTAATATATACATGAGTTATGTTGTGGTATTATGGTGAACTTAACAAATGATCTTCAAAACTTACTAAATTTCTAGAAACAACCTGGTAATATAATTTAATTTTGCTAAAATGGCCTATTCAAATGAATTTGTTAAGATGCACATTTTTATTAATAAAACACATACAAAAATAGTTAGTCTACCTCATTCCATAAAGGATATAAGGTGGCTTTCAAATAAAATGGTGAGAAAATAAAATTTTGTGATATGCTCTGCTCCTGAATGCCTTTAAATTGCCTATAGAACAATTTAAAAATAGTATTTTACACAATCTGAAAGGAATATGAAACAGCTATCTTCCAGATTAAGTCAGTATTTTACAAATCCTCCCACTGTCCAGTAAAGAATTACAAATTCTTATTTCTTTGAAATCAAGACTTTTACCAAAAACTGGCAGGCATGTCACAGACTTGTTTTGCTCATTTTCATTCGTGCTTTTGCCTGCACTATCACTTTTCCTATGCTGGTCACTAGCACTATTTGTAGCTAATCTCTGTTTTGCTGCTTAACTGACTGATAAGAAGACTCACTCTAAGGATTATTTTATCAGAAGCAGTGAGCCTGTATTTAGGCCTAATTAGCTCCTGAATGTTGACCTCAAGTTATCACAGTAAATAAGCTGAAGCTGCCTTTTATACAGTTCTGAGGTACTAGCTCTTGAATATATGACTAGCACAATGAAATGGACACCTATAAAGTAAATAAATAAGGATCTGTAACTAAGCACATTATAAAATGTATTTTGCCATTATTACCAAAATGTGAAAAGCATTCTTACAGAAACTGCTTAAGAAAAGAAAAATCAGGATATAAGAATGGTACATATAAAATTATTGCAAGAAAACACACTCAAATCTTGTTTATCTTTATATTTTTGTCATGAATTATATGCTAATTCTTCAATAAATTTGTATTATACTTTTAAGCAGAAAATACTATGACTTTTTAAGCCTATTATATTTTAACTCTAGTAGATACTATAAATTAGATTTCATTCTCCTCTGTGTTTCAATGCCCCACCATTTATTTACAAATGGATTTTTAGATTTCTAGGGGTGAGGAACAGAAATCCCAGAGCTTTTGAGTCAACTACAAAGTAAGAACTCACAGTCCCTAAGACTTTCCTCACTTTTGACACAAACTGCAAGTGTGAGGGATTTCCAAAAATATCATCTGATTTGATCATTCATTATAAGAATTTACAGAACCCACTGCAGGTGATTATGCTCACAGTTATGGTTTGTTGCTGGGAAAGAAGACAGACTATAATCAACCAGGGAGCTTCCATTGCTTTCTCCCCATTGAATCAAGATGCATTACTCTTCTAACATTGATTTGTGACAGAAACAGCAAGGACCTAACCAAAGCAGAAGAGATTAAGAAGAGGTGGCAAGAACATACAGAAAATTAGACAAAAAAAAATCTTAATGACCCATATAACCACATTGGTATGGTCCTCACTCAGATCCAGATATCCCGGAGTGTAAAGTCAAGTGAGCCTTAGGAATTATTACTATGAACAAAGCTAGTGGAGGTGATGGAATTCCAGATGAGCTATTTCAAATCCTAAAAGATGATGCTATTAAAGTGCTGCACTCAATATGCCAGCAAATTTGAAAAACTCAGCAATGGCCACATGCAATGGCACTGGAGAAGACTCTGAGAGTCCCTTGGACAACAAGGAGATCAAAACAGTCAACCCTAAAGGAAATCAACCCTTAGCATCCATTGAAAGGACTGATGCTGAAGCTGAAGCTGAAGCTCCAATACTTTGGCCACCTGATGCCAAGAGCTGGCTCCCTGGAAAAGACCCTGATGCTGGGAAAGATTGAAAGCAGGAGAAGAGGGGATCAAAGGATGAGATGGTTGGATGATATCCCAACTCAAAGGACATGAGTTTGAGCAGACTCTGGGAGACAGTGAAGGATGGGAAGCCTGGCATGCTACAGTTCATGGGGTCTCAGTGAGGCAAACAGGACTTAGTGACTGAACAAGAACAACACTGCCAACCAGAAAATTTGCCCAAGCCCCAGAGTTTTTATAGAGACTCCATTATATAGCCATGATTGATTGACTGATTGCAAAAGGTTGCTGTAAGTCTCTAAGATAACGATACCTATATCACATTACTGGTCTTTCTGGCATGGTCAACTCTAAATCACATTGTCAGACCAGCCAATATGACCAAAGTCCTTGGGCAAAAAAAGACACTAGAAATTACCTCCCAGAAGCTTTTTGAAGTGAAAATCACTCAGTCGTGTTCGACTCTTTGTGAGTCAATAAACTATACAGTCCATGGAATTCTCCAGGCCAGAATACTGGGGGTGGGTAACCTTTCCCTTCTCCAGGGGATCTTCCCAACCCTGGGATCAAACCCAGGTCTCCCACATTGCAGGCAGATTCTTTACCAGCTGAGCCACAAGGGAAGCCCAGAAGCTTTCAGTTCAGTTCAGTTGCTCAGTCATGTCCAACTGTTTGTGACCCCATGGACTGCAGCATGACAGGCTTCCCTGTCCATAACCAACTCCTGGAGCTTGCTCAATCTCACGTCCATCAAGTTGGTGATGCCATCCAACAACCTCATCCTCTCTCAATCCTTCTCCTGCCTTCAATCTTTTCCAGTATCAGAGTCTTTTCAAATGTGTCAGTTCTTTGCATCAGGTGGCCAAAATATTGGAGTTTCAGCTTCAGCATCAGTCCTTCCAATGAATATTCAGGACTGATTTCCTTTAGAACTGACTTGTTGGATCTCCTTGCAGTCCAAGGGACTCTTAAGAGTCTTCTCCAACACCATAGTTCCAAAGTATCAATTCTTCAGTGCTTAGCTTTCTTTATAGTCCAACTCTCACATCCATGCATGACCACTGGAAAAACCATAGCTTTGACTAAACAGATCTTTGTTGGCAAAGTAATGTCTCTGCTTTTTAATATGCTGTCTAGGTTGGTCATAGCTTTTCTTCCAAGGAGCATGTGTCTTTTAATGTCATGGCTGCAGTCACCATCTGTAGTGATTTTGGAGCTCAAGAAAAATACAGAAAATTAGGCAGGGCCAAATTCCTTATATAGGGATTAAGCAGGTATTTGTTTACCATGTATACCAATTAACATGGTAATTTATCTCTCATCTACTTCTTAATGTTTGCTGCCCTGGGCTGGGGGTGGCGGGGAGAGGGGCGGAATATGAATGAATGAATTAAAATGTTTGGTAGGTGAAGCAAAGCTTTCTTTAAAAAGCCTTCCAAAGTCAGTACTTTATCAATTGGAATACTTATTTTGTAATTAAAGAATGCTTACATCTAATGCTAAGGATGCTTTCATAAAGAAACACTTTCATAAACACTTTTACAAAGAAAATGTTCAGAGGATAAAGAGGTCATCCATTAAACATACAAGATTCATTCAACTTGAAATACAATTGGGCATCATGATATGTCATGTAATCTCAATATTTAACTAAACATTTGCTTCAAGTATGTCTGTAAACCTAGTAAACCACATAAAACTTCATATTAATACTATTGGCAAGAAACTTGGGCATCAGGGATAAAATAACAGCATTTTGCCTTTTAAAATAAATGAACGAAGACTTGGACCTAAAGGAGAGGAAGTCCACGCACTCAATATGAGGGAGGACAAACTTCATACACAGCACCCTGACCCTAGATCTGTGTTTCTGAAATTTTCAGGCTGAATAAGCCCTTTAATGAACAGGATCCCATGAGGCATTCCCAGGATAGACCCCTTCCCCACATTCTCTGCTTTAACTCCTCTCTGAAGTATACAGACAATAGTGTCTAATGCACATTTCCTGAGTTGTTGAACAGAGGCCGAACTCCTCACCAAATGAAAGAAATTAACTACTTGATGACCAGGAACACAGGGCGCCCAGGCCCACTGAGCCCAAGGATTGATAAAGTCAACCCCTATGACACCCCCTGTTACCAACAACCAATCAGTGAATTGTGTAAGAGTTTTGATCACTGTACCCAGGCACTCCCTGCCTCACCTTGCCCTGAAAATGTAAGGAGCATTTGAGCTAAAACCCATCAGGGAGTTTGGAATTTTTGAGCATCACCAGTCCAAGACTGCTTGTATGGCACCTTACAACACTGTACTTTGCTTCACACAACATGGAGTCAATAGACTAGCATTACTACACACCGGAAAGCAGATCCAAGTTTTGGTTTCGTAGCATTAAAAGAGAAGGACTTTTAAATGTATAAGTAGATTATTTATATTTGAGTCAATTAATCTTTAGTATGAAAGTGAAAGAGAAGTTGCTCGGTCGTGTCACACTCTTCATACTCCCATGGACTATACAGTCCATGGAATTCTCCAGGCCAGAATACTGGCGTGGGTAGCCTTTCCCTTCTCCAGGGGATCTTCCCAACCCAGAGATTGAACCCAGGTCTCTTATATTGCAGGCGGATTCTTTACTAGCTGAGCCACAAGCAAAGGCCCATCTTTAGTATAGCATTTTTATTTGTATGCTTTTCTTTAACATCATGATTATTATATATTATAAATTATATATTTGTTACAGCATTACTTAAATATTTATAATTTTAAAACTATACTTTAATTACCATATAAAAGTGATTAATGGCTTATAAATTCTTAAAAGGATGAAACATGAACAAGTAAAGCTTACAAACTAAACTTAAATTCTAATGAGCATATTTATGCATTACTTCTTCTTGATTTAATCCTCATATATTTTTCCCCCAATTTTATGGAGCAATGTAAAAAAAAAATCACTCATCGAAGAATTCATCCTATACCACAAAAGCATAAAGGTTAACTATATATACTCAGTTCCTAGATCCAAAATAAAACATATTCCCAAAAGGAAATAAAATGTATAAAATATCAGTCAAAGAAGAAAATTCACTAGGCCCCTGGGACTAAACAGTTAAAATCACCTGACTGTGTTTCTATTCAGAGAGTGTACATTTCTCAAACAGATAAAGAAGACCATTGTGAATCAGGTGTGTGAGATACCGGCTAAGCTGGACCACCTAAATTGGCTCACTTTGAAGAAAAGGCCAGCATAACCACGACTCTTTTACATTCACTACTCAACTCCAGGAAAATGCAGTCATGTTGCTCATCTAGACTCTCAAAATATTGAGATTACAGCTCCCATGGTGAAGTTACTAAAAAACACAGATGAAAATGACTGTTCATCATCACTGGAGGCTTCACACTTCATTGAGAATCCAACTGGGAACATGCTCTCTGAATCACAGTATATTGTCAAACACCAAGTGATGGAACGCTACTTAATGACTCAGTGATCAACAATGCAGGCGGTCTCAGCAGCAGGAGAAGGCATCCAGGGTGCACGTCAGTCAATACATTAGACTCCAGTGCATATTCTTCTTTGAGAACAAAATCAGGTTTAGCTCTTTGTGAGATGTTTGAACTGTGAAATCAAAGAAGGGAAGGAAGTACTGCACTGAACTGATACAGAGAACTGTTCTTTTCTAGGCAGAGGATACTGGGAATTTGACTGTATTTTTAATACTATACAGTGCTAATTCTAAGTACATAAAGGCTGCCTTGATGAATAATACATAATCAGTAAGTACAGAATAGTACAGATTTATTCTGTGGGAATTATGGAACAGGAGTGTGAAACCATGGAGGAAAGACTTCACAGCCTGAATCATTGTCAAAACATGTTTCCCTGCCTGCTTTATAAGGGCTCCAAGAAAATGATCTCTCCCTACCCATGCCCAAATGCATTATTTTAACATGATTATTAGCTTTAGTCAAATTTGTTTTTTCTGTTTTTCTTGGGTATGCACAGCAAAATGGTAGCGTGCTAGAGCCAGCTAATCAGTGACACGCAAGAGCTTACTGTGTGTCTCTTGCCATTTCATGTTCATTAATATCACAGTGGTGGCTGAAACTGATAATGGAGTATCTATACTAGAGATATCAGCAAGCACTACAAGTTGAGGGCCCTCATCCCACTCCCCAAGGGGCAGGTTGTTAAGCATTGACCAACACAGTTGTCGCTCAGTAGTGCTGGGTACTAATTAAAAAACTGTACTATGGGTCACACAATTTGTCAAAAATAGGAAGCAAAACCAATGATCTAAACGGATTTCTTGTTCTCCTAGAGCTAATCAATCTGATGCAGTTGCCATGCCCCTTTCTCCTCTTATTCCTTACTTCACTTTCATATATTCTAATTATTCCTTAAGACATCTCTATTTTATATGCCACTAGTGTCTCCCTTTGCTAAACTTTTATTGCAATTACCAAAGTAAAAATTTTTATAAATGAGATCTAAATTATTTCCCATGTATTTCTTCTTGACCATATTTCAGGTTATTTCAAAGCAGATAAGTTTTAAACTTTGTTGCAAGATTTGCTTAGCATGAAGCACACTTTGGGTACCAGGAGTTGCAAGACAGAGGAACACTCAAAACTTTGGAACTGATTGAGGGAATGTTTTTAATATTTAAGAAGAATGGTGTAGCTCAGACACTTTCCAAAGGCTCCCCTCTAATATCTGTAGGACTAAGATGAAAAGAGTCATTTTTTTTTTTTTTTTTGCCCCTTACAGTCTATCGTGTGTGTGTGCTCTACTGCTCACTCATGTCCATCTCTTTGCAACCCCATGGACTGTAACCCGTTAGGCTCCTTGGTCTATCGGATTTTTCAAGCAGTAATAATGGAATGGGTTGCCATTTCCTTCTCAAGGGGATCTTCCCAACCCAGGGATAGAGCCTGCATCTCCTTTGACTCCTGCTCTGGCAAACTGACTCTTTACCACTGAGCCACCTGGGAAGCCCCCACTCTGTTGACTATATCATATATATCAAGTGATAAAACCTGTGTAAAGCTACTCTGTTCTCAAACAGAAGAGCAGGATCACTAACTTGTTAAAATGGCCCTTGTGACATGAAAGCCACCCCCTGCCTCCCACTACTCCCACTGGACTCACATTATGCCACTCACCCCCTCATTCATAGTCACATGGGCCTTATTCTAGTTCCTTCCGCGAATGATCCATGTTCTTCCCACTTTACTGTCTCTGCAAAACCAGACTCCATGTGCCCCTATCACTATGTGAAGCCCATTTCACTTTTCCTGTCCAATCCGCAGTCAAGATAGGGTTTCATCCCAGGCTTTCAGACCTCACCTTGCCTTTCCTTTCCAATTTGTACTTTGTAATATGATGACATATTATCTGAGTAACATATAATGTATCCTATAGACTTGTAAACTCAATGAGGGCAGTGCAATGCTACTTGCTGTTATATTTCCACAGATATTACCTTATACAGTAAATAGAAGAGCAAAATAGAAAGGCAGAAAAGATGGAAGGAATGGGAATTAAGCAAGCTTCTACATAATGCGGGGAAGTTCACTATACTAGGAGTTTTAATATTTCTACTTTAACATGGGTATTTTACAAAACCTCACTTTAAGAGCAGGAGTTTTATCACAGCTTATGTTTCCCTGTTAAAGAGAAAGCACTAGCAGAATATATTCACACTGGAAGGATTTTTTTACATAATGTCATGGATTTGTGAAAGAGCAAAAATGAATCAAAACAGCCAGAAAAATCCCAATAGAAATTCACGACCCAGATAAACAGGATGGTGTGATCACCAGCCTAGAGCCAGATACCCTGGAATGTGATGTCACGTGGGCATTAGGAAACGTCACTACAAACAAAGCTAGTGGAGGTGATGGAATTCCAGTTGAGCTGTTTCAAATCCTCAAAGATGATGCTGTGAAAGTGCTGCACTCAATACACCAACAAATTTGGAAAACTCAGCAGGGACCACAGGACTGGAAAAGGTCAGTTTTCATTTCAATCCCAAAGAAAGGCAATGCCAAAGAATGTTCAAACTACCGCACAGTTGCACTCATCTCACATGCTAGTAAAGTAATGCTCAAAATTCTCCAGGCTAGGCTTCAGCAATATGTGAACCATGAACTTCCAGATGTTCAAGCTGGATTTAGAAAAGGCAGAGGAACCAGAGATCAAATTGTCAATATCTGCTGGATCATCAAAAAAGCAAGAAAGTTCCAGAAAAACATCTACTGCTTTATTGACTATGCCAAAGACTTTGACTGTGTGGACCACAACAAACTGTGAAAAAATCTTAAAGAGATGGGAATATCAGGCCACCTGACCTGCCTCTTGAGAAATCTGTATGCAAATCAGGAAGCAACAGTTAGAATTGGACATGGAACAACAGACTGGTTCCAAATAGGAAAAGGAGTACGTCAAGGCTGTATATTATCACCCTGCTTATTTAGCTTATATCCAGAGTACATCATGAGAAATACTGGACTGGATGAAGCACAAGCTGGAATCAAGACTGCTGGAAGAAATATCAATAACCTCAGATAAGCAGATGGCTAGTGGAGGTGATGGAATTCCAGTTGAGCTGTTTCAAATCCAGAAAGATGATGCTGTCAAAGTGCTGCACTCAATATGCCAGCAAATTTGGAAAACTCAGCAGTGGCTACAGGACTGGAAAAGGTCAGTTTTCATTCCAATCCCAAAGAAAGGCAATGCCAAAGAATGCTCAGACCACCACACAATTGCACTCATCTCACATGCTAGTAAAGTAAGTCTCAAAATTCTCCAAGCCAGGCTTCAGCAGTATGTGAACCATGAATTCCCTGATGTTCAAGCCGGTTTTAGAAAAGGGAGAAGAACCAGACATCAAATTGCCAACATCCGCTGGATCATGGAAAAAGCAAGAGAATTCCATAAAAATATCTATTTCTGCTTATTGACTATGCCAAAGCCTTTGACTGTGTGGATCATAATAAACTGTGGAAAATTCTGAAAGAGATGGGAATACCAGACCACCTAACCTGCCTCTTGAGAAATCTGTATGCAGGTCAGGAAGCAACAGTTAGAAGTGGACATGGAACAACAGACTGGTTCCAAATAGGAAAAGGAGTGTGTCAAGGCTGTATATTGTCACCCTGCTTATTTAACTTCTATGCAGAGTACATCATGAGAAACGCTGGACTGGAAGAAGCACAAACTAGAATCAAGATTGCCAGGAGAAATATCAATAACCTCAGATATGCAGATGACACCACCCTTATGGCAGAAAGTGAAGAGGAGCTAAAGGATCTCTTGATGAAGGTGAAAGAGGAGAATGAAAAAGTTGGCTTAAAGCTCAACATTCAGAAAAAAAAACATCATGGCATCCGGTCCCATTACTTCATGGCAAATAGATGAGGAAACAGTGGAATCAGTGTTAGACTTTATTTTTTGGGGCTCCAAAATCACTGCAGATGATGACTGCAGCCATGAAATTAGAAGACGCTTACTCCTTGGAAGAAAAGTTATGACCAACTTAGATAGCATATTCAAAAGCAGAGACTTTGCCGACTAAGGTCCGTCTAGTCAAGGCTGTGGTTTTTACTGTGGTCATGTATGGATGTGAGAGTTGGACTGTGAAGAAGGCTGAGCGCCGAAGAATTGATGCTTTTGAACTGTGGTGATGGAGAAGACTCTTGAGAGTCCCTTGGACTGCAAGGAGATCCAACCAGTCCATTCTGAAGGAGATCAACCCTGGGATTTCTTTGGAAGAAATGATGCTAATGCTGAAACTCCAGTACTTTGGCCACATCATGCGAAGAGTTGACTCACTGGAAAAGACTCTGATGCTGGGAGAGATTGGGGGCAGGTGGAGAAGGGGACAGCAGAGGATGAGATGGCTGGATGGCATCACGGACTCGATGGACGTGAGTCTGAGTGAACTCCAAGAGATGGTGATGAACTGGGAGGCCTGGCGTGCTGTGATTCATGGGGTCACAAAGAGTCGGACACGATTGAGCAACTGAACTGAACTGAACTGAACTGATGCAGATGGCACCATTCTTACAGCAGAAAGTGAAGAAGAACTAAAAAGCCTCTTGTTGAAAGTGAAAGAGGAGAGTGAAAAAGTTGGCTTAAAGCTCAACATCAAGAAAACTAAGATTATGGCATCTGGTCCCATCACTTCATGGCAAATAGATGGGGAAACAGTTTTTGGCCTCCAAAGTCACTGCAGATGGTGACTGCAGCCATGAAATTAAAAGACACTTGCTTCTCGGAAGAAAAGTTATGACCAACCTAGACAGCATATTAAAAAGCAGAGACATTACTTTGCTAACAAAGATCTGTCTACTCAAAGCTATTGTTTTTCCAACAGTCATGTATGGATGTGAGAGTTGGGACTATAAAAAAAGCTAAGAGTTGAAGAATTTATGCTTTTGAACTATGGTCTTGGGGAAGACTCTTGGGAGTCCCTTGGACTGCAAGTAGATACAACCAGTCCATTCTAAAGATCAGTCCTGGGTGTTCTTTGGAAGGACTGATGCTAAAGCTGAAACTCCTATACTTTGGCCACCTAATGCAAAGAGCTGACTCATTGGAAAAGACCCTGATACTGGGAAAGATTGAAGGCAGGAGGAGAAGGGGACTAGAGGGTAAGATGATTGGATGGCATCACAGACTCAATGGACATGAGTTTGAGTAAACTCCAGGACCTGGTGATGGACAGGGAAGCCTGTTGTGCTGCAGTCCACGGGATCACAAAGAGTCAGACACGACTAAGCAACTGAACTCAACTGACTGACTAATTGTAAATTCTCTCCCTTTCATTTCCCTTTCCCCACACTCGGATCATAATATTTCTATAAAATCAAATAACAGAAGAAAACAAACTATGAAGCTCATTCTCAGTAAGGTGTAAAACATTAATAAAGCATAAATAGTTACTCTTTGTGTGTGTGTGTGTGTGGCCTTGCCTCCTGGCTTGTGGAATCAGCTCCCTAACCAGCGACAGAACACAGCCCCGACAGTGAAAGTGCCAAGTCCTGACAACTGGACCACGGAGGAATTCCCAACAGTTACTTTTTATATAGTTCCCAGAAGCAGCAACATTTTAAAATGCAAACAGCCTTAAAGTTAAAAAGTTTAGTTGGTATTCCAATATTATGGATGACATTTTGACAATAAAATCATTTTATGTGGCCAAATAAATAAAAACCAAACTAATGTTTCTAAAGCAATTATCAAGCAACATGCACAACAGATAAATTCTCTCTTTCTCCCCTCTAGTTTGATCTCTTCCTGAGCCTCACCAGGGAGCTCATACCAAGAAGCCACTTTATCCATGAAAGTGAGCACATACTCTGACAAATAGCAGTTTATCTACAATTGGCAATAGAAGATGTGAGCTCTGGCCTTATTTGAACAAACCAGACACAAAGTATGTTTACTAGGTAGAGAGCCCTTCCTCATTCAAATTCTGCGAAAGTACATCTTTTATACTTATGACAAACCTTACGGCAAACATTCTCGACTCAAGATAAACAGGAGGAAGGAAACAGCCTTACAGGGCCGCTGCTGGAAAGGCCACTGCTTCACCAGGATGCCCACATGCCAATATATTCAATAGCCTCTCAGTCCTGCTCATTTTTCAAATCTCCCACACGCATGCCTAGAGTATATCTGCATCTATGGTGGGGATGTTGTGAAAGAGAGTCTTCAAGTTCTCTATGGTTCCCGCATATAAAGATGGGCAATGTACATACAGCGCATGCGCAGGCATGAGCGCGAGCGCCTCCTTCACTCCTACGCACTTCAGAGATTGTTCCTGTCGTCATGGGCCGCCGCCCTGCCCGTTGTTACCGGTACTGCAAGAATAAGCCTTACCCCAAGTCTCGCTTCTGCCGAGGTGTCCCCGATGCCAAGATCCGCATCTTTGACCTGGGTCGGAAGAAGGCCAAAGTGGATGAGTTCCCACTCTGTGGCCACATGGTGTCTGATGAATATGAGCAGCTCTCTTCTGAAGCCCTGGAGGCCGCCCGAATTTGTGCCAACAAGTACATGGTGAAAAGTTGTGGCAAAGATGGCTTTCACATCCGAGTGCGACTCCATCCATTCCACGTCATCCGCATCAACAAGATGTTGTCCTGTGCTGGGGCTGACAGGCTTCAGACAGGTATGCGAGGTGCCTTTGGAAAGCCCCAGGGTACAGTGGCCCGAGTCCACATTGGTCAAGTCATCATGTCCATCCGCACCAAGCTTCAGAACAAGGAACATGTGATTGAAGCTTTACGCAGGGCCAAGTTCAAGTTCCCTGGGCGCCAGAAGATTCATATCTCCAAGAAATGGGGCTTTACCAAGTTTAATGCTGATGAATTTGAAGACAAAGTGGCTAAGAAGCACCTCATTCCTGATGGTTGCGGAGTCAAATATGTCCCCAACCGTGGACCTTTGGACAAGTGGCGAGCTCTGCACTCCTGAGGTGTTTGACAACACTGCCAACTTTGGCCATGCTGGTCTAAATTTTGCTCACGAATAAATTGTATTTACTGGCAAAAAATAATTGTTAATTTTTTTTAATATTTTAAACGTTTTAAAATAGCCAATTTTAAAAACTAGACTACTAGAGAAATAATTTTTCTAATTATCAGAAAGAATTTTAATAACAAATGATAATTTACTTTCAAGTGAACGATTTGTATGCCATTCATAGGGAAAGCTATTTCAGTTCTAATTCATGCTGTTAACCTAGAGAGCCAAGGGAAATATGTAAGAAGTTTTGTTTTTAGAGAAGTCATAAATTACTCAGTTATTACCTTGAATGAAAAAGTAGAGAAGAATCTGAGATTTACAGAAAAGAATTACTGTTATAGAAAATAATCAGAATGAAAATCATGGTAGGCATTAGTCGTGTTTCAACTATGATCTCTTTGAAACTATAAAGTCTATTCTTAAACTTGTTGCTTAGGTTTTCCTTATACATTTCTGCACATTGTCTTTTAGAACTACCTATCAACTTCAACTATCAGCCTTGGGACAATTGGGGATCACTGCAAAAGATTTCCCCAGACAAGCCTTTCATTATCTCACACTCAGGAGAGGACAATCCAATCTTTTCTTCATCACAGAAAGGTCATAGGTTGACATCCAAGTTCATATTGCTTGACCTGAGTCCCAGTAGAATGAACAGAAAAGAAAATGACACTAAATCAGGTATCTGTGCAGATTTAAAAGATCCCAGAGATAATTTGCAATCTGTCGGTGCTTGCCCTACATTAGAATTATGTTGTGCATACAAGTGGGGTTTTTAGTTGTTATGTTTTATTTTAGAAATTACATAAGCTGAAGTTTCTGGGTCTCTACTACATTTTAAAATTCTGGTTCTTAATGTTATTTAGTATTCTAAATTTCAATCCTGCAAACAGTGCCCTCAGTTTTCTATAACCACTCATTTTCGAAGTCATTGTATTTAAGGAACAAAAGGAATACTAAATAAGCAGTATCGAAAGACATCCTTTTAAAATTATTTTCATTTAGTTAAAATTCCTATGTCAGTCTTAAAATTTTGTGTCTGCCTTGATACATCTTTTCTGCTCTTACTATATTACCTACTTGTGTATTTTTAAGGTAAGTTGCTGTTTTAAGCTATAGTTATTATTATACTTAAACAAGAAGGATGGCAGTGGTTTAGTCGCTTCAGTCCTGTCTGACTCTTTGCGACCCCTTGGATTGTAGCCCAGTGGACTTCTCTGTCTGTGGGATTTTCCACGGAAGAATACTGGAGTGGGTTGCCATTTCCTTTTCCAGGGGACCTTCTCAACCCAGGAATCAAACCCACCTTTCCTGCATCGCCTGTATTGGCAGGCAGGTTCTTTACTGCTGAGCCACCAGGGAAGCTCAAACGAAAAGAATAGCAAGTACTAAATTACATGAATATATAGAAAGGACCTTTCAGCTTAAGTAGCACTTGACATGTTTTACTTGATATTAATACTTTAAATCTCCTGAAATTTTCTAGGAGATTAAGTACTGTGCAACTTGCAATGAAAGTATACTTGAGCCGGATCTTCTGACTCTTGTCCAGTCCTGTTAATTTTTTACTACATAATCTTTAAAAAAAAAAAAAGGCAAACCCCTCAACTTCAGAAAAATCACAATGCCAAAGAAAGCATTTCCTTGGTTACATGTTAATACAAATATGATGCAGCTTTGAAACTATTCTCTATCTTCATTATATATCCTTATCTTTGGTCTCAAACTTTCTAAACATTTTAACCTTCATATGTGGAGCTCTATACTCAATAAATACAGGGTGCATTAGCCCATGAATATCTTTGCTCTAAGAGGCTGGTAACTATGATTGTTATTGCATATAGATAGGTGAATGAAAGGTGAATTAAAGATGAAAAATTAGTACATTAAACATCTAGTAAGAAGGTGTCATCAAGATTTATTACTTGACTTTACCTTCAGTTTCCTTTTACAAGCTATTATATATAAATTTTATTTCCTTTAACTTTGATAGAACATTTTCACTTGTTTTTCTTAACAAACAGCATGCCAACTTATGTTCTGCAAGCCATAATTTTGTTTTATCAGCATTTTCCCATTTTCTAGTTATCAAAAATTGATAAGACACTTGAACTGAAATTTAATTTTATATTGTAGAGCTCTTCATTATTTTTCAATTTCTATTCAAAATGGAAAATTTAATTTTGGAACATATGTATTCAGAATTTCATCCACTACTGCAATGAAACAGAAGTCTCTGCTTATTTAAAATAAAAATCCAAGTACAGTTGACTAAATTCAAGCAAATATTGCCTTGCAAAACTCTCTGATTTAGTTGTTGGAGTTCTTCAGATTTTATGGAAAATACTGGCTGAATCTCTTAGGAAATAGACCATGTATCATTCCAATTTAGTTTTGAAAAGCGTATTTCACCAATAATTATTGTATAATCCACCATTTCTTTCCTTCTCGCAAAATATGGAATTATATTAAGCAGATCCTGCTTAGAATCCTTAATTTTTATGAAAATATATACCAGCTCTTACATGAATTGGTTATCAGTAATATTGGCAGGCATTTTATTTCTACTTTAGCAGCTTTGTACTGTCTGCCCTGACACAATTCAAGTTGGGCTTTTTGTCTCTTAAAGAGCCTAAGGCTTGAGATGAGAGATCATTTCATCCCAATCATCTGCTGCCTTTATATTAATAACATATGCTTCTTTATTTTAGAGTAATGACTTCATTGTTTCCCTAAGAATATCTACATATTCTTTTTTAAGTATATAATGTAAAAATTAATGAGTAAAGCAAAAAGTATATTGCACCATTAATAATAATTCAAAGTGAGGTTATTATCGTGCTTAACAGTGGATAATAAAGGAAGATCTGATGTCAGGATGGCTGGATTTGAATCTCTTTCTTCACTTTACTTCACTTACAGACAAGTTATTTAGTATAGCTATTCCTTAATTTTAAACTATAAAATGGGATTAGGACATTATAATTATAGGTTGTTTTAGGACTATATGAGATAATTCATTGAGAAAATGAATAGGATTGTGGCTTGCTCATAAGTGCATAAATCAATGTTAACTTCTAACAGTTGAATCTGAAGTTATTGTTGTTACATTTATTCCTGCCTCTCTCCTAATTGTTGTTGCTTGTAGTGTTACTTTTTTCATGATATATAACCTTAATATTCTGTTTTGCAACCATAATTCCCTCTGGTTGTATAATTTCAAGTCCTAGTTTTACTTGGATTCAATATTCTTATTCAAGATTTTGTTGTTATATTTAGTTTTATAAATTTCCATTTTCATATTTTTCTATTTGTCATCTCTTTTTGGAACTCTTTTTGAAAAATGTTATGCTTTACCAGTTATCCTCTACATATGGTTATTATTCACTATGGAGATTTGTTTCATTATCTATGTTTTCCTTCCAAACTAGTTATTCTATTTACTTTATGTATCTTTTTCATTCAATATTTATTACTTCTTTACTTCTCCTCTCCTTTTTCTCAAGAGACTGATTATATAGCTGTCCTGACATTATTTTCCTACTACATATGTATGATATATATACTGTTCTACCCAGACCTCATACTAATTCTGGAAGATTAAATGGTGGAACATCTCTAGTCACCCTTTCACAAAGTTTTTGCAGTTTTTGGTTCATTTAGCCTTCTCTTTGGGTGGCATTGTTTGAGGACTGGGTATTGCTATCTATCTTCTTTTCCATACCCTCAGGATGAGAGGGATAAGGATAGGAGAGAAATTGAAGGATTAATAGTTACAGCCTTTGATGGATGACAGCTACCTCTTCTGAAATCCCTTTAAATATTCTTATATCACAGCTTACTCCTGTCTTTCAAGTGCTCAGTCTGCTCATCTGTCTATGATATCTTTCTTATCTTGACCTTGCTCCTATTCAGTGAGGAACCCTAGAAAATGGCATGTCCAAATGCTGAGGATCTTTGGTGTTGTTTGGAGCTACACCTGTCCATGGATTTTCCTAGTTTTCCCTTATGTAACAACTTACATGCACAGTACATTACTCTCCATATTAGGACATTTGTGAGACATTTTAAAATTTCATGTTTCTTCAGGAATGCTTCTAAGAGTTTGAAGAGGGACATTTCATAAATCATCATTATATAATCTATTATTTCTCCCCAAGCCTCAAAATATATAATTATACTAGTTATATTAAAGCTATTTAGCCAGAATTTTTCCTTAATATATACATTTTATTGAAGTCAAATTTTTAAGTAAAAAAATAGTGCTAGAAGAACACATGAGAATATTGTCTTCATTTTATGTCTTCGCTCCTAAATTTATGACATGACCCTTTCCTTGGTGGATTTTAGATGTATTTCTTTTTCTATATCATTCACTTTATTATATATTGGAGAAGAAGATTCTTTGATCCTGTTTTGTTTCAGTTTACTCACCCAGAAGCTGTCCTAATATCATACTAAAAATAATCTACTTCTGGAAATTTTAACTTTAAAACAAATCATGTAGAAATATGCTTCCATATGCTTTGTAGCAACTCTGGTTATCTTTTATTGGTGTGGATCTCAAACAGTTATAGGTAAAATGACTATGATCATCAAGATGAAGAATTTTTAATATAACATCTAGAAATACAAATTTTGTATATATGTTCATACTGAAGAATTTAAATATTATAAATTCTAGAAATATAAATCTTGTGTTCTGCTCATACATATCTTGACAACTTTTATGTTATTATGTAATAATTACCCAATCAGCTAATTATGCAGTTTAATTATATGTTAAAATGTCATCTAAGAGTTATTGATATTTGTATGCTCCAAATACTTAAATAATAGGTCTATATTCACGGTAGAAACTATTGTATTTTTAGAATAATATTATTAAACTCTTCAAGTGTCCTATTCATTAAACTCCCTGTTGTCACTGATGACTGGTCACTGATGAGAAATATTAGAGATTGTGAAGGAGATGGTGCCTTTTGCACAAATGCAGAGTTCTTAAAGGAACAAGAATCCTTTCCCCTCTCTGGCTGAATGGAGCAGGGAAAATGACGTTGAATTGTTAGGAAATGGTGGCTTGGTGTTTTTTTTTTTTTTTGGCCACACCACATGACTTGCAGTCAGTTCTCCAAACAGGGATTGAACCTATTTCCTCATCAGTGAAAGCACAGAGTCCGGAACCACTGGACAACCAGGGAATTTCCAGTGATGATTTTCTTTTACCTGAATGCTGTAAGTCACTGACCACCATCACCACCACCACCAGCACCACCACCATCGTAAACAAGAAGACAGTACTGGGGATGAAGACAGGAAAGAGATGGTGGAACTGAGATAGAGTGTTCAGGGACAGTCCTCAACTTCTGGCATAGTAAGGATGAGACTTAAATATCCCATGATGTGGGGCCATTCTGGCTCTTTATGTAACACTGCTGATTCTATGCCCTCAGAGACCTCCTCTGTGGGGGGCAGCTAAATGCATGGAATGAGCCATGCTTTAACCAGATTTCTCTTGAAGGGATTTAATAGGGAGAGAAACTCCAGTCTGTTCTAAAGAACCTACAAAAGACCTCATAAGAGTGAACATTTGGACATCAGATCCATAAAGAACCAGGAGGCAGTGCTGTAAAGATCACCAGCAGTACTGAAAAGGAACTAGTTTTCTGTGCCTTGAAGTCTTCATTAAACACAGTGAATATTGTCTGTGCTCACATTCTGTTGTCAGTAATACATAATCAAGGAATGAGAGAGGGTCAGCTAGGGGAATAAGAGCAGGAAATTTCTTCTTTCCTGCTGTAAGAAACTGAAACTACTAGTCTAGGCTGCTTTAAAGTAACAGATGGGAGGTTTGAATAGGAATTGAAAGTGATTGAAAAGTTACAGATGAGGGTTGGATATTATTAAGGAAACATGCTAATGTAAAAGCAATATGGTTTCACTGGAACACAGTTGGTAGTTGTTCCAGGAAAATAAAATTTCATGTTCACTTCAATATTTCTCCTGTCAAACCATTTGGATGAAAAATTCTGCACACCATGCCAGTAAATGCCTGAATTACTAAAATTTAGAAGGCATTGAAATTTCACCAGACTAAAATAAAACCTCATTCAACAAAAAGAAATTTCCATATCACTTCTAAACAACTTCCATTTACCTGTGGCCCCTCTCTTTCTACCATATCTGAGCACCTTAAGTGTGAGCATGCTTTAAATTCCTATCACTGAAGCCCATGTTCATATGGCTCTATTCAAATTACCCATAAACAATGTCTATTAATTTTATTTTCTGTCTAGGTGGTAAGGATTTGATTTATGTATAATGGACTGCTTCAATTTATGAACTACTTGCTCTGTGATTACAAGTCATGTTCTTGAAGCACAACTGGATTATTGATAAAAATGCCATTTTCACAGTTTTATATATTTTTCAAGACATTATAAATAATAGAAAATCATCAAAATATAACAATACCAAACCTAGTTTATTTAAAAAGCAAATTTGCAGTTATAGAAATTTTTTCTTAACTACATCTAATGACATATTTGTGACAAGTGCCACCAGTACTTACTGAATGAATTAATGAACTTGAGGTCTATCAACCCTCTAACGTCAGAAAATAATTTTAAAATTGCATAATAAATTTGAAGAGGCTGTGCCCTAAGAGAAAGAAATACCACTTTTAGATATCTATACTAGAAAAACCCAATAATAAATCAGATGATGTATGCAAGAGCTTTTATATCACTGTTCATCATAACAAAAAGTGAAGAAAACCCAAAACTAACTCCTAATTCCTAAGATAAATCCATGAATATAATCACTGGGGTATACTCACAATGGGAGATATATACAGAGTGAAAATATATGAACTACAGATACAGCATAAATAAATCTCTATGAGACTTACATAAGAAATAAAGTATTAAGTGATAAAAAGAAAATAAAAGAAGACTATAAATAGTGTAATGCGTTTTTTAAGCTAACAAACAAGGAAAACTAGAAGTATAAAACATGATAAATCTGTTTTCTTAAAGGATTCTAAGAACAAAAATTCACGCTAATGGTTGGTTGGGAGGGACATAGCGTGGCATGGGAGTAATAGACATAGTCTATGGAAGGTACACACAAGAGATCAAATGATGTTAGTAATTTTTTAATTTATATTTTGGAATTTAAGTTCAAAGGTATCTATTTAGTTATTGTAATTCAAAATGTACAAACCTGTGGCAGACAGACTTTTATGTGACTCTCTAGATTCCTACCTCCAGATATTTCATGCCCATGTATAATCTCTTCCCCTTGAGTGTGGGTAGGACCTGTGACTTATTAATACTTCTAACTAACAAAGTATAACCAAAGTGATGGAATGTCACTCCCAGAACTATGATACTACATATAAGACTATGGTAGGAAAATGTCTATTTCCTATTAAACTTTTCTGGAGTCTGGTTCTCCTTACTGGTTTTTGACGAAGCAAACTGCTAGGAGTCCTAGAGCTACCAATAAGTAAACTGTCAACAAACTGAATGAATCTCTAAGCTGACCCTTCCGAAGTCCAGCCTCCAGGTGAAAACTCAGCCTTAGCCAACAGTGCAACTTTACAGAAGACTAAAGATAAGCTATGCTCAGATGCCTGACTCATAGCAACTGATAACATAAATGTGTATATTTTAAGACTCCAAATTTGTGCTGAACTGTTATGCAATAACAGATAACTAATAAATAATAGATTGCAATACATATATTCTTAGTTATAGTGTAGTAGAATTTATCAGTTTATTCTTTAGTTGCTAACATTTTTTTCTGTGTTAAGAAATTATATCTATCCTGATATTGAAATCTAGTACTCTGATTTATTTATAAAGATTAAATTTAACTACACAGATTTAATCTTTAACCTGTGGAAATTTGTAGTTTTGTATAGTTTACCAAGAGAGCCATTTTTTCCCCATATGACTAGCTAATTATGATAACTTTAAAATATTTTCCCTTTGAAGGCAAGCTTTTACAGCTCATTATTTTCATTATGTCAGGACCATTCTTGGAACTTTCCCCTTCCAGATAAATTTAATAAACAGCTTGTCAAATTATCACACTCAACAATACCTAATAAGGTTTTTATTGAATTTATAGTAACTTTCTTGAGTAATCTGAGAATTGACATCTCTATGAAAATAAGTCTTCCTTTTTCCAAATTGTACTTCTAATTTATTAGATATCCTTTAATGTTTTTCAATATATACTTTATAGTTTTTTCCATTATTGTTTTACACATCTTCTGTTAGATTTGCTCTTATAGATGCCTTGTGTTTTTTCTGTTGGTATTGAGAAGGTCATCTTACTTATTACATTTTAACAGTGCTCTTTTACTAACTCTTTAATAGTTTTTCTGTTGATTCTCTTGCATATTTTGCATAGACATCAAAATACCTGCTAATATTAATAATTTTGCCATTTGCTTTCAAATATTTATATTTTAATACATTTCTTATTCTTACTGTTGCTTCTATATGATTTAAATCATATGATAATTCTATATGATTTGAATAGAAATAGTAGGAGTGAATGGAGAAGGAAATGGCACCCACTCCAGTACTCTTGCCTAGAGAATTCTGTGGACAGAGGAGCCTGGAGGGCTGCTGTCCATGGGGTCGCACAGAGTCGAACACGACTGAAGCGACTTAGCATGCATGCATGCATTAGAGAAGGAAATGGCAACCCACTCCAGTATTCTTGCCTGGAGAATCCCAGGGACAAAGGACCCTGGTGGGCTGCCGTCTATGGGGTCGCACAGAGTCGGACACGACTGAAGCGACTTAGCAGCAGCAGTGAACAATATTCTTAATCTTGAACTTTAAAAAATCGCCTCTTACTTTCCACTTTTAAGGATGATATTCCTTGTATCTTTGTGACAGATATTCTTCCATAGGATAAAAAATTTTGAAATTTTGGCCAAAATTAGCTACTTTTATTTGTTTTCTTTTTTCTCTCTTCAGTCTTTCAGATCTGAAAGTTGAATATTTTTCATGTCTTTGTGCATTTGTTTAGATGACTTTAAGTTTTTCTGTAGTAATATCTAAATGGCGTGGTTTGCATTAATATATATTTTACATAATAAACCACCCATTTGTTCATGGGATAAATCTAATTTGGTTGTGCAAGTTTTTAAACACTCAGCTTGGATAAATTTGATATTATACTATTATTTTGTGTTTATTTCAAAGATATTCTTGCCTCACAAATTGAGTTAGTATGTACTGTTACCTCTTTTCTATTTTAGAAGAGACTTATAATACTGTAATAATTTTCCCTGGAAGATTTGTTAGAACTCTAGTTTAAACATTTGATTCTGTTGTTGTGTGTGTGTGTGTGTGTGTGTGCGCGTGTATGTGTTAGGGAAGATTTTTACCTTAATCTAATTTTTATAGTGCTTAGAAAATATTCTGCCTTTTATATTTTTGTGGAGATATATGTATGTATATTATATAGGAATATATATATAATCTAAAAAAAAACAAACAGCCAGTTGCTCTATTTAGAGAACTGAAGAAACCAAGTGGCATGTGGCCCAGACAGTAGGGGCACTGAGCCTCTGGTCATGTTGCAATGTAATTAGGCAGAAAGGAATTGCAGAAGCAAATGATTGGAAAGAAAAAAAATGATATCTAAGGAAATATGACTGAAATTTTTCCATTTACAATAACCAGAGGGTAAGAGTGCCCAACACAATATTGAAAAAAAAAAAAAAAAAAAACAAATAAAAGCAAAAACTTTCTACCGAGGCAGGTTTCTAAGCTTGGAATTATAACATAAGAGGGTCAGAACCATACCACAGTCTGGCCAGGCTAACCCTAGGCTACTTCTACTGACTCCAGCTTGGGAAGTGTTCTCAGTCTCTTGAAGCAAAGATAAAATTGAGAGCCAGCAGTTAGCCCCTGTGGCATTTAGATGCCACAGGATACCTGTATGCCATCCTCCACTGAACCTTCCTGGAATGCAATGTGTAAGAAAGAATCATGGAATTGGAGGCGGTGTCCTTCTGCCTAGCACTGGTCTCTCTCCCACCTCCAGCTCACAGATGCTGGAGTTTGCAAGCCTAAATGGTATTGAATGACGATGTTGGTGACTCCTCAATGTTCCCTAGTAATGGGTTATCACAGCCCCAGGGCCCTAGCTATTCTGTATCATTCTATCTATCATCGACCTTTTTTTTTTTTTACTTTCTCTTTTTATGTAACACTAGTTGCTGTAACCTATTCTTTTCTGTCTCTGATTGTAGAGATTCTTCTCTTTTTTCAGATCTGAAAATTTCTCAAATTGTTTCTACAGATATTACTATTCTTCTAATTTCATTTTCTCTTTTTCTGGAACTCAGATTATGTATTAGAAATTATTGTACCCCCCATGTCTCCTGATAGTTCTTTCCAGGTTTCCATCTCTTTGTTTCCTTGCATGTAGTTTGAATAATTCTGAATATACTATTTTCCTGTCCATTATTATTTCTTTAGCTTACTTTAGACTGTTGTTTAACCAATCTGTTAAGATTTTAATTTCTGGAATTGCATTTTTTATTTCAGAAGCTATTGCTTTTTCTTAAAATAGCAACATTTTCACTACTCCTTTTCTTTATTCCAAATGCATTTCTTCCTTCTTCTTATACATTATTGCTTTAATTTTATAATTAATAATTTCAGTATCTGAGATCATAGAGGATCTAAATTTATTATTTGTTGCTTTTACTTTCATTCTTATTTCATATTGGCTTGTTTTTTTTTAACATTATTTGTTATTGTTAGATATATCTTGCTTAAGTTATTCTCTGGCATACTGAGGTCTATGTTGGGTATTTTTTCCACCAGAAAGGATTTGTAGCAAATTTTTCCTGTTCCCTGGGACACTATCATACTGGAACCAATTTCTTTTGTCATGAGGGATCAAGACTGGAGTTCTCAGGCTAAGCGTTCTGACTTTGCTACACATATAGGTTCTGTAAAGATTATATATTATTGCGGGAGTCTGGAAAATATATCCCCTCCACTTTGAATGCTCTAACCATTCACAGGTTTCTGCTTCAATATCAACTTGCTGCTGTTTGTTTACTTCTATTTTTAGGTCTCTTGAGATTTCTTGTTTTCTAGGCAACCTAGAAATGTAACTAAAGTTAAGATTATAGGCAGAAACTAATTACATTTTACTTGGAAGTACACTTATAGTCTTCCTACTAAGTGGAAATTTTGTGATATTTTAAAATCTGGTGTATGTACCTTGAAAAAAAAAAAACTATGTAACTTAACCGTACTTTATATACGCAGATTTCATAAATATTGTAAGGTTTTTAATTGCATTGCCTACTTTCAAAATTTAGATCTAAATTACTGTGTGCAAAGCAATGGCTTTTTACTGTGTTATCTTACTCTACAAAAGCTGAAAATATGTTTCTCTTCTTCCTAGGATGCTTGATCACAAAGAAATTTGCATGATATTTGCAATGATATTTCCCTTCATTGCAAAATTTGCATGAAGGCAAAAGGAAAGCAACCACAATTATACTCTTGAAGTTGGTGCAGTCACAGGCTCCTCTGTAGTTCATGAATGTTGTGTTTGCTATGCTGACTCGCCTCACTGATGGATGGCAACGTCCTCACTTCAGTTTATAGCCCCTGCTAGATTTCCCCCTTTACTTTCTTTGAGACCCAGGCCAGGCATGTGTGCATTTGTGCTGAAGGACACAGACTTGTGTTAAGTAACACTGTTGGAATTTGATACACAGACAGACTTGGATTCCAGATTGCTCTTGTGGAGTTCCATTTGCCCTCATGAGTTTCATTTGCCTATGGGATCAAGTTTATTCATATTTCTCCCTCCCTGTTATCTGTCTTTCTGGCCTGGGATAATTTCAGGGCCCTTGCGAGGAGAGAGGCGGTGGCATCCAGTAGACTTCATTATGGTTCCTGGTTGGTGACTTTTGTCTGATCACCCTGCTATCCCCTTCAGAATTATTTTCCCATCTGTCCTCATTATTCTGCAAAGTTTAATTCCTAAAATATATTTCTTATTCCCTATTACACTTAGTATACCCTAAGCAAACTCTAGCTGATATAGGAATGATTGTTAAAATCAAGAAGATGTCAAAAATTAGTTTGGTGAAGCTATTGAAAAATAAAGCATTTGAAATACCTAGACTTTTATTTGGATTCTGGTTCTGTCCTCTATGTACTCTTTCACCTTGAGCAGTTTATTGAAGTTTTCAGAGGCTTAGTATGTTGTCTAAACTTCAAAACAATCCCAACTATAACTGAAGATTATTGTGACAATTATGAGAGTATGCATTTAACACAGTTATTGTTACATAGTATGCTCAGAATAATTGTTGCTTATTATCATCATTTATTATTAAATGATTAGAACTTTAAAGGAGTTCACTGTGTATTAGCTATGCTTATTAATATAATTATCCTGACCATGAAATAAAATCTAAAATATTAATATACTTACTTCTAATTGCAGAATCTCAAAACATTTTTATGTTATTTTAAAAGTTCATATTTAAAATATACATTACACCTATTTTTTTCTGTGTAAGCTCAATAATGATGAAATATTTGAATCCAAGTGTGAAAATGTCTAATAGCCTTCATACTCAGTATTCCCTGGTAAATTAATTCTGATTTTCTACTGAAGGCACCTAAAATTTCTATCAAATAACTATTGCAACTTGTACAATTTTGCCATATTTTAACCTTTTACTTCCTGTTATTATATTGTTTGAAGCACTTAGATATAACTGTAATTATGTAAACAATTATTTGTGTGGAATATTAAAAATTAATTATTTTAAAGAAATGTAAAATGTAAAAATAATTACTATTTCCAACTTATAACTTACAGGAGCATATTAGTATATATTTTTATAGGTTTGATGAACCATGAAAAATTATGATCAAGTTAGAAAAATAATTTTTATTTATCATCACGCATTTTAAATGGTTTAATAAAATGTAATAATGAACTATATAAATTAAAGTCATAAAACACATAGACACCAATCATAAGATCATAAAGAATGCTAGCCTAGATATTATCTTTCACTTTGGACTTAACCTTAACCTTACCAAGGCAACCAGTTCACACACAATTATAATAAGTCTTCATGCTAAATTCTGATTTGGAAACATTTTCTTTCTCTCTCTCTCTGTATGTGAATATATATGACAACATACACACATACACTGGAAATTGTCAGTAAATCAATACTCTAGCAAGTTCAGTAGTATCATATTCCATCCAATCTAATAACATAAAATCAACTAAAAGGAAGAAAGAAAAAATCACTACTTCTGGAACAAAAATTTTACATATGAATCATTCACCTAAATGTTTATAATGTTTATAAAATTAAGCATTATGTTTTGAATCTTGAGCAGAAAATAAGAATTGCAATACTGATAAATTTTGCCCTATAATAAGAATGAATTAAAATTTACTTTTAGAAGACCTAGTTGAGCTTACTAACTGATTACAATAATGTCCTTGAGGGGTCTTATAACAAAATGCAGTGTGAATAATATAATGAAGCTTATTCTTACCAACAAAAAATGAATGCATTGTTCATGAAAATATGAAGTATCTTTTTAAAAGGTAGATAGTATTCTGCTAAGATGAGTGTGATTTTGGATCAAATAGTTATTAAATGAACCTGTGTAGTATACTGAGTATCTATAGTGGGATGTGGCAGACCAAGACATAGTGAAATGTACAAATACAGTCACTAAAATGAGGTTCCAGTTCCAGAGAGTAAAACTTTTAGAGGGTAGAGAATATGGAGACAAGTAACACTTGGCAAGTAGCCAGTAGAACTGATACAATTCCAAGAAAGTTCTAGACATCATTATAGGCTGGTGGAGAAAGACTATGGGGATTCCAAGACCAATGAGGTTTAGCAATCCCAGTGCAAGAAAGGTTTGTCAATAGATATTATGACATAATTCGTGAGAATTGGAGTAAGCCACAGGATTTCATCTCCTGATAGAGGCATTATCAACAGTAAGATTCTCTTGGACATTAAAAAAAAGTGTATTAGACTGGTTATCAGTGTAGAAATTGATCAACTCAGAGTTGGTATAAATGATCAAAATGAGGTTCATGATTCTGGGATGTATTCCTGCCTTTAAACTTGGGTAGAAAGAGGTTCTTGCTCCAAGTAATGTGCTTTCAGCTGAAGTTGAATCTAGGCTCTGTCCTCTGACATAAAATTAAACCTCAGAGAGAGAGTTTGGGGTGAAGAAGAAAAGAGTAATTTCATTGTTTTGCCAGGCAAAGGGGACCACTGCTGGCTAAGGCCTGCAAAACAATATGTCCCAACCCAGAGTAGTTTGTGAGGAATCTTATAGTCAAGGAGTGGGGTTACTGTTAAGGATCAGGGTGTGTGCAGGGCCCTCATTCCTTCAGTCTAGATCCCCTGGTGTCAGGTGGGCAAACTGTGACTGTCTCTAGGATGAAGAGGGCTTCATCATGCAGTTGTGGCTGTTGTTGTTCAGTCCTTAAATCACGTCTGACACTTTGCGACCCCATGGACTATAGCATGCCAGGTTCCTCTGACCTCCACTATTTCCTGGAGTTTAGTGTTTCAAATTCCTGTTGATTGAGTCAGTGGTGCTGTCTAACCATCTCATCCTCTGCCACCGCCTGCTCCTTTTGCCTTCAATCTTTCCCAGTATCAGGGTCTTTTCCAATGAATCAGCACTTCACATCAGATGGCCAAAGTATTGGAGCTTCATCTTCAACATCAGTCCTTCCAATGAATATTTAAGGTTGATTTCCTTTAGGATTGACTGGTTTCCTTTAGGATCTCCTTGCAGTTCCAGGGACTCTCAAATGACTACTGGAAAAGCCATAGGTTTGACTACATGGACCTTTGTCTGCAAAGCAGTTTTCCTTCCAAGGAGCAAGCATCTTTTAATTTCATGGCAGTCATAATCTGAGGTGACTTTGGGGCCCAAGGAAAATAAAATCTGTCACTGCTTTCACTTCCCCCCTTCTTTTTGCCATGAGGTGATGGGACTGAACGCCATGATATTAGCTTTTTTTTTTTTTTTCAGATTTATATGAATTTTATTTATTTTTTTAATTTTATTTTTACTTTATTTTACTTTACAATACTGTATTGGTTTTGCCATACATTGACATGAATCAGCCACGGGTGTATATGAGCTCCCAATCCTGAATTCCCTCCCACCTCCCACCCCATATCATCTCTCTGGATCATCCCCGTTCACCAGCCCCAAGCATCCTGTATCCTGTATCGAACATAGACTGGCGCTTCATTTCTATGTGATAGTAGACATGCTTCAATGCCATTCTCCCAAATCATCCCACCCTCTCCTCTCCCACAGAGTCCAAAAGTCCATTCTATACATCTGTGTCTCTTTTTCTGTCTTAGATACAGGGTTATCATTACCATCTTTCTAAATTTCATATATATGTCTCAGTATACTGTATTGGTGTTTTTCTTTCTGGCTTACTTCACTTTGTATAATCGGCTCCAGTTTCATCCACCTCATTAGAACTGAGTCAAATTTATGCTTTTAAGGGCTGAGTAATACTCCATTGTGTATATATATCACAGCTTTCTTATCCACTCATCTGCTGATGCACATCTAGGTTGTTCCCATGTCCTGGCTATTATAAACAGTGCTGCAATGAACATTGGGGTACATGTCTTTCTTTCAATTCTGGTTTCCTCGGCATGTATGCCTAGCCATGGGATTGCTGGGTCATAAGGCAGATCCATTTGCAATTTTTAAAGGAATTTCCACACTGTTCTCCATAGTGGCTGTACCAGTTTGCATTCCCACCAGCAGTGTAAGAGGGTTCCCTTTCTCCACATCCTCTCCAGCATTTATTGTTTGTAGACTTTTGGAATGCTGGGCTGGGTGAGGACTAGTTCCTCTTCACTTTCTGCTATTAGAAGGGTATCTTTTGCATACTTGAGTTTGTTGATATTAATATTTCTCCCAGCAATCTTGATCCCAGCCCAGCATTTCACATGATCGTCTCTGCATATAAGTTATATAGGCAAGGTGACAGCTAGTTAACTTCTTCCCTTTGGTGGGAGATTTTGGTTCTGTGGAAGAGCTCAAAGATATTGCTCTGTGTATTACCTGAGGGGGAACCAGGACTCCACCCCAAGATTGTGCCATTGTTTCTTGGCTGCTCCTCCCTTGTCTCTACATTCCCTTCCTTCCCTGTCCTTTAGAACTCAAGGAAGATCATGGAGGCTGAACAGAAAGCCTCCCATGCCCAGGAAGCCCAAGGGGTCCTGCTCAGTTTCAGTAATATTTTTGCAAGGTACAATAAGGCCCCTACAAATGAACCTTCAAGTTACAAACTTTCAAACATGTGAATGTGCACTTGCATGTCCAATCAAGTAAGGCGTGAGTGAAATTGCAGCTTGTTCTCTGTCTCCTACTGCTAATGATCTTTTGGCTCCACCATCTCCCGCCCCTTCTCCCTCCTCCTCTAGTCAGTAGCTCTCTTGTTTGTTGACTCCATGCCAGCCCCTGTATGCCAGCTATTGTACTGTACTACTGTACTTTTCAAGGTACTGTACTGAAAGATTTAAAATGTTTATTTTTGTATTTGTTTTTATGTACTATTTGGGTGAAAAGTATTTTAAACCTATTACATTACAGTACTATATAGCCAATTGTGATAGTTGAGTAACTAGGCTAACTCTGTTGGACTTACAAACTGAACTTACAAATGTGCTGTCAAAACAGAACTCATTCATTTATGGGAAACTTACTGTACAAGCAAGCCTGCAATTGTAACAGTGACAAATAAAAAGAAGTAAAGCAAGGTAAGTTTTAAAAACAACAAAATACAATAAATACAATGTGTTACAATGCAGATTGATCATTAGGTGTGGCATGCGGGGCTCTTCCAGAGAAGGAGGGACTACATGCTAGAATCTTCTCCAGAAGAGAGGGGAGGAGAATTTATCTAGCCCTCTCCTGTTCCTTACTTTTCTCCAGCAACTCCCACTCTTGATGGAACTTCTGATTTATGTTATCAAGTGGCTACTCTGGAAGTCAGATCCCATGTCCTATGCTATTGTTTGTATCTGTATTATGTATTTTGTCTAAGTCTGAAAATGGAGAGGTGTTAACCAAGAGGGAAGAAGAGGCTCAAAGGAATTTGAGAAGCCCTACAAGGCTTCTAACCCAATAGAGCAAGCATCTTTGTTCTGCTCATAATTTTATGAATTGACTTTAACATTCACCATTGGCTTTATATTTGCTGTGTGATTCAATAGATATATCATTACATCATGTCAGATTAAGTTCTTTTCTAGTCATCATAGAGTTTTATCAAGAATAAATATTATAGAAGACATACTGTTGCCAAATAACCACATGAAAAAAATATTCCATATTATTTGTCATCAGAGAAATGCAAATTAAGGCAACAGTAAGATACCACTTACACTTAACAGAATGGGCAAAATCTAGGACACTGACACCAAGTACCGGAAAGGAAGAGGAGCAATAGGAACTCTCATTCATTGCTATTGGGAATGCAAAATGGTATCTTATTGTGGAACACAGTTTGGAGGTGTCTTACAAAACTAAGCTAAAGCAATCATGCTCCTTGGTATTTACCCAAAGGAGTGCAAAACTTGTGTTCACACAAAATCCTGGGTGTAGATATGTATAACAACTTTATTAATAATTGCCAAAACTTGGAAGAAAACAAGATGTCCTTTAGTAGATGAACGGATAAATAAACTGTAGTATATCCAGACATTGCAATATTATTTCTCCTTGAAAAGAAATGAGCTCTCAAGACATGAAAAGAGATAGAGGAAACTTATATGCATAAGTATATGATTCCAAACATATGATATTCTGGAAAAGCAAAACTATTGAGATACTAAAAAGATCATGATTTGTCTGGAGTTAGTGTCAGTGAGGAGTGGTGGTGGAAGGATAAATAGGAGGAGCACAGTGAATCTTTAGGGCAGTGAAAATACTCTGTGTGATATTATAATGTGATATTATAATGATGGGTACATATCATTATAAATGTGTCCAATTATAATACCAAGAGAATGTATAATACCAAGAGAATGTATAATGCCAAGTGAATGGCAATGAGAACTATGGACTTTGGGTTATTATGATGTGTCAATATAGATTCATCAGTTACAATAAATGTACTCTTCTGGTGGGGGATGTTGATAATGCACAAGGCTATAAATATCAAGGCAGGAGCTATGTAAAAATCTCTATACTCTCTTCAGTTTTTCTGTGATGCTAAAACTTCTATTAAAAATTGACTTAAAAAGTGAAGGTTGGAGTTTATAAGATTTTAAATACATTCATATACATGTTATTTGAGGACACTTATTTTCCTCTTCTGGAAATGATTATGTCTTTTATCATTTTCCTAAAGAGCTAACAATCAAATGTCTATTGATGTGAGGAAGTTCTACATGTATACCAGATATTAATCTACTATCAAATTTTCAAATGAATTTAGCATTTACTTTCAGTTATATAAATACTTGATATAGTACAAAAGTAGCATTACAGATCACTGAGTAAATGGTGAACTGTTTCAATATGTGGTGGAAGAACAACTGACAAACTAGTTTTAAAATGAAATTAACTTTTGTTGCTTGTGAATTTATAGAGGATTTATAAACACATATATGGGCTTTCTTGGTAGCTCAGCAGTAAAGAATCTGTCTGCCAATGCAGGAGATGTGGTTTCAGTCCCTGGGTCAGGAAGATTCCTTGCAGCAGGAAATGGCAAACCAACTCCAGTATTCTTGCCTGGGAAGTCCCATGGGCAGAGGAGCCTGGTGGGCTACAGTCCATGTGATTGCAAAAGAGTCCGACTCAACTTAGAAACTAAACAGTAACAACAATAAAAACATAAAGAGAATTTAAAGATTAATTACAAAGAGAAAACATCATGCAGAATGAGAAATGAAAATTGCCAGCATCTTAGAAATGACCTGTTTATCATGCATAGATCCCCTTTCCTACCTCTTCCTTAAAATGACTCCATTCTGATTTTTTTTAATTATTAAATTTATTTATTTTTTTAATTACAATACTATATTCGTTTTGCCATACATTGACACGAATCAGCCATCGGTGAACACAATCTCCCAATGCTGAAGCCCTCTCCCACCTCCCACCCCACATCCTCTACTTGAATCATCCTGTGCATCAGCCCCATGCATCCTGCATCCTACATTGAACATAGATTGGCGCTTCGTTTCTTACAAGAAACTATACACGTTTCATTGCCATTCTCCCAAACCATCCCACCCTTTCCCTCTCCCTCAGAGTCCAAAAGTCCACTCTATACTTCTGTGTCTCTTTGTTGTCTCACATATAGGGTCATCATTACTGTCTTCTAAATTCCATATATATGTGTCAGTATACTGTATTGGTGTTTTTCTTTCTGGCTTACTTCACTCTGTATAATCGGTTCCAATTTCATCCATCTCATTAGAACTGAGTCAAATTTATTCTTTTTAAGGGCTGAGTAGTATTCCATTGTGTATATGTACCACAGCTTTCTTATCCAATCATCTGCTGATGGACATCTAGGTTGCTTCCATGTCCTGCCTATTATAAACAGTGCTGCAATGAACATTGGGGTACATGTTTTTCTTTCAATTCTGGTTTCCTCGGTGTGTATGCCCAGCAGTGGGATTGCTGGGTCATAAGGCAGTTCTATTTGCAATTTTTAAGGAATCTCCACATTGTTTTCCATAATGGCTGTACTAGTTTGCATTCCCACCAGCAGTGTAAGAGGGTTCCCTTTTCTCCACATCCTCTCCAGCATTTATTGCTTGTAGACTTTTGGATCGCAGCCATTCTGACTGGTGTGAAATGGTATCTCATTGTGGTCTTGATTTGCATTTCTCTGATAATGAGTGATGTTGAACATCTTTTCATGTGTTTGTTAGCCATCCGTATGTCTTCTTTGGAGAAATGCCTATTTAGTTCTTTGGCCCATTTTTTTGATTGGATCATTTATTTTTCTGGAGTTGAGCTGCATAAGTTGCTTATATATCTTTGAGATTAGTTGTTTGTCAGTTGTTTCATTTGCTATTGTTTTCTCCCATTCAGAAGGCTGTCTTTTCACCTTGCTTATAGTTTCCTTTGTTATTTTTATAATTCCTTTGCTTTGCTTTTAAGCTCGCTGTCAATGTTTGTACCTATAGTCATTATATTATACAGTCTTGCCTACTACTTTGTGTAAACAAAATCTCAATGAGACTCCACTGTCTACTTGTCTCTATAAAGTCTCAGGTCTTCTTCCTTTCTCTTTTTCTGAGTTGTCTCTCATTAAAGAATGCTGTCCTTATTGCAATAGCCTGACTAGAATCATCTCATTAATGAATTTTGTCTTCCACAAAACACACACACAAACACATACACACCATCACACATAGCTTAAAAGCTGAGAAGGTAGAGAGGGGAGAAGAAATGTTTTGAGCAAGAATAAAGTAGATTTACATACACGAGTGGTGGCTTTGTATGGTTAATTGTGATAACATTGTTGAGAAAACTTCTACTTTTTCAAAACTGGTAAAATTTTGACTTCTACACAGATATCAATATGAGTGTATGATAAATGTATTAGTTAGTTGTTAATGAAGACAAATGATGTATTTGAAAATAGACATGAAATCCATATCCATTCTTGTGTGATTGTTGTGTGAATTTGGAACTCTGGGCACTTTGAAGCTTGCATTTTTATATTGGTGACATACTCTCCTGCTGCATTTCAGGATTTGTTTCAAGACTGTTCTTGTTTATCATTATTTGAAAGTCTTTTTATACATGAACACATTTTAATTTGATTTCAGGGAAAGCTTTTGTTTAAACAATTATAAACCACTTTTGAATTTTATTACAGTTATCATTAGCTTAGAATACCATTTTTGCTAATTTTTTTTTTTTTTTAACTTATGGCAAGACCCAAGAAAAAGGTTGGAGTGTGTTTAGGAGAGGGTTCTACTTCCCACTCACTATATATATAAAATACTCTTCTGCCTAAGTTCATTTCCTCATATTTTAGATATTTTTATTTCTTTGTTGTCTAAACAACTCAAAATCAATCCTCCTTTTCTTTGTGGCAATTGAGCTCATATGCCCAGAGCTCATGAGTTTCTGGGGGCATCTGGATGTGTTTTGTTACCTGCATCACTACATTGAGTAGCTATGAAAGTTCCTGAAATGTGAGTTTCTTCTTGTGTAAATTTGGAGCAAAGTTAAAAATGAGATAATCCTTATAAAGTGCTTCATGTTGTTGTTCAGTCACCCAGTTGAGTCTGACTCTTGGTGACCCCAAGGACTGAAGCATGCCAAGCTTCCTTATCCTTCACCATCTCCCAAAGTTTGCCCAAGTTTGTGACCGTTGCATTGGTGATGCCATCCAGTCATCTCATCCTCTGCTGCCCTCTTTTCCTTCTGCCCTCAATCTTTCCCTGCATCAGGGACTTTTTCAGTGAGTCGGCTGTTTGTATGAGATGACCAAAATACTGGAGCTACAACTACAGCATCAGTCGTAGCGATGAGTATTCAGGCTTGATTTCCCTTAAGATCTATTGATTTGATCTCCTTGCTATCCAAGGGACTCTCAGGAGTTTTCTCCAGCACCACAGTTCAAAGACATCAATTCTTTGGCATTCTCTTCTTTCAAGTACAGCTCTCACAACCATTCTCAACTACTGGGAAGACTGTAGTGTTTCATACAGTGATCATAAAATAATAAAAGCTAAATAATCATTAGCTGTTGTATCACAATCATCTGCTTGCCCCTTACCCTTGCTCATGAGCCCTAATGTACCTTTCAAAACAAAATTAGGGAACTAGTTCTACTGGAGAAAATAATAATCATATAATAATAGCTGATAATTATTGGGAATTCACTGTATACAACTTAATATATTATTATTTGTTGTCTGTCTCTTAAATGGAAAATATTTTCCCTCGAGTAAAAAAACAAATTTAAGTTGTAATTTAATCTTTATTTTAATGACACCTTGAGATGTAAACGCACACTACACAACTGACAGATTCAAAGTTCAATCCAGTGGTTTTGGGTATACTTAGTGCTGTGCCACTGTTACCACAAACAGCTATGTATTTTCATCACCCTCAAAAAAACCCCTCGTGCTCATTAGCAATCACTCCCATTTCTCTCCAACCCTCAGTTCTAGGCAAGCATTAATCTATTCTCTCTCTCTCTCTCTCTTTTTCTCTCTCTCTCTCTTATATATATATATATATAGTCTCTTTTAGACACTTTATATAACTGAAATCAAGCAATGTGTGGCTTTTTGTGTCTGATTTCTTCATATAGCATATTTTCAAGGTTAATGCATATTTCAGTATGTATCAGTACTTCATATATATTTTTTCTTAATTGCTGAATCCTTTCTTTGGTAAGGATATATCACACTTTGTTTATTCATTTATCAGCTGGTAGACATTTGAGTTGTTTCAATTTCTGGCTGTTACAAAAATGCTTCATTGAATATTTGTATGAAAGTTTGTGTGGACATATATATTTTTATTTTATTATTATTATTTTTAATTATTAAATTTATTTATTTTTTTAAATTACAATACTGTATTTGTTTTGCCATACATTGACACGAATCAGCCATAGGTGAACAAATCTCCCAATGCCGAAGCCCCCTCCCACCTCCCACCCCACATCCTCTACTTGAATCATCCTGTGCATCAGCCCCATGCATCCTGCATCCTACACTGAACATAGATTGGCGCTCCCTTTCTTACAAGAAAATATACATGTTTCATTGCCATTCTCCCAAACCATCCCACCCTTCCCTCTCTCTCAGAGTCCAAAGTCCACTCTATACCTCTGTGTCTCTTTGTTGTCTCACATATAGGTTCATCATTACTGTCTTCTAAATTCCATATATATGTGTCAGTATACTGTATTGGTGTTTTTCTTTCTGGCTTACTTCACTCTGTATAATCGGTTCCAATTTCATCCATCTCATTAGAACTGAGTCAAATTTATTCTTTTAAGGGCTGAGTAGTATTCCATTGTGTTTATAATAGCCAGGACATGGAAGCAACCTAGATGTCCATCAGCAGATGATTGGATAAGAAAGCTGTGGTACATATACACAATGGGATACTGGACATATATTTTTATTTCTTCTAGATATATATCTAGGAGTATAATTGCTGGGTCATATGATAAGTCTGTGTATAACTTTTTAAATTTTATTAAAAATTTTTGATGTACCAAAAAAAACCTGTATACAACCAATATGTACAACTTGATGAATTTGGAGACAAGTATACTTCCAGGCAGGCTTCCCTGGTAGCTCAGCTGGTAGAGAGTCAGCCTGTAATGCAGAAGACCCCAGTTTGATTCCTGAGTTGGGAAGTTCCCCTGGGGAAGGGATAGGCTACCCCACTCCAGTATTCTTGGGCTTCTGTGGTTGCTCAGATGGTAAAGAATCTTCCTGCAATGTGGGAGAGCTGGGTTTGATTCCTGAGTTGGAAAGATCCTGCGGACTAGGGCATGGCAACCCACTCCAGTTTCTTGCCTGGAGAATCCCCATGGACAGAGGAACTTGGCAGACTACAGTCCATGGAGTCACAAAGGGTCGGACATGACTGAGTGTCTCAGCACACAGCACAGCGTACTTTCTAGAAACTATCCCCACAATGTAGGCCACATAACTATTGATCTTTTCCAAATGTTTCCACTCACCCTTTTATTTATTGTTATATCTTTTGGTAATAGGAATACAATGTAAAATTTACCTCTTAGAAAGTTTTAAGATATATTAATACAACACATATTTTATGGTAAATGAGAAAAGGAAGATAGAATAAAGTTGCAGATAGGATAATACTGCTAATATCCAAATTTAAGGTTAGGACTTTCCCTGGATTTTCCAGATGCTGGCATGGTCAACAGTAAGAGAGAAGGAGGCAGGGGACTCAGAACTGGAGAGCAGGCTTGTCCATGAGAAAGATTCAGCTGATCATTGCTAGCTTTGTAGAAATAAGGAGACCTCTGGCAAAGGGAAAGATCAAGAAATGGATTATCTCCAGAGATTTAAGAAAGGAATCCAGCTGCCATCACTTTGATTTTTGCCTGGGGAGAACCACTTTAAATTTCAGGTCTCCAGAACTAGTATAAAATTTGGTTGTTTTAAGCCATTAAATGTACACTTACTTATTACAGTAGAAGTAGCAAATAAATACAGAGATGACTTGGAGTAGAATGGGGGAAGGGGAAGAAAGAAGAGTGAAGAGTGTGAGGAGATATTTTGGAGCTAGTTTCTATAAAACACAATGGTGGACGAGGTAGTGTAGGGATAAGAGAAAAGGATATAAATCAAAATTTTCTCTAGGAAACGTGGTGCTATTAGCAGAGATGGAAAGTACTGGATCAGGGGGAAGTATCAAGATTTCTGTTGTGGGCCTATTGTATTTGGGCTCACTGACATCCTTGGAGACAAGAAGAATCTTCCAATAATAAACTTTTAGGAAAATTCTGAAATTAGCATAAAATTACAGGGCTTAAAAAAAAATCCAAATATTTAGTATGACATAGACCAGAGGTTGGCAAGCTTTTCTATGAAGAGCCAGATAGTAAGCATTAGAAGCTCTGTGGGCCAGATGGTCTTTGACATGACTACTCAACACTATCAGGCAGTAGGAAAGCAGCCAGAGACAATGTGAAAACAAATGGGCATAACTGTGTCAAAGAAAACTCGATTTATGTGATCAGGCAGCAAGTCAGAGCCAGCTCATGGTATGTAGCTTCCCAACCCATGATAAAGACTATCAGAGCATTTATTTGAAATTTCCATTTACTTAAAAATGTGTATCACTTCATACAGACCACACTAACATCCCCAAAATAGGGGGAAAAATACCTTCATCATGAAAGACATTTCAAGCTAAACAAACGGCTTGTAGATATGATATGTTATTATTGTTAGTAGTAGTAACAGTGTTAACTTTTGTTGCACAGTTACTCTACTTAGAATTTTTCAGGTAATGTCTTATTTAAGGGCTTCCCTCGTGGTTCAGACAGTAAAGAATCTGCCTGCAATGCAGGAGACCTGGGTTTAGTCCCTGGGTTGGGAAGATCACCTGGAGGAGGGCATAACAACCCACTCCAGTATTCTTGACTGGAGAATCCCTATAAATAGCGAGGCCTGATGGGTCTCTAGAGGTCCAAGGTTTGCAAAGAGTCGGACACTTTTGATTGACTAAGCACAGCACAGCACGTCTTATTTAAGCTTCTCAAAATTCAACGTGCTTATTAACATTATATTATCCCTAAATTTACAAATGAGGTTAACTGATGGTTCCAGCAGTCATGTAGGGATGTGAGAGTTAGACTATAAAGAAAGCTGAGTGCCGAAGAATTGATACTTTTGAACTGTGGTGCTGGAGAAGACTCTTGAGAGTCCAGAAATCCAACCAGTCCATCCTAAAGGAAATCAGTCCTGAATATTCACTGGAAGGACTGATGCTGAAGCTGAAACTCCAATACTTTGGCCACCTGATGCGAAGAGCCAATTCATCTGAAAAGACCCTGATGCTGGGAAAGATTGAGGGCAGGAGGAGAAGGGGCAGACAGAGGATGAAATGGTTTGATGGCATCACAGACTCAATCGACATGGGTTTGGGTGAACTCTGGGAGTTTGTGATGGACAGGGAGGCCTGGTGTGCTGCTGTTCATGGAGTCACAAAGAGTTGGACACCCCTGAGTGACTGAACTGAGGGGATTAGTACATTAATCATGGTTTAGAGAATATATCTATTTTTTGGTTGAATAATCCTTCATTGATTATTAAATCATCATTATTATAGTCAATGAGTGGCAGAGTTGTGAATTTAATGCAAATGTGCCAAACCTAAGTGTATCACTTCACCATTGCACTGCACTGTGGGATGTGTCAATTTATGAGGTCACACATCCAAAAATCTCTAAAAATTATATGAGTGTTTATAAGAATGTAAAATACATAAATTTTGCTATGCTCATATAAGGTCCTGTTAAAAATGTAATAAGATGTTTTTAACATCACTAATGCTGGACTGTGAATACCTCTCATCTGAATTGAGTATATTTTTAAATAGACCTAATTAGGATATATATGTAGTTATTTCATTCTGTATAAAGAATGAAAAGACATTTGCTTCCATTCTGTGAAAAAGACGTGCATATATAGGAAGTAAGTTAAAATCCCAGACAGTGATTAACTGTCAAAAAAAAAAAAAAGGAACATATCTCAGCCTATTACCATTTAATATCCTCAAAATACCTCTTCATCTATCTTAAGAGCTATTCTAAAGCATTTCCCTGCTTACCTCTTTTGTTAAAAAGAAAGGCATTCATTCATTTTTCAACTAAGTTGTTTCAAATCCTCTCTGAGAAATCAATCTGTGAACCAAACACACTTTTCTTATGTTTCTTTTAAAATGTGAAACTCATGATTAAACAGGCTAATTTTAGATTAAAAGGAAATATTAATTGAATTTTGTCTAAAAACATTTACTTTTAAGTGAAATATAGCAGTAGAGTTGCTTTTTCTCTACTCATTTCTTGGAATACAATTGAAAGGATAATGCAGTATGAATATATGAAGTTTTAAGATGAGCAGGATTGTGGTTTTTAATATTAAATAAAGTAGAAACAGGACAGATTCCTAATGAGAGCCCATGGATGTTTACAGAGATCTTCTGGTTTACAGCTTTTACTTACACTATTCAACTCAAAATACACTTTCACATGAATTTTATATTAGGAAAAATCTGTGCAAGAGAAAATCTAAAGTTCAGTATTTGTGGTTTGTCATATCAAAGGAGTCAGTCCTAAAGGGAATCAACCTTGTATATTCATTGGGATGACTGATGCTGAAGCTCCAGTACTTTGGCCATGTGATGTGAAGAGCCAACACATTGGAAAAGACCCTGATGCTGGGAAAGATTGAAGGCAGAAGGAGAAAGGGACAGCCAAGGATGAGATGGTTGGATAGCATCAACAACTCTATGGACATGAGTTTGAGTAATCACGGAGTTGGTGATGGACAGGGAAGGCTGGTGTTCTGCAGTCCATGGGGTCACAAATAGTTGGACGCAACTGAGTGACTGAACTGAACTGACCAGCAAAATCATGAAAAACGTTTGTTTGTTTTTTTCCTCTCTATCAATACCAAAGCTGTTATTTCTGCAAATGTTTCTGATTACTAGCATGATAAAGAGATTTTGACAAAATAAAATATAACTTTTTTTCCTTTAAGACAATATTATCATTTTTAAGATATCACTTGCTTTGAAGGCAGCAGCAACTTCTTGTCTATAATGCATTTTAGTTAAAAATTCTGTCATATTTTCCTCAACAGTATAAAGTAGGTTGTGCAAGCTTTATTGATTCATAAAAACAAGGGAATAAATGTGAAAATAGGTGATCAGCCTTCATTTTGCAGTTAATCTGTATTGCAGAATCCACAACAACATAGTAAAAATTAAAAAAGGAAAAAAATTCTAAAAATGGGCAGAGAAAAAAGATGAGAAAATGGAGTTTTAAGATCTAGTCACTCACTGTTGCCCTGACAATAAGGTGATGACTTGGAAGAATGCTCCATTGGACCAAACTGTCTTGGATCATACAACAGTACAAGCTTTTGGAAAATATTATAGAACAGTGAATATAAGGACAATGGAATTGGCTGGTTGTTAATAAATTGTGTTGACCTCTAAAAAAAAAATTAAAACAGAAAACCATCATATATTCCTGCAACCCTAAGACTGAAGGGCCTAGAAGGATGAGATAGTGAAAAGTGGGTTTGAGGGGTAAGATTTTAGTTCTCAAAAATCTAGATCAGTGTTGTTGTGAAAGTAACTAAGTGAGAAATATCAAAGAGTATTTTCCTAGAGATAGCTAATATGGAAAGAGCAAAACCGCTAGATAAGCAGAGGAGGAAAAAAAACATTGTCTTGCTCACAGTAATGGCTCAGCAGCTTTCTAGCACACTAAAACTAGCTGTAATCACACATTTTCGTTTGCTACTCTCTATCACCCTGATGGCCAATTTATCCACAGTAGCATATTTACAGGCCTGTTTACGAAATTGAAATTCTTCACCGTGGCTACATTGCCTCCGAGCACTATAGGATTTAATTGAACCAGCATGAAAGAACTGATGAATGGCTTTGCTTGCAATGAAGAAAGTGGTGCAGGGCAGAATTTCAATGGAAGATTTTAGCCAATACTTAGTGGCTGGGATACAAAATTGCCGACTACTGAAGTGTTATCTTCCCTCCTTCGCTCTGCGCTTCCAAGCGCCTAATTACTATTTTCTCTGCCACATCCTCTTGTTTTCTTTCCATTTATGTGCTGAGCCATCCTCCCCCATCTCAAATCTGTGTGGCAGGGTCAAATGAGATGTGATTGTAAACCTCCATCTCTTTACTTTACTATGCCTCATTAAAATATCCCCAAAGAATAGCATTTTCACTTTTCTGCCACTCATAGAGTTATTGAGATGAAACATTGTAAATCAGCTGTAACCAAATTATGTGCACCTTATATATACTTTGTCTTTGGACTGCACAATAAGTACATAATACCTTTGTGGCCTATTGCATTCATTTAAAAAATGCCTCTCTCAGCTGTTTAAGTTCCTTGTTCTCCTCTTTAGGTGATTTTCTCTATTAAATATTTACTATTCCATTGGACTTTTCTCTATTTCCCCATCCTCAGAATCACAATCCCTTTCCTGTCCTGAGACTGCTGATTTTGCCTTGCTTTTCTGAGGCGATATTTATTTAAAATCTCCTAAGAACACAATTATACAAGTATTTCCTGAAAATTAACAATTTCCTAAATATTTGTTTCTAATCATGACATTTCAAAGTTTGGGCATCTTCTTGTTCTCCCATTATACATTTCTATTTCCCTTACTATGTGGAATTGTTTTAATTGCTCTTGTTCCCATGTAATAAAAGCTAACCAGGAGTTATATTTGTTTTCTTTCTGTTTCTTTACTATTCTAATAACTGTTGCTTTTATCTTTGCTTTTTCAGATTTTCCTGAACATCAAAATTGGTTAATAAAAGTGGTATTCCTCACTTTATTTGTTGAACTGCATAGCTAATCCATACTTGTTTTCTCTACCATCTTACTACAAGTGGAAATAATTTGTCATTTGTATTTTCTTTCCTTTTCCACTGGATATCACTTTTATCTCATCTTTGTGCTGCCATCTTTGTCTCCCTACATGTAATGATACAATTAAATTTTGCTTTCACTTAATGCTTCCTGGTTTTACTTTTTAGTCTTTTTTTTTTTTTTTTTTCCACTCCATTCTACCATTATAACCCTCTGTTTCGAATATGGCTTCAAATTTGTCCTGATAAGCGCTGATCTTTCTATGTATTTGTCTTTACGTCTATCTCTGTTTCCTCACTTTTTAAAATGTTTCTTGGTCAGTTATAATTTGCTTCAACCCCTTGACCTTTGGACTTGTTGCCTGCCAGTTACATCTTCTGGTTTCTTTACTTTTTCATTTACCTGCCAACCTCAACTCCACACATTCCTATCCTAATTTTATCCTTCAGTTTTTATGCCTCTTTTGTTCACATGCTGCTTTTCAAGTTTAGGACACACATGTTCAATCAAAACATAATTACTGCTAAAATGTCCTCTAGTCATTTACATGGCTCAGTGGAACCATATGGCAATCTCCTCCTACACATTAATAAATACATCCATCTAATAGTCTCGACAGCTCTAGGGGTAGAAGGAAGAGTGATAAAAATGACATGTAATGCAAAAGGTCCTTTATCTTGGCATGGAGACTATCCAAATTACTTTTGAAGTTGTTTAATGTTCAGAAACTCATCTTGTACATAATCTTGGGAATTTGTTTGTCAGTTAGCTGATTTTTTTGCTGTACATTTTATTTATAACCTCTCTCTTTTTGTTTTTCCTAGGAATGAACCAGACAATGAAGGATGCAAAGCATCAGTTTAAGCAGAACTGATATCTTTCAAAGTTTCACTTGAAGAAATGTCAGTGTACTTTTTCTTATGCTTTGTTTTTTATTTATTTTTGAGAAATATTTACATCCCAAAAGGAAAAGTAAAGTCTGCCTTTAACCAAGCAAGGAAATACTAAAAATCACAGAGACAAAATGAGCAAAATAGATAAAGATTCTAATACAGAAAAAATAGGGGAAAAAAGAGTATGCTTGGTGATTGAATATGGAACAACATTTTGTTTGGATTATTTCTCTTCTAGTCAAACTCGTTTGTTTTTCTTGGAATTTACTTTTATTTCTTGCTTTCTTTCTAAGTTAAATTAATAATCAGTATATGGAGAAAACTCTTGAGAGTCCCTTGGACTGCAAGGAGATTCAACCAGTCCATTCTGAAGGAGATCAACTCTGGGATTTCTTTGGAAGGAATGATGCTAAAGCTGAAACTCCAGTACTTTGGCCACCTCATGTGAAGAGCTGACTCATTGGAAAAGACTCTGATGCTGGGAGGGGTTGGGTGCAGGAGGAGAAGGTGACAACAGAATGAGATGGCTGGATGGCATCACGGACTCGATGGATGTGAGTCTGAGTGAACTCTGGGAGTTGGTGATGGACAGGGAGGCCTGGCGTGCTGTGATTCATGGGGTCGCAAAGAGTCGGACACGACTGAGTGACTGAACTGAACTGAACACGTTTCTCCTAAATCTTACTACTGGCCATTAAGAACACACGTTTTATATATTAATTGTATAGTCAGAAAAATAGGATAGTCAGTACCTATGAAAGAATGGGCTTTCCTAAAGCACACAGCTCTGAGAATCCAAATACATTCCTAAGTGATAAAAGCACTAGGGAACATCTCTTGTTCTAATATTTGATCCTGTCTCTGACACAGGGTTCTTAAACCTTTGTAAATTCCTAAATGATAAGAGCATGAGGAGCATCTTTTGTTCTAATGAGGTGACTTTGGGTCAGCTGCTTAATGGCTCCTGGGTGGGAGCTGATCACCAGGAAGACCAAGTCATGATTTGAAGCTGAGAATTTTCAGTCCATCGCAAATCTTCCAAAGAAGGGAGTGGGGCTGACAGTAGAATTGATAATTGACTGTGTCTATGTGAGGAAGGTGCTTCGCTGGTGGCCCAGAGGAGCCTGGTGGGCTACAGTCCTTGGGGTTGCAAAGAGTTAGACACAACTTAGTGACTAAAGCCCCCATGCGAAGAAGTCTCCAAAAATCCCAACAGAGAAGGATTTAGAGGGCTTCCAGATTAGTGATCATATTCACATGCTGGAAGAGTGACACACTGAAAGCCCCATGGAGTTAGATGTTCCTGTCCTTGGGACCCTCCCACGTTTTGCTGTATGTATCTCTTCATCTGGCTATTCATTTATATCCTAAATCATATCCTTTGAAAAAAGGGTAAACATTAAGTGTGGCCTTCCCCAGTGTCTCAGTAGTAAAGAATCTACTGCAATGTAGGAGTCACAAGAGACATAAATAAGTTCGATCCCTGGGTTGGGAAGATCTCCTGGAGGAGGGCATGGCATCCCACTCCAGTAATTTTGTCTGGAGAATCCCCAAGGAGAGAGGAGCCTAGTGGGCTACAATCCACAGGGTTGCAAACAGTCAGACGTAACTGAAGTGACAGCATGAAAGTGAAGTGAATGTCTCTCAGTTGTGTTTGACTCTTTGTTACCCCATGGAATATAGAGTCCATGGAATTCTCTAGGTCAAAACACTGAAGTGGGTAGCCTTTCCATTCTCCAGGGGATCTTCCCAACTCAGGGATCAAACAAAGGACTCCCACATTGCAGGCAGATTCTTTACCAGCTGAGCTGCCAGGGAAGCTCAAGAATACTGGAGTAGGAAGCCTATCTCTTTTCCAGCAGATCTTTCTGACCCAGAAATCGAACCAGGGTCTCCTGCATTGCAGGAGGATTCTCTACCAACTGAGCTATTAGGGAAGCCTGTAACTTAGCATCAGTTCAGTTCAGTCACTCAGTCATGTCCGACTCTTTGCAACCCCATGAACCACAGCATGCCAGGCTTCACTGTCCATCACCAGCTACCGGAGTCCACCCAAACCCATGTCCATTGAGTCGGTGATGCCATCCAAACATCTCATTCTCTGGTGTCCCCTTCTCCTCCTGCCCTCAATCTTTCCCAGCATCAGGGTCTTTTCAAATGAGTCAGCACTTTGCATCAGGTGGCCAAAGTATTGGAGTTTCAGCTTCAACATCAATCCTACCAATGAACACCCAGGACTGATCTTTGGGATGGACTTGTTGGATCTCCTTGCAGTCCAAGGGACTCACAGGAGTCTTCTCCAACACCACAGTTCAAAAGCATCAATTCTCCAGCTCTCAGCCTTCTTCACAGTCCAACTCTCACATCCATACATGATGACTGGAAAAATCATAGCCTTGACTAGATGGAACTTTGTTGACAAAGTAATGTCTCTGTTTTTTAATATGCTGTCTAAGTTGGTCATAACTTTCCTTCCAAGGAGTAAGCGTCTTTTAATGTCATGGCTGCAGTCACCATCTACAGTGATTTTGGAGCCCAAAGAAATGAAGTCAGCCACTGTTTCCACTGTTTTCCTATCTATTTCCCATGAAGTGATAAGACCAGATGCCATGATCTTGGTTTTCTGAATGTTGAGCTTTAAGCCAACTTTTTCACTCTCCTCTTTACTTTCATCAAGAGGCTTTTTAGTTCTTTACTTTCTGCCATAAGGGTGGTATCATCTCCATATCTGAGGTTATTCATGTTTCTCCCGGCAATCTTGATTCCAGCTTGTGCTTCCTCCAGCCCAGCGTTTCTCATGATGTACTCTGCATAGAAGTTAAATAAGCAGAGTGACAATATACAGACTTGATGTATTCGTTTTCCTATTTGGAACCAGTGTGTTGTTCCATGTCCACTTCTAACTGTTGCTTCCTGACCTGCATACAGGTTTCTCAAGAGGCAGGTCAGGCGGTCTGATATTCCCATCTCTTTCAGAATTTTCCACAGTTTGTTGTGATCCACACAGTCAAAGGCTTTGGCATAGTAAATAAAGCAGAAATAGATGTTTTTCTGGAACTCTCTTGCTTTTTCCATGACCCAGTGGTTGTTGGCAATTTGATCTCTGGTTCCTCTGCCTTTTCTAAAACCAGCTTAAACATCTGGAAGTTCACGGTTCACAATTGCTTAAGCCTGCATGCACATGCTCAAGTGTTCCCTTGAGTTCTATGAGCTGTTCTAACAAATTAGTCAAACCGGAGAAAAGAGTTGAAGGATCCTCTGATTTATGGCCTGTTGGTCAAAAGCACAGGTGATAACTTGGGCTTGCAACTGGCATATGAAGTAAGTGTGTTCGTGTGTGTGTGTGTGTGTGTGTGTGTGTGTGTGTTGCAGTGTTAGTGCAGTGGGGTGGGGGCAGTGTTAGTGTTATGGGATTGAGTCTTCAGCCTCTGAGATCTGATGCTGTCTCTCAGTAGATAGTATCAGAACTGAGTTAAATTGTAGCATGCACACTGGTATCCAATAATTACTTGTTGGTATGGGAGAACATTTACACACATTTGGTTACTAGAAGTGTCAGGAGTGAAGTGTTCTTTTCTGGAAGACAAAGAAGGCATAGAGAATAAAGAAATATACAGTAGGTAAGAATAAGTTTTTTCCCCATCTAGGAAGGAGAAAAACTGAGAGGTTTTGCTTTATAATGCCACAAAAAGAAGTAATAAAATGGGCTAATCTTAATTTTCACATCCCATAGTAGAGTGTGTGTATGTGTGTGTGTGTGTGTGTGTGTGTGTGTGAAAGAAGGGATGAGAAAGGGATGGCAAAAAGGACCAAAAAGAGCTTTTAAATAAAAGATAAAGTTCCCATGGAAATTTTGGGAATGAGAAGAAAATGCAAACAAGTTAAAAGAGGTTTGGGGGTAGGTACCTGAAGTAAAAGGTGTGAAGGAGATTTCATTTGAGTGAATGAGTTCAGGGAGAAAAACAGTGAGTAGACCCAAAAAGATTTAAGGTACAGAGAAAGCCCTGTCACCTTTAAGTGATGTTAACATGGGTGGAAAGAAACCATTACAGGCATTGTACTAGTCCGGATACTTCATGTGTGATTAAATAATTCAACTCAATGAACACTTCATGAGTGCCTAATAGGAACTCTGCTGAGCAAAGATGTAAGTGTAAATGTAGCCTGTACCCTATGCTTCAGAAGTTTATAGCTAACTCTGATGAACTAAGACATATATGAAGATAAGGAATACGTGACATAATTTGACAAATTCTATATTTCAAATAAAGTACAGAGAATAGTTTGTTGTCATTATTTCCTGCTGAGATACGGAGGGAAATTGATCTTTTCAAAAATATTTATTTGCTTGACTGCACTGGGTCTTAGTTGCCACACTTGGGATCTTTGATTTTCATTGCAACATACAGGATCCAGTACCTTGACCAGGGTTAGAACCCCAAGGCTCCTGCATTGGGAGAATGGAGTCTTAGCCACTGGGCCACCAGGGAAGGCCCTAATGAGGGAAATCTTAAAGCATGAAGTTAAATGTGAATTAAATCTTAAAGGATGGGTTAAATTGTGGTTTTGGAAGATGAAAGGAAGAGCATCCCAGATTAAATATATATAGCCAAGACCTAAGTGGTCAAGATCTAAATGGATAAAGTAGTGTTTACCTGTAAAAATTTTAGTGAATAGTTTATTGAAGCTATGCAGACATAATAGGAGGAGGTGATCAGAACTAGACTTCTCTGTTACATATTTTATTTTGCTGGCTATTTAAAAACTAAGAAAATCTTTGACTCAGGGTATTCATGTAATCATAGTTTTGCATTAGAAATTGTTAGCTGTAGAGGGGATGATAAATTATATGTGGAAGGAGATTAACAATAAGTTGATACAATAATTCAAACAAAAGATAATAAGAACATTATTTTTTAAGTGGAAAGAATTGCCTTTTAGAGAATGTAGAATTGATTAAGAATTGAGGATATGCATAAGGAGTAAGGGGCTTCCCAGGTGGCACTAGTGGTAAAGAACCTGCCTGTCAATGCAGGAGGCATAAGAGATTCGGGTTTGATCCCTGGGTTGGGAAGATCTCCTGGAGGAGGGCATAGCAACCCACTCTAGAATCCTTACCTGGAGAATCCCATGGACAGAGGAACCTAGTGGACTACAGTCTATAGGCTCACAAGGAGCTGGACATAACTGGGGTGAATTAGTACATGCACACAAATCAGGTAAGAGAAAGAAAAATTGACTCAATGTGTCCAAGTTTGACTGGCTGAAAGATGTAATCTTCACTCTTGGACATTGTTTCAATTTAATATTTTAGTTACATGTATTAAATATGGTTATGTGGTTCTTAGTAATAATATAATTTCAAATTCCTGTGGGAGAACACCCCACATAGTAGTTTAATATAATTTGTATATACTGTACATACACTTCACTCAAATAGTAAGTACAAGGAATTTTCTTGAAAGGAGATGAATATATTTTAAACTTTTAATAGGCATTTGCTTAGAAAATTACAAATGTGTTGGGATTCCCTTAAAATTATGCAATGGTATGAGACATAAAACTATTTTGTCTTAAAAATCAGAAGAAAATCTGGAAAACCTTTGAGAACTTCTCAACCCAACTGTACACGCCTATGGATGGGCAAATTGAAATAATTGAAGACTTCATGTATTTTTGCTTGGAATGTATATGATTGAGAAGAATATGTTTTGTGTTGAATTTTCTTACATGTTAATTTCATGTCTTTTATGCAGGCCTCTGCATGAAACAAAATGCTTTTCTGTGGTTAAGCAGTATAGTACCGTTTGGAAAATATGTATCTCATCAAAATTTAGCCAAGAAAGGGAAAACAAAATGGGACAATGCCTTGAATAGACTAACTTCCAGCAGCTAGATATTGATTACCAGAGAGCCAACAAACAACATGCCAGGCAACAGAAACAGCTCCAATACAGCTGTGTCCTATGCATGGCTGGAATAAAATAATCCAAAACTGGAGTTGGTTCAGACCAGTGGAGCCCGAGTGCAGGCAGAAGACACTTTTACTGAAGTGCTATCATTGGCCCTGTTAGAATGCAGAACCTGAAAGTGACTCCGTGTGTGTGTTTAGTTGATCAATCATGTCTGACTCTGCAACCCTTTGGACTGTAGCCTTCCAGGCTTCTCTGTCCATGGGATTTTTCAGGAAAGAATACTGGAGTGGGCTGCCATTTCCTCCTCTGGGGAATCTTCCCGACCCAGGGATCAAACCCATGTCTCCTGAATTATGTGTCTCCTGCATTGCCTGTGGATTCTTCACCATGCTGAACCATTGGAGAAGCCCCTGAAAGCCAGGCTAGGCACTGGCGTTAAGAGAAGGACTAAGACAAAACTCTCTCATGTGTGCAGAAAACTATAAACATAAGTAGGCTGCCTATTTATTAGTGAGTTTGCTTTATGTTGGTCTGTGCTTTGAAGTCCTGAAAGTTTTCTGAGGATGCAGAAATGACTCCAGGTGATGTAGGCACAAGAGCATGGGGGTGAAACTCTACCAAACACTCTCCTTTTCGATCATAGAATCTTTTGTTAATGTCTTCTCTGTATTTGGTTTCTCTAAAGATTTTGTTTGAAGGAAGATTTCAAAGGCTAGTTTTTTTTTTTGTTTTTGTTTTTGTTTTTGTTTTTGGTCTTGTTTTCTTGGAGAACACTAGTTCAGACAGCATAGTGCTGGGAAAACTAATCAAAATATTAAAATGTAAAGAAGTAATATTTTCTAATCTCTACATTTGACTTAAGTGAGATGGTGAATTCTTTGGAGAGACAATTAAGAAGTCTCAAGGGGTGAGTAATTCCCGATATTCTTGCACTGTATTATAGTTTTTAAATGTTTACAATTTTGTACAAAAGACAAAGTTATTTACTTGAAGAGTTTTATTTTTTCCTCCTGAAAGTAGAAAATGATATTCAGAATTACAAGAGTATACTTAAGGCATTAAATATTTGTTTCTTGGTTCAAAAGTAAGCAGTAGAATCTTGTCAGGTTTTATGCCAAGAACATTGTCTAGCTCCTTTTTGTCAATTATAATTTTTACAGAGTGATACACACAGGAACACACTGATGCAAATACATACATAGATATAGACACAGGCATTTTCATGCAGGAAAAGAAAGGGAAGAAGGCAGGGAGGACAGAGGGACAGAGAAAGACAGAGGGACTAGGTGAGGTTTAAAGCCATAATTTTGTGAATAAAAATACATTTTTCATTTTCCCATTTTCTCCATAGTGGCTGTACTACTTTGCATTCCCACCAACAGTGTAAGAGGGTTCCTTTTTCTTCACACCCTCTCCAGCATTTATTGCTTGTAGACTTTTGGATCGCAGTAATTCTGACTGGTGTGAAATGGTACCTCATTGTGGTTTTGATTTACATTTCTCTAATAACGAGTGATGTTGAGCATCTTTCATGTGTTTGTTAACCATCTGTATGTCTTCTTTGGAGAAATGTCTGTTTTAGGTCTTTTTTCCTTTTTTTTTTTTTTTTTTTTGATTGGGTCTTTTATTTTTCTGGAATTGAGCTGCCGGAGTTGCTTGTACATTTTTGAGATTAGTTGTTTGTCAGTTGCTTCATTTGCTATTACTTTCTCCCATTCCGAAGGCTGTCTTTTCACCTTGCTTATAGTTTCCTTTGTTGTGCAGAAGCTTTTAATTAGGTCGCATTTGTTTATTTTTGCTTTTATTTCTGGTATTCTGGGAAGTGGGTCATAGAGGATCCTGCTGTGATTTATGTCGTAGAGTGTTTTGCCTATGTTATCCTCTAGGAGTTTTATAGTCTCTGGTCTTACGTTTAGCTCTTTAATCCATTTTGAGTTTATTTTTGTGTATGGTGTTAGAAAGCGTTCTAGTTTTATTCTTTTACAAGTGGTTGATCGGTTTTCCCAGTATCACTTGTTAAAAACACTGTCTTTACTTCATTGTATATTCTTGCCTCCTTTGTCGAAGAGAAGGTGTCCATAGGTGTGTGGATTTATCTCAGGGCTTTCTATTTTGTTCCACTGATCTATATTTCTGTCTTTGTGCCAGTACCATACTGTCTTAATGACTGTGGCTTTGTAGTAGAGCCTGAAGTCAGGCAAGTTGATTCCTCCAGTTCCATTCTTCTTTCTCAAGATTGCTTTGGCTATTCGAGGTTTTTTGTATTTCCATACAAATTGTTAGATTATTTGTTCTAGCTCTGTGAGTAGTTTTAAAAGGACACAAACTAGGGGAAACACCAAGTGAATGAGGTGCTTGTTGTAATCACTGTAATCCCATACCCAGTGCCTCAGTAGCTACCCTCTGGACCCATTTTCCTGCTTGTTTTCTGAGTTTGGCAAAAACTATCGCTATTAAGATACAAATAGAGAAGATCATGGGCCTTCCCCCATCAAAGTAGTTGTTCACTACATATTTAAACATGTGTGAGGAAAAACAAAACAGAAAGAACATCTTTTCTGCACCTACTTGTGCCAGATGCTGCCATTTTACTGACTTAGACACCCGCTCTGAGAGAAGTCTCTTGCCCAATGCACACAATTTAGAAGAAGCAGAATCTGGATTTGGGCTCAGACCTTGCTGACGAGAAGGTTCATCTGTTACATGGACTCCCAGTGCCAATTAAAAATAAAATTCAATTAGAAATAAGAATAATTCTGATAATAGATAATTTAAGCACTGCTGCTGGCTTGTTGTTGCATTTGGTTTTGGAAGTATCCCTCCAGTCATTTTATACATTTTCATCTCCCTTCATCACATACCATGTCATTCTGAGGGAGACATGTGTTTACAGAAGAACTGGAAATAGGATGTATTTCCTAAATAGAACTACCAACAAAAGTTTTGTAAATTATCAGGGCAGATTAAAAATACATTGAAATGATATATTGTTAAATTAAAATGACATATTTTTCATGGTGTTGCTTTACTTTTAATTAAGCTTATATATGACTTATGGGTAAAAAATAGAAAGAAAAAAGGACAACAACGATTTCATGCTTCTACAAAGATATGATCATCTAAAGCTTACTGGTTCTCTCCTCTGGTGCAAAATTGAATTGACATGCTTTCATTAAACATAATAATTTCCTTAAAACAAACAAAAAAAAAGTCTTATGCAGTTTCAAATTTCTTTCCTGGGTATTTTCATCTTGAGAACAACAGATGAATATGAACAAGTTCAAACCTATTTTTATTTTTCAGTAAATCCCAAGTGCCTTAGCTTTGCAAACTAATAGCATCCAGAAAGCATGCTGATCTTGGCAGGAAGGAGAATCCTGAGAGAGACCAGGCAGAGTGAAGGAACACAACTCTGGATTTTTGTGAGAAAATTTAAAAGCAATCGACTTAAATATGAAAACTTTAAGGCTTAATTCTTCCTAATACCAAAATTTGAAACAATATGGGCTTCCCAGGTGGCTCAGTGGTAAAGAATCTGCCTGTCAGTGCAGGAGACTCAAGACATGGATTGGATCCCTGGGACGGGAAAACCCCCTGAAGGAGGAAATTGCAACCCATTCTAGTATTTTTGTCTGGAAAATTCCATGGACAGAGAAGCTTGGTGGGTAACAATCCATGGGCTAGCAAAGAGTTGGACATGACTGAATACTGAGCACGCATACATACTAAATGAGTTAAACTGAATTTCTTTTTAAGCTAGATCAAAACACATTTCAGACTAAAACAAGTTGAAGTGACACAGCAACACGCATCAGGCACACACAGTATCATGAAGAAATAAATAAAATATAGTCGTCCAAATCAACATATACATTTTAAAATCAAAGTAACCAAGACTAAGTGTAAAACTATGGAAATTATACAAAATCATTTCCTACTATGACACTCACAGTCTAATTTCTAACTTCACACCACTTTGGTGAGAATGTGTTGTTTGAGTTTTGTGACTCAGAGAAACTTATCTTCCAAAAAACTGAAGATTTTATTTTATGGCCCTTCTGTTTTATGTTTCTAAAAGTAACTGTCATTGTGATTAAATACCTTTCCTCAGTTTGATGTTTATTCAATTATTTTGGTGCAAGAAAATTTCTTGTAACTACAGTTTAAATAATATATATTTTAAATGAACTGAATTTCCCATTAGAAGATTGAATGAGTGATAGACATTGCTGATTTTTCCTCACATGTAGTTTGGAGTATTGAAATTCCTGGCTGTACTAGGAATAATTCCTTTACTGAAAATAGCATATTACTCTTTTATGACAGGGGAAGTATATATTTTACATATTTCAAATGCATAGCAGAGTACCATTCAAAGGAGACTCCTTTACCATTTGACAAAGATGACAATGATGATGATAAAAATGAATTTTCTCTTTGAAAGAGCCATATGGACTCTTAGGAAAGGATATGTCTTTAATAAAAGCTACAAAGTTAGAGTAAGTAAAATTATAAATGTTCATAAGAGTAATGTTAAAGCAAATTCTATAGCAAAGGATGGACAGCACAAAGATATTTCAAGTAAGGCAATGGAATTTTTCTTCAACCCCTATTTGGGGCATATTTCAAGGTTATAAAGAAAAATGAGGAACAATTCAGTTCACAGCTAATGTTTCAGAAGTTGAAGGCCCAGTTCTATTGATAGATGACTTGGAACCTTATCTTTTAGACAGATGACCTGGGAATGAGCCATGACCTTACCAGAGAAGACAGGGAGGTAGAAGAGCTCACAATACTGCTCCAAACAGAAATTTCACTGTTTTCATTATCATGATTGTCAAAATATATGAATCTCCTTTTGTATAGTTCCTTGACACACATGCAGAAATATTTTAAATAGATACTGTTCTTCCCATCTATGAGTAATATATTAATGTTTATAAAAGAATTACAGCAAAGGGAAATCATTTCAATGCATCCAAGCTACATATAAAGTAAAAATCACCAGGAACAATCATTTATTCACCCAATGGGGAATTAAGTTTGCTCCAAAATTATTACTTAGATTATATTTTCAAGAGAATTTCTTGGAGAAGTTGCAAAGGGAATTTATTGCATCAAATAATTACATAAGCAATGAGTCCACGGGAGCATATAAAGATCAGAAAAGGTACGTAATATTTGGTCTGGATTTATGCCTTTTAGATCTTTGGTAGCTTCAGGTAGCTGTTTGCAAATGGTTGTAGATATTCAGTTATGGAAGTCAAGGTTCTGTTCAACAATCAGTTAACAAACATAACTGAATGTCAGAAATGTGCCTAGAATGCTAAAAAAACTTTGTGACACACTGGTGAATTCAGTGGACTTGGAACTCTGTATACCTAACATGCTAGTGGTAAAGATATGATAGTGACCATATAATTTGAGAAAAGAACTACAGTTTTAAGAAATAATTATAAATTGTAGAATCATGAGGCCCAATTCATCTGGAAAATATGAAAGGCATCTCTGAGGATCTAACATTTATGGTGGGACCAGAGAGAGAGAAATGTGCACTGGCAGTGTTTATTTGTATGTTCGATGATGAGGCCTCGAGCATTGATGGGATTGCCCGGTAGTAATGTTCAGAGTGAAGACAAAGAAAAGACAGATGAAAATAGTTCTTGACTATTAAGAATACTGTACACAGGAAAGAAAGTGAGTGTAGAACTAACATGTTACAATGTAGGAGGGAAATTCAGAAATGTAAGGAAAACCAGGAGTGGAATTATAAAAAGGGAAGAAGGAATTAATAAGGAGGAGAGGTGTCACAGAATTTAAATAAAAACTGAAAAGAAGCCACTGGGTTTTACAAATGGAGGATAAAAAATAATTCTAATACTGAACAAGAAAGTGTGGGATGAGAGATGCTAATG